>CM065898.1:12392500-13642500 GCA_033439115.1 Firmiana major | reverse complement strand
AAAGAAATAAAAAAAGTAGAGTAAAAAAAAAAAGGAAACTGAAGAAACGAAATAGAATGGAAAAAAAAACAAAATTGAAAAATTGGATCGCACGATACCCGACCCAGCTTTCCCCTTCTGCTTCTCCGAACGGAGGCCACTGAAGAGCGAGCCCGGATAGGAAGCCGATGAGGGAGAGGAGAGGCCATCGTCGGCACCGACAGCCTAAAGGAACGATGATCGGCGAGAGAGAGAGAGAAATGGCGAGACCGAGAGAAAGAGATAGAGAAAGAGAGGAAAAGAGAGGAGAAGGGCTGAGGGAAGGGAGACGCCGACCAGAGGGGCGGAGAAGAGTCACCGTCGACGCTAGCTCAGCCGAAAATTCGATGAAAAAAAGGTCTAAAACGGTGGAAAAATAGAAAAGCAACGACGCCGAAAAAGGAGAGGTCGAACCGGCCTTATCGTAGCCGACCCAGGCGAGGCCACCACCCGTTCCATGCTTCGCGTGGCCAAACGGACCAGCTGGAAGTGGAATCCGGCGAAGAACCGACCGGTAGAGGCTCGAACGGCGAGAGGAAGACTGAAACCATGTTTTGATTTAATTTGATTTAATATGCCTGAAAGCGTGCTGGAGCTTGGTTCGCACAAGATTTTCATATGACATTGCATAAAAACTGTACTAGAACCTTGCTCGTACGTGATTTAAATTGATTTGATATGCATAACACTGTGCTGGAGCGTTACTCGCACGAGGATTTTATATGATATATAGAGCCGTGGTAGAGCGTTGCTCACACGAGGTTTTGATTTATTATGCATAAAACCGTGCTGGAGTGTAACTCGCACAAGAATTTTAATATCATGATATGCATGGAGTAGTACTGAGAGTTTTGCTTGCACTGGACTCTGTTGACATGCATAGAGTCGTGCTGATTGCCTCGTGTAGACTGTGTGTCACACGGATGAGATGCTCGCACATGCATTTTGAGACGTGAATGAGGGATTGATATGATATGGGGTCCACAGAGTACGTTGTACCATGCACGTAGCACGGAGTACGCTGTACCGTGCAGTTTTCGGACAATTTGTGTGAGTAAGGGATGGTCTTCGGAGTCTGACTATATATATATATATATAACGGATGAGGATTTGACCCACCTCTCGTTGCAGCAGTGATGCCTCGCACACTAGGATCCGTGTAGCATGGGATCACAGATTTAGGATATGGCCATAATCCAGTATGTTACCCGATATCTGCATAGTCTCACATGATATAAATGTTGATTGGAAGCATATTTCTATAGTTCATATAATTGCATGTTTTACATGGTTTTGTGGATCAGGATAGCCCGAGGGATGGGTTGAGTCCTGATAAGGGTTTTAATTGTTTTAAAGGATCAGGATAACCCGAGGGATGGGTTGAGTCATGATGTATGATTTTAATGCTTTTGGTGAAAAACATGATTTTATGATTTTAATGCTTTTGGTGAAAAACATGATTTTAAATGCAATTTGAGCATGAGTTGTATGATTTCCATAAGTTCAAAGGATTAAATGATTTTTACTGCATAGATTATGCATGTTTCCGTGTTTAAGATTTGTTAATAGAAAAGAATGGATTTAAGTTTTAAAGGAAAAGAATGGATTTAAGTTGTAAAGGAAAGGAATGGATTTAAGGGCATGACATTATGATCATGTAGATAGTGTAGTTATCTACTTGCTTGCATAATTGCCTTACTGAGCTTGTTTTGCTCACCCTTTCACTTTCCCCATCTCTACAGAGCATTTCCAGTAGATTGATAGCTGTTAAAGCCTTATATTTTGGGATCCGCTGTCTTCCATCACTCGGAAAGGTATACACGTAAATATTTTGTATCTGAATAATGTAATAGCACAATACTATAAATAGATATAACTTTTAGGGATGTAAAAGGTATGTATATACAGTTAACTATGATATAAGAAAATAAATTGTAATGGATGTTAAGAAAAAACAAGTAACAGTAAGGGACTAATATTGACTCACAACTCGACAGTTTAGTAGGATAGTCACGATAAAGAGAGAAAATAAAAAGTGAACAAAAAAATTGTAGTTGAGTTCCGTAAGACAGGTCATGACATTAACCCATCTGCTCATCTCCATCCTGCCAACTAACTTTTCTTTTAATTAAATTTTAAGAATACTTGACTTTTAAATTATTAAAATTGTTCATTAATGAAGTGGAAACGTATAACTAATTCATGGCGTAGTTCATCAAATATAAATTGGACTTGCTGAAACTTTTATAAAATGTTCTATTTTAGTAAAACTTTTTAAAAAGTGTTGCTAACCGAATGTGAATTAGCTTTTGACAAATTTAATATAAAAGTATTGTAGAATATTGAAATCTATTTAACAGAATTTTTGTATATTTTTAATAAATATAAAAATAAAATAATAAACTATATAAAATTAAATCACAAATTTTTAAGCGAAACAAATAAATAAAATAAAAATAATTTGCTAATTAAATTAAAAAATTAAGTAAATATAAAAATTGCACAAAATAAATAAAATTAATGTAAAATAATATATTCCTCTTTATAATTTGTGAATTATTGAAGAGTAAAAAGAAAATGTAAATTTTTCACTAAATACATGTTATTAAAATTAGTACTTTTTAAAAATGTTTTAATTTATAATTTTACCAAAAAGTTAAAATTTTCTTCCCTAATGAGAAAAAAATTTTAAAATTTAAAAGTTAAATGCCTGACTTCTATAGTAAATAAATTTTTTATAAATTAAGTCAAATGTACTGAAACATGAATATACCTTAAAGCATTGAATATGTTTTTCAATTCCATTGGTTACAATCGTTGCAACCAGCCTGGATGGAAGACTATCCTGATATTCTCAGTACTATTTTATAAGAGTTGCTATGTTAACAGTTTAATTATCAATGAAAACTATTTATATTCAAAAAAGGAAATATCTTTTGCAGATAGTTTAATGACATTTTCAAAAAAAAAAAAAAATCAATGATCATTAGCTTAATGACATATTGCCTCTCTAAGATCTTCTTGTATTAACGTATTGAACAGAAGCACCAATTTCTGGATTGAGAAAGATGTCTAGACTGACAAGACACGCGTAAGATGTGCTTCAAAGCAGGTACCTTCGAGTGAAAAGAATGCAAGTGTAATGTAAATATTTTGACTGAGAGAGCCGTCAGTGAGCGGCCGTGACTACTACTGTTACTACGACTAGTTCTAATGAGCTCGAGAACACCCATGGAATGGTGTGATCAATCTCATCTCCTTCGATTGACCAAGAGAAACTTGAATAGCTAATGAGTAATATTGAAAATAAATTGAGGACTAATCACCTCATCTCACCTAATGAGTAATGACAACAGAAACTTGAATAGCTATTGTTTGATGCATACACTCCAAGTCATGAGCTAAAATGGTACCAAACTATCTGACTATGAAGCATGTTCAATCATTAAAGATTGCTTATATTGAACACAACATTGTCATCAACAAACATGGAAGAAATGACTCAAATAAATCCACAAAGAAAGTCATTCGGACAATTATAATAATTAAACACTCTTAAGCTCACTCCTTTTTCTTAGGATTTCCACTAAACCTATAATTTCGACTAAGCATCTAGTCAAACGAAAGAGAGAAACAAAACAAGACACTTCAACTTGAGCTGCTCGTTTTCTGCTTAGCTTTCTCAATAAGGGGTTTCAATTGCTTCTTTTCAGCAAGAATTTTAAGGAAGTTGAACAAGAAAGGTATGTAGTTGTGCTTCCTACGAATATTTTCAGTTCTCCACTTCTTGAATTTCTCCTCCTCCATCAAAATCTTCTCGGTGGCAACCTCAATCCCCGAATTCACTTCTGAAAGTTGTTTGTTTAGTGCTTCAAAACCAGCTTTATCTGTAAGTCTGTCCGACTGTACAGTAGTCAGCTGCTGCAAGATGCGTTCCCTCTTCTTTTGGAGCTCCTTAAGTTCGGCAGTGTACATCTCTTTCCTGTTCTTGATAACTGCCATGAGGTTGAATCGTATTTCACTTTTGGAATATCTCTCTATACGTTCTTGGATTACTGGTTGTACCATCTTCAACCATTCCATGTCACCTGGACCACCAGGGTACTGACCAAGGCTAATGGGTCCCTCCTTCAGTCCATCAAGTTCATAGAGTACCCCATCAAATGGAATGTAGCTTATGAAATGGTAGACATCATCATCTTTGCCAGAAGCCTTCTGCTCCTCTGGAACAAAAGGCTCGGGCCTTGCAAAACTATTATGGGCTGTCCGTATAGCTTCACTGTTATTTATAGCCAAACCCTTGAGTTCTGGAGGAAAATTTTTAGTGAAATCTTTCAACTTGGATAGTTCTGGGCCAATATCAATATCTGGGCAATTCATGAGAATAGACAATATTGCTTGTGTAGCACAAGCATTATTGATGACCTATGAAAATGTAGGAATAAAAAGTTCAGAAGATGTTTGCAAAATCAGACTCTGGAAATTATGAATTAGATTGAAAGCGACCTGGCTAGCGAAGAACAAATTAGGGTTTGGGTCCTTAATTACAAGACGTTCATCCTTCTCCCCTGGGCACCATTTGAAAAGGAAAATCAACCCATACACAGGCCTAGCAAGGAAAGAAAAATTACAAAGTGATTCAAATGTGAAAATTTAAAATGCCACTGCCAAGCAAGAACTGACCTAAGATTGTTTAGAGAATCAAGATCCAAGGAATACAACTCCTCTACCTGCCAAGACATAAGTCATATTGACAGTATAAAGCAGGTAAAAGAAACACAAAGAATAATACTATACTGCAAATACAACACATTCAAACATAAAACATCATGACAGTGCAAAGCAGGTAAAAGAAAGACAAACAATAATACTATACCGCACATGAAATACATTCACATATATAAAGAATATGCACTACCTATGCAACACCTATGCACCCACCACACAAAGATATACTTCGATAGCTGTACAGATGGGTTAAACATAGGGGCAAACAACAAGGAAAATAGCAGAGAAAGTGGATAGGGATTGCAATGGCTACAATTTTATTCTACACCAACACAACCTGATCCAATTAAGTGTCTAATTACCCTATAACAGAAGCACATAGCAGTTTTAAGGTACACTAATGGTAGACCAATAGATGGTTAGAAGATATCATCCATTTTGGAAGCCTGAGATCATGGCTTCTTATCATCAAAGAAGTCCTTTTGCTGCAAAGAATACATCCTTGGTGGCAAATTAAACATTAAAACAAATATATCAGTTTATCATCCAAAGGAATTTGGTAAGTTTCTGTTTTGCTGCAATGGCCATTAGTAATATGGTCCATTGTGTCTTGTTTTAGGTTTAGTTAACAGTATGAGGATTTTAAAAGCAGTCCTTAGCTCAAATTACTTTAATAAATTCCAAAGTTTAATGATTTTAAGAATCCTAATCCATTACGAAAAGACAAGTTAGTATTTAGTAGGTGCCTATTTAGATTTCTCAGCATTGCTAAGATTCTGGAGTTGATTTCTCATAAATGTTCAGTTATTAAGTGTTCTTCGAGAATTTCTAATTCAGTGATTTGAGCTTTCCTTCCCTCCTTCCTACTTCTCTACTTCTTATCTCTTGCAACAGTATTGACATAGTTTCTACTGAACCAAGAGAATCAAGACTATATTATAGGAATCCTTATGCCTTTCACCTACAGTAATTGAATTAGTTCTAAGACAATAAGAGTATGAGTAAAGCCATTAACATACCTTCGAATTGCATGCCTTGTCCACAACAATGACAATGAAATGGTTGAAATAGCACAGTACAGAAATACGCATGGTAATTAACCTAGAAACTGATTTATTCATTACTCATTAAAAGAACATTGACAGTATCAGTCCATATATGCATCTAATATAACAGATAGAGAGGAAATTATAAGCAAAGGCAACCATAAGACAACCATGAGGGAACAGTTATGACACATAAACAAGAAACGTTACTTGTACGCCTTTAACTTGCATCTGCTGTATAAGTTCTGTAAAGACACCTACAATACATTGCAGAAAATTCTCGTCAAGCTTAAATCTCGAAACAGAGCATCCAGAAAACATAAAGCCTGAAGTATGCAAGAAGAGCACTGGATGATTGAGTATTCACTTGATACAACAACATGTTAACACAACTAACACATATAAGATATACATAGTGAATTCTATGCCAAAAGAATAATATATCACATCCCAATGCAGAAAGTATTATATAACTAGCAAAGGCAATGAATTAAAAAGAACTTTCTAACAACTCAATCTACACTAAATTGCCTTTGTTAGGCTTCTGAAAAGGGCTTATTAAGGCTGATGAATGGACACCAAAGTTCCTCTGGGTAGGATCAATATAGCTATTAGAAAAATGTAAAAGGATTTTATCTCTAATGAATGGCAACCAGGTAGGCTCCAATTCATCTTATTATAGTGTCTTTAAGTAACAGGGACTGCCTCTAGAATTGTAATGAATAAACATCAACATTCTTTTTTATGTGTGTGTTATTTTTGTATTCTTCCATTAATTACATGCAGGTTCTATGTTGCACTTTGAAAATCACATGCAACTAATGAATAGAACAAAAATATGAGCCGATTATCTAACACCTGGACAATAATCAGATAACAATGAGGCATTTGCGCGTGTGATACATGATGCATCAGGACCAATATTTCAAAAGGTTATCCACCGGAATAACAGAAAAAGATAAGAAAGGAATATGCCTATGAGGGACACTCAACAAGGCATTCATTGCAATCTTATAAAATAATCCTAGCAAATATTTTACCCAAATCACCCTCCACTGGTCATTATAAGACGCAATAAGATGAATTGGTGCTCCAATAAGCAACAACTTCTGACTATCTCCTACATTTCCTTTCAACTTATTGTCCCTCAATCCAACCCCCACCTCCCCACCCCCGGGGGGCTGCCAACTGATTTAACATTTGGGAATCACTCAATTAATTAGAAGAGGTTACTAAAGACATGTAACCTTCTCAAATGTAGTCTTCATGAAACCCAAAACATCATTTTGTTTTGACGTTATTTAAATTAACATCTGAACTCCATCAATTCATTCCCCCTTGTCACAAGAATATAGAACTGTAACCTAAGATGAACTAAACACGCAAACTAGAAAAAATAATCTTAAACAGAGCTTTCCCCTTGGATTAAGTACACAGTTTTCCTAAGAATAAGTGTGATGACTCCTGCTACAATATCAGACAAGGAAACAACATTTTGCACTCACAATCATTTTTCAGCTGTTAGCTGAATGAAGATATTATACAGAAGAAAGTAACTGTAAAATCAACGAAATTGAAAACCTTGATGAAACACCAAAAAACTACGGAAGAAAAGGAATATGTGCTAAGAAAAGACGAAACCCATAAACAACTTAGATGAATAAGAAAGCATATCACCATATAATTAAGAGTAATTCTCAACAAACAAACAAATTGAATTAGAATAAGCATACCGGGATCGGATTCAATCGTGCACCAAGACATGATGAGAAATTAGCAGCTGCCACCTGCCACAAACAGAAAATTGTTTAAATTTTGCAAAACGGCAGAACATAAGAATTGAGAAATACCAAAAAAATACTCACTAAGTCTGAGGAAAAAAAAAAGAGGGTTTTGGTTTTTTTCGGCCTTTGGGTCTTTCTTCTTCCCAACCCTAATAGCTAAAAAGGCTTCGCAAGGCTACTCTGGCTGTGAGCTTTTAAGCACTGCGCTTTGGTTTCCCATTACCACCAGCGATTGGATCTCAACGGGAGATAGCGAGGCGAATACTTTAGAGAAATTACAAGAACATGTTATGGAACAATAATATTTATTTAGAGGTGTTAACTTTTATTTACAAAAGGTGTGAAATTTTGAAATTAATATAAAAGAAATGAAAATGACTATTTTCCCTTAGGGTTTGGACGAGAGAATTTTAGATTATTTTAATTAATTTTTTTGTAATATAATTACTTTATCCGATTCATCTATTTTCTCTAAAATTACTTATAGTATCAAAAAGGAGAAAATATGAGGTAAAATGATTTTTTTCTCATCCTAAAGTATTTTAGGATTCATGAAATTTTTTTCTTATTTTGCCCTCTGTTAATTATTTTTGTGACCAATTTATCCTTATACCAATTTAATATTACAAATCTAAATACAAAAATTTCTCAAAACATTTATTTGCCCACGACATATGAACTTGACAAAATTCTCAAAGCGTATGTACTAATGAATAAATTAACTAAATATGTTAATTTAGTAAATTATTTAATTAACATCTTGCAAATGAATAGCTTAATTAATTAAATAAATCAAAATAATTAAATAATTTTACACAAAAAATCAAAATAATTTACATATTAAATAAATTGACTAACTTGTATTAAATAAATTATTAAGATTTGTTAAATGAATAAATTTAATTAATAATAAATAAACAAACATATAAATAAATGTGTTAAATATGACGTTCATTAAAGTGTTATTCACTTTAAATCAACTATTTATTTATTTTACTATAAAAGGGTATTATAGTCAAATATGTCATTTAGTAATATTAAATTTTTTGAATCAAATATAGAAATCAAACATTTCCCTCATACAACCAAACGCTAGAATTTAATATTCCTAGAATTCATCAAGTAAAATTATTAAAGAGTAAACTTTTTACGAAAGAGATTTTATTTTTATTTTTATTTTTTTACGAACCAAATGCCTCCTTGAAGAATACTTAGAGGATACTTATCTTATTCTTTTCTTTTTCTGCTTCAACACTTTTCATTTTTGGCTTAAATATGCAATAACTCCTCATTTACTTTTCAATTCCTCTTTATTAGCTACTATGTTCATTAAAGCATTCGAAACCCCTCCAAAAAATGGATAGCTATCTTGGATGAATGAACAAAAAATTTTAAGCATTCAAATTGTCACGACCCAAACTACCCAAAAATCAGAGTTAATTTTTCGCGTTTTGTTTATTTACTTAAATTCTTACATGTCCTCGAATCGTGACCACACTCCACTAATAATTGGGCTGTGCGTCAATGCCAGTCCCACCATTCAATTACCATCTAACTTATTTCTTCTCCAGTCATTTATAATTGTTTACAATATTTATACATCCCCTAGAGACACTTACAAACATGTTACTGTGCTATGCTTATGTAGATACAATATGTACAAGTGTATATACCTTATGTTGATGGGCAGCAGCGGATATCCAGAATGCAGTACTGAGTCGCCTCAACTTCAACTGGAGATTATCTGTGGGAGAAAATGAAAGGGGTGAGCACATCAAACTCAGTAAGGCAATCCTACGAACAAGTAGGTAACCATACTACCTACATGAACGTGGTGCCATGCATAAACCACCCTTTCTCCACACATTTTAAAACGGATGATATGAGTTATGATGTTATGTAAATCAAGTTTGCACGAAAAATTCAACATGCAATTATTTCAAATCATTTCTTTCTCATTTAAAAATTTCACAATAAGGTCAGGACTCGACCCCTCCTTCGAATGATCCTGACTCACACAAAACCATGAAAGTCGGTTTACATCACACATGGGTTTAAAAAGCATGAAAATAACATCATGCACATTTAATTTAAAAACCCAGTTTAAATCATCGAAGTCGTCGACATGCGAGACGAGGCAATACCTGTATAACGGCAATAACCAGGACTGGCCATATGTGTCCTCGTGAGTCCCTCTAGCTTCACGGATCCCAGTGTGCGAGGTCTCACCCTGATCGGGAACCGCCCGGGAGATGGGTCAATCCAACCCGTCAGTCTTATCCGATCTCACGCATCCGAAGATGCCGTATCCGAAGATACCCCGTATCACAAAGATACCGTATCCGAAGATACCCCGTATCACAAAGATACCGTATCCGAAGATACCCCACGGTACATCGTACTCCATGCTACTTGCACGGTACATCGTACTCCATGGACCCATATCACTCTAGGTACTCCAGCCCAAATGGCCTGCTTCCCACAGAGAGGTTTTGTTTCTTAATACTCATGTCACGTCTCAAAACGCACGTGCGAGCCTATTTAATCGGTGACACACAGTCTACCCGATGCTCCAAGCACGGCTCATCACATGTTCTCATAAAATCAGTGCGAGCGATGCTCAGCACTCTCATCAAATCAAATAAAACTGGCAGAGCCCGCTTTACATCCCCACAAGGCTGCCAACCTCATCCCTCACTCTCACCCCACCTAAGAGGTCTTTTGAGCCTGTTGGGCCTTTTGGCTGACTCCAAGGGCAGACAGCGTTACTCCACAAATCCAATAAAACTAGTGCGAGCTAAGCTCAGCACTCTGTATATAAATCACATGAAAATCTTATAAAATCTGGTGCGAGTTAAACTCCAGCACCCTGTCTCGAAAATCATGTAAAAACATGGTGCGAGTTAGACTCTAGCACCCTGTCACGAAAATCATGTAAAATCTGGTGCGAGTTAGACTCTAGCACCCATGCATGTAAAACTCTAGTGCGAGCTCTCGCTCCAACACTAATGCATGCATCACACAAATCAAACATCGTGCGAGCTGAGCTCTAGCACGTCACATGTAAATAAAAACACGTAGGCGGCTCGGTTATCTCCAAATAGTTTTCACAGAAATTACATCGTTTAAGGTATGCAATGCTATGCATTTTTCTTTAAAAGTGAGCCAGCCTACTCATGCATGTGTTAAAATACCTCCAGAACGAGCAGGAACCTCTTGTCCTTGCTCCTCCCAATTTTTCCTAAATTTGTAAGTTCTACCCTTAACAAGGGTATTTTAGTAATTTGCCCATTCGGGGCACTAAAATTATTGTTTGACCTCTAGACCCTTCAGATAATTTTTAAAGACCGTATATGAATTCAAAATTGCGTAAAGCTACCTCTAGTAGCCCGTAAAATTCCCTTACCTTATTTTCCTGTCGAGTCTGACCTTTCCACTGATGTCACGTCGCGCAGTCCGATCTGCTCTCAATCCAATGCCCGGAACTGTGTATCAATATTCCTCAGGTCAGATAACATACAATTTAATTGTATTTCCTATTTTCTGGGCTTAATTTAAATCATTGGACCCGTTTACCCCTATTGGGCCTGATTGCACCTTAATGGGCCTTAATCGGCCTTAAGCTCGTTTTCCACTTAATTTTCACATTATCGAGGCCTATTGGCTCATTGGGCCCATCAAATAATTTCTTGGGCCTCGTTCTAACTCTCGAATAGCTAAATTTATTATTTACGACAATTTACCTAAATTTCCATAATTTTAATTCAATTTATGCGGAATTTAAATTCGTATCACGCATAACGATATAAATTGTCGTAAATAAGGGTCACTTACCCGAGATTCCATGCTAATTCGCAAATCGAGGTTGTCTCGAGCTCTTGGTGGATGCCAATTATTGAGCTACATAATTTCACAATTTTTCGGGTAAGTTTCCAGTCGAAAATTAATTAAATAAAATATTCTAAAATTTAAATCGGTCAATTTGACCGCTTATCGACTTACCCGAAGCTCGATTGCATCGCTGGAATTTTCTCCAATTTTTCCTCTTTTTCTTTTTCCCCTTTTCCTCATTTTTTCCCTCTCTTTTTTGGCTGAACCGGTTCAGTCCGGTTCGGATCGGTTCAGACCACCGGTTCACTCCGGTTCGGCCTGTTCACCGTCGGTTCATCGCATTGCCGGCCGGTTCTCCGTCGGCTTCCACCGCCAGCATCTCCTTTGGGTCATCCGCATCACGAATCTGGGCTTGGTTCGCCTCGAGCTCGCCGAAAAATGGCCGGTCCGGCCTGTTCTCCTCCGGCCGTCGGGACCCATTTCTCCTCTTGGCCGTCGTCGATGATTTCGGCCGTCTCGTCGGCATCCAATGGCCTCAATAGAACCGTCTTGGCCTGGGGATCGTTTTGCGGGGTCGGATCGGAGCCAAGACGCCGCCGTTCGTCGGGATCGAGCCCCTCAATCCCGTCGACCTTTTTCTCCCCGATTCGCCGAACTCCGGCGTCGGTTGGTCGTGCTGCCGGTGCCAGGGAGATCTGTAAGACCCCGTATATGTATAATGATAATGTGTGTAATTGGATCAAATAATATGAATAGACTTGTAATGTAAAGTATGATTGATGTAAGTCCATGGATTCAATGTATGTATGGTAATATGATTTGTAATGTACATACAAGTTCCATTGAGTATAAATATAAAGAAATGAGTTCCTATAAGTGATGGAGGTGATTGAAACTCAAAATGGGTAGTACGGTAAAATGTTATGAAGTTATGCTTCCATTTGGTATTATATAGCATACCTTTGGACATACAATGAATGCACACAAGTTTCAATGTGCATAAGGTATGAATGGATGTCATTTTCAAGTTATAAAGGTGGGTGGATGAGAAAATGGCCATGGCAACAGATTAAGGATGTAATGGTATGAGTTTCAACAAGGAAACTGCAGGAAATCTGGAAAACATGAAGGCCAGATCGATCTCATAGGATGAGAGATCGATCTGGAAGAGCCAGAATGCTCTTATTTGGACAATGGAATAGAGCAGATCGATCTCCAATGGGGCCAGATCGATCTCTTAAGCATTTCCGTGATGAAAAGATCGATCTCCAAGCACCCAGATCGATCTCCTTAGCTCTCTGTTTGGGACCAGATCGATCTCATGCTTCGACAGATCGATCTCATGCTTCAACAGATCGATCTCATGCTTCGACAGATCGATCTCATGCTTAAAAATGCCGTGGAAAAGAGGGATTTAAGGGGACCAGATCGATCTCCTCATGAACCAGATCGATCTCCCCAAGCTATTTCTATATAAGGAGGCATGAAAATCTGGAAATCTCGGAAAACACCAAACTTTCCAATCTCAACCCAAAAACCTAACTTTCCTTCTCTAAAATCAGTCATTTTCAGTGAGATTTGGAGAGAGATCATTAGAGGCAAAGTTGTTCCTATCAAAGAGAAGAACAACATAGTGAGAGAGTATTGTCCCATTTTTGGAATCGAAGGAGTTAAGGGCATTACCATTTGGAGCAAGAAGAAAAATCATATTTGGTAAGATTCTAACACTTCAATCCAAATACATTGTCTATTTAATTGATTTTGGAGTTGTTTGGCATGACCATTGATGGACAAATTATCTAGGGATGTGGTGGAATTGGTGTGACCTACAAAACCTAGAATAGGTATGATGTGAGAATATATAGGTTGAATGAGTTTATGATTTATGGGCATGCTAAAGTTGTTAGTGAGGTAATGCTTATGATTTTAGATGGTTAAATGAGATTACATTGTGAGTTTGGAGGAATTGTGGAAATGAGTATGTATATGCTTGATAAAATGCTATAGTGAGCGAATTCATGAAATATGAACACTATGAGCTTAATATCGATTTAATATCGATTTGGAATAAGTTAATAGGCCTAAGAAGATCCATAGACTTGAGTTATGGGTAAAGTAATGAAACGAGGCCAAATAAGCTTTAATAGAGGCTATAGATTAAATTGGATATAGCAAGCACAAGGGTTGCATTATATGGATCGAATATAATGCGGGATACGATTTTGTGCAGTCCCGAAGAGTTCGTTGAAGACGAATCGAACCGTACGAGCAAGCAGCTTAAGGAAGTGGAATCACGTATCGCGATTCCAGGTAAGGGAATTTTGTGAGTATATAGAGGTAGCTGCTCGTATTTTGAACTTGTGGGTGAATATTGGGTGTTTTACGAAGTGCATGGTTGCTAAAGTAAATGATTGATGGTATTCGTGAATGATGATGGGTATATGCGTGATTTTTGGTTTTGAAACGGATTCTATGAAATGGGATAGTAAGGCTAATAATTGCATAAATCTAATGTTTTGATGTTTTTCAAAATGAAATTGCTTGGTTTTAAGCAAGCTTGTAGATGGGTCGGCTAGTATTGTATTGTTGTTGTGGAAAAGCATTTGTGAGTGCTAAACCTGATTTTCGGGATTGTTTGATTGTGTATGAACCGCCTATCGTAATTGTATGACATAAATCGCGCTAGAGCCTCGCTCGCGCTGGATTTCTATATTTTCACTTGTGTGAAACGTGCTTGAGCTTAGCTCGCACATTGATTTGTATTGTGATAATGATTTATAAACCGTACTGGAGCTTACGCTCGTACTGGGATTTGAGTGGTTTTCTTATGCATATAACCGTGCTGGAGCTATGCTCGTACGTGGTTTCTTCATATTTTATGCATAAATGCCGTATTAGAGCGTTGCTCGTACGAAGTGATTGGTTTTGATGCATGAATTCGCGCTAGAGCGTAGCTCGCGCTAGTTTTCACACTGTGGTATGTATGAGGCCGTGGTGAGAGATACGGATTAACTCAGGGAACCCAACAGGCCTGACAGACCTCTTGAGTGGGGTGAGGGTGAGGGGCTAGGACCTGACATAATCCATTCAGGGAACCCAACAGGCCTAACAGACCTCTTGAGTGGGGTGAGGGTGAGGGGCTAGGACCTGAATCAGGGAACCCAACAGGGGCGAGCAAGGCCATGAGGGGCTAGGACCTGGTATTGAGGTTACTCCCACGCGCTCTTGAGACTATAAAGGTTACACTTGGTATGGGGTAGATAAGACCTACGGCAGGCACCCCCAACCATGTTATGGGTCCGCGGAGTACGATGTACCGTGTATATCACATGGAGTACGATGTACCGCGTGGTGGTTACTTGATTTGAGAAAGTCTGGCAGAGAACTAACCCACCTTCGTGCCAGCATGATACCCCGCACACCGGGATCCGTGTGGTCTGGGATGATATGTGACGATTGGCCAACGTAGTCACTTGAGATATAGTAACCTGTCTCCTTGCTTGAATTACTTACTACCACACGATTTTAAATCTCTAAGTGTGATTTGTGATTGTTTAAGGTAGACCCGAAGGAGGGGTTGAGCCTCGTGGATTTGATTTGTGAAATGAAAGGGGGGTTGTGATTGTGAATTGATGTGATGTGATTGTGTGTGTTTGAGAAAGAGTTTTATGACGTGGGTTTTAAAAAGGAGGTTTCTTAATGAATTGCCCTTTTTATGAATTTAAATGAGATTGAGCATGAGATGATTTATACATGATGTTTCTACCATGTTTTATATGCCAATGCACATGATTTTGATACATGATATATATGTATATTCACATGGCATAGTTTTATTCCTCATGCTCCTACTATAAACGATTTATGCATAACACTATCAGCATGTAGATAGAGTAGTTATCTACCATGCTTGCATTATTGCCTTACTGAGCGTGTGGTTGCTCATCCCACTCTATTTTCCCCCCTACAGAGCGTGCATAGTAGCCCAGTAAGGACTGAGGCGTGGTATTTTGGACTCCGCTGCATCTCCATCGCTAAGAGGTATATACACAGTGATTCTTTTTGTATCTAAACAATGTAAAAGCACAGTATTCTTTTGAGTAGTAATTATGGGGGATGTAGATGTCAGTAAAACATGTATTCGTATAAGTACACGATTAAATGCAAATGTATGACATCGTTTTAATTAATTGAGAATGAATGAGATTTGGTGTTTATTATTGACTCACAGCCCAACAGTGTGTGGTGAGTTTAGTTCACGACCGGGTAAGGTAACAGTAAAACGCGAAACATTTTCAGTGATTTTCGGTTAAAGAAAATGGAATTTGGTCGTGACAGAGATTGGTATCAGAGCTGTGTTGGCCTGATGTGAGTCATTAATAAAACGTAGGAAAGTACATCCCCATAGTACTGTGCTTTTGTTTAGATATAACTGTGTATAATGATGGATTGAGCTTAATGAATTATTATAATACAGGAAGTTAGGCACTATGCCAGTTACACGCAATGGTAGAGGGGCGAGAGCACGTGCTAGAGTCCGTAGAGGTAGGCCTGAGAGCCGTGCGGAGCCACAGACTGAGCAGGCTCCACAGAACCCTGCTGAGAGAGCAGATGATACTGAGGCTCGCTTCGCTAGGTTAGAGCGGAGTATTGAGAGTTTGGTGGAGATAGTCACGCAGGCATTGGGTGTCGGTGACAGACGAGGTCCCGCAGCACAGCCTACTACTGAACAGGCAGCTGCAGAGGCGGAGAGACCTCAGACTGCTGAGACAGCTACAGTTACACCACCTCCAGCCCAGGATATAGCTTCTCCTATCGCTCCACAGCAGAGCGGTAGCGATTTGGGATATGACTGCGACTTGAGCAGGTTGCGAGAGTTTCAAGCGCTGAAACCCCCAGTGTTTAGAGGGGTGAAGGACCCAGTGATTACGGAGGATTGGGTGTATGAGATGGAGAAACTGTATAGGTTTTTCCGATGCACTTCAGCTGAAAAGGTAGCCTTTGCCGTGTTTATGTTGAAAGGCGAGGCCGAGCATTGGTGGAGGTCCACCGAGGTTATTTTGAGGGCCAGACACTCTGAGATCTCGTGGGAGATATTTCTAGAGGCCTTCAGGAGACAGTATATTTCAGCTACCGCACAGAGGAAATTGCGGATGAAATTTATGAACCTGGTTCAAGGGAACCGAACTGTGGACGAGTATGAGTCCAAGTTTATGTCATTGGGAAGATATGACCCTAACACGATGGGTAGTGAGACCCGGAAGATTCAAAAGTTCATGGATGGATTGAGATTGGCCATCCGGACTAAGCTAGCTCCCTTCGATATTGTGACTTATGAGGAGGCTGTACATAAGGCTCAGTTATGTGAGCAAGACTTTGAGCGAAATGCCTCCGAACTTGGGAGAGTCAGTGTTGGAAAGAACAGAGACTGGAAGAGATCCGGGAGGGATAGAGTGGCCAAGAGAGATGGCCAAAGATTTTTCGAGAAGAGGCCAAAGATTGAGGGGGTACAGGAGAGAGCTGCTAGACCTCTCGTATACCCAGCCTTGACAGCACCGAGGGGTATAACTATTGGAGGACCACGACCTACCACCGATCAGTGTAGGAGATGTGGGAGATACCATGGGACTAGGCCATGTCAGGTGCCCCTTGCTTCGTGTTTTAGGTGTGGGAGGCCAGGACATATATCGAGGTTCTGCACTGAGATGATTGAGGTTGACCCACAGAAGGGCAAGGAGCCTGAGAGAGCTCCAGTTGAGACAGCAGCCCCGAGGAGGAGGGCTACAACTGAGGAAAAAGGGAAACAGGCTGCGGGTGTGAGCAGAGGAAGAGTACATGCATTGGACCAGGACACTGCAGACGCATCGACGGATGTGATTAAAGGTACCATCCGAATCTTTGATTTAGAAGCATTGGTATTATTTGATCCTGGTGCCACGCATTCTTTCATATCCCTTCCTTCGCACATAAATTATTGAAGCATGTGAAACCAACATTGTTGGATAAAATGTTGATGATTTCCACACCCATGAATGATAGTCAATTGACTGAGCATGTATGTAGAGATTGTAAGTTAACGATAGAGGGAAAGGAAATGATAGCCAATCTGATTTTATTGAATATGAATGATTTTGATGTAATATTGGGGATGGATTGGTTAGCCACCAATCGGGTTGTTATGGATTGTCATGACAAGACATAGATGTTTTTAAGATTAGACAATCTTATTGTAAATTTTGATGAAAAGAAATGATATGAAAATAGCATGTTTGTTGTGAATAAAAGAATATGATTTTAAATGCATAATGCTTTAGAGATAAATCTATTGTTTATGATAAATGTTGAATGTGGAGTGATGGTTTATGTTACTAACGATGGAGAGGATAATGTGAAGGATTCATTGCATACGTGGTCGATATAGATGAGGCACACCCGGAATTGAGGGACATAGCCGTAATTTCGGATTACCCTGATGTCTTTCCGGATGAATTACCAGGACTACCACCTGAAAGGGAAATGGAATTTTGCATTGAGTTGGTGCCTGGTACAGAGCCGATATCGAAACCACCCTATAGAATGGCTCCGATAGAATTGGAAGAGCTGAAGAAACAGCTGCAAGAGTTGCTGGAGAAGGGGTTTATTAGACCGAGTGTCTCACCTTGGGGAGCACCAGTTCTATTTGTAAGGAAGAAGGATGGAAGCCTCCGACTGTGTATAGATTACCAGTTGTTGAATAAGGCCACCATTAAGAACAAGTACCCCCTTCCAAGAATTGATGATTTGTTGGATCAACTCCAGGGAGCCGAAGTATTTTCTAAGATAGATCTGCGGTCAGGGTATCATCAATTGAGGATCAGGAGTGGAGATATACCCAAGACAACATTTCGTACCCGTTATGGCCACTACGAGTTCTTGGTGATGTCATTCGGATTGACGAATGCTCCCGCAGCATTTATGGCATTGATGAATGACATATTCAAGCCATACCTGGACAAGTTTATGATTGTTTTCATAGATGATATTTTGGTGTACTCTAAGTCCAGGGAAGATCATGAGGAGCACTTGAGGATAGTTCTGCAGACCCTTCGAGAGAGAGAATTGTATGCCAAACTCAGCAAGTGTAACTTCTGGTTGGAACAGATCTCATTTTTGGGGCATGTTGTGTCAAAGGATGGGGTATCGGTAGATCCATCCAAGATAGAGGCAGTTGTACAGTGGGAACAGCCCAAGACAGTAACTGAGATCAGAAGTTTCCTGGGATTGGCAGGATATTATCGGAGATTTGTAGAGGGTTTCTCCAGACTAGCTGCTCCGTTGACACGCCTCACGCTTAAGGATGTTAAGTTTACGTGGGATGAGGCATGTGAGAGGAGTTTTGAGGAGCTTAAGCGTCGATTGCCGACTGCTCCAGTTCTCACTATTCCTACCAGCTCAGGAGGATTCTCGGTGTATACGGATGCATCACACCAGGGACTGGGCTGTGTGCTTATGCAGGATGGGAAGGTAGTTGCCTATGGATCTAGACAGTTGAAAGATCATGAGAGGAACTACCCGACACATGATTTGGAGTTGGCGGCTATAGTACTTGCTTTGAAAATATGGCGCCACTATCTCTATGGTGAGAAATTTCAGGTGTTCACAGATCATAAGAGCCTTAAGTACCTGTTCTCGCAGAAAGAGCTGAATATGAGACAGAGGAGATGGCTCGAACTCCTGAAAGACTATGATTGTGAAATCATGTACCACCCAGGTAAGGCAAATGTAGTTGCCGATGCTTTGAGTAGAAAGAACCTTGGGTTGGTGTCTTATATGATGGTACGGGAACATGAATTGTTAGAACACTTTGCAAACCTCAGTTTAGATGTAACCCCACCTGGATCTGAGAGACTTGAGATCATGGCTAGTTTGAGACTAGAGCCAAAGTTGATTAACCGTATTCGGCAAGCCCAGCAGAGCGATCGACGGTGTATCGATTGGCTGAGGCAGATACAGATAGGTGTGGGTAGTGATTTTGAGCAGAGTACTGATGGGTTATTGAGGTTCAGAGGCAGAGTATGCGTTCCCAAGGATCCTGAGATCAGGAGAACGATTTTATCAGAGGTTCACTCATCAAAGTATACGATACATCCAGGAAGTACCAAGATGTATCAAAATCTTCGGAAGGTTTATTGGTGGTCTGGAATGAAGAGAGACATTGCTGAATATGTCGCTAAGTGTCTCGTTTGTCAGCAAGTGAAGGTAAGCATCAGAAGCCTGCAGGATTATTGCAGCCTCTACCGATACCGACATGGAAGTGGGAGTATGTCACCATGGATTTTGTGATGGGGTTGCCGAGGACCCGCAGAGGTCATGATGCCATATGGGTTATTGTGGACCGATTGACTAAGTCCGCCCATTTCTTGGCTATGAGAGCTACCGATACACTGAGTCAGTTGGCGAACCTGTATATTCGAGAGATAGTACGGCTACACGGTGTACCAATGAGCGTTGTTTCTGATAGGGATGCCCGCTTCACTTCCCATTTCTAGGGACATTTTCAGAAAGCGTTGGGGACCCGATTGAGTTTTAGCACCGCTTTTCATCCTCAGACAGATGGGCAGTCAGAGAGGACTATACAGACCCTCGAGGATATGTTGAGAGCGTGTGTGCTGGATTTTAGAGGCTCTTGGGATGACTACCTGCAGTTAGCCGAGTTCGCTTATAATAATAGCTATCATGCTAGTATCGGGATGGCACCCTATGAGGCATTATACGGGCGTAGATGCCGTTCCCCTATTGGATGGGAAGAGGTTGGTGACAGACAGATTTTTACTCCGGACTTAGTGCAACAGGCATCTAAGGACGTCCAGTTGATATGTGAGAGATTACGGACAGCTCAGAGCCGGCAAAAGAGTTATGCTGACAAGAGACGAAGACCACTGGAGTTTGATGAGGGTGAGTCGGTGTTTCTGAGGGTATCACCATCGAAGGGTATTATGAGATTTGGTAAGAAGGGCAAGCTGAGCCCTAGATATATCGGACCCTTTGAGATTTTGGAGAGAGTGGGAGATAAGGCATATAGATTGGCATTGCCACCGGACTTGGCAAATGTCCACAACGTCTTCCACGTCTCGATGCTTCGGAAGTATCACCCGGACCCGGCACATGTGATAAGATATGAGCCGTTGGAGCTCCAGAGAGTATGACGTATGTTGAGAAGCCGGTTTGGATATTGGACAGAAAAGAGAAAGTGTTGCGGAATAAGACAATTCCCTTGGTGAAAGTTCTTTGGCAACACCATACGGCGGAAGAGGCCACGTGGGAATTGGAGAACTTAATACGGGAGAAGTACCCCCAACTTTTTGAAGAGTGACTTGGTTCTAATTTGGAGGACCAAATTCCTTGAAGGAGGGGAGAATGTAAGACCCCGTATATGTATAATGGTAATGTGTGTAATTGGATCAAATAATATGAATGGACTTGTAATGTAAAGTATGATTGATGTAAGTCCATGGATTCAATGTATGTATGGTAATATGATTTGTAATGTACATACAAGTTCCATTGAGTATAAATATGAAGAAATGAGTTCCTATAAGTGATGGAGGTGATTGAAACTCAAAATGGGTAGTGCGGTAAAATGGAATGAAGTTATGCTTCCATTTGGTATTATATAGCATACCTTTGGACATACAATGAATGCACACAAGTTTCAATGTGCATAAGGTATGAATGGATGTCATTTTCAAGTCATAAAGGTGGGTGGATGAGAAAATGGCCATGGCAACAGATTAAGGATGTAATGGTATGAGTTTCAACTAGGAAACTGCAGGAAATCTGGAAAACATGAAGGCCAGATCGATCTCATAGGATGAGAGATCGATCTGGAAGAGCCAGAATGCTCTTATTTGGACAATGGAATAGAGCAGATCGATCTTCAATGGGGCCAGATCGATCTCTTAAGCATTTCCGTGATGAAAACATCGATCTCCAAGCACCCAGATCGATCTCCTTAGCTCTCTGTTTGGGACCAGATCGATCTCATGCTTCGACAGATCGATCTCATGCTTCAACAGATCGATCTCATGCTTCGACAGATCGATCTCATGCTTAAAAATGCCGTGGAAAAGAGGGATTTAAGGGGACCAGATCGATCTCCTCATGAACCAGATCGATCTCCCCAAGCTATTTCTATATAAGGAGGCATGAAAATCTGGAAATCTCAAAAAACACCAAACTTTCCAATCTCAACCCAAAAACCTAACTTTCCCTCTCTAAAATCAGCCATTTTCAGTGAGATTTGGAGAGAGATCATTAGAGGCAAAGTTGTTCCTATCAAAGAGAAGAACAACATAGTGAGAGAGCATTGTCCCATTTTTGGAATCGAAGGAGTTAAGGGCATTACCATTTGGAGCAAGAAGAAAAATCATATTTGGTAAGATTCTAACACTCCAATCCAAATACATTGTCTATTTAATTGATTTTGGAGTTGTTTGGCATGACTATTGATGGATAAATTATCTAGTGATGTGGTGGAATTGGTGTGACCTAGAAAACCTAGAATGGGTATGATGTGAGAATATATGGGTTGAATGAGTTTATGATTTATGGGCATGCTAAAGTTGTTAGTGAGGTAATGCTTATGATTTTAGATGGTTAAATGAGATTACATTGTGAGTTTGGAGGAATTGTGGAAATGAGTATGTATATGCTTGATAAAATGCTATAGTGAGCGAATTCATGAAATATGAACACTATGAGCTTAATGTCGATTTAATATCGATTTGGAATAAGTTAATAGGCCTAAGAAGATCCATAGACTCGAGTTATGGGTAAAGTAATGAAACGAGGCCAAATAAGCTTTAATAGAGGCTATAGATTAAATTGGATATAGCAAGCACAAGGGTTGCATTATATGGATCGAATATAATGCGGGATACGATTTTGTGCAGTCCCGAAGAGTTCGTTGAAGACGAATCGAACCGTACGAGCAAGCAGCTTAAGGAAGTGGAATCACGCATCGCGATTCCAGGTAAGGGAATTTTGTGAGTATATAGAGGTAGCTGCTCGTATTTTGAACTTGTGGGTGAATATAGGGTGTTTTACGAAGTGCATGGTTGCTAAAGTAAATGATTGATGGTATTCGTGAATGATGATGAGTATATGCGTGATTTTTGGTTTTGAAACGGATTCTATGAAATGGGATAGTAAGGCTAATAATTGCATAAATCTAATGTTTTGATGTTTTTCAAAACGAAATTGCTTGGTTTTAAGCAAGCTTGTAGATGGGTCGGCTAGTATTGTATTGTTGTTGTGGAAAAGAATTTGTGAGTGCTAAACCTGATTTTCGGGATTGTTTGATTGTGTATGAACCGCCTATCGTAATTGTATGACATAAATCGCGCTAGAGCCTCGCTCGCGCTGGATTTCTATATTTTCACTTGTGTGAAACGTGCTTGAGCTTAGCTCGCACATTGATTTGTATTGTGACAATGATTTATAAATCGTACTGGAGCTTACGCTCGTACTGGGATTTGAGTGGTTTTCTTATGCATATAACCGTGCTGGAGCTATGCTCGTACGTGGTTTCTTCATATTTTATGCATAAATGCCATATTAGAGCGTTGCTCATACGAAGTGATTGGTTTTGATGCATGAATTCGCGCTAGAGCGTAGCTCGCGCTAGTTTTCACACTGTGGTATGTATGAGGCCGTGGTGAGAGATACGGATTAACTCAGGGAACCCAACAGGCCTGACAGACCTCTTGAGTGGGGTGAGGGTGAGGGGCTAGGACCTGACATAATCCATTCAGGGAACCCAACAGGCCTAACAGACCTCTTGAGTGGGTTGAGGGTGAGGGGCTAGGACCTGAATCAGGGAACCCAACAGGGGCGAGCAAGGCCATGAGGGGCTAGGACCTGGTATTGAGGTTACTCCCACGCGCTCTTGAGACTATAAAGGTTACACTTGGTATGGGGTAGATAAGACCTACGGCAGGCACCCCCAACCATGTTATGGGTCCGCGGAGTACGATGTACCGTGTATATCACATGGAGTACGATGTACCGCGTGGTGGTTACTTGATTTGAGAAAGTCTGGCGGAGAACTAACCCACCTTCGTGCCAGCATGATACCCCGCACACCGGGATCCGTGTGGTCTGGGATGATATGTGACGATTGACCAACGTAGTCACTTGAGATATAGTAACCTGTCTCCTTGCTTGAATTACTTACTACCACACGATTTTAAATCTCTAAGTGTGATTTGTGATTATATAAGGTAGACCCGAAGGAGGGGTTGAGCCTCGTGGATTTGATTTGTGAAATGAAAGGGGGGTTGTGATTGTGAATTGATGTGATGTGATTGTGTGTGTTTGAGAAAGAGTTTTATGACGTGGGTTTTAAGAAGGAGGTTTCTTAATGAATTTCCCTTTTTATGAATTTAAATGAGATTGGGCATGAGATGATTTATACATGATGTTTCTACCATGTTTTATATGCCAATGCACATGATTTTGATACATGATATATATGTATATTCACATGGCATAGTTTTATTCCTCATGCTCCTACTATAAACGATTTATGCATAACACTATCAGCATGTAGATAGAGTAGTTATCTACCATGCTTGCATTATTGCCTTACTGAGCGTGTGGTTGCTCATCCCACTCTATTTTCCCCCCTACAGAGCGTGCATAGTAGCCCAGTAAGGACTGAGGCGTGGTATTTTGGACTCCGCTGCATCTCCATCGCTAAGAGGTATATACACAGTGATTCTTTTTGTATCTAAACAATGTAAAAGCACAGTATTCTTTTGAGTAGTAATTATGGGGGATGTAGATGTCAGTAAAACATGTATTCGTATAAGTACACGATTAAATGCAAATGTATGACATCGTTTTAATTAATTGAGAATGAATGAGATTTGGTGTTTATTATTGACTCACAGCCCAACAGTGTGTGGTGAGTTTATTTCACGACCGGGTAAGGTAACAGTAAAACGCGAAAAATTTTCAGTGATTTTCGGTTAAAGAAAATGGAATTGGGTCGTTACAAGATCGCCTGAAGCTCCTCTTCCTTTTCCGGCCCTTGGCCTGGCCGTTGGCTGCCGGACGGCTCGCCGGTCACCCTCGGGTTCATCGGGCTCCGTTTTCGTCTCCGCTTCTGTTTCTCTCTCCCCGACCCGTTTCTCTCTTCTTCTTTTTTCATTTATTTTATTTTGTTTTATTTATTATTTATTTTTATTATTTTAATCATTCAAATACCTTAAAAATACCCAAATATCCCTTAAAATTATTATTTTATTCCAAATTAATTAATTTACTTTTATTTAATTTATTTATTATATTTTAACCCTTTTTCAGGTATCATTTCTCCGTATTTTTCGGGATATTGTCCCGAATGACTTTTCGGTATATTTTTCGATTATTTTTCCGAACTAAAAATTCCGATTAATTTCCATAAATTCATATCTTGATCAATTTAACCCGAAATAAATTTATTTCTCCTTTATTGACCAAGATTTCTCAAATCCATAATTTTAATTAATTTTATCGAAATTATTCCAACTTTTGATCTTTTAACCATTCTGCCCTTGCACGTGTTCGGGATTAATTTAATCCGACTTCTCTTCACGAATACTCATTCATTTCGTATTTTAAATAATTTCGGGTCTTACACAAATACCTGAGAAGAGACAATTGATTACCTACGAGAACGAAACTAGAAAGAACATGTATAATTCTTGATATAATATGTACATCATCGATTAAGATATGTACAACTCGAAATTCAAGCAAGTATTCAAATATCTTAAAATATGAATTCGAATACCAATTAGGACAAACTCTTGATAAGAAAAAGTGAGAAAATAAAGGTATGTAAAAATCCATAAAGAGGCAATCGAATAACATTCTCTAGAAAGTTATAAATCGATATGTACATTTTATGATTTATATACTTACATCTTGTATTAACATTTATACGTACCTTTCTATCAATTTAGAAAATTATTAAGCGTCTATTTGGATTAGAGATTTCTATAAAAGAATTTCATTTCAATCAAATACATTTAAAATTCTAAAATCCAATTTCCTTGTTTGACCAAAAAAGTTTGAAGAATTTTAAGATTAAAAAAAAAAATCAAAAGGGACCTTTTTGAAAATTCACTTAAAGAGGTTGTTTTTCAAAATTCTTCTAAAACTACCCTCACATTATTACACATAACCCACTATTAAATACAAAACTATAAAATAGAAATATTATTTTATTTAAATTTAATATATTTTATTTTTTCTTATTATTAATATACATTTTTACAAATCTAGTCATACCTTTATTGCATATTTTATTTTATATTTTATTTTATATCTAATATCATTATTTTTATTTTATAGTTATATTTTTATTTAATCAACTTCTAATAGTCAAATTTTCTTTTTAAAACATAATTATCCAAACAATATAATTACAAGTGCTAGTATTTTCAATTGATGACTTTTGAAAATTTTCAAAATCTCAAAACTCCTAATTTAAACACTCTATAAGAGAATTTGAATACCTCTTTATAGGAATGCTATTATATGAACATGACAAAAGCCTTATCTACATTCTCTAATAAGATATAAAAAAGAGGAATTTGAATAACCTTATCTACATAACTATAAGAGGATATGTACATTTTATAATTCACATATGTACACTATTTATTTCAAATATATATACATTTCTTTCAGTTTAGCATCCAATCCATATATTTGAATACACTAAAATTGGAATTTGAATCTCTAATTTGACAAAGCTTTATTAACATACCTAAAAGATTGAAAATATATTAGGAATGTGAATACCAGTGTAGAGGAATTTAAATATCATTATTTACTAATAAACCTTCTCATAGGCAGGCTCGGGTGCTTCGAGTTAGGCTCGAATTATATAATAACAATATGTATACAAGTCTAAGCCTGGCTCGGCCCCGCAAATTCGGGCTTGATTTTTTGTCCAGACTCTTTTTTATTTTATAATATAAGGCTCCGACCTGGCCCGCCAAATAATGTTTTATTTATTTTTTATATTTTAATTTTTGTTTATTTGTTTTTTATTCTTTTAGTCCTTTTAAAATATAATTTCATTTGTCAAAATTAGCATGTCAATTTTCATATTAAATATATATAATCATGTTTATTAATCAATAATGTTATATATATATATATAATTACATTATACTTAGTAAATAAATTAAAGGAAGTTTAAAATTTAATGATATTCGGGCTAGGTCAAGTATCAAAGGGTCAAGCCCAAGTCCGGCTCGATTTTTGACCAGGCCTAAAAAATTTGTCCAAGCCCATTAAGTGCGTCCGATTTTTTTTTCCAAATCTGACCAACTATTGGGTAGGCGTTCAAGTTTGGACGGGTAGCCCGACGCTTAAGCAGGTCTATTTACAAAGTTATAAAAGTATATTATCCATATTCACAGAGCTTTATACCTCAAAGGGTGAAAATATATTGAAAATTTGAATTCCCTTATTATGTCATTCAAATACCTCATTTTTCAAAGTACATACGACTATTCGAATTACATTTTAAAAGTATTCGAATACCCATGTATAATTTCAAAATAGGAGCACTAATTCAAAGGAAATTTGAATTGCCTAGATATAGTAGTCGAATCACTTTTTTAAGAAAATTCGAATACCATTTTCTATATAATTGAATACCATATCTCAAAATTTTTGACTCTCAATAAAAGAACACATCTTTAACATATCTCATGTATGAAAAGTAGTTAAGGGTATTTAAATATATTTGTTTAAGAAAATGGTATTCAAATTCTATAGAGAATTTTCAGAAATCGTGATGGAAATCAATTATCATTTTCTTGGTATTCAAATGTAAACACCTTAAATTCTATGTATTTGAATTTATCTATGAATAACAATGTAGCTATTGGAATTAAAGATGCAATTCCTTGGTCAAAGATTTAAATTAAATGGTATTTTTCCATTGTGGGACTTGGAAAAGTTAATTAAATAAAATATCTTAGTCCTAAGAATAAATGACTATGGGTGCATGTATATATATATATATACATACATATATATATATATATATTTGTATATCTATAAATAAATATATATGTATATATATATATATATATATATTCATAAATGCACATGTGAAGCAACATGGCCGAGAGTTCCATTTAGAAATATATATATATATATATAAAAGCAGCAGCAGCAATAGGAAAGGAAATCTGAAGCGTGGGATTAAAGGAAATGGAATTTACAAACACATGGATTAGTTATGAAGCCAATCCCGAAGATCGAAGGGCTCTCTATTGTGAACAACAACAACAATTAAAAGGAGATAGGAATCGTAGATGCATATTAACCGAGAGGTAAAAAAAATAAGCTAAGGGATTGTGATGGTCTAGAGCAAAAAACATGTGTAAGATGTGGTAATAGGATGGTTTTCAATGGGAAAGAAGAGAAAGAAGGAAGCAGACTTGTGACAGCAGCAGTGAAATGGTAGGATGTACACCGGTTTTAGGAGTCAAGAGGATGAAATTGGATAAACAAATATAAGGAAACTGTAGGCAATAGCAAAGACAGAAATTGAGAGTAGTAGAAAGCAGGAGGCACGATGGAAATAGGAAGCAGATGGAAGCGACGATGTTGGTTTAGTAGGAAGGAGGAAACGTGAGACAGGAAATGTGAAGCAGGATGGCCGATTAGATGAAGGACTGAATACAGTAGGTGATAGCTAAAGGATAGGAAAGAAATGAAATGAAATGAAGGAATGCAGCAAACGTGAGGAAGAAATGAAGACGTGGGAGTATGGCGGCACTGAGTTGCATATGACTAGTTGCTGGAATGAAGAAGAAACTGATCGAGAGAGAGAGATGGTGATGATAGTCGGGGGAAGAAGCAAAGAAGACGTGAGCAGTATAATTATCTCTGAACACGCCAGGAAAGGAGAAGTAGACTGGAGCAGTAAGAAGGCTATAACCAAGGTAACAGGGTAGTAAAGGCTAAACGACAACTGACAAGGATGTATGAAGTGTGAGACCCATATATGTATAACTTTGTAAAATATATAAATGGAATTATAAGACAAAGGGTTTAAAATCATGCAAATGTGAAAGAATTTCAAACGAGAATGAATGAGTATCACGGATGCATGTAAAGGTCAAATAAGGGCTGAAGTGATCCCAAACTAAACGAATAGAACTTACCGCATCCGGACTGGAGATAAGGACTTAAAACACAGGGTAATAAGGCATGGATTTCGGAATTGTGTATCCATTCTGAGTTTCCAGGCAATACACATAAGTTCCATAACACGAAAATCATAGGAAATAAGCCTTTCCATGGTCGAAGTGGAATTAAAATGCAAAATGAATTGGAGCAATGAAATAGGAACTTACCATTGGAAAATCTGAAAAATTGCAGCAAAGGGGCTGCAGATGAAGGCCAGATTGATCTCCCATTCAAGGCAGATCGATCTCTTATGCCAAACACAGCCATTTCAAGTGAAATTTGCTAAGACAGATCGACCTCCCAATCAACCAGATCAATCTCCTTAATAACAAGATCGATCTGCATTAGCCTCTGCCAAGCTCAGATCGATCCTCCCTTAAGAGAAAATCGATCTCCTTAAGCTTATGCCAAAGAGATATCGATCTCTTTCCCATTGAACAGATCGATCTCACCCTGTAATGCCTGAACATTTCACGAGCAAAAACCAAAGGCAGATCGATCTCTTACCTAACCAGATCGATCTCCTCACCCTTTTTCTATATAAACCCGACGGCAAAATGTTTCAATATGCAGGAAACTTAATCTCTCTCAATTTCCACCCAAATACTAAGCTTTCTCTCTCTAGAATACCTACCTTTCCCATAAGGATTTGAGAAAAAGACATTAGAGCAAAGTTGTTCACCTTGGGGAGGAGAACAAGATATCTTAAAGCCAACATCCAACTCATTTGATTGAAGGAGTAAAGAAGTATTCCAAATTTGGACAAGAAGAAAAGTAAACTGGTTAAGTTTCCAATGCATCAACTTTAAATGTATTTACCTAAATGTTGTTATGGATAGATTGGTGTACATTTCAATGGTTAAAACTACCTAGGATATAATGAACCAACAATGACCTAGAAATAAGATGATTGTGAGAAATGAAATATGGTAGAGTTAATGAAGAATGAGATATTTTAAGGTGATAATGGTGTTGTAAGTATTATTTTCAAATGGTGGTGTGAAATGAATTGTAAGATTAACCAAATGGTAAAATGTACATGTATGGCATTGACAAAATGTATGAATGAATGAGAGAATTAAGGGTAGAGTATACACTCCCAA
This sequence comes from Firmiana major, assembly GCA_033439115.1. Taxonomy (NCBI): domain Eukaryota; kingdom Viridiplantae; phylum Streptophyta; class Magnoliopsida; order Malvales; family Malvaceae; genus Firmiana; species Firmiana major. Next base: position 13,612,746 of record CM065898.1, on the reverse strand, counting down.
GTGCCTAGTAAGTAACTAAGAGAGTGCTAGATAAATTGGCTAGAAACAACATGATAATGGTCGAAAACAATAATGCACCAAACTCGATGATATAGGCTTAACAAGATATATCAAACTCGTTAAAGTTGGAATATGAGTTATTGGTATTAACTCATACGATTGATGTATATTTTCAGCTCCGGGGGGTACATCCGAAGCTAATTGAGCCAAATCGTAAAAAAGGCGAAAGGAAAGAAGAATTTCTTCCCAGTAAATCGAGGTAAGAAAATTATGTGGACTCTTAGAGATATCTGTGAGTATTTTGGGCGCTTTATGATTTTTTAGAATATTTGTGGAAATAGGAATAAAAATGGGTGTTTGAAGGGTAAGGAAAGGGAATTTGAGAAAGGTACATGAAAACAAGAGCATAATGCTTTGAAAATCATCTTTTATTGCTTTTTAGCATGTGATTGGTAGGTTGGCTAGCATTTGAAATAATTTGCACAAGAAATGACTTGATTTGGTTTTATAACCATGTTTTGCAAAGAATGAGCCACCTACATGAGTTTGTAGAAATGAAACGTGCTAGAGCTTTGTTCGCACAAGATTTGACGTGTTTACACATGCATTAGTGCTAAAGCGATGCTCGCACCAAAGTTTTACATGGATTTATGACATTGTGCTGGAGTATAACTCGAATAGATTTTTACACTGGATTTGACATGGTGCTGGAATATAGCTCGCACTAGATGTCTACCATACTTGTTTTTCATGCTTGAGACTACTCGCACGTGGCTTTGTGACATGTTGGGAGCCGTGCTGGGAGCTTCAGGTAGGCTGTGTGCCACACCGATTAAATAGGCTCACACGTGCGTATTGAGATGTGACAGTGTATGATGTGATGATATGGGTCCACGGAGTATGTTGTACCGTGCAAGTAGCATGGGGTATGTTGTACCGTGTGTGATATATATGTCGTCTTCAGACGATGGATTCTGCTATGGATCGACGGGTTGGACGTGACCCACCTCCCGTGCAGAAGCAGATAAAGGTGATACCCCGCACATTAGGATCCGTATAGCCTGGGATCATAGAGGATATGACCATAGTCCTAGAGGATATTTCCTTTATTATATTATATGCCTATCTCACATGTCTATAAATGAATGATAAATCCATGTTTTTGAAATGTGTTTTGTGGGTCAGGATAGTCCATGGAGGGGCCGAATCCTGACGAGTGAATGATTCTATATTGGCTTGTGTTTTGATTGGAAATGCTTTTAAGTGCACTGTGCATGATGATTTTTCATGCTTTGATTTTGACTACGCATGATGATTTTCCATGCTTTGATTTTGACTATGCATGATGATTTTTTCGTGCTATGCTTTAATAATGGTGCACTGATTTATATAGCATGAATTGCTTTACATGACATAGACACAAGCATGAGTACACGTTTTGAAGTATGACAATAAATATGTGGTTTAAACATGGCATCACGATCACGTAGATAGTGCAATTATCTACATGTTCGCATGATTACCTTACTGAGCGTGTGTGTTACTCACCCCCTATTTTCCCCCTCTACAGAGCACTTGTAGTAGCTAGTGGGTGACTGAGGACTGGCTTTTGGTGTCATCTGCATCCCATCATACGAGGTACACACATTTGTGTAGTTTTGTATCTAGATATGTACAAGTATAGTAATATCTTTTAATGTAATTTTGGGGATGTAGAGAGTTTGTAAACACTTGTAAATGATAACTCTGATTAAGAATTACAAGTGTTTACTTTTAAATGAATTGAAATAGTAGATGATTTGGTTGGATGATAATTGACATCGATACACAGCCTAACTGTTGGTGGTGCAACTGTTTACGATCAAGTAAAGTAATGTAAGACCCGAAAATTCGGTGTCATTTTTAAGAAATTGATATTTAAAAATATGGATTAGTGTAATATTGATCAAAAATTGAGGAAAATAATTAAATTTCAGGTCCAATTGATCAATATATGAAGTTGTTAATATTTATCAAATTTTTTACCTCGAAAAAACGAGCCCGAAAATAGTGAAAAAATATACCGAAAAAGTAAAATCGGACAGATAAATTCATTTACGAACTGAATGAATTTAATATGAATTTTTGGGATATTTTGGGATATTTTAAGATTTTTATTATTATTTTAAGAATAAAATAATAATAAAAATATATTATATAAAAAAAATCAGTTAAAAAAAAAAACAAAACAGAAAACAGAAATTTGGAAATTTGGGGAATCGGGGAGAGAGAAACAGAGGCAAACCGATGGTGAGGAAGAAGGAGTCACCGGCGAGCATCCGGCGACCCCACGCCCAGGCCAGCGGCCGAAAAAGAGAGAGGAGGTCGGCCCGATCCTTCTGCCACCGGTCACGCCCTCCACCGACGCCGGATGCCGGCGAATCGAAGAGGGGAAGGCCGCGGGGAAGAGAAGGGAATCCGGCGGCCACCGGCGGTGCTTGGCTCCTATCAAGCCCAACCGAGAGATCCCCAGGCCGAGGCGCGTCGAACGGCAGTGGTGAGGCGACGGGAACCGGCCGACAGCGCCGGCAACGGCGAAATGGCCACTGAATCGGTTCGGATCGGTTCAGTGTGAAAAGGGACTGAACCGGTCCGAACCGGTTCAGGAGGAGAGAGAAAGAAGAGAGAGAAAAAAAAATTTTTCATCGGACTTCGGGTAAGTCGATACGAGGTCAAAAGTGATCGATTTAATTTTCGATAAATTTATTTAAATTATATTTAATCGAAAATTGGCCCGAAAATGAAAAATACGAAATTGTGCAGTTCGACGATTTAATTCCGAACGGAAGCCAGATCGAACTCCGATTCACGCACCATCGCACAATATTGGGTAAGTAAAGCTCATTTACGACAATTTTTGTGATTAACGCGTATTTAAGATTTATTTTACGCATTTCGGATTAAATTTCGAATTTAGTGAATTATATTCGGAATTTCGAATAAACTGTCGTAAATGATATTCGGGCTATCCAAAGAGTTTGGAACGAAGCCCAATGGGTATTAATAGACCCAATGAGTCGATAGACCCTGATGAAGGGAAATAATATGTGAAAAATGGGCTTAATACGGATTAAGGCCCGATTAAAGTAATTAGGCCCAATTAAGTGAAATGAACTGTATTAAATGTGTAATACAGTAGGAAACGTGAAATTAATCCAGTGAATGGTTAAATGCAGCTCTAGAGTCATATTGAGAGTTGACCGGACTGCGAGATTTGGACAGCACAGAGGAAGAGAGGTCACACTACGTGATCCGAGGTAAGGGATCTATGAAAGCTATTAGAGATAGCTGTACGTATTTTCATCGTCATTTACAGTCAATTAAATTTCGTATAGAGTATAGATATGAAATTTCTGGATAGTACCCAAATATGAGAAAATTACGAAAATACCCTTAGACTCAGGAATTTTAGAAATGCATAAAGTGCATGCAATCCATGTTTTCTCTGTGAAAAAGAGATTTTTGTGAAGTTGAAATGATAGACTGGCTCATGATTTGACTGTATGCATTAACTTGCACGTTTTTCTAAAATGTGATTCGATTGACGAGTGAATTGATGGAATGTTACCCTTTCACTCTGTTTTGTACTGTTTTGCATGTTGCACTCGGTTTTGAGTACCACTGTGGTGGGAAATAGAGTCAGATGTCTATTTTGTGTGTGTAAAATCGTGCTGGAGCTATGATGAGATCTGTGGATTTATCCAGATCCGCTCCCACTTGATTTTGGGTATTTCATCTGTACAGACCGTGCTGGAGCACTGCTCGCACTGGATTCTGTTGTGATTTGTGATTGAGATCGTGCTGGAGCCCTCGAGTTGAGTAGGAGGCTGTCGCAGCAGGGGCCCAGAGAGGTCGCCTGTGGTAGGCAGGACCTCACACACTGACTTGCTCGCACTAGATCTGAGACGACAGGCTATGGTTGATAACTTATTTGGTTGGGGTGGTGAGCTTTTGACTCAGGCACTTACAACTATGTGGTAATTGTACTGTGGTTCATGGAGTACGCTGTACCGTGTAGACAACATGGAGTACACTGTACCGTGCAACTATGGGATGTGAGGATTGCGTCTTTGGACTCGGGCATGCTATGTCATTGCTCTGTTTTGTGATAGTCCTTAGATAGGAGCTGATGGATAGACTAATCCCCTCCTCGGACTCAGAGACACCCTGGCACACCTGATCCGTGATAGCTTGTGGGTCTCGGACTTTGGCCAAATGTTCCCTTGGATTTGTGTTGAAATCCCTGCCTAGTCTCACATGTTTTTATTGGTTTCGGTGATGAAACTAATTTTGATTTGATTTCTGTGATGAAACCGTTTGAAACGAGAATATGATTTTAAAGTGAGTTTCAATACTGAACACAGAAAGATTTTACTCTGAATGAGTTTTGATATTCGATTTTGGGCATTAAATTGCTATGTGTTTTACTATGATGGTTTTGTGAATGCCATGAGTTTTTCGGCATAAACCATGCATCATGAGCATCATGGATATTTTGATTATCTACTTGCTTTATAAATTAATGAGTGTTTTGAAAAGTAAATGCATTTGTTTTACGAGTTGATAAAACATGCATTATGAGCATCGTAGATAGTGTGGTTATCTACCTGCTTTCATATATTTCTTACTGAGCGCGTTATGCTCATCCCATTATTTTTCCCACCTCTACAGAGCATTTCAGTAGAGTGTATAAGCTGCATCCATCCTGCGATCTTTTACACACAGCTATCCAGCAGCATCGAGGTATGCACACATGTACTTTTGTATCTGAATAATAGTGTACAGTGATGTAGTCATGTTATATGGGGGATGTATATGTTAGGCAATGTAAACGAATTTTAAATTCTAAAATGGTAATTTTATAAGCTTCCGCAATATTTGTGCCTGGGACGAAAGCATTGCCTGTTATGCATATATATATAATATATGAAACTGAGTGAGGGATATTGACTCACAGCCCAACAATTGAAATGTGGTAAGTTCGCGAAAAATTTGTAGTGATTTTTGTAAATTTGGGTCTCGAAGAAGTGGTATCAGAGCAGTGTTGGTCTGATGTGAGTCAGTGTCAGTAGTTAAAAAGTATACATCCCCATGTCACTGTACATTATTAGATACAATTGTGTGTACTGAGCTGTGGTTAAACTGAGAAATTGATTTTTGTATGCGGGACGATTGAGATGTCTGACAGACATCGCAGCAGAGGAGAGAGTTCGCATTCTCGGGACCATAGAGATAGGTCCGAGAGACGCTGTGATAAGTTTGAGAAACCTTGTGAATCGTCATGTGATCATATTCCATCAGGTCCAGTTGAGACTACTGATGCCCGCGTTACGAGGTTAGAGTGGAGTTTGGACACGTTTATGGAGTTGTTCATTCAGGCTAACTTGACTATGGCTAGGTTAGAGAGTAGGCAAGGTCCGGCTGCTCAAATGACTTATACGGAGTTGGCAGCTGCTCCTGAGACACTACGCCTACACAACCTGTACCTATGCCATGTACTATTGAGACCCCTGTACCACTTGTAGTTCCACCATAAACTGGAGATGATTCAGGGTTTGATTGTGAGTGTGACCGATTGAGGCAGTTTCAGAAGCTCAAGTCTACATCGTTCAGTGGGGTCAAGAACCCTTTAGTAGCATAGGATTGGATCAACCGGTTGGAGAAGCTATTTCGATGTTCGACCACTAAAAGAGTGGCCTTTACTACATTCAGGTTAGAAGGCGAAGTAGAGTATTGGTGAAAATTCACCTGACCCATCATGAAAGCTATGTATATCAGTTGATTGACTGAGAGATATTTTTGGATGCCTTCAGGAGGCAGTATGTCCCAGCCACTGCTCAACGGAGATTACAGATGGAATTTCTGGTCTGATCCAGAGGAACAGATCGGTAGACGAGTATGAGTCTCGATTTACATCCTTGGAAAAATGTGACCCCGATACCATGAGCAGTGAGATGCGAAAAGTTTACAAGTTTATGGAAGGATTGAGACCTTCCATCAGAGTCAGATTTGCCCTATTTGATGTCACGACTTACGAGGAGACCATGCGTAGAACTTAGTGTGTGTGTAAGACTATGAGATGCACGTCCTTGAGTTTGGTAAGGTCGTGAAGGGCAGGAATAAAGATCAACAAAGGACTGTAATGTCCAAGTGGGGAAGATGTCGTTTGTTAGACGACCGAGAGTCAATGAGTCACGGGGTAGGATGATTAAGCCCCCGGTATATCAAGTCTCGACTTCAGCTAGGGGTATAATGATTGGAGGACCCTTACTGATTACAGAATAATGTAGAGCATGTGGTAGATACCACGGTAGTAGGTCATGCCACGTATTGATTGGAACATATTTTAAATGTGGCAAGATGGGACATATGATAAAGGATTGCCCAGAGTTGGCTGAGATAGCCCCACAGAAGGGCAAAGAGTCAGAGAAGGATACAGCTAGTACTTCTGCCCCGAAGAGGAGGGCTACAGCTGAAAAGAAGGATGGAAACCTCTGACTGTGAATAGATTACCGGTTGTTGAATAAGGCGATCATTAAGAACAAGTACCCCATTTCACGTATTGATGATCTATTGGATCAACTTCAAGGAGCACAGATCTTTTTCAAGATCGATCTGAGGTCTGGGTACCATCAGTCGAGAATCCGGAGTGGAGATGTACCCAAGACAGTTTTCATACCCGTTATGGACATTATAAATTCTTGGTTATGCCTTTCAGGCTAACGAATGCTCCTATAGCTTTTATAGTATTGATGAATGGAGTGTTCAACCCATACTTGGATCGGTTTGTCATAGTGTTTATAGATGACATTCTGGTGTATTGAAGTCTAGGGAAGAGCATGAACATCTGAGCATTATGCTACAGACCCTCAGAGAGAGGAAGCCATATGCGAAGCTCAATAAGTGTGATTTCTGGTTGGAACTGATATCATTTTTGGGTTTGGCTGGATGTTACCGCCAATTTGTAGAAATTTCTCTAAATTGGCTGCTATATTGACACGTCTCACTCGAAAGAATGTTGCAATTGAGTGAGACAATGCATGTGAGAAGAGTTTTCAGAAACTAAAGTAGTGATTGACCACTACGCCGATTATCACCGTTTCGACCAGCTCAGGAGGTTTCTCTGTATATACAGACACCTCGGGACAAGGACTGGGCTGTGTATTGATGTAGAACGGGAAGACAGTTGCTTATGGATCCCGACAACTTAAGGACAATGCGAAGAACTATCTGACCCATGATTTAGAGTTGGCAGTCGTAGTGTTTGCACTGAAGATATGGTGCCACTATTTTTACGGTGAGAAATTTCGGGAATTCACTGATCATGAGAGCCTCAAATACCTGTTTTCACAGAAAGATTTGAATATGAGGCAGAGACGATGAGTAGAGGTTTTGAAAGACGATGATTATGAGATACTTTATCATCCGGGTAAAGCGAATGTAGTCATTGATGCCTTGAGCAGAAAGAGCATCGGGATGGTATCGTACATGATGGTCAAGGAACATGAACTGTTAGAACAGTTTACTAGCCTCAGTCTAGATATAGACCCTTCTGAAACTGATGCATATTGTGTGATAGCTAGTCTGAGATTTGAAACCGGATTTGATAGATCGGATCAGACAAGCTCAGCGTATTGATCGCTTTTGTGTTGATATACTTAGTCAGATACAGATGGGTAGAGTGACTGAGTGCACAGTTGTGATGATGGCCTGCTGAGATTCAGAGGTCGAATTTGCATTCCTGATGACCCACAGCTAAAGGGATTGATTTGACAAAAGCTCATTCATCGAGGTATACAATGCATACGAGGAGTAATAGATGTATCAGAATCTTCGAAAAGCATATTAGTGGTCAGACATGAAGAAAGATGCTACAGTGTTTGTGGCTAAGTGCCTTACATGTCAACAGGTTAAGGTAGAGTATCAGAAACTTGCAGAATTATTACAACCTCTACCTATCGACATGACAATGAGAGCACATCACCATGGATTTCATCATAGGTTTACCGAGGACCTGACGGAATCATGATGCCATTTGGGTGATTGTGGATAAATTGACAAAGTCAACTCACTTCTTAGCCGTGAAGGCTACAGATACTCTAAGTGCGTTGGCGAATCTGTGTGTACGGGAGATTGTGAGGCTACATGGTGTTCCAGTGAGTATTGTGTCTGACAGGGATTCCCGCTTCACTTTTCATTTTTGGGAACATTTCCAGGAAGCTATGGGAACCCGATTGAGTGTCAGTACAGCTTTCCATTCTCAGTCCGATGGTCAGTGAGAGAACCATCCAGACTTTGGAGGATATGTTGAGAGCTTGTGTGTGGATTTCAGAGACTCCTGGGATGACCATTTGCCATTAGCTGAATTCGCCTATAACAACAGTTATCACTCGAGTATTGGGATGACACCGTATGAGGCGTTATATGGTCTTAGGTGTCGATCTCCGATTGGATGAGAAGAAGTGAGTCACCGAAAGATGTTTGCTTCCGATTTAGTGAAGCAAGCCTTTGAGGATGTCCAATTTATATGTGAGAAATTGAGGACAGCTCAGAGTACGCAGAAAAGCTACGTTGAGATGAGGAGAAAGCCTTTGAAATTCACTGTAGGTGAATTAGTATTTTGAAAGTTTCTCCCTCGAAAAGGGATAATGAGATACTGAAGCGAGTGGGAAATAAGGTCTGTAGGCTAGCCTTGACACCTGAGCTAGCAGGCATTCATAATGTCGTCCACACATTGATGCTTCAGAAGTATCATCTAGATCAGACACATGTGATTCAGTATGAGCCGTTGGAGCTCACAGAGGAAATGTCATATATAGAGAAGTCAATTTGATATTGGATAGGAAAGAGAACGTGTTACGAACCAGAACGATCTCTTTGGTTAAGGTTCTTGGGCAGTACCACACTTCGGAGGAAGTTACGTGGGAATTGAAGAGCCTGATGCTATTCGTAATTATTCGAGAATTGACTTGGTTCTAATTTGGAGGACCAAATTTCTTAAGGTGGGGAGGAATGTAAGACCCGAAAATTCGGTGTCATTTTTAAGAAATTGATATTTAAAAATATGGATTAGTGTAATATTGATCAAAAATTGAGGAAAATAATTAAATTTCAGGTCCAATTGATCAATATATGAAGTTATTAATATTTATCAAAATTTTTACCTCGAAAAAACGAGCCCGAAAATAGTGAAAAAATATACCGAAAAAGTAAAATCGGACAGATAAATTCATTTACGAACTGAATGAATTTAATATGAATTTTTGGGATATTTTGAGATATTTTAAGATTTTTATTATTATTTTAAGAATAAAATAATAATAAAAATATATTATATAAAAAAAATCAGTTAAAAAAAAAAACAAAACAGAAAACAGAAATTTGGAAATTTGGGGAATCGGGGAGAGAGAAACAGAGGCAAACCGACGGTGAGGAAGAAGGAGTCACCGGCGAGCATCCGGCGACCCCACGCCCAGGCCAGCGGTCGAAAAAGAGAGAGGAGGTCGGCCCGATCCTTCTGCCACCGGTCACGCCCTCCACCGACGCCGAACGCCGGCGAATCGAAGAAGGGAAGGCCACGGGGAAGAGAAGGGAATCCGGCGGCCACCGGCGGTGCTTGGCTCCGATCAAGCCCAACCGAGAGATCCCCAGGTCGAGGCGCGTCGAACGGCAGTGGTGAGGCGACGGGAACCGGCTGGCAGCGCTGGCAACGGCGAAATGGCCACTGAACCGGTTCGGACCGGTTCAGTGTGAAAAGGGACTGAACCGGTCTGAACCGGTTCAAGAGGAGAGAGAAAGAAGAGAGAGAAAAAAATTTTTTTTCATCGAACTTCGGGTAAGTCGATACGAGGTCAAAAGTGACCGATTTAATTTTCGATAAATTTATTTAAATTATATTTAATCAAAAATTGGCCCGAAAATGAAAAATACGAAATTGTGCAGTTCGAAGATTTAATTCCGAACGGAAGCCAGATCGAACTCCGATTCACGCACCATCGCACAATATTGGGTAAGTAAAGCTCATTTACGACAATTTATGTGATTAACGCGTATTTAAGATTTATTTTACGCATTTCGGATTAAATTTCGGATTTAGTGAATTATATTCGGAATTTCGAATAAACTGTCGTAAATGATATTCGGGCTATCCAAAGAGTTTGGAACGAAGCCCAATGGGTATTAATAGACCCAATGAGTCGATAGACCCTGATGAAGGGAAATAATACGTGAAAAACGGGCTTAATACGGATTAAGGCCCGATTAAAGTAATTAGGCCCAATTAAGTGAAATGAACTGTATTAAATGTGTAATACAGTAGGAAACGTGAAATTAATCCAGTGAATGGTTAAATGCAGCTCCAGAGTCATATTGAGAGTTGACCGGACTGCGAGATTTGGACAGCACAGAGGAAGAGAGGTCACACTACGTGATCCGAGGTAAGGGATCTATGGGAGCTATTAGAGATAGCTGTACGTATTTTCATCGTCATTTACAGTCAATTAAATTTCGTATAGAGTATAGATATGAAATTTCTGGATAGTACCCAAATATGGGAAAATGACGAAAATACCCTTAGACTCAGGAATTTTAGAAATGCATAAAGTGCATGCAATCCATGTTTTCTCTGTGAAAAAGAGATTTTTGTGAAGTTGAAATGATAGACTGGCTCATGATTTGACTGTATGCATTAACTTGCACGTTTTTCTAAAATGTGATTTGATTGACGAGTGAATTGATGGAATGTTACCCTTTCACTCTGTTTTGTACTGTTTTGCATGTTGCACTCGGTTTTGAGTACCACTGTGGTGGGAAATAGAGTCAGATGTCTATTTTGTGTGTGTAAAATCGTGCTGGAGCTATGATGAGATCTGTGGATTTATCCAGATCCGCTCCCACTTGATTTTGGGTATTTCATCTGTACAGACCGTGCTGGAGCACTGCTCGCACTGGATTCTGTTGTGATTTGTGATTGAGATCGTGCTGGAGCCCTCGAGTTGAGTAGGAGGCTGTCGCAGCAGGGGCCCAGAGAGGTCGCCTGTGGTAGGCAGGACCTCACACACTGACTTGCTCGCACTAGATCTGAGACGACAGGCTATGGTTGATAACTTATTTGGTTGGGGTGGTGAGCTTTTGACTCAGGCACTTACAACTATGTGGTAATTGTACTGTGGTTCATAGAGTACGCTGTACCGTGTAGACAACATGGAGTACACTGTACCGTGCAACTATGGGATGTGAGGATTGCGTCTTTGGACTCGGGCATGCTTTGTCATTGCTCTGTTTTGTGATAGTCCTTAGATAGGAGCCGATGGATAGACTAATCCCCTCCTCGGACTCAGAGACACCCTGGCACACCTGATCCGTGATAGCTTATGGGTCTCGAACTTTGGCCAAATGTTCCCTTGGATTTGTGTTAAAATCCCTGCCTAGTCTCACATGTTTTTATTGGTTTCGGTGATGAAACTAATTTTGATTTGATTTCTGTGATGAAACCGTTTGAAACGAGAATATGATTTTAAAGTGAGTTTCAATACTGAACACAGAAAGATTTTACTCTGAATGAGTTTTGATATTCGATTTTGGGCATTAAATTGCTATGTGTTTTACTATGATGGTTTTGTGAATGCCATGAGTTTTTCGGCATAAACCATGCATCATGAGCATCATGGATATTTTGATTATCTACTTGCTTTATAAATTAATGAGTGTTTTGAAAAGTAAATGCATTTGTTTTACGAGTTGATAAAACATGCATTATGAGCATCGTAGATAGTGTGGTTATCTACCTACTTTCATATATTTCTTACTGAGCGCGTTATGCTCATCCCATTATTTTTCCCACCTCTACAGAGCATTTCAGTAGAGTGTATAAGCTGCATCCATCCTGCGATCTTTTACACACAGCTATCCAGCAGCATCGAGGTATGCACACATGTACTTTTGTATCTGAATAATAGTGTACAGTGATGTAGTCATGTTATATGGGGGATGTATATGTTAGGCAATGTAAACGAATTTTAAATTCTAAAATGATAATTTTATAAGCTTCCGCAATATTTGTGCCTGGGACGAAAGCATTGCCTGTTATGCATATATATATAATATATGAAACTGAGTGAGGGATATTGACTCACAGCCCAACAATTGAAATGTGGTAAGTTTGCGAAAAATTTGTAGTGATTTTTGTAAATTTGGGTCGCGACAAGTAAAGGTAAAGATTAATAAATAAATAACTGGTCAAAAATTAAATTTAAAAATAGCCAAAATTTGTAGTGGATTTTTGAGGTTTTGAGGGTCGTGACATAGGTGGTATCAGTGTTGAGTTAGTTTGATGTGCGTCAGTATCCAAATTTAGGAAAATTACATCCCCTTGTTACTATGCTTGTCTAGATACAATTGCGTATATTGGGATGAGTTTGACTAAGAATTGAGTGTGAATGTAGGAATCTTGACGAAATACCTAATACCAGCCGCGGTAGAGGGGCGAGAGCGCAAGCTAGAGGCCAGAAGAGTAGACCTAGGGGTCGTGTTGAGTCATTACCACATGAGGTTCACGAGGAGATAGAGGTGGAGGCTGATGTTGAGCATGCTCCACAGGGTTCGATAGAGAGACCGGAGAGTACTGAGTCACACTTCGCGAGGATTGAGCGGAGCTTATAGATGATATTGGGATTGATTGCCCAAACGTTGCCTGGAGCTGGGGGTGGGCAAGAGCCAGTTGCACAGGGTGATGATGATGAACCGACTGTTGCTCTTGAGATGCCTGCACAGCCAGCCTAAGAACCCCAAACTACAGATATTCCCATACCCCCACCAATACAGGAAACACCTACCACTGTTGCTCCACCACAGAGGAGTAGAGATTGGGGTTATGGATGTGACCTAGATAGGTTAAGACAATTTCAGAAGTTTAACCCACCATCTTTCAGTGGAGTTAAGGACCTAATAGCTGCAGAGGACTAGGTGAATGAGATTGAGAAACTATATAGGTTCTTTGAGTACACAACTACCGAGATGGTAGCGTTTGTCGCATTCATGCTGAAGGGATCAGCAGAGCACTGGTGGAAGTCCCCCCGACCCATTTTGAGGGCCCGACATAGAGATATTAGCTGGGATGCATTCTTGGAGGCCTTCCGGAGGCAATATGTTTTGGATATTGCACAACGGAGATTGCAGATAAAATTTTTGGATTTGACCTAGGGGAGTAGATTAGTGGATGAGTATGAGACTAAATTCATCTCCTTAGGCAGGTATGATCCTGACACGATGGACAATGAGGTTAAGAAGGTCTGAAAGTTTATGGACGGACTGAGATCAGCTATCAGGTCCCGTTTGGTTCCTTTTGATATACCGACCTACGAGGAGGCAGTGCACAGGGCACAGTTATGTGAACAAGATATTGAGCGAGTTGCCTCAGAGTACGAAAAGGTTGGCAAAGTGACAGACAGAGACAGAAAGAGGCCCACAGTGGATAGAGGCTTCAGTTATAAGGGAAGCAGGAGATTTTTTGGGAAGAGGTCGAGGATTGAGGAGATCCAAGGCATGACAGTTAAGCCTCTCGTGTATCCGGCCATAGCTCCAGCAAAGGGAATAGTGATTAGAGGGCCATGACCTACTATGAAATAGTGCAATAGGTGCGGTAGGTACCCTGGGACTCAGCCATGTTATAGATCTCCTACAGTATGTTTTCGATGTGAGAAATTAGGGCATGTGATCAGAAATTACCCGAAGATGACTGAGGGTGCCCCACAAAAGGGCAAGGAGCCGGAGAGAGTTCCTGTTGACACACCCACTCCGAGACGGAGGACGACAGCTGAAGAGAAGGGAAAACATATGGTTGGCAGAGGGCAAGTACATGCTTTGGACCAGGATACTGTGGATTAGTCGTCAGATGTGGTGAAATGTACCATTTTAATCTTTGATCTTGAAGCTTATGTTTTGATAGATCTTGGTGCCACGTATTCATTTGTATCACCTGCATTTGCATGTAAATTGTTTAAGTATGTGAAGCTTGCCCCATTGAGTGGGAGGATGCTGTGAGACCCCGTATATGTATAAGGGTATATATATGTACATAGAAGTGTAAATAGAGTTGTACTATGAATTCATGAGTGAAGTATATGTGATGTAAGTCCATAAGTAATGTACACACTTGTAATGAGAATGGTAATCGTACATACAAGTTTCATTAAGTATGAATGTGAAGAAATGGACTTAAACATGTGGAGAATATGTGTAGAATGGATTATGAGTAGTTTGGTAAAATGGAAGTAGAATTGCATAAGATGTGCACTTCCATTTTAGTTATGTTAAGTACCATTGGTCATACAAAGATCCTACACAAGTTTTAATGCGTATGAAGTGAGGATGGATGCCATTTTCAAGTCTCAAAGATGAATGAATGAAGAAATGATCATGGTAGCAAATTAAGGATGTTTGGTAAGTGTTGTTGCAGAGGAAATCTGGAAATTTTGAAGGGCAGATCGATCTCATGGGATGAGAGATCGATCTGGAAGAGCCAGAATGCTCTTATTTGGGCGAGAGAATAGAACAGATCGATCTCCAATGGACCAGATCGATCTCCTTAGCTCTCTGTTTGGGAGCAGATCGATCTTATGCTTCGACAGATCGATCTCATGCCTTGACAGATCGATCTCATGCTTCGACAGATCGATCTCAGGCTTAAAAATGCCGTGAAAAAGAGGGATTTTAAGGGACCAGATCGATCTCCTCTTGGACCAGATCGATCTCCTCAAGCTATTTCTATATAAGAAGTGCTGGAAATCAGAAAATTTCGGGGAAAACACAAACTTTCCACTTTCAACCCAAAAACCTAACATTCTCTCTCAAAAATCAGCCATTTTCAGTGAGGTTTGAAGGGAGACCATTAGAGGTAAAGTTGTTCCTATCAAAGAGAAGAACAACATAGTTGGAAGACATTTTTCCATTGTTGATATTGAAGGATTTAAGGGCATTGCCATTTGGAGCAAGAGGAGAAATCAAATTGGGTAAGATTCTAACACTCCAACTGTGGTACATTGTTTATTAAGTGATTTTGGAGTTGTTGGCATGAGTATAGATGGTTAGAAACTATCTAGAATGCATTGGAATGATTTTGACCTAGAAATGGTTTAGTGTGAGAAAGTGAAATTGATGGAGATTAATGATGAATGAGATATGTAGAAATCATTAATAGTGATTGTGGTGTGATTTTAAGATGTAGTTAGTGGATAAATTATGAGGTTTACCTAAAAAGAGGTAAAATGAGGGTTAAGGCATTTGTAAAATGCATAAGTTAATAATGTTGACTAGTGAGGTCAATTATGGGTTAAATACGTTAACTCAATCGATTTAATGAATGAATCGCAGCTTCTGAGGATACGCCGAGGCGAGTTGAGCCAAGAGCGTGAGAAGCTAAAAGGAAAGGAGTCACACCAAGTAAATCGAGATAAGGGAATTGTGTGGACTCTTAGAGATATTGTGCGCAATTTGGGCGCATAAATGTTTTGCTAGAATGCATGAGATTAGGAAATGTTGTTGTTGGGTGATTGAAGGGTAAAAGTTGGGAGTTTGAGAAATGTGCATGAAAACAAAAGCATATTGCTTTGAAAATCATGTTTTATTGCTTTTTAGCAAATGATTGGTAGGTTGGCTAACATTGAAATGATTTGCAAAAGAAATGAGCATGTTTTGGTTTTGATAACCACATTTTGCAAGTTTTGAGCCACCTACATGATTTCGTGAGTATGAAAGAGTGCATGAGGCACTAGTTTTCACATGGATTTCATATTGTTTTGGCATTGTGCTTGAGTTTGTCTCGCACTGGATGCCCACCTTGCATGTTGCCGTGTTTGGAGCTTCGAGTAGACTTGGTGTCATATCGATTAAATAGGCTCACACGTGCATTATTTTGAGACATGGCATGTTAAAACAACCTGATGAGCCCGAACGAGGGATAAGGGTTAGAGATCCACCTGATGAGCCCGAACGAGGGATAAGGGTTGGAGGAACAGCTGATGAGCCCGAACGAGGGATAAGGCTGGGGGTCCACGGAGTACGTTGTACCGTGCATGTAGCATGGAGTACATTGTACCGTGTTGTGATGTGATGTGCCATCTTCGGATGAGATCTGCTATGGACCGACGGGTAGGATTTGACCCACCTCCCGTGTAGAAGCAGATGGTGGTGATATCCCGCACACCTGATCCGTGTAGCCGGTATCACAGGTTATGTACATAGGCCTTGAGGTTATTACCTATTGTTGAAACTGCCTATCTCATATGTCTAATGCTATTTGAGAATAAATCCATGTTTGAAGTGATTGTGGTCAGGAAAGCCCGAGGGATGGGTTGGGACCTGACGTTGAATTGATTTGTTAATGGTTTTTAAAGTGCACGGATGCATGATGTTTAATGCCATGCTTTATTGTGAAAATGCATGATGGTTAATGCCATGCTATTTGTGAAAATGCATGATGTTTAATGCCATGCTTTTATTGTGAATTATGCATGATGATTTATACCATGCTTTGAGTTGAAATGTGCACTTAATTTTATAGCATGAATGCTTTACATACCATTAACACAATCATACACTCATGTTTTGAGATAAACAATGAATAAAATGCTTTTGAGCATGGCATCACGATCACGTAGATAGTACAGTATCTACCTGTTCGCATGATTGCCTTACTGAGCGTGTGGTTTGCTCACCCCCCTTATTTTCCCCTCTGTACAGAGATTTGAGTATAGATTGGACGTGACTGGAGGCATTCCCTTTTTGGTAATCCGCTGCATCCCATCGCTAAAGGTATACACACTTGGATTATTTTGTATCTAAACTAGACATAGCACAGTAGCATTTTGTATGTAACTACTGGGGATGTAAAACAATGTAAAACGATGTAAACACATGTAACAACTCTGATTTATATACATTTATACAAGTGTTTACTCATAAATAATGTTTTAAATTGAATTGGTATGGTGGAGTGAGTTAGACATCGACACACAGCCCAACTGTCAAGTGTGTGGTTGTTCACGATCGAGGAAGGATGATTAAGGATTGACGCATGAAAATGCAAAAAAATTTGTACGTATTTTGGTAAGTTGAGGGTCGTGACAGAAGTTGGTATCAGAGCTCGAGTTGGTTTGACGTGTGTCGTGTCTAAAATACTTAATAAGTTGAAAAATTACATCCCCAAGTTACTGTGCTTGTTTAGATACAAATAGTGTATGTCGATGGGTTGACTAAGTAATTGGTTGTGAATGTAGGGAACTGAGTAAATATGCCTAATACCAGTCGCGGTAGAGGGATGAAAGCACAGGCTCGAGGCCGTAGAGGTAGGCCTGGGGGTCGTGTTGAGCCGAAAACACACGAGGCTCAGGAGGATGTTGAGGTGGAGGTCGACGTTGAGCACGCTCCACAGGGTCCAGAGGAGAGGCGCGAGAGTACTGAGGCTCGCTTCGCGAGGATTGAGCGGAGCATTGAGATGATTTTGGAATTGGTCACTCAATCTTTACCTGGAGTTGGCGGTAGACAGAGTCCCGCTACACAGGGTGATGCCGAGCAGGCAGCAGCTCCCGAGGCACGGGCAAGGCAAGCCCAAAGACCTCAGACGACAGATACCCCACCCCCACAGGATGTGCCTACGCCGGTTGCTATGCCAGGCACTAGAGGTTGGGGATATGGATGTGACTTGGATAGACTGCGGCAGTTCCAGAAGTTTGGACCGCCGTCTTTCAGTGGAGTAAAGGACCCAGTAGCGGCTGAGGATTGGATCAATGAGATCGAGAAATTATATGGGTTCTTTGAGTGCACTACTACCGAGATGGTAGCATTTGCCGCTTTCATGCTGAAGGGATCAGCAGAACATTGGTGGAAATCCACCAGGCCTATTTTGAGAGCCCGACAAACTGAGATCAGCTGGGATGTGTTTTTAGAGGCCTTCCGGAGACAGTATGTCCCGGATACCGCCCAGCGAAAGCTAAAGATGGCATTTTTGGGACTGACCCAAGGGAGCAGGACTGTGGACGAGTATGAGACTGCTTTTATATCCCTGGGCAGATATGATCCCAACACGATGAGTAATGAGGTCGAGAAGATCCAAAAGTTTATGGATGGATTGAGACTGACCATCAGGTCTAGATTGGTTCCCCTAGATATACCGACCTATGAGGAGGCAGTGCGCAGGGCGCAACTATGTGAACAAGATGTTGATAGAATCGCCTCGGAATTTGGAAAGGTTGGTAAGATGAGGGACAAAGATAAGAAGAGACCTATGATGGATAGAGATTCAACTATAAAGGAAGCAAGAGATTCTCTGGAAAGAGGTCGAGAATTGATGAGATCTGGGAGAGGACAGTTGATACTCCCATGTATCCGGCCATTGCTCCAGCTAAGGGAATCGTGATTGGAGGACCACGGCCTATTACAGAACAGTGTGGCAAGTGTGGTAGGTACCATGGTACTCGACCATGTTATGGACCTCAGGTTGTATGCTTCAGATGTGGGAAGCCCGGGCACATAAGCAGAGATTGCCCCGAGATGATAGAGAGAGCCCCACAAAAGGGCAAGGAGCCAGAGAGAGCTCCAGTTGGTACAGCTGCTCCGAGAAGGAAGGCTACCGCTGAGGAAAAGGGGAAGCAAGCAGTGGGTGTAAGCAGAGGACGAGTGCACGCACTGGATCAGGATACTGCAGATCAGTCATCAGATGTGGTAAAAGGTACCATCCAAATCTTCGATTTAGAAGCTTATGTACTGTTTGATCCTGGTGCCACGCATTCCTTTATCTCGCCATCCTTTGCATGTAAATTGTTGAAGCATGTAAAACCCACGCTGCTTGATAAGATGTTATTGATATCTACCCCTATGAATGATAGTCAGTTGACTGAGCATATATATAGGGATTGTAAAATGAAGATAGGAGGTAAAGAGATGGCAGCCAATTTAATTTTATTAAATATGAGTGATTTTGATGTTATCCTAGGAATGAATTGGTTGGCTGCCAATCATGTTGTTATGGATTGTCATGCTAAAACCTTGATGTTTCCAAAGATAGACAATCTTGTAGTTAATTTTATGAAATGAAATTAAAGAACATGATGTATGAAAGATAAATTTGATTTCATTTATGTATGTGATGTGATGATTTACGATACTAATGGTGGAAAGAATAATGTGAAGGATTCATCGCTTTTGTGATTGAGATGGATAAGGCACGTCCGGAATTGGAAGACATACCAGTGGTTAGGGAATTTCCAGATGTTTTTTTGATGAGTTACCAGGGTTACCTCCAGATAGGGAGATGGAGTTTGGTATAGATTTGGCACCTGGTACAGAGCCGATATCCAAGCCACCATACAGGATGGCTCAAGTTGAGTTAGAGGAATTAAGGAAACAATTACAAGAGTTGCTGGAGAAGGGGTTCATCAGGCCGAGCGTCTCACCTTGGGGAGCATCGGTTCTGTTTGTAAGGAAGAAGGATGGAAGCTTCCGACTGTGTATAGACTACCGGTTGTTGAATAAGGCCACCATTAAGAATAAGTATCCCTTCCCACGCATCGGTGATTTGTTGGATCAGCTTAAGGGAGCGCAGGTCTTTTCTAAGATAGATCTGAGATCAGGGTACCATCAGTTGAAGATACGAGATGGAGATGTACCCAAGACAGCTTTTCGCACCCGGTATGGACATTATGAGTTTATGGTTATGCCATTCGGGTTGACGAATGCTCCCGCAGCTTTTATGTCTTTGATGAATGAGGTATTCCACCAGTACTTGGATCGATTTGTTATTGTGTTTATTGATGATATACTGGTGTATTCAAGGTCTAGAGAGGAGCATGAAAGGCATTTAAGGATAGTGCTACAAACCCTCCGAGAGAAGAAGTTGTATGCTAAACTCAGTAAGTGCGACTTTTGGTTGGAACAGATCTCTTTTCTGGGTCACATAGTATCAAAGGATGGAGTATCAGTGGATCCATCTAAGATTGAGGCCGTAGTTCAGTGGCAGAGACCCCAGACAGTGACAGAGATCAGGAGTTTTCTGGGTTTAGCTGGGTATTATCGAAGGTTTGTAGAGGGATTTTCGAGGTTAGCTGCTCCTTTGACACGTCTCACGAGGAAAAATGTAGAGTTTGTGTGGGACAAAAAGTGTGAAGATAGTTTTGAGGAGTTGAAAAGGAGATTAACTACAGCTCCAATACTCACCATTCCTACCAGCTCAGGAGGTTTCTCGGTGTATGCGGATGCTTCACACCTAGGACTGGGCTGTTTATTGATGCAGGATGGGAAGGTAGTAACCTATGGATCAAGACAGTTAAAAGATCATGAGAGGAACTACCCGACCCATGACTTGGAGTTGGCAGCGGTGGTGTTTGCACTGAAGATATGGCGCCACTACCTCTATGGTGAGAGATTTCAGGTTTATACAGATCATAAGAGCCTTAAGTACCTGTTCTCACAGAAAGAGTTGAACATGAGACAGAGGAGATGGCTCGAGCTGTTAAAGGATTATGATTGTGAAATCCTATACCACCCGGGTAAAGCAAATGTGGTTGCTGATGCATTGAGTAGGAAGCATCTCGGGATGGTATCCTTTATGATGATCAGGGAACACGAGCTGTTGGAACAGATCACGAACCTCAGTTTGGATATGACCCCGCCTGACGCTGATAGTGGATTTATGATAGCTAGCCTGCAGTTGGAACCGGATCTGGTAGATCGAATCCGACAGGCTCAGCGAGTTGATCAGCAGTGTAGTGATATTGTCGGGCAGATACAGAGGGGTATAGAGACGGACTTTGGGTTGAATTCGGATGGATTGTTGAGGTTCAGAGGCAGGATATGTGTTCCTGATGACGCAGAGATCAGAAGGTTGATCCTGACAGAGGCTCACTCATCGAAGTATACGATACATCCAGGGGGTACCAAAATGTATCAAAACCTTCGAAAGGTTTATTGGTGGTCGGGAATGAAAAAGCACATTGCTGAATATGTTGCTAAGTGTCTCGTTTGTCAGCAGGTGAAGGTAGAGCATCAGAAGCCTGCAGGGTTATTGCAGCCTCTACCGATACCGACATGGAAGTGGGAGCATGTCACCATGGATTTTGTGATGGGATTGCCGAGGACCCGGAGAGGTCATGATGCCATATGGGTGATTGTGGATCGATTGACGAAATCAGCCCATTTTCTAGCTATGAGAGCTACCGATACTCTGAGCCAGTTAGCGAACCTATATGTGCGCGAGATAGTGAGGCTACATGGAATTCCAGTGAGCGTTGTTTCTGATAGGGATGCCCGCTTCACTTCCCACTTTTAGGAACAGTTTCAGGAAGCGATGGGGACCCAGTTGAATTTTAGCACCGCGTTTCATCCTCAGACAGATGGTCAGTCAGAGAGGACTATACAGACCCTGGAGGACATGTTGAGAGCGTGTGCATTGGATTTTGGAGGCTCCTGGGATGACCATTTGCCACTCGCAGAGTTCGCGTATAATAACAGTTTTCATGCGAGTATCGGGATGGCACCATATGAGGCATTGTATGGGCGTAGATGCCGTTCCCCTATTGGATGGGAAGAGGTTGGTGACAGACAGATCTTTGCTCTCGACTTGGTTAGACAAGCCTCTGAGGACGTCCAATTGATATGTGAGAGGCTACGGACAGCTCAGAGCAGGCAAAAGAGTTATGCTGACAAGAGACGAAGACCACTAGAGTTTAAGGTGGGTGAGTCAGTGTTTTTGAAAGTTTCCCCTTCGAAGGGAATTATGAGATTTGGGAAGAAGGGAAAGTTGAGCCCTCGATATATCGGGCCATTTGAGATACTTGATAAGGTGGGAGACAAGGCGTATAGGTTGGCATTGCCCCCAGAGTTGGCAAGTATGCATAACGTCTTCCACGTATCCATGTTGAGGAAGTATCACCCGGACCCGACACATGTGATAAGATATGAGCCTTTGGAGCTCAATGAGGGTATGACCTATGTTGAGAAGCCAGTTCGGGTATTGGACAGAAAAGAGAAAATGCTGAGGACAAAGATAATTCCCTTGGTGAAGATACTTTGGCAACATCACACTGTGGAAGAAGCCACATGGGAATTGGAGAGTTTGATGCGGGAGAGGTATCCCGAGTTGTTCACAGAATAATTGGTTCCAATTTGGAGGACCAAATTTTTTAAGTGGGGGAGAATGTGAGACCCCGTATATGTATAAGGGTATATATATGTACATAGAAGTGTAAATAGAGTTGTACTATGAATTCATGAGTGAAGTATATGTGATGTAAGTCCATAAGTAATGTACACACTTGTAATGAGAATGGTAATCGTACATACAAGTTTCATTAAGTATGAATGTGAAGAAATGGACGTAAACATGTGGAGAATGTGTGTAGAATGGATTATGAGTAGTTTGGTAAAATGGAAGTAGAATTGCATAAGATGTGCACTTCCATTTTAGTTATGTTAAGTACCATTGGTCATACAAAGATCCTACACAAGTTTTAATGCGTATGAAGTGAGGATGGATGCCATTTTCAAGTCTCAAAGATGAATGAATGAAGAAATGATCATGGTAGCAAATTAAGGATGTTTGGTAAGTGTTGTTGCAAAGGAAATCTGGAAATTTTGAAGGGCAGATCGATCTCATGGGATGAGAGATCGATCTGGAAGAGCCAGAATGCTCTTATTTGGGCGAGAGAATAGAACAGATCGATCTCCAATGGACCAGATCGATCTCCTTAGCTCTCTGTTTGGGAGCAGATCGATCTTATGCTTCGACAGATCGATCTCATGCCTTGACAGATCGATCTCATGCTTCGACAGATCGATCTCAGGCTTAAAAATGTCGTGAAAAAGAGGGATTTTAAGGGACCAGATCGATCTCCTCTTGGACCAGATCGATCTCCTCAAGCTATTTCTATATAAGGAGTGCTGGAAATCAGAAAATTTCAGGAAAAACACAAACTTTCCACTTTCAACCCAAAAACCTAACATTCTCTCTCAAAAATCAGCCATTTTCAATGAGGTTTGAAGGGAGACCATTAGAGGTAAAGTTGTTCCTATCAAAGAGAAGAACAACATAGTTGGAAGACATTTTTCCATTGTTGATATTGAAGGATTTAAGGGCATTGCCATTTAGAGCAAGAGGAGAAATCAAATTGGGTAAGATTCTAACACTCCAACTGTGGTACATTGTTTATTAAGTGATTTTGGAGTTGTTGGCATGAGTATAGATGGTTAGAAACTATCTAGAATGCATTGGAATGATTTTGACCTAGAAATGGTTTAGTGTGAGAAAGTGAAATTGATGGAGATTAATGATGAATGAGATACGTAGAAATCATTAATAGTGATTGTGGTATGATTTTAAGATGTGGTTAGTGGATAAATTATGAGGTTTACCTAAAAAGAGGTAAAATGAGGGTTAAGGCATTTGTAAAATGCATAAGTAAATAATGTTGACTAGTGAGGTCAATTATGGGTTAAATACGTTAACTCAATCGATTTAATGAATGAATCGTAGCTTCCGAGGATACGCCGAGGCGAGTTGAGCCAAGAGCGTGAGAAGCTAAAAGGAAAGGAGTCACACCAAGTAAATCGAGGTAAGGGAATTGTGTGGACTCTTAGAGATATTGTGCGCAATTTGGGCGCATAAATGTTTTGCTAGAATGCATGAGATTAGGAAATGTTGTTGTTGGGTGATTGAAGGGTAAAAGTTGGGAGTTTGAGAAATGTACATGAAAACAAAAGCATATTGCTTTGAAAATCATGTTTTATTGCTTTTTAGCAAATGATTGGTAGGTTGGCTAACATTGAAATGATTTGCAAAAGAAATGAGTATGTTTTGGTTTTGATAACCACATTTTGCAAGTTTTGAGCCACCTACATGATTTCGTGAGTATGAAAGAGTGCATGAGGCACTAGTTTTCACATGGATTTCATATTGTTTTGGCATTGTGCTTGAGTTTGTCTCGCACTGGATGCCCACCTTGCATGTTGCCGTGTTTGGAGCTTCGAGTAGATTTGGTGTCATATCGATTAAATAGGCTCACACGTGCATTGTTTTGAGACATGGCATGTTAAAACAACCTGATGAGCCCGAACGAGGGATAAGGGTTAGAGATCCACCTGATGAGCCCGAACGAGGGATAAGGGTTGGAGGAACAGCTGATGAGCCCGAACGAGGGATAAGGTTGGGGGTCCACGGAGTACGTTGTACCGTGCATGTAGCATGGAGTACATTGTACCGTGTTGTGATGTGATGTGCCGTCTTCGGACGGGATTTGCTATGGACCGACGGGTAGGATTTGACCCACCTCCCGTGTGGAAGCAGATGGTGGTGATATCCCGCACACCTGATCCGTGTAGCCGGTATCACAGGTTATGTACATAGGCCTTGAGGTTATTACCTATTGTTGAAACTGCCTATCTCATATGTCTAATGCTATTTGAGAATAAATCCATGTTTGAAGTGATTGTGGTCAGGAAAGCCCGAGGGATGGGTTGGGACCTGACGTTGAATTGATTTGTTAATGATTTTTAAAGTGCACGGATGCATGATGTTTAATGCCATGCTTTATTATGAAAATGCATGATGGTTAATGCCATGCTATTTGTGAAAATGCATGATGTTTAATGCCATGCTTTTATTGTGAATTATGCATGATGATTTATACCATGCTTTGAGTTGAAATGTGCACTTAATTTTATAGCATGAATGCTTTACATACCATTAACACAATCATACACTCATGTTTTGAGATAAACAATGAATAAAATGCTTTTGAGCATGGCATCACGATCACGTAGATAGTACAGTATCTACCTGTTCGCATGATTGCCTTACTGAGCGTGTGGTTTGCTCACCCCCCTTATTTTCCCCTCTGTACAGAGATTTAAGTATAGATTGGACGTGACTGGAGGCATTCCCTTTTTGGTAATCCGCTGCATCCCATTGCTAAAGGTATACACACTTGGATTATTTTGTATCTAAACTAGACATAGCACAGTAGCATTTTGTATGTAACTACTGGGGATGTAAAACAATGTAAAACGATGTAAACACATGTAACAACTCTGATTTATATACATTTATACAAGTGTTTACTCATAAATAATGTTTTAAATTGAATTGGTATGGTGGAGTGAGTTAGACATCGACACACAGCCCAACTGTCAAGTGTGTGGTTGTTCACGATCGAGGAAGGATGATTAAGGATTGACGCATGAAAATGTAAAAAAATTTGTACATATTTTGGTAAGTTGAGGGTCGTGACAGATGCTTATAAGCACTCCCATGAATAATAGCCAACTAGTGGAATATGTATTTAGAGATTGTAAGTTGAAGAGAGAGGAAAAAGAGCCGACCTCATTCTAATGTATATAAGAGACTTTGATGTAATCCTAGGAATGGATTGGTTGACCGCCAATCAGGCTGTAGTAGATTGTTTTTCTAGGATGGTAACATTTCCAGAGGTAGATGATGTTACCGTAAGTTTTCCCGAGAAATGCAATGTAAATCCTCTTAAAAAGTAATGAAAGCAGTTGTGATTGTGAGTAAGATGTATGAAATTTTGCATTGATGTAATGATTGATTTTTTGAAAGGTTATATTGTGTACGTGGTTGAGACAGATAAGACAGGCCTGGAATTGCGAGACATCCCAGTGATAAGGGAATTTCTCGATGTCTTTCAGGATGAATTACCAGGGTTACCACCGGATAGAGAGATGGATTTTGTATAGATTTGGTGTCTGGTACAGAGCCGATATCCAAACCACCATACAGAATGACTCCGGTTGAATTAAAGGAACTAAAGATGCAGTTACAGGAGTTGTTGGGTAAGGGGTTCATCAGATCGAGTGTATCACCTTGGGGAGCACCGATTCTGTTTGTGAAGA
This sequence comes from Firmiana major, assembly GCA_033439115.1. Lineage (NCBI taxonomy): Eukaryota > Viridiplantae > Streptophyta > Magnoliopsida > Malvales > Malvaceae > Firmiana > Firmiana major. The sequence goes on along the minus strand of CM065898.1, from coordinate 13,586,811 downwards.
ATGATGGAAGCCTCCGACTGTGTATTGACTATAGGCTGTTGAATAAGGTGACTATCAAGAATAAGTACCCCCTTTCATGCATCGATGACTTGTTGGATCAACTACGGGAAGTGCAAGTCTTCTCTAAGATAGATCTGAGATTTGGGTACCATCAGTTAAAAATTCGGGATGGAGACATATCTAAGACAGCTTTTCGCACCCGGTATGGTCATTTTGAGTTTATGGTTATGCCATTCGGGTTGACAAATGCTCCCGCAGCTTTTATGTAATTGATGAATGAGGTGTTTCACCAGTACCTGGATAGATTTGTGATCGTATTCATCGACGATATTTTGGTGTACTCGGGATCTAGAGAGGGGCATGAGCAGCACCTAAGGATATTGCTACAGACCCTCCAAGAGAAGAAGTTATACGCTAAACTCAATAAATGTGACTTTTAGCTAGAGCAGATCTTTTTTCTGGGTCATATTGTGTCAAAGGATGATGTGTCAGTGCACCCATCTAAGATTGAGGTAGTGGTTCAGTGGCAGAGACCCTAGACAGTCACAAAGATCAGAAGTTTCTTGGGTTTAGCTGAGTATTATCGATGGTTTGTGGAGGGATTCTCGAAATTAGCTACCCTATTGATGCGCCTCACGAGAAAGAATGTTGAATTTGTATGGGACGATAAATGTGAGAAGAGCTTTCAAGAGTTGAAGATGAGATTGACCACAGCTCCGATTTTCATCATTTCTACCAGCTCAGGAGGTTTCTCTGTACATACAGATGCTTCATACCAAGGACTAGACTGTGTACTAATGCAAGATGGGAAGGTAGTAGCATATGGATCGAGACAGTTGAAGGATCATGAAAGGAACTACCCGACCCATGATCTAGAGTTGGCAGTCATGGTTTTTGCTTTGAAAATATGGTGCCATTATCTTTAAGGTGAGAAGTTTCAAGTGTTTATAGACCACAAAAGCCTTAAGTATATGTTCTTACAGAAAGAGTTGAACATGAGACAAAAGAGGTGGCTTGAGCTTCTAAAAGACTATGATTGCAAGATCTTATATCACCCGGGTAAAACAAATGTGATAGCTGATGCACTGAGTAGAAAACACCTCTAAATGGTATCGTATATGATGATCAGAGAACACGAACTGTCGAAACAGTTCACGAACCTCAGTTTGGATGTGACCCAGCCTGATACTGATAGTGGCTTTACGGTAGCCAGCCTGCGATTGGAACCCGATATGGTAGATCATATCTAACAGGCTCAGTGGATTGATCAGCAATGCAGAGATATTATCGGGCAGGTACAAAGGGGTATGGATACTGAGTTTGAGTTAAGCTCAGATGGATTGCTGAGGTTCAGGGGTAGGATATATGTTCCCGATGATCTAGAGATCATAAGGTTAATCTTGATAGAAGCTCACTCAACAAAGTATACACTACATCCGAAAAGTAACAAGATGTATCAGAATCTTCAAAAAGTGTATTGGTGATCAGGAATAAAGAGAGATGTAGCTGAATTTGTGGCAAAGTGTCTTATCTGCCAGCTCTACCTATACCGACTTTGAAGTGGGAGCATTTCACTATGGACTTCGAGATGGGTTTACCTAGGACCCGTAGGAATCACGATGCGATTTGGGTGATAGTGGATATATTGACGAAGTTAGCACACTTCCTAGCTATGAGAGCCACCGATTCTCTGAGTACATTAGCAGAACTATATGTGCGCGAGATAGTGGGATTGCATGGTGTTCCAGTGAGCGTTGCTTCTGATCGGGATGCCCGCTTCACTTCCCACTTGTGGGAACATTTTCAAGAAGCGAAGGGGACCCAATTGAGTTTTAGTACCGCGTTTCACCCTCAGATAGATGGTTAGTTAAAGAGGACTATACAGACCTTGGAGGATATGTTGAGAGCATGTGTATTGGATTTTGAAGGCTCTTGGGATGACCATTTTTCGCTCGCTGAGTTCGCCTATAATAACAGTTTTCATTCGAGTATCGGGATGACACCATATGAGGCTTTGTATGGTCGTAGATGTCATTCCCCTATTAGATGGGAAGAGGTTGGTGACCAACTGATATTTGCTCCCGACTTAGTGAGACAAGCATCTAAGGTTATCCAATTAATTTATGAGAGGTTACGGACAGCTCAGAGTAGACAAAAGAATTATGCTGACAAGAGACGAAGACCATTGGAATTCGCAGTGGGTGAATCAGTGTTCTTGGGAGTTTCTCCTTTCAAAGGTATAACGAGGTTCAGAAAGAAAGGGAAGCTAAGTCCTCGCTACATTGGACCATTTGAGATATTGGATAGAGTGAGAGATAAGACCTATAGGCTAGCGCTACCACCCGAGCTAGTAGACGTTCATAATGTCTTCCACATCTCTATGTTACGGAAGTACCACCCAGATCCGGTGCATGTGATAAGATATGAGCCATTAGAGCTCTATGAGAACATGACATATGTTGAGAAGCCGATTCAGATATTAGATAGGAATGAGAAGGTATTGAGATCTAAGACGATTCCCCTAGTGAAAGTTCTTTGGCAGCACCACACTGCAGAAGAAGCTACATGGGAGTTAGAGAGTTTGATGCGGCAAAAATATCCTGAGTTATTCACGAACTGATTTGGTTCTAATTTGGAGGACCAAATTTTCTAAGTGGGGAGAATGTGAGACCCCATATATGTATAACTTTGTCAAATATATAAATGGAATTATAAGACAAAGGGTTTAAAATCATGCAAATGTGAATGAATTTCAAACGAGAATGAATGAGTATCATAGATGCATGTAAAGGTCAAATAAGGGCTGAAGTGACCCAAAACTAAACGAATAGAACTTACCGCGTCCGGACTGGAGATAAAGACTTAAAACACGGGGTAATAAGGCATAGATTTTGGAATTGTGTATCCATTCTGAGTTTCTAGGCAATACACACAAGTTCCATAATACGAAAATCATAGGAAATAAGCCTTTCCATGGTCGAAGTGGAATTAAAACGTAAAATGAGTATTGGAGTAATGAAATAGGAACTTACCATTGGAAAATCTGGAAAATTACAGCAAAAGGGTTGCAGATGAAGGCCAAATCTGTCACACCCCACTTTCGAGTGTCCGTCATCCATACAAATGCTACTATCAGTTGAGCTGTGAGTCAATGTAATTACTAAATTTTCTTAAATTTACAGCGAAAATATTTAAAACTTTAATTCACACTCCCAGGTATGTGTAGATATACAAAATCAATTGTTTGATATAATGTCTTTACATAACATCCCCATACAACTGTTTACAATTTCAATTCATAACTGTGCGATACATTATAATAGATACAAAAATGCTCGTGTGTATACAAATCTTATACCTTTGCAACTGGTGGGAGCTGTCCAATACAAAAAAGGATCTCGAGACCACCACACTGTCCTACTTCTCAATATCTGGAGGGGAGAAAAATAGTGGGATGAGTAAACCACAGCTCAGTAAGGAATAGGATGCTAACAGGTAGATATTGTATTATCTACATAGCCCATGCATACATAAACAAACCATGTTTCAATATAAAAGGAAATATTACTAGAAAATGCATTTAAACATTTATTTCTCATAGGCATTTTCATGTAAAATCATATACAATAGTTCCAATTAAAACATATTATAAATAGTGTCATTATAGCACAAATATTCAAATCAAGAGATTTATCAAATCACAATATCTCTTTCTTTTCTCAAATCATTTCTTTTCATCAAATCTCTTTCTTTTATGAGTTTCTCAATTTCTCTATCTCTAAAACAGGCATGAAAATTCTTGGCAATCTAATATCCACGACATATGACCATAGTCAGTGATCCCAGGCTTCACTAATCAAGTGTGCACAGGGTATCACTTCGCCTGAAGGGGGATGGGTCAGTCCTACCCTCCGGCTCATCTCAATCATCATCATCTCCTCATATCAATACACTCACGGTACAAGGTATGCCATGTGTCATCTACGCGATACTCGTACTCACGTGCACCCAGCACGGTACATAGTATACCAACGGACAACTACACAGTTCAATGTACGACCGTGGATCCAGTCCATCTACCAACTCCAATGGACTCATCATCCTAAACCATGTCTCATATACCAGGTAAGCAAGTCAGCGTAACACATAGTCATCGCAAGGCTCCAGTGCGGTATCTCTCAGTGCGAGCAACTGCTTCTAGCACTGTATCATCTCAAACTCAGTAAAACTAGTGCTAGCAATGCTCCAGCACTTTCCTCAAACCCATCGTGCGAGACAAACTCCAACATGACATATCAAACATAGAAACATGTGCGAGCTAAAACTCCAGCACATTATCATTATAAAATCACGTGCGAGTCACACTTCAGCACGGTTTATCAAAGATGTAGACATATGCGAGTGAAACTCCAACATAGTCAAAATCATTAAAATGGGTGCGAGCCAGAGCTCCAACACCGATTCACATCTCAAATCCGATATGTGGCTATTTTCTCTTTTAAAACTCAAAACATGTTTATTTACATTGCATGTCATCCCATGCTATACATGTAAAACTAGCCAACCTATACATCACCATTTCTTAATCTCAAAATCAGTACATGGTTAAGAAAACATCAAAACATCATATAGATGTAAAAGCATTAAAAACATGCATGTCAGACTGTTTTTCCTTCCTACATCCCATTTTCACAATACATATATATGTTATAGTACATTTCATGATTTCATAGCTAAACATACTAATCTAGCATCATATCTACTAATCGCAATAAAATACGTACGAATATCTCTATCGCTAACATACAGTCCCTTACCTCGAATCGGGCTCGTATTTTCCTTCATCTCGTTTACTTCGTTCGTGATCCGGGTTAATCGTGTTTCACATATTTCAATCTACACATGTAATTCATTAAGTTATTTTTCTTTCCCTCTACTAAACATACACATTGTCTTCTATTTATCTATTCATACTTCCCAATCCTTAAAATCACATTTCACCTTTCCCATTTGTATCCACTATATCTCATCCTAAGTTTTCCATCACTTGCCCATAGATCTCCCTTCATAAACTCCTCTTAATATTACTCACCCATCACTACAATCATCATTCCTATCCATATTTCACATATTATCCAACACACAAATGTCTAGTGTCACGACCCAAATTACCTAAAAATCAGAGTAAATTTTTCGCTTTTTCATTTATTATTTAATTCTTACCTTTGTCTCATCGTGACCATCCTATAACACAGTTAGGCTATGGTTCGGTGTTAGTCACCTCTCACCTATTACCATTCCATTTCCATAATCACATTCATATATCAGAGTTTACTATCTTTTGACTTTAATTAAATACATACCCAATGGTATTTACATAACCTTACATCCCCGATATCATATCCATTTACAGTATTGTGCATTACATATTTAGATACAAAACCATAAAAATGTGTATACCTGTCTCTCGATGGGAAGCAACGGATACCAAGCATGCAAGTCCTCAGCCGCTAATAACTATTGCGAGTACTCTGAAAAGATGGAAAAATAATGGGGTGAGTAAACCACACGCTCAGTAAGGCAATTATGCAAGTAAGTAGATAGCTCCACTATCTACATGCTCATAATGCCATGCCCTTAAATCCATTTCTTTTCATTTAAAATTTCACACACAAAGTCATGCATATTCAATGCCATAGTTTATCCAAAACTATTTGTGCATATATAAATCATGTAATTCATGCATTCATAGCATTTTATGTGACATCATTAAATCATAATAAGCATGAAGTAAAACAAGATCATGCATTCGTTCATGTCATGTAAGACAAATCATGAATTTGAAATAAAAGCATGGAAAACATCATCATGCTACTGTATTCAAATCATTTCTTTAAAACTGTAGTATAAACTAACCCTTCCGGGTCAATCATCTCATAAAACAATTCATTTAAAATTCATTATAAAACTTCGGTTATAAAACCACCCTTCTTTCAGGATCACAAATCATAAAATCATAAAATCATCAAATCATCAAATCGGGGGCCTGACCCCTCGTTCGGGTCTACCCTGGTCTAACAGACCACAAGTTATATCATGTGAGACATGTAATTGATTATTTCAGTAACATCGAGGACTATGGCCATATCCTAGTGATCCCTGGCAACATGGTACCTAGTGTGCGGGGTATCACACCTGAAACGGGAGGTGGGTCGTCCTACCCGCCAGAACAGCATAACACCAGGATTGCGAGGGCAAGGCTTGCTGCCTCGTGGCTAATGCCACTCCACTCCAACAATCCCCACGGTACAGCGTACTCCGCGTGACATTCACGGTACAACGTACTCCGTGAACCCAAGCTCAATCAGGGGTGCCTGTAATAGGTCTTATCCACCCATATCATCTCTGTCTTAGAATGCACGTGTGAGCATATCATCTCACTGTGACACACAGTCTACAGGAGGCTCCAACACGGTTATATACATGTAATATAAATCCCCGTGCGAGCGAAGCTCAAGTACGGCTCCATGCATATTCATGATATCAGAAAACCTCGTGCGAGCGAAGCTCTAGCACGGTGTCATAGAAATCAATGAAATCTGCGTACGAGCAGCGCTCCAGTACGACTTAAACTGATTATAAATTCAAGTAAAATCCACGTACGAGCAATGCTCTAGTACGGATAAGTATAACAACTCAGTGAAAACCTCGTACGAGAAAAACTCCAGTACGGCTTTAAAATGAGTTATAAAACCTTTAAAACTTTGTGCGAGCAACGCTCCAGCACAAATAAATGCTCAAGTAAATCAAATCTCGTGCGAGTTACACTCCAGTACGGCTTTATGCATAATTAAATCAAATCTCGTGCGAGTTACACTCCAGCACGGCTTTTATGCAATATCAAATCAAAACAGGATGCGAGCTAAGCTCCAGCATCTCTCATGCATGTCAAATCATTAAAACTAGTGTGAGCAATCGCTCCAGTACCATTTTATGCATACCACGTCAAAACAAATCAAAACATGTCAAAATAGAGTGCGAGCTAAGCTCCAGCACTTCTCATGCATTTCATAGGCATAAAAATCAGTGCGAGCAACGCTCTAGCACATGTCATGCATATGATGTCAGAAGTCGGTGCGAGCAACCACTCAAGCACATTTATACACATTCACAAACGCAGATATAGTGCGAACTACGTGTCGGCACTATCTGTTTCCATATAAACTTGATAGTTTGCCTATTTCCAAAGAAATTCCATTTAAATACAAATAACACTTACGTAGTGTTATCATGGGAAATTCATGCAATTTCTGGCCAATCTATCGATTTGCTTTGATTAAAACCAATAAAATCCTTAAACCATAAATTTCCTTAAATCATGCATTTCATGCATGTCATGCTTTCACCATCCTTAGGTGAACTTCCCTCAATAGGGGTAAAATAGACTTTTCACCTATTTCGATCCTTAAAATCATTTAAACCACTTTTAGGATCATTATACATAATCAAGGTATACATACATATTCAGTGTACAGAAAAACTATTAAAATACGCGTAGCTACCTTTAGCTACTCACACAATTCCCTTACCTCATTTTTCTGTACAGTCTGACCTTCCCACTGATGACTCGTCACGCAGTCCAATTTGCTCCGAATCCAATCTCCGAAACTGCGGATACACATTCATCAGGTCAAATACAATACAATTTAATGTATTTCATATTTTTCTGGGCTTAATTTAAATCATTGGGCCCGTTTACCCATATTGGGCCCGATTGCACCTTAATGGGCCTTAATCGGCCTTAAGCCCATTTACCACACTTTATCAAGGCCTATTAGGCTCATTGGGCCCATTAATATTTATTTAGCCTCGTTCTAAATTCTCGGATATCTCAATTTAATATTTACGACAATTTATCAAATTTCCAGAATTTAATTCATTTATGCGGAAATTAAATCCGTAATTTATGCGTTAAATATCAATCACGCATAACGATACAAAATTGTCGTAAATAAGGGTTACTTACCCGTTATTTCATGATCGTACACAAATCGAGGCTATCTCGAGCTCTCGGTTGATGCCAATCGTCGAGCTACACAATTAAATATATTTTCGGGTAAACTTTCAGTCGATTATTTATCAAATTAAATATTTCAAAAATTAAATCAGTCAATTCGACCGCTTACCGACTTACCCGAAGCTCGATTGCATCACTGAAATTTTTCCCAATTTTTCCTCTTTTTCTTTTTCCCTTTTTTTTTTCCTTTTTTCCTCTTCTTTTTGGCTGAACCGATCCGATCCGGTTCAACCCGGTTCAGACAGCCGGTTCAGCTCGGTCCAGTTCGGCCGGTTCAGTCAGGTTCGATCGATTCCCGGCATGATTCCACCGCCGTTCGGTGCGCCATCGCATGAGCTCCCTAAATCGGGCCTCGGTGTGGCTCGAATCGGCGCCATCGTCGACGAATCGAGGTTTCTTCCCCCGCGGCTTCTCCTCTGTTTTCGGCATTTTTCGGCCACTTCGCCGCGCGTCTCGACCGCCTGTGTGTTGCACGGGTTTTGGGCCTCCTTCGCCGGCCCTCACCTGGGTCCCTAGTCGCCGGTGGCTCGCTGGTGACGAACCTCTTCCTCGGTCTCACTTGTTTCGCTTCTGCCATTTCCGTTTCTGTTTCGCGATTTCGCGATTCAGATTTTTTTTTTCATTTACTTATTTTATTTATTTATTATTATTTTTATTATTATTTTATTTTTAATAATATTTTAATCAATTAAAATATTATTAAAATCCAAAAATATCTTAAAAAAATACTATTTTATTCATTTAACCAATAAATGAATTTATCGGTATTATTTTGACTTTTCGGTATATTTTTTGATTTTTTTCGGGATTATTTTTTTCGATACAAAAATTTCGGTTTATTCCAATAAATTCATATCTTGATCAATTTAACCCGAAATTTAATTATTTCTTCGTTATTGATCAAGATTCTCAAATCTCATATTTTTAATTAAATTTTCTTGTCCCGATTAATACCGAATTTCGATCTTTTGATCGTTTTACCCTTACACGTGTTCGAGAATACCATTTAAGTCCTTTTGCATTTTTAAATGCACTCGAAAATATCAGTTCTTACATCCAGAAACCCATATTTAAAGCTTGAAGGTTGAAGAACTTACACATTTACTTAGCCAAATTTGTGGTAGCCAAAACTCCTTCTCTTGGTCACAAAAATGTGTGATTTTTGGGTATGTTGTTCTCCTTGCTTCAAGGAACAACTTTTCCTTCTTGAGCTTCTTCAGATTCTGGTTGGAATGTAGTGATTTTTGAGTGAGAAAGCTTAGGTCTTAGAGAGAAAATGGCAGGTGCGGGTTTGGTGGGAGAAATATGAGTTTTCAGTCCAAATCTCATGCCCTTTTTATAGACGTCGAGACATGAGATCGATCTGGTCCTTGTGGAGGTCGATCTCTACATGGTTTGGTAGTCCTTTTTACCAAACGTAACTACTACCAGATCGATCTTCTTCCATGATGAGATCGATCTGATTACAAGCCAATCTCTCCTTGGAGATCGATCTGCCTCTTGTAGGAGATCGATCTTTTTTTTTAATAGAACCTTAATGAGATCGATCTGTCGAGGGCATGAGATCGATCTGTCTCAGGTAGAGAGTTAAGGAGATCGATCTGGTTAGGGAGGAGATCGATCTTCTCCAACCCAAGAGTTAAGGAAACCGATCTTCTCATTACAAAATGTTTAGTAGATCGATCTGACCCCATTGGAGATCGATCTGCCCTGTTCCGTTGCTCGAATAAGAGCATGTTTAGCTCTTCCAGATCGATCTCTCGTCCTATGAGATCGATATGGCATCCATATTTTCCAGATTTTACTGCAGTTTTTTGCAGAAACTCACACACCCACATCCTTAATTTGCTGCCATAGTCATTTTCTCATCCAACTACCTTTGAGACTTGAAAATGACTTTCATTCATACTTTATACACATTAAAACTTGTGTGTAATAATTGTATAACCAAAGGTAAACAATTCATAACTAAATGGAAGTACCAAGATTGACACCACTTATGCAACTTCCTTCCATTTTACCGCACTACTCATTTTTCATTCCACTCACATTCATCACATACAAAAGTCCATTTCCTCATATTCATACATAATGAAACTTGTGCACACAACTTAAAATCATGGATGTTTCATTAAATTTCCAAAACCCTTACATCCTTCTATCCTTTATACGCTTGTAACAATGTACATATACTTTATATCTTCATAAAATAAATACATGGGAAATTACGGGTATTACAAGATCCATCTCCCATTCAAGGCAGATCGATGCCAAACACAACCATTTCAAGTGAAATTTGCTAAGGCAGATTGACCTCCCAATCAACCAGATCGATCTCCTCAATAACAAGATCGATCTGCATTAGCCTCCGCCAAGCTCAGATCGATCCTCCCTTAAGTGCAGATCGATCTCCTTAAGCTTCTGGCAAAGAGAGATAGATCTCTTTCCCATTGAACAGATTGATCTCACCCTGTAATGCCTAAACATTTCACGAGCAAAAACCAAAGGCAAATCGATCTCTTACCTAACCAGATCGATCTCCTCACCCTTTTTCTATATAAACTCGATGACAAAAGGCTTCAATCTGAAGGAAACTTAATCTCTCTCCATTTCCACCCAAATACTAAGCTTTCTCTCTCTAGAATACCCACCTTTCCCATAAGGATTTGAGAAAAAGACATTAGAGAAAAGTTGTTCACCTTGGGGAGGAGAACAACATATCTTAAAGCCACCATCCAACTCATTTGATTGAAGGAGTAAAGGAGTATTCCAAATTTAGACAAGAAGAAAAGTAAACTGGGTAAGTTTCCAATGCACCAACTCTAAATGTGTTTACCTAAATGTTGTTATGGATAGATTGGTGTACATTTCAATGGTTAAAACTACCTAGGATATAATGAACCAACAATGACCTAGAAATAGGATGATTGTGAGAAATGAAATATGGTGGAGTTAATGAAGAATGGGATATTTTAAGGTGATAGTGATGTTGTAAGTATGATTTTCAAATGTTGGTGTGAAATGAATTGTAAGATTGACCAAATGGTAAAATGTACATGTATGGCATTGACGAAATGTATGAATGAATGAGAGAATTAAGGGTAGAGTATACACTCCCAAGTGCCTAGTAAGTAACTAAGAGAGTGCTAGATAAATTGGCTAGAAACAACATGATAATGGCCGAAAACAATAATGCACCAAACTCGATGATATAGGCTTGACAAGATATATCAAACTCGTTAAAGTTGGAATATGAGTTATTGGTATTAACTCATACGATTGATGTATATTTTCAGCTCCGGGGGGTACATCCGAAGCTAATTGAGCCAAATCGTAAAAAAGGCGAAAGGAAAGAAGAATTTCTTCCCAGTAAATCGAGGTAAGAGAATTGTGTGGACTCTTAGAGATATCTGTGAGTATTTTGGGTGCTTTATGATTTTTTAGAATATTTGTGGAAATAGGAATAAAAATGGGTGTTTGAAGGGTAAGGAAAGGGAATTTGAGAAAGGTACATGAAAACAAGAGCATAATGCTTTGAAAATCATCTTTTATTGCTTTTTAGCATGTGATTAGTAGGTTGGCTAGCATTTGAAATAATTTGCACAGGAAATGACTTGATTTGGTTTTATAACCATGTTTTACAAAGAATGAGCCACCTACATGAGTTTGTAGAAATGAAACATGCTAGAGCTTTGCTCGCACAAGATTTGACATGTTTACACATGCATTAGTGTTAGAGCGATGCTCGCACCGGAGTTTTACATGGATTTTATGACATTGTGCTGGAGTATAACTCGCACATATTTTTACACTAGATTTGACATGGTGCTGGAGCATAGCTCGTACTAGATGTCCACCATACTTGTTTTTCGTGCTTAAGACTACTCGCACGTGGCTTTGTGACATGTTGGGAGCCATCTTGGGAGCTTCGGGTAGGCTGTGTGCCACACCGATTAAATAGGCTCGCACGTGCGTTTTGAGATGTGGCAGTGTATGATGTGATGATATGGGTTCACGGAGCACATTGTACCGTGCAAGTAGCATGGGGTACGTTGTACCATGTGTGATATATATGTCGTCTTCGGACGATGGATTCTACTATGGATCGGTGGGTTGGACGTGACCCACCTCCCGTGCGAAAGCAGATAGAGGTGATACCCTGCACATTAGGATTTGTGTAGCCTGGGATCACAGAGGATATGGCCATAGTCCTAGAGGATATTTTCCTTATTATATTATATGCATATCTCACATGTCTATAGATGAATGATAAATCCATGTTTTTGAAATGTGTTTTGTGGGTCAAGATAGTCCATGAGAGGGGCCGAGTCCTGACGAGTGAATGATTCTATATTGGCTTGTGTTTTGAATTGGAAATGCTTTTAAGTGCACTGTGCATGATGATTTTTCATGCTTTAATTTTGACTACGCATGATGATTTTTCATGCTTTGATTTTGACTATGCATGATGATTTTTTTGTGTTATGCTTTAATAATGGTGCACTGATTTATATAGCATGAATTGCTTTACATGGCATAGACATAAGCATGAGTACACGTTTTGAAGTATGACAATAAATATTTGGTTTAAGCATGGCATCACGATCACGTAGATAGTGCAGTTATCTACCTGTTCGCATGATTGCCTTACTGAGCTCGTGTTTTGCTCACCCCCCTTATTTTCCCCCTCTACAGAGCACTTATAGTAGATAGTGGGTGACTGAGGATTGGCTTTTGGTGTCCGCTGCATCCCATCATACGAGATACACACATTTGTATAGTTTTGTATCTAAATATGTACAAGCATAGTAATATCTTTTAATGTAATTTTGAGGATGTAGAGAGTTTGTAAACACCTGTAAATGATAACTTCGATTAAGAATTACAAGTGTTTACTTTTAAATGAATTGAAATAGTAAATGATTTGGTTGGATGAGATTTGACATCGATACACAACCCAACTATTAGTGGTGTAGCTTTTCACAATCAGGTAAAGTAAAGGTAAAGATTAATCAATAAATAACTGGTCAAAAATTAAATTTAAAAATGGCCAAAATTTGTACTGGATTTTCGAGGGTTTGAGGGTCGTGACATGAAGTGCCATTAAAAGATATAAATGTATATATAAAATAGGGAAAGGAAATGAATCAGGAAGGAGATGAGAGAGAGAGCTAAGGACCGAGAGCTGGAAGGAAGGAAATTGGTTTACTGTTGGAGAAGGCTGAAGCAGTAGACAAAACATGGGATTTCACCTCTTAGCCCTACAGTAGCAAACGAGGCTGCGCACCTCTCGGTAGTAAAGGGTATGCTGAGGACGGTGGCAGAAAGGTGGACGATGATGGGGTGGCAAAATCGGGAAAGATGATGAAGATGGCAGCGCCGAGAGCATAGTAAGACGATGAACAATGAACAATGAATAAGGAAGAAAAGGCGCGAAAAAGAAAGAAAAAGAAAAGAAAGAAAGAAGGAAAAAAGTAGTATATATATGTGTGTTTATATATATATATATATATATATATATATATTAGTGAATAGAGATATTGAAGACAGAGAAAAGTGCACAAAAAATTTAGGAAAACTCAAGGTGAGAACGACTCGAAAATTGTTATACAAATATTAGTTCAAGCTCTAGAGAAATAAACCGATTAGAACAGACTCACTGACTTGCATCATTGAGGTATTGAGGACTACTGATAGACACTGAGGTAAAAAAAATTGTTGTGAGCTATTAGTGATATCTACACATATTTTTGTTGGACCGTAGATATAAATTCTAGGAAAATTTTTGTGTGCTGCTAGAGATAATTGCGTTTATTTTCTGTGAAATTGTAGACATAAAATTTTAGGCTGATTTTATAGTCATCAAAATGATAGAATACTCTAAACCAATTTTATAGTCATCGAATTTATAGAAAAACTTTAACCTCAGTTAATCAGCCTATCTTTACTGATATAAATTTATTTAGTTTATTTATATAAATATCAATGTAGTTTTAATTATTGATTTTAATCGAAAAATCCCTAGCCTTAATTGCCATAGACTACAAACTGAGGATTTTGACCGAAAAAGGATAAGCCAACCTCTTTTGAATTGTTTTATGGACCAAACTGAATTTATAAATGGTTTAATGAAAATGAACTGCTATTAAATTAGTACCGATAAAATGTGCTTGAGTGTGTGCTGACTGTGTTTCGTACGGCCTGACTCGCACTAGCTTTTGAGGAAAAGGCTATAATTAATCATGCTATATTGTTATTGTTACTGACTTACTATTATTATTGTGGTCCACGGAGAACGATGAACCATGCAACACGCATGTGAGTACGTTGTCCCATGCTATCGGTCTTCGAACATATTGTATTGTGTGCCGTTTGAGTAGCTGACCACTCCCACGACGATTAACATCCCAACACACCTGATCAGTGATGCTCGAAGTCATCGACATTGACTAATTGTCATACTGATTATTGTTATAGCATTTTCTGCCTTGTTTCGTCTATTGATTTACTGAATTGACCGTATAAACTGTATTATTGTATGAAAATAATTTATTCTATTGTATAAAGTTTTAGAATATGTATTTATTGTAGTTGAATTTTTATACTACCGATATTGAATTTCAACTCTGATTTTACTGGATTTCTCGGTATATTTTGCATAATAACCCTATTATGCAAATATGGAGATAATGTATTTATCTATCTGCCACATATTTTTCTTACTGAGCACGTTGAGCTCACTCCTTATTTTTCCCCATAAAGCCTTATCAGTAGCTGTGACTGTTTTTATAAGTAAGGTTCTTTTGCATAACCATTAAAGGTATACCCAGGACAGACATTATTTTGTATCTAAAATTTTTGTATGTGCAGTAATGTAAACGATGATATATCTGGGGATGTAAATGTGAATATTTTTGCATAGGAATAATTATTCTAATTAATCAAAAAATATTTTCTTTGGGTTGTTCAAAGGTGTATTGTTATGATCTAACATCGACTCGTACCCCAACCATATTGTACCGAAAAATGGGTCGTTACATCAAATTTCCCAATGACATTTCATAATAGAATCTTCAATTGCGAGAGAATTCGATCACTTTTTATAGGTATCTGAATACCTTATATGAGTTTTGGACTCTGAATAAATGTACACATAATTAAATTATTAGTACATATAGATTTGAATGCACATATCTCAATTATGGGAAGTAGTTAACGGTAGTTGAATAAATATACATAGATATTCAAATTCCCCTTGAAAATTTCAGAACATAATATTCAATTGTTAAGGAATTCAATTATCCTTTTGTATGTATTCGAATACCTTATATAAAGATTGGACTCCAAATAAATGTACACATTTTTAAAAATATTTGTACATATATCATTGAATGAAGTACATATCTAAATTTTTGGATGTACTTAAAGGTATTTGAATTCCTCATTGTATGTATTCGAATTCACCATAGTATTCTCAGATCAGAATCTTCACTTGTAAGGGAAATGCTAAACAGAAACTTACTCATAACTCATATCAAACAATTGAATTTCATTTTATTACATATAAATTAATTGTATATAAAGTATAAGTCAAACCTAAAACAACTTACAAAAACTATATCTTACAAGAAGCTCAAAAATGCTGCCTTTAGCTGGCTTAGGGTTTCAGCATAATGCCCTGTTTTGACCTATTTGTTTGCATTAAAAGTAATAAATTGGCATTCTGTTAATATATTTTGACTCAATATGTGTCACGACCCATTTTTTTAAAAAACCTCTACAAATTTTTCGCTTTCATTTCCTTACCCGTCGTAAACAGTTTCACTACTAACAGTTGGGCTATGAGTCGATGTTAGTCTCTCCTGTCATGTTACTTACCTTAACATCTATTTTCCATATTTCATTTACATATCAATTTATTTTAACTAAATATATCCCCAATATTACATCCGTGTACAATACTGTACCTCTATATGTTCAGATACAAAAATTATACGAATGTGTATACTTGTTCTTGATAGGAAGCAGTGGATAACCAAAATGCAAGACTACTGTCGCTCTCTTCTATTGAATGTACCCTGTAAGGTGGAAAATGAAAGGGTGAGCGCAACTTGCTCAGTAAGGCAATAATGTAAACAGGTAGATAACTACACTATCTAAATGCTGGTAAAGGCATGACATGTAAAACATTTATATCTTGAGCATGAGGTAATTAAAACCATGCCATGTATGAGTATATCATATATCGTAAAACATGAATCGGCATGTAAAACATGAAAAACATCTCATGTAAAACCTCTCATGCTCGGTACAGTAAAACTCTTCAAAACAATCCCAGAGGGATTCAACATATCTTTAAAATCATTAATATCCTCATAAAAACCCATCAATTTCTCATTTAATACCGCATTTTATGAAAATCGTCGCAAATCGGGGCTTGACCCCTCCCTCGGGTCTACCTTGGTCTAACAAGACCAATCAAATATATATCACGTGAGACATGCAGCTTACTGTATGGAAACAATCGAGCACTATGTCCCTGTGATCCCAGGCTACACGGATCCTGGTGTGCGGGGTATCACAACTGTAAAGGGAGGTGGGTCACCCTACCCGACAGAATATCACATCACGTGAATACAATGTCATGACTACATGGTACAACGTACTTCGTGTGACATACATGGTACAACGTACTCCATGAACCCAATATCACAGTCTGGGGATGCCTGCCATAGGTCCTATCCCACTACAAATCATGTCGATAACCAACCCATGTCTCAATCTACATGTGCGAGCATATCTTCTCACTATGACACACAGTCTACAGGAGGCTTTAGCACGATCATATGCATGTCATAAAATTTTTGTGCGAGCGAAGCTCCAGCATGGCTCTGTGCATATTCATGATATCAGAAAACCCTCGTGCGAGCGAAGCTCCAGCACGGTTTCATAAGAATCAATGAAATCTGCATAGGAACAGCGCTCCAGTACGACTTAATATAATTATAAATCCAATTTAAATTTACGTACGAGGAATGCTCTAGTATGGATGCATAAAACCAAGTAAAATCCACGTACGAGCACAGCTCCAGTACGGTAGTCATGTAAAGCAAGTTTGTAAAACTTAGTGCGAGTAGTGCTCCAGCACTCTGTATATGAGTTAAAATATAAAATCCAGTGCGAGCAGTGCTCCAGCACGATTTAAAACTCATAAAAACATGAAAGACTGTTCAATTTCACTAAAACAAATCAAAAATCACACTGGCACCTAACTCATGCCTTTTTTATGTAAAAACATGAAATAAACAGTCAGCCTATCCATAATTTGCTTAAATTAAAGCAATATAATCATAGGAATATCAAAAACATGAAAATCATGCAATTTCATAGCCTTACTACCCTTTTTGAAAATTTTCTAACTAGGGGCAAAATCGTAATTTTCACATATACCTTGATTTTCGTAAAAATTATTATTCTATTTCTAGATACCTTATGAAATTATACGTAATGTAAATAACCCCAAAAATATTCGCAAATATCTCTAAACGCTTACAAAATTCCTTTACCTCATTTTTTCTGTACAATCTGACCTTTCCACTAATGACTCGTCACGCAGTCCGATTTGCTCCCAATCCAATCTCTAAAACTATAGATAAATGTACATTAGGTCAAATACAATACAATTAATTGTATCTCATATTTTTTGGGCTTAATTTAAATTATTGGGTCCGTTTACCCATAATGGGCCCGATTGCACTATAATGGGCCTTAATCGGCCTTAAGCTCGTTTTTTCACTTACTATTTACATTATCGAGGCTTATTGGGTTCATTGGCCCATCAGTATTTATTGAGCCTCATTCTAAATTTTTGGATAGCTCAATTAATTATTTACGACAATTTATCTCTAATTCCAGAATATAATTCATTTCATGCAGAATTTAAATCCGTAATTTATGCAGTAAATTTTTAACACATATAACAATGCAATATTATCGTAAATAAGGGTCACTTACCCGAGATTCCATGATAATATGCAAAATCGAGGCTGTCTCGAGCTCTCGTTTGTCGTCAATTATCGAGCTACACTTTATACATTTATCGGGTCAATTTCGATCAAATATAATTTAAATAATTATCCCGAGAATTAAATCGATCAATTTCGACTGCTTACCGACTTACCCGTAGCTCGATTGCATCACTGGAATTTTTTTCCAATTTTTCCTCTTTTTCTTTTTCCCTTTTTCTCTTTCTTTTTCCTTCTTTTCTGGTTGAACCGGTTCGGTCCGATTCAACCCCGTTCAGACCGATTCGGTTCAGTCGGTTCAGTCCGATTCAGGGCTTCACCCGCCGATTCTCCGTCGGCTTTGTCGCCAGCAGCTCCACGGGATCGTCCGATGCACAGATCTGGAGTCGGTTTCGTCCGAGGTGGCCGAAAAGTGGTTGGTCCGGCTCTTCTCCCTTTCGGTATCGATGCCTTTTCTGTTTGGCAGCTATTCTATCGGCCGATGTTGCCACTAATCGCGCAGCCTGCGCCTGGGGATCGCTTGACTGGTGGTGGCCGGGCCTGAATCGGTGTCGGTCGCCGGGAAATTCTCCTTTCCTCTCTTGGCTCTCTTTCTCCTCTCTCACCTCCGATCGTCGTTGTTCGTCAGTCCTTTAAGCTGGTGGTGGCTCGACTCTCGTCAGGCTTTCCTTCCTTGGCCTCCGTTGGTCGTCGATCGCAGGCAAAGGGGCTCGGCTCCTCGTTCGTTTTTCGATTTCTGCTTCGTCAGTTTTCGTATTTGGCAAAATTTTTTTTAATTATTTTATTTTTATTATTATTTTAATCAATTAAATATTATTATTTTTGCCAAAATATCTAAAAAAATTTATATTTAATTCATTTAATCAATAAATGAATTTCTCGATATTATTTCGTATTTTCGGTATATTTTTTGATTATTTTTGGGGATTATTTTTCGAAGTGAAAATTTCGATTTATTCTAATAAATTCATATCTTGATCGATTGAACCTGAAATTTAATTATTTCTTCATTATGGATCAAGATTTCTTAATCCCATATTTTTAATTAAAATTTTCTTGTCACGATTAATACTGAATTTTTGTCTTTTGACCATTTTACTCTTCAACGTGTTCGAAAATTTCATTTCAATCCTTTGCATTTTTTAAATGCATTCGAAAATTTTTATTCATTCCCTTTGCTCTTACGATAAAAATCGGGTCTTACATAATCTCCCCCACTTAAGAAATTTGGTCCTCCAAATTAGAACCAAGTCAAATGGGTCCATAAACAACTCCGGGTACGTCTATCGCATCATACTCTTTAATTCTCATGTGACTTTTCTAGAGTGTACTACTACAAAAGAAAACACTACTTCATAGGAAGTTTCCAAAGGTAAGTCCGACGTCTCCTTAAGGTAAGGCAGTTCACTCGTAAGGCCTCATTCATCTCTTACCCGAAAAAGGCCTCTCTCATCCCTTGCTTATGCTGAATCGAGATTTCCTTGGTCTTCTTTGACCCTCGAGTTGAATAAGCTCTTCTTCCTCAAGCTTTTAGCTTTGAACAAGAATGGATAGAGTTGACTCAGCTGCGATTGCTCTTGTTCTCTTTGCTCTTTAGAAAATGGTTTCTGTGAACAAGGAAGAGGGGCTGCTTTACTCTAGATCGAATGCGACTGGAGATCATCTTAAACCTCAACAGCTTCTTCTTCCGTCTAATACCCGTATCGAGTTTTCAACATACGTTATACTTTCATTGAGCTAAGCTGTTGGAGCTCATATCCAATCACATATGCTGGGTCCGGATAGTATTTTCGAAGCATCAAAAGATGGGACACATTGTGGATGCTTGCTAATTTAAGTGGTAACGCCAACCTACAGGCCTTATCTCCCACTTTGTCCAATCTTAAAGGATTCAATCTAACGAAACGCAATTTCCTTTCTTTCCGAATCTCGTTATGTCCTTAGGACAAGTAATTTTCAACAATACTGATTCACCCTCAGTGAATTCCAATGGTTTCTGTCTTTTGTCAGCATAGCTTTTCTGTATGCTTTGAGGTGTTCTTAATCTCTCACAAATCAACTGAACATCCTCAGAGGTTTGTTTTACCAATTCGGGAGTAACTCTATATCTGTTACCCACTTCTTCTTATCCAAATCGGGGACAACCCCTACGACCATACAATGCCTCATATAATGTTATCCCGATACTCAAGTGATAATTCTCACTATTGATGAATTCAATTAGTAGTAGCTGATCATCCCAGGAGCTTATAAAATCAAAGCACACATTCTCATCATATCCTCCAAAACCTATACAGTCATCTTTGACTGACCATCTGTCTGAGGATGGAAAGCTGTGTTAACACTCAGTCGGGTTCCCATAGCTTCCTGAAAACGTTCCTAAAAGTAGGAACTGAAGCAGGAATCCCTATCTGATACAATACTCACTGGAATGCTACATAATGTTTCACAATTTTTCATACACATAAATCTGCCTACACACTTAGAGTATATAGGGATTTCCTAACCAGAAGGTGGGTAGACTTAGTCAATCTATCGACTATCACCTAGATAGCCTCGTGATTCATCCGGGCCCTTTGTAACCCATCACGAAATTCATGGTAACTTGTTCCTATTTTCATGTCAGAATTGGTAGAGGCTGTAATAATCCTACTGACTTCTAGTACTCTACCTTAATCTACTGACATACGAGACACTTTTCCACAATCTCTACCATGTCTTTTTTCATATCTGACCACAAATACCCTTTTCTAAGATTTCGATATATTTATTACTTCTCGGATGCACTGTATATCCTGAAGAGTGAGCTTCTGACAATAACACTATCTCATCACTGTGGTCTTGGGGAGCACTTATATTGTCTCTGAACCTTAGTAAGGCATTATCACTCTCTATGAACTCTGTCACTATACCCATCTGAATCTGACCCACACTATCGACATCATGCTGATCATCAAGCTAAGCTTGTCAAATCCGATCACTCAAATTGGGTTCTAATCTCAGGCTAACTGTCACATAATCACTGTCATCATCAGAGGGGATCACATCACTACTGAGGCTTACAACTGCTCTAGCAGCTCACGCTCCCTGACCATCATATGTAATACCATCCCGAGGCTCTTTCTACTCAAGGCATTAGCCATCACATTAGCCTTTCCTGGGTGGTATAATTTCCACAATCATAATCCCTCAGAAGCTCTAACCTTCTTTGTTCTCATATCTGACTCTTTCTGTGAAAATAAATACTCGGGGCTTTTATGATCAGTGCATACCTAAAATTTCTCACCGTGTACATAGTAGTGTCATATACTTAGTACAACCACTATCGCTGTCAACTTTCAATCAAGGGCCAGATAGTCCTTTCATGGTCTTTGAACTGTCTGGATCCATATGTGACTATCATCTTATTTTACTTCAACACACAGCTCAATCTTAGTTTCAAGACATCCATAAACCCTGAGAAACCTCTTAATCTATTGGGTATGGTGACAATAAATGCGATGGTCAGTTCATACTTCAATACACCAAAACTCACCGAAGCTACTTTCATACTTATCATCGCACTGACATGCAATCTTTTTTCGAATGAGATGTGTCAACTGAGCAGCCCATTTCGAGAAACTCTCAACAATTATTCTGTAAAAATAATTTCCAAATGTTGCTTATAATTTTCCCTGGAAAATACACCCAAAATATCATCAATAAAGATGATAACAAATCGGTCCAGTAAAGTTTAAATACCTCATCGTAGTTGAGTTCCACTAAATATTTCACCCACCCATATCCTTGACCTATGTACGCATAAACGTATAATGTCATTTCAAAATTGCTTCCGTTCAAGATACTAACCCGCGTCATTTCCTTATTCTTATATTAACGGCTTTTATAAAATTTTAATTTTTAAACCTCCATGATTAATCGAATTCTATATTTCTTTATCGTACAAGTAAAGGTACCCTAATTTTAAACGTATATATTACGACTGTCGATTTTAATTTATAGGTTGTAAATACTTTTAGACACTGTCAAGTCTTCAGGCGGGGAGATATTTTGAAATACCTTTATTAACCCTCAAACTTGACCACATGGACTAGTTTTGGATATATCCAACCCTTATCCTTGGTCGCAATTCATATCTACTACATATCGCTTAATCCAAAATATTTCACATATCAGAGATATTCGTACCTTGCATACGCCTCTTATTCTAATAGATCTTGTATTCAGGATCTATCACATCTCAAAGCTTATCTCCTTTCGTATATCACTTATAACAAACTCTGTCATTACTCATTCTGTGAGAACAATCATTTACTCCTTTAATTTCAATCGCTGCACCCCTTTTTATTACTTGTCAAAACTTACAGTATACTTTTCAGGGGTAAACATATCACTATCTTAGGATAGAAATCTGAACAACATAGTTTGCAGCCGACCAATTTATTCTCAAATATTACTTCAAATTATTCATATTCCATTGAATAAAATCGGCTGACTTATACTTCTTCCCCCGTTTTCGACTTATAATCTCTTCATAATTATTCCGTTAGTTAACCCTTCTTCATTGGGGTACTAACTATCAGTCTTGTACCCAAGGGTGTAGGCATTCATGTCTTTCACTAACTTATATATAAATGAAGGCGGTAAGAATAAATGCGTAGTACCAGGATCAAGTAACATAATTACGTCTTTATTCATAACCAGTGTGGTATCTTTCATCACATCATATGAAACATCAGTAGTGTCCTAGTCCAAGGCATAAACTCGCTCTCGTCCAACAACCTACTTTCGTTTTCTCTTTGATTGTGGCTTTCCTTTTTCGGTGCAGAGATACCAACAGGGTTTTCTCTGTCTCTTTGTGTAAGACCCACTTTTATTATCTGTTGATGTATTTCCTTATGATTCATGTGATGTACATTTTCATATATTCAATGAATCATAAGAAGAGCTTTGACTGAAATACAATTTGCAAGTAGAATAAAAATGAAATCTCGGTGAACGTCGGAAGTAGCTAAATACAGATCGAAATGGCCACAGGCCAAACAGAAAGGATCGAAAATAAAGTTTACCGAAAATACGAAATTAAATAACAAAAGATGGTGGATGTATGAAGGAAAGTTAGGTTAATTTGGTTTCGAAATAAGTGCATGGGTAAAACGGTCAAAAGACCGAAATCCGGGATAAATTCGATAAAAAAAATTAATTAAAAATAAGGATTTAGGATATCTTGATCAATAATGAGGAAATTATACAATTTCGAGTCCAATTGATCAAGATCCGGAACTTTTAGGAATACCGAAAAGTCACCCGGGATAATATCCCGAAAATACAAAAAAATTATACCGAAAAAATGATTAAAAATATAATAAATTAAATTAAATTAAATTAAATTGTTTGGAATAAAATAATATAATTGTAGATATTTTAGATTATTTTAGACTATTTTAATGAATATTTTAATAATAAAATAATTTATAAATAATAATAATAAAAAAAGGCTGAAAATCAAAAAACTCGAGAGAACCCGAAAAACAAAAACCAGAAATTGACCCACGAGAACCGACGAGCCCGAGGGAACACCGGCCATCCTTGATCGTCGATGAGCAGCCGAGGTGAAAGAGGAGGGGTCGACGATCACGTGGACATCGAAAACGCGCCGTCAAGTGACCGAAGGACGCCGATCGGAGCGAAGGAAGACCGAGGGAGAAACGAGCTGATTCCCGACGAACCACCGTGACTGGGCTTGAACGGAAGCCACCGACGCGTTCAGGGGGAGGAGCCGGTTCTGTTGAGACCGGTATCGATCGGCAAGACCGACGGAAACGCCGACGACGACAAAGTGATAGAAATGGCACCGTTTGCCCGAAAGGAAAGGGAAGGAAAATGAGGGAAAAGGAAGGAAAGAGGAAAAGAAAAGAAAAGAAAGGAAAAAGGGAAAAGGAAAGAAAATTTACCAGGGACGACTCGAGATTCGGGTAAGTTGACCGAGGGTCGAGATTGACCTACGGGTAAATTTCAAAAATTTATTTAATATTATTTTAATGGAAAGTAACTCGGATTTACCTAACTGTGCAACTTTACGACAGAGACCGAATGAGAGCCGATTGAGCTCTGATTTTTTGTACCCCGCATCATATCGGGTAAGTACATTTTAATTTCGGCAATATGAGTTCTTTAATACAGAGTTTAGATTTTTTTACGGAATTATGGATTAATTTCGTATAAAAAGGGATATTAATCGGAATTACAACGTAATTACCGTAAATAGTATACGGGCTATCCAATAAGTTTGGAACGAAGCCCGATGATTATTGGTAAGCTGAATGAGCCCAGTAAATCCAAAGAAGGGATTTAATAAGTAAAAACGGGCTGAAAAAGGGTCGAGGCCCATTAAGTTGCGATCGGGCCCAATAAAGTAAAACAGGCTCAGTACGTTAGATTCGATCAGTAAATGTGATATACTGATAAAGATAATAGAATTGACCCCAATTATGTGGTTATATGCAGTTCCGTAGACTTGGTTGACGCGCAGTTGGATTGAGAGATCGAGTATTATCGAGACGAGATAAGGTTGCGCGTGATTTCAGGTAAGGGAATTTTGTAGGTGCATAGAGATACTTATACGTATTTTGAGGGGTTTTACAGGGTCTAGAATTTCATAAATTATATAGAAACGAAATAATGATTTTTACGAAAATCGGGGCATAAGTGAGTAAAGGAAAAAGACGATTTTTGCCTATGGGAGTAACATTTACAAAAAGGGTAGTAAGGCAGATAAATTGCATGATTTTCATGTTTTGATATTTTATATGAATATCTTGCTTTGGTTTAAGCAAATTTACACATAGGTTGGCTGTTGATTTTATAAATTATACGAAAAGGTACCGGTTTGTACCGGTTACGATTTTAAGAGATGTTTTATCAAGATTGAGCCACCTATCATATTTATACGAGTAAAAAGAGTGCTAGAGTCATACTCGCACTGAATATTTCCTGATTTATTACTCATAAAAAGCCGTACTGGAGCATTGCTCGTACGAGAAATTTATGTATGTACAAAACCGTGCTGGAGCTTCGCTCGCACGAGATTTCAGATATCATGATATTCATAGCGTGGTGCTGGAGCTTCGCTCGCACTAGACGTGAATTGACATGCATATAGTCGTGCGGAAGCCTCCTGTAGACTATGTGTCATAGAGAGTTAAGATTCTCGCACGTATACTTTGAGACATGGGTTGGTTATCGACATAATATTGGGGTGGATAAGACCTACGACAGGCATCCTCAGACTATGATATGGGTCCACGGAGTACGATGTACCGTGTATGTTACACGGAGTACGCTGTACCTTGCAGTCATGATGACTCTATGATGTTACTTGCTATTCTGGCGGGTAGGAATTGACCCCACCTCCCGTTACAGTTGTGATACCCCGCACACCGGGATCCGTGTAGCTTGGGATCACAGGGACAAAGTATGGCCATAGTCCTCGATTTTCATAAAGTAACCTACATGCCTCACATGATATCATACGGTTTGGATAGACCAGGACAAACCCGAAGGAGGGGTAATATCCCGATTTATGTTTTTAAAAGGTAATGAATCAAGGTATTCCCGAGTGGTGGGTTTAGCCTTGATGTGATTGTTTTATGATGAAACAAATAAGTTTTTAACGTGATGAGTTTATGATTAAACAAATAAGTTTTAAAGTGAAAAGTTTATGATGAAACAAATAAGTTTTAATGTGACGAGCATGAGATGTCATACATGATGATTTTTCCATGTTTGAATTATATGTCGATTTCATGATTTCTCGTATATGATATATACATACATGTGACATCGTTTTAATCTTACCTCATGCTCCAAAAGTAAACGATTTTATATCATGACATTATCAGTACGTAGATAGTATAGTTATCTACCTGCTTACATTATTGCCTTACTGAGCTGTTTATGCTCACCCTTTCATTTTCCACCCTCCACAGAGCATCTACAGTAGTCGAGAGCGGGTAGAGACTGCATCCCAGGTTTTTCGCTACTCCCATCGCGAATCAAGTATATACATCGTACAGTTTTGTATCTAAACAATTAATAGCACAGTTTTGTAACGAATATAATTATGGGGGATGTAAATATATGGAAACATATGTACATACAGTTGTATAATATATGTACTTATTATTATACTATCTAAAATTTTAACCTTATTACCATGGTAAGAATGATATGATCAAATGTGATAAGAGTTGGGATTATTACTAACTCATAGCCCAACTCGTTAAAAATGGAATTTGTCACGAGGAGGTGAGAAGTATAGAAAAAGCGAAAAATTTGTAGTGATTTTAGGTAATTTGGGTCGTGACAAAAGATGGTATCAGAGCTAGAGTTTGTTGGATATGAGTCAGTAATAATAGTTAAGAAATTAAATCCCCATAATACTGTGCTTTGTTTAGATATAACTGTGTATACCAATATGGGACTAGACTAATAAATGGTCGTGGATGCAGGAACTTAGGCATTATGTCTGTCACTCGTCGTGGTAGAGGGGCAAGTTCACGTGCTAGAGGCCATAGAGGTAGGCCCGAGAGCCGTGCAGAGCCATAGACTAGTCAGGCTCCGCAGGACCTCATTGAGAGACCAGGGGATACTGAGGCACGCTTCACTAGGATTGAGCGAAGTATAGAAAGTCTTGTTGAGATAGTTACACAGACTTTAGGGGCTGGTGATAGACGAGGCCCAGTTGGACAGCCTACTACTACTGGACAGACTACAGATACTGTTACACCACCACCGGTTCAGGATACAACTTCTCCTGTCACTCCACAGTCGAGCGATAGTGATATGGGCTATGACTGTGAGCTAGACAGATTACGACAATTTCAAGAATTTAGATCTCTAGTTTTCAGAGGAGTGAAGGACCCGATTATTGCAGAGGATTGGATATATGAGATGGGGAAATTGTATGAGTTCTTCAGATGTACATCGACTGAGAGGGTTGCCGTTGCCGTATTTATCCTGAAGGGTTAGGCAGAGCATTGGTGGAGGTCTACTGTATCTATCTTGAGAGCCCGACACTTAGTGATTACTTGGGAGATATTTCTAGAGGCTTTTAGAAAGCAGTATATTCTGGCCACTACACAGCGGAGATTACGGATGGAGTTTATGAGTTTAGTTCAGGGGAATCGCTCCGTTGATGAGTACGAGTCGAGGTTCATATCCTCTGGGAGGTATGACCCAGATACATTGAGCAGTGAGAGTCGAAAGGTTCAAAAATTCATAGATGGATTGAGACCAGCCATCAGATCTAAGTTAGCTGCGTTTGACGTCTCTACTTATGAGGAGGCAGTACACAGAGCTCAGTTGTGTGAGCAAGATTTTGAGCGGAGTGCCTCAGAGTTTGGGAAGGTCAGCAGAGCTAGAGATAGAGACCGAAAGAGATTCGGAGGGGATAGGGTGATCAGGAGAGGAGGTCAGAGGTTTGCTGATAAGAGACTTCGGATTGAGGAGATACAGGAGAGGACGGGTAAGCCTCCTTTATATCCGGCTTTACCATCATCGAGAGGTATAGTTATGGGAGGGACACGGTCGACTACCGAGCAGTGTAGGAGGTGTGGTAGATTTCATGGTACCAGGCCTTGTCCGACGACTACTGGGGTATGTTTTCATTGTGGGAAGCCGGGCATGTCATAAGAAACTGTCCCGAGATGATTGCTACTGCCCACAGAAGGGCAAAGAGCCAGAGAGAGCTCATGTTGAGACTCCTGCTCCTGGAGAAGAGCCACTGCTGAGGAGAAGGGGAAACAGGTTATGGGCAGAGGGCAAGTGCATGCATTGGATCAGGACACCGCAGATGTTTCAGCAGATGTGATTAAAGGTACTATGCTAATTTTTGATTTAGAAGCATTTGTGTTATTTGATTCTGGTGCTACACATTCCTTCATATCGCCTTCATTTGCACATAAGTTGTTGAAGTATGTACAGCCTACATTGTTAGATAGAATGTTGTTAATCTCTACACCTATGAATGATAGTCAGTTGACTGAGTATGTATAAAAAGATTGTAGGCTGAGAATAGGGGAAAGGATATGTCAGTCGATCTTGTCTTACTAAATATGAGGGATTTTGATGTAATTTTAGGGATAGATTGGCTGACTGCAAACCATGCTATTTTAGATTGCTACGCTAAGACAGTAATGTTTTCAGGGACAGATAGTCTTACTGTAAGTTTTGCTGAAAAGAAATAAAAAGCATATAATTATTGCATTTGGAAAAGTATAGTTGTAATTCATCATATTTGTGAGGTAAATTTATTTATTAATAATGGATACTTATATGATTAATTATGTTACTAATGGTGGAAATGGTATTTTGAAGGGTTCATGGCATATGTGGTTGACATAGATAAGGCACGTCCGGAATTGAGAGACATTCCAGTTGTGAGTGAATTTTCAGATGTATTTTCGGATGAATTACCAAGGTTACCGCCAGTGCGGGAGACAGAGTTCATTATTGATTTGACACCTGGTACAGAGTCGATATCTAGACCACCGTACAGGATGGCTCCGGTTGATTTGGAGGAGATGAGGAAACAGTTACAGGAATTATTTGAGAAGGGTTCATCAGACCGAGTGTGTCGCCATGGGGAGCACCGGTTCTGTTTGTGAGGAAGAAAGATGGGAGCCTTCGATTGTGTATCGACTACCGATTGTTGAACAAGGCTACAATCAAGAACAAGTATCCCCTTCCGAGGATTGATGATTTACTGGATCAACTACGGGGAGCACAGGTTTTTTCTAAGGTTGATCTGAGATCTGGGTACCATCAGTTGAGAGTTCAGGATGGAGATGTACCCAAGACAGCTTTTCACACCCGTTATGGTCATTTTGAGTTTTTGGTTATGCCATTCGGGTTGATGAACTCTCTTGCAGCTTTTATGTCATTGATGAATGAGGTATTTCGGCCTTATTTAGATCGATTTGTGATTGTCTTCATCGATGACATCCTAGTTTATTCGAGATCCAGAGAGGAGCATGAGCAGTACCTGAGGATTGTATTGCAGACCCTCCATGAGAAGCAGTTGTATGCTAAACTCAGTAAGTGTGACTTTTGACTTGAGCAGATATCCTTTTTGAGACATATTGTGTCAAAGGATGGTGTGTCAGTAGACCCATCCAAGATTGAGGTAGTAGTACAGTGGCAGAGGCCTCAGACAGTTACAGAAGTCAGGAGTTTTCTGGGTTTAGCTGGATATTATAGACGGTTTGTGGAGGGGTTTTCGAGATTGGCTGCTCCGTTGACACGTCTCACTTGAAAGAGTGTTACAATTTGAGTGGGACGACAGATGTGAGGAGAGTTTTCAGGAGCTGAAGCGTCGATTGACCACTGCTCCGATTCTCACCATTCCTACCAGCTCAGGAGGTTTTTCTGTTTATACAGATGCTTCTTACCAAGGATTGGGTTGTGTATTGATGCAGGACGGGAATGTAGTCGCTTATGGATCCAGGCAGCTAAAGGATCATGAGAGGAACTACCCGACCCATGACTTAGAGTTGGCGGCGGTAGTGTTTGCATTGAAGATATGGCGCCACTATCTGTATGGTGAGAAATTTCAGGTATTTACCGATCACAAAAGCCTCAAGTATCTATTCTCGCAGAAGGAATTGAACATGAGACAAAGAAGGTGGCTTGAGCTTCTGAAAGATTACGATTGTGAGATCCTATACCACCCGGGTAAGGCGAATGTAGTGGTTGATGCGTTGAGCAGGAAACACCTCGGGTTGGTTTCTTATATGATTGTACGGGAACACGAGTTGTTAGAGCAGTTTGCGATCCTCAGTTTGGATGTGACTCTGCCTGATATTGAGAGTGGTTATATAATTGCTAGCCTGCGGTTAGAGTCGGATTTGATGGATCGGATTCGACAGGCTCAGCGTGAGGATCAGCAGTGTATTGAGATAGTCAGGCAGATGCAGAGAGGTATTGAGACTGAGTTTGAGTTGAGTTCGGATGGATTACTGAGGTTTCGAGACAGGATATGTGTTCCCAAGGATCCTAAGATCAGGAGATTGATCTTGACAGAGGCTCATTTGTCGAGGTATACCTTGCATCCAGGTAGTACAAAGATGTATCAAAATCTCCGGAAGGTATACTGGTGGTCGGGGATGAAGAGAGATATAGCAGAGTTTGTTGCGAGATGTCTCGTCTATCAGCAGGTGAAGGTAGAACATCAGAAGCCTGCAGGGTTATTGCAGCCTCTACCTATACTGACTTGGAAATGGGAGCATGTCACCATGGACTTTGTGATGGGTTTACCGAGGACTTGCAGGGGAAATGATGCCATATAGGTGATAGTTGACATATTGACGAAGTCGGCATATTTCCTAGCTATGAGAGTCACCGATACTCTGAGCAGATTGGCAGAGCTATATGTGCGCGAGATTGTGAGACTGCATGGTGTCCCAGTGAGTATTGTGTCGGACAGGGATTCTCGCTTCACTTCCCATTTTTGGGAACACTTTCAGGAAGCTATGGGAACCCAGTTGAGATTTAGTACAGCTTTCCATCCTCAGTAAGATGGGCAGTCAGAGAGGACTATACAGACCCTCGAGGATATGTTGAGAGCTTGTGTACTTGATTTTAGAGGCTCCTGGGATGATCACCTACCACTCGCAGAGTTCGCCTACAATAACAATTATCATTCGAGTATCAGGATGGCACCATATGAGGCCTTGTATGGCCATAGATGTTGTTCTCCTGTGGGATGGGAGGAGGTTGGTGACAGGCAGGTATTCGCTCCCGATTTGATACGTCAGGCCTCTGAGGATGTCCAGTTGATTTGTGAGAGGTTAAGGACAGCTCAAAGTCGACAGAAGAGTTATGCTGATAGGAGACGTAGACCGTTGGACTTTACAGCAGGGGAGTCAGTATTTTTGAAAGTTTCTCCTTCCAAGGGTATTACTAGATTCAGAAAGAGAGGGAAGTTGAGTTCTCATTTCATAGGACCTTTTGAGATACTCGAGAGAGTGGGAGATCGAGCTTATAGACTAGCGTTGCCACCAGAGCTAGCAAATATCCATAACGTCTTCCACATCTCCATGCTTCAGAAATATCAGCCGGATCCGTCGTATGTGATCAGATACGAGCCACTGGAGCTCAGTGAGAGTATGTCCTATGTCGAGAGACCGATCCAGATTATGGATAGGAAGGAGAAGGTTTTGAGATCGAAGACGATTCCCCTGGTGAAAGTACTGTGGTAGCATCACACTCCGGAAGAAGCGACTTGGGAGTTAGAGAGTTTGATGAAAGAGAAGTATCTGGAGTTGTTTAGAGACTGATTTTGGTTCCAATTTGGATGACCAAATTCTTTTAGTAGGGGAGATTATGTAAGACCCACTTTTATTATCTGTTGATGTATTTCCTTATGATTTATGTGATGTATATTTTCATATATTCAATGAATCATAAGAAGAGCTTTGACTGAAATACAATTTGCAAGTAGAATAAAAATGAAATCTCGGTGAACGTCGGAAGTAGCCAAATACGGATCGAAATGGCCACAGGCCAAACGGAAAGGATCGAAAATGAAGTTTACCGAAAATACAAAATTAAATAACAAAAGATGGTGGATGTATGAAGGAAAGTTAGGTTAATTTGGTTTCGAAACAAGTGCAGGGGTAAAACGGTCAAAAGACCAAAATCCAGGATAAATTCGATAAAAAAATTAATTAAAAAATAAGGATTTAGGATATCTTGATCAATAATGAGGAAATTATACAATTTCGAGTCCAATTGATCAAGATTCAGAACTTTTAGGAATACCGAAAAGTCACCCGGGACAATATCCCGAAAATACGAAGAAATTATACCGAAAAAATGATTAAAAATATAATAAATTAAATTAAATTAAATTAAATTAAATTGTTTGGAATAAAATAATATAATTGTAGATATTTTAGATTATTTTAGACTATTTTAATGAATATTTTAATAATAAAATAATTTATAAATAATAGTAATAATAATAAAAAATGTTAAAAATCGAAAAACTCGGGAGAACCCGAAAAGCAGAAACCAAAAATTAACCCCCGAGAATCGACGAGCCCGAGGGAACACCGGCGATCCTTGATCGCCGATGAGCAGCCGAGGTGAAAGAGGAGGGGCCGACGATCATGTGGACACCGAAAACGCGCCGTCAGGTGACCGGAGGACGCCGATCGGAGCGAAGGAAGACCGAGGGAGAAACGGGCTGATTCCCGGCGAACCACCGTGACTGGGCTTGAACGGAAGCCACCGACGCGTTCAGGGGGAGGAGCCGGTTCTTTTGAGATCGCTATCGGCCAGCAAGACTGTCGAAAACACCGGCGACGGCAAAGTGACAGAAACGACACCGTTTGGCCGAAAGGAAAGGGAAGGAAAAAGAGGAAAAACGAAGGAAAGAGGAAAAGAAAAGAAAAGAAAAGAAAAGAAAGGAAAAGGGGAAAAGGAAAGAAAATTTACCGGGGAGGACTCGAGATTCGGGTAAGTTGACCGAGGGTCGAGATTGACCTACGGGTAAATTTTGAAAATTTATTTAATATTATTTTAATGGAAAGTAACCCGAATTTACCTAACTATGCAGCTTTACGACAGAGACCGAGCGAGAGCCGATTGAGCTCTGATTTTTTGTACCCCGCATCATATCGGGTAAGTACATTTTAATTTCGGCAATATGAGTTCTTTAATACAGAGTTTAGATTTTTTTACGGAATTATGGATTAATTTCATATAAAAAGGGATATTAATCGGAATTACAACGTAATTATCGTAAATAGTATATGGACTATCCAATAAGTTTGGAACGAAGCCCGATGATTATTGGTAAGCTGAATGAGCCCAGTAAACTTGAAGAAGGGATTTAATAAGTAAAAACGGGCTAAAAAAGGGTCGAGACCCATTAAGTTACGATCGGGCCCAATAAAGTAAAACGGGCTCAGTACGTTAGATTCGATCAGTAAGTGTGATATACTGATAAAGATAATTGAATTGACCCCAATTATGTGGTTATTTGCAGTTTCGTAGACTTGGTTGACGTGCAGTTGGATTGAGAGTTCGAGTATTATCGAGACGAGATAAGGTTGCGCGTGATTCCAGGTAAGGAAATTTTGTAGGTGCATAAAGATACTTATACGTATTTTGAGGGGGTTTACAGGGTCTAGAATTTCATAAATTATATAGAAACGAAATAATGATTTTTGCGAAAATCGGGGCATAAGTGAATAAAGGAAAAAGATGATTTTTGCCCCTGGGAGTAACATTTACAAAAAGGGTAGTAAGGCAGATAAATTGCATGATTTTCATGTTTTGATATTTTATATGAATATCTTGCTTTGGTTTAAGTAAATTTACACATAGGTTGGCTGTTGATTTTATAAATTATATGAAAAGGTACCAGTTTATACTGGTTACGATTTTAAGAGATGTTTTATCAAGATTGAGCCACCTATCATATTTATACGAGTAAAAAGAGTGCTAGAGTCATACTCGTACTGAATATTTCCTGATTTATTACTCATAAAAAGCCGTACTGGAGCATTGCTCGTACGAGAAATTTGTGTATGTACAAAATCGTGCTGGAGCTTCGCTCGCACGAGATTTCAGATACCATGATATGCATAGCGTGGTGCTGGAGCTTCGCTCGCACTAGACGTGAGTTGACATGCATATAGTCGTGTGGAAGCCTCTTGTAGACTGTGTGTTATAGAGAGTTGAGATGCTCGCACGTATACTTTGAGACATGGGTTGGTTATCGACATAGTATTGGGGTAGATAAGACCTACGATAGGCACCCCAAGACTATGATATGGGTCCACGGAGTACGATGTACCATGTATGTCACACGGAGTACGCTGTACCGTGCAGTCATGATGACTCTATGATGTTACTTGCTATTCTGGCGGGTAGGAATTGACCCCACCTCCCGTTACAGTTGTGATACCCCGCACACCGGGATCCATGTAGCCTGGGATCACAGGGACAAAGTATGGCCATAGTCCTCAATTTTCATATAGTAACCTACATGCCTCACATGATATCATACGGTCTGGATAGACCAGGACAAACCCGAAGGAGGGATAATGTCTCGATTTATGTTTTTAAAAGAGATGTGATTTAATGAATCAAGGTATTCTCGAGTGGTGGGTTTAGCCTTGATGTGATTGTTTTATGATGAAACAAATAAGTTTTTAACGTGATGAGTTTATGATTAAACAAATAAGTTTTAAAGTGAAAAGTTTATGATGAAACAAATAAGTTTTAATGTGACGAGCATGAGATGTCATACATGATGATTTTTCCATGTTTGAATTTTATGTCGATTTCATGATTTCTTGTATATGATATATACATACATGTGACATCGTTTTAATCTTACTTCATGCTCCAAAAGTAAACGATTTTATATCATGACATTATCAGCACGTAGAGACTATAGTTATCTACCTGCTTACATTATTACCTTACTGAGCTGTTTATGCTCACCCTTTCATTTTTCACCCTCCACAGAGCATCTACAGTAGTCGAGAGCGGGTAGAGACTGCATCCTAGGTTTTTCTCTACTCCCATCGCGAATCAGGTATATACATCGTACAGTTTTGTATCTAAACAATTAATAACACAGTTTTGTAACGAATATAATTATGGGGGATGTAAATATATGGAAACATATGTACATACAGTTGTATAATATATGTACTTGTTATTATACTATCTGAAATTTTAACCTTATTACCATGGTAAGAATGATATGATCAAATGGGATAAGAGTTTGGATTATTACTGACTCATAGCCCAACTTGTTAAAAATGGAATTTGTCACGAGGAGGTGAGAAGTATAGAAAAAGCGAAAAATTTGTAGTGATTTTAGGTAATTTGGGTCGTGACACTTTGCCCTTCTGTGGGGCAGTCTCACCCAACTCTGAGCAATCATTAAATAATTGGCCCGTCTTACCACACTTAATGCCTATTTTAGTCAATAAAGTGTAGGTGTAGGCCCTACTTTCGTGGTATCTACCACACATCCTGCACTGCTTACACTGCTATAGAGCAGGTCGGGGTCCTCCAATCATAATACCCCTCAAAAGTGCTAAATTGGCTACACTAGGGCCTTACCAATCATCTTACCCCGTGATTCATCAACTCTAATCTCTTACCAACTGGTCTTTTTCCTGCTCTGACATCTCTGTTATTCTCTATTCTCTTCTATCTCTATTTCGGCCCTTACTACCTTTCCCAATCTCAGAGGCGTGCAACATATGATCTTATTCACGCAACTGTATTCTGCGCATTGCCTCGACATAGGTAGTGATATCTAACAGGGCCAATCAGACTCTAATCGACAATTTGAGCCCTTCCATGAACTTTTGGGCTTTTCGACTCTCACTGCCCATAGTGTCAGGGTAATACCTGCCCAAGGATATAAATTGAGTTTCATACTCGTCAATCAACCAGTGCCTCTGGGTCAGTGTAAGAAATTTTACCTATAATTTCATTTAAGCAGTGTCCGAGATATTCTGTCACCGGAATACATCTAGAAATATTTCTCATATCGGCTCTAGACGTCTAACTCTTCAGATGGGTCGAGCAGACTTCCACCAATGCTCCGCCTTGCCCTCCAACATAAGTGTATTTAAAAGTCACTTTCTCAGTCG
Organism: Firmiana major; assembly: GCA_033439115.1. Classification (NCBI taxonomy): domain Eukaryota; kingdom Viridiplantae; phylum Streptophyta; class Magnoliopsida; order Malvales; family Malvaceae; genus Firmiana; species Firmiana major. The sequence continues at coordinate 13,551,022 of CM065898.1, read as the reverse complement.
ACATACACTGAAAGAATCCATACAACTTCGCTATCTCATTCACCTAGTCCTCAGTAACTATTGGTTTCTTTACTTCGCTAAATACCGGAGGGGTGTTAAAATCTCTATAGTCTGAGGCATCTGTTTAGGCTTTACCCTGCCTATCCTCAACTAGCTGCATATTGAGTAAATAACTCCAAAATATTTTCTACACTCCACTCCATCCTCTTCGAGCGTGTCTCAATACTGTTTGATCTCTTTATAGGACCCTGTGGAGTATGCTCAACATCAGCCTCCACCTCACTCTCATCTTGAGTCTCATGTGATGACTCATTCGACTCTCAGGCCTATCTCTACGGCCTCAAGCATGTGTACTCGTCCCTCTACCATAGCGGCTATCAGTTATAAAAACTATATTCTTGCATTCGAACTAAATTCTTAGTTGCACTTCCACCTTGATATACACAATTGTATCTAAACACTGCATAGTACATGAGGATGTAAATTTACTTAACCACTAACATCGACTCATATCAGGCCAACACAGCTCTGATACCACCTTTGTCATGACCCATTTTTTAAAAAAAACCCTACAAATTTTTCGTTTTTCATTTTCTTACCTGTTGTGAACAGTTTCACTACTAACAGTTGGGCTATGAGTCGATGTTAGTCTCTCCTGTCATGTTACTTACCTTAACATCTATTTTTCATATTTCATTTACATATCAATTTATTTTAACTAAATACATCCCCAATATTACATCCATGTACAATACTGTGCCTCTATATGTTCAGATACAAAAATTATACGAATGTGTATACCTGATCTTGATAGGAAGCAGCGGATAACTAAAATGCAAGACTACTGTCGCTCTCTTATATTGAATGTAACCTGTAGGGTGGAAAATGAAAGGGTGAGCGCAACTTGCTTAGTAAGGCAATAATGCAAGCAGGTAAATAACTACACTATCTACATACTGGTAAAGGCATGACATGTAAAACATTTATATCTCGAGCATGAGGCAATTAAAACCATGCCATGTATGAGTATATCATATATCGTAAAACATGAATCGACATGTAAAACATGAAAAACATCTCATGTAAAACCTCTCATGTTCGATACAGTAAAACTCTTCAAAACAATCCCAAAGAGATTCAACACATCTTTAAAATCATTAATATCCTTATAAAAACCCATCAATTCTCATTTAATACCGCATTTTATGAAAATCGTCACAAATCGGGGCTCGACCCCTCCCTCGGGTCTACCCTGATCTAACAAGACAAATCAAATATATATCATGTGAGACATGCAGGTTACTGTATGGAAATAATCGAGGACTATGTCCCTGTGATCCCAGGCTACACGGATCCCGGTGTGCAAGGTATCACAACTGTAACGGGAGGTGGGTCACCCTACCCAACAAAATATCACATCACGTGAATACAATAGTCATGACTACATGGTACAGCGTACTCCGTGTGACATACACGGTACAACGTACTCCATGAACCCAATATCACAGTCTGGGGATGCCTGCCATAGGTCTTATCCCACTCCAAACCATGTCGATAACCAACCAATGTCTTAATCTACACGTGCGAGCATATCTTCTCACTGTGACACACAGTCTACAGGAGGCTTCAGCACGGTCATATGCATGTCATAAAATTCCTGTGCGAGCGAAGCTCCAACACGGCTCCATGCATATTCATGATATTAGAAAACCCTCGTGCGAGCGAAACTCCAGCACGGTTTCATAAGAATCAATGAAATCTGCATACGTGCAGCGCTCCAGTACGACTTAAAATAATTATAAATCTAACTTAAATTCACGTACGAGAAATGCTCTAGTACGGATGCATAAAACCAAGTAAAATGCACGTACGAGCACAGCTTCAGTACGATAGTCATGTAAAGCAAGTTTGTAAAACTCAGTCGAGTAGTGCTCCAGCACTCTGTATATGAGTTAAAATATAAAATCCAGGACAAGCAGTGCTCTAGCATGATGTAAAACTCATAAAAACATGATAGGCTGCTCAATTTCACTAAAACAAATCAAAAATACACTGGCACCTAACTCATGCCCTTTTTATGAAAAAACATGAAATAAACAGTCAGTCTATTCATAATTTGCTTAAATTAAAGCAATATAATCATAGAAATATCAAAAACATGAAAATCATGCAATTTCATAGCCTTACTACCCTTTTTGAAATTTTCCTAACTAGGGGCAAAATCGTAATTTTCACATATACCTCGATTTTCGTAAAAATTATTATTCTATTTCTAGATACCTTATGAAATTCTACATAATGTAAAGAACCCCAAAAATACGCGCAGATATCTCTAAGCGCTTACAAAATTCCCTTACCTTATTTTTTCTGTACAGTCTGGCATTTCCACTGATGGCTCGTCACGCAGTCCGATTTGCTCCCAATTCAACCTCCGGAACTGCGGATAAATATACATTAAGTCAAATACAATACAATTAATTGTATTTCATATTTTCTTGGCTTAATTTAAATCATTAGGTCCGTTTACCCATAATGGGTCCGATTGCACTATAATAGGCCTTAATCGGCCTTAAGCCCATTTTTCCACTTACTATTTACATTATCGAGGCCTATTTGGTTCATTGGGCCCATCAGTATTTATTGAGCCTCATTCTAAATTTTTGGATAGCTCAATTAATTATTTACGACAATTTATCTCTAATTCCATAATATAATTCATTTCATGCGAAATTTAAATCCGTAATTTATGCAGTAAATTTTTAACACGCATAACGATGCAATATTATCGTAAATAAGGGTCACTTACCCAAGATTCCATGATAATATGCAAAATCGAGGCTGTCTCGAGCTCTCGTTTGTCGTCAATTATCGAGCTACACATTTATACATTTATCGGGTCAATTTTGATCAAATATAATTTAAATAATTATCCCCAGAATTAAATCGATCAATTTCGACTGCTTACCAACTTACCCGTAACTCGATTGCATCACTGAAATTTTTGCCCAATTTTTCCTCTTTTTCTTTTTCCCTTTTTCTCTTTCTTTTTCCTTCTTTTCTGGCTGAACCGGTTTGGTTCGATTCAACCCTGTTCAGACTGGTTCGATCCAGCCAGTTCAGTCCGATTTAGGGCTTCGTCGGCCGTTTCTCCATCGGTTTTTGCCGCCAGCAGCTCTGCGGGATCGTCCGATGCATGGATCTGGAGTCGGTTTCATCCGAGGTGGCCGAAAAGTGGTTGGTCCGGCTCTTCTCCCTTTCGGCGTCAGTGCCTTTTCTATTTGGTCACCGTTTTCGGTGCTGGCCGCCGTTCTATCGGCTGATGTTGCCACCAATCGCGTCGCCTGTGCCTGGGGATCGCTCGGCTGGTGGTGGCCGAGCCTGAATCTGCGCCGGTCGCCGAAAAATTCTCCTTTCCTCTCTCGGCTCTCTTTCTCCTCTCTCACCGCCGATCGTCGCCGTTCATCGGCCCTTTAGGCCGGTGGTGGCTCGGCTCTCGTCAGGCTTTCCTTCCTTGGCCTCCGTTGGTCGTCGGTCGCCGGCAAAGGGGCTCGGCTCCTCGTTCGTTTTTCGATTTTTACTTCGTCAGTTTTCTCGTTTCGCGAAATTTTTTTAATTATTTTACTTTTACTTATTATTTATTTTTATTATTATTTTAATCAATTAAATATTATTATTTTTGCCAAAATATCTAAAAAAAATTATATTTAATTCATTTAATCAATAAATGAATTTCTAGGTATTATTTCGTGTTTTCGGTATATTTTTTGATTATTTTCGAGATTATTTTTTGAAGTGAAAATTTTGATTTATTTCAATAAATTCATATCTTGATCAATTTAACCCGAAATTTAATTATTTCTTCGTTATTGATCAAGATTTCTCAATCTCATATTTTTAATTAAATTTTTCTTGTCACGATTAATACCGAATTTTTATCTTTTGACCGTTTTACCCTTCAACGTGTTCGAAAATTCCATTTCAATCATTTGCACTTTTTTTAAATGCATTCAAAAATTTTTATTCATTCTCTTTGCTCTTACGATAAGAATCGGGTCTTGCAATATGTTTGTTTTAGGTCGGCCAAGTTGTCTCTTGGTGACAAGAGGAAGCAAAAGTATCATAAAAAAGGTTGCCTAAGCTACTAATTTCTGGCATGTTATGAGTCTCAACATGAGACATTGTAATAAAATAAATCAACTTTTGCATGGATGCTTACAACACTGATCCACAAACTCGTAAATGTCTTCATGTTTAAATTCAATAACAGCACAACCATGGAGATAATGAATTCCAAACATTTGCTACCCACGACATGTTCACTCTTTTTCCAAGTTAACAGCCATGTCTATCTTTCCATCACTGACCTTTGTAGAGAAGTTGCTATAACATGAGGAGACATTGAAACAAAAATCCGTAGTCTATTTATATATTTTTAATATCTAAAGATTATAGTGTTGTTAAAAAGTAGTTTTTGCATAAATATGTTTTAAGTAAAATGTGATCTTTTAGTATTGTACACTAAGCTTTTAGTATAAACTTTTGAAATTTGAAAAGTTATAAAATTTAAAAAATCATAGTTGAAAAATATTAAATTAGGAGCATTTTTAATAACCGTAGTTAATATTTTTACGTAAGCATAATTTGAGTGTTTTTTTTCTTTTTCTAGTATCGAAATATCTACAAGTGAGGTGTTGAATGATAAGAGTTAATTTAAGCAATTGTATGAGGACTTTTATGAAAAGATGGATCTATAAATGTGATTAAGGGCTCACCCATGAAACTCGTAAGTGATAATGCGATATATATTGTGGAGATGAGGTTGAGGTAAAGTTGTTTGCAGTTTGTTGAAGCTTATTCTTGATTGGGATTTGATATGTTTGGAGTAGTTCTCATGGAAATGTTGATCCTACCGAGATTGATGTATGATGGGTGATTGGAGTAATCCAGTTTTAATCATGATTTAAGAAATTTAATGGTATGGTGTATGCTTTGGCAAAGGTTGGTTTAAGTATATGACATGATCGTGAGTGGCTAGCATATTTGGTTTTTGTTGACTATTATTGTGCTGATTGTAGGCAATTTCAATTTTGAGTTTTTCTTAAAAGGTTTTTTCATATCTGTGAGGTTATTGTAACTAATTTTGTATTTTCTTGGAGTATTGTTAATCCTAACTATTTTGGGTGTGGTTTCTGTTGAGTTGGATGTATTATTCTTACTTTGCATTAGGCTATTTCATTAACGGAAAGAAATATCGACTAATTTACCAATTTTTTTCTCTTAAAAAAGAAGAAATTGGTTTAATGTGCTTCAATTCATGACTGATACAAGAGCTTACCAAAGTATGTTAAGGAAGGAAAGGGTTATTTTTGACATGGTTATGCTTCTAGCGTAAAGCAACCTAAGTTAAATGGAGTGTCTATCATCCTCATTAAAGAATCAAACATGAAAATGGAGTGCCTATCATCCTCATTAAAGAATCAAACAAGAAAGTTCATATAAATTGGAATGCATTTTCAGTGACAATGTGGATCAATGAAGTATTTTTATTGATCGATCATGTCAAATAATCTCGAGTTGGACATCCAGTTGCATCAATTTGAAGTATTTGGGGGCATTTTTATATATATATTAAGATTATATTAATTATATATATTATATTAAAAAGATAGACAATCAAATCTATTTATTTCCTTATTCAATTAGAAAAGAAAAAAAAAAGAGTAATAAGCTCCAAATAATGGGAGATATTAAAAAAAAAAGAATATGATTACGTTCATTCTTAATTTTAAATGGAATGTAACGGCAAAGAGATCTATATGTATACATAACAGCCATTTAGATATGCTCAAATGACCACTTGGGTTGGAATGAACTCATAATCATGGAATTGAACTATTAATAAAACTCTTGACTTAGAAAATAAGAAAATAAAAAAATGCTATCAATTAAAGAAATGCATGTATGTCTTTCATAATAGAACTATTTGTAAAAAAATATAAGTTTTCATTAATGATTAAACTTAACTTTCAATAATTTATTTTAAGTTGTGAAAGTTTGAAATTGTTTCTCACCAATATCTCGGTTTATCAAAATTATTTTAAAGAATTTTTTATTGTGAAATAATAACATCTACATCCACTTTTATATATATATATATATATATATATATATATATATATATATATATATATATATATATATATATATATATATATATAACGATCAATCATTCAACGTAAAATAGAAAATTTGACAAGTCCAATAAATAAATTATATATAAAAATGCCCCGAATATTCCTAAAGAAGTCACGTTCAAGGGAAAAAAACAACATGAATCCCCTTCTTTCCCCTCCCATAAATAAACGTTAAAGCCCCAAGCTTTCAATAAGAAATTCCAGATAACTGTTTAAATTAATTCTTCACAGTTTGTTGATTTCTATATGGCCGGTCTTCAGTATAACTTTTTCCCTACAGATTTCTACTACCCTCGTCCCCAGTCCGTGCCTTTTAATGATGCTGCTCGTGTAGCTGCTGTGACCATCCAGACGCAGAAGAAAGAGGTCAGTAACGATGATCTTGAACGGCCCAGAAATCTTGGCTTTAGAGTTCACCAAGGCAAGCACATTCAGGCCAAGAATATTGGCGTTTTCATGCACCAAAATCAAGGTACAGCACGTCGAAGATGAAGGCAAAGTTATCAAGTATTCCCCAAATCCACTTTCTTGGTTCACTTTGAACCCCGAAGAACTCTAAAGATTCTTCTGGACTAGTTGTGGAATGGAACAAATAGATGATATTGTAAACTAAGTTTGATTATTACGTTGATCAATATATATACGGATATGTTTTCTTTTTCTAGGTCATGCTTTACCTTTTCTCTAATTTATATATTTTTAGCAAGTAATTAAGAATTTTCTCATTGAATATGATACTTAATTTGCTACTTATATTTCTTGAAATACATATATACCTATAAAAAAGATATTGTTTTGAGATCATCCTAATATAAGAAAAAAAAATGAAAACCTAGATTCAAGTTCCTTCCGTAACTATGTATTATTTCTGGTACTGGAAAACTGGAGTCTGGATATTGATTCCCTCCTATTTCCTGCTTTGGCTTCTCGACATCGATCAAATCTTGGTGGGACTGAATATTCCTGAATCTATCTTCGTTCTCAACGGAAAAACCACAACTGGAGGTAGGGAGCTAAAGCAGGATACAGTTTATTTTATGCATATATATTTTGTCTTTTACTACTATTTTGTGATGGCCTACGAGCCAACGGAAAGCTTGAAGCGTGCATCGGCATGCCTCGCTATTTTTAGAGCATTAATCTATGTCTGGAGGGAGAATTTCCTTTTGTTGTCAATATCACACCATGTATTGAGTCAACTCCCATATTAAAAATATTAATATTTAACGTATGACGAATGTAACAATCAGGTAAAGTTGCGGGCTAGATACAGTAATAAATACCTTTTTTTTTCTTATTGGTGAATGATACTGTAATAAATACAAGCACTTGTTTTTGTTTGTTACCTTGCAGAGGTGTACTGGTACTACAACCACCTAAGTCTAGGCTTAACAAATGCAATTACAAGGAAAAGCACATAAATTATGAATACCTAAAAATATTAATTACAGTAAATAAAAACACATACAATATAATATTTTTCACTACCTTTTAACAATAAAAAAACTTAATATCACAAAAAATATGGTTTAAAAAAAACATACCTTTTAACAATAAAAATCACTCTACTAGAAAATTGGCTTTTAGCTGCGCTTAAAGTTATTATAAAATGTAAAATTGTTGTTGCTAAAACCTTTTCCGCAACTATTGCAAGGTTGTTTAGTAAAACTTCGTTGTTACAGTATATGCAGCAATTTTCATCATACGAGAAGTTGTTGCAAAAATGTATTTATTGTAACAATGTTAATAATTAAATTTCATTTTAGTAACGACTTAAAGTCTTGTTTATACTTTATTTTAGCAACATAGACTATATACGATTTAGGTTTTAAAACATAGTTTTTTGTGTATGATGTTTCGTCATTTGATATTCATATACTTGTAATATTAGAAAGGTCAATGTACAAATATACAATTCTAGACAAGCATATTGCAATATTTAAAATTTGAAGAGATATCTATCATTCATCACTTTACTATGCACTTTTTCTTTCCTCCATCTCTTTCTCTAACAATTTAGGACAACATGTCTTTCAATAAACATAGTATATGTTTTCCATTTTTATTGTTTTAATTGCGGTTCTCACTTAGACTGTAGTTTTTATTTCATGAAATCTAAATATTTAAATAACTTTTTCCAAGTTGAAATTATTCACTCACTCCTCTATTTCCTATATTTTTTCCCCTTTTCTCATTTTGCCTTTCCCATTTGAGCTTACCTTATCAGGTGTAAAAAAAAGCCTTCTCTCTTTCTCGGCTCGTCTTTCTCCCAGAGCTCAAAGCATCTTTTCTTTGTTAAAAATTAAAGAAAATCTTGTTCCTACTAAAGAGGTTTGTTTATCTCGTCTTGTTCTTGCATAAAGAGGTTTGGTGTAAAAAAAATCCCATTTTGCATGAAAACCTCATTTCCCATTTCTAGGTTTTATTCTTTACTATTTTTGTACTTCATTTCTATTGGGTTTTTAATATTATACATAATTTTGTTTAATTTGTCATTTATGTTTGTAGATTTGAAGGAGAAAACTATTCATTTGCTCCCTTATCCGGTTCCTATAAAGAAGGTTCGATTCTTATACTGTCTTTTTTTTTTCTTTTTTGGGGGCAAAAATGAGATAATGTTAAAGTATGGAAATCTATTTATTGCATCCTAATGACTTTTGATACTATTTTTATAGGTTATAAGTTTCTATACAAAACGTCATATCTTGGTTATGACTACCTGTAATAACTACAAAACTACTATTTATTGTGCCGCTGTATGTATTTAGAGTAGCTCAAAATATTAAAATGCTCTTTTATGTCTATTTTGGTGTAAACAAGGCTACTTGCGTACGGAAAGGGTCTGGGCCCTACAGGAGTATGTACTTGCACAAACATATCTGAATCATCTTAATATGATGATATATGACCTTAAGTAATATTTTGAATCTTCAGAGATTTATTTCTTGACTTATCTCAGTAAACGTGCAACATTTGTCAAAATAACGGTTTTATTCATAGGTCAATTTTTCGATTTGACTGAATGGGCACTGCAGACTGATTTAAAGGTATATACTGAGTTATATCAAGCTCTTAAAACCTAATGTCAGTCTCTGTACCGAGATGTTAATCGGAAAAGTGCTCAAAAAAGCTAAATCAAAAAAATTGGATTTAAACCATTTAAAAGATTTGACCAAACTTTGACTAAACCTTATGATAAGCTTAATTTCACTAAATCCTACCACCTTGACCAACCATCTTCTTTAAAAAGCATAAAAATTCCAACGAAATTCATGGGAAAATAGAAGAAAATAAGAAAAACACCATTTTTCATTCACATACTTGGCTTGTCACTATTTTTTCTCCCATTTTCAGCCATTTTTGGCTTAAGCATCCTTCTACAAACTTGTTTTACAGTCTCATCTACAACATATCCGAAATTCAAAGGTAAATCTTATCATTTGAATGAATTTTGGCTTGAAGAAGAATAAATGAGTATGATATGGTTTAGGCCAAATTCATGGAGTTTAAGTTTGATTCAATCTATGGCTTTTATAAATGTTAATGAGGAATAAATATAGAGTATTCCCATGTAAATATATTGAAGCAATTCAACTTCCAAAAGTGAAAACACTATTAGGCCAAAATGGGTTTATTGGGGTAATGTTGGTTGCAATGCTTCAATTTAATATATGTTGATTCATATGATATATATTGATGTTATATGAACTCAATCGAAAGAAAAGAAGTGTGTATGATGGCGTTGTAGTGTAAATCCCTAGGCTTTTAGAGAGAGAAAGTTGAATTTATATGGAATTTCATAGGGATTCCTTAAATGGAGATGAGAAACATGTAATTGAGCATAAAATGAATCATATTGTCGTTTAAAAAATGACCATGGGCAATTATGTAATTTTAAACAAAGTAAGGGTATTTTAATAATTTTATCCTTATAGTGTAATTTTGGCCCTAAACAAGTGTTAAGCATGTATACAAATGATATGTGCAATTTGAATGATCTGAAAATGCTTTTTTCTTTTATAGTTTTTGTCGCTTTATGACATAATGTGACATAAGCCAGGTTAGGCTAAACAATAGCCTTTAACCGACTTTAAGATATTGTGAATGACTTACTAAGCAAGTGTGTGATATTGTAAGACTCGAATTTAGTTAAAATACGAAATGAGTGTGTTCGTGAAAGAAATGATTGAAATGGTCCCAAATTAAACGACTGGGATTTGGACTGGAAATAAGGATTTAAAATACGAAATGAGTGAGTATTCATGAAGGAAAGTCGAGTTAAATTAATCCCGAACACGTACAAGGGCAAAACGGTCAAAAGACCAAAAGTCGGTATAAATTCGATAAGAAAATTTAACTAAAAATAATGGATTTGAGAATCTTGATCAATAACGAAGAAATAATTAAATTTTGGGTTAAATTGATCAAGATATGAAATTACTGGAATTAATCGAAATTTTCGCTCGGGATAATATCCCAAAGAGAAGGAGAAAATATACCGAAAAATGGAAAAATGGATTATTTAAATTAAATAAATAAATTAGAATAAAATATAATTTTTTTAGATATTTTTGGGATTTTTAGAATAAAATAATGATTAAAATATTAATAAAATTAAATAATAAATAAAACTAAATTAATTCAAAAAAAAAGAGAGAATCAGAAAATGTTATCGGGGAGAGAGAAAAACAAAGGAAACCGAAGGAGACCGCGCGTGGCCCGACCGATCCACGGCCACCGGCGACCGACGACGCCGACGAACAACCGAGGAGCAAGAGGAGAGGCCGGTGATCTTAAGGGCACCGGTGACGTGCGTCAAGGACGGCCGAATCCGACGAACGAAGGAGGAGAAATCGACGGGAGAAAGGAGCTCGACCCCGGCGATCCATAGTAGTTGGGCTCGAACGGCGGGCACCAGTGTGATCGGGAGGATGAGCCGGTTCTTTTGAGACAGGTATTGGCCGGCGAAACCGTCGAAATTCGACGGATCGAGGGAGAGAAGGTCGAGAGGGAGAAGAGAGGAAGGGCGGCCACCGGTGAAGATTCGGTCCTGATCGAGGCCAGTAGAAGGTTGCCCGGCCAAAGATGAGCCGAATGGTACCAGAAACGAGCCGAGAACCGGTCGAAAACGTCGTGAACGGCGACGGGAAGATCTGAACCGATACGAACCGGTTCAGCAAAGAGGTGAACCAGACTGAACCGGCTAAACTGGACCGATCTGAATCGGGTTGAACCGGACTGAACCGGTTCAGCCAAGAAAGAAGGGAAAAAAGGAGAAAAAGAGAAAGAAAAAAAAAGAAGAAGTTTCGGGGATACACCGGACTTCGGGTAACTCGATAAGAGGTCAAAAGTGATCGATTTGATTTTCGGAAAATTTATTTAAATTATATTTAATCGGAAAGTAACCCGAAATTAAATATATAATTATGCAATTTTACGACAAAGCCCGAACGAGAGCCGATTAAGCTCCGATTTCTGAACCCCGAATCATATTGGGTAAGTATATTTTAATTACGATAATGAGTCCTTTAATACAGAGTTTCGATTATTTTACGAAATTTACAGATTAATTCTGTATAAAAAGGAATATTAATCGAAATTGTAACATAATTACCGTAAATAGTATACGGGCTATCCAATGAGTTTGGAACGAAACCCGATGATTATTGGTAAGTTGAATGAGCCCAGTAAACCCGAAGAATGGATTTAATAAGTAGAAACAGGCTGGAAATGGGTCGAGGCCCATTAAGGTATGATCGAGCCCAATAAGAGTAAATTGGCCCAATTAGTTAAATTGACTGTAGTAAACATGAGAATTATATTTATTGGGTTAAACTGACATGATAAATAATTATTTGCAGCCCCAAAGACTGGATTAGTAGCAAATCGGATTGGATGAGCCTCCGACAGTGGAATTTTGATACGCGCTCGACGAGAATCGAGGTAAGGGAATTTTGTAGGTGCATAAAGATTTCTATACGTATTTATTGAGGGGATTTAAAGGGCCTAGAATTTCTTTAAGTATCTAGAAAATGAAATAATAATTTTTACGAAAATCGGGGCATAGGTGAATAAAGGAAAAATATGATTTTGCCCCTGGGAGTAAAATTTACAAAAAGGGTAGTAAGGCAGATAATATTGCATGATTTCATGTTTTTAATGTGTTATATGAATGTATTGCTTTGATTTAAGAAAATATGCACATAGGTTGGCTGTTGATTTTATGAATTATACGAAAGGGTACCGGTTTGTACCGATTACGATTTTAAAAGATGTTTTATAAAGATTGAGCCACCTATCATAATTACACCAGTAAAAAGAGTGCTAGAGTCTTACTCAAACTAAATTTTACTAATTTATTACTCATGAAAGTCGTACTGGAGCATTGCTCGTATGAGAAATTTGTGTGTGCACAAAACCGTGCTGGAGCTTCGCTCGCACGAGATTTTAGATATCATGATATGCATAGCATGGTGCTGGAGCTTCGCTCGCACTAGACATGAGTTGACATGCATATAGTCGTGCGGAAGCCTCCTGTAGACTGTGTGTCACAGAGAGTTGAGATGCTCGCACGTATACTTTGAGACATGGGTTGGTTATCGACATAGTATTGAGGTGGATAAGACCTATGGCAGGCACCCCCAGACTATGATCTGGGTCCACAGAGTACGATGTACCATGTATGTCACACGGAGTACGCTGTACCATGCAGTCATGATGACTCGATGATGTTACTTGATATTCTGGCGGGTAGAACTTGACTCCACCTCCCGTTGCAGTTGTGATGCCCCGCACACCGGGATCCGTGTAGGCTGGGATCATAGGGACAAGGTATGGCCATAGTCCTCGATTTTCATACAGTAACCTACATGCCTCACATGATATCATACGGTCGAATAGACCAGGACGAACCCGAGGGAGGGGTAATGTCTCGATTTATGTTTTAAAAGAGATGTGATTTAATGAATCAAGGTATTCCCGAGAGATGGGTTTAGCCTTGATGTGGTTGTTTTATGATAAAACAAATGAGTTTTTAACGTGATGAGTTTATGATGAAACAAATAAGTTTTAAATGTGACGAGCATGAGATGACATACATGATGATTTTTTCATGTTTGTTTTATATGTCGATTTCATGATTTCTCTTATATGATATATACATACATGTGGCATCATTTTAGTTATACCTCATGCTCCCAATGTAAACGATTTTATATCATAACATTATCAGCACGTAGATAGTATAGTTATCTACCTGCTTACATTATTGCCTTATTGAGCTGTTTATGCTCACCCTTTCATTTTCCACCCCACAGGGTACATTCAGTAGAAGAGAGCGACAGTAGTCTTGCATTTCGGCAATCCGCTGCTTCTTATCAAGACCAAGTATACACATTTGTATAATTTTTGTATCTGAACATATAGAGGCACAGTACTGTACACGGATTGTAATATTGGGGATGTATTTGGTTAAAATAAATTGATATGTAAATGAAATATGGAAATGGAATGGTAAATAGGTGAGAGGTGACTAACACCGAATCATAACCCAACTGTTTAGTAGTGTAACTGTTCACGACGGGTAAGGAAATGAAAAAATGAAAAATTTACTCTGATTTTTAGGTAATTTGGGTCGTGACAAGAAAAGGTGGTATCAAAGCAAAGTTGGTCTGATATAAATCGGTGTTAGTGGTTAAGTAAATTTACATCCCCATGTACTGTGCATTGTTTAGATACAATTGTGTATATCAAGATGGAACTGCAGCTAAGAATTTTGTTTCGAATGCAAGAATATAGTTTTTATAACTGATAACCGCTATGTTAGAGAGACGAGTACATATGCTCGAAGCCATAGAGATCGGCCTGAGAGTCGAATGAATCGTCACATAAGACTCAAGATGAGAGTGAGGTGGAGGCTGATGATGAGCATACTCCACAGGGTCTTATAAAGAGACCAAACAGTATTGAGATACGCTCCGAGAGGATGGAGTGAAGTGTAGAAAATATTTCAGAATTGTTTACTCAGTCTATGCAGGTAGTTGAGGATAGACAGGGCAAAGCCTAAACAGATGTCTCAGATTATAGAGATTTTCACACCCCTCTGGTATATAGCGAAGTAAAGAAACCTATAGTTGTTAAGGACTGTGTGAATGAGATAGCGAAGTTGTATGAATTTTTCGGTGTATGTCGACTGAGAAGGTGACTTTTAAATACGTTTATGTTGGAGGCGAGACGGAGCATTGGTGGAAGTCCGCTCGAATCATCTGAAGAGTTAGACGTCCAGAGCCGACATGAGAAATATTTCTGGATGTGTTCCGGTGACAGAATATTTCGGACACTACTTAAGAGAAATTACAGGTACAATTTCTTACACTGACCTAGAGGCATGGGTTGATTAACGAGTATGAAACTCAATTTATATTCCTGAGCAGATATGACTCAGACACGATGAACAGTGAGAGTCGAAAAGCCCAAAAATTCATGGAATGGCTCAAATTGTCAATTAAAGTCCGATTGGCCTCGTTAGATATCACTACCTATACCGAGGCAGTGCGCAGAATACAGTTGTGTGAATAAGATCGAGTGTTGCACGCCTCTAAGATTGGGAAAGGTAGTAAGGGTTGAAATAGAGACAAAAGAGAATAGAGAATGACAGAGATGTCAGAGCGGGAAAAAGACCAGTTGGTAAGAGATTAGAGCTGATGAGTCATAGGGTAAGATGATTGGTAAAGCCCCAGTGTATCCAATTTCAGCACTTTTGAGGGGTACTGTGATTTGAGGACCCTGACCTGCTACGAAACAGTGTAGCAGTGTAGCAATGTAGCAGTGTAAGCAGTGTAGGATGTATGGTAGATACCATGGAAGTAGGGCCTACACCTACACTTTATTGACTAAAATAGGCGTTAAGTGTGGTAAGAGGGGCCAATTATTTAATGATTGCTCAGAGTTGGGTAAGACTGCCCTACAGAAGAGCAAAGAGACATAGAAAACCCTGTTGATATCTCTGCACCGAAAAGGGAGGCCACAGTCGAAGAGAAAGGGGAAAGTAGGCTGTTGGACGAGAGCGAGTGTATGCATTGGACCAGGATATTACTGATGTTGCATATGATGTGGTGAAAGATACCACACTAGTTAAGAATAGTGAAGTGATTATTTTAATTAATCCTGGTGCCACGTATTTAGTCATATTGCCTTCATTTGTATATAAGTTAGTAAAAGACGTGAATGCCTACATCTGTGGGCACAATACTGATAGTTAGTACCCCAATAGAGGAGGGTTAACTAACGAAATAATTATTAAGAGATTATAAGTTGAAAACAGGGGAAGAAGTATAAGTCAGCCAATTTTATTCAATGGACTATGAATAATTTGAAGTAATATTTGAGAATAAAATTAGTTGGCTGCAAATTATGATGTTCAGAGCTCTATTCTAAGATAGTGCTGTTTTACCCCTGAAAAGTATATTGTAAGTTTTAACAAGTAATAAAAAGGGGTGTAGCGATTGAAATTAAAGGAGTAAATGATTGTACTCACGGAATGAGTAATGACAGAGTTTGTTATAAGTGATATACGAAAGGAAATAAGCTTTTAGATGCGATAGATCCTGAATACAAAATCTATTGGAATAAGAGGCGTATGCAAGGTACGAATATCTCTGATAGGTGAAATAATTTGGATTAAAGCAATTAGTAGCGAATATGAATTGTGACCACATGGACTGATATGTAAAGTAATTGTGGTCAAGTCTGAGGGTTAATAAAGGTATTTCAAAATACCTTCCCACCTGAAGACTTGACAGCGTCTAAAAGTATACATAACCTATAAATTGAAATGCGATAGTCGTAATATATACATTTAAAATTAGGGTACCTTTACTGGTACGATAAAGAAATATAGAATTCGATTAATTGTGAAGGTTTAAAAATTAATTAAAATTTTATAAAAGCCGTTAATATAAGAAAAAGGAAATGACGCGGGTTAGTAGTTTCAACGGAAGCGATTTTGAAAGGACATTATACGTTATGCGCACATAGGTCAAGGATATGGATGATTGAAATATTCAGTGGAACTCAATCACGATGAGGTATTTAAACTTTACCGGGACCGATTTGTTATCATCCTTATTGATGATATTTTGGGTGTATTTAAAGTCCAGGGAAAATCATAAGAAACAATTAAAAATTGTTTTTACAGATGATTTGTTGAGAGTTCTCGAAATGGACTACTTTATTGACACGTTTAACTTAGAAAAAGTTATATTTGAATGGGATGATAGACGTGATAGGAGTTTTGGTGTACTAAAGTAATAAACTGACCACCACATTTATTCTCACTATAACCAACAAATTAAGAGGTTTCTCATAAGTCTCTGGGTACCTCAAAATAATGAATGGGTTGTGTATTGATGCAAAAGGGGAAGATAGTCGATTATGAATCCAGACAGTTTAAGGATCATGAAAGGACTATCCGACCTTGATTTAAGGTTGACAGCAATAGTGGTTGTATTGAGTATATGACACTACTATGTACACGATGAGAAATTTCAGGTATGCACTGATCATAAAAGCCCCGAATATCTGTTTTCACAGAAAGAGTCGGATACGAGAACAAAGAGGGTTAGAGCTTCTAAGGGATTATGATTGTGGAAATTATACCACCCAGGAAAGGCTAATGTAATGGTTAATGCCTTGAGCAGAAAGAGTCTCGGGATGGTATTACATATGATGGTCAGGGAGCGTGAGCTGCTAGAGCAGTTGTAAGCCTCAGTAGTGATGTGATCCCCTCTGATGATGATAATGATTGTATGACAGCTAGCCTGAGATTAGAACCAGATTTGAGTGACCAGATTTGGCAGGCTTAGCGTGATGATCGGCATGGTGTCGATAGTGTGGGTCAAATTCATATGGGTATAGTGACAGAGTTCACAAAGAGAGATAATGGCTTACTGAGGTTCAGAGACAATATAAGTGCTCCCCAGGACCACAATGATGAGATAATGATATTGTCAGAAGCTCACTCTTCGGGAGATACAGTGCATCCAAGAAGTAATAAATATATATATATATATATATATCGAAATCTTTGAAAAGGGAATTGGTGGTCAGATATAAAAAGAGGCATTATGGAGATTGTGGAAAAGTACCTCGTATGTCAGCAGAATAAGGTAGAGTATTAGAAGTCTGTAAGGTTATTGCAGTTTCTACCTATATTGACACGAAAATGGGAACAAGTTATTGTGAATTTTGTGATGGTTTACAGAGGATCCGGATAAATCATAAGGCTATCTAGGTGATAGTCGATAGATTGACTAAGTCTACCCATCTTCTGGTTAGGAAAATCCCCAAATACTTTGAGTGTGTAGGCGGATTTATGTGTATGAAAAATTGTGGAACACCAAATATTTTTCCAGTGAGCATTGTATCATATAGGGATTCCCGCTTCACTTCTCACTTCTGAGAATATTTTTCAAGAAGCTATGGGAACCCGACTGAGTATTAGCACAGCTTTTCATCCTCAGACAGATGGTCAGTCAGAGAGGACTGTACAGGTTCTGGAGGATATGATGAGAGCGTGTGCCATTTATCTGATAAGCTCCTGGGATGATGTAAGACCCGGATTTAATTAAAATACGAAATGAATGAGTATTCGTGAAGGGAAGTTGAGTTAAATTAATCCCGAACACGTGTAAGGGTAAAACGGTCAATAGATCGAAAGTCGGAATAAATTCGATAAGGAAATTTAATTAAAAATAATGGATTGAGAAATCTTGGTCAATAAAGGTGAAATAAATTTATTTCGGATTAAATTGATCAAGATATTAATTTATGGGAATTAATCGAGATTTTTAGTTCAGAAAAATAATCCCGAAAATAATCGAAAAATATACCGAAAAGTCATTCGGGACAATATCCAGAAATTACGGAGAAATTATACCGAAAAAGGGTTAAAATATAATAAATAAATTAAATTAAATTAAATTAATTAATTTAGAATTAAATAATAATTTTAAGGATATTTTAAGGGATATTTTGGATTTTTATGGAGTATTTTAATGAATAGTGTAATAATTAAAATAAATAATAATAATAAAAATAATTAATAATAAAAAAAAAAGGAATCTGAAAAAACCAAATCGGGGAGAGAGAAGAAGTGAGAAAGCAGAAAACGGAAGCAGCTGAACGAGGGAGGCCGGCGAGCCGTCCTGCGGCCAACGGCCAGGCCAAGGGCCGGGAAAGAAAGAGGAGAGGCCGGCGGTCTTCAGGCCACAGGTGACGCGCGCCAAGGACGTCGGAATCCGGCGAAAAACGGAGGAGAAGGCCGCGGGAAAGAAAGGGTCACCGGCGGCGAACGGCGGCGAATCGGGCGGAACAGAGGCCAGATTCCGAAAGCCCAGGCGACGGCGGTGCTTTTGAGACCGGTAGCAGCCGACGAAACGGCGGGAAACGCCGGTGACGGCCAAGAGGAGGAAAATGGATCCGATGGCCGAGGGAGAAGAGCCGAACCGGCTACGTTCCGACGAGCTTGACCCAAACCGAGGGCAGATCTGAGATGCGGACGACCCAGCGGAGCGATTGGTGGCGAGAACCGACGAAGAACCGACCGGCAAGGTGGTGAACCGGCGGTGAACCGGCCGAACCGGCGGTCTGAACCGGTCCGAACCGGACTGAACCGGTTCAGCCAAAAAGTGGGGAAAAAAGGAGAAAAATGGGAAAAAGAAAAAGAGAAAAATTTGGGAAAATTTCCGTGATGCAATCGAGTTTCGGGTAAGTCGATAAGCGGTCAAATTGACAGATTTAAATTTTGGAGTATTTAATTTAATTAATTTTGGGCCGAAAACTTACCCGAAAAATTGTAGAATTGTGTAGCTCGACGATTGGCATCCAACGACAGCTCGAGACAGCCTCAAATTTCGTACTAGCATGGAATCTCGGGTAAGTAACCCTTATTTACGACAAATACCTCGTTATGCGTGATATTGATTTGATTTCCGCATAAATTGAATTAAATTATGGAAATTTAGATAAATTGTCGTAAATAATCGATTTAGCTATTCAAGAATTAGAACGAGGCCCAATAAATTATTAGTGGGCCTAATGAGCCCAATAGGCCTCGATAAAGCGAAAATTAAGTGGAAAACGGGCTTAAGGCCGATTAAGGCTCATTAAGGTGCAATCGGGCCCAATAGGGGTAAACGGGCCTAATGATTTAAATTAAGCCCAGAAAATAGGAAATACAATTAAATTGTATGTTATCTGACCTGAGGAATATTGATACGCAGTTCCGGGCATTTGATTGGGAGCATAACGGACTGCGCGACGTGACAACAGTGGAAAAGAAAAGGTCAGACTCGACAGGAAAATAAGGTAAGGGAATTCTACGGACTGCTAGAGGTAAACTTTACGCAATTTTAAGTTCATTGCAGTCTTTAAAAAATTACCTGAAGGGTCTAGAGGTCAATTAATAATTTTAGTACCCCGAATGGGCAAATTACTAAAATACCCTTGTTAAGGGTAGAACTTACAAATTTAGGAAAAATTGGGAGGAGCAAAGACAAGAGGTTCCTACTCGTTCTGGAGGTATTTTAACACATGCATGAGTAGGCTGGCTCACTTTTAAAGAAAAATGCATAGCATTGCATACCTTAAACGATGTAATTTCTGTGAAAACTATTTGGAGATAACCGAGCCGCCTACGTGTTTTTATTTACATGTGACGTGCTAGAGCTCAGCTCGCACGATGTTTGATTTGTGTTATGCATGCATTAGTGCTGGAGCGAGAGCTCGCACTAGAGTTTTACATGCATGGGTGCTAGAGTCTAACTCGCACCAGATTTTACATGATTTTCGTGACAGAGTGCTAGAGTCTAACTCGCACCATATTTTTACATGATTTTTGAGACAGGGTGCTAGAGTTTAACCGCACCAGATTTTATAAGATTTTCATGTGATTTATATACAGAGTGCTGAGCCTAGCTCGCACTAGTTTTACTGGATTTGTGGAGTAGCGCTGTCTGCCCTTGGAGTCAACCAAAAGGCCCAACAGGCTCAAAAGACCTCTTAAGTAGTGAGAGTGAGGGATGAGGTTGGCGGCCTTGTGGGGATGTAAAGCGGGCTCTGCTGATTTTACTTGATTTGATGAGAGTGCTGAGCATCGCTCGCACTGATTTTATGAGAACATGCGATGAGCCGTGCTTGGAGCATCGGGTAGACTGTGTGTCACCAATTTAATAGGGTCGCACGTGCGTTTTGAGACGTGGCATGAGTATTGAGAAACAAAACCTCTCTGTGGGAAGCAGGCCATTTGGGCTGGAGTACCTAGAGTGATATGGGTCCATGGAGTACGATGTACCGTGCAAGTAGCATGGAGTACGATGTACCGTGGGGTATCTTCGGATATGGTATCTTTGTGATATGGGGTATCTTCGGATACGGTATCTTTGTGATACGGGGTATCTTCGGATACGGCATCTTCGGATGCGTGAGATCGGATAAGACTGACAAGTTGGATTGACCCACCTCCAGGGCGGTTCTCGATCAGGGTGAGACCTCGCACACTGGGATCCGTGAAGCTAGAGGGACTCACGAGGACACATATGGCCAGTCCTGGTTATTGCCGTTATACAGATATTGCCTCGTCTCGCATGTCGACGACTTCGATGATTTAAACTGGATTTTTAAATTAAATGTGCATGATGCTATTTCCATGCTTTTTAAACCCATGTGTGATGTAAACCGACTTTCATGGTTTTGTGTGAGTCAGGATCACCCGAAGGAGGGGTCGAGTCCTGACCTTATTGTGATATTTTTAAATGAGAAAGAAATGATTTGAAATAATTACATGTTGAATTTTTCGTGCAAACTTGATTTACATAACATCATAACTCATATCATCTGTTTTAAAATGTGTGGAGAAAGGGTGGTTTATGCATGGCACCACGTTCATGTAGGTAGTATGGTTACCTACTTGTTCGTAGGATTGCCTTACTGAGCTTGATGTGCTCACCCCTTTCATTTTCTCCTACAGATAATCTCCAGTTGAAGTTGAGGTGACTCAGTACTGCATTCTGGATATCCGCTGCTGCCCATCAACATAAGGTATATACACTTGTACATATTGTATCTACATAAGCATAGCACAGTAACATGTTTGTAAGCAACTTTAGGGGATGTATAAATAATGTAAACAATTATAAATGACTGGAGAAGAAATAAGTTAGATGGTAATTGAATGGTGGGACTGGCATTGACGCACAGCCCAATTATTAGTGGAGTGTGGTCACGATCAGAAGACAGGTAAGAATTTAAGTAATAAAAATAACAAAACGCGAAAAATTAACTCTGATTTTTGGGTAGTTTGGGTCGTGACATATAAAGGTGGTATCAGAGCCGAAATTGGTCTGATGTGTGTCAGTGTCAGTAATTAGGAAATTACATCCCCGTGTTACTGTGCTTGGTTAGATATAATAGTGTATATCGAGGTGGGCTTTGACTAAGAAATGGTTGAGACTGCAAGAATGCCTAATATGAGTCGCGTTAGATGAGATAGTGCACGAGCAGAGGTCGTAGAGGTAGACCTGAGCCTGCTAGTCGTGCTGAGTTGACCTGTGAGAACTAGGATGAAATTGAAATGGAGGCTAATGTTGAGCATGCCCCACTGAATCCGATAGAGAGATCGAACAGTATTGAGACACGCTTCGCGAGATTGAAGCGGAGCATGGGAATTATTTTGAGGAGCTAATTGCTCAGATTATGAATGAGATCAGAGGGCACAGCGGAACATTGGTGGAAACCCGCTCGACCCATCTTAAGTGTTAAACATCCATAGCTAAGATGAGAAATCTTATTGGATGTATTCCGGTGACAGGATATCCCGGACATGATTTAAAGGAAAAATTTCTTACACTGCCCAGGAATACTAAATTGATTATGAGTATGAAACTCAGTTATATTCTTTGGCAGATATTACCTCGACATTATGAACAAGTGACAGTCGAGATGTCTAAAAGTTTATGGAAGGGCTCAGATTGTCAATCAGAGTCTAATTGGCCCCGTGAGATATTACCTATACCGAGGCAGTGCGCAGATTTACAGTTGGGTAAATAAGAACACGAATTGCACACCTCTGAGATTGGAAAGGTAGTGAGGGCTGAAATAGAGACAAAAAGAGAATCGAGAAATGACAAAGATGTTAAAATGGGAAAATGATAATTGGTAAAAGATTAGATTTGATGAGTTATGGAGTAAGATAATTGGTAAGACCCCAGTGCATCCAATTTTGGAACTCTTGAAGGGCATTGTGATTGGAGGACCCCGACCTGCTACAAAGCAGAGTAGCAGTGTGATCACTGTAGAATGTGTGGTGGATACCACGGAAAGAGGGTCTATACCTACATTGTATTAATGAAAATGGCCGTTAAGTGTGGTAAGATGGATCATTGATTTTGATTGCACAGAGTTGGGCGAGATCGCCCTACGAAAAAGTAAAGAGACAGAGAAAAACTTCGTTGGCATAGCTGCAACGAAAAGGGAGGCAATAGCCGAAAAGAAAAGAAAAAAAAGGAAAGTAGGCTGTTGGACGAAGGCGAGAGGATGTCTTGGACCAGGACACTATTGATGTTTCATGGATGTGGTGTAAGATACCACACTTGTTATGAATAATGAAGTACATATGTTCATTGATCCTGGTGCCACACATTTATTCATACCGCCTTCATTCGCATATAAGTGAGTAAAAGGCATGAATGCCTACATCATTGGGTACAATACTGATAAATGAATACCCCAATAGAGGATGATTAATTAACGGAATAAGGATATAGAGATTTTAAGTTGAAAAAAATAAAAAGGGTTGCACGGTTGAAATTAAAGGAGTAAAGGATTGTACTCACGGAATGAATAATGAAGGAGTTTCGTTATAATTGATACACTAAGGAGATAATCTTTGAGATATGCTTGATTTTAAATACAAGATGTATTGGAGTAAGAGGCGTATGTTAGGTAAGAACATCTTTACGATATGAAGTCATTAGGATTAAAGCAATTAGTAGCGAATATAAGTTGTGACCATATGGACTGGTATATAAAGTAATTGTGGTTAAGTCTAAAGGTTAATAAAGGTATTTCAAAATACCTCTCCGCCTGAAGACTTGACAGTGTCTAAAAGTATATATATATAACCTATAACGTGAAATCGATCGTCGTAATAAATACCTTTAGTATTAGGATATCTTTACTAAGATGATAAGAATATTAAAATTCGACAAATCATAAGGTTAACATAGTAAAATTTAATAAGAGCCGTTAAGATAAGAAAAGGAAATGACGCAGGTTAGTACCCTAAAACGTAAGCGATTTTGAAGGATCTTATACGCTTATGCGTAAATAAGTCAAGGATTGGACCGATTTGTAATCATCATTATCGATGATATGTTGGGTGTAGTTAAAGTCTAGGGCAAATTATAGGCAACAATTGGGAAATGGCTCTTACAAATGGGTTGTTGCGAGTTCTCAGTATGGTCTACTTGGTTGGCACGTTTAACTATGGAAAACGTGATCTTTGAATAAGATGATAAATAAGATGATAGATGTGACATGAATCTTGGTGTAGTGAAGTATGAACTGACCACCGTGATTAATTTCACCATACCCAACAGCTCAAGAGGTTCTCAGTGAGTATGGATACCTCAAAATTATGAAGGAGCTGTGTATTGATGTATAGTGGGAAGATAGTCAATTTTGGAGTCAGACAACTCCTTGATTACGAAATAAACTATCTGACCCATGATTTAAAGTTGGCAACGGTAGTATTTTTACCGAGGATATGGTACTATTATGTACACGATGAGGAATTGTGGATATGCACTGATCATAAAGTCCCAAGTATCTGTTTTCATAGAAAGAGGCGAATATGAGAATACATAGTGGGTCAGAGCTTTTGAGAGATTTTGATTTGTGAAAATTGTACCACCCAGGAAAGGCTAATGTGATGACTGATGCCTTGAGCAGAAAGAGCCTCGGGATGGTATTACATATGTTGGTCAGGGAGCGTGAGCTGCTAGAGCAGTCATGGGCCTCAGTATTGATGTGATCCCTTCTGATGATGACTATGATTGTGTGATAGCTAGCCTGAGACTAGAACCGGATGAGAGTGCCCAGATTTGACAGGCTTAGCGTGATGATCGGTATTATGTCGATAGTTTGGGTCAGATTCAGAAGGGTACAGTGACAGAGTTCATGGAGTGTGTTGATGGTTTATAGAGAGGTTCAGAGACAGTATAAGTGCTCCCCAGGACCACAGTTGATGAGATAGTAATATTGTCAGAAGCTCACTCTTCGGGATATATAGTGCATATGGAAAGTAAAGAATATATATCGAAATCTCGAAAAGGGTATTGGTGGTCAGATGTGAAAAGAGATATGGTAGAGATTGTGGAAAAGTGCCTAGTATGTCAGCAGAGTAAGGTAGAGTATTAAATGTCTGCAGGATTATTGCAGCCTCTACCTATATCGACACGGCATGGAAATGGGAGCAAGTCTCCATGAATTTTATGATGGGTTACAGAGAACCCAGGTGAATTCTGAGGCTATTTGGATGATAGTCGGTAGAGTGACTAAGTCTACCCACCTTCTGGTTATGAAATCCCCAGATACTCAGAGTGTGTATAAGGATTTATGTATAAGGAAGGTTGTGGAACATTAAGTAGCGTTCCAGTGAGCATGGTATCATATAGGGATTCCCGCTTCACTTTCCACCTCTTTGGATATTTTTAGGAAGCTATGGGAACCCGACTGAGTATTAGCACAGCTTTTCATCCTTAGACAGATGGTCAGTCAGAGAGGACTGTGCAGGTTCTGGAGGATCCGATGAAAGCGTGTGTCGTTAATTTTATAAGCTCTTGGGATGATCAGTTATTACAAATCGAATTCGCCAATAGTGAAAGTTGGCAGTTGAGTATCGGGATAACAAGATATGAGGCAGTGTATGGCTGTAGGGGTTGTTCCCCAAATTGGATAAGAAAAAATGGGTGACAGATAGAATCATTTTCGACTTTGGATAATAAGTCTCTGAGGATGTTTAGTTAAGAGTGAAAGATTAAGAACACCTCAGAGCAGATAGACAAGTATTGGAATTCACCCTTGGTGAATTGGTATGGTTGAAAATGTTTCTTGTCCTAAGAGAATAAGGACATAACGAACTTTTGGAGGAAGGTAAATTGAGTTGCGCTGGATGGAATATTTTGAGAGATTGGACAAGTGGGAGATAAGACCTGTAGGTTGGTGTTATCACCTGAATTAACAGGCACCCATAATGTGTCTCAGCTTTTGCTGCTTCAGAAATATTGTCCAGATCCAGCATAGGTGATGGGATATGAGATCTAACAGTTCAGTTTAATGAAAATATAAGTATATTGATAAGTTGATTCGGGCATTAAACAGGAAAGAGAAAGTAATGAGGTTTAAGATGATCTCCCTAATTAAAGTCTTTTGGTAGTGTTACACTCCGGAAAAGGTCACATAAGAATTAAAGAAGTATGATACGATTGATGTACCCGGAGTAGTTTATGGACTCATATGAATTGGTTCTAATTTGGAGGACCAAATTCTTTAAGTGGGGGAGAGTTGTAAGACCCGGATTTAATTAAAATACGAAATGAATTAGTATTCGTGAAGGGAAGTTGAGTTAAATTAATCCCGAACACGTGTAAGGGCAAAACGGTCAATAGACCGAAAGTCGAAATAAATTCGATAAGGAAATTTAATTAAAAATAATGGATTGAGAAATCTTGGCCAATAAAGGTGAAATAAATTTATTTCGGATTAAACTGATCAAGATATTAATTTATGGGAATTAATCGGGATTTTTAGTTCAGAAAAATAATCCCGAAAATAATCGAAAAATATACCGAAAAGTCATTCGGGACAATATCCCGAAAATACGGAGAAATTATACCCGAAAAAGGGTTAAAATATAATAAATAAATTAAATAAAATTAAATTAATTAATTTAGAATTAAATAATAATTTTAAGGATATTTTAAGGGATATTTTGGATTTTTATGGAGTATTTTAATGAATAGTGTAATAATTACAATAAATAATAATAATAAAAATAATTAATAATAAAACAAAAAAAAAGAATCTGAAAAAACCAAATCGGGGAGAGAGAAGAAGTGAGAAAGCAAAAAATGGAAGCAGCTGACCGAAGGAGGTCGACGAGCCGTCCGACGGCCAACGGCCAGGCCAAGGGCCGGGAAAGAAAGAGGAGAGGCCGGCGGTCTTCAGGCCACCGGTGACGCGCGCCAAGGACGCCGAAATCTGGCGAAAAACGGAGGAGAAGGCCGCGGGAAAGAAAGGGTCACCGGCGGCGAACGACGGCGAAAAATGGCGGAACCGAGGCCAGATTCCGAAAGCCCAGGCAACGGGGGTGGTTTTGAGACCGGTAGCAGCCGACGAAACGGCGGGAAACGCCGGCGACGGCCAAGAGGAGGAAAATGGGTCCGACGGTCGAGGGAGAAGAGCCGAACCGGCGGCGTTCCGGCGAGCTTGACCCAAACCGAGGGCAGATCTGAGATGCGGACGACCCAGCGGAGCGATTGGTGGCGAGAACCGGCGGAGAACCGGCCGGCAAGGTGGTGAACCGGCGGTGAACCAGCCGAACCGGAGAGAACCGGCGGTCTGAACCGATCTGAACCGGACTGAACAGGTTCAGCCAAAAAGAGGGGAAAAAAGGAGAAAAAGGGGAAAAAGAAAAAGAGAAAAATTGGGGAAAATTTCAGTTATGCAATCGAGCTTCGGGTAAGTCGATAAGCGGTCAAATTGACCGATTTAAATTTTGGAGTATTTAATTTAATTAATTTTGTGCCGAAAACTTACCCGGAAAATTGTGAAATTGTGTAGCTCGACGATTGGCATCCAACGACAGCTCGAGACAGCCTCAAATTTCGTACTAGCATGGAATCTCGGGTAAGTAACCCTTATTTACGACAAATACTTCGTTATGCGTGATATTGATTTGATTTCCGCATAAATTGAATTAAATTATGGAAATTTAGATAAATTGTCGTAAATAATCGATTTAGCTATTCAAGAATTAGAACGAGGCCCAATAAATTATTAGTGGGCCCAATGAGCCCAATAGGCCTCGATAAAGCGAAAATTAAGTGGAAAACGGGCTTAAGGCCGATTAAGGCCCATTAAGGTGCAATCGGGCCCAATAGGGGTAAACGGGCCCAATGATTTAAATTAAGCCCAGAAAATAGGAAATACAATTAAATTGTATGTTATCTGACCTGAGAAATATTGATACGCAGTTCCGGGCATTTGATTGGGAGAATAACGGACTGCGCGACGCGACAACAGTGGAAAAGAAAAGGTCAGACTCGACAGGAAAATAAGGTAAGGGAATTCTACGGACTGCTAGAGGTAAACTTTACGCAATTTTAAGTTCATTGCAGTCTTTAAAAAATTATCTGAAGGGTCTAGAGGTCAATTAATAATTTTAGTGCCCCGAATGGGCAAATTACTAAAATACCCTTGTTAAGGGTAGAACTTACAAATTTAGGAAAAATTGGGAGGAGCAAGGACAAGAGGTTCCTGCTCGTTCTGGAGGTATTTTAACACATGCATGAGTAGGCTGGCTCACTTTTAAAGAAAAATGCATAACATTGCATACCTTAAACGATGTAATTTCTGTGAAAACTATTTGGAGATAACCGAGCCGCCTACGTGTTTTTATTTACATGTGACGTGCTAAAGCTCAGCTCGCACGATGTTTGATTTATGTTATGCATGCATTAGTGCTGGAGCGAGAGCTCGCACTAGAGTTTTACATGCATGGGTGCTAGAGTCTAACTCGCACCAGATTTTACATGATTTTCGTGACAGGGTGCTAGAGTCTAACTCGCACCATATTTTTACATGATTTTCGAGACAGGGTGCTAGAGTTTAACTCGCACCAGATTTTATAAGATTTTCATGTTATTTATATACAGAGTGCTGAGCCTAGCTCGCACTAGTTTTATTGGATTTGTGGAGTAGTGCTGTCTGCCCTTGGAGTCAGCCAAAAGGCCCAACAGGCTCAAAAGACCTCTTAAGTAGGGTGAGAGTAAGGGATGAGGTTGGCGGCCTTGTGGGGATGTAAAGCGGGCTCTGCTGATTTTACTTGATTTGATGAGAGTGCTGAGCATCGCTCGCACTGATTTTATGAGAACATGCGATGAGCCGTGCTTGGAGCATCGGGTAGACTGTGTGTCACCTATTTAATAGGCTCGCACGTGCGTTTTGAGACGTGGCATGAGTATTGAGAAACAAAACCTCTCTGTGGGAAGCAGGCCATTTGGGCTGGAGTACCTAGAGTGATATGGGTCCATGGAGTACGATGTACCGTGCAAGTAGCATGGAGTACGATGTACCGTGGGGTATCTTCGGATACGGTATCTTTGTGATACGGGGTATCTTCGGATACAGCATCTTCGGATGCGTGAGATCGGATAAGACTGACGGGTTGGATTGACCCACCTCCCGGGCGGTTCCCGATCAGGGTGAGACCTCACACACTGGGATCCGTGAAGCTAGAGGGACTCACGAGGACACATATGGCCAGTCCTGGTTATTGCCGTTATACAGATATTGCCTCGTCTCGCATGTCGACGACTTCGATGATTTAAACTGGATTTTTAAATTAAATGTGCATGATGCTATTTCCATGCTTTTTAAACCCATGTGTGATGTAAACCGACTTTCATGGTTTTGTGTGAGTCAGGATCACCCGAAGGAGGGGTCGAGTCCTGACCTTGTTGTGAAATTTTTAAATGAGAAAGAAATGATTTGAAATAATTGCATGTTGAATTTTTCGTGCAAACTTGATTTACATAACATCATAACTCATATCATCTGTTTTAAAATGTGTGGAGAAAGGGTGGTTTATGCATGGTACCACATTCATGTAGGTAGTATGGTTACCTACTTGTTCGTAGGATTGCCTTACTGAGCTTGATGTGCTCACCCCTTTCATTTTCTCCCACAGATAATCTCCAGTTGAAGTTGAGGGGACTCAGTACTGCATTCTGGATATCCGCTGCTGCCCATCAACATAAGGTATATACACTTGTACATATTGTATCTACATAAGCATAGCACAGTAACATGTTTGTAAGCAACTTTAGGGGATGTATAAATAATGTAAACAATTATAAATGACTGGAGAAGAAATAAGTTAGATGGTAATTGAATGGTGGGACTGGCATTGACGCACAACCCAATTATTAGTGGAGTGTGGTCACGATCAGAAGACAGGTAAGAATTTAAGTAATAAAAATAACAAAACGCAAAAAATTAACTCTGATTTTTGGGTAGTTTGGGTCGTGACAGATGATCAGTTGTTACTAATTGAATTCGCCAATAATGACAGTTGTCACTTGAGTATCGGGATGACTTCAGAAGAGGCATTGTATGGCCATAGGGGTTGTTTCCCCAATTTGGATAAGAAGAAGGGGGTGACAGATAAAAAATTGTTCCCGAATTGGTGAGACAAACCTCTGAGGATGTTCAGTTGATTAAGAAACACCTCAGAGCAAATAGAAAAGCTATGCTGACAAGAGACAGAAACCATTGAAATTCACCGAGGGTGAATTAGTATTATTAGAAGTTACATGCCCTTAGGACATAGCATAAGGACGTAACGAGATTCGGAAAGAGATTGGACAAAATGGGAGACAAAGCCTGTAGGTTGGCGTTACCACCTGAATTAGCAGGCATCCACAATGTGTCCTATCTTATGATGCTTTGGAAATACTATCCGGGTCCAATATGTGATTGGATATGAGTTTCAACAGCTTAGCTCAATGAAAGTATACCGTATGATTGGAAAATTGATTAGGGTATTAGACGGAAGGAGAAAGTGTTGAGATTTAAGATGATCTCCCTAATTAAAGTATGTTGGTAGTAGTACACTCCGAAAAAGTCACTTGAGAATGACAGTATATGATACAATAGACGTACTCGAAGTTGTTTATGGATCCATTTACTTGATTCTAATTTGGAGGACCAAATTTCTTAAGTGGGGGAGATTATGTAAGACCCGAATTTAGTTAAAACACGAAATGAGTGTGTTCGTGAAAGAAATGATTGAAATGGTCCCAAATTAAATGACTGGGATTTGGACTGAAAATAAGGATTTAAAATACGAAATGAGTGAGTATTCGTGAAGGAAAGTCGAGTTAAATTAATCCCGAATACGTACAAGAGCAAAACGGTCAAAAGACCGAAAGTCAGTATAAATTCGATAAGAAAATTTAATTAAAAATAATGGATTTGAGAATCTTGATCAATAACGAAGAAATAATTAAATTTTGGGTTAAATTGATCAAGATATGAAATTACTGGAATTAATCGAAATTTTCGCTCGGGATAATATCATGAAAAGACGGAGAAAATATACCGAAAAAGTGAAAAAATGGTTTAATTAAATTAAATAAATTAATTAGAATAAAATATAATTTTTTTAGATATTTTTGGGATTTTTAGAATAAAATAATGATTAAAATATTAATAAATTTAAATAATAAATAAAACTAAATTAATTCAAAAAAAAAGAGAGAGAATCAGAAAATGTTATCGGGGAGCGAGAAAAACGAAGAAAATCGAGGAGACTGCGCGTGGCCCGTGTAACGACCCTTTACCCTTGAAAATCGGGAATTTTTTTTTTTGAAACTTCATTACCCATTTATTCTCTTATTCACTTAGGTTGTATTCCTGTACAGTGTCAAAACATTTTTCCTAATTTTTTTTTTGTAATTAGTATTTGATTTCCATGTTTTTTAGATTATAAGGCCGATAGAAAATTTCGGCAGCATAACAGCTTATATATGAGCCTACCCACCTGCAAGTCAATTATTTTTGGCAATCCTAGATATCCACAACTACCAAGCATACTTTCCAATTCATCCTTACCACTTCAGACATCTATTTCAATTTAATACCAGTCATCTCAAATATTATCCCAAAATAATAATGTTTACATCATCCTTACAAAATTACATCCCAACTGATAACTTCGACACATGTCTGTGCATACAATTATGTCTGGTACAGGAATGTAAATGTATACCTCTTGCGTGTACAAAATGTAGCCTAGGGTAGCTCTTCCCACCAGCCTACGTCGTGTACGCGGCAAGTAGCGCCTATAGATTCACTGCAAAAGATCTGAAGGTAGAGGGGTGAGCTTTTGGGGAAAAGCCTAGTAAGATAGTACCTTTAAATTAATCCTGATATATATATATATATATATATATATATATATATATATATATATATATATATATATATATATATATATATATATATATATATATGAAAAGCATGTAAAAATCATTTGTAAGACCATACTTTAGGGAAAAGGAAAAACTTAAATCATCACTTCATGCAATTCATCGTAAAAGTCATAACGCATGCAAGTTCAAAGCAAGAATCATGCTCAACCATGCTATAAATTCTTTCATAAGCTTTTCGTATACATTGCATAATCATCTCGTTTTACTTTCGTAAACATGTCATAAACATTTTGTGAAGCTTTCATGAAACATTTCATAATTACTTTGTAAACATTATATAAACGTGTTGGTTCATAACCAATCATTGAAATTCATAAGGCACATATTCGTTGCCACATTTATCATTCATAACTAATTCATGGAGATCAGGCTATAACTAAGTCATGCAATACGTGTCATTTTCCTTCGAGAGCTAAACATGTTACCTATGGCCATGGTAAGTGGCTGTAGACTGGATCAGGGTCGTACAGCTCTTTCGTAAAACATGGGTAGTATCCATCTTACATACTTTCACTAGCACATAGCTAGGACACGGGCACCAATGGCACTCTCCATGTGGGCAACATAATTGCGTGCTGCGCGGGCACGAGATACTACCAAAACATCATCATCATAAACCACAAGTAGCGTGACATCTACCACACAGGTAGAGTCAAGTGCTACAGGGGAGTGGTGGAGCCGGAACACCACGAGAAGTAGCCAAGCATGAAGCCTAAGTCTCAAAACATATTTTCTTTTTCCCCCTTTTCTTTGAAATTGTCAAAAGTTAACTTTACCGATATGGATATAAAAATCATAAGTAAATATAAAACATCCATACGCTTCATACCCTTGGAAAAATTTATTTCATGTCATGTAAAGTATTCGGGGGACATTTAACATATTTAAAACGTGTTACATAATCATTGTACAGGTATAAAAGCATCTATAAATCATTTCGAAATCACATGCTCTTTTCATAAAGTCATTCATCGGTAAAAACAATATGCACTATCAGGACATAGTTAAATAGTACCCCTTACCTCGATGTATCGGATATCTCACATTCGCGAAACGACGCCTTCCAACACCTCCGTCAATTTCGTCTACGTTTTACCTACATCGAAGGTAGTTTACTTAGCTTCCTATACATACGAGTCACTCGAAATACGTTAAAATCGTAACCTATTCGTTCTTCCTCGTGTGTACGTTTAATCGTGCGTACCTAGGCTATTCACGTACATATATATATATATATTTCCTTACGCTATATTATTTTTGTACGTACACACCTCGGTATACCTATTATTATATACAACTACATGTATATACTAGCGAGTATGTATGTATGTATATATATTCCTATATGTGCATCATTATTTGTTTTCATTTCTTTCCTCATCACATGTATCCATCCCATGTATGTACATATCTTAAAACACATTCTTACCTTATACCTTCATTTGTATATACCTCCTAGTATATACACATCTCTCATACATTCCTTTATATGTACACCTAAGTAAATACTCAATATATGTATATGTATACTCATACATACCCACATGGATATATGTATATATATATATATATATATATATCATTTTTACTTGTTTCCATTTACGCACACATAAATATACATATATACATTTATACATACATGCATCTACCTCTCCCTTTATCCATCATTCATCACTACCCCCTTTTTTTTTACACCATTTAAATTTATACTAATCATGCTTATAATTCAATCTATATATATATACATGTAAATTAAATATGCATGTATATACTTAAATCTTACCTTCCTTTCTTTTTTTCTCTTTTCTTTCTTTTTTCTTCTTCTTTTTTTTTCTCCTTTTCCTCTCGGTCAGCCCTTCTTCTTCCTCCCTTTCTCTTTCGGTTCTAGCCCCTTTCTCCCTCATGGTTTCCCCTGCTTGGCCTCGATTACAGCCTCCATTTCCAGCTACAGTTCCTCTCGGGTTGCCCTGTTCTGCCTCACCGATCCTCCTCTGTTCCAGTTCAGCTCTCGGTCCTACCTCAGTTTCCTGTTTCGGTTTCAATTTCCTCCCCCCTTGCCTCTGTTCCAGCTTCGATTCAGCTCTACTCCTTCCTCCTTCTCAGCCTCGGTTTGGTCTCCTCCACAGTTTCTTCTCCTTCTCTCGGTTTCACCTCCAGCAGCAGTTTCTTCTCCTTCTCTCGGTTTTGCTCTGCTGCAATTTCTTCCCTTCTCTCGGTTTCACTCTCCCGATCAGTCCTCTCCTCCCTTCCTTTCCCTTTTTCTTCCCCTCTCTTCCTCGGCCAGCAGTCCCTCTATTTTCTTTTCTTCCTTCCTTTCTTCTTCCCCGACGAACTGCTTCCCCTTTCCTTTCTTTCCTTTCCTTTTTCTTCTTCCCCGGCGGACTGCTTCCCTTTCCTTTTTCTTCTCCCCCGGCAGACTACTTCCCTTTCCTCCCTCTTTTCTTCTCCTCCTCTTCTCCTCTTTCTCTCTTCCTTTTTTCCCGCCCGAGCCTCCTTTGTTTTTTTTTTTGTTTGATTTCCTTTCCAATTGCAACAGTGGCTGACGGAATTGGCTTTTCTAAGCCAATTCCGTACATGCCTTAATACATAAATATATATTAGTTTAATGTATATATATATATATATTAATATATATTATATTAGTATATAGGTATTAATTGTTATGTATTTGTATGGTTATTATATTTTTATACCCACTCCTATATAGTGTATCAATGTATATTCATACATTATATTAGTATGAATATATTGTTTGTGTATTGTCATTGTAAGACCCGAATTTAATTAAAATACAAAAATTAAATAAGAAAAGATGGGGGACGTATGAAGGAAGTCGGGTTAAATTAATCCCGAACACGTGTAAGGGCCAAATGGTCAAAAGATCGAAAGCCGGTATAATTTCGATAAGGGAATTTAATTAAAAATATGGATTTAAGAAATCTTGGTCAATAAAAGTGAAATAAAATTATTTCGGATTAAATTGATCAAGATAGTAATTTATGGGAATTAATCGGGATTTTTAGTTTGGAAAAATAATCCCGAAAATAATCGAGAAATTATACCCGAAAAAGAGGTTAAAATATAATAAATAAATTAAATAAAATTAAATAAATTGAATTAAAATAAAAATAATAATTTTAAGGGATATTTTGGTATTTTTAGTGTATTTTAATAAATAAAAATAAATTGTTAAATAAGATAATAAAACAAAAAAAAAAAAAAGAATTGAAACAAAAAAAAAAAGAGAGAGAAAGGCTGAAGAAAACGAAAGTTTCGGGGAGAGAGAGAAGAAAACGGAACCGAGAAGACCGAAGAAGGCCGACCACCGTCCGGCGGCCAAAGGCTCGACCAAGGGCCGGAAAAGAAAGAGGGGAGGCCGGTGATCTCAATGGCACCGGCGGTGCAGCCTACCGACGCCGGAGGAAGCCGATCGGAGGAGAGAAAGGCCGCGGGAAAGAGAAGGCCACCGGCGGCGAACGGCGGCGATCCGACTGGAACCAAGGCCCGATTTGGAGAGCCCAGTCGACGGCGGTGCTTTTGGCACCGGTGGCAGCCGACGAGACGGCCGGAATCGGCGGCGACGACCAAAAGAGGGAGACGGGTCCGACGACGAAGAGGAGAAGAGGCCGAACCGGAGGCGTTCCGGCGGCCTTGGGCGAAACCGAGCCCAGATTCAAGCTGCGGACAGCCTTGCGGAGCTGATGGCGGTGGAAGCCGGCGGAGAACCGGCCGGAAAAGGGGCGAACCGGCTGTGAACCGGCCGAACCGGAGTGAACCGGCGGTCTGAACCGGTCCGAACCGGACTGAACCGGTTCAGCCAAAAAGAGGAGAAAAAGGGGAGAAAAAGGGAAAAGGAAAAAGAGAAAAAAATTGGGGAAAATTTCGGTGATGCAATCGAGTTTCGGGTAAGTCGATAAGCGGTCAAATTGACCCGATTTAAATTTGGAATATTTTATTTAATTAAATTTCGACCGAAAAGTTTACCCGAAAATGTAATTAATTGTGTAGCTCGACGATTGGCATCCACCGAGGGCTCGAGACAGCCTCGATTTGCGGACTAGCATGGAATCTCGGGTAAGTGACCCCTATTTACGACAATTATCTCGTTATGCGTGATATTGATTTAATTTACGCATAAATTGAATTAAATTATGAAAATTAGTTAAATTGTCGTAAATATTAGAGTTAGCTACTCGAGAAGTAGAACGAGGCCCGATAAATTATTGGTGGGCCCAATGAGCCCAATAGGCCTCGATAAGTGGGAATTTAGTGAAAAGTGGGCTTAAGGCCGATTAAGGCCCATTAAGGTGCAATCGGGCCCAATAAGGGTAAACGGGCCCAATGATTTAAATTAAGCCCAGAAAGTAATAGATACAATTAAATTGCATAATATCTGACCTGAGGAATGTTAATACGCAGTTTCGGGCATTGGATTGGAAGCATATCGGACTGCGCAATGGGACTGCATTGGAAAAGAAAAAGGTCAGACTCGACGAGAATCGAGGTAAGGGAATTCTGCGGACTGCTAGAGGTAACTTTACGCAATTTTAAATTCATATGCAGTCCTTTGAAATTAACTGAAGGGTCTAGAGGTCGAAGAACAATTTTAGTGCCCCGAATGAGCAAAATTACTAAAATACCCTTGTTAAGGGTAGAATCTAAAAATTTAGGAAAAATTGAGAGGAGCAAGGACAAGAGGTTCCTGCTCGTTCTGGAGGTATTTCAACGCATGCATGAGTAGGCTGGCTCACTTTTAAAGAAAAATGCATAGCATTGCATATCTTAATTGTTGTGATTTCTGTGAAAACTATTTGGAAATAACCGAGCCGCCTACATGTTTTATTTACATGTGACGTGCTAGAGCTCAGCTCGCACGATGTTTGATTTGTGTGATGCATGCATTAGTGCTGGAGCGAGAGCTCGCACTAGAGTTTTACACGCATAGGTGCTAGAGTATAACTCGCACCAGATTTCACATGCTTTTGCGTGACACGGTGCTAGAGTCTAACTCGCACCAGATTTTATAAGATTTTCATACAATTTATATACAGAGTGCTGAGCATAGCTCGCACTAGTTTTACTGGATTTGTGGAGTAGCGCTGTCTGCCCTTGGAGTCAGCCAAAAGGCCCAACAGGCTCAATAGACCTCTTAAGTAGGGTGAGAGTGAGGGATGAGGTTGGCGGCCTTGTGGAGATGTAAAGCGGGCTCTGCCAAGTTTACTTGATTTGATGAGAGTGCTGAGCATCGCTCGCACTGATTTTTAAGAGAACATACGATAAGCCGTGCTTGGAGCATCGGGTAGACTGTGTGTCACCGATTTAATAGGCTCGCACGTGCGTTTTGAGACATGGCAACGAGTATTGAGTTATGAAAACCTCTGTGGGAAGCAGGCCAATTGGGCTGGAGTACCTAGAGTGATATGGGTCCATGGAGTACGATGTACCGTGCAAGTAGCATGGAGTACGATGTACCGTGGGGTATCTTCGGATACGGTATCTTTGTGATACGGGGTATCTTTGTGATACGGTATCTTCGTGATACGGGGTATCTTCGGATACGGCATCGACGGATGCGTGAGATCGGATAAGACTGACGGGTTGGATTGACCCACCTCCCGGGCAGTTCCCGATCAGGGTGAGACCTCGCACACTGGGATCCGTGAAGCTAGAGGACTCACGAGGACATATTGGCCAGTCCTGGTTATTACCGATATACAGTATTGCCTAGTCTCGTATCTTGTATATATATACGTATGTTTTCGATACCGATGCTTTTGAGAAATTCTATTTCCATGGTTTTGTGGGAGTCAGGATCACCCGAAGGAGGGGTCGAGTCCTGACTTCATTGTGAAATTTTTAAAGAGAAAGAAATGATTTAAAATAATTGCATGTTGAGTTTTCCATGCAACTGGATTTACATAACATCACAACATCATATCATATGTTTTAAAATGTGTGGAGAAAGGGTGGTTTATGCATGGCACCACGTTCATGTAGGTAGTATGGTTACCTACTTGTTCGTAGGATTGCCTTACTGAGCTTGATGTGCTCACCCCTTTCATTTTCTCCCACAGATGATCTCCAGTTGAAGTTGAGGCGACTCAGTACTGCATTCCGGATATCCGCTGCTGCCCATCAACATAAGGTATATACACTTGTACTTATTGTATCTACATAAGCATAGCACAGTAACATGTTTGTAAGTAACTTTAGGGGATGTATAAATAATATAACAATTATAAATGACTGGAGAAGAAATAAGTACTGGGGTAGATGTATGGTGGGACTGGCATTGACGCACAGCCCAATTAGTAGTGGAGTGTTGGTCACGATTCGAGGACAGGTAAGAATTAAAGTAAGAAAATAATAAAAACGCGAAAAATTTACTCTGATTTTTGGGTAGTTTGGGTCGTGACAGTCATTGTTATTTATTTATTTATTTATTTATTTATTTATTATTATTATTATTATTATTATTATTATTATATTAAATGTCTTATACATTATACTTTACAATACATATATATATATGTCATATATATATGTATATCATCATTTTTCCATTTTAAATTGTCTAGTATATATATATATATATATATTATACCTATGTATATATATATATATATATATATATATATATATATATATATACATATACCTTTCCTTTTATTTAAATGTTAGTACATATGTATATATATATATATATATATATATATACATATTCACCTATGTACATATCTACATATATACATTTTCTTATATAATTTATCCAAAGACATAATATCATGTCTTCCATGAGATTTTCCTTATTCCGAAATTAAAATAATATCGGGATTCCATCATTCTTCATGAGTTCTCGATACAAGTGTTTACATCGACACTTTTCGAATAACAAATTAAAATTTTCTAATCTTTTCATACTTGCATTCGTCTTATTACTTCTTGTATCTTCGGGTTCCCAGTCATCCCACGGGCTTCTCGGTTCCTATAGTCCTCGAGCCCTACAACGAATATTTACGCTTCTGTTAATATATATTATTTTCATTTTTATATAATTAAATTAACGTAGGAAATTTGTGGGGTTTACAGCCCGACCGATCCACGGCCACCGGCGACCAATGACGCCGACGAACAGCCGAGGAGCAAGAGGACGGCCGAATCAGGCGAACGGAGGAGGAGAAATCGACGGGAGAAAGGAGCTCGACCCCGACGATCCACAGCAGCTGGGCTCAAACGACGGGCACCAGTGTGATCGGGAGGATGAGCCGGTTCTTTTGAGACTGGTATTGGCCGACGAAATCGTCGAAATTCGACGGATCGAGGGAGAGAAGGCCGAGAGGGAGAAGAGAGGAACGGTGGCCACCGACGGTGATTCAATCCCGATCGAGGCCAGTCGAAGGTTGCCCGGCCAAAGACAAGTCGAATGGTACTAGAAACGAGCCGAGAACCGACCGGAAACACCGTGAACGACGACGGGAAGGTCTGAACCGGTACGGACCGGTTCAGCAAAGAGGTGAACTGGACTGAATCGGCTGAACCGGACCGGTCTGAACCGGGTTGAACCGGACTGAACCGATTCAGCCAAGAAAGAAGAAAAAAAGGAGAAAAAGAAAAAAAAGGGAAGAAGTTTCGAGGATACACCGGACTTCGGGTAAGTCGATAAGAGGTCAAAAGTGATCGATTTGATTTTTGAGAAATTTATTTAAATTATATTTAATCGAAAAGTAACTCGAAATTAAATATATAATTGTGCAGTTTTACGACAAAACCCGAACGAGAGCCGATTGAGCTCCGA
Organism: Firmiana major; assembly: GCA_033439115.1. NCBI lineage: Eukaryota > Viridiplantae > Streptophyta > Magnoliopsida > Malvales > Malvaceae > Firmiana > Firmiana major. The sequence continues at coordinate 13,511,702 of CM065898.1, read as the reverse complement.
TTTCTGAACCCGCATCATATTGGGTAAGTATATTTTTATTACGATAATGAGTCCTTTAATACAGAGTTTCGATTATTTTACAAAATTTACAGATTAATTAGTATAAAAAGGAATATTAATCGGAATTGGAACGTAATTATCGTAAATAGTATACGGGCTATCCAATGAGTTTGAAACGAAGCCCGATGATTATTGGTAAGTTGAATGAGCCAAGTAAACCCGAAGAAGGGATTTAATAAGTAGAAACGGGCTGAAAATGGGTCGAGGCCCATTAAGGTACGATCGAGCCCAATAAGAGTAAATTGGCCCAATTAGTTAAATCGACTATAGTAAACGCGAGAATTATATTTATTGGGTTAAATTGACATGATAAATAATTATCTGCAGCCCCAAAGATTGGATTAGCAGCAAATCGGATTGGATGAGCCTCCGACAGTGGAATTTTGATACGCGCTCGACGAGAATCGAGGTAAGGGAATTTTGTAGGTGCATAGAGATTTCTATACGTATTTATTGAGGGGATTTAAAGGGCCTAGAATTTCTTTAAGTATCTAGAAAATGAAATAATAATTTTTAAGAAAACCGGGGCATAGGTGAATAAAGGAAAAAGATGATTTTGCCCTGGGGAGTAAAATTTACAAAAAGGGTAGTAAGGCAGATAATATTGCACGATTTCATGTTTTTAATGTGCTATATGAATGTATTGCTTTGATTTAAGCAAATATACACATAGGTTGGTTGATTTTATGAATTATACGAAAGGGTACCGGTTTGTACCGGTTACGATTTTAAAAGATGTTTTATAAAGATTGAGCCACCTATCATAATTACACGAGTAAAAAGAGTGCTAGAGTCTTACTCGCACTAAATTTTACTGATTTATTACTCATGAAAGCCATACTGGAGCATTGCTCGTACGAGAAATTTGTGTGTGCACAAAACTGTGCTGGAACTTCGCTCGCACGAGATTTTAGATATCATGATATGCATAGCGTGGTGCTGGAGCTTCGCTCGCACTAGACATGAGTTGACATGCATATAGTCGTGCGGAAGCCTCCTGTAGACTGTGTGTCACAGAGAGTTGAGATGCTCGCACGTATACTTTGAGACATGGGTTGGTTATCGACATAGTATTGAGGTGGATAAGACCTACGGCAGGCACCCCCAAACTATGATATGGGTCCACAGAGTACAATGTACCGTGTATGTCACACAGAGTACGCTGTACCATGCAGTCATGATGATTCGATGATGTTACTTGATATTCTGGCGGGTAGGACTTGACCCCACCTCTCGTTGCAGTTGTGATGCCCCGCACACGGGGATCCGTGTAGCCTGGGATCACAGGGACAAAGTATGGCCATAGTCCTCGATTTTCATACAGTAACCTACATGCCTCACATGATATCATACGGTCTGAATAGACCAGGACAAACCTGAGGGAGGGGTAATGTCCCGATTTATGTTTTAAAAGAGATGTGATTTAATGAATCAAGGTATTCCCGAGAGATGGGTTTAGCCTTGATGTGGTTGTTTTATGATAAAACAAATGAGTTTTTAACGTGATGAGTTTATGATGAAACAAATAAGTTTTAAATGTGACGAGCATGAGATGACATACATGATGATTTTTCCATGTTTGTTTTATATGTCGATTTCATGATTTCTCTTATATGATATATACATACATGTGGCATCGTTTTAGTTATACCTCATGCTCCCAATGTAAACGATTTTATATCATGACATTATTAGCACGTAGATAGTATAGTTATCTTCCTGCTTACATTATTGCCTTACTGAGCTGTTTATGCTCACCTTTTCATTTTCCACCCCACAGGGTATATTCAGTAGAAGAGAGCGACAATAGTCTTGCATTTCGGTAATTCGCTGCTTCTTATCAAGACCAGGTATACACATTCGTATAATTTTTGTATCTGAACATATAGAGGCACAGTACTGTACACGGATTGTAATATTGGGGATGTATTTGGTTAAAATAAATTGATATGTAAATGAAATATGGAAATGGATGGTAAATTGGTGAAAGGTGACTAACACCGAATCATAGCCCAACTGTTTAGTAGTGTAACTGTTCACGACGGGTAAGGAAATGAAAAAGTGAAAAATTTACTCTGATTTTTAGGTAATTTGGGTTGTGACAGATATTGTAGGCTTCTGGAGTGAAACCATGTTGTGGGAGCTGATTTGCTAAATGTCAAAAAATTCGGTCACTAATCAATGACGGGATTACTGATGGAACTTAAGTTTCAAGATGAAAGTATAATCATCGACTTTGATTTTTGGAACGAATTTAATTCCATCGCTAATTTGTCGCTGATTGTCTTAAGCAAAAAAATTTTATAATCAACGATAGATATTGAAATGGCACCGTATGAAGCGTTGTATGGTCGAAGATGTCGTTCACCGATTGGATGCGAATAAGTAGGTGAGAGAAAGATATTTTCTCCCGATGTGGTTAAGCAAGCTTCTGCGGATGTACAATTAATTTGTGAGAGGCTGAGGACAGCTCAGAGCAGATAAATAAGTTATGCCGATCAGAGACGAAGACCCTTGGAATTTTCAGTAGGAGATTTAGTGTTTCTGAAAGTTTCACCTTCCAAGGGTATAATAAGGTTTGGGAAGAAAGGAAAGCTAAGTCCCCGTTATATTGGGCATTTCAAGATCTTAGACCGAGAGAGAGACAAAGCTTATAGATTGACGTTACCACCAGAGTTATCGAGTATCCATAATGTCTTCCATGTTTCGATGCTATGCAAGTATCATTCAGATCTGACACATGTGATAAAATATGAATCCCTGGAGTTGAAAGAGGATATGACCTATGTGGAGAAACCGATTCAGATATTGGATAGGAAAGAAAAAACATTACGGTTGAAGATTGTAAACCCCACAAATTTCCTATGTTTAATTAGATTATATTTTAATAGAAGTGTGGATGTTCGTTGTAGGGCTTTGAATATAGGAGCCGAGAAACCCGTGAATGACCGGGAACCCGAAGATACAAGAAGTGATTAAACAAATGCAAGTATGGAAGGATTGAAAAATTTTAAATTATTAGTTGAAAACTGTTGATGTAAAAACGTGTATCGGGAATTTGTGAGGAGTGATGGAATCCCGGTGATATTTCATTTTCGGAATAATAAGAGTTTCATGGAAGGCATGGATATTATGTCCTTGGATAAGTTTTCAAGAAAATGTGTATATATAGATATATATATATACATAGGCGTACATGTACGTATAAATAGACATGACATTTAAAGAGATAGGTAATAATATATATATATATATAACAAATATATATATATATATATATATCATGTAATGTATATTATTTAATATATAAGTATTAGTAAATTATAAATAAAGCATGAGCAAGAATTATAAATGGACACAATAATACTAATAATAATAATGAATAATAATAATACAATTAAACAAATAAACTAAACAAACAAATAATATTAATATATATATTAATACAAAATATATTATACCTATTAATATAATATGCATATATATATATATTATGTCACGTACGGAATTGGCTTAGAAAAGCCAATTCCGTCTGCCACTATTCGGATTGGAAAAGGAAATCAAATTCATAGGGGTGTTGGGCGGGAAACCAGAAAAGAGAAGAGGAAGAAGAAGAAAAGGGAAGAAGGAAAGGAGGAAGAAGGAGAGAGAGTCAGTCTGCTGGGGGGGAGAAAGAAGGGAAGAAGGAAGAAGAAGAGGGAAACCGAGGAAGAGAAGAAGAGAGGAAGGGAAGAAAGAGGGACTGACCGAGAGAGGCTTGAGGGCTGATCGGGAGGGCTGAAAACCGAGAAGCAACCGAAGGAGGAGATTGAGGTTTGGAGCTGATGCAGAAGTGGGCGGAAGCAGAGTAGAATTGAGGCTGAACAGAGGCAACCGAGAGGGAGAAAAAGACTAAACAGGATCGGGCTTGTATTGAAGCAACCGTGGGCTGAAACAGAGAACGAAATAGTGACTGGAAAGGAAGTGGAACAGAATTGAGACTGAAGAAGAAACAAACGAGAGGAAGGCTGGAACCGAGGCTTCATTGAAGCAGGCCAAGGAAAAAAAATAGGACAGACCGAGACTGAAGGAAGCAGAACCGTGAGCTGAAGGAGGGAAAACAGGGGGCCGGTGAAGGAGAGGAGAAGGGCTCGGTGAGGGGGCAGTGAAGGCTGGAACTGGGAAGGTTGGGGAGGCTACAAACAAGGGTGGTAGCTGGTTGCACCGTGGCTGTTTTGGAGGCTGGAAACAGCATGTGCAGGGGACTCTAGGAAAGGCAGTTCAAGGCTGATTTTGGTGGCTGTTGGAGGGCATTTGGAAGCAGAGAAACAAGGCTGGAAACCGAGGGCCACAAAGGAAAAGAAAATAAGGGATACTGAAGAACAAACCGAGAGGAAGAAAAAAAGGGGAAAGGCTGAAAATTTGGAAAAGAGACAAGGTAAATTTATAAATAGGTATATTCCATATACATGTATGTATTTGTATGTTTGAGGTATAGGCTTGTTAGTGTGAATTAAGTTGTGTGTGAAATGAGGAATAGAAAAATGTATATATGTATATTTAATTGTACATATATATATATATATACATAAGTGATTGTGTATAAGCATGAAGAGGTAAAGTATATATATGTATATACATGTATGTATATTCATTTTAAATGTAGATAAATGGGTGGTAGAAACAAGCATGTTAGTTATAGATTAAATTAGACAAAAATGGAATGATGAGAAGTAGGCAAAGAAATATATATTTGTGATATTGAATAATGGAGACAAGTGATAATATATATATATATATATATATATATATATGTATGTATTTATGTGAATAAATACATATATATATATATATTTGGGTATATACATATAAGTGTGTATAATCAAAGGGTATGTTAGTATATGTACATATATTTGACAAATGAATAAGGAAAGCCAAGGATAAAATAATATGAGTATATAATTAGGTGTATATACATATAGGAGTATATGAAAAATGTGTATATACTTGGGTGTATATACAAATGAGTGTATAAAATAAATGTGTGTGTTTTAGTATATGTACAAACAAGGATATATATATATATATATATGTGATAAGAAAAAAATAGAAAACAATGATATATATAAATATATATATATATATATGAGTGTATATATATATATTAGGTGCATATACATATGAGTGTATATAGGGTGAATTTGTGCTAGTATATATATATATATACAAAGAATGTATATATGAGATAGGAAAAGAGTGAAAACCAATATATATATATATATATATATACATATGGGAGTGTATATATGTATTTATGTATACATACATGTAGAGGTATATAATAAGGTGTATGTCAATAATTGTACATACAAAATAATATGTGGTAAGGGAAAACATATAAACGTGCGTGTTGACTTAGGTACGTACAATAATAAGTACACACGCAGTAGTAACGAATAGGTTACGATTTTAACGCAATTCGGGTAATTCGTACGAATAGGGTGCTAAGTGTACGATTTCGGTGTAGGTGATCGTAGAAGGAATTAAGGGAAGTACTAAGAGGCGTCACCACTCGAGCACGGAGATTTCGATAGATCGAGGTAAGGGGATATAATTTAAAACGGTAATAGTTACTTACCGAAACTTGATAAAGAAAGCTTGCAAAGACATGAAGTATGATTTTCATGCATGTTTCTAAGTTATATTTCTGATCAAGATTATGCTTTCTGTGTTTATGTTTTTAAATAATTGTATATAACTAAATTTGATTTCGGAATATGAGCATGTCTTTTGAAATGATCTTTCGAATAAGATGATTTTATTTCGATGTTTTCGTATATGAAAATTATAGTTGTTTTGAGACTAAGGGCCATTTATGTTGTATGCTAATGCATGTCATCTTCGCCTGTGTGGCGTCTGAACTTCGCCTGTGTGGCGTCTGAACTTCGCCTGTGTGGCGTTTGAAACTTTGCCCTTGTGGTTCTGAAACGCTGTATGACCTTGATTCCGTCTACAGCCTCGCCGTGGCCATAGGTTCTGAATTTCACCTTCGGGTTCTGTCTCGCCGTGGCCATAGGTTCTGAATTTCACCTTCGGGTTCTGTCTCGCCGTGGCCATAGGTTCTGAATTTCACCTTCGGGTTCTGTCTCGCCGTGACCATAGGTTCTGAATTCCTTCTACGGAGGATGACTTGGTTATTTGCCGCATGATAATTATATGGGCCGATGTAGTCTCGATTTGAAAATTAACTCTGTTTTTAGAATGTGATTCTATATGATGTGATTCGACATATATTCCTGTTTTTGAAATTCTGATTATACGACCAGTTTACGTAATATCTATTAAGTTCACGTACTTAAATACTTACGTTTTGAATCTCGATGTTTCTGATTTTTTCTAAATCTTGAATGTTACTATTATTAGTTTCAGAAAGTATCATTATACGCACTATCATGTTTTATACATATTTGAATTGCTAGAATCGTTTTAAATACATCTTCTTACTGGGCTTTTTCCCGAAAGCTCACCTCTCTACCTCTCAGATTAATTGCAGTGATCCGTAGGCGCTACCTGCCGTGTACACGACGTAGGCTGGTGGGGAGAGCTACCCTAAGCTACTTTTTATACACGCAGAAAGGTATACATTTACATTCCTGTACCAGACATATTCGTATGCACAGACACGTATATTGGGAATATTTTTGTTGGGATGTAATTTTGTAAGGAACGATGTAAACATTATTATTTTGGGATAATGTTTTGAGATGATTAGTATTAAATTGAAATAGATATATTGAGTGGTAAAGATGAATTTGGAAAGTATGCTTGGTAGTTGTGGATATCTAGGATTGCCAAAAACAATTGATTTGCAGGTGGGTAGGCTCATATATAAGCCGTTGTGTTGCCGAAATTTTTATTGGCCATATAAGTAAAAATATGGAAATTAATTACAATTACGAGTAAAGAATTAGAAAAAGTGTTTGACACTGCACAGGAATACAACCTAAGTGAATAAGGGAATAAGTGGGTAAATTAAAAAAAAAAAAATTTCCCTCGATTTTCAAGGGTCAAGGGTCGTTACAAAGATAATTCCCCTAGTTAAAGTTCTTTGGTAGTACCACACATCGGAGGAGGCCACGTGAGAATTAGAAAGTTTAATGCGAGAGAAATACCCGTACTTGTTTAAGGATTAATGTATTTTTAAATTTGGGGACTAAATTTCCTAAGGTGGAGAGAATGTAAACACCAAAAATTTTCTTGACTTCAATCTTAGTAAGGAACAACAAATTAAACTATTGAGGTTAAAATGTGTTTCCTTAGTAAACGATTTTAATTAAATTATAGCTAGACTAAGGTATGAATAATTCTCTATGATGGGAAAGTACAAGCACTAAATTTAATACTATAAGGAAATTCATTAAGTAAACATATATATATATATGTATAAATTGGCTTAATCAATTTTCAAGTTAAGAATATATCTGCATTTATATATATATATATATATATGTGTGTGTGTATGTGTGTGTGCATAAGTGTGTAAGTATAAATATACATGTATATTTATACAATTCAGTGGACTGCCGTATGAGAAGATAATACATACATATATATATATACTTGTATGGATGTGATACAAAAGAAGGATAAGGGTAAAAAGTCCATGCGACTGTCCTAGCCTCCACCAAATTTTTTATAGAAGCAGTAGCAGTAGGTGATGGAGTGAAGATCATTCAAAAAAAAATTAATGCTACAAGACTGATTGTGAAAGAGAGGAAGACATGAATGGAAACTAAGAGAGAAGAGAGGGTAGGAACTGAAACAGAAGAAACATCACGAGAAAGAGAGCAGTGCTGAGCTTGAGAACCGAGAGAAAGAAATGGAAAAATCTGAAACCCGACGTGAACAGAGAAGAGAAATGTAGTGGGTGAGGATTGAAACATAAGGTTACAGGCTTAAAGGAAAGGGATGAAAACATATGTATATATATATGTTCTGAACTGCAACCGAAAAGAAGAAGGAAATGAGAGAGACTGAAAATGTGGCAGGAAGGGAAGCAGAGGAGAAGAAAAAAATGATGACCATTCAGTGAAAGGAAATGCCAAATAAGATATATATATATATATATATATATATAAAGTGTAGGCTGAAAACGAGATAGAAAAGAGGCATCGCCGAGAGTGTTAATTTAGAAAAAAAAACGCAACTGAAGTAGAAGTAGTAACTAAGAAAACGAAGTAGGGAAGGGGGAGGAAGAAATGTGCAATAGCCTTCCATTTTTCTTTGAAACGCCTTCAGTAAGGGAGAAAGTAACATGAGCCTTCTTTTCCTCTGTAATTGGAAGAGACCGAGAAGAAAAGGCTGGAACGGAGGAGTTCCACCCCCTAAAAAATTGAAACCAAAGCAGAGACGAGGAAGCGGGTTGGAGACTAGCGACGTGTGAGTTGTAGGAGAACTCGAAGCTGACCTTAGGAGCCTGAACAGGGTCGAATCGAGGTGCTGGAAATAGAGAGTGAGCCGAGAGGAATCCAGGAGCAGAGAAGGGAAACGGTGGCCGAACAGGGGAAGTTGGTAGAGGAGCTGGAAACCGGAGTTGAAGTGCTGGAAGGATGATGGTTGAGACATAAGGATGATGATGATGGTGTCGAAATCAAGAGGAAATGATGGAGAGAATGGCGATGCCGAGAAGGTAGGGAAACAGTGAGAGGAACAGTAAAGAAAATGAAAAAGAAGAAGAAAGAAGAATGAAAAGAAAAAGGGCGGGAAAGAAATTCGAAAGAATATATATATATATATATAGAAGTATTTGGAGATAGGAATTAAGGCACAGAGAAAATTGGGCAACCCGAGGGAAAGAGTTTCAGAGAAATAAACCGAGTAGATCGGGCCCATTGACTCTAGTCACTAAGGCATTGAGGACTATGGGCAGATATCGAGGTAAGGAAAACTTCTGTGTGCTGATAGAGATAGATTCATGTATTTTTGTGAAATTGTAGATATAAAATTCTAGGTCAAATTTTATAGTTACCGAAATTCTAGAAAACTCTTTGCCGATTTTACAGTTTCTTGAAATTAGGGAAAACTTTAACCTCAGTAAATCAGCTCATTTATCATTATAAATTTATTTAGTTTACTTAGATAAATATCACATGAGTTTTCAATTATTGTTTTAAATTGAAAATCCTAAGTTAAATTTTCTTAGACTGTTTACTGGGATTCTTAACCGAAAAAGGGCGAATTAGCCTCTTTCTGAATGTGATATTTTTCGAACTGAATTTACAGTTGATTTTAATGAAAAATGATTTGCTTATAAGTGATACTGAGGATATGTGCTTGAGTGCGTGCTGAATGTGTGTCGCATGGTCTGACTCGCACTGATTTTAAGACAAAAACGATGGTTAAATCATGCTGTACTACTATCTGTTTTTGTTTATGTGGTCTACCGAGTACGATATACCATGCGACACGCACGTGAGTATGATGTACCGTGTATTCTGGTCTTCGAACATTCTGTTCTGTGAGCCGTTAGGGTAACTGACCATTCCCATGATGATTGACATCCCGACACACTTGTTTAGTGATGCCCAGAGTCACCGACATTGACCAATTGTCATTTTTGAATTTTGATATAGTATGTTCTGCCTTGTCTCGTCTATTTGATGTACTGGTTTGACCGTACAAACTGTATTTTGTGTGGAAATCAGTTATTCTATTGCTTAAATTTTCAGAATCCGTATTAACTGTAGTAAATTGTTTATACTATCGATGTTGATACTGATTTTGATTTCCGACTATGATTTTGCCAAATTATTTGTATATTTAATGAGAATTCCTATATTGACATATATATATAGGTAGTGTATTTATTTACCTTCTGCGTGTTTTTCTTACTGAGCACGTTGAGCTCACCCCTTAGTTTCCTCCATAGAGCCTCGTCAGTAGCTGAGATCATTTTTATAAGTTGAATTATTTTGCATAGCCATACGTCAGCAAAGGATTCTATGGTGTTAAAGGTATACCTAGTATAAACATCTATTTTGTATCTAAATTTTGTAAGTACAGTAATGTATATGAAAATTTGTCTAGGGAATGTGAATATTGAATATATTGTAAAAGAACAATTATGCTGATTTAATTAGAAGGTACTATCATTAGTTTTGTTTAAATTTGTCACCAAGAATGAATAGACGGATTTATTGTTCTGATTTATTATCGACTCATAGCCTAACCATATTGTACCGTAATTTGGGGCGTTACGTAGTAATTACCCACAATATGGCATACATACTACTTGACATGAGCTCCTTTATTATCATAGTATGTCACTTTTCACGAAAGGGCGCCTTAATAGGAGAATAATATAAGTTAAACCTATTTAACATAATTTTTTTTAAACCAACTTAGTATGCCTATAAATATGTCACAATGAATCTCAATCCCTAAAATAGATAGGGGCCTCATTTAGCTTCTTCATCCTGAAGTGACATGACGATATGAAATTTATCTCATACAATACGTCAGTGTCATAGGTTGATATTTGATATCATCAATTTAGAGCACCACAAACACATAACTACTCCTATTAACCTTATAATGGATCTAATTATCAACATTTTCTCCTTAAACTGACAATCTCATAAAACTTAATATATCATTGTCTGGATGCCTTTGAACGTTCACAAATGAACTCCTCAAGTTCACAAACTATATGTTTCGTCTCAAGAACTACAAACTTTTAGTTTGCTCTAGGCATTTTAATGTCCATATAATGTAACTCCTAATCAGAATAAGCTACCAATTGCTATCATGATTCTAAGAGAATCTTAAATAGAAACAAGAGGAGAAGGTTTTCATATAACCAATTCTTTCTTTATTTAAATCAATTAGCTAAATTTGGCTTTAAATCTTTCTACCTAGTCTCTGGAGTTTCTATTAGTCTACCATGATGTGGCAACTCAAATAAATCCTATGCATCTTTACACAATATAGATGCCAACTCATCCTACATGGCAAATATCTAACTCAAAGAGTTTGAATCAATAAAGCGTCCTAAGAAGTACCAGAATCAGAAGACATATGAATCTCATATTCATATTCCTTTGTAAGGTCAGGTGCAAGTTTAGAAATACAGTATAGAGATTAATTGTTGATTCCTTCGGTTATGGCCTCTTCCATAAAAAAAATAGTACATACATGGGATTGGCATAACAATATGTACTTCCATGATAACTTTGTGGAGTTCGCAACTCTCATTTGTCTAAGTCTTCTTTTAATTGCATTGTCAGATTCAATGATTTTAGCATCACATGAAAGAATATTAAAATCTAGAATCTCTATAGCCGATACGATAACCAACAAAATTATCATTGATAGTTTTTTGTCAAATTTTTTTGACAGCGGGTTGTGGACCTGTACCTTTATAACCCTAAACACATGATGTAACACAAAATCAGTTTCTTGTTAGACTACAACTTATGATGATTTTGGAAATTGATTTAGCTTGCATCTCAACTTAGAATGTGAATTGTAATTTTTGTAATTTCACTCCATCAAAATTTTATTATTATTACTATATATATTATTTATTTATAATAATTATTAATATTTTTGAAAAATTTGCAGTGACTCAACATAAATTGTATCATATCGAAACGTACAATTGATTATTACTATAATCTCATTCTATTCGGGTATTCCAAGCGCAGTATGCTAGTCACAAACACATAATCCTGCATTACACATTACCAAAAACATCAATCTAGGATTTTAACTAACTTTATTATATTGACCACAATATTCATCATTTGTATCTGATCATTGCCTAAACAACTTACCTGACGTGATATAACGCCCCAATTTACGGTACTATATGGTTAGGCTACGAGTCGATAATAGATGAAAACGATAAATCCGCCTATTCAATTTTATTTCCTGGTAACAAATTTAAATAAAACTAATGGTAGTACCTTCCAATTAACTCAGCGTAATTGTTCTTTTACAAAATATTCCTGTTCACATTCCCCAGACACATTTCCATATACGTTATTGTACTTCTAAAATTTAGATACAAAATAGATATCTATACTGGGTATACCTTTAACGCGGAAGAATACTTTGCTGACGAATGACTGTGCAAAATAATTTAACTTATAACAGCGATCTCAGCTACTGATGAGGCTCTGTGGAGGAAAGTAAGGGGGTGAGTTCAACGTGCTCAGTAAGAAAAACACGCGGCAAGTAGATAAATACACTACCTATATAAATATGTCAAAATAGAAATTCTCATGAAAATATATAGAAAATTTAGCAAAATCAATAATACCATAATCGAAATTCGAAAATAGTATCAATATTAATAGTATAAATAGTCTACTGCAGTAAATACAAGATTCTTAAACTTTAAGCAGTAGAATAAACGATTTCCTAAAAATATTACAATTCTTACGGTCAATCCAGTGAATCAAATAGATGAGACAAGGTAGAACATGCTATATCAAAATTAAGAATGACAATTGGCTAATGTCGGTGACTCCGGGCATCACTGATCAGGTGTGTCGGGTTCAATCGTCGTGGGAGTGGTCAGCTACCTTAACGGTTCACAGAATAGAATGTCCGAAGACCAAAAAACACGGTACATCGTACTCACATGCGTGTTGCAGGTACATCATACTCTGTGGACCACAGAAACAAAATCAATACAGCAAACAGTAGTGTAGCATGATTTATCTTTCACCCTTGTCTCAAAACCAGTGCGAGTCGGACCGTGCGACACACAGTCAGCACGCGCTCAAGCACATTTTACCAGTATAAATTTTAAGTAGATCATTTTCCTTAAATCACTTACAAATTCATTCGGTACATAAATCAATTCATAAGGAGGCTAATTCGCCCTTTTTCGATTAAAAATCCTGGTAAACAATCGATGGAAATTAAATTCAGGATTTTCAATTTCAAACCATAATCCATAATATATCGGAATCTATGTAAGTAAATTAAATTTATAACGGTAAAGCTAGGTTGCTAAGAATCTATAACTTTCAGAGTTAAAAATCAGCCTAGTATATTTTTATCTACGGTTCAGCAAAAACTACGTATAATTATTTCTAGCAGCACACAGAATTTTCCTTACCTCGGTGTCTGTCAATAATCCTAAATGCCTCGACGTTGCGAGTCAGTGGGTATGCTCTATTCGGTTTATTTCTCCATAGCTTTTTACCTCGAGTTTTCCAATTTTCTCTGTGCCTTCTTCTTATCTCCAAATATTTTTATTTTTATTTATATATATATACATATATATATATATATAATCATACATCTATATAGATATATACCTTTTTTTATAAAAAAATTTCTTTTCTCTTCGCGCGCTTTTCTTTTCTTTCTTCTTTCTTCTTCTTTTTCATTACCCATAGTCCATGTTCATCACGTCTTCACCAGCCTTAACCCGAGAGGCACTCCAACCCTCGACTTCCTTCCTTCCTTCACTATCGGCTCGGATCACTTCCTCCCCTTCCACATTCTTGATTTCTACTGGTCGTATTGGAGCAGTACTGCAAAGTTGCACGATAACAAGGTCGAGACAACACAGAAATGGTCGGGCAGTAGGTGGCGAATTATGGAGTTTACTGAATGGCAATAGTGAGGTACGATAAGTGAGGTAGTGCACTCACACGGTGTTTGAACTAATGCAAGATAGTTGGGATGGTGCAGCGAAAGAGCAGCTATAGTGGCGTTATGCAGGGGTGTGCATTAAACAAAAAATAACGATGCGGTATGAAGCCTTTAAGTGATAGAGGGAACGACAGTAATGGCAGTGTAGATGTTGAACAGTGGTGGTGTAAAGCAGGGGTATGGGATGAGTGTAAGGGGTGAAGAACCCATTGGATTTTCGTTGGTTTAATGAAGCAGGGGAGAGGCACGAGGAGGATGCTAAACAGGGAGTGTTAATGGAGTAAAGGGATAGAGCCTAACAACTAAGTTTATTTCGTGTTTTTTCTTAGTTTCTCGGTCTCCAGTAAATTTTCTACCTTCCTCTCCTCTTCTCTTAAGCTTAAGCTGGAGCAGGTTCACATTCCCCTGTATTCGATCAACCTCTCCTCTTTTCAGTTAAAACAGCAGGCCATCTCACATGTTACAGCCCTCGATTTCCAGTTCGTTCTCCCCATGTTTTCTTCTTCACATTACCTTCCACCAGCTCTCACTCACTCTTCTTGGTTTAGTCTCATCTACAGAAGCAATCCATCACATGTCTTTCACTGTTCTCCTTCCTCTGCATTTTCCAGGCCATCACCAATTGCTCTTTACATTTCTTTTCATCTCCGAATACCGAGCTCTTTGCTATTTTCTACCAACCCCATCAATATCCCCTTACCATTGCCTTACTCCATTTTACCCATCGAACACTCCCACACTTCCCTCAATTAGTTTCTTTACTTATATATAAATATATATATATATATAATTATACTATATGTGCAAATGGTGGGAGGGCCTCTCAGCCATGCAACTGTACAGGTGTCTGTATATACATTTATATGTATATTATTTGATACACTAATATATAATATATATATATATATGTATACTCGTATACATATATATACATATATATATATGCATATGCCTCTATGTATTTTCTTAGGACTTATGTATTGCTTTAATTTATTCTTCCAAGTCCCACAATAAACAATACAATTTTTAAGTTAAATCATTAACTTAAGGATTTGCACCTTTAATTCCCATGGCTACATTGTTATTCATGGGTAAGTCCAAGTTCGTAAAATCTTAGGGTATTTACATTCTTCCCACCTTAGGAAATTTGGTCCCCAAATTTTTAAAGGTATGTTAGTCCTTAAACAGATGCGGGTACTTCTCTCGCATCAAGCTTTCTAATTCCCATGTGGTCTCCTCCGATGTGTGATATTGCCACAAAATCTTGACCAAAGGAATCGTCTTAGACCGTAATGTTTTTACCTTCTTTTCAATATCCGAATCAACTTCTCCACATATGTCACATCCTCCTTCAACTCTAGTGGTTCATATTTAATCACATGTGTCAGATCTGGATGATACTTGCGTAGTATCGATACGTGAAAGACATGTGAATACTTGATAATTTCGGCAGTAACGCCAATCTGTAAGCTTTATCTCTCACTCAGTCTAAGATCTCGAAGGGTCCAATATAATGGGGACTTAACTTTCCTTTCTTTCAAAACCTCATTATGCCCTTAGAAGGATAAACTTTCAAAAACACAAAATCTCCTACTGAGAATTCCAAGGGTCTTCGTCTTTGGTCAGAATAACTTTTTTGCATGCTTTGGGCTGTCCTCAACCTCTCACAAGTCAATTAAACATCCTCTGAAGCTTGCTTAGCCAGATCGGGAGCAAATATCTTTCTTTCACTCACTTCTTTCCATCTAATCGGTGAACGACACCTTTGTCCATACAACACTTCGTACAATGCCATTCTGATACTTTTAATGGTAATTGTTATTATATGCAAACTCTACTAGTGGCAAATGGTCATCCCAGGAGCTTTTAAAATCTTGAGCATAAGCTCTCAACATGTCCTACAATGTCTGAGTAATCCTCTCTGATTGTCCACCTATTTGAGGATGGAAAACTGTGCTAAAATTCAGTTGGGTTCCTATGGCTTCTTGGAAATGTTCCCAGAAGTATGAAGTGAACCGGGAATCCCTGTCAGATACAATGCTCACTGGTACGCCATGTAGTCTTACAACATTTCGCACATATAGATCTGTTAGAGCACTCAAAGAATCAGTAGACTTTATAGCCAGGAAGTGAGCGGACTTTGTTAGTCTGTCAACTATTACCCAAATTGCATCATGATTTCTCCGAGTCCTAGGTAATCCCATAATGAAATCCATGGTGATATGCTCCCATTTCCATGTTAGCATCGGTAAAGGTTGTCACAACCCTGTAAGTTTCTGATACTCTACCTTAATCTGCTGACACATAAGACATCTAACCACAAATTTGGCCACATCTTTCTTCATCCTTGACCACAAATACACCTTCCATAAATTTTGATACATCTTATTACTTCTCGGGTGTAAGGTATGCCTCGAGGAATGAGCTTCTGTCAATATCAGTTTCTTTAACTGTGTATCATTGAGAATACAGACTCTACCTTTGAACCTCAGTAGGCCATCAGGGCTTACTTCAAAATCTGTCACAGTTCCCAATTAGATCTAACTAGCCACATCTGTACAATATCGATCAGTACACTAAGCCTGTCAAATTCTGTTAATCAAATCTGGTTTTATTCTCAGGTTAGCTATCACACCATAATTGGCTGTGTCAGATGACTTAATATCCAAGTTGAGGTTCACAAACTGCTCCAGTAGTTCTATTCCCAAATCATCATGTAAGATACCAACCCGATATTCTTTCTACTTAAGGTATCTGCTACTACATTTACCTTTCTCGGGTGGTAAAAGATTTCATAGTCTTAGTCCTTCAAAAGCTCTATCCACCCTCTCTACCTCATATTCAACTCCTCCTACAAAAATAAATACTTGAAACTTTTATGGTCTGTGAAGATCTGGAATTTCTCTCCATATAGGTAATGACACCATATTTTTAGTGCAAATATTGCGGCTACCAATTCCAAATCGTGGGTCAGATTGTTCCTCTCATGGTCTTTTAGTTGGCATGAACCATAAGCAACTACCTTCCCATTTTGCATCAACACACATCCCAGACTAAATGCATCTGTATACACCAAGAAGCCTCTCGAACTAGCGGGTATAGTCAAAATGGGTGCGGTGGTCAGTTTGTACAACAACTCCTGGAAACTTCTTTCACATGTTTCACTCCACTCAAACTTAACATTCTTTCTCATAAGCCGTGTCAGATGAGTAGCCAACTTAGAGAAACTCTCGACAAACCTTCTGTAATATCCGATCAAACCCAAGAAACTCTGAATCTCAGTAATAGTCTTGGGTCTTTCCCATTGCACTACCGCCTCGATCTTGGACGGATCTACAGACACTCCATCTTTAGACACAACGTAACCAAGAAAAGCTATCTGATCTAACTAAAAATCACACTTGCTGAGCTTGGCATACAACTTATTCTCCTTGAGGGTTTGCAGAATCATCCTCAAATGTTACTCATGTTATTCTCTGGACTTCGAATATACCAAAATATCATCAATAAAAATTATGACAAATTTGTCCAAGTATGGCTTAAGTACTTCGTTCATTAGTACCATGAAAGTTACAAGAGCATTCGTCAACTCGAAAGGCATAACCAAAAACTCATAATGTCCGTATCGAGTTTTGAAAGCTGTCTTGGGTACGTCCTCGCTCCTGATCTTCAACTGATGGTACTTTGACCTCATATCAATCTTGAAAAAGATCTGTGCTCCTCACAGTTGGTCCAACAAATAGTCAATACGAGGTAGGGGATATTTGTGTTTGATGGTCGCCTTGTTGAGTAGTTTATAATCAATGCACAGCCCAAGACTCTCATTTTTCTTCTTGACAAATAATACCGGTGCACCCCATGGTGAAACACTCGATCTGATGAACCCCTTATTCAATAATTCTTGTAATTTCTTTCTCAACTCTTCCAACTCGACTAGAGCCATTCTATATAAGGGGTTTAGATATCGGCTCAGTACTAGGCACTAATTCAATATAGAACTCCATTTCCCTATCTAGAGGTAGCCCTGGTAAATCGTCTAGGAATACGTCGAGAAACTCCTTGACCACGGGAATATCACTCAACTTTAAACTTGCCTTGTCCGTATCGGTTACATAGGCAATGTAACCTTCAAAATATTATTCATATAGTTAGTAAGAATTTTGTCATTAAACTACCAATTCTTTTTCATTACTTTTCAGAAAAACTTACAACATATTTTTCAAGCAAATAAAAGGTCACTGTCCTATTACGACAATCAAGAACAACTTGATTTGTTGCTAACCAGTCCATGTCCAATATCACATCAAAATCATACATATCTAATATGATCGATTTGCTAACATATTCTTGTCTCCTATCTTAAGCTTACAATCTTTATATACTTGTTCTGTCATTCGACTATCATTCATTGGTGTCCTAATTATTAACACCTTTCCTAATGGTTTAGGTCGACATAGGAAGTCAATTTACATGCAGACATGGGTGATATAAATGAATGAGTTACACCAAAATCAAATAAAACCAATGCTTTAATATCAAAAATAAGAATAATACCTTTAAACGCTTCAGATGGTGCATCGATTTCTGTTGCCTCATGCTTTAGGGCGTACACTCACCCCTGTCCTGCAACTTGCTTACCCTTCTCTTCCGCTGTGGCCTTCCTCCTAGGTGTAGAGGTAGTAGTAGGTGTCCTTATCTGTTCTGTACTCTTTTGCGGGGGCTGAGTTGGTATTCTTTAGACAATTCCTGATCAAGTGCCCCATCTTGCCACATTTGAAACAAGCCCCAGTCATCCAATAGCAGGGCTTATTACCATGATTTCCCCCACAATGTCTGCACAGCTCAAAATTAGGCGAGGGTCCTCCAATCACAATCCCTTTAATAGGAGCTGAGGCCGGATAGATATGAGGCTTAATAGTCTTACCCCTGACTCCTCATAATTCCTCTATCGCTTAAACAATGGCCTTCCGCCCTCTCTACCACTCCTATCCCTTGCTGACCTCTTCTGATCCTGATCCTTACCTCTGCCCACTTTGCTGAACTTGGAGGCATGCATTTCATAATCCTGTTGGCACTACTGGGCCCGATGAACCACTTCCTCATAAGTACTGAGGTCCAACAGAGCTAGTCAGGCTTTGATCGAAAGCCTTAGTCCATCCATAAACTTTCAAACTTTCTTCGCCTCATTATCCATAGTGTCTGGATCGTATCTTCCTAGTGAGGTGAACTTAGACGCATACTCGTCCGCGGACTTATTCCCCTAAGTTAAGTTAAAAAATTCTATTTGTAATCTTCTCTAGGCAGTATCCGAAATGTATTTCCTTCGAAAAGTATTAAGAAACAAGTCCCAATAATGACCCTATGTCTGGCTCTCAATATTAGTCGGGTGGACTTCCACCAGTGTTCAACTTCTCCTTTCAATACAAAAGCTGCAAAAGCTACATTCTCGGTAGATGTACATCGGAATAATCTATAGAACTTCTCCATTTCATTTATCCAATCTTCTACAACTACTGGATTCTTAACCCCACTGAAAAACGAATGCTTGAACTCTTGAAATTACCTCAGTCTATCCGATTCACAATCATACCCCATTTCGTTACTACGTTGCTGTAGGGCCACTGGTGTTGGAGAATGTGGTACAGGTGGGTCTGCAGTAATGTAGTAGGTGGAGAAATAAAAGGTTCCTCCACTGGTGGCACTGACACTATCTAGGCTGGTGTGGGCATATTAGGCACGACTGCTAGAGTAGTTGATGTAGCTTGAGCAGCAGTGCCCGGTGTATTATCCAATCTGGCCATTACTTGCCCAATCATATTTAGTATCGACTCCATGCCCCGTTCTAAACTAGTAATTCGAGTTTCAGAGCTCTCAGTGGGGTTACGAGTGGGCTGCTCAACTGAGCGGCCATCCTGCCTTTAGGCCTATCCTTGTGGCCTCGGGATGACCCGCCCCCTCACCCTCTCGGTCGACCACGTGATCTACCAACCATATCTAAACGTTTTCCTGCATTCAGTAGCAATTTTTAATAAAACATAGCCAGATATACTCGTTTGTATCTAAACAATGTACAGTAATATTGGCGATGTGGACTTTCTTAATTTTCTCTTACTCCTAATATTGACTCATATCAAGCCAAGCTTGCTCTGATACCAACTTCTATAACGCTCCAATTTACGATACTATATGGTTGGACTACGAGTCGATAATAGATCAGAACAATAAATCTGTCTGTTCATTTTATTTCTTGGTAACAAATTTTAAAAAAAAAAACTAATGGTAGTACCTTCCAATTAACTCAATGTAATTGTTCTTTTACAAAATATTCATGTTCATATTCCCTAGACACATTTTCATATACATTACTGTACTTACAAAATTTGTATACAAAATAGATATCTATACTGGGTATACCTTTAACGCGAAAGAATACTTTGCTGACGTATGGCTGTGCAAAATAATTAACTTATAACAGTGGTCTTAGCTACTGATAAGGCTTTTTGGAGTAAAGTAAGGAGGTACCTATATAAATATGCCAAAATATGAATTCTCATGAAAATATACATAAAATTTGGTAAAATCAATAACACCAGAATCAGAATTCGAAAACAATATCAATATCGATAGTATAAACAGTCTACTGTAGAAAATATAAGATTCTAAAACTTTAAGCAGTAGAATAAATGATTTCGTCAAAATATTACAGTTCTTATTGTCAATCCAGTAAATCAAATAGACGAGACTAGGTAGAACATGTTATATCAAAATTCAGAATAATAATTGGCTAATGTTGGTGACTCAGGGTATCACTGATCAGGTGTGCCGAGATGTCAATCGCTGGGGGAGTGGTTAACTACCCTAATAGCTCACAGAACAGAATGTCCAAAGACCAGAAAACACTGTACATCGTACTCACGTGCGTGTTGCACAGTACATCGTACTCCGTGGACCACAAAAACATAATCAATATAGCAGACAATAGTGTAGCATGATTTATCCATCACCCTTGTTCAAAATCAGTGTGAGTCAGACCGTGCGACACACAGTCAGCACACGCTCAAGCACATTTTACCAGTATAAATTTTAAGTAGATCATTTTCCTTAAATCACTTACAAATTCATTCGGTACATAAATTAATTCATAAGAAGGCTAATTCGCCCTTTTTCGGTTAAAAATCCCAGTAAACAATCTATGGAAATTAAATTCAGGATTTTCAATTTAAAGCCATAATCCATGCTATATCGAAATCCATGTAAGTAAATTAAATTTATAATAGTAAGGCTAGGCTGCTAAAAATCTATAATTTTCAGTGTTATAAAATCGACCTAGTATATTTTTATCTATGATTCAGTAGAAACTACGTGCAATTATCTCTAGCAGCACACAAAAGTTTTCTTACCTCGATGTCTATCAGTAATCCTTAATGCCTCGACGTTGCGAGTCGGTGGGTCCGGTCTATTCGGTTTATTTCTTCGAAGCTTTTTCCCTCGGGTTTTCCAATTTTCTCCGTGCCTTCTTCCTATATCCAAATATTTTTATTTTATTTATATATTTAAATATATATAATCATATATATATATATATACCTTTTTTTAAAAAAAATTCCTTTCTCTTCGCGCGCTTTTCTTTTCCTTCTTTCTTCTTCTTTTTCATTAACCACCATCCATGTTCATCACGTCTTCACCAGCCTTAACCTGAGAGGCACTCCAACCCCCAGCTTCCTTCCTTCCTTCACTCTCAGCTCGGATCACTTCCTCCCCTTTCACTTTCTCAATTTCTGCTGGTCGTATAGAAGCAGTGCTGCAGATTTGCACGAGAACAGGGTCGAGACAACACAGAAATGGCCAGGCAGTAGGTGGCGAATGGTGGAGTTTACTGAATGGCAGCGGTGAGGGATGATGAGTGAGGCAGTGCTAGGAGCACTCGCACACCATTTGAACTATTACAAGATAGTTGGGACAGTGCAGCGAAGGAGCAAATATAGTGGTGTTATGCAGGGGTGTACGTTGGGTAGAAAATGACGATGCGGTATGAAGCCTTTAAGTGATGGAGGGAACAATAGTAATGGCACTGTAGATGTTGAACGGTGGTGGTGCAAAGTAAGGGTATGGGATGAGTGCAAAGGGTGAGGAACCCGTTGGATTTTCGTAGGTTTAATGAAGCAATGGAGAGTTTGGGGCGGATGCTAAACATGGAGTTTTAATGGAGTAAATGGACAGAGCCTAAGAATTGATTTTATTTCATGTTTTTTCTTAATTTCTCGGTCTCAACTAAATTTTCTACCTTTCTCTGCACTTCTCTTAAGCTTAAGCTAGAGTAGGTTCATTTTCCCCTGTATTTGGTCAGCCTCTCCTCTTTTCGGTTAAAATAGCAGGCCATCTCACATGCTACAACCCTCTGTTTCCAGTTCTTTCTCCCCATGTTTTCTTCTTCACATTACCTTCCACTAGCTCCCACTCACTCTTCTCGGTTTAGTCCCATCTACAGCAGCAATCCATCACACGTCTTTCACTGTTCTCCTTCCTCTGCATTTTCAAGGCCATCACCAATTGTTTTTTACATTTCTGTTCATCTCCGAATGTCGAGCTCCCTGTTATTTTCTACCAACCCTATCAATATCCCCTTACCATCTCCTTACTCCCTTTTACCCACCGAACACTCCCACACTTCTCTCAATCAATTTCTTTACTTATATATATATAATTATACTATATGAGCAAATAGTAGGAGGGGCTCTCGGCCATGCAACTGTACAGGTGTCAGTATATACATTTATATGTATATTCCTTGATACACTAATATATGTATATATGTATATATACACGTATACATATATATATGTGCATATACCTCCATGTACTTTCTTAGGACTTATGTATTGATTTAATTTATTTTTCCAAGTCCCACAATGAACTATACAATTTTTAATTTAAATCAATAACTTAAGGATTCGTGCCTTTAATTCCCATGGCTACATTGTTATTCATGGTTAGGTCCAAGTTCATAAAATTTTAGGGTATTTACACATGAGCTACGCAGCAGAAACAATCAAAAGACTTAAGACCTCTTTAGGATCAGACCTTTCACTCCACATGACTTAAATCGGAACGATCTTTAGTGAAAGTGATGAAATACCTATACCCACTAAACACTATATATGGAATTAATCTACAAATGTCGGTATAACTGATTAGCTCCGTATATACTGATCATATCCTAATAATTAGCAGTGATACTTCCCTTAATGTAATCTTTATATGTGCTAAACTCATAATGTCCCTAACTCTTATGCTACAACATGATGGATTTCTTATTTATTTCACCATATTAGAATCAACAATCACATCATTCACAGCTGAAGAAAATTTACCCAATATTAGGTTAGAAGTTTACTGTACATGGTCCATCACATAGCATGCCACATGTTGTTACTAAACAGAAGTACTTCTCTATTATCAGAATGAAAAGTTTAAACCGACAGTGGTTCCAAAACTGTCTACGAAATGTAATAACAACCTAGCATTTTTTTATGTTTTTTTTACATGGATTTTAACTTTATTACCCATATTTACAACTATTTTCCCTTATTTGGTCTCTGATTGCTTATGACTTCATCAATAGCAGCATTGTTATTATGAGGCCCCATATATGTATAACTTTGTATATGTGTAAATGGTGATATAGTTGTAATGTGAAGCTTTAATGATGTAAGTCCATAAGTTTAATGTACACACTTGTAATAAGAGTTGTGATTGTACGTACAGTTGCATTATGTATGAATATAAACAAATGGATTTAAACATGTGAAGAATGTGAGTAGAATGGAATATGAGTAGTGTGGTAAAATGGAAGGAAGATTTCATAAGTGGTACATTTCCATTTGGTTTATATCATGTACCTTTGGTTATACATAGATTTCACACAAGTTTTAATAGGTATAATGTATGAATGGATGTCATTTTCAAGTCTCAAAGATGATTGAATGAGAAAATGACTGTGACAGCAAATTAAAGATGTTTTGGGTGAAGTTGCTGCAGAAAAATTGCAGTAAAATCTGAAAAATATGAAGGCCAGATCGATCTTATAGGATGAGAGATTGATCTGAAAGAGCCAAAAATGCTCTTGTCTGAGTAATGAAACAGTGTAGATCAATATCCAATGGAGTCAGATCGATATGCTAAACATTCTGTAAAGAGAAGATCGATTTCAAGGCAAACAAATCGATCTCCTTAACTCTCGGGTTGAACCAAGATTGATCTCTTCCCAAGCCAGATCGATTTCCTGGAGCTACTGCTTGAGACAGATCAATCTCCAGTTTTTGACAGATCGATCTCCTGCCTTCAAATACCGTGAAAAAAGAGGGATTTTATGAGGACCAGATCGATCTCCACCCAAGGCAGATCGATCTCATCAAACTGAATCTATAAATAGGAACAGTTGGATCTGTAGATTTTGGGAACAACTAACTTCTTTCATCTTCCAATCCAAAAACCTAGATTTTACCCTCTAAATTCGACCATTTTCAAGAAGATTTGAGGGAAGGCTATTAGACACAAAGTGGTTCACATTGAAGAGAAAAACAACTTAGCTTGGAGGCATTTTCCCCATTTGTTGGATTTAAGGAATAAGGGGCATTTCTATTTGGAGCAAGGAGGAAATCCAAAGAGGTGAGTTTCTAAAGCACCAACTCAAGTACATTGTTAAGCTATTGATGTTTGGGGTTGATTGGGATGCTTAGTAATGTTAGAAACTATCACAAATGCAATGGAATGGTTTTAACCTAAAAATGGGATAGTGTGAGAAAGTGAAATGTAGAGGATTAGATGATGAATGGGATATCTAAAGGTAATAATAATGTTGTGGGTATGAGTTTAAGATAGTTTTATGGAACGAATAAAGGGGCTTACCCAAAAAGAGTAAAATGAGTATTTAAGGTATTGGGTAAAAAGGTATAGTTGAATGAGAGTTAAGAACGTTAACTCAAGTGTTTGGAGGAATGAATTACAGCTTTCGAGGATACGCCAGAACAAGTGGAGCTTAAGACTTAAGAAGCTAAAAGGAGGAGAGTCGCACCCTGAGAAAATCGAGGTAAGGGAATTGTGTGGACTCTTAGAGATATCTGTGCACAATTTGGGCGCTTAAATGCTTTGCTAGAATGCATGAGATATTAGGAAATGAAATTGGGTGATTGAAAGTCAAAAGTTGGGTGTTTAAGAAAAGTGCATGAAAACAAAAGCATGATGCTTTGAAACCCTTATTTTGTTGCTTTTTAGCAAATGATTGGTAGGTTGGCTAACATTTGAAATGATTTGCAAAAGAAATGATTTGATTTGGTTGATAACCATGTTTTGCAAAGAATTGAGCCACCTATATGGACTTCGTAAGAATGAAAGCGTGTTAGAGCATGACTCGCACGAGATTTGATGTGTTTTATACTCATGAGTGCATGGATTTTCATGATGTTGTGTGAAAGTGGAACTTGCACAAGCTTTATACCAATTTTGGCATGGTGCTACAACATAGCTCACATTAGATGCCCACCATACTTGATGTCGTGCTAGGAGCTTCGGGTAGACTGGGTGTCGCACCGGTTAAATAGGCTCGTACGTGCATTTTTGAGATTTTGACATGTTGATAGCTGTGTTAGGAGCTTCGGGTAGACAAGACGTCGTACCAATTAAATAGGCACACACGTGCGTTTTAGAGATGTGGCGTGATATGATGTGTTGATATGGGTCCATGGAGTACGTTGTACCGTGCATGTAGCATGGAGTACGTTGTACCATGTTGAGATTTTGTTATGCCATCTTCGGACGAGATCTGCTATGGACCGACGGGTTGGACTTGACCTGTAAGACCCGAATTTTTATCATATTTCCTTATGATTCACTTGATGTAAACATGGATATATGTAATTTGAATCATAAGAAGAGTTTTACGTGAATGTAAAATGCAAATGGAATGAATAAAATTCTCGAATGCATTTAGAGATCAAATGGATAATTGAGAACTCGAAATAATATTGTGCAGGCTTGAAACCACCGAAGCACTCGGGTTAGCGGCGTGGGGCCCGCTGGCATAAAAATCGAGGTAAGACTTTAAGTCTGAGAATCTCTTAAGAATTTTATATATGGTCATGAATTGATGATTAGAAATGAAAACTAAGGTATTGGAATTAGAAAAGTCGATAAGGTTCAGGTATTGCACTAAACCGAGCAAATAAGCTCGGAATTAGAAATAAATTCAGAATAAATTCTAGAAATTTCCAAAAATTATTTCGAGATCGTAGAAAACTAATATAAGGTGAAATTTATTTGAGGTATCAAAAATCAAGTGGAAATATGGAGGTTTCAGGGATCGAATTAGTTTTTAAGGTAAATTGCAAACTTTAAGCCATTTTGCTCGGTATTGACCAAATCGTGCAAAATGGGCTCAATCAGGAAAATTTTCTCAAACAAGTGACCCCAAAAGCTTTATGAAACATATTAGGAATATGTTATAACACTTGAGAAGTGATAAATTAGAGAAAATTGGATTAGAAATAGTTTTTGGAGATCTTACAAAACAGAACAGCAAGCTGTCCTGTTCCAGCCACCTGACCACCTGATAGAGACTCATACTTAAGTTGACCATAGGAATCAGATTAATGCACCATTTTTTCTACTAGAAAATAGACTTTTAAATATTTCTGCAACATCCAAGAAGACCCAGAGATCCCTTGTCACGTGCCCTCACCTCCCTCTGTAAGTCGCCGAACACGTTACTGTACACATCCCCTTCCTTGAATTTTTTGAGCCCCTTCCGTCCATCTTTAGACTCTGGCCAAGATGGATGAAATATTCTCCGTCAAGTCCTCTATAACATATAAAAAAATAAGCTCAAAATAAGTCCATTTACTAGGTTAAATCTGAGAAAGAAAATCGGGAGACAAAACTATCCTGTTTCGGGTAAGTGAAGAAATCAATTTTTGAAAGTTTTTGATTGAGTTTTCTTATAGTTTTTGATGATTCTAAGTTCTATATATGTTTAGTTTCAGTTGAGGATCAGTTTGGAGGAAGAAAAACGTGGTCAAACTTGGTCAAACCTGAGGTAAAGTTGATGGATGATGATAAGGTTTACATATATTGTTATTTGGTGTTTTTAGAAGGTTTTTAGTTAAGTGGAATTGGATGATTTAATTTCTATGGATGATTGAGTTCTGGACAGCAAGGTCATGATGTGTTTGAGGTGAAAAATTTGATGGATCTAAGATTGTTAACGGTTAAATTTATACCGAGGAAGCTCGATTTGTAGCTTAACTCAGTGAAAAATCGAAAAGTGAAAGAATTGAAAATTTGACAAAGTGACTAGTTTGATTTATGAACTTGAATGAGTCATAAGGTTAATGAAATAATGAATTGAGAAATTAGAATAATGAACTTTGCCAAAAACGGCACTAAATTGGTAAAACCGAGAAAACTGAAAAAGTTGATCGAAAAGTCAAAATGGGTCAAACTTCGAGAAGATAAATCAAATTTTAATATGTTAAGATGAACTTGATCAATATATGATGAATTGGTATTGTTTTGGACAGCTCAAAAATTCGACATGCAAATCGAGGCAATCCCGAGAATTGGTAATTTTGAGCTGCCCCAAGATCTACGAGGTAAGGGAATTGTGTGAGTAGCTAGAGGTAGTTACACGTATTTTCAGGTAGAGTTTCAAATAATTAAATTGTATATGGAAATTATGGGTAGAAAACCCGACAAAGCAAAAATTATTGTTTTGCCCCTATTAAGGGAAATTTTGGAAAAGTTAGGATTGAATTGAGATATGCATAAATATCATGCTTTGAGAGTTTTCACAATGAAATATTGCTTTTAGCACAAGATTTAATATTTATTTTGACCCGAGAGGGTAAATGATGATTTTGCCCCTGTGAAGGGTAAATATTTCTACTTTTAGAAAAAGTCATGAAAAGGAAGAACTGAGTGTTCTTGATATATTTTAATGTTTTTCAATAAGAAATTGGGTAGGCTGGCTGAAGTTTTATCAATTGCATGAAATAGCACGTGACAGGTGATGATTTTGGTTTTAAAACCATTCTTTGAAAACTGAGCCACCTACATGATTTATGTGGAAACAAAACATGCTGAGAGCATTACTCGCACGAGATTGACATTATTTGTGCATCTGACAAAGTGCTGGAAGATTGGCTTGCACTCGAATTTACATGATTTTATACATGACATAATGCTGGGAGCTTTGCTCGCACTAGATTTTTATATGACATGCATAAGGCCGTGCTGGGAGCTTCGGGTAGGCTGTGTGCCACATCTATTAAATAGGCTCGCACGTGCATTTTGAGAGATGGCTTTGGATATTGAGATGACATGGGCATGGGGTGTACATTGTACCATGCTTGCAGCATGGAGTACATTGTACCATGCCGTGATATATGATGTGTAGTCTTCGGACTAGGGATCTGATGGCTGGCGGGATGGTTTGGTACCCACTTCCTGGGGCAGCCTCAGATGTGATGTGATACCCCGCACACCTGATCAGTGTAGCCTGGGATCATAGGATATGGCCATAATCCTAGAGTTACTACCCTTATTCTTGCCTAGTCTCACATGTCACTTACTTTATGAAATTGCATGTCACTTACTTGGGAAATAGCATATTATTTGCTTTACGAAATCACATATTACTTATTACTTGATTTTGTGATTTCATGATTTTATATTGTGGGACTAAGTCCTGATGATTTTGGGGTAGATGTGGATTTGAAATAAATGGCATGTTTTGATATAATGTGCATTATTTAAATAGCATGACACATAATTCCATGCTTTGTCTGCCATTTCACGCAATGAATTGCTAATTTGAAATAAATGGCATGTTTTGACATAATGTGCATTATTTAAACAACATGAAGTATAATTCCATGCTTTATCTGCCATTTCACGAAATAAATTATTTTATACGAATTATTTTACCTGGCATAAAGTATGCATGAAATTTGTATTTAAGTATGATTTCGAAAAAGAATGATTTAATGCATGGCATCATGAGCATGTAGATAGTGTGGTTATCTACTTGCTTGCATGATTGCCTTATTGAGCGCGTGGTTTGCTCATTCCCCTTATTTTCTCCTCTTTTCAGAGCACTTGCAGTAATTAGTGAGCAGCAGAGGACTTGCATTCTTGGTATCCGCTACTTTCCCATCATCGAAAGGTATATACTTGGTATGATTTTATATCTAAACATGTAATAGCACAGTAATCAATTTGGAATGTATTATGGGGGATGTAAATATTAGTAAACACGTACAATTATAGAGTCTCAATTATAAAGTATACGTGTCTGAATTTAAATAAATTAAAGATAGATGTCATGGTAAATTGTAAAGGGTGATTAATACTGACTCATAGCCCAACTGTTTGGTGGTGAGAATATTCAGACAGGGAAAGGAAAAGAAAAAGCAAAAAATTTGTAGCGATTTTTAGTAAAAATAGGTTGTGACATGACCCACCTCCCGTGTGGAAGCATATAGTGGTGATACCCTGCACACCCGATCCGTGTAGCCCGAGATCACAGGATATGGCCATAGTCCTAGAGGAGATTTTCCTTATTATATTGCCTATCTCACATGTCTTGTTTTATGAATAAATCCATGTTTTTGAAATGCTTTGTGGGTCAGGACAGTCCGAGGGGAAGGGGATGAATCCTGGCCAGTGATGATTTTATTGAGATGAGAAAGTATGTTAATGGTTTTATAGTGCACAGATGCCTGATGATTAATGCCATGCTTTATTTGTGAAACATGCATGATGATTAATGCCATGCTTTATTTGTGAAATATACATGATGATTTATGCCATGCTTTAAATTTGATTTGTGCACTGAACTAAACAACATGATTTGCTTTACATGCCATGAACACAAACACGAAATAATGCTTTTGAGATGTGAATGAGAATTATGTGGTTTTGAGCATGGCATCACGATCACGTAGATAGTGCAGTATCTACCTGTTCGCATGATTGCCTTACTGAGCGTGTGGTTTGCTCACCCCCATATTTTTTCCCTCTCTACAAACATTTAAGTATAGATTGAGAGCGACTGGAGGCATCCCCTTTTGGTATCCACTGCATCCCATCGCGTAAGGTATACACACTGATGAGATTTTTGTATCTAAACTTTCTATAGCACAGTAGCATTTTGTATGTAACTATTGGGGATGTAAAGCAATGTAAACACATGTAAACAACACTCTGATTTAATTATACAAGTGTTTACCTTATTTTAAAAATGCAAATTAAATTGGTATGGTGGAATGAGATAGACATTGGCACACTGTCTAACTGTTGAGGAGAGTAGCTGTTCACGATCCAGGAAGGATGAATAATAGATAATGCACGAAAATGTTAAAAATTTGTATGTATTTTGGTAAGTTGAGGGTCGTGACAGAAGAAGTTGGTATCAGAGCTGAGTTGGTCTTACGTGTGTCGTGTCTAAAATACTTAATATGTTGAAAAATTACAACCCCATGTTACTGTGCCTTTTTAGATACAATTGTGTGTGTGTCGATGGGTTGAGTAAGAAATTGATGTGTATGTAGGGAAGTAAAACATTATGCCTAGCACCAGTTGCGGTAGAGGGACGAGAGCGCAAGTTAAAGGCCGTAGAGGTAGGCCTGGGGGTCGTGTTGAGCTGAAAACACACGAGGCTCAAGAAGAGATTGAGGTAGAGGTCAATGTTGAGCATGCTGCACAGGGTCCAGAGGAGAAACCTGAGAGTACTGAGGCACGCTTCGCAATGATTAAGTGGAGCATTGAGATGATCTTAGAGTTGGTCACTTAGTCATTACCTGGAGTTGGGGGCAGACAGAGTCCCACTACAGAAGGTGATGTTGAGTAGGCGACAGCTCCTGAGGCACGGGCATGGCCAGCCCAAAGACCTCAGACAACAGATACACCTACACCCCCACCTACACAGGATATGCCTACGCCTGTTGCTACACCACAGGCCAGTAGAGGCTGGGGTTACGGTTGTAACTTGGATAGACTGCGGTAGTTCTAAAGTTTGGACCATCGTCTTTCAGTGTAGCTAAGGACCTAGTAGCTGCTGAGGATTGGATAAATGAAATCGAGAAGTTGTATGGGTTCTTCGAGTGCACTACTACCGAGATGGTAGTGTTTGCCACATTCATGCTGAAAGGATTAGTAGAACATCGGTGAAAATCTACTAGGCCTATATTGAGAGCCCGACATACAGTGATTGGTTTGGATGTGTTTTTGGAGGCCTTCCGTAGACAGTATGTTTTGGATACTGCACAAAAAAAGATGAAGATGGCATTTTTGGGACTGACCCAAGGGAGTAGGATGGTGGATGAGTATGAGACGATCTTTATCTCATTGGGCAGATATGATCCCAACACGATGAGTAATCAGGTCAAAAAAATCCAGAAGTTTGTGGATGGATTGTAACCGACCATCAGGTCTAGATTGGTTCCCTTGGATATACCGACCTACGAGGAGGCTGTGCGCAGGGCGCAATTGTGTGAACAAGACATCAATAGAGAATGGCCTTAGAATTTGAGAAAGTTAGCAAAGTGAAGGATAAAGATAAGAAGAGACCAGTGATGGATAGAGGCTTCAGTTATAAGGGAAGCAAGAGGTTTGCTAGGAAGAGGCCAAGGATTGAGGAGATCCGGGAGAGGACAGTTAATCCTCCCATGTATCCGACCATAGCTCCAACTAAGGAAATTATGATTGGAGGGCCACGGCCTAATACAGAGCAATGCAGCAAGTGTGGCAGGTACCACGGTACTCGACCATGTTATGGATCTCCTACAGTATGCTTTAGATGTGGGAAACCAGGGCACATAATCAGGGATTGTCCAGAGATGACAAAGAGAGCCCCACAGAAGGGCAGGGAGCCAGAAAGAGTTCCAGTTGAGACAGCTACTCCAAGGAGGAGGGCTACAATAGAAGAAAAAGGGAAGCAGGTAGTGGGTGTGAGCAGAGGACGAGTGCACGCACTGGATCAGGACACTGCAGATCAGTCTTCGAATGTGGTTAAAGGTACCATCCAAATCTTTGATTTAGAAGCATTTGTATTATTTGATCCTAGTGCCACGCACTCCTTTATATCGCCATCCTTTGCACATAAATTGTTGAAGCATGTAAAACCCACACTGCTAGATAAGATGT
This sequence comes from Firmiana major, assembly GCA_033439115.1. Lineage (NCBI taxonomy): Eukaryota > Viridiplantae > Streptophyta > Magnoliopsida > Malvales > Malvaceae > Firmiana > Firmiana major. The sequence goes on along the minus strand of CM065898.1, from coordinate 13,479,794 downwards.
TAATGATATCTGCCCCTATGAATGATAGCCAATTGATTGAGCATGTATATAGAAATTGTAAGATGAGGATAGAAGATAAAGAAATGGAAGTCGATTTAATTTTATTGAACATGAGTGATTTTGATGTAATCCTAGGGATGAATTGGCTGGCTGCAAACCATGTTGTTATGGATTGTCGTGCTAGAACCTTAATGTTTTCAGGATTAGACAATCTTATTGTAAACTTTGATGAAATGAAATGAAATGAAATGACATGATCTTTATAAATAAGAAAAGTATGATTTAAATACATGATATTCAAGAGATGAAATTGTTTATCAATTACATATGTGTATGTGATGATTTGTGTTACTAACGATGGAAAGGATAATGTGAAGGATACATTGCTTATGTGGTTGAGACGGATAAGGCACGTCTGGAGTTGATAGACATTCCAGTGGTTAGAGAATTTTCAGATGTCTTTCCGGATGAGTTACCAAGATTACCTTCAGATAGAAAGATGGAATTTGATATAGATCTGGCACCTGGTACAGAGCCGATATCCAAGCCACTGTGCAGAATGGCTCAAGTTGAGTTGGAAGAATTAAGGAAGCAGTTACAAGAGTTGCTGGAGAAGGGGTTCGTCAGACCAAGCATCGCACCTTAGGGAGCACCGATTCTATTTGAAAGAAAGAAGGATGGAAGCTTTCGACTGTGTATAGATTACCGGTTGTTGAATAAGGCTACCATCAAGAATAAATACCCCCTTCCACGTATCGATGACTTGTTGGATTAGCTTAAGGGAGCGCAGATCTTTTCTAAGATAGATCTGAGATCTAGGTACCATAAGTTGAAGATACGGAGTGAAGATGTACCCAAGACAGCTTTTCGCACCCGGTATGGACATTATGAGTTTATGGTTATACTATTCGGGTTGACGAATGCTCCCGCTGCTTTTATGTTGCTGATGAACGAGGTTTTTCACCAGTACTTGGATCGATTTGTCATTGTGTTTATTGATGATATACTAGTGTACTCAAGATCTAGAGAAGAGCATGAACAACATCTAAGGATAGTGCTGCAGACCCTCCGAGATAAGAAGTTGTATGCTAAACTCAGTAAGTGCAACTTTTGGTTAGAACAAATCTCTTTTCTGGGTCATATAGTATCGAAAGATGGAGTGTCAGTGGATCCATCTAAGATTGAGGCCGTGGTTTAGTGGCAGAGACCCCAGATAGTGACGAAGATCATAAGTTTTCTGGGTTTAGCTGGATATTATCGAAGGTTTGTAGAGGGATTCTTGAGATTAGCTGCTCTTTTGACATGTCTCAAGAGAAAGAATGTTGAATTTTTGTGGGGCGATAAGTGTGAGGAAAGTTTTAAGGAGTTAAAGAGGAGCTTAACTACAGTTCACCATTCCTACCAGCTCAGGAGATCTCTCGGTGTATGCGGATGCTTTACACCAAGGACTGGGTTATGTGTTGATGTAAGATAGGAAGGTAGTAGCCTACGGATCAAGGCAGTTGAAAGATCATGAGAGAAACTACCCAACCCACGATTTAGAGTTTGCAACCATAGTGTTTGCATTGAAAATATGGCGTCACTATCTCTATGGTGAGAGATTTCAGGTTTACACTGATCATAAGAGCCTTAAGTACCTGTTCTCGCAGAAAGAGTTGAACATGAGACAGAGGAGATGGCTTGAACTTTTAAAGGATTATGATTATGAGATTCGGGAAGAAGGGAAAATTGAGCCATCGATATATAAGGCCATTTGAGATACTTGATAAGGTGGGAGATAAGGCATACCGACTGGCATTGCCACCTGAGCTAGCCAGCGTACATAACGTCTTCCACTTATCCATGTTAAGGAAGTATCATCCAGACCCGGCGCATGTAATAAGGTACTAACCTTTGCAGCTCAATAAAGGCGTGACATACATTGAGAGATCGATTCAGATATTGGACAGAAAAGATAAAATATTGAGGACAAAGACAATTCCCTTGGTGAAGGTTCTTTGGCAACATCACATGGTGGAAGAGGCCACATGGGAATTGGAGAGTTTGATGTGGGATAAGTATCCCAAGTTATTCACAGAATGATTGGTTCCAATTTGGAGGACCAAATTTTCTAAGTGGGGGAGAATGTGAGACCCCATATATGTATAACTTTGTATATGTGTAAATAGTGATATAATTGTAATGTGAAGCATGAATGATATAAGTCCATAAGTTTAATGTACACACTTGTAATAAGAATTGTGATTATACGTACAAGTTACATTATGTATGAATATAAAGAAATGGATTTAAACATGTGAAGAATGTGAGTAGAATGGAAAATGAGTAGCGTGGTACAATGGAAGGAAGATTTCATAAGTGGTGCACTTCCATTTGGTTTATATCATATACCTTTGGTTATACATAGATTTCACACAAGTTTTAATAGGTATAAAGTATGAATGAATGTCATTTTCAAGTCTCAAAGATGATTGAACGAGAAAATGACTATGATAGCAAATTAAAGATGTTTTTGGGTGAAGTTGCTGCAGAAAAACTGCAGTTAAATCTGGAAAATATGAAGGCCAAATCGATCTTATAGGATGAGAGATTGATCTGGAAGAGCAAAAAATGCTCTTGTCTGAGTAATAAAGTAGTGCAAATCGATCTCCAATGGAGTCAGATCGATCTTTTAAACATTCTGTAAAGAGAAGATCGATTTCAAGGCAAACAAATCGATCTCTTTAACTCTCGGGTTGAAGCAAGATCGATCTCCTCCCTAGCCAGATCGATCTCCTGGAGCTACTGCCTGAGATAGATCGATCTCTAGTCTTCGACAGATCAATCTCTTGTCTTCAAATGCCGTGAAAAAAGAGGGATTTTGTCAGACCCGAATTTTTTGTAGCTTATTTCCTTATGATTCCTATGTGTATGAACACTATGTAATTATAGTTGAATCATAAGAAGAGTATTTACTATCATGCAATCGACTATTTGAGAAATTAAAAATGCATGTAAGCTACATAACAACGAGATAAGGGTTAAGTTGATTCCCGAACGAGTGCAGGGGTAAAACGGTCAAATGACTAAAATTCAGTATAATTTCGATAAGACAATTTCATTAAAAATATGAAATTGAGGAATCTTGATCAAAATCGAGTAAAATATTTAATTTCGAGCCCAATTGATCAAGATATAAATTTATTAGAATTTATCGAAATTTTTACCTCGAAAAATGAGCTCAAAAGTAGTGAAAAAATATACCGAAAAGGTAAAATCAGACTGATAAATTCATTTACGGATTAAATGAATTTAATATGATTTTTGGAGATATTTTTAGATATTTATGGGATATTTTTGGGATTTTTATTATTATTTTATAATAAAATAATAATAAAAATATATATTATAAAAAAAAAAAGAAACGAAATCTGAAGAGAAAACACGGGGAGAGAGAAGAGAGAAATCGCGTGAAGCCGACCCGAGGGAGATGACCACCGGACGGCCACCACCGGCCACCCCATGGCCAGGAAAGCTGCGGAAAAGGAAGCCCGACACCGTGCGCACCCATCGGCACCTATCACGCCATCCACCGACGCCGGACGCCGGCGAATCGAAGAGGAGAAGCCGTGGAGGAAAAGAAGAGATTCGGCGGCCACCGGCGGTGCTTGGTCCCGATCGAGCCCAGTCGAGTGTTGCCCAGGCTTAGGCGCGCCGAACTGCGGTGGTGATGCGTCGGGAACCGGCCGGAATAGGTCGGCACGGCCAAAGAATGCCTGAACCGGTCGGCGGTTCAGGGGAGAAGGTTCTGTACTGAACCGGACCGGACCGGTTCAGCCAAGGAGAAAAGGGGAAAAAGAGGAAAAAGAAAGAAAAAGGAAAAGAAAAATTTTTGGGATTTCACCGGACTTCGGGTAAGTCGATACGAGGTCAAAAGTGACCGATTTGATTTCCGATGAATTTATTTAAATTATATTTAATCGAAAATTGACCCGGAGTTAAATATAATAAATTGTGCAGTTCGACGATAAATTCCGAACAGAAGCCGATCGAACTTCGATTTGCGTACTATCGCATAATCTCGGGTAAGTAAAGCTCATTTACGATAATTTATGTGATTTATGCGTATTTAAGATTTAATTTACGCATTTTGGATTAAATTCCGTATTAGTGAATTATATTCGAAATTTTGAATTTAATGTCGTAAATGATATACGGGCTATCCAAAGAGCTTGGAATAAAGCCCAATGGGTATTAATAGGCCCAACGAAAGTGAATAGTAAAATAAAAATGGACTTAAGGCCTAGTTAGGCTCATTAAGGATTTTAAGGCCCATTAAGGGAAATTAAACTGTATTAATGTGTAATACAGTAGGAAAATGATAATTAACCTGAGGAATGGTTATTTACAGCTCCGGAGTTTACGTCGAGAGCTGATCGGACTGCGGGATTTAGCAGCACCGAGGAAGTGAGGTCACGTGACGTGATCCAAGGTAAGGGACTTTTGCGAGTAGTTAGAGATACCTGCACGTATTTTCAACTGCTTCTGCATTCACTTAAAAACTCTGAGGGTCAGAGAAAGTGAATAATAATTATTGCGACCCGATAGTGGCAAATTACGATTTTGCCCCTAGTTAGTCAAAAAGTCAACTTTTGTGAGAAGTTGCAAAAAGCATGGAAAATACTATTGTGAGTGTTTAAATGCTATTAGCATGAAAATAAATAGATGGGCTAATGATTTTAAGGTTGATATGACTTAAGCACACTTTTAGTGCTGATTTTAATGTTTTATAAACAATCCCTTTTAAATAGCCATCTATCATATTATGTGAGAATGAATCGTGCTAGAGCATAGCTCGCACTGGGATTCATATGTTTTCCACATACATAGTGCTGGATTTTGATACGCACTAGATTTTCATGTCATGCATGATAGAGTACTGGAGTTTTACTCGTACTCAGCTTTGAATGATATATGCATGACAGAGTGCTAGAGCGTGGCTCGTACTCGATTCTTCATGGTTTATACATGACATAGTACTGGGAGCGATTGCTCGTACTTGATTTTGATATTGTGCATGGCATAGTACTGGGAGCTATTGCTCGTACTTGATTTAATACATAAACTATGCATTGACCTAGTTGCTAGAGATTGCTCGCACTAGAGTTGAGTTTTATGATGTGAAACAGTGTTTGAGCGGAGTAACGACTGTGAGTCGCACTCAAAACGCACACTGTATGTGATATGTAATACATGTTGAAACCCATGCCTGAGACCTTGCGTGACTGTGTGTCATAGCTAGAGAGGATATCCGCATGAGGTTGGTATAGACGTGGTATGATATTTCCACAGGCGCGAGGGCTAAGACCTCTATTAGGCACCCTGATTGTGATGTTGATAAGTTCCACGGGTGTGAGAGCTAAGTCCTATGGTAGGCACTCTGGCCGTGAGAACGGGTCCACGGGTGTACTTTGTACCGTGTCTGAGTGGCACGAGGTGTACGCTGTACCATGTGTTGTTATGGAGTTGAGGAGGATATAGCTGGCGGTTGTGATGGACTGACCCCCCTCCCGTTACAGCGGTGATGCCCCGCACACCTAGTACTGTGTTACTTGGGATCACATCGGATATAATCATAATCCAGGATACTATTTACATGTACCACAGAGTCTTACATGATATATCACCTTGGTTGATTTACTGATTTAAACTGCGGACAGACCTGAGGGATGGGTCGGACTCCGATTTGTGTTGTGAATCATTTGATGCCATATTTATATGTGATTTAAATATACATGGCATGATTTACATAAAGGCATGATTTATATATAAATGCATTGTGTTGCACTACATGCCTACTTTTGAGAAATAAAGCATGATTTCTGTACATGGGATTTATTCTGTACAAGTACATATATATTATATTTCAAGACATGCTTTTAAAGTGAGTTAAGGAAATAATGTTTTCAAGGCATAGCACTATTTTGAGTAGATAGTGTGGATATCTACTTGCTTGCCTGATTTCCTTACTGAGCGCGTTATGCTCACCCCCTTTTCTTTACATCTCTCTACAGAGCGTCAGTAGAGCGAGAGTTATCGTGGGAGAGTGTCCCAGAGTCCACTGCTAGTTCCTATCGATTCATCAGGTATACTTATTATGTACAGTTGTGTGTCTAAACATAGAAACAGCACAGTGATGTATACGTTATCTATTATGGGGAATGTAAATGTAATTGTATTAGATTTTATAAAATCTTACATGTATAATAAAAGCAACTACAGTCAGAATTAATATATTGACATGTATGTATGAGAATGGATATTATGGTAAGTGAAGACTCTGACATCGAATCACAGCCCAACCAGTGAAGAGAGGAAAGGTAAGTTAAAAATGCGAAAAATTTATTGTGGTTTTTGGTTAAAGTCAAGGATTGAAACTGGGGTCCTGACAGGATGGTATCAGAGCAGAGGTTGGTCTGATGTGAGTCGGTGTTAGAAAATAGGAAAGTGTACATCCCCATAGTACTGTGCTGTGTTTAGATATAACTGTGTATACCAGATAGGAAATGGACTGATTCATTATTAAGAATGCAGGGACTTTGCCTAAATGGCAAATACGCGTAGTGGTAGAGGTATGAGAGGTAGGGCTCGAGGCCGGGGAGAGAGACCCGAGGGACGAGCCGCTGTCGGACCATTACCTACGCATGAGACTCCAGGTGCTACTGAGGCACCCGAGTGTGTCGAGACGCGCTTCACGAGATTAGAGCGTGGTCTCGAGACTATTATTGAGATACTGGCACAGACGATGCCAGGTAGGCAGAGACAGGAGGCAGGAGCTGCTACAGGAGAGGCAGTTGCCCCTGATACACCAACGCAGACAGCTGATGCACAGAGGACAGTAGATACTCCTACACCCCTATCGGTTTCGGGTGGCAGTGGATTAGGATATGGATGTGACTTGCATCGGTTGAGGGAGTTCCAGAAGTTTAGACCTCCATCTTTTAGTGGGGTCAAGAACCTTGTAGCTGCGGAGGAGTGGTTGGCAGAGCTAGAGAAGCTCTATGGATACTTCGAGTGTACGACCTCAGAGATGGTCGCGTTTGCTGCGTTCCTACTGAAGGGAGCTGCAGAGCATTGGTGGAAGTCCACCAGACCTATATTGAGATCCCGACACACGGATATCACTTGGGATATATTTCGGGAGGCCTTTAGGAGGCAGTTTATTCCTGACACCGCACAGCGGAAGTTACATGCAGAGTTTTTGAGACTCAACTAGGGGAGTTTATCGGTGGACGAGTATGAGACTCGATTCCTATCCCTAGGGAGATACGACCCGGATACTATGTATAGTGAGACCAGGAAGGTCCACAGATTTATCGACGGGTTGAGACCGGTGCTACGGTCTAAGTTGGTTCCGCTGGACATAGTGACCTATGAGGAGGCAGTGCGCAGGGCGTAACTATGTGAGCAGGACTACGAGAGGAATGCTTTCGAGTTTGGGAAGTTTAGCCGTAGCCAAGATTTGCAGAAGAAGAGGCCGGCTAGAGATTTTAGTTATCGAGGGGGGAAGAAACCCTTCGATAAGAGATCACGGATAGAGGGGACACGAGATAGATATGCTAGATCTCCTGCTTATCCGACTGCAGCCCCAGCGAAGGGCATTATGATAGGAGGACCGAGACCTGCTGCAGATCAGTGCAGAAGATGCGGCAGATTCCATGGAGATAGGCCATGTTCACAGGGTGCTATAGTATGTTTCCGATGTGGGAAACAGGGGCATTTGGTTAGAGATTGCCCATTGCCGTATGCGACTGCACCACAGAGGGGCAGGGAGTTTGATAGAACCCCAGCTGGTACGTCTGCTCAGAGAGGTAGAGCCACGGTAGAGGAGAAGGGGAAACAAGTGATGGGTCAAGGGCGAGTACATGCTTTGGACCAGGGGACAGCTGATGCTTCATCGGATGTGATTCGAGGTAACATCCTAATTTATGATATTGAAGCATATGTTTTAATTGATCCTGGTGCCACACATTCTTTTGTATCGCCTTCATTTGCATGTAAATTAGAGAGACATGTAGAGCGTACACATTTATGTATGATGATGTTAATCAGTACGCCTATGGATAGTAGTCAAGTTGTAGAATATGTATATAATGACTGCAAGTTGAGAGTAGGGGATAAGGAGATGACAGCCAATCTAATATTACTAAGCATGAGTGACTTTGATATAATAATAGGAATGGATTGGCTATCTGCAAACCATGCTGTTTTAGACTGCTATGCTAAGACAGTTATGTTTCCCAACCCTACTAGATATGTTGTAAAGTTTAATAAAGATAAATGAAAGGAGTAGATATGATTATTACATGACTTCTGATTTAGAAAACCTTCAACATATCAAGGTTTTATTGCGTACGTGGTAGATATGGATAAGGCACATCCGAAGTTGGCAGATATCACTGTGGTCAATGAGTACCCAGATGTTTTCCCGGATGAATTGCCAGGGTTACCACCAGACAGAGAGATGGAGTTCTGTATAGATCTGGTACCTGGTACGGAGCTTATTTCGAGACCACCTTATCGTATGGCCTTAGTTGAGCTGGAGGAGCTCAAGAGACAGTTACAGGAGCTGTTGGACAGGGGCTTTGTACGACCGAGTGTTTCACCTTGGGGAGCACCGGTTTTGTTTGTGAGGAAGAAGGATGGGAGCCTCCGATTGTGTATAGACTACCGATTGTTGAACAAGGCCACCATCAAGAATAGGTACCCCCTTCCACGCATTGACGACTTGCTAGATCAACTACAGGAGCACAGGTCTTTTCCAAGATTGACCTAAGGTCTGGGTATCATCAGCTGAAGGTTCGGAGTGGAGATGTACCCAAGACAGCATTTCGTACCCGATATGGCCACTACGAGTTCTTGGTCATGCCATTCGGATTGACGAATGCTCCAGTTGCTTTCATGGCTTTGATGAACGATGTGTTCAAGCCATACTTGGACCAGTTTGTTATCGTCTTCATCGATGACATATTGGTGTATTCGAGATCCAAGGAGGAGCATGAGGAGCACCTCAGGATCGTGTTGCAGACGTTACGGAAGCATGAGTTATATGCTAAGCTCAGCAAGTGTGACTTTTGGTTGTCACAGATCTCGTTTTTGGGACATGTCGTATCGAGAGATGGTGTATCAGTTGATCCATCCAAGATAGAGGCTGTAGTTCAGTGGGAACAGCCAAAGACAGTCACCGAGATCAGGAGTTTTCTGGGTTTAGCTAGATACTATCGGAGATTCGTTGAGGGATTTTCGAAGTTGGCTGCTCCATTGACACGTCTTACTCAGAAGAGTGCACCGTTCATATGGAACGAGGATTGTGAGAAGGGCTTTGAGAAGTTGAAGCGTCAATTGACCACCGCTCTGATTCTCACTATCCCTACCAGCTCAGGAGGATTTGCAGTATATACCGATGCTTCGCATCAGGGACTGGGCTGCGTATTGATGCAGGACGGGAAGGTAGTTGCTTACGGATCCAGACAGCTGAAGGATCATGAGAAGAACTATCCGACCCATGATTTGGAACTAGCAGCAGTAGTGTTTGCGTTGAAGGTATGGCGCCACTACTTGTATGGTGAGAAGTTCCAGATATTTACCGACCACAAGAGCCTCAAGTACCTGTTCTGGCAGAAAGAGCTGAACATGAGACAGAGAAGATGGCTAGAGCTTCTGAAGGACTACGATTGTGAGATACTTTATCATCCGGGTAAGGCTAATGTTGTAGCCGATGCCTTGAGCAGGAAGAGCCTGGGGATGGTATCGTATATGATGGTTAGGGAACATGATTTGCTAGAGCAGTTTGCTAGCCTCAGTTTGGGAGTCGTGCCTTCTGACATGGATATAGGCTATGTGATAGCTAGTCTACGCTTGGAGCCGGACCTGTTGGACAGGATCAGAGTGGCTCAGCAGACTGATCCATTTTGTATGGATGTGAGTAGTCAGATGCAGAAGGGCACCGTGACTGATTTTGAGATGAGTTCTGATGGACTACTGAGGTTCAGAGGCAGATTATGTGTTCCCGAGGATCCAGGTGTTAGGAGATTGATATTGGCGGAAGCTCATTCGTCGAGGTATACGTTGCATCCGGGGAGTAACAAGATGTATCAGAACCTCCGGAAGGTATACTGGTGGTCGGGTATGAAGAGAGATGTAGCAGACTTCGTGGCAAAGTGTCTCGTATGTCAGCAGGTGAAGGTAGAGCATCAGAAACCTGCAGGATTGTTGCAGCCTCTACCTATACCGACATGGAAATGGGAGCATATCACCATGGATTTCGTGATGGGTTTACCGAGGACCCGCAGGAATCACGATGCTATATGGGTGATCGTTGATAGACTGACGAAGTCAGCCCACTTCCTAGCTATGAGAGCTACCGATACTCTGAGTTCATTAGCAGAACTGTACGTATGCGAGGTAGTGAGGTTACACGGTGTACCAGTGAGCATAGTCTCTGATAGGGATTCCCGCTTCACATCCCACTTTTGGGGACATTTTCAGGAAGCTATGGGAACCCAGTTGAGTTTGAGCACCGCTTTCCATCCTCAGACAGATGGTCAGTCAGAGAGGACTATACAGACTCTGGAGGACATGTTGAGAGCATGTGTGCTAGACTATCGAGGCTCCTGGGATGACCACCTGCCACTAGCCGAGTTCGCCTACAACAACAGTCATCATTCGAGTATCGGGATGGCACCGTATGAGGCTTTGTATGGCCGTAGATGTCGTTCCCCTATTGGATGGGAAGAAGTGGGTGACCGTAAGATTTTTGCTCCTGACTTGGTTGCGCAAGCATTTGAGGATGTCTGCTTGATAGTAGAGAGACTGAGGATAGCTCAGAGCAGACAGAAGAGTTACGCTGACAGGAGACGTAGGCCACTAGAGTTTGCAGTTGGTGAATCCGTGTTTTTGAGAGTTTCTCCTTCCAAGGGCATAGCGAGATTTGGGAAGAGAGGGAAACTAAATCCTCGCTACATTGGACCCTTTGAGATACTTGATCGAGTGGGAGATAAGGCGTATAGGCTGGCATTGCCACCGGACTTATCAGGTGCCCACAACGTCTTCCACATATCGATGCTTCGGAAGTATCACCCGGATCCGTCACATGTGATTAGTTACGAGCCTTTGGAGCTCCGAGAGGACTTTTCATATGTAGAGAGACCGATTCGGATATTGGATAGGAAGGAGAAGGTATTGAGATCGAAGACCATCGGATTAGTGAAGATTCTCTGGCAGCATCATACTTCAGAGAAAGCTACTTGGGAGCTAAAGAGTCTGATGCGAGAGAAGTACCCTCACCTATTTGAGGACTGACTTGGTTCTAATTTGGAGGACCAAATTTTCTGAGTGGGGGAGGATTGTCAGACCCGGATTTTTTGTAGCTTATTTCCTTATGATTCCTATGTGTATGAACACTATGTAATTATAGTTGAATCATAAGAAGAGTATTTACTATCATGCAATCGACTATTTGAGAAATTAAAAATGCATGTAAGCTACATAACAACGAGATAAGGGTTAAGTTGATTCCCGAACGAGTGCAGGGGTAAAACGGTCAAATGACTGAAATTCAGTATAATTTCGATAAGACAATTTCATTAAAAATATGAAATTGAGGAATCTTGATCAAAACCGAGTAAAATATTTAATTTCGAGCCCAATTGATCAAGATATAAATTTATTAGAATTTATCGAAATTTTTACCTCGAAAAATGAGCTCAAAAGTAGTGAAAAAATATACCGAAAAGGTAAAATCGGACTGATAAATTCATTTACGGATTAAATGAATTTAATATGATTTTTGGAGATATTTTTAGATATTTATGGGATATTTTTGGGATTTTTATTATTATTTTATAATAAAATAATAATAAAAATATATATTATAAAAAAAAAGAAACGAAATCTGAAGAGAAAACACGGGGAGAGAGAAGAGAGAAATCGCGTGAAGCCGACCCGAGGGAGATGACCACCGGACGGCCACCACCGGCCACCCTATAGCCAGGAAAGCTGCGAAAAAGGAAGCCCGACACCGTCCGCACCCATCGGCACCGGTCACGCCATCCACCGACGCCGGACGCCGGCGAATCGAAGAGGAGAAGTCGCGAAGGAAAAGAAGAGATTCGGCGGCCACCGGCGGTGCTTGGTCCCGATCGAGCCCAGCCGAGTGTTGCCCAGGCTTAGGCCCGCCGAACTGGGGTGGTGATGCGTCGGGAACCGGTCGGAATAGGCCGGCACGGCCAAAGGATGCCTGAACCGGTCGGCGGTTCAGGGGAGAAGGTTCTGTGCTGAACCGGACCGGACCGGTTCAGCCAAGGAGAAAAGGGGAAAAAGAGGAAAAAGAAAGAAAAAGGAAAAGAAAAATTTTTGGGATTTCACCGGACTTCGGGTAAGTCGATACGAGGTCAAAAGTGACCGATTTGATTTTCGATGAATTTATTTAAATTATATTTAATCGAAAATTGACCCGGAGTTAAATATAATAAATTGTGCAGTTCGACAATAAATTTCGAACAGAAGCCGATCGAACTTCGATTTGCGTACTATCGCATAATCTCGGGTAAGTAAAGCTCATTTACGATAATTTATGTGATTTATGCGTATTTAAGATTTAATTTACGCATTTTGGATTAAATTCCGTATTAGTGAATTATATTCGAAATTTTGAATTTAATGTCGTAAATGATATACGGGCTATCCAAAGAGCTTGGAATAAAGCCCAATGGGTATTAATAGGCCCAACGAAAGTGAATAGTAAAATGAAAATGGACTTAAGGCCTAGTTAGGCCCATTAAGGATTTTAAGGCCCATTAAGGGAAATTAAACTGTATTAATGTGTAATACAGTAGGAAAATGATAATTAACCTGAGGAATGGTTATTTACAGCTCCGGAGTTTACGTCGAGAGCTGATCGGACTGCGGGATTTAGCAGCACCGAGGAAGTGAGGTCACGTGACGTGATCCAAGGTAAGGGACTTTTGCGAGTAGTTAGAGATACCTGCACGTATTTTCAACTGCTTCTGCATTCACTTAAAAACTCTGAGGGTCAGAGAAAGTGAATAATAATTATTGCGACCCGATAGTGGCAAATTACGATTTTGCCCCTAGTTAGTCAAAAAGTCAACTTTTGTGAGAAGTTGCAAAAAGCATGAAAAATACTATTGTGAGTGTTTAAATGCTATTAGCATGAAAATAAATAGATGGGCTAATGATTTTAAGGTTGATATGACTTAAGCACACTTTTAGTGCTGATTTTAATGTTTTATAAACAATCCCTTTTAAATAGCCATCTATCATATTATGTGAGAATGAATCGTGCTAGAGCATAGCTCGCACTGGGATTCATATGTTTTCCACATACATAGTGCTGGATTTTGATACGCACTAGATTTTCATGACATGCATGATAGAGTACTGGAGTTTTACTCGTACTCAGCTTTGAATGATATATGCATGACAGAGTGCTAGAGCGTGGCTCGTACTCGATTCTTCATGGTTTATACATGACATAGTACTGGGAGCGATTGCTCGTACTTGATTTTGATATTGTGCATGGCATAGTACTGGGAGCTATTGCTCGTACTTGATTTAATACATAAACTATGCATTGACCTAGTTGCTAGAGATTGCTCGCACTAGAGTTGAGTTTTATGATGTGAAACAGTGTTTGAGCGGAGTAACGACTGTGAGTCGCACTCAAAACGCACACTGTATGTGATATGTAATACATGTTGAAACCCATGCCTGAGACCTTGCGTGACTGTGTGTCATAGCTAGAGAGGATATCCGCATGAGGTTGGTATAGACGTGGTATGATATTTCCACAGGCGCGAGGGCTAAGACCTCTATTAGGCACCCTGACCGTGATGTTGATAAGTTCCACGGGTGTGAGAGCTAAGTCCTATGGTAGGCACTCTGGCCGTGAGAACGGGTCTACGGGTGTACTTTGTACCGTGTCTGAGTGGCACGAGGTGTACGCTGTACCGTGTGTTGTTATGGAGTTGAGGAGGATATAGCTGGCGGTTGTGATGGACTGACCCCCCTCCCGTTACAGCGGTGATGCCCCGCACACCTAATACTGTGTTGCTTGGGATCACATCGGATATGATCATAATCCAGGATACTATTTACATGTACCACAGAGTCTTACATGATATATCACCTTGGTTGATTTACTGATTTAAACTGCGGACAGACCTGAGGGATGGGTCGGACTCCGATTTGTGTTGTGAATCATTTGATGCCATATTTATATGTGATTTAAATATACATGGCATGATTTACATAAAGGCATGATTTATATATAAATGCATTGTGTTGCACTACATACCTACTTTTGAGAAATAAAGCATGATTTCTGTACATGGGATTTATTCTGTACAAGTACATATATATTATATTTCAAGACATGCTTTTAAAGTGAGTTAAGGAAATAATGTTTTCAAGGCATAGCACTATTTTGAGTAGATAGTGTGGATATCTACTTGCTTGCCTGATTTCCTTACTGAGCGCGTTATGCTCACCCCCTTTTCTTTACATCTCTCTACAGAGCGTCAGTAGAGCGAGAGTTATCGTGGGAGAGTGTCCCAGAGTCCACTGCTAGTTCCTATCGATTCATCAGGTATACTTAGTATGTACAGTTATGTGTCTAAACATAGAAAAAGCACAGTGATGTATACGTTATATATTATGGGGAATGTAAATGTAATTGTATTAGATTTTATAAAATCTTACATGTATAATAAAAGCAACTACAGTCAGAATTAATATATTAACATGTATGTATGAGAATGGATATTATGGTAAGTGAAGACTCTGACATCGAATCACAGCCCAACCAGTGAAGAGAGGAAAGGTAAGTTAAAAATGCGAAAAATTTATTGTGGTTTTTGGTTAAAGTCAAGGATTGAAACTGGGGTCCTGACAGATTTTATGAGGACCAAATCGATCTCCACCCAAGGCAGATCGATCTCATCAAGCTTAATCTATAAATAAGAGCAGTTGGATCTGCAGATTTCGAGAACAACCAAGTTCTTTCATTTTCCAATCCAAAAACCTAGATTTTACCCTCTAAATTCGACCATTTTCAAGAAGATTTGAGGGAAGACAATTAGGCACAAAGTTGTTCACATCGAAGAGAAGAACAACTTAGCTTGGAGGCATTTTCTCCATTTGTTGGATTTAAGGAACAAGGGCCATTTCCATTTGGAGCAAGGAGGAAATCTAAAGAGGCGAGTTTCTAAAGCACCAACTCAAGTACATTGTTAAGCTATTGATGTTTGGGGTTGATTGGGATGCTTAGTAATGTTAGAAACTATCACAAATTCAATGGAATGGTTTTAACCTAGAAATGGGATAGTGTGAGAAAGTGAAATGTAGAGGATTAGATGATGAATGGGATATCTTAAGGTAATAATAGTGTTGTGGGTATGAGTTTAAGATAGTGCTATGGAATGAATAAAGAGGCTTACCCAAAAAGAGTAAAATGAGTATTTAAGGCATTGGGTAAAAAGGTATAGTTGAATGAGAGTTAAGAACGTTAACTCAAGTGTTTGGATGAATAAATTGAAGCTTCCGAGGATACGTCGGAATAAGTGGAGCTTAAGACTTGAGAAGCTAAGAGGAGGAGAGTCGTACCCCGAGAAAATCGAGGTAAGGGAATTGTGTGAACTCTTAGAGATATCTGTGCACAATTTGGGCCCTTAAATGCTTTGCTAGAATGCATGAGATATTAGGAAATGAAATTGGGTGATTGAATGGAAAAAGTTGGGTGTTTGAGAAAAGTGCATGAAAACAAAAGCATAATGCTTTGAAAACCTTGTTTTGTTGCTTTTTAGCAAATGATTGGTAGGTTGGCTAACATTTGAAATGATTTGCAAAAGAAATTATTTGATTTGGTTGATAACCATGTTTTGCAAAAAATTGAGCCACCTATATGGACTTCGTGAGAATGAAAGCATGTTAGAGCATGACTCGCACGAGATTTGATGTGTTTTATAGGCATGAGTGCATGGATTTTCATGATGTTGTGCGAGAGTTGAACTTGCACAAGCTTTATATCGATTTTGGTAAGGTGCTAGAGCATAGCTCGCATTAGATGCCCACCATACTTAATGTCGTGCTAGGAACTTCGAGTAGACTGGGTGTCGCACTAATTAAATAGGCTCGCATGTGCATTTTTGAGATTTTGACTTGTTGGTAGCTGTGTTAGGAGCTTCGGGTAGACAAGACGTCGTACCGATTAAATAGGCTCACACGTGCGTTTTAGAGATGATGTGTTGATATGGGTCCATGGAGTACGTTGTACCGTGCATGTAGCATAGAGTACGTTGTACCATGTTGAGATTTTGTTATGCCGTCTTTGGTCGAGATCTGCTATGGACCGACAGGTTGGACTTGACCCACCTCCCATGTGGAAGCAGAGAGTGGTGATACCCCGCACACCTGATCCGTGTAGCTTGGGATCATAGGATATAGCCATAGTCCTAGAGGAGATTTCCCTGATTATATTGCTTATCTCATATGCCTTATTTTATGAATAAATCCATGTTTTTGAAATGCTTTGTGGGTCAGGACAATTCGAGGGGAAGGGGATGAATCTTGGCCAGTGGTGATTTTATTGAGATGAGAAAGTATGTTAATGGTTTTATAGAGCAGAGATGCACGATGATTAATGCCATGCTTTATTTGTGAAATATGCATGATGATTAATGACATGCTTTATTTGTGAAATATGCATAATGATTTATGACATGCTTTAAATTTGATTTGTGCACTGAACTAAACAACATGATTTGCTTTACATGTCATGAACACAAGCACGAAATAATGCTTTTAAGATGTGAATGAGAATTGTGTGGTTTTGAGCATGGCATCACAATCACGTAGATAGTGTTGTATCTACCTATTCGCATGATTGTCTTACTGAGCGTGTGGTTTGCTCACCCCCTTATTTTCCCCCTCTCTATAGAGATTTGAGTATAGATTGAGAGCGACTGGAGGCATCCCCTTTTGGTATTCGTTGTATCCCATCGCGTAAGGTATACACACTAATGAGATTTTTGTATCTAAACTTTCTATAGCACAGTAGCACTTTGTATGTAACTATTGGGGATGTACAGCAATGTAAACACATGTAAACAACACTCTGATTTAATTATACAAGTGTTTGCCTTATTTTAAAAATGCAAATTAAATTGGTATGGTGGAATGAGATAGACATTGACACACAGCTTAACTGTTGAGGAGAGTAGCTATTCACGATCGAGGAAGGACGAATAATAGATAATGTAAGAAAATGTAAAAAATTTGTATGTCTTTTTGTAAGTTGAGGGTCGTGACAGAAGAAGTTGGTATCAGAGCTGAGTTGGTATGATGTGTGTCATGTCTAAAATACTTAATAAGTTAGAAAATTACATCCCCATGTTACTGTGCTCGTTTAGATACAATTGTGTGTGTCTCATAGGTTAACTAAGAAATTGATGTGTACGTAGGGAAGTAAAACATTATGCCTAGCACCAGTTGCGGTAGAGGGACGGGAGCATAACTTAGAGGTCGTAGAGGTAGGCCTGGGGGTTGTGTTGAGTTGGAAACACACGAGGCTCAGGAAGAGATTGAGGTGGAGGCTGATGTTAAGCTTGCTCCACAGGGTCCAGAGGAGAGACCCGAGAGTACTGAGGCACGCTTCACAAGGATTGAGCGGAGCATTAAGATGATCTTAGAGTTGGTCACTTTGTCATTACTGGAGTTGGGGGCAAACAGAGTCCCACTACAGAGGGTGATGTCGAGTAGGCGGTAGCTCCTGAGGCACGGGCACGGCCAGCCCAGAGACCTCAGACAACAGATACACTTACACTCCCACCTACACAGGATATGCCTACGCCTGTTACTACACCACATGCTAGTATAGGCTGGGGTTACGGTTGTGACTTGGATAGACTGCGGCAGTTCTAGAAGTTTAGACCGTCGTCTTTCTATGGAGTTAAGGACCTAGTAGCTGCTGAGGATTGGATAAATGAAATCGAGAAGTTGTATGGGTTCTTCGAGTGCACTACTACCGAAGTGGTAGCGTTTGCCACATTCATACTGAAGGGATCAGCATAACATTGGTGAAAATCTACCAAGTCTATATTAAGAGCCCGACATACAGTGATTGGTTAAGATGTGTTTTTAGAGGCCTTCGAGAGATAGCATGTTTCGTACTGCACAGAGAAAGATGAAGATGGCATTTTTGGGACTGACCCAAGGGAGTAGGACGGTGGACGAGTATAAGATGATTTTTATCTCCCTTGGCAGATATGATCCTAACACAATGAGTAATGAGGTCGAAAAGATTCAAACGTTTATGGATGGATTGAGACCGACCATCAGGTCCAGATTGGTTCCCTTGGATATACCGACCTACGAGGAGGCTATGCGCAGGGCGCAATTGTGTGAACAAAACATCGATAGAATTGCCTCAGAGTTCAAGAAAGTTGGTAAAGTGAAGGATAAAGATAAGAAGAGACCAGTGATGGATAGAGGCTTCAGCTATAAGGGAAGCAAAAGGTTTGCTGGGAAGAGGCCGAGGATTAAGGAGATCCGGGAGAGGACAGTTAGTCCTCCCATGTATCCGGCCATAGCTCCAGCTAAGGGAATTAAGATTGGAGGGCCACAGCCTACTACAGAGCAGTGCAACAATTGTGCAGATACCACAGTACTCGATCATGTTATGGATCTCCTGTCGTATGCTTTAGATGTGGAAAACCAGGGCACATAATCAGGGATTGCCTAGAGATGATAGAGAGAGCCCCACAGAAGGGCAGGGAGCTAGAGAGAGCTCCAATTAGGACAACTGCTCCGAGGAGGAGGGCTACAGTTAAAGAAAAAGGAAAACAGGCAGTAGGTGTGAGTAGAGGACGAGTGCACGCACTGGACCAGGACACTACAGATCAGTCTTTGGATGTGGTTAAAGCTACCATCCAAATCTTTGATTTAGAAGCATTTGTATTGTTTGATCCTGGTGCCACGCACTCTTTTATATCGCCATCCTTTGCAAATAAATTGTTGAAGTATGTAAAACCTACACTGCTAGATAAGATGTTGATGATATCTACCCCTATGAATGATAGTCAATTGACTGAGCATGTATATAGAAATTGTAAGATGAGGATAGGAGATAAAAAAATGGCAGCCGATTTAATTTTATTGAACATGAGTCATTTTGATGTAATCCTAAGGATGGATTGGCTGGCTGCAAACCATGTTGTTATGGATTTTCGTGCTAGAACCTTGATGTTTTCAGGATTAGACAATCTTATTGTAAACTTTGATGAAAAGAAATGAAATGACATGATCTTTATAAATGAGAAAAGCATGATTTAAATACATGATATTCAAGAGATGAAATTGTTTATCAATAACATATGTGTATGTGATGATTTGTGTTACTAACAATGGAAAGGATAATGTGAAGGATACATTGCTTATGTGGTTGAGACGGATAAGGCATGTCTGGAGTTGATAGACATTCCAGTGGTTAGGGAATTTCCAAATGTCTTTTTGGATGAGTTACTAGGATTACCTCCAGATAGAGAGATGGAATTTGGTATAGATCTGGCACCTGGTACAGAGCCAATATCCAATCCACAGTACAGAATAACTCAAGTTGAGTTGGAAGAATTAAGGAAGCAGTTACAGGAGTTGCTGGAGAAGGGGTTCGTCAGACCGAGTGTCTCACCTTGGGGAGCACCGATTTTATTTGAAAGAAAGAAGGCTGGAAGCCTCCGACTGTGTATAGATTACCGATTGTTGAATAAGGTCACCATCAAGAATAAGTACCCCATTTCACGCATCGATGACTTGTTGGATCAGCTTAAGGGAGAGCAGGTCTTTTCTAAGATAGATCTGAGATCTGGGTACCATAAGTTGAAGATACGGTGTAACGACCCGAATTTACTGATATTTTTGTTGGGCTACAAGTCGATAATAGATCAAAATCCATAAAATCGCATATTTTATTTAATTTCACTTAGTAATAGTTTAAAAACACAAAATAGTAACATTACTATTTGAAAAATCAACATTTTGTTCTCATACAAAATAGTGTCAATCACATTTCCCCAGACATATGCTTGCATACATTACTGTACTTATAGATACAAAACAATTATCCTTACTGGGTATACCTCTAGCCTAGGTGATTTCCTTCTGAAGCGCAGCTGTGCAAAATACCTCGACTTATAGAGTCGAATTCCACTACTAATGCGAATCTGTGGAGGAGAGTAAGGGGGATGAGCTCAACATACTCAGTAAGAAAAACCCCATAGCAGGTAGATAAATACACTACCTACAAAATATATATATTTTTATATTTGCTAAATCTCGAAAAGTTTCACAAATGATTTTCTCAGATACCAGATTTTAGAATTCGAAAACGGATTTAGTATCGGCTAAAGCACAAATACCAGAAACAGATTCTTCAGAAACAGAATATATATCAGTAATACATTTAACTACTGTTATAAATCCAGAAACCTCAGAGTTTTTTAATAGCAAAACAAACAGATTTCCAGATATTTCAATTCAAGTAGACAAATTCAAATAATTATTTTCAAATAGACGAGACAACGCATGCATGCTATATCAGATATCAAAAATAGACTATTGGCCAATGTCGGTGACTCCAGGCAAATCACAGGCCAGGTGTGCCGGGATGTCAATCGCCGTGGAAGTGGTCAGATACCCAAACGGCTCACAGATCAGAATGTCCAAAGACCAGAAACATAATCAGAAGCACGGTACATCGTACTCATGGACCACAGATACAGAATCAGATACAAAAACAGATAGAAATGCAACATGATCTCACTAACGCCTTTGTCTCAAAATTAGTGCGAGACGGACCGTACGACACAAAGTCAGTACGCGCTCATGCACATTTCATCAGAATCAGAATAATTTTATAACAGATCGTTTTTCCTTAAATCACATATAAATTCATTTGTTTTATGAAATCGTTCAAAACAGACTGACTAGCCCTTTTTCGAAAAATCTCAGAAAATAGTCTATAAAAATTTCAAAATTCAAGATTTTCAATAATTAAACAGAATTCAAGTCATACTGTAATTTCTACAAATCATTTCAATTTAATCCAAAAAATTTGATTGTTTAACTAAGCTAAAATCTCTAATTTTCGGAGTCATAAAATTCGACCTAGTCTTTTTTGTAATTTTGGTACAGCGAAATTCAACCTAAATTTTATATCTACAAACATACGAAAATTACGCATATTTATCTCTAGCAGCGACGAGAATTTTTCTTACCTCGGTGTCTGTCCGCGGTTCTCGGTTGCCTCAACGTAGCGAATCGACGAATTCGGCCTACTCGGGTTATTTCGGTGGGAGCCTTTTTTCTCGGGTTTTCAAATTTCTCTGTGCCTTCTCTCCTAACTCCAAATAGTTTTACATTTATATTTATATATATATAAATATATATACTTTTTTTCTTTACTCTTTTTTTTTCTGGCTACTGTTCACTATTCTTCTTTTTAAATCTTCCCGCCATTTTCTTCATTTCTTTTCTTCTTCACAGCCGGCTACTGTTCATCGTCTTCCATTTTAGCCTTTTGTTGCATGCCTCATATTCCCTCCTTTCATCACCACATTCTTTTTCTTCCTCACTCCGACGCCTCCCATCTCACCTCTCTTACCGCCAATGCTGCTCTCCCACCGTCACCTCCACTAGCCAGCTCTTCAAGGGAGGAGGAAGCCCATGTTTTCGGCTGGTTTACCTCTCGGCTACTACTCATCCATCGTTTCTTCCTGATCTATCATCATCATCGTCGGGGTTCTGCTACTATTCTCACCACTCTGCCAGCTCAGTGCCCCTCTATTTCCTACAGTTTTGGCGCCTATGTCCAGCCCCCTGTCACCGTTCAAGTTCTGTCTCTCTTGGTCTTTACTCTGTTTTCCGCTCACGAGTTCAGGTTTCAGTTTTTGGCTCTCGATTAGCTGGTTTATCACTCTTTTCTAACGCCAACTCCTGTTTCCTCTCCACTCTCTTCCTCTAGTCTCCCTCTCAGCCTGCCTTCTTATTTCGATGCCTATGTAGGAACAAGCATCGGGCAGATTTCAGGATACCGGTTCACTGCAAGCCTTAGTCTCCCATTCCTGCTTCTATCCCTACTCTGCTAAAATCATCAGGTACCCCCTTCCTACACTGTCCGTATGTATGTATTTATATAAATGCTTCCAATAAATTAGTTTCCTTGTATGCTAACTATTTCACCATTGCTATGTCCACTGACCCTGTACCAGGTTCACTCTTATTTTACATGTATATTCACATCCACTTCGGTACTCAATTGCCACTTCTTTGCTCCTTTTCATTTTCGTTTCTTTTCCAAGGCAGCTCGGCAATTCAACCACCCTTACCCGAAGACTTCCCTGTTTCCATACTTTCCTGTCTATCATTTCATTTTCAGCTTTGACTCTTGCTCTCTATCTTTTCTGCTTCAATCTACTTCCGTTTTTATGCATGTACAGAGTCGGGCAAAGCTGGGTTTGGTAACTGCTTCCTTCTCTTGGTCAGACCACCCAGCAGACATTTTAGCCATACTCTCATGCCCTCTTTCGTGCTTCAGTTATCTCCCTACTGCACACACACAATCCTCAAGATTGGTTTACATACCGTGCACGTTTCCTCCCTTCTCTACTGTCATCCCAGAGTTGTGTACATTATAAATATATCTAACATATATTTACATATTCCTTTGTACACTTTACTGCTCCCATGTTGGTATATATATACATATATATATATATACACATATATATATATATATGCACATTCCTATATGCTTAACACATATATTTATATCGTATATACTTTCACTCTATAGAGTATTCTTAGTGGATCATACTAACGTAGGTATATAAATACGTGTATACGCTCCTCCATGTACTTAATCACATTATTATTATTAGTTATTTATTTATAAATTAGATTTAGGTAATTGGCTTATCCAAGTTTCTTATATTCCAAAACATAATTTAACTTAATTGTCCACATTATCATTTATAGCTACACCGAGCATACTAAAAATTCATGGTATTTACATTCTCCCCACCTTGGGAAATTTAGTCCTCAAATTTAGGAATACATCAATTCATAAACAAGTGTGGGTACTTTTCTCGCATTAGACTCTCTAATTCCCATGTGGCCTCTTTCGAAGTGTGGTACTGCCATAAAACCTTGACCAGAGGAATCATCTTAGACCGTAATATCTTCTCCTTCCTATCCAGTATCCGAATTGGTTTCTCCACATATGTCATGTCCTCTTTTAACTCCAACGATTCATACTTAATTACATGTGTAGGATCCGAATGATACTTTCGAAGCATGGAGACATGGAAGACAATATGAATGCTCGATAAATCAGGTGGTAACACCAATCTGTATGCTTTGTCTCCCACTCGGTCTAAGATCTTGAAAGATCCTATATAACGAGGGCTCAACTTTTTTTTCTTCCCGAATCTCATTATACCCTTGGATGGAGAAACTTTCAGAAATACCGAATCTTCTGCTGAAAATTCCAAGGGTCTACGTCTTTGGTCAGCATAACTCTTTTGCCTGCTTTGAGCTGTTTTCAACCTCTCACAAATCAGTTGGACATCCTCTGAAGCTTGCTTAACTAGATCTAGAGCAAATATCTTCCTTTCACCCACTTCTTCCGACCCGATTGGCGACCGACACCTTCGACCATATAGTGCTTCATAAGGCGTCATTCCAATACTTGAGTGATAACTGTTATTGTACGCAAACTCCGCTAGCGGTAAATGGTCATCCCAGAAGCCTTTAAAATCTTGAGCACAAGCCCTCAACATATCCTCCAGTGTTTGAATGGTTTTCTCCGACTGCCCACCTGTCTGAGGGTGGAACGCTGTGCTAAAATTCAGTTGGGTTCCCATGGCTTCTTGGAAATGTTCCCAGAACTGTGAAGTAAATCGAGAATCCTTGTCAGATACAATGCTCACTGGTATGCCATGTAGTCTTACTATCTTTCGTACATATAGACCTGCTAGTGCACTCAAAGTATCGGTGGATTTCATAGCTAGGAAGTGGGTGGACTTTGTCAGTCTATTAACAATTACCTAAATTGCGTCATGGTTCCTTCGAGTTCTTGGCAACCCCATAATGAAATCCATGGTAACATGCTCCCATTTCCATGTGGGTATTGGTAGAGGCTGTAACAACCTTACTGGTTTTTGATGTTCTACCTTGATTTGCTGACACACAAGACACCGGGCCACAAATTCGACCACATCCTTTTTCATTCCTGACCATCAGTACACTTTTCGCAAGTTTTGATACGTCTTATTACTTCTCGGATGTAACGTATACTTCGAGAAATAAGCCTCTGTCAATATCAATTTCTTCAACTGTGTATCATTGGGTATACAAATCCTGCTCTTGAACCTCAATAGACCATCGGAGCTAACTTCAAAATCTGTCATAGTACCTAACTGGATCTGACTAGCCATATCTATACAGTACTTATCAGTAGGCTGAGTTTTTTAGATTCTGTCAATCAAGTCTGGTTCTATCCTCAGACTAGCTACCATACCACAATCGACATTGTCAGAGGGTTCAATATCTAAGTTGAGGTTCGCAAACTGTTCCAACAGCTCATGTTCCCGAATCATCATATAACATACCATCCCTATATTCTTTCTGCTTAAAGCATCTGCTACCACATTTGCTTTTCCGGGTGATATAGGATCTCACAGTCATAGTCTTTCAAAAGTTCTATCCACCTCCTCTGCCTCATATTCAACTCCTTATGAGAAAATAAATACTTGAGGCTCTTATGATCTGTGAAGATCTGGAATTTCTCTCCATACAGGTAATGACACTATATTTTTAGTGCAAACACTACAGCTGCCAATTCTAAATCATGCGTTGGATAGTTCCTCTCATGGTTTTTTAACTGTCGAGAACCATAAGCCACTACCCTCCCATTTTGCATCAATACACATCCCAAACCTTGACCCGATGCATCTGTATACACCAAGAAGTCTCCCAACTAACGGGGATAGTCAATATAGGTGCGGTGGTCAGTCAGTGCTTCAACTCCTGGAAGCTTCTTTCACATGCGTCACTCCATTCAAACTTAACATTTTTCCTTGTAAGCCGTGTCAGAGGAGCAGCTAACTTAGAGAAACCCTCTATAAATCTCTTGTAATATCCAGCCAAACCTAAAAAACTTCGGATCTCAGTGACAGTCTTAGGTCTTTCCCACTTCACCGCTGCCTCGATCTTAGACGGGTCCACAGTCACCCCATCTTTCGATACAATGTGACCTAAAAATGTAATATGATCTAACCAAAAGTCACACTTATTGAGCTTGGCATATAACTTCTTTTCCCTGAGGGTTTGTAGAACCATTCTCAAATGCTGCTCGTGTTCTTCTCTGGACTTGGAATACACCAAAATATCATCAATAAAAACTATGACAAATCTGTCTAAGTACCGCTTAAGTGTTTCATTCATCAGCGCCATGAAAGCTGCGAGAGCATTCATCAATCCAAATGGCATGACCAAAAACTCATAATGGCCATATCGAGTTCTGAAGGTTTTCTTCGATACATCCTCACTACTGATCTTCAACTGATGGTACCCTGACCTCAAATCAATCTTGGAAAAGATTTGTGCTCCTCACAGTTGGTCCAACAAATCATCGATATGGGGTAAAGGGTATTTGTTCTTGATGGTCGCCTTGTTGAGCAATCTGTAATCAATACACAACCTGAGGCTACCATCTTTCTTTTTCACAAATAATACCGGCGCACCCCATGGGGAAACACTCGGCCTGATGAACCCTTTATCTAATAGTTCTTGCAGTTGCTTCCTCAACTCTTCTAACTCGACAGGGGCCATTCGGTATGGAGGCTTGGATATTGGCTCAGTACCAGCCATCAAATCGATGCAGAACTTCATCTCCCTATCCGGAGGTAGCCCCGGTAGATGGTCTGAAAACACGTTAGGAAACTCCCTGACTACGGGAATATCGATCAAATCCGAGTTTGCCTTATCTGTATCAATTACATACGTAATGTAACCTTCAAAAATATTATTATCCATATTATCAATAAGATCATGCTATTTAGCAGTAATTTTTTCTTTCCATTACTTATCAAAAAATTTTACAACATATTCTTCGGGTATAAATGTCACTGTCCTATTACAACAATCAAGAACAACTTGATTTGTTGCTAACCAGTCCATGCCCAATATCACATCAAAGTCATACATATCTAGTAGGATCAGGTCTGCTAACATGTTTCTATCTCCTATTTTATGTCTACAATCTTTATATAGTTGTTTTGTCATTTGACTATCTTTCATTAGTGTTCTAATCATTAGTACCCTTCCTAGTGGTTTGGGTTGTACATATGGAATCAATTTACTTATGAACATGGGCGATATAAAGGAATGAGTTGCACCAGAATCAAATAAAAATATAGCCTTAATATCAAAAATTAGAATAGTACCTTTAAATGCTTCAACTGGTGCATCAGTTTCTGTCGCCTCCCGTTCTAGAGCATACACTCGCCCCTGTCCTGCAATTCGCTTACCTTTTTCTTCCACTGTTGCCTTCCTCATTGGTGTGGAGGTAGTAGCAGGTGCTGTATTCTGTTCTGTATACCTCTGTGGGGCTGTGTCAATACTTCCGGGACAGTCTCTGACCTTGTGTCCCGTCTTACCACATTTGAAACAAACCCCCATTATTCTATAGCAGGACCTGTTACTGTGATTCCCACCACAGTGTCTGTACACCTCTACATTAGGCCGAGGTCCTCCGATTACAATCCCTTTGGTAGGTACTGAGCCCTAATAGATGGGAGGCTTGATAGTCTTACCCCGCATCTCCTCATAGTGCCTCTGTCGTTTAAACAATGGTCTCCTACCATCTCTGTCACTCCTGTCCCCAGCTGTCCTCTTCCAATCCTGCTCCTTACCCTTACCTAATCTGTTAGACTCAAAAGTCTGTATCTCGTAATCTTGTTCACACAATTGGGCTCGACGAACTGCCTCCTTATAGGTGCTAATATCAAACGGGGCCAGTCAGGCCCGAATTGGGGGTCTCAGTCCGTCCATAAATTTTTGAACTTTCTTCACCCTGTAGTCCATGGTGTCCGGATCATATCTTCCCAATGAGGTGAACATTGACTCATACTCATCAACAAATTTATTCCCCTAAATCAAGTTCGAGAACTCCGACTGTAATCTCCTCTGAGCAGTATCTGGAATGTACTTCCTCTGGAAGGCATCAAGAAATAGATCCCAAGTGATTACCCCATGCCTACTTCTTAAGATCAGTCGAGTGGACTTCTACCAGTGTTCAGCTTCGCCTTTTAGTACAAAAGCTGCAAAAGCAACTTTCTCGATAGAGTTACACCGAAAAAATCCATAAAACTTCTCTATCTCATTAATCCAGTCCTCGGCAACCACTGGATCTTAACCCCAGTAAAATATGGAGGTTTGAATTCCTGAAAGTGCCTCAACTTGTCCAACTCACAATCGTATCTCATATCATTACTATGCTGCTGTGGGGCCATTGGTGCCAGCGATTGTGGTACAGGCGAGGTCTGTGGCAGTGTAGTAGAAGGTTCTTTCGCTGGCGGCACTGGCGCTGTTTGGGTTGGCATAGGTGTGTCTGGCACAACTGCCAAAGTAGTAGGTGTAGCCTGAGCCGCAGTGCCCAGTGGGTTGTTCAGCCTGGCCAGCACTTGCCCGATCTGATTCAGTATTGACTCCACGCTACGTTCCAGACTAGTAATTCGGGCCTCGGAGCCTCAGTAGGGTTACGAGTGGGCTGTTCAGTAGTGGGGCCATCGAATCCTTCAATCCTCTCCTCACAACCTCGGGATGACCTGCCCCCTCGTCCCTTCGATCGACCTCGTTGTCCACCAGCCATAACTAATAGGCTTCCTGCATTTCAGTAGCAATTTCTTAGCAAAACATAGCAACATATACCCGTTTGTATCTAAATAACGTACATTAATGTTGGGGATGTGAACTTTTTAAGACTTTTCCACTTTTTTTATCGACTCATATCAAGCCAACCTTTGCTCTGATACCAACTCTATAACGACCCGAATTTACTGATATTTCGATTGGGCTACAAGTCGATAATATATCAAAATCCATAAAATTGCCTATTTTATTTAATTTCACTTAGTAATAGTTTAAAAACACAAAACAATAACATTACTATTTGAAAAATCGACATTTTGTTCTCATACAAAATAGTGTCAATCACATTTCCCCAGACATATGCTTACATACATTACTGTACTTACAGATACAAAACAATTATCCTTACTGGGTATACCTCTAGCTTAGGTGATTTCTTTCTGAAGCGTAGCTGTGCAAAATTCCTCGACTTATAGAGTTGAATTCCACTACTGATGCGAATCTATGGAGGAGAGTAAGGGGGATGAGCTCAACATGCTCAGTAAGAAAAACCTCATAGCAGATAGATAAATACACTACCTACAAAATATATATATTTTTATATTTGCTAAATCCCAAAAAGTTTCACAGATAATTTTCTCAGATACCAGATTTTAGAATTCAGAAAAGGATTTAGTATCGACTAAAGCACAAATACCAGAAACAGATTCTTCAGAAACAGAATATATATCAGTAATAGATTTAACTACTGTTATAAATCCAGAAAGCTAAGAGTTTTTCAGTAGCAAAACAAACAGATTCTCAGATATTTCAATTCAAGTAGACAAATTCAAATAGTTATTTTCAAATAAACGAGACAAGGCATGCATGCTATATCAGATATCAGAAATGACTATTGGCCAATGTCGATAACTCCGGGTAAATCACGAGCCAGGTGTGTCGGGATGTCAATCGTCGTGGGAGTGGTCAGCTACCCAAACGGCTCACAGATCAGAATGTCCGAAGACCAGAAACAGAATCAGAAGCACGGTACATCGTACTCGTGGACCGCAGATACAAAATCAGATACAAAAACAGATAGAAATGCAGCATGATCTCACCAACGCCTTTGTCTCAAAATTAGTGCTAGACGGACCGTACGACACACTGTCAGTACGCACTTAAGAACATTTAATCAGAATCAGAATAATTTTATAACAGATCGTTTTTCCTTAAATCACATATAAATTCTTTTGTTTTATGAAATTGTTCAAAATAGGCTGACTAGCCCTTTTTCGAAAAATCTCAAAAAATAGTCTATAAAAAATTCAAAATTCAAGATTTTCAATAATTAAACAGAATTCAAGTCATATCATAATTTTTGCAAATCATTTAAATTTAATTCAAAAAATTTGATTGTTTAACTAAGCTAAAATCTCTAATTTTCAGAGTCATAAAATTTGACCTAGTCTTTTCGGTAATTTCGACACTGCAAAATTCAACCTAAGTTTTATATCTACAAAGATACGAAAATTACACATATTTATCTCTAGCAGCGACGAGAATTTTCCTTACCTCGGTGTCTGTCCACGGTTCTCGATTGCCTCAACGTAGCGAGTCGACGAATCCGGTCCACTCGGGTTATTTCGGTCGGAGCCTTTTTCCCCTAGTTTTCAAATTTCTCTGTGCCTTCTCTCCTATCTCCAAATATTTTTACATTTATATTTATATATATATATATATAACTATATATATAAATATATTTTTTTTCTTTACTCTTTTTTTTCGGCTACTGTTCACTATTCTTCTTTTTAAATCTTCCCGTCATTTTCTTCATTTCTTTTCTTCTTCACAGCCGGCTACTGTTCATCATCTTCCATTTTAGCCTTCTGCTTCGCACCTCATATTCCCTCCCTTCATCACCATGTTCTTTTTCTTCCTCACTCTGACGCCTCCCGTCTCACCTCTCTTATCTCCGATGTTGCTCTCCCACCGTTACCTCCACTAGCCAGCTCTTCAAGGGAGGATAAAGCCCATGTTTTCGACTGGTTTGCCTCTCGGCTACCACTCATCCATCGTTTCTTCCCGATCTGTCATCATCATCGTCGGGGTTCTGCTACCATTCTCACCACTCTGCCAGCTCAGTGCCCCTCTATTTCCTCCGATTCCGACGCCTATGTCCAGCCCCTGTCACCGTTCAAGTTCTGCCTCTCTCGGTCTTTGCTATGTTTTTCGCTCACGGGTTCAGGTTTCAGTTTTTGGCTCTCGACTAGCTGGTTTATCACTCTTTTCTAACGCCAACTCCTGTTTCCTCTCCACTCTCTTCCTCTAGTCTCCCACTCAGGCTGCCTTCTTATTTTGATGCCTATGTAGGAACTATCATCGGGCATATTTTAGGATACCGATTCACTGCAAACCTCAGTCTCCCATTCCTGCTTCTATCCCTACTCTGCTAAAATCATCACGTACCCCCCTTCCTACACTGTCCGTATGTATCTATTTATATAAATGCTTCCAAGAAATTAGTTTCCTTGTATGCCGATTGTTTCACCATTGCTATGTCCACTGACCCTGTACCAGGTTCACTCTTATTTTATATGTATATTCACATCCACTTCAGTACTCAGTTGCCACTCCTCTGCTCCTTTTCATTTTCGTTTCTTTTCCAAGGCAGCTCGGCAGTTCAACCACCCTTACCCGAAGACTTCCCTGTTTCCATACTTTCCTGTCTATCATTTCATTTTCAACTTTGACTCTTGCTCTCTATCTTTTCTGCTTCAATGTACTTTCATTTTTATGCATGTACAGAGTCGGGCAGAGCGGGGTTTGGTAACTGCTTCCTTCTCTCGGTCAGACCACCCAGCAGGCATTTTAGCCATACTCCCATGCCCTCTTTCGTGCTTCAGTTATCTCCCTACTGCACACACACAATCCTCAAGATTGGTTTACATACCGTGCACGTTTCCTCCCTTCTCTACTGTCATCCCAGAGTTGTGTACATTATAAATATATCTAACGTATATTTATATATTCCTTTGTACACTTTACTGCTCCCATGTTGGTATATATATATATGTACATATATATATACATATATATATACATATATATATATATGCACATTCCTATATTCTTAACACATATTTATATGTGTATATACTTTCACTCTATAGAGTATTCTTAGTGGATCATACAAACGTAGGTATATAAATACGTGTATACGCTCCTCCATGTACTTAATCACATTACTATTATTAGTTATTTATTTATAAATTAGATTTAGGTAATTGGCTTATCCAAGTTTCTTATATTCCAAAACATAATTTAACTTAATTGTCCACATTATCATTTATAGCTACACCGAGCTTACTGAAAATTCACGGTATTTACATATGGAGTGGAGATGTACCCAAGACAGCTTTTTGCACCCGGTATGGACATTATGAGTTTATGGTTATACCATTCGGGTTGATGAATGCTCCCGCAGCTTTTAGTCGTTGATGAACGAGGTGTTCCACCAGTACTTGGATCGATTTGTCATTGTGTTTATTGATGATATACTGGTGTACTCAAGATCTACAGAAGAGCATGAACAACATCTAAGGATAGTGCTGCAGACCCTCCTAAAGAAGAAGTTGTACGGTAAACTCAGTAAGTGCGACTTTTGGTTAGAACAGATCTTTTTTCTGGGTCATATAGTATCAAAAAATGGAATGTTAGTGGATCCATCTAAGATTGAGGTCGTGGTTCAGTGGCAGAGTCCCCAGACAGTGACGGAGATCAGAAGTTTCCTGGGTTTAGCTGGATATTATCGAAGGTTTGTGGAGGAATTCTCGAGATTAGCTGCTCATTTGACACGTCTCACGAGAGAAAATATTGAATTTGTGTGGGACGATAAGTGTGAGAAAAGTTTTAAGGAGCTGAAGAGGAGGTTAACTACAGCTCCAATACTCACCATTCCTACCAGCTCAGGAGGTCTCTCGATGTATGCGGATGCTTCACACCAAGGACTGGGCTGTGTGTTGATGCAAGATGGGAAGGTAATAGCCTATAAATCAAGGCAGTTGAAAGATCATGAGAGAAACTACCCAACCCACGCTTTAGAGTTGGTGGCCGTAGTGTTTGCTTTGAAAATATGGCGCCATTATCTCTATGGTGAGAGATTTCAGGTTTACACTGATCACAAGAGCCTTAAGTACCTGTTCTCGCAGAAAGAGTTGAACATGAGACAAAGGAGATGACTCGAACTTCTAAAGGATTATGATTATGAGATTCGGGAAGAAGGAAAAATTGAGCCATCGATATATAGGGCCATTTGAGATACTTGATAAGGTGGGAGATAAGGCATATCGGCTGGCATTGCCACCTGAGCTAGCAAGCGTACATAACGTCTTCCACGTATCCACATTAAGGAAGTATCATCCAGACCCTGCACATGTAATAAGGTACGAACCTTTGCAGCTCAATGAAGGCATGACGTACTGTCATAATCCCGCTTTAGGGAACCCTTCTATCCATACATTCTCTACTACGGTTGGGCTGTGAGAAGATGCAATTACTAAAAATTTATTTATTTACAGCGGAATATTTAAAACTTTAATTCACACTCCCAGGTGTGTGTGTAAATACACAAAATTAATTGTATAAATACCATGTGCTTACATATCATCCCCTTAATACTGATTACAATCCTAAGATATAACTGTGCGATACGATATATTAGATACAAAATACTCGTGTATACAAATCTTATACCTTTGCGGATTGCGGGAGCTGTTCAACACAAAAGACTTAGAGATCACCGCTCCCTTACTTCTCAGTACCTGGAGGGGGAAAAATAGTGGGATGAGCAAACCACGGCTCAGTAAGGAAATGTATGCTAGCAGGTAGATATCGTACTACCTACATAGCCCATGCATGCATAAACCAAAACCATGTTTTCGTTATAAATGGAAATATCATACGAACAATGCATTTAAATACATATTTCTCAAGAGCATTTTCGTGTAAATCAAATGTCAAACTTCCATTTAAAACATGCTCATAAATAGTGCCCTCATGGCACGAATGTGAAATCGGAGATTTATTAAAACATGAAATCCCTTTCATTTCTCAAATCATTCTTTCTCGCAAGTCTCTTTCTTTTCTGAGATTGTCTCTGTTTCTCGATTCTCTGAGACAGGCATGGAATTTTAGGCAATCAAATATCCACGACTTATGGCCACAGTCAGGGATCCCAGGCCTCACTGATCGGGTGTGCACAGGGTATCACTTCGCCTGAAGGGGGATGGGTCAGTCCTACCCTCCGGCTCATCTCAATCCACCTCATCTCCTCGTATACTCACGGTGAAGATACGTCGTGTGTCATCTACGCGATACTTGTACTCACGTGCACCCAGCACGGTACATAGTATACCAACGGGTGACTACACTATTCTACGTACAACCGTGGACCCAAGTCCATACTCCAACTCCGATGGACTTTTTATCCTTAAACCATGTCTCATATACCAGGCGAGCAAGCAGCGCGACACACAGTCAACGCAAAGCTCCAGCGTGGTACGATCTATCGTTAAGGCCCAGCCCGTTCAATTGGCCGTCGGCTGGTATCCCCTTGGGTCCCAGACCCCCAGGTTTACCTTAACTCAACAAAACAGGTACGAGCATAGTTCTCGCACTTTCTCAAAACCTCCGTGCGAGTTAATCTCCCGCACGGTACATCAAGGCTTTAAACCGGGTGTGAGCTAACGCTTCGACACCAAATCTCATCTCAAAACTGATAGATGGCTATTTTCTCTTTTTAAAACTCAAAACACGTTTATTCACATAGCATGCCTTTTCATGCCAAAGCATGTAAAATTAGCCAAACTATCATCAACATTTCTCAATCATCAATAACCATGTAAAATTGAGAATTTCATTGAAAACATGCATATCATGCTATTTCCTTACCCTATCCCATTTCTCAATACATATATATACATCATAGTACTTTTCATACTTCCACATCATTTCATAAACTTATAATATCGTACTAGTCCTAGCAATATATCTACGAAATTGCTGTAATTACGTACGAACATCTCTATAGCTAACACACAGTCCCTTACCTCGTTTTACTTGTGTGCAACTATCCGCCTTTATGCTTCTTGCGTTCTCATCTTGACTTGCTCCGGCGTATCATCCGAAACTGAAATTCATCCATCAACATTTGAGTCAATGACTCTAACTCTTATTCAACTAAGCATTTATCCAATGCCTTAATTACACATTTTTACCCTTTGTGGTAAATCTCCCAATT
The DNA here is from genome assembly GCA_033439115.1 of Firmiana major. Classification (NCBI taxonomy): domain Eukaryota; kingdom Viridiplantae; phylum Streptophyta; class Magnoliopsida; order Malvales; family Malvaceae; genus Firmiana; species Firmiana major. The sequence continues at coordinate 13,445,530 of CM065898.1, read as the reverse complement.
TATCCTAATATCAACATTTCCAAACCATTTCCACAACATACTCATCCACTCAAGATATCCCATTCATCAAAAATACTCCCACATTCCACTTTCTCACACTTGACTCTTTCTCAGCTATATGCATTTCATACCATCCTAGGTAGTTCTATCCACAATATGCACACCCAAATATCTTTATAATCATTAACTAAACCAATGTACTTGGATTTGTGCATTAGAACTTACCTCATTGGATTTCCTCTTGCTCCAATTAGGATTGCCCTCTATTTCTTCAATCCTTCAAATGGGAAAATGCCTCTAGACTATGTTGTTCTTCTCTTTGATGTGAACAACTTTGTCTCTAATAGCCTCTCCTTAAATCCCACTGAAAATGGCTGGATTTAGGAGTGAGAAACTAGATTTCTTTGAGTTGAAGTGAAATGGAAATGTTTGTCCCGAAATTCTGATGATCCAACTGCTCCCATTTATAGGTTTGACTTGATGAGATCGATCTTCCTTGGGTGGAGATCGATCTGTTCCTCAAAAATCCCTCTTTTCTGAGACGTTTTAAAGGTAGGAGATCGATCTGTCGAGGCTGGAGATCGATCTGCTGTCAAACAGAAGCTTAAGGGGATCGATCTGGCCTTATGGGAGATCGATCTGCTTCCAACCCGAGAGCTAAGGAGATCGATCTGCTTCCTTTAGAGATCGATCTGTCCCCTTCCATTTCTCACCTAAGGGCATTCTGGCTCTCCCAGATCGATCTCTCATCCTATGAGATCGATCTGGCCTTCACAAATTCCAGATTTCCTGCAGTTTTTCTGCAACAACTCTTACCAAGCACCCTTAATTTGCTTCCATGATCATTTTCTCATTCATCCATCTTTGAGACTTGAAAATGGGATCCATCCTCTCTACATACACATTAAAACTTGTGTAGAATCTTTGTTTGACCAATTATATACGATATTATTCGAATGGAATTATACACTTATGTAAATCTTTCCTTCCATTTTACTATACTACTCATATCCCATTTTGATCACATTCTTCTCGTTTCAAGTTTATTTCCTCCTACTCACTCATAATGCAACTTGTACGTATAATCACAATTCTTACTACAAGTGCGTACATAATCTTATGAACTTACATTGCATACACTTCACATTACAATACGTCATCTTACTTATGATTCTATTTACATTCCCATGTTCCTATATACATAGCTATACATGTACAGGGTCTCACATTCTCCCCCACTTAAAGAATTTGGTCCTCCAAATTAGAACCAATTCAATCTGTGAATAACTCGGGATACTTTTCCCACATCAAACTTTTCAGTTCCCATGTGGCCTCTTCCACAGTGTGATGTTACCACAAAATCTTAACCAATGAAATCGTTTTGTTTCGCAACACCTTCTCTTTCCTGTCCAACACCCTGATCGGTCTCTCGACATACGACATATCTTTCTTGAGCTCCAACGGCTCATAGCTAATTACATGTGTCGGATCCGGGTAGTACTTCCGAAGGATAGAAACGTGGAAGACATTGTGGACTTCTGCCAGCTCAGGTGGTAAGGCTAGCCTATATGCTCCTTCTCCCACTCTATCCAAAATCTCGAAGGGACCAATGTAACGAGGACTTAATTTTCCTTTCTTCCCAAACCTCATTATTCCCTTAGAAGGAGATACTTTCAAAAATACGGACTCGCCAACATCAAACTCAAGTGGTCTCCGTCTCCTGTCAGCGTAGCTCTTTTGTCGACTTTGAGCTGTTCGCAACCTCTCGCATATTATCTGAACATCCTCGGAGGCTTGCTTAACCAAATCGGGGGCGAGCAATTGTCTGTCACCAACTTCTTCCCAACCAATGGGCGATCGGCATCTACGACCGTATAGTGCCTCATAAGGGGCCATACCAATACTTGAGTGATGACTGTTATTGTAGGCGAACTCAATCAATGGCAACTGATCGTCCCATGAGCCTCTAAAATCCAGTACACACGCTCTCAACATATCCTCCAGGGTCTGTATAGTCCTCTCTGACTGACCATCTGTCTGAGGATGAAAAGCGGTGCTAAAACTCAACTGGGTCCCCATCGCTTCCTGGAAATGTCCCCAAAAGTGGGAAGTGAAGCGGGCATCCCTATCCGAAACAACACTCACTGGGACTCCATGCAATCTCACTATTTCTCACACATACAGATTCGCCAGTGCACTCAATGTATCTGTAGATCTCATGGCTAAGAAATGTGCCGATTTCGTTAACCGATCTACTATCACCCATATCGCATCATGGTTCTTACGGGTTCTCGGTAACCCCATCACAAAATTCATGGTGACATGCTCCCACTTCCATGTTGGTATCGATAGAGGTTGTAATAATCCTCCTCGTTTCTGATGTTCGACTTTTACTTGCTGACAAGTGAGACATCTAGCGACATACTCAGCTATGTCTCTCTTCATTCCAGACCACCAATATACTTTTCGGAGGTTTTGATACATCTTACCACTCCCCGGGTGTATCGTGTATCTCGACGAGTGTGCCTCTGATAAGATCAGCTTTCTCAGCTCTAAATCCTTAGGAACACATATTCTATCTCCAAACCTTAGTATTCCATCTGGACTCAATATAAAATCAGTACCCTTCCCTTTCCGGATTTGGCTAATCATGACAATACACCATTGATCGATTTGCTGAGCTTGTCGGATTCTCTCAATCAACTCCGGTTCTAATCTCAAGCTAGCAATGATCCCATAGCTGCCAATCTCAGGTAGGGTCATATCCAGACTAAGGTTCGTGAATTGTTCCATCAACTCGTGCTCTCTAACCATCATATGTGATACCAACCCGAGACTCTTCCGACTCAATGCATCGGCAACCACATTTGCCTTCCCCGGGTGGTACAAGATCTCACAATCGTAGTCCTTGAGGAGTTCCAACCACCTCCTCTGTCTCATGTTTAAGTCCTTTTGCGAGAATAGATATTTCAGACTCTTATGATCCGTAAAGATCTGAAATCTCTCACCATATAAGTAGTGGCGCCATATCTTCAACGCAAACACTACGGCCGCTAACTCCAAATCGTGAGTGGGGTAGTTCTTCTCATGATCCTTCAGCTGTCTAGATCCATAAGCTACTACCCTTCCATCTTGCATCAAAACGCAGCCTAGTCCTTGATGCGAAGCATCAGTATACACCGAGTAATTCCCTGAACTGTTAGGGATGACAAGAACTGGCGCGGTAGTTAATCTGCGCTTAAGCTCCTGAAAACTCCTCTCACATGCTTCATCCCATGAAAACTCCACACTCTTCCTCGTAAGACGTGTCAATGGAGCAGCTAATCTAGAGAAACCTTCTACAAATCTCCTGTAGTAACCAGCCAAACCTAGAAAACTTCTGATCTCTGTGACTGTCCTAGGTTGTTCCCATTGAACGACTGCCTCAATCTTGGATGGATCTACTGACACCCCATCCTTCGATATAACATGGCCTAGAAAAGAAATCTGTTTTAGCCAAAAGTCACATTTGTTAAGCTTGGCATATAACCTTTTCTCTCGGAGGGTTTGCAAAATAATCCTTAAGTGCTGCTCATGCTCTTCTCTGGACCTTGAATACACCAATATGTCATCAATGAAAATAATTACGAATTGGTCCAGGTATGGCTTGAAAACTTCATTCATTAGAGCCATAAAAGCTGCCGGCGCATTGGTCAACCCAAATGGCATCACTAAGAATTCGTAATGACCATAGCGGGTACGAAATGCTGTCTTGGGCACATCTTCCTTCCGAATCTTCAATTGATGATACCCAGACCTCAGATCTATCTTGGAGAAGATCTGTGCTCCCCGAAGTTGATCCAGTAAATCATCAATGTGTGGCAAGGGGTACTTATTCTTGATGGTAGCCTTGTTTAACATCCGATAGTCAATGCACAACCTGAGGCTCCCATCTCTCTTCTTCACAAATAATACCGGGGCTCCCCATGGTGAGACGCTCGGTCTTATGAACCCCTTCTCTAACAACTCTTGCAGCTGTTTCTTTAATTCCTCTAACTCAACTGGGGCCATCCTATATGGTGACTTCGATATTGGTTCGGTTCCAAGCGTCAAGTCTATACCGAATTCCGTTTCTCTATCAGGTGGCAATCCTGGTAGATCGTCTGGAAAGACATCAGGGAATTCTTTGACCACTGAGATGTCCTCCATATCCGGATGTACTTTGTTCAAATCCACCACATAAGCAACAAAACCTTCAAAACAACACTCAAGCCATTTATACCAAAGTACTTTACTAATCACAAAATTTAAGATTTCATTTCTTCTCTTAAAATCTTACAACACATTCTTCAGGTAGAGAAAACTTAATAGACTTAGAACGACAGTCTATGACAGCATGATTGGCGGCTAACCAATCCATTCCCAAAATTACATCAATGTCATACATATTCAACAAAATCAAGTTGGCTGTCATGCACTTATCTCCCACCCTCACTTTACAATCTTTATACACTTGCTCAACTAATTGGCTAACTCTCATTGGAGTACTTATTAGTAAGGTCCTACTCAAGTATGTGGGTTCTACAAAACCTTTTAACTTAGATGCACATGCAGGTGATATGAAGGAATGCGTAGCACCAGAATCAAATAAAGCTATAACCTCTAAATTGAAAATCAAGATTGTACCTTTTATCACTTCAGAAGAGGTATCAGCCGATGCCTGGTCTATCGCATACACCCTGCCTTGACCCACAACTTGTTTTCCTTTCTCTTCAGCCGAGGCTTTCTTTCTTGCAGGAGGTGCAACTGTAGGAACCCTCTCTGGCTCTTTACCCCTCTGTGGAACTGCCTCAACTATCTCGGGCACTCTCTGGCATAATGTCCAAATTTACCACATCTGAAACATCGGGTACCCTGAAGATGACATGGCCTACCACCATGGTATCGACCGCATAGCCTACACTGATCTGTAGTCGGTCGAGGTCCACCAATCACTATTCCCCTGGCTGGTGTCTGAGTCGGAGGCATAAAAGGTCTAGCAACCTTTTTCTGGAACTCATCTACCTCTCTCCGACGTTTACTCATGAATTTTCGACCAAATTTGGCACTCTTGCCATCTCCCAGCTTCCTCGGACCCTTGTCCTTTCCCCAACTAAACTCAGAGATCTGTAAGTCATGATCCTGCTCGCATAACTGGGCCCGTCGCACAGCCTCTCTATATGTAGCGACATCAAATGGGGCCAACTTCGCTCGGATCGAAGGCCTCAGTCCATCTACAAATCTACGGACTCTGACAGCTTCACTCCTGATCGAGTCCGGATCATATCGACCCAGTGAAGTGAATCGTGACTCGTACTCATCGACTGTTCGATTCCCTTGAGTCAGATTCAGAAATTCCATCTGTAGTCTCCGTCGAGCAGTATCTGGGATGTATTACTCTCTGAAAACGTCCAAGAACATATCCCACGTGATAACCATTCCTTGAGCTCTTAACATCGGCCTGACGGACTTCCACCAGTGCTCTGCTTCGCCTCTCAATACAAAGGTCGCAAGTGCTACTCTCTCCGTAGCTGAACATCTACAGAAGTCGAATAACTTCTCCATTTGACTGATCCAGTCCTCAGCCACCGTCGGATCCTTTACTCCGCTAAACGAAGGAGGCTTAAAGTCCATAAAGTGCCTCAATCTTTCCATATCACAATCATATCCATACCCCAAATCATCATCATGCTGATGTGGGGCTACCGGAGGAGGTACCGGTCGAATATGAGGTTCCCGTGGCCTAGCCGGTTCAGCTTGCGCAGGTGCAACATTCTCAGGTTCAGGTGCAGCTGCTGGGGGATTCGGTGCAGCCTGTCCCGCTGTACCAGGTGTACCCTCAAACCTAGCCATGATCTGACCCATCATGGTCATCATCATGCGCATGTCTTCCTCCAATCGAGTGATTCGAGGATCAGAAGCCTCTATCTGTTCCTGGGGCTCATGACTAGAGGATGATCTACTGTGCCTCTCAGTCCTGTCATTTTGCCCTCGAGCCCTCGAGCTCTCTCCCCTCTTGCGGTGTCTCTCAGGCATAACTCACTAGCCTGATAACTTTCTTGCGTTATAACAAACATTTAATTCACTACCAGCTCCGTATACACATTTGTATCTAAATATCGCACAGTAACTTGGGGATGTATGTTTTCTTAGTCCTAAGCATCAACTCACATCAGACCAACCAAGCTCTGATACCAAGCCTGTCATGCCCCGCTTTAGGGAACCCTTCTATCCATACATTCTCTACTACGGTTGGGCTGTGAGAAGATGCAATTACTAAAAATTTATTTATTTACAGCGGAATATTTAAAACTTTAATTCACACTCCCAGGTGTGTGTGTAAATACACAAAATTAATTGTATAAATACCATGTGCTTACATATCATCCCCTTAATACTGATTACAATCCTAAGATATAACTGTGCGATACGATATATTAGATACAAAATACTCGTGTATACAAATCTTATACCTTTGCGGATTGCGGGAGCTGTTCAACACAAAAGACTTAGAGATCACCGCTCCCTTACTTCTCAGTACCTGGAGGGGGAAAAATAGTGGGATGAGCAAACCACGGCTCAGTAAGGAAATGTATGCTAGCAGGTAGATATCGTACTACCTACATAGCCCATGCATGCATAAACCAAAACCATGTTTTCGTTATAAATGGAAATATCATACGAACAATGCATTTAAATACATATTTCTCAAGAGCATTTTCGTGTAAATCAAATGTCAAACTTCCATTTAAAACATGCTCATAAATAGTGCCCTCATGGCACGAATGTGAAATCGAAGATTTATTAAAACATGAAATCCCTTTCATTTCTCAAATCATTCTTTCTCGCAAGTCTCTTTCTTTTCTGAGATTGTCTCTGTTTCTCGATTCTCTGAGACAGGCATGAAATTTTAGGCAATCAAATATCCACGACTTATGGCCACAGTCAGTGATCCCAGGCCTCACTGATCGGGTGTGCACAGGGTATCACTTCGCCTGAAGGGGGATGGGTCAGTCCTACCCTCCGGCTCATCTCAATCCACCTCATCTCCTCGTATACTCACGGTGAAGATACGTCGTGTGTCATCTACGCGATACTTGTACTCACGTGCACCCAGCACGGTACATAGTATACCAACGGGTGACTACACTATTCTACGTACAACCGTGGACCCAAGTCCATACTCCAACTCCGATGGACTTTTTATCCTTAAACCATGTCTCATATACCAGGCGAGCAAGCAGCGCGACACACAGTCAACGCAAAGCTCCAGCGTGGTACGATCTATCGTTAAGGCCCAGCCCGTTCAATTGGCCGTCGGCTGGTATCCCCTTGGGTCCCAGACCCCCAGGTTTACCTTAACTCAACAAAACAGGTACGAGCATAGTTCTCGCACTTTCTCAAAACCTCCGTGCGAGTTAATCTCCCGCACGGTACATCAAGGCTTTAAACCGGGTGTGAGCTAACGCTTCGACACCAAATCTCATCTCAAAACTGATAGATGGCTATTTTCTCTTTTTAAAACTCAAAACACGTTTATTCACATAGCATGCCTTTTCATGCCAAAGCATGTAAAATTAGCCAAACTATCATCAACATTTCTCAATCATCAATAACCATGTAAAATTGAGAATTTCATTGAAAACATGCATATCATGCTATTTCCTTACCCTATCCCATTTCTCAATACATATATATACATCATAGTACTTTTCATACTTCCACATCATTTCATAAACTTATAATATCGTACTAGTCCTAGCAATATATCTACGAAATTGCTGTAATTACGTACGAACATCTCTATAGCTAACACACAGTCCCTTACCTCGTTTTACTTGTGTGCAACTATCCGCCTTTATGCTTCTTGCGTTCTCATCTTGACTTGCTCCGGCGTATCATCCGAAACTGAAATTCATCCATCAACATTTGAGTCAATGACTCTAACTCTTATTCAACTAAGCATTTATCCAATGCCTTAATTACACATTTTTACCCTTTGTGGTAAATCTTCCAATTTATCCTAATATCAACATTTCCAAACCATTTTCACAACATACTCATCCACTCAAGATATCCCATTCATCAAAAATACTCCCACATTCCACTTTCTCACACTTGACTCTTTCTCAGCTATATGCATTTCATACCATCCTAGGTAGTTCTATCCACAATATGCACACCCAAATATCTTTATAATCATTAACTAAACCAATGTACTTGGATTTGTGCATTAGAACTTACCTCATTGGATTTCCTCTTGCTCCAATTAGGATTGCCCTCTATTTCTTCAATCCTTCAAATGGGAAAATGCCTCTAGACTATGTTGTTCTTCTCTTTGATGTGAACAACTTTGTCTCTAATAGCCTCTCCTTAAATCCCACTGAAAATGGCTGGATTTAGGAGTGAGAAACTAGATTTCTTTGAGTTGAAGTGAAATGGAAATGTTTGTCCCGAAATTCTGATGATCCAACTGCTCTCATTTATAGGTTTGACTTGATGAGATCGATCTTCCTTGGGTGGAGATCGATCTGTTCCTCAAAAATCCCTCTTTTCTGAGACGTTTTAAAGGTAGGAGATCGATCTGTCGAGGCTGGAGATCGATCTGCTGTCAAACAGAAGCTTAAGGGGATCGATCTGGCCTTATGGGAGATCGATCTGCTTCCAACCCGAGAGCTAAGGAGATCGATCTGCTTCCTTTGGAGATCGATCTGTCCCCTTCCATTTCTCACCTAAGGGCATTCTGGCTCTCCCAGATCGATCTCTCATCCTATGAGATCGATCTGGCCTTCACAAATTCCAGATTTCCTGCAGTTTTTCTGCAACAACTCTTACCAAGCACCCTTAATTTGCTTCCATGATCATTTTCTCATTCATCCATCTTTGAGACTTGAAAATGGGATCCATCCTCTCTACATACACATTAAAACTTGTGTAGAATCTTTGTTTGACCAATTATATACGATATTATTCGAATGGAATTATACACTTATGTAAATCTTTCCTTCCATTTTACTATACTACTCATATCCCATTTTGATCACATTCTTCTCGTTTCAAGTTTATTTCCTCCTACTCACTCATAATGCAACTTGTACGTATAATCACAATTCTTACTACAAGTGCGTACATAATCTTATGAACTTACATTGCATACACTTCACATTACAATACGTCATCTTACTTATGATTCTATTTACATTCCCATGTTCCTATATACATAGCTATACATGTACGGGGTCTCACACGTACATTGAGAGATCGATTCAGATATTGGACAGAAAAGAGAAAATATTGAGGATAAAGATAATTCCATTGGTGAAGGTTCTTTGGCAACATCACACGGTGGAAGGGGCCACATGGGAATTGGAGAGTTTGATACGAGAGAAGTATCCTAAGTTGTTCATAGAATGATTGGTTCAATTTAGAGGATAAAATTTTCTAAGCAGGGGAGAATGTGAGGCCCCATAGATGTATAACTTTGTATATGTGTAAATAGTGATATAGTTGTAATGTGAAGCATGAATGATGTAAGTTCATAAGTTTAATGTACACACTTGTAATAAGAGTTGTGTACAAGTTACATTATGTATGAATATGAATAAATGGATTTAAACATGTGAAGAATATGAGTAGAATGAAATATGAGTAGTACGGTAAAATGGAAGGAAGATTTCATAAGTGGTGCATTTTCATTTGGTTTATATCATGTACCTTTGGTTATACATAGATTTCACACAAGTTTTAATCGGTATAAAGTATGAATGGATGTCATTTTCAAGTCTCAAAGATGATTGAACGAGAAAATAACTATGAAAGCAAATTAAAGATGTTTTAGGTGAAGTTACTGCAAAAAAACTGTAGTATAATCTGAAAAATATGAAGGCTAGATCGATCTTATAAGATGAGAGATCGATCTGGAAGAGTAAAAAATGCTATTGTCTGAGTAATAAAGCAGTACAGATTGATCTCCAATAGAGTCAGATCGATCTGCTAAACATTCTGCAAAGAGAAGATCGATTTCAAGACAAACAGATCGATCTCTTTAACTCTCGGGTTGAAGCAAGATCGATCTCCTCCCGAGCCAAATTGATCTCTTGGAGCTACTACCTGAGACAGATCGATCTCCAGTCTTCGACAGATTCATCTCTTGCCTTCAAATGCCGTGAAAAAAAAAAGGATTTTAGGAGGACCAGATTAATCTCCACCCAAGGCAGATTGATCTCATTAAGCTGAATCTATAAATAGGAGCAGTTGAATTTGCAGATTTCAAGAACAACCAACTTTTTTCATCTTCCAATCCAAAAACCTAGATTTTACCCTCTAAATTCAACCATTTTCAAGAAGATTTGAGGGAAAGCTATTAGACACAAAGTCACAGCGAAGAGAAGAACAACTTAGCTTGGAGGCATTTTCTCCATTTGTTGGATTTAAGGAACAATGGGCATTTCTATTTGGAGCAAGGAGTAAATCCAAATAAGTGAGTTTCTAAAGCACCAGCTTAAGTACATTGTTAAGCTATTGATGTTTAGGGTTGATTGGGATGCTTAGTAATGTTAGAAACTATCACAAATGCAATGGAATGGTTTTAACCTAGAAATGGGATAGTGCGAGAAAGTGAAATGTAGAGGATTAGATGATGAATGAGATATCTTAAGGTAATAATAGTGTTGTGGGTATGAGTTTAAGATAGTGTTATGGAATGAATAAAAAGGCTTCCCCAAAAAGAGTAAAATGAGTATTTAAGGCATTGGGTAAAAAGGTATAGTTGAATGAGAGTTAAGAACGTTAACTCAAGTGTTTGGATGAATGAATTGCAGCTTCCGAGGATACGCCGGAACAAGTGGAGCTTAAAACTTGAGAAGCTAAGAGGAGGAGAGTTGCACCTCGAGGAAATCGAGGTAAGGGAATTGTGTGGACTCCTAGAGATATCTGTGTGCAATTTGGGCGCTTAAATGCTTTGCTAGAATGCAAGAGATATTAGGAAATGAAATTGGGTGATTGAAGGGCAAAAGTTAGGTGTTTGAGAAAAGTGCATGAAAACAAAAGCAGATGCTTTGAAAACCGTATTTTGTTGCTTTTTAGCAAATGATTGGTAGGTTGGCTAACATTTGAAATGATTTGCAAAATAAATTATTTGATTTGGTTGATAACCATGTTTTGCAAAGAATTGAGCCACATATATGGACTTCGTGAGAATGAAAGCATGTTAGAGCATGACTCGCACGCGATTTGATATGTTTTATACGCATGAGTGCATGGATTTTCATGATGTTGTGCGAGAGTTAAACTTGCACAAGCTTTATACCGATTTTGGCATGGTGCTAGAGCATAGCTCGCATTAGATGCCCATCATACTTGATGTCGTGCTAGGAGCTTCAGGTAGATTGGGTGTCTCACCGATTAAATAGGCTCGTACGTGCATTTTTGAGATTTTGACATGTTGATAGCTATGTTAGGAGCTTCGGGTAAACAAGACGTCGTAACGATTAAAAAGGCTCACACATGCGTTTTAGAGATGTGGCGTGATATGATGTGTTGATATGGGTCCATGGAGTAAGTTGTACCGTGCATGTAGCATGGAGTACATTGTACTGTGTTGAGATTTTGTTATGTCGTCTTCGGACGAGATCTACAATGGACCGACAGGTTGGACTTGACCTACCTACCGTGTGGAAGCAGATAGTGGTGATACCCCGCACACCTGATCCGTGTAGTTTGGGATCACAGGATATGGCCATAGTCCTAGAGGAGATTTCTCTTATTATATTGCCTATCTCACATGTCTTGTTTTATGAAAAATCCATATTTTTGAAATGCTTTGTGGGTCAGGACAATCCGAGGGGAAGGGGATGAATCCTGGCCAGTGGTGATTTTATTGAGATGAGAAAGTATGTTAATGGTTTTATAGTGCACTGATGCATGATGATTAATATCATGCTTTATTTGTGAAATATCCATGATGATTAATGTCATGCTTTATTTGTGAAATATGCATGATGATTTATGTCATGCTTTAAATTTGATTTGTGCACTGAGCTAAACAACATGAGTTGCTTTACATGCCATGAACACAAGCACGAAATAATGCTTTTGAGATGTGAATGAGAATTGTGTAGTTTTATGCATGACATCACGATCATGTAGATAGTGCAATATTTATCTGTTCGCATGATTGCCTTACTGAGCATGTGGTTTGCTCACCCCCTTATTCTCCCCCTCTCTACAGAGATTTAAGTATAGATTGAGAGTGACTGGAGGCGTCCCCTTTTGGTATCCGCTGCATCCCATCGCGTAAGGTATACACATTGATGAGATTTTTATATCTAAACTTTTTATAGCATAGTAGCATTTTGTATGTAACTATTGGGGATGTAAAGCAATGTAAACACATGTAAAGAGCACTCTGATTTAATTTTACAAGTGTTTACCTTATTTTAAAAATGCAAATTAAATTGGTATGGTGGAATGAGATAGACATTGACACACAGCCCAACTGTTGAGGAGAGTAGTTGTCCACGATCGAGGAAGGACGAATAATAGATAATGCATGAAAATGCGAAAACTTTATACGTATTTTGGTAAGTTGAGGGTCGTGACAGTTATCCCCACCAATAGTTTGAGGACATACATCCTAGATTGGATCCAAAATAAAGCCTAACGAAATGCCTTTTTCACGAAATGCCTTAGATTTTGACAAAAGTGGCACATATCTCTAAATTCCTCTGATTTTCTATATTCAAAGGTATTGGTGGAACCAGAATGGAAATGAGCTTGGCAAATTTCTTCCTTCAAAGTGACCTTCTATTGAGACCTCTTCATAATATTGTTTGGAACTATATTAACATATGTTAACATGAGGGTCGAATGAGATCTATTAACCCAAAAGATCTCCTCCTTTTAGATGATAATATCACTTTTGATATTTAAATGCCATACTTCGTTCTATCATTAAGGCACGTTGAATGAGATCTGCGAACCTGAAAGATCTCCAACTTTCTACCTCAGAAGGAAATGATTCAGAATTTGCCACGTATATAACTAATCTCCTATTGCAACCAACCTTTATAAATCTTTGTGAACTATTCCTAAATGGTATCCATAAATACTTCGTGATCATCACTTATCAGAACATTATCTGATGTGCTCATTAATGATATACCCTATATAATCAGAGAATTTTCACTTGAGTGTTCTTGAAATCCATATTAATACTTTGTCCTCAAAGAGCTCAAAATAGTGGGTATATAAGATGGATCAACTCTCTAGTCTATTTCTAAGTTTAATATAACTATAATTGTAAAGAGTGATTCATACTATTTTATCTAATTTAATCCTGTTAGAGACTTTATATGTGATAGTTACATAAACAATCATAATTAACGGAGACTAGTGAGATAACTCAAACAGTATTGTATTTATCCCATAATACATTATAAAGGATAATGCAAAGTTAGTTGAATTTAAACCATGATGATCGCCCACCGACAGGGTAGGCAAAACTGGTTGAATCCTCTCATTTCCAAGCATCCTTCGAAGCAATAAGCAATCCGACAGGGAGAGAATTGTCTCTTCAAAGATCTTAGCAAACTACTAACTATCACTATGCATTACCTTATTATTATCTCTTGAAAATTAATAGAATAATCATAAAAAAATCTTCATGACTATTCATGCGACAGGTAAGTACTGATCAATCAAATTATGATTTTGTAATTTTAAGAATATTCACACAATTAATTGACCAAAATTAACTACATCCAAAATATGCAATTTTGGAAGCATATGTAGTAATTTTAGGTCTAACATAATCAATTACACATAAATGTGAATATTCAAATAATAAGGCAATGTTATTATAGAGAGTGTATATGTTTAAACAAATTATTAACATAATGGGTAGATCTTATCCAGAGAACTGGCTGAAACAAAATATCCAAATAATTTATTTAAACTCATTTATTAGGCCAATTATCAACAACCTTTTATGGGCATGACTATATTCTAAAATTAAGTAAATTATGAATTAAAGGGGTAATTAAATTTCTACAAATTACCTAAGAATTAATTCCTCTAAAAATTCACTTATAATCATTCAATTTTGGGCTTAACAATTAATTTTAGATATCATACAAAATTTGGCCTATAATCAAAATGGCGTAAGAATCAATTAACCAAATGACCTAGTAATTAATTAATCAAAATGACAGACTATAATCCAAAATGACCTATTAATTAATTGAGCAAAATGGCCTTAAAATTAATATCCAAGTTCAATATCCAAATAAAAATTAATTAATTAAAATGGCCCCTAAATTAATTAGGCAAAATGGCTTCAAAATTAATTAATTAATTTTATTGCCCAAAATTAAATTAATACACTAGCCCATATTATTAAACATAGAAGCCTGATATAAATTTCAACCAAATAAACCTATTTAAATATACAAGATTGATAGCCAAAAATAGACTTATATGGCCCAATAAGTGTTTAAATAAATTAGCCCAAGAACTAATTAAATGAAAAACCAAGTCTATGGCCCAAAACAAAAAAAAAAACACTTAAAAGAGGGAAACCTAATTTAAACCAAAGTAGGCCCAACAGAAAGCACAAAAAAATTAGGCCGAATTTCCCTCATTTTTTTAAAATTTTCTTTTGCAAGAGCATGCATCACACGCGCCCCTGTGGTTGCATAAGGCATGTGTGTCAGCCTGTCGGAGACACGCGCGCCCGTATGTACACGTGCCCACACATGCTGTCAGACGCGTGCAGTGTTCTAAATTCGATGGACTTTTCATAGAACTTGAATTAACCACCACTGTTAGAGCCACCATCAACGGTTGCAGGAGCCATCAAAAGCTGGTCTGACAATGGGTGTTGTGTGTTTGATTGGTTGGGTTCTCCATTATTGGTGCTGTTGAAGAAAGAAGACAAGGAGATGTGAGAGAGAACCAAGAGAGAATGAGAGTGTTCTACCCTGTGCACTTTTTGAGCAAAGGCTACAGTGGCCAATTGGGCGACCAATGTATAATACATATGCGCTAAGGGCAGGACTCCCTATACCCACAAAATCATGTGTTATAATTCATACCATTATGAATTAACACATGTATAATATGCATACAATATATATATATATATATATATGATTATACTTTATACAAAATTATACTACTAATTTAATATATATTTATATATGATGCAAGTATTACTTAACAAGTCCACAATAATAGAGATAATTCAACAATATATTTATGAATCTCTTGATTTAAAAATTAATACTTTAAAAATGACACATCATTTCCAACAAATAAAATTTTTGAATTCCAACGAGGTCATTCAAATGCCCAAACAATAGGATTTGAACGTCACATACATGCTAATGGTCACAAATTGATCTTGTTTAGTGTTCAACTGTTCATCTTAAGATACATTCAGATGACGCAAATAAAATTTCAAATAAAATGTAAAATTTTATATGACCTTTGCTTGTCATAAGATAAAATATCAAACAAAATAACTTTATTTAAACATTCACAAATTTTCAACTATTCCAATTATTTGACTATTTTTCAGTCCAAAATCTATTATTGATATTCAAATTTAATGTATTCAGCATAGATACAACTGTATGAATTTTAAACTTGTTTTCATTATAATCACTTACTAAACAGTAAACACTTCGAAAAAATATATAAATTTTGGTAATACATATACACACGAGAGGGATTGCTCCCCAATTAATTCTAACTGATATGAAAAGAACTTCGAATGAATCAGCGTGCCTTACACGTATTTGGTGGGTTCAGTATTGCCAGTATGAATAATATTTTTCCAGAATAATTAAACTGTAAATCACATCATTATCTCCCATGATAGTAACCATTTCTGATGTAGGCTTATTCAATTTCTACCAATCTTTATCAAAATTTCTTTGTCATCTGACACCAAATTCTTGTCTTTCTTGGTAAAGACGGATGCTAGAAACAAAATTCAATTCATATTAAACAACTTGTGAAAAAAAGAAATTAATGTACTATTGATTCCCAAAGTGCGTATACCTTGTTTATGACTTTCCTTACGTCCTGCTTTGTTTTGTTTTTTATTTTTTTATTTTTTAATGTCGAATCAAGAACTTTTTAGACTAAATTTTAAACAATAATCGTTAGGATGTTACCTTGAAGATCCTTGGAGACTTTCAAGATGATTGAACACATGCATATAAGGGTATAATGAAATGTGAATTTATATGTTATACACTGTCCACCTATAAATCTCTTAAATTTTTATAGAATCATAACACCACATTATTAAGTTAATTCATTATAAAGATTTTTCATTTTAAATTTTATAAAGTATTGAAGTGACATGTTATTATTCACTTAAACTGTATACAATGGAGGCTTCATTCAAATGCATTAAATTATAAAAAATAATAACAACAATAATGATAATATTAATAATAAAAAATATAACTTTTGTATCTAATTATAATTGTTAAAAAATATTTATTAAACATATAATATATATATATATATAATAACAACAATAATGATAATATTAATAATAAAAAAATAAAACTTTTGTATCTAATTATAATTGTTAAAAAATATTTATTAAACATATAATATATATATATATATATATATATATATATATATATAAAGAAAGGAATTTGGGTGAGTGGGAAATATCCCACCAACCCAGCTTCCTCTGTTAAACAGAGGAAGCAAATCGAAGAGAGGAGAAGAGAGATCGGACCAGGGAAGGGAAGAACCGGCGCTGGCCATCCGAGAGATGAAAGAGAAGCTGTCCCGGGGTCAACGCAAATAAGATTCAGCGAGGATAGAGACAAATCGTCGAGGGAGAAGATTGAGACAGGGGCGAAGAGAGAAAAAGAGGATTCACCACCACCCAAGCCGGCCCAGCCTTACTGCCACTGTCCCTAGGCATCACGAGGCTAGCCAACGTAGCTAGAGAAAGATCGGTCGGAGAATCGACCTAAAAGGCCCCAAACCAGTGGAGACAACTGAATTGGTTCAGACCGATTCAGCAGAAAAAGGGAAATGGCTAAATTGGTTTGAACCGATTTAGCCATAAATGAAAAGAAAAAGAAGAAAAATAAAAAGAAAAGGAAAAAGAAAAAGGAAAAATTTGAGAGCCTTAGTTTTAGGATAAACCGGTAAGAGAGGTTTTTCTAATTTTTCAAAAATTTGTCTGAATTTAATTTCGATAAATATTAACCCGATTTTATTATGTAAATGTATAGCGCGACAATAGGCGATGAACGCGAGTTCTATCAAGTGTCGAGTTGCGTGCCATCATGGTATTTCGGGTAAGTAAAACTTACTTGATACAACTTGTCTTAGCATAAGGAATAATCATGAACAAGATGTCAGGTTAGTAGTTCCCTTTTAAGATGTAAAGAAGCATCATACGGGATAATTCTATACTTAGAAAATTCTAAGTTAAATCCATAGATGCAAGGTAGTATCATATGGAGTAAAATTTGAGTCTTAAAATAGAAATCAAATAATGTTTGAGGATTATAAGTGTGATAAGAATATGTGATTGGATTATTGATAAGAATATAAAATTAATCAATGATAATTGAGATACGAAGTAGTATCATGAGGTATATGTTAATTTTATATATTTGTGGTAGCATCATATGAAATAAAACAAGTTCTAAAACATAAATTGAAGAATGTTCAATGACTATGTGTTATAGGTATGAGTGATTGACAGAACAACCGAAATTTTGATTTCTGAATAGATTGATTGATTTGGATAAAAATATCGAATGTATAAGTGATCCTTGGGAGGCAAGGTAGCATAGTAAGGTATAAGTTAATTCCTTTGATGTGAGATAGCATCGTTCGGAGTAAATTGAGTCCAAAAACGAGAATCCAATAATGTTTAAGGACCATAAGTGTTAGGTATGACCTGTGAAAGATTATGAATTAAGAAAAGTGTTACAAAAATGTGTGATGAGGATTGATCCCTTCCCTCAGTATAGGATCAATCCCCTCATGGGTATTAGCTTATCTTTAAGGGCTTTGGAGGAAATGAATTGATCTTCAAGAAGCATAGATCGATTCTCGATATTGTGAAGCCTTTGAAGGCTATGATTGTAGTTCAAAGAAGCAAACTAAAATCAATACTTCACTAGCCTCTAAAGTATGAATATACTTGTATAAAAGACACAAAAGCCAACCTTTGTGATTGATATTGATAAGAATTGTGTATAAGTGAAAACGATAGGAAAGCATGTTGTACATTCCTTATGTTTTCTATCAAATATAAGTGATTTTCGAACCATGCTTGGTGATTTATTGCATACTTTACGTTGCATGCCATATGTGAGATTTTCAAAGCTTGCATTAATTTATAATTGCATAAAAGAAAGCTTCAAATATCACTTATAACATGTTAAGAAAGTTTATAAGACATACGTATCTATATTTTGGATTTAAGCTAACTCTGCTTTTATCCACATTGTGATTTGAACATATTTCAAAACATGCATTCAGATAGATTTTAGAGCTAAATGTTTTGTCTTAGCTGACAGACAATAATAATTAGCCATGACCATTCTTGGGCCCTGCTAACCGCCTGTAGTCAGTGATGTATTGGGCCCTACTTGTGGGTTATAGTCAATGATGCATCGAGCCGTGCTCACGGGTTATAGTCAGTGATATTTAGGGCCTTGTTGATGGGTGATAATAGTCAGTGATGCATTGGGCCTTGCTGACAGGAAATAGTCAGTGATATTTCGGCCTCGCTGATAGACATAATAATAGTAGTGATGATTTAACTACTACTAACGAGGATTAAAATGGTTAGTAATGGTCAGTTTTTTGAGATTTCTAATATTTTCCTGATCACGGGTTAAAATAATGATCATAGGAAATGTGTTTCAGATTTTGAAATATACTTTGAAATGTGTTTTAATATGTGAAATGTGTTTTGATATGTGGAATGTGTTTTGAAATATGATATATTTTTTGAATTATGAAATATGTTTTCAATGTTTTATAGACATGAGTATAGATCACAAAACATGTCCTAATGATATTAAATGAATATGGTATGACCCTTACTAACGGGGATGATAATAGTTTATGATTTGGTCCCAATTGACGGAATATAATAGTTAGTAGTGTCCCTTCTAATGAGTTAGAATAGTTAATGACGATAATATGAAATACATTTCGAATTGTGAAGTGTGTTTTGAAATATAGTTTTGGAATATGAAATACGTTTCAAATTGTAAAGTGTGTTTTGGAATAAGAATTGTGTTGATACGAATATTCAGTAAGCGATTTCGTGTGAAAAAGCTTATGTGTTTCGAACTCGAATTAAATTATAGTTTTCTGCATTCGACTATGTGATTGAACTTTGAACATATGTGGGTGTATTCAGTTCCGGGTGGTCGGGTTAGATGGTCAATCGAGGTATTTCAAAATACCTCTCTGTCTGAAAGACTTGACAACGTCTAGATAATACTCTAGTTCGTAAATGTGAGATCTGAGAATTTTGTACATATCTAAATTATGTAATGAGAACATGAAGTGTAATTGATTGAACTAAATTTGATATACCCTTATATTGAGATGATATGGAATGAGATCTTTAAGTGATGAATGAGAAATGTATGAGAATCAATCAATAAAGTAATATGGAGATTTTATGTTAAGTGTTCAGTCAAAGTGTGAAACTATGAGGCCAGATCGATCTTGGAGAAGAGGGGATCGATCTAGTAGGCCAAAAATGATAAGGAATGAGTAATTTAATCGAACAAATCGATCTCTAATGGAAGAGGATCGATCTCCTTATGATTCTGTAATGAAGAGATCGATCTCATGAGGAAGGAATCGATCTCAAAATGTTTCTGTAAAGGAGAAGATCGATCTCCCCAAGGAGTAGATCGATCTCATGAAGCATTCTGTAAAACTAGAGATCGATCTCATAATTGGAACATATTGATCTCATAAAGCCATTAAGAGATCGATCTCACCCCACGATAGATCGATCTCCTAGGCATAAAATTGCGCCAAATCGTCTCCAAATTCAAATGCAGATTGATCTCATCAAGAGCCAGATCGATCTTCTACCCTCAGTCTATATAAAGACCCCTTTGTTTTCTTGGAAATCAATCTCTCTCTCCCAAATCACCATTTTCGAACCCTAGCTTTCTCTCCCCTCCAAAACACCCATTTTCGTCCAAATCAAGGGTTGTGGCAAGAAGGAAAGTTGTTGCTCATCAAAAGGAGAACAACATACTTGAAAATCGAAGGACAGATTGAATCGAGACAAGAGTTAAGCACTCCACAAGTTTTGGATAATTTTTTAAACCTCGATCTTTGATTTTGAAGTAATTTTTGGTGATTGTGAGCATGGGCATTGTGATGAAATAGTTAGGAAATGATTTGGGTGTGATGAAACCATGATTTTGTTGGAGTAGAGATGCTACTATGCAATTGTAGTAATTTTGGGGAATTTGGCTATAAATTGGAATTGAGACAATGTGGTGAATTTAGCATGGAATACGGTATGAGAAATGTAAAATTTTGAGATGTAGTGGATGAGAATGTGAGTTGTGATATGTAAACTCCACGAATTTTTGTCCTCAAATCTAATGATGTGCAATAATTAGATAAATGGAATTGAGGATGAGCACATTGAAGGAGAATTAATTGGAAATATATTTGAGGCATGAGAGGGATTTAGAAAAATTAATTTAATTAAATTATATTGATTCTAAGGAAGAATATCTATGGGAAATAGAGGTAAGATTTATATACATATGAGCTAGGAAATGTATATACATGTAATTTAAGTACAACTACTAGATTAAAGTCATTTTATATGTATATATATAAATAAATACTATAAGAAAAATTTACCAAGTGCACATATATATATATATATATATATATATATATATATATATATATATATATATATATGGGAGTATGAAGGAGAGCCCATTTAGGAAATATACATATGTATATGCTGCTGCTAGCAGCAATAGAATGAGAAACCGAGGCATGTGAGTAATAATGAAGAGAATTGACACTATAGGAAAAGTGATGAACTATTGGGAAAAGGAAAAATAAAAGAAAAGAAATGAAGCTGTTGACAGGGGGATCGAAGCCAAGAAACCGAGAGTGTTTCTGTTGCAGAAAATTGCAGCAGAAAACGCGAGGAGGATAGGATTAGCAGTGAAACTAGGCGTGAAAGGAGAAAAGAGAACCTGAAAAAAATAATAAAATAATTATAATAAATATACTATTTTTCCAACCAAGAAATTTGAAGCATGAAGGTCAATGAGTCGTCCCATAATCTGATCACACATGTTTTAAGGAAAATATTAATTTGGAAGCTGTAGTGATCGAGTGCTTGCTGCGGTGTGCTTGCTGCTAAGGTAGATGGCATTGGTGGAAGGGAGATAAATAGGAAAAGAATGAGAGATGCAGGAAAAGAAGGACTGCAGCAGAGAGGCTGAAAATGATGTGATAGGAAACTGACCAAGAGGAGCTGAAACGAAGTACATAATAAAATTGAAGTAAGTAGAATAAGCCATGAGGCAGTATACGAGGGAGTGGAAATGAAATGTGCAACTGAAGAATAGGAAGCAGGGGGTGTGATGGAAGTAGGAAACAGATGGAAGAAGTGATGAGTTGTTTGGCACAGGAAGAGGGAAATTGATACTGGGAAAGTCAGAGTGCAAGGAAATTGCGGAAGTGAACACGTGGTGGAAAAAAAACTACAAAATGTTATCATATAAATACATGCGTTGGACAATGTAAAATGAATTAGAAAAAAAATTAGACGGGAGAAGGTGGCGATCTGCAGAGGAAATGCAAGGGAACAGACTGAACTGACAGTATAGAAGAAAGAGAAGGAAAAGAAACAAGCATGTGACTACTGTTTACAGTAGTGATGGAACAGGAGAATAGGCTGCTTGGCTACTGCTGTAAATTTGCATCGCAGTTAATGAGGTATGGTAGACTAAATTAATAGGGATGGGGTGTTTTGGTGAAAGAAAAAAAAACCCGAGGTATAGGAAAAAAATGTAAAACATCTGTTAGAATCTGAAAAAATCGAAAAGAAAAGAGGGACAGCAACCGTAGGAAACGAAGAAGGATAGTTGTTCGGTAGCTACAACAACGTGGTGCCTATTTCTGCCTAGGCACGGTAGTGAGGGATAAACCGACCGAAAGAAGAAAAGAAAGAGTAAGAGAGCAGGAAGAAAGATAGAGTATTGAAATATATATATATATATAAAAAGATAACACCGGTGGTATAGGTTATATAGGCTTGCACTGCAGCAGAGGAAGAGGGGCAGAGTGGAAGACCTAAGCGCAAAAAAAAAGGGGGGGCTGACAAAGAATGAAAGAAAGACACGAACCAATATACAAAGAAAGCAAGAAAGGAAAACGTGAAGGTGGTGGCTTGAAAATGTGGCAGGCTCGACAGTAAAGAGGAATGGGTGAAAGTAAAAAAAAAAAAAAAAACAATGGCTGTAACCTGCACCGATTAAGTAGGAAAAAATAATAATGCTGTAGCAGTTTGGTGTAAGGTGTGCGAGATGGGACTGACCGAGGAATGATGGGTAGGAGTAGGAAAAAGAGAGCAGAAACTGTGCATTATTGCTGGAAATAGAGGAGGTTGATGAGAATATATACAGACAGGAAATAAGAGAAGGAAAGAGAAGTAGAAGGCTGAAAGGCGAGAAAGAAATCAAGCCAAGAGTGAGAAGAAGAGGCAGGAAACGAAAACTTGAAGAAAAGAAACGAGACCAGGAACTTCAGGACCGAGGTTGTGCATCTCTGTTTCATTTCTGGAAACAAGATCGAGCAGTGCACAACACTTATCGAGCGAGAAGCAAGTTGAGGCAAAGGCATTCAAGGGATGCTGTTAGTGTTAGGAAGGACATGAACGGAAAGCTGGAATGAGCAAGGAAAAGTGGAGCTAGAGTGAAATAGAAAGAAAGAAAACTTGGTGAACCGAGAGTTTGAAAAAAAAATGAAGCTGGTTTGCTGGGAAATGAAACAAAGGGGATCGATGATGGACGAGGAAATGAACTGAGGGTTGAAGCAATGACTGAAGGAAAAGCTAAAAACAATAGGCCGAACAGTGGTAGGAAACCAGCAGAGGACCGAGAGGAGGAGGGGTGATGGCGATGATGGTGGTGGCATCGAAAACCAGCAAAAATGATAGGAGATGGTGGTGGAGCCGAGAACCTAAAGAACAGTGATGAGGAGAAGAAACGAAGCTAGAAATAGAGAAGAAAAAGAAGGATGAACAGTGGCCAGACAATGAAGAAACGAAGAGGAAAAGAGAATGGCGGGAAAAATGAAATGGATTAAAAAAGGGTAATATTATATATATATATAATTATATATGTGTGTGTATATTTTTGGAGGAACCAAAAAAAGACGCCGAGAATTCGAGAAAACCCGAGGAAAAGGCGATCGAAAATATTTATTTGAAATTTTCGGTGAAATAAGTCGGGAGGGTCGGATTCGTCGACTCGCTAAGTCGAAGCAATCAAGGATTACGGACAGACACCGAAGTAAGAAATTTATGCAAGTTTTGGAGATAACGGTATATATTTTATGATTTCAAGTGAATTTTCAAGTGAATTTTACGATTTCGACGCATCGTAGGTAATTCGAATAAATAGGATACTAAGAATACAAATTTCGATATAGGAGAATCGTAGAAGGATTTAAGGGAGATACTTGGAAGCGTCACCACTCGAATTAAGGATTTTTGTTAAATCGAGGTAAGGGGTATTATTTAACTTAGTTCTGATAATGCATTCTTGTTTCACCGATAAATGATTTTATGAAAGAGCAAATAATTTGAAATGATTTATTAATGCTTGCCTGAAACTGTTTACGAAGCATGTTTTAATTTGTCGAAATATTCCCCGAGTACCTTCCATGTTGTGAAATGAATTTCCTAAGGTATGAAGTGTATGGATGTTTTACATTTATTTATGTTTTTATATCCACATTGTTAAAGAAACTTTCGATAATTTCAAAAGTATTTAAGAAAAGAAATTTGTTTTCGAAAGGGGATTGTGGGGGCCACCTCTTGAGTCCTGCGGGAACAAAGTGCCACACAGTCTTTCTGTTTTATGAAAGAGTTTTCAGATTACAAGGAATTCGATTTTATTACTCGATATGATTTATTGGTTATAAAACCTAAGAAAGATTTTGAAAACTCTGTTTTGAGACTATAGGCTTCATGCATGGTTACTTCTTGTGGTGTTCCGGCTACACCACTTGGGTGCCGGTACGTAGGGCCGCTTTAGCACTTGACTCAACCTGTGTGGAAGATGTCGTGCTACTGGTGATTTATGATGATGTTTTGGTAGTATCTCGTGCCCGCGCAGCAAGCATGAATGTTCCCCGCACGGTGAGTGCCACAGGTGCCCGTGCCCTAGCTATGTGCTAGTATATGATAAGAAATAAGAAGATACTACCCATATTTATAATTATGATTGCTGTACGAACCTAATCCAATCTACAGCCCCCTTACCATGGCCATAGGTATGATGACTCTCTACGGAGAATGACACGTATCGCATGACTTAGTTATAGCCTAGTCTCCTCGATTTCATTATGAAAATCGACTATGACGAATGAATATGTGTTTTCAGGATATATACGATAATTGGTTACGACCGATGTGTTTCATGAAATGTTTATGAAATGTTCATGAACGTTTATGAAATGTTTATGAAATATTTACGAAAGGTTTATGAAATGTTTATGAAATGTTCATGAAATGTTTATGAAATGTTTATGAAAGGTTCATGAAACGTTTATAAAATGTTTATGAAATATTTACGAAAGGTTTATAAAATGTTTATGAAACGTTTACGAACCCGATGGTTTTAAGAACTCATTCATGAGCAATGAAAAGTTATAAAATGGTTAAGCATGCTATTTGTTGTAAAGACACGCATGCTTTATGACTTTTTTTATGATGATTATGAATGAAATAACAATTTATGTATTTCATTAAAGTTTCGTTCTATGAACAATTTCACATGCTTTTATATATCAGAACTGTTTTAAAAGTATTATCTTACTGGGCTTTTCCCCAAAAAGCTCACCCCTCTACCTCTCAGATTTTTGCAGTGAATTACAGTTAATAAAATGTTGCGTAGACGACGTAGGCTGACAGATATGAGCCTCCCCAGACTACCTTTTGTATATGCGTGAGGTATACATTCTTATCTCTTTACCAGACTATTTGTATGCACAGACATCTATTGAAAATAATGTGTCGGGATGAAATCTGTCTAAGGATAAATGAAATGAAATATTTCTAAGGATTGACACTGAACAGGAATACAACCTAAGTGAATAAGGGAATAAGTGGGTAAATTAAATTCAAAAAAAAAATTTCCTCGAATTTTTATAGGTCACGGGTCGTTACATGATAGAATTGTGAAAATTAAGCTAATTGAGGTGTTAATGAGAAAATGAGCAAATGTGTGCTCAATAATGCAATTGAGTTTGGTTATTGATGTTTTTAACATCATTTGGACAGCTCGGGAGTTCCAGAGGGGAATGCGAGACAAGTCCGTGATATGGGGGAACGATTGTACTATACGAGGTGCAACGAGATAAGGGAAAATTGATGTTGAGCGTGCTCCATCAGGTCCTGTGGAAAGGACAGATGGTATTGAGATACACTCTGCTAAGGTTAAGTGGAGTATTGAACATATTATGGAAAATTGGGATATAGGCTATGTTAGGTGATGGGGTAGACGGAAGAATAGATAGACAGGTTACTCCCGATATGCTCGCACAACCTGTAGAGATGTTTCAGAACTACAAATATGCTTGTTCCAGTAGCTCCACAACAGAATGATGATTTTAGAAGTAACTCTACCAAGAAAGTTGCTTTTGCAATTTTTGCGTTAAAGAATTGGAGAAGCTATATGGATTGTAGCACCAGTATCGAAATGGGAAGTCGAACTCGGAGGGAAGTTCCCCGATCTAATCTGGGAGCCGACATCAGAAAATTTCATAGGATATATTATGAAGGCCCTTAGACGACACCACATTCCAAATGAAATAAAATGTCAATTATGGATGAAATGATTGTAATCAGACATAAAGTAACAAGTCTATGGATGATTATGAAATTAAATTTATAGCTTGGGAAGAAGAATAATCTATATAAGTAGAGATGTGAAACAGAGGAAATCCAGGAAACTCGTAGGAGGTACTGGGATCCTTAATCGAGCTAAGTTAGCTCCACTTGATGTTATTTTGAGGGAACAGTGTACAAGACCCAACTATGAGGATATGAAATGTATATTTCGAGATTACTAAGAAAATGATAAGGTAAAAAAGTGTGACAGAAAAGAGATGTACGATGGAAGCAATGAGAATGATAAAGTAAAGTCACTATAGCTGAAAAGATGAAATTACAGAGCTAAAGGTATAAGTGAAGGTCACACTGTTTACATAATTGATAAAGATAGGACGTGTTCGGAGTAAAGGGACACCTAATAGACAGAGAAATTTTCGACACGTATTCGAATGATCTATAGTCAAAGGAATAGATATTGTCAAAGGCTCATTTATAGAGACATATTCTGCATTCGGAGAATAGTGCAAACATATCAAATCTCCTGAAAGTATCTTGGTCGTCAAGTATGATAAGAGAAATAATTGGAATTAAGATTAAATGTCTCATATGTCGGTAGGGCAAGATGGTGCACCAAAAGCCTATGAGATTATTACCCATGCCTATATGGAATTGAAAGCATATGCCAGGATTTTAAAGGCTCTAGGAAGGACAAATTGTCAATTAGCGAAGTTGCACATAATATCAGATAACACTCAAGAATCGAAATGATACTGTATGAAGTGTAGAATGGTCGAAAATGTCGTTTACCGTTTAGATGGAAGAAGTGAGTGAAAGGGAGACAATTGTTCTTGATTTGGTTAAACAAGCTTCTAAAGATATTTAATTAGTTGGTGGAAGATTGTGAACAGCTGAGAACAAAAAAAAATGTACTCACCAAAGATGAAGATCCTTGAAAATTTTAATAGGAGAATTGATATTTTGAAAGTTTCTCCTCCCGATAGGGTATAACAAGGTTTGGAAAGAAAGAAAAAAACTGAGTCCTCAATACGTTGGATCTTTTGAGATCTTAAATTGAGTGGGAGATGAGCTAATAGATTAGTGTTCCCGCCAGAATTATTGAGTACCCGCAGCGTTTTTCATGTTTTGTGGTTTCGCAAGTATCATCCAGATCCAATGCATGTGGTAAGGCAGGAACCACTGCAGTTAAGGACAATATGAACTGTGGAAAAGCCGATCCGGATACTGGACAGGAAGGAAAAAGGAATTGAGGTCTACGACGATTCCTTTGGTCAAAGTTATGCGGCAGTATCATATTTCGGGAGGGGCTACGTGGGAATTGGGAAGCTTAATGCAAGCGAAATACCTACACTTATTTGAAAACTGAAGCAATTTTAAATTTGGGGATCAAATTTCTTGAGGTGAGGAGAATGTAAACTCCACGAATTTTTGTCCTCGAATCTAATGATGTACAATAATTAGATAAATGGAATTGAGGATGAGCACATTGGAGGAGAATTAATTGGAAATATATTTGAGGCATGAGAGGGATTTAGAAAAATTAATTAAATTAAATTATATTGATTCTAAGGAAGAATATCTATGGGAAATAAAGGTAAGATTTATATACATATGAGCTAGGAAATGTATATACATGTAATTTAAGTACAACTACTAGATTAAAGTCATTTTATATGTATATATATAAATAAATACTATAAGAAAATTTTACCAAGTGCACACACACACACACACACACACATATATATATATATATGGGAGCATGACCGAGAGCCCATTTAGGAAATATACATATGTATATGCTGCTGCTAGCAGCAATAGAATCTGAAACCGAGGCATGAGAGTAATAATGAAGAGAATTGACACTATAGGAAAAGTGATGAACTATTGGGAAAAGGAAAAATAAAAGAAAAGAAATGAAGCTGTTGACAGGGGGATCGAAGCCAAGAAACCGAGAGTGTTTCTGTTGCAGAAAATTGCAGCAGAAAACGTGAGGAAGATAGGATTAGCGGTGAAACTAGGCGTGAAAGGAGAAAAGAGAACCTGCAAAAAAAATAATAATAAAAAAATTATAATAAATATACTATTCTTCAAACTAAGAAATTTGAAGCATGAAGGTCAATGAGTCGTCCCATCATTTGATCACACATGTTTTAAGGAAAATATTAATTTGGAAGCTGCAGTGATCGGGTGCTTGCTGCGGTGTGCTTGCTGCTAAGGTAGATGGCATTGGTGGAAGGGAGATAAATAGGAAAAGAATGAGAGATGCAGGAAAAGAAGGACTGTAACAGAGGGGCTGAAAATGATGTGATAGGAAACTGACAAAGAGGGGCTGAAATGAAATACATAATTAAACTGAAGTAAGTAGAATAAGCCTTGAGGCAGTATACGAGGGAGTGGAAATGAAATGTACAACTGAAGAATAGGAAGCAGGGGGCGTGATGGAAGCAGGAAACAGATGGAAGAAGTGATGAGTTGTTCGGCACAGGAAGAGGGAAATTGATACTGGGAAAGTCAGAGTGCAAGGAATTGCTGAAGTGAACACGTGGTGGACAAAAAAACTACAAAATGTTATCATATAAATACATGCGCTAGACAATGTAAAATGAATTGGAAAAAAAATTAGACAGGAGAAGGTGGCGGTCTGTAGAGGAAATGCAAGGGAACAGACTGAACTGACAGTACAGAAGAAAGAGAAGGAAAAGAAACAAGCATGTGACTGCTGTTTACAACAGTGATGGAACAGGAGAATAGGCTGCTTGGCTACTGCTATAAACTTGCATCACAGTTAATGAGGTATGGTAGACTAAATTAATAGGGATGAGGTGTTTTGGTGAAAGAAAAAAAACCCGAGGTATAGGAAAAAAAATGAAGAACATCTGTTAGAATCTGAACAAATCAAAAAGAAAAGAGGGACAGCAACCGTGGGAAATGAAGAAGGATAGCTGTTCGGTAGCTACAACAATGTGGTGCCTATTTCTGCCTAGGCACGATAGTGAGGGATAAACTGATCGAAAGAAGAAAAGAAAGAGTAAGAGAGCAGGAAGAAAGATAGAGTACTGAAATATATATATATATATATATATATATATATAAAGATAACACCGGTGCTATAGGTTATGTCACGACCCTCAACTCACCAAAATACGTACAAATTTTTTGCTTTTTCATGCATCAATTATTAGTCATCCTTCCTTGATCGTGAACAACCACACTATCAATAGTTGGGCTGTGTGTCGACGTCTAACTTACTCCACCATACCAATTCAATTTGTATATTATTCGTAAGTAAACACTTGTATAAATGTATATATATCAGAGTTGTTACATGTGTATAAATTGTTTTACATCCCCAATAGTTACATACAAAATGCTACTGTGCTATCGTAAGTTTAGATACAAAATTTCAACAGTGTGTATACCTTTAGCGACGGGATGCAGCGAATTACCAAAAAGGGAACACCTCCAGTCACACTCACTCTATACTCAAATCTCTGTAGAGAGGGGGAAAATAAGGGGGGGTGAGCAAACCACACGTTCAGTAAGGCAATCATGCGAACAGGTAGATACTGCACTATCTACGTGATCGTGATGCCATGCTCAAAAGCATTTAATTCATCATTTATCTCAAAACATAAGTGTATGATTGTGTTAATGGTATGTAAAGCATTCATGCTATTAAAATCCAGTGCACATTTCAACTCAAAGCATGGTATAAATCATCATGCATAATTCACAATAAAAGCATGGCATTACCCATCATGCATTTTCTCAAATAGCATGGCATTAACCATCATGCATTTTCACAATAAAGCATGGCATTAAACATCATACATTCGTGCACTTTAAAAACCATTAACAAATCAATCCAACACGGGTCAGGTCTCAGCCCACCCTTGGACTTTTCTGACCCATAAATCATTTCAAACATGGATTTATTCTCAAATAGCAGTAGACATGTGTGATAGGGAGTTCAACAACAGGTAATAACCTCAAGGCCTATGTACATAACCTGTGATACCGGCTACACGAATCAGGTATGCGGGATATCACCACTATCTGCTTTCACACGGGAGGTGGATCAAATCCTACCCGCCGGTCCATAGCAGATCTCATCCGAAGACGACACATTACAACTCAACACGGTATAACGTACTCCATGCTACCTGCACGGTACAACGTACTCCGTGGACCCAATCAACACATCATATCAACCATATCTCAAACGTACGTGTGAGCCTATTTAATCGGTACGACCTCTTGTTTACCCGAAGCTCCTAACACGACTAATTAATCATGTCAAAACAATGCACGTGTGAGCCTATTTAATCGATGTGACACCCAGTCTACTCGAAGCTCCAAACACGGCAACATGCAAGGTGGGCATCCAGTGCGAGACAAACTCCAAGCACAATGCCAAAACAAATATGAAATCCATGTGTAAACTAGTGCCTCTAGCACTCATGTGTATAAAACACGTCAAATCTCGTGCGAGTCATACTCTAGCACGCTTTCATACTCACGAAATCATGTAGGTGGCTCAAAACTTTACAAAAATATGGTTAACAAAACCAAAACACACTCATTTCTTTTGCAAATCATTTCAATGTTAGCCAACCTACCAATCATTTGCTAAAAAGCAATAAAACATGATTTTCAAAGCAATATGCTTTTGTTTTCATGCACATTTTGTCAAACTCCTAACTTTTGCCCTTCAATCACCTAACATCATTTCCTAATGTCTCATGCATTCTAGCAAAACATTTAATGCGCCCAAGTTGCGCACAGATATCTCTAAGAGTCCACACAATTCCCTTACCTCGATTTACTTGGTGTGACTCCTTTCCTTTTAGCTTCTCACGCTCTTGGCTCAACTCGCCTCTGCGTATCCTCGGAAGCTGCGATTCATTCATTCAATCACTTGAGTTAATGTTTTTAACCCATAATTGACCTCACTAGTCAATATTATTCACTTATGCATTTTACAAATGCCTTAATCCACATTTTACCTCTTTTAGGTAAATCTCACAATTTATCCACTAACCACATCTTAAAATCATACCACAACACTATTAATAACTTCTACATATCTCATTCATCATTAATCTTCATACATTCCACTTTCTCACTCTAGACCATTTCTAGGTCATAATCATTCCAATGCATTTTAGATAGTTTCTAACCATCCATACTCATGCCAAACAACTCCAAAATCAATTATATAGACAATGTACCATAGTTGGAGTGTTAGAATCTTACCCAATTTGATTTCTCTTCTTGCTCCAAATGACAATGCCCTTAGCTCCTTCAATACCAACAATGGAAAAATGCCTTCCAACTATGTTGTTCTTCTCTTTGATAGAAACAACTTTGCCTCTAATGGTCTCTCTTCAAATCTTACTGAAAATGACTGATTTTAGAGAGAGAAAGTTAGGTTTTTGGGTTGAAAGTGGAAGGTTAGTGTTTTTCTCGAAATTTTTTGATTTTCAGCACTCCTTTTATAGAAATAGCTTGAGGAGATCGATCTGGTCCAAGAGGAGATCGATCTGGTCCCCTTAAATCCCTCTTTTTTCACGACATTTTAAGCATGAGATCGATCTGCTCCCAAACAGAGAGCTAAGGAGATCGATCTGGGTGCTTGAGGATCGATCTTTTCATTACAGAATGCTTAGGAGATCGATCTGGCTCCATTGGAGATCGATTTACTCTATTCCATTGCCCAAATAAGAGCATTCTGGCTCTTCCAGATCGATCTCTCATCCCATGAGATCGATCTGCCCTTCACAATTTCCAGATTTTCTGCAGTTCTTCTGCAGCAACACTTACCAAACTTCATACATTTTGTTGCCATGATCATTTTCTCATCCAATCATCTTTGAGACTTGAAAATGGCATTCATCCACACTTCATACACATTAAAACTTGTGTAGAACCTTTGTATGACCAAGGGTACTTAATATAACCAAATGGAAGTGCATACTCATGCAAATCTTCATTCCATTTACCAGATTACTCATAATCCATTCTATTCACATTCTCCACATGTTTAAGTCCATTTCTTTACATTCACACATAATGTAACTTGTATGTACAATCACAACTCTTATTACATGTGTGTACATTAACTTATGGACTTACATCACATATACTTCACTTATGAATTCATAGTACAACTCTATTTACATTTCTATGTACATATATACCATTATACATATACGGGGTCTCACATTCTGCCCCACTTAGAAAATTTGGTCCTCCAAATTAGAACCAATTATTCAGTGAACAACTCGGGATACTTCTCCCACATCAAACTCTCCAATTCCCATGTGGATTCTTCCATAGTGTGATGTTGCCAAAGTATTTTCACCAAGGGAATTGTCTTTGTCCTCAACACTTTCTCTTTTCTGTCCAATAGTAGAACTGGCTTCTCAACATAGGTCATACCTTCATTGAGCTCTAAAGGCTCATATCTTATCACATGTGTCGGATCCGAGTGATACTTCCTCAACTTGGATACTTGGAAGACGTTATGCACACTTACCAACTCTGGTGGCAATGCCAACCTATACGCCTTATCTCCCACTCTATCAAGTATCTCAAACGGCCCTATATATCGAGGGCTCAACTTTTCCTTCTTCCCGAATCTCATAATTCCCTTCGAAGGGGAAACTTTCAAAAACACTGACTCATCCACCTCAAACTCTAGTGGTCTCCGTCTCCTGTCAGCATAACTCTTTTGCCTGCTCTGAGCTGTCCATAACCTCTCACATATCAATTGGACGTCCTCAGAGGCTTGTCTAACCAAGTCGGGAGCAAAGATCTGTCTGTCACCAACCTCTTCCCATCCAATAGGGGAACGGGATCTACACCTATATAATGCCTCATATGGTGCCATCCCGATACTCGCATGAAAACTATTATTATAGGCAAACTCTGTGAGTGGCAAATGGTCATCCCAAGAGCCTCCAAAATCTAATGCACACGCTCTCAACATATCCTCCAGGGTCTGTATAGTCATCTCTGACTGACCATCTGTCTGAGGATGAAATGCGGTGCTAAAACTCAACTGGGTCCCCACCGCTTCCTGAAAACATTCCCAAAAGTGGGAAGTGAAGCCTGCATCCCTATCAGAAACAACGCTCACTGGAATTCCATGTAGCCTCACTATCTCGCGCACATATAGGTTCGCTAACTGGCTCAGAGTATCAGTAGCTCTCATAGCTAGAAATGGGCTGATTTCGTCAACCGATCCACAATCACCCATATGACATCATGACCTCTCCAGGTCCTCGAAATCCCATCACAAAATCCATAGTGACATGCTCCCACTTCCATGTCGGTATAGGTAGAGGCTGCAATAACCCTGCAGGCTTCTGATGCTCTACCTTCACCAGCTGACAAACGAGACACTTAGCAACATATTCAGCAATGCGCTTTTTCATTCCAGGCCACCAATAAACCTTTCGAAGGTTTTGATACATCTTAGTACTCCCTGGATGTATCGTATACTTTGATGAGTGAGCCTCTGTCAAGATCAACCTTCTAATCTCTACATCATCAGGGACACATATCCTACCTCTGAACCTCAATAGCCCATCCGAACTCAACTCAAAGTCCGTGTTTATACCCCTCTGTATCTGCTCGACAATATCACTACACTGCTGATCAACTCGCTGAGCCTGTCGAATTCGATCTACCAGATTCTATTCCAACTGCAGGCTAGCTATCATAAATCCACTATCAGCGTCAGGCGGGGTCATATCCAAACTGAGGTTCGTGAACTGTTCCAACAGCTCGTGTTCCCCGATCATTATAAGTGATACCATCCCAAGATGCTTCCTACTCAATGCATCAGCAACCACATTTGCTTTACCCGGGTGGTATAAGATTTCACAATCATAATCCTTTAACAGCTCGAGCCATCTCCTCTGTCTCATGTTCAACTCTTTCTGTGAGAACAGGTACTTAAAGCTCTTATGATCTGTATAAACTTGAAATCTCTCACCATAAAGGTAGTGGCGCCATATCTTCAGCGCAAACACCACCGCTGCCAACTCCAAGTCATGGGTCAGGTAGTTCCTCTCATGATCTTTTAACTGCCTTGATCCATAAGCTACTACCTTCCCATCCTGCATCAATACACAGCCCAGTCCCAGATGTGAAGCATCCGCATACACCGAGAAACCTCTTGAGCCGGTAGGAATGGTGAGTATTGGAGCTATAGTTAATCTCCTTTTCAACTCCTCAAAGCTTTCCTCACACTTATCGTCCCACACAAACTCTACATTTTTCCTCGTGAGACGTGTAAAAGGAGCAGCTAACCTCAAAAATCCCTCTACAAACCTTCGATAATACCCAGCTAAACCCAAAAAACTCCTGATCTCTGTCACTGTCTGGGGTCTCTGCCACTGAACTACAGCTTCAATCTTAGATGGATCCACTGATACTCCATCCTTCGATACTATGTGACCCAGAAAAGAGATCTATTCCAACCAAAACTCACACTTACTGAGTTTAGCGTACAACTTCTTCCCTGGCAGGGTTTGCAGCACTATCCTTAGGTGCCGTTCATGCTTCTCTCTAGACCTTGAATACACCAGTTTATCATCAATAAACACAATAACAAATCGATCCAAGTACTGGTGGAATATCTCATTCATCAAAGACATAAAAGCTGCGGGAGCATTCGTCAACCCGAATAGCATAACCATAAACTCATAATGTCCATACCAGGTGCGAAAAGCTATCTTGGGTACATCTCTACCTCGTATCTTCAACTGATGGTACCCTGATCTCATATCTATCTTGGAAAAGACCTGCGCTCCCTTAAGCTGATCCAACAAGTCATCGATGCGTGGAAGGGGATACTTATTCTTGATGGTGGCCTTATTCAACAACCAGTAATCTATACACAGTCGGAGGCTTCCATCCTTCTTCCTTACAAACAGAACCGATGCTCCCCAAGGTGAGATGCTCGGTCTGATGAATCCCTTCTCCAGCAACTCTTGTAATTGTTTCCTTAACTCTTTCAACTCGACTTGAGCCATTTTGTATGGTGGCTTGGACATCGACTTTGAACCAGGTGCCAAGTCTATACCAAACTCCATCTCCCTATCTGGAGGCAACCCTAGTAACTCATCCGGAAAGACATCTGAAAATTCCCTAACCACTGGAATGTCTCTCAATTCCGGACGTGCCTTATCCGTCTCAATCACAAAAGCGATGAATCCTTCACATTATTCTTTCCACCATTAGTATCATAAATCATCACATCACATACATAAATGAAATCAAATTTATCTTTCATACATCATGTATCAAGATTGTACTCATCACACTTATAATAATCATGTTCTTTAATTTCATTTCACAAAATTAACTACAAGATTGTCTATCTTTGGAAACATCACAGTTTTTGCATGACAATCCATAACAACATGATTTGCAGCCAGCCAATCCATCCCTAGGATTACATCAAAATCACTCATATTTAATAAAATTAAATCGGCTGTCGTTTCTTTACCTCCTATCCTCATCTTACAATCTCTATATACATGCTCAGTCAACTGACTATCATTCATAGGGGTAGATATCAACAACATCTTATCAAGCAGTGTGGGTTTTACATTCTTCATCAATTTACATGCAAAGGATGGCGAAATAAAGGAATGCGTGGCACCAGGATCAAACAGCACATAAGCTTCTAAATCAAAGATTTGGATGGTACCTTTTATCACATCCAATGACTGATCTGCAGTGTCCTGGTCCAGTGCGTGCACTCATCCTCTGCTTACACCGACTGCTTGCTTCCCCTTTTCCTCGGCTGTAGCCCTCCTCCTCGGAGCAGCTGTACCAACTGGAGCTCTCTCTGGCTCCTTACCCTTCTGTGGGGCTCTCTCTATCATCTCTGGGCAATCTCTGATTATGTGCCCTGGCTTCCCACATCTGAAGCATACTACAGGAGATCCATAGTATGGTCGAGTTCCATGGTACCTACCACACTTGCCACACTGTTCCGTAATAGTTCGTGGTCCTCCAATCACGATTCCCTTAGCTGGAGCAATGGCTAGATACATGGGAGTATCAACTGTCCTCTCCTGGATCTCATCAATTCTCGACCTCTTTCCAGAGAATCTCTTGCTTCCTTTATAACTGAAGCCTCTATCCATCATTGGTCTTTTCTTATCTCTATCCCTCATCTTACCAACCTTTCCAAACTCTGAGGTGATTCTATCAACATCTTGTTCACATAATTGAGCCCTGCGCACTGCCTCCTCATAGGTCGGTATGTCCAGAGGAACCAATCTGGACCTGATGGTCGGTCTCAATCCATCCACAAACTTTTGGATTTTCTCGACCTCATTACTCATGGTATGGGGATCATATCTGCCCAGGGATATAAAAGCAGTCTCATACTCATCCACAGTCCTGCTCCCTTGGGTCAGTCCTAAAAATGCCATCTTTAGCTTCCGCTGTGCGATATCCGGGACATACTGTCTCCGGAAGGCCTCTAGAAACACATCCCAACTGATCTCAGTATGCCGAGCTCTCAAAATAGGCCTGGTGAACTTCCACCAATGTTCTGCTGATCCTTTCAGCATAAAAGCGACAAATGCTACCATCTCGGTTGTAGTGCACTCAAAGAACCCATATAATTTCTCGATCTCATTGATCCAATCCTCCGCTACTACTGGGTCCTTTACTCCATTGAAAGACGACAGTCCAAACTTCTGGAACTGCCGCAGTCTATCCAAATCACATCCATATCCCCAACCTCTACTGCCTGGTGTAGTAACCGGCGTAGGCACATCCTGTGTGGGCTATCTGTTGTCTGTGGCCTCTGGGCTTCCCTTACCCCTGCCTCAGGAGCTGCCGCCTGCTCGGCATCACCCTGTGTAGCGGGACTCTGTCTATCGCCAACTCTAGATAAAGATTGGGTGACCAACTCAATAATCATCTTAATGCTCCACTCAATCCTAGTGAAGCGAGCCTCAGTACTCTCGGGTCTCTCCTTTGGACCCTGTGGAGCGTGTTCAACATCCGCCTCCACCTCAAAATCATCCTGAGCCTCGTGTGTTTTCGGCTCAACACAACCCCCAGGCCTATCTCTACGGCCTCGAGCCTGTGCTCTTATCCCTCTACCGCGACTGGTATTAGGCATACTTACTCAATTCCCTACATTCACAACCAATTACTTAGTCAACCCATCGACACACACAATTTGTATCTAAACAAGCACAGTAACTTGGGGATAAAATTTTTCAACTTATTAAGTATTTTAGACACGACACACGTCAAACCAACTCTAGCTCTGATACCAACTTCTGTCACGACCCTCAACTCACCAAAATACGTACAAATTTTTTGCATTTTCATGCATCAATTATTAGTCATCCTTCCTTGATCGTGAACAACCACACTCTCAACAGTTGGGCTGTGTGTCGACGTCTAACTCACTCCACTATACCAATTCAATTTGTATATTATTCGTAAGTAAACACTTGTATAAATGTATATATATCAGAGTTGTTACATGTGTTTACATTGTTTTACATCCCCAATAGTTACATACAAAATGCTACTGTGCTATCGTAAGTTTAGATACAAAATTTCAACAGTGTGTATATTTTTAGCGATGGGATGCAGCGGATTACCAAAAAGGGAACACCTCCAATCACGCTCACTCTATACTCAAATCTTTGTAGAGAGGGAGAAAATAAGGGGGGTGAGCAAACCACACGCTCAGTAAGGCAATCATGCGAACAGATAGATACTGCACTATCTATGTGATCGTGATGCCATGCTCAAAAGCATTTAATTCATCATTTATCTCAAAACATGAGTGTATGATTGTGTTAATGGTATGTAAAGCATTCATGCTATTAAAATCCAATGCACATTTCAACTCAAAGCATGGTATAAATCATCATGCATAATTCACAATAAAAGCATGGCATTACCCATCATGCATTTTCTCAAATAGCATGGCATTAACCATCATGCATTTTTATAATAAAGCATAGCATTAAACATCATGCATTCGTGCACTTTAAAAACCATTAACAAATCAATCCAACACGGGTCAAGTCTCAGCCCACCCTTGGACTTTCCTGACCCACAAATCATTTCAAACATGGATTTATTCTCAAATAGCAGTAGACATGTGAGATAGGCAGTTCAACAACAGGTAATAACCTCAAGGCCTATGTACATAACCTGTGATACCGGCTACACGAATCAGGTGTGCGGGATATCACCACTATCTGCTTCCATACGGAAGGTGGGTCAAATCCTACCCGCCGATCCATAGCAGATCTCGTCCGAAGACGGCACATCACAACTCAACACGGTATAACGTACTTCATGCTACCTGCACGGTACAACGTACTCCGTGGACCCAATCAACATATCATATCATGCCACATCTCAAACGTACGTGTGAGCCTATTTACTCAGTACGACCTCTTGTCTTCCTGAAGCTCCTAACACGACTAATTAATCATGTCAAAATAACGCACGTGTGAGCCTATGTAATCGATGTGACATCCAGTCTACTCGAAGCTCCAAACACGGTAACATGCAAGGTGGGCATGTAGTGCGAGACAAACTCCAAGTACAATGCCAAAACAAATATGAAATCCATGTGAAAACTAGTGCCTCTAGCACTCATGTGTATAAAACACGTCAAATCTCATGCGAGTCATACTCTAGCACACTTTCATACTCACGAAATCATGTAGGTGGCTCAAAACTTTGCAAAAATATGGTTAACAAAACCAAAACACACTCATTTCTTTTGCAAATCATTTCAATGTTAGCCAACCTACCAATCATTTGCTAAAAAGCAATAAAACATGATTTTCAAAGCAATATGCTTTTGTTTTCATGCACATTTTGTCAAACTCCTAACTTTTGCCCTTCAATCACCCAACATCATTTTCTAATGTCTCATGCATTCTAGCAAAGCATTTAATGCACCCAAGTTGCGCACAGATATCTCTAAGAGTCCACACAATTCCCTTACCTCGATTTACTTGGTGTGACTCCTTTCCTTTTAGCTTCCACACTCTTGGCTCAACTCACCTCGGCATATCCTCAAAAGTTGCGATTCATTCATTCAATCAATTGAGTTAATGTTTTTAACCCATAATTGACCTCACTAGTCAATATTATTCACTTATGCATTTTACAAATGCCTTAATCCACATTTTACCTCTTTTAGGTAAATCTCACAATTTATCCACTAACCACATCTTGAAATCATACCACAATACTATTAATAACTTCTACATATCTCATTCATCATTAATCTCCATACATTCCACTTTCTCACTCTAGACCATTTCTAGGTCATAATCATTCCAATGCATTTTAGATAGTTTCTAACCATCCATACTCATGCCAAACAACTCCAAAATCAATTATATAGACAATGTACCATAGTTGGAATGTTAGAATCTTACCCAATTTGATTTCTCTTCTTGCTCCAAATGACAATGCCCTTAGCTCCTTCAATACCAACAAAGGAAAAATGCCTTCCGACTATGTTGTTCTTCTCTTTGATAGGAACAACTTTACCTCTAATGGTCTCTCTTCAAATCTTACTGAAAATGGCTGATTTTAGAGAGAGAAAGTTAGGTTTTTGGGTTGAAAGTGGAAGGTTAGTGTTTTTCTCGAAATTTTTTGATTTTCAGCACTCCTTTTATAGAAATAGCTTGAGGAGATCGATCTGGTCCCCTTAAATCCCTCTTTTTCATGACATTTTAAGCATGAGATCGATCTGTCGAAGCATGAGATTGATTTGCTCCCAAACAGAGAGCTAAGGAGATCGATTTGGGTGCTTGAGGATCGATCTTTTCATTACAGAATGCTTAGGAGATCGATCTGGCTCAATTGGAGATCGATCTGCTCTATTCCATTGCCCAAATAAGAGCATTCTGGCTCTTCCAGATCGATCTCTCATCCCATGAGATCGATCTGCCCTTCACAATTTCTAGATTTTTTGCAATTCTTCTGCAGCAACACTTACCAAACTTCATACATTTTGTTGCCATGATCATTTTCTCATCCAATCATCTTTGAGACTTGAAAATGATATCCATCCACACTTCATACATATTAAAACTTGTGTAGAACCTTTGTATGACCAAGGGTACTTAATATAAACCAAATGGAAGTGCATACTCATGCAAATCTTCATTCCATTTACCACATTACTCATAATCCATTCTATTCACATTCTTCACATGTTTAAGCCCATTTCTTTACATTCACACATAATGTAACTTGTATGTACAATCACAACTCTTATTACATGTGTGTACATTAACTTATGGACTTACATCACATATACTTCACTTATGAATTCATAGTACAATTCTATTTACATTTCTATGTACATATATACCATTATACATATACGGGGTCTCACAGGTTATATAGGCCTGCATTGCAGCAGAGAAAGCGGGGCAGAGTGGAAGACCTAAGCACAAAAAAAGGGGGGGCTGACCAAGAATGAAAGAAAGGCACGAACCAATATACAAAGAAAGCAAGAAAGGAAAACGTGAAGGTGGTGGCTTGAAAATGTGGCAGGCTCGGCAGTAAAGAGGAATGGGTGAATGTCAAAAAAAAAATAATGGCTGTAACCTGCACCGATTAAGTAGGAGAAAAATAATAATGCTGTAGCAGTTTGGTGTAAGGTGTGCGAGATGGGATTGACCGAGGAAGGATGGGTAGGAGCAGGAAAAAGAGAGCAGAAACAGTGCATTATTGCTGGAAACAGAGGAGGTTGATGAGAATATATACAGATAGGAAATAAAAGAAGGAAATAGGAGTAGAAGGCTGAAAGGCGAGAAAGAAATCAAGCCAAGAGTGAGAAGAGGAGGCAGGAAATGAAAACTTAAAGAAAAGAAACGAGACCAGGAGCTTCAGAATCGAGGCTGCGCATCTCTATTTCATTTCTGGAAACAAGATCAAGTAGTGCACAACACTTATCGAGGGAGAAGCAAGTTGAGGCAGAGGCATTCGAGGGATGCTGTTAGTGTCAGGAAGGACATGAACCGAAAGTTGGAATGAGCAAGGAAAAGTGTAGCTAGAGTGAAATAGAAAGAAAGAAAACTTGGTGAATCGAGAGTTTGAAAAAAAATGAAGCTGGTTTGCTGGGAAATGAAACAAAGGGGATCGATGATGGACGAGGAAATAAACTGAGGGTTGAAGCAATGATCGAAGGAAAAGCTAAAAACAATGGGCCGAACAGTGGAAGGAAACCAGTAGAGGACCGAGAGAAGGAGGGGTCATGCCGATGATAGTGGTGGCGTTGAAAACCAGCACAAATGATAGGAGATGGTGGTGGAGCCGAGAGCCTGAAGAAAAGTGATGAGGAGAAGAAACGAAGCTAGAAACAGAGAAGAAAAAGAAGGATGAATAGTGGCCAGACAATGAAGAAATGAAGAGGAAAAAAGAATGGCGGGAAATATGAAATGGATTAAAAAAAAGAGTAATATTATATATATATATATATTTATATATATATATGTGTATATATTTGGAGGAAGCAAAAAAAAGACGCCGAGAATTTGAGAAAACCCGAGGAAAAAG
The DNA here is from genome assembly GCA_033439115.1 of Firmiana major. Classification (NCBI taxonomy): domain Eukaryota; kingdom Viridiplantae; phylum Streptophyta; class Magnoliopsida; order Malvales; family Malvaceae; genus Firmiana; species Firmiana major. The sequence continues at coordinate 13,403,766 of CM065898.1, read as the reverse complement.
GCGATCGAAAATATTTATTTGAAATTTTCGGTGAAATAAGTCAGGAGGGTCGGATTCGTCGACTTTCTAAGTCGAAGCAATCAAGGATTACGGACAGACATCGATGTAAGAAATTTGTGCAAGTTTTAGAGATAACGGTATATATTTTATGATTTCAAGTGAATTTTCAAGTGAATTTTACGATTTTGACGCATCGTAGGTAATTCAAATAAATAGGATATTAAGAATACAAATTTTGATGTAGGAGAATCGTAGAAGGATTTAAGGGAGATACTTGGAAGCGTCACCACTCGAATCCAGGATTTTCGTTAAATCGAGGTAAGTGGTACTATTTAACTTAGTTCTGATAATGCATTCTTGTTTCACCGATAAATGATTTTATGAAAGAGCATATGATTTGAAATGATTTATCAATGCTTTCATACTTGTGAAACTGTTTACGAAACATGTTTTAATTTGTCGAAATATTCCCCGAGTACCTTCCATGTTGTGAAATGAATTTTCTAAGGTATGAAGTGTATGGATGGTTTACATTTATTTATGTTTTATATCCATATTGTTAAAGAAACTTTCGACAATTTCAAAAGTATTTAAGAAAAGAAATTTGTTTTCGAAAGGGGATTGTGGGGGCCACCTCTTGAGTCCTGCGGGAACAAAGTGTCACACAGTCTTTCTGTTTTATGAAAGAGTTTTCAGATTACAAGGAATTCAATTTTATTAATCGATATGATTTATGGGTTATAAAACCCAAGAAAGATTTTGAAAACTCTATTTTGAGACTATAAGCTTCATGTATGGTTACTTCTTGTGATGTTTCGGCTACACCACTTGGGTGCCGGTACGTAGGGCCGCTTTAGCACTTGACTCAACCTGTGTGGAAGATGTCGTGCTACTGGTGGTTTATGATGATGTTTTGGTAGTATCTCGTGCCCGCGCAGCAAGCATTAATGTTTCCCGCATGGTGAGTGCCACAGGTGCTCATGCCCTAGCTATATGCTAGTATATGATACGAAATAAGAAGATACTACCCATGTTTATAATTATGATTGCTGTACGAACCTGATCCAGTCTACAGCCCCCTTACCATGGCCATAGGTATGATGACTCTCTATGGAGAATGACATGTATCGCATGACTTAGTTATAGCATAGTCTCCTTGATTTGATTATGAAAATCGACTATGACGAATGAATATATGTTTTCAGGATATATACGATAATTGGTTACGACCGATGTGTTTCATGAAATGTTTATGAAATGTTCATGAAACGTTTATGAAATGTTTATGAAATATTTACGAAAGGTTTATGAAATGTTTATGAAATGTTCATGAAATGTTTATGAAATGTTTATGAAAGGTTCATGAAACGTTTATAAAATGTTTATGAAATATTTACGAAAGGTTTATAAAATGTTTATGAAACATTTACGAACCCAATGGTTTTAAGAACTCATTCATAAGCAATGAAAAGTTGTAAAATGGTTAAGCATGTTATTTGTTGTAAAGACACGCATGCTTTATGACTTTTTTTATGATGATTATGAATGAAATAACAATTTATGTATTTCATTTAAGTTTCGTTCTATGAATAATTTCACATGCTTTTATATATCAGAACTGTTTTAAAAGTATTATCTTACTGGGTTTTTCCCCAAAAGCTCACCCCTCTACCTCTCAGATTTTTGCAGTGAATTACAGTTAATAAAATGTTGTGTAGACGACGTAGGCTGACAGATATGAGCCTCCCTAGACTACCTTTTGTATATGTGTGAGGTATACATTCTTATCTCTTTACCAGACTATTTGTATGCACAGACATCAATTGAAAATAATGTGTCGGGATGAAATCTGTATAAGGATAAATGAAATAAAATATTTCTAAGGATTGACACTGAACAGAATACAGCCAAGTGAATAAAGGAATAAGTGGGTAAATTAAATTCAAAAAAAAAATTCCTCGAATTTTTATAGGTCACGGGTCGTTACATGATAGAATTGTGAAAATTAAGCTAATTGAGGTGTTAATGAGAAAATGAGCAAATGTGTGCTCAATAATGCAATTGAGTTTGGTTATTGATGATTTTAACATTATTTGGACAGCTCGGGAGTTCCAGAGGGGAATGCGAGACAAGTCCGTGATACGAGGGAACGATTGTACTATACGAGGTGCAACGAGATAAGGGAAAACTTAAACTCATTTGTGTATGTGTTTTGATGTTAATTGTAGCATGAAAAGTGATTTGAGCAAACAAACATTTTTTTATGAGTTGTGAATGAGTAGTGCACACAATTTTATAGTTGGTTGGGGCCTAACTTTTATGAGTTATAAACTAAGCATGAAAATGTTTTTATAACCACTTTGTGTTTAAAACGTGAAAAGAGATTTGGGCTCTACGTAAGGGCGTACTGTGGTTGAGAAATGTATGTGTGGTTTTACCGGTTGGGACTCGATTTTTAACATGTTTTGTGTTGGGTACACAAATGTTTTAAATGAGATTTATGAGAGAAAACCATTATGCGTTCTACGTGAAGGCAAAACGTTTTATTTGATAAATGGCTAATAATTGAGACTTAGGCGTGTCATGTTGAATACACATCAGACATTGCTTTGGTAGCATGTAAGTCCGATATTATTCCCCGTTTTGATAGCGTTGGGAGGCATTGCTTTGGTAGCATGTAAGGTCGATATTATTCCTCGCTTTGGTAGCGTTGGGAGGCTTTGCTTTGGTAGCATGTAAGTTCGATATTCCTTTGTTTTGGTAACAAGCGATGCCTCCGTTTTGGTAACGTGAGATGACCCCCGTTTTGGTAACACTGTGTGGCCTCGCTTTGTTAGCATGTAAGACCAATAGTGTGCATGAGGAGAGGCATTGCTCTGGTAGCATGTAAGGTCGGACCTTGTTTTGGTAATGCGTAATTCCAATATACCATGCATACGACCATATTGTCGACATTTTCCTCTTTTGAGGATGCCTGAGTGTGAGGTCCCGGCCGAGCCCAGCCTACACAGGCGCAACCCCTCATGGGCCCCTGGTCCGACTGCTGTGACATCGTCCCTCAACCGTATTGTCCTCTTTGGCCACTGGGGGGCAAGCCCATCTCCAGCGCCTCAAGGTTTTCTTTCGCGTCCCCAAGGGTTCGAACTCAGGACATCATGCCTGATTCGACACCCCTGCTACCATTGAGCTCTCTTTTCTGTCACGACCCAAATTACCTAAAAATCAGAGTAAATTTTTCGCTTTTTAATTTCTTTACCCGTCGTGAACAGTTACACTACTAAACAGTTGGGCTATGATTCGGTGTTAATCACCTCTCACCTCTTTACCATTCCATTTTCATATTTCATTTACATATCAATTTATTTTAAATAAATACATCCCCAATATTACATCCATGTACAGTACTGTGCATCTATATGTTCAGATACAAAATTATACAAATGTGTATACCCGGTCTTGATAAGAAGCAGCGGATATGACTACTGTCGTTCTCTTCTACTGAATATACCTTGTGGGGTGGAAAACGAAAGGGTGAGCATAAACAGCTCAGTAAGGCAATAATGTAAGCATGTAGATAACTATACTATCTACGTGCTGATAATGTCATGATATAAAATCGTTTGTATTTGGAGCATGAGGTAAGACTAAAACGATGCCACATGTATGTATATATCATATAAGAGAAATCATGAAATCCATATATAAAACAAACATGGGAAAATCCTCATGTATGTCATCTCATGCTCGTCACATTTAAAACTTATTTGTTTCATCATATACTCAACACTCAAAAACTTAATTGTTTCATTTCAAACTTCAAACTCTTCTCGTTAAAACTTATTTGTTTTATCATAAAATAGCTTCATCAAGGTCAAACCCATCTCTCGGGAATACCTTGATTCATTAAATCACGTCTTTTTGAAAAACATAAAATCGGGACATTACCCCTCCCTCGGGTTTGTCCTGGTCTATTCAGACCGTATGATATCATGTGAGGCATGTAGGTTACTGTATGAAAAATCGAGGACTATGGCCATACTTTGTCCCTGTGATCCCAGGCTACACGGATCCCGGTGTGCGGGGTATCACAACTGCAACGGGAGGTGGGGTCAAGTCCTACCCGCCAGAATATCAAGTAACATCATAGAGTCATCATGACTGCACGGTACAACGTACTCCGTGTGACATACACGGTACATCGTACTCCGTGGACCCATATCATAGTCTGGGGTGCCTGCCGTAGGTCTTATCCACCCCAATACTATGTCGATAACCAACCCATGTCTCAAAGTATACGTGCGATCATCTCAACTCTCTGCGACACACAGTCTACAGGAAGCTTCCGCACGACTATATGCATGTCAACTCACGTCTAGTGTGAGCGAAGCTCCAGCACCACGCTATGCATATCATGATATCTAAAATCTCGTGCGAGCGAAGCTCCAGCACGGTTTTGTGCACACACAAATTCCTCGTACGAGCAATGCTCCGGTACGACTTTTCATGAGAAATAAATCAGTAAACTTGAGTGCGAGAAAGACTCTAGCACTCTTTTTACTTGTAAATACGATAGGTGGCTCAATCTTGATAAAACATCTTTTAAAATCATAACCGGTACAAACCGGTACTCTTTCATAAAATTCACGAATTCAACAGCCAACCTATATGCATATTTGCTTAAATCAAAGCAATACATTCATATAACACGTTAAAAACATGAAATCATGCAATTTACCTGCCTTACTACCCTTTTTGTAAATTTTACTCTTAGGGGTAAAATCGTCTTTTTCCTTTATTCACCTATACCCTCGATTTTTCGCAAAAATTATTATTTCATTTCTAGATATTTAAAGGAATTCTAGGCCCTGTAAATCCCTTCAAAAATACGTATAGAAATCTCTATGCGCCTACAAAATTCCCTTACCTCGATTCTCGTCGAGCGCGTATCTAAATTCCACTGTCGGAGGCTCGTCCGATCCGATTTGCTGCTAATCCAGTCTCTGGGGCTGCAGATAATTATTTATCACGTCAATTTAACCCAATAAGTATAATTCTCCTATTTACTATAGTCGATTTAACTAATTGGGCCAATTTACTCTTATTAGGCCCAATCGCACCTTAATGGGCCTTAACCCATTTTCAGCCCGTTTTTACTATTTAAATCCCTTCTTCGGGATTACTGGGCTCATTCAGCTTACTAATAATCATCGGGCTTCATTCCAAACTTATTGGATAGCCCGTACACTATTTACGGTAATTACGTTGTAATTTCGATTAATATCCCTTTTTATACGAAATTAATCCATAATTCCATAAAAATCTAAACTCTGTATTAAAGAACTTATATTGCCGAAATTAAAATGTACTTACCCAATATGATGCGGGATACGAAAATTGGAGCTCAATCGGCTCTCTTTCGGGCTTTGTCGTACAACTGCACAATTATATATTTAATCTCAGGTTACTTTTCAATTAAATATAATTTAAATAAATTTCTCGAAATTCAAATCGGTCACTTTTGACCTCTTACCGACTTACCCGAAGTCCGGTGTATCCCTGAAAATTCTTTCCCTTTTTTCTTTTTCTCTTTTTCTCCCTTTTTCCCTTCTTTCTTGGCTGAACCGGTTCAACCCGGTTCAGACCGGTCCGGTTCAGCCGATTCACTCCGGTTCGACCGGTTCGGTGCCTCACCGACCGGTTCTCCACCGGCTTCCGTCACCAGCAGCTCCGCGAGGTCGTCCGCAGCTTGGATCTGGTGTCGGTTTCGCACGAGGTCGCCGAAAAGTGGCCGGTCCGGCCTCTTCTCCTTTCCGGCGTCGGTGGCTTCCTCGTTTTTCGCCGTTGTCGGCGTTGGCCGCCGTTTCCCCAGCTGTTTTTGCCCCCATTCGGCTCGGCATCACGTGGGGGTTCTTCAGTGGCCGGTGGTTAGGGCCAAATCGGCGTCGATCACCGAAAAAATCTCTTCTCTCCCCGTCGGTTTCTCTCCCTCGATCCGTCAGATTCTGGCGTCAGTGGGCTTCGTCTCCGGTACCAGGGAGATCGTCGGCCTCTCCTCTTCCTTTTTCGGTGGTCGTGGTCCTATATCCGGCGCCGGTGGTGGCTTGCCGGTGATGGTTTTTGGCTTCCGTTTCTGTTTCTCTCCTCTTTCTCTCTCCCCGACTAAAGCTTCTGATTTTCTCTTCTTCTTTTTTTCTTTTTTTTTACAATTATTATTATTATTTATTATTATTTATAATTTAGTTTATTATTATTATATTCATTATTTTAGTCAAAATATTCAAAATATCTACAAAAAATTTATTTTTTATTCCACATAAATTTATTTACTTTTATTTAATTTATTTAATTTATTTTAACCTTTTTTTTATAATTTCTCCGTATTTTCGGGATATTGTCCCGAGTGACTTTTCGGTATTTCTAAAAATTTCGAATCTTGATCAATTGGACTCGAAATTTAATTATTTCTTCGTTATTGATCAAGATTCTCAAATCCATTATTTTTAATTAAATTTTCTTATCGAATTTATTTTGGCTTTCGATCTTTTGACCGTTTTGCCCTTGCACGTGTTCGGGATTAATTGAACCCGACTTCCCTTCATGAATACTCATTCATTTCGCATTTTAAATTGTTATTTCCTGTCTGAATCCCGTTTCATTTAATTTGGGACCATTTTCAATTCTTTATAAGAAATTACGATAAAATTTTCGGGTCTTACATAATCTCCCCCACTTAAGAAATTTGGTCCTCCAAATTAGAACCAAGTTAGTCTGTAAATCACTCCGGATATTTCACACATATCATACTCTTTAATTCCCTTGTGACTTTTTCGGAGTATACTACTACCAAAGGACTTTAATTAAGGAGATCATCTTAAACCTCAACACTTCCTCCTTCCATCTAATACCCGAATCGATTTTCCAATCATACGTTATACTTTCATTGAGCTAAACTGTTGGAGCTCAAATCTGATCACATACACAGGGTCCGGATAATATTTTTGAAGCATCATAAGATAAGACACATTGTGGATGCCTGCTAATTCAGGTGGTAACATCAACCTACAGGTCTTATCTCCCACTTTGTCCAATCTCTTTCCGAATCTCGTTATGTCCTTATGCTATGTCCTAAGGGCATGTAACTTCCAACAATATAAATTCACCCTCGGTGAATTCCTATGGTTTCTGTCTCTTGTCAGCATCGCTTTTCTGTCTACTCTGAGGTGTTCTTAATCCTTCACAATTAGTTGAACATCCTCAAAGGTTTGTCTTACCAATTCGGGAACAATTCTCTATTTGTCACCCACTTCTTCTTATCCAAATCGAGGAAACAACCCTTACAGCCATACAATGCCTCATTTGAAGTCATCCCGATACTCAAGTGACAACTGATATTATTGGCGAATTCAATTAGTAACAACTGATAATCCCAGGAGCTTATCAAATCAATGGCACACGCTCTCATCATATCCTCCAGAACCTGTACAGTCCTCTCTGACTGACCATCTGTCTGAGGACGAAAAGCTGTGCTAACTCTCAATCGGGTTCCCATAGCTTCCTGAAAACGTTCCCAAAAATGAGAATTGAAGAGGGAATCCCTATCTGTACCATGCTCACTGGAACGCTACATACTGTTCAACAATCTCTCTTACACATAAATCCGCCTATACACTCAGAGTATCTGGGGATTTCATAACCAGAAGATGGGTAGACTTAGTCAATCTATCGACTATCACCCAGATAGCTTTATGATTTATCCGGGTCCTCTGTAACCCATCACAATATTCATGGTAACTTGTTCCCATTTTCGTGTCAATATAGGTAGAAATTGTAATAACCCTGCAACTTCTTTTGCTCTACCTTACTCTGCTGACATACGAGACACTTTTCCACAATCTTTACCATGTCTCTTTTCATATCTGACCACCAATACTCTTTTCTAAGATTTCGATACATTTATTACTTCTCGAATGCACTGAATATCTCGAAGAGTGAGCTTCTGACAATAACTCTATCTCATCACTATGGTTCTGGGAAGTACTTATACTGTCTCTGAACCTCAGTAAGCCATTATCACTCTCGGTGAACTTTATCACTGTACCCATCTGAATCTGACTCAAACTATCAACACCATGCCGATCATCACGCTAAACCTGTCAAATTCGGTCACTTAAATCCGGTTCTAATCTCAGACTAGCTGTCACACAATCACTGTCATCATCAGAGGGAATCACATCACTACTGAGGCTTACAACTGCTCTATCAGCTCACGCTCCCTGACCATCATATGTGGTACCATCCCGAGGCTCTTTCTGCTCAAGGCATTAGCCATTATATTAGCCTTTCCTGGGTGGTACAATTTTCCATAATCAAAATCTCTCAGAAGCTCTAACCCACTATGTATTCTCATATCCGACTCTTTCTTGTGAAAACAGATACTCGGGGCTTTTATGATCAGTGCATACCTAAAATTTCTCACCGTATACATAGTAGTGTCATATACTCAGTACAATTATCGCTGTCAACTTTAAATCATGGATCGGACAGTCCTTTCATGATCCTTGAGTTGTCTGGATCCATAATCGACTATCTTTCCTTTTTGCATCAATACACAGCTTATTCATTATTTTGAGGTATCCATAGACTCATGAGAAACCTCTTAATCTGTTGGGTATGGTGAGAATAAATGTGGTGGTCAGTTTATTACTTCAGTACACCAAAACTTCTGTTACGTCTATCATCTCATTCAAATACCACGTTTTCATAGTTAAACGTGCCAACAAAGTAGTCCATTTCGAGAACTTTCCACAAATCATCTGTAAAAACAATCTCCAATTGTTGCTTATGATTTCCCTGGACTTTAAATACACCCAAAATATCATCAATATGGATGATGACAAATCGGTCCAAGTAAATTTAAATAACTTGTCGTAGTTGACTTCCACTGAATATTTCAATCACTCATATCTTCGACCTATGTGCGCATAACGTATAATATCCTTCCAAAATCGCTTCTGTTGAAGCTACTAACCCGCGTCATTTCCTTTTTAACGGCTTTTATAAAATTTTAAATTTTTAAACTCTCCTGATTAATCGAATTTCTATATTTCTTTATCGTACAAGTGAAGGTACCCTAATTTTAAACGTATATTTTTACGACTGTCGATTTCAATTTATAAGTTACGTGTGTATACTTTTAGACGCTGTCAAGTCTTCAGGCGGGGAGGTATTTTGAAATACCTTTATTAACCTTTAGACTTAACCACAAGGACTAGTTATGGTTATATCCACCATTATCCTTGATTATAATTCATATTTACTACTTATCGCTTTAATCCAAATGACTTCATATCGTAAAGATGTTCTTACCTTGCATATGTCTCTTATTCCAATCTATCTCGTATTCAGGATTTATCACAAAACTTATCTCTTTTCGTATATCACGTATCACAACTATGTCATTACTCATTCCGTGAGTACAATCATTTACTCCTTTAATTTCAGTCACTACTCCCCTTTTATTACTGGTCAAAACTTACCGTATACTTTCCATGGGTAAAACAGCACTATCTTAGAATAGAACTTTAAACATCATAATTTACAGCCGATCAATTGAGATTTATTCTTAAATATACTTCAAATTATTCATAGTCCATTGAATAAAATCGGCTAACTTATACTTCTTCTCCCGTTTTTAACTTATAATCTCTTCATAATTATTCCGTCAGTTAACTCTCCTTCATTGGGTATTAACTATCGGCATTGTACCCATAGGTGTAAGCATTCACGTCTTTTACTAACTTATATACAAATGAAGGCGGTATAAATATATACGTGGCACCAGGATCAATTAAAATAATTACTTCTTTATTCATAACTAGTGTGGTATCTTTCACTTCATCATATGAAACATCAGTAGTGTCCTGATCCAAGACATACACTCGCCTCCGTCCAATAGCCTACTATCCTTTTTTCTTCGATTGTGGCCTCCCTTTTCGATGTAGGGATATCAATAGGGTTTTCTCTGTCTCTTTGCTCTTCTGTGGGGCAGTCTCACCCAACTCTGAGCAATCATTAATTAAGTGGTCCGTCTTACCACACTTAACGCCTATTTTAGTGAATAAGGTGTAGGTGTAGGCCTTTACTTCCGTGGTATCTACCACACATCCTACACTGCTTACACTGCTACACTGCTTCGTAACAGGTCGGGGTTCTCCAATCACAATACCCCTCATAAGTGTTAAATTGGATGTACTGGGGCCTTACCAATAATCTTACCCCTTGACTCATCAGCTCTAATGTCTTACCAACTGGTCTCTTTCCCGCTCTGACATCTCTGTCATTTTCTATTCTCTTTTGTCTCTATTTCGGCCCTTACTACCTTTCCCAATCTCATAGGCGTGCAACACATGATCTTCTTCATGCAACTGTAATTTACGCATTGCCTCGACAAAGGTAATGAGCCAATCGAACTCTAATCGATAATTTGAGCCCTTCCAGGAACTTTTGGGCTTTTTCGACTCTCACTGTCCACAATATCGGGTTCATACTTGCCCAGGGATGTAATCTGAGATTCATACTCATCAATCAACCAATGACTATGGGCAGTGTAAGAAATTTTAATTGTAATTTCCTTTAAGTAGTGTCCGAAATATTCTGTCATTAGAATACATCCAAAAACATTTCTCATGTCGACTCTGGACGTCTAACTCTTCAGATGGGTCGAGCGGACTTCCACCAATGTTCCGTCTCACCCTCTAACATAAATGTATTTAAAAGTCACTTTCTCGGTCGACATACACCGAAAGAATCCATACAACTTCGCTATCTCATACACCCAGTCCTTAGTAATTATTTGTTTCTTTACTTCGGCATATACCGGAGGGGTGTGAAAATCTCTATAGTCTGAGGCATCTGTTTAGGCTTTACTCTGCCTATCCTCAACTACCTGCATAGACTGAGTAAACAATTTCAAAATATTTTCTACACTTCACTCCATCCTCTCGGAGTGTGTCTCAATACTGTTTGGTCTCCTTATAGGACCCTGTGGAGTATGCTCAACATCAGGCTCCACCTCACTCTAATCTTGAGTCTCATGTTACGACTCATTCGATTCTCAGGCCAATCTCTATGACCTCGAGCATGTGTACTCGTCCCTCTACCATAGCGGCTATCATTTATAAAAATTATATTCTTGCATTCGAAACTAAATTCTTAGCTGCACTTCTACCTTGGTATACACAATTGTATCTAAACAATGCACAGTACATGGGGATGTAAATTTACTTAACCACTAACACCGACTCATATCAGGCCAACTCTGCTCTGATACCATCTTTTCTGTCACGACCCAAATTACCTAAAAATCAGAGTAAATTTTTCGCTTTTTAATTTCCTTACCCGTCGTGAACAGTTACACTACTAAACAATTGGGCTATGATTCGGTGTTAATCACCTCTCACCTCTTTACCATTCCATTTTCATATTTCATTTACATATCAATTTATTTTAAATAAATACATCCCCAATATTACATCCATGTACAGTACTGTGCATCTATATGTTCAGATACAAAATTATACAAATGTGTATACCTGGTCTTGATAAGAAGCAGCGGATATGCCTAGTGTCATTCTCTTCTACTGAATATACCCTGTGGAGTGGAAAATGAAAGGGTGAGCATAAACAGCTAAGTAAGGCAATAATGTAAGCAGGTAGATAACTATATTATCTACGTGCTGATAATGTCATGATATAAAATCGTTTGTATTTGGAGCATGAGGTAAGACTAAAATGATGCCACATGTATGTATATATCATATAAGAGAAATCATGAAATCCATATATAAAACAAACATGGAAAAATCCTCATGTATGTCATCTCATGCTCGTCACATTTAAAACTTATTTGTTTCATCATATACTCAACACTCAAAAACTTATCTGTTTCATTTCAAACTCTTCTCGTTAAAACTTAATTGTTTCATTTCAAACTCTTCTCGTTAAAACTTATTTGTTTTATCATAAAACAGCTTCATCAAGGTTAAACCCATCTCTCGGGAATACCTTGATTCATTAAATCACGTCTTTTTTAAAAACATAAAATCGGGACATTACCCCTCCCTCGGGTTTGTCCTGGTCTATTCAGACCGTATGATATCATGTGAGGCATGTAGGTTACTGTATGAAAAATCGAGGACTATGGCCATACTTTGTCCCTGTTATCCCAGGCTACACGGATCCCGGTGTGTGGGGTATCACAACTGCAACGGGAGGTGGGGTCAAGTCCTACCCGCCAGAATATCAAGTAACATAATAGAGTCATCATGACTGCACGGTACAGCGTACTCCGTGTGACATACACGGTACATCGTACTCCGTGGACCCATATCATAGTCTGGGAGTGCCTGCCGTAGGTCTTATCTACCCCAATACTATGTCGATAACCAACCCATGTCTCAAAGTATACGTGCGAGCATCTCAACTCTCTGCGACACACAGTCTATAGGAAGCTTCCGCACGACTATATGCATGTCAACTCACGTCTAGTGTGAGCGAAGCTCCAGCACCACGCTATGCATATCATGATATCTAAAATCTCGTGCGAGCGAAGCTCCAGCTCGGTTTTGTACACACACAAATTCCTCGTACGAGCAATGCTCCAGTACGACTTTTCATGAGAAATAAATTAGTAAACTTGAGTGCGAGAAAGACTCTAGCACTCTTTTTACTTGTAAATACGATAGGTGGCTCAATCTTGATAAAACATCTTTTAAAATCATAACCGGTACAAACCGGTACTCTTTCGTAAAATTCACGAATTCAACAGCCAACCTATATGCATATTTGCTTAAATCAAAGCAATACATTCATATAACACGTTAAAAACATGAAATCATGCAATTTACCTGCCTTACTACCCTTTTTGTAAATTTTACTCCTAGGGGTAAAATCATCTTTTTCCTTTATTCACCTATACCCCCGATTTTTCGCAAAAATTATTATTTCATTTCTAGATATTTAAAGGAATTCTAGGCCCTGTAAATCCCCTCAAAAATACGTATAGAAATCTCTATGCGCCTACAAAATTCCCTTACCTCGATTCTCGTCGAGCGCGTATCTAAATTCCACTGTCGGAGGCTCGTCCGATCCGATTTATTGCTAATCCAGTCTCTAGGGCTGCAGATAATTATTTATCACGTCAATTTAACCCAATAAGTATAATTCTCCTATTTACTATAGTCGATTTAACTAATTGGGCCAATTTACTCTTATTGGGCCCAATCGCACCTTAATGGGCCTCGACCCATTTTCAGCCCGTTTTTACTATTTAAATCCCTTCTTCGGGTTTACTGGGCTCATTCAGCTTACTAATAATCATCGGGCTTCATTCCAAACTTATTGGATAGCTCGTACACTATTTACGGTAATTACGTTGTAATTTCGATTAATATCTCTTTTTATACGAAATTAATCCATAATTTCGTAAAAATCTAAACTCTGTATTAAAGAACTTATATTGCCGAAATTAAAATGTACTTACCCAATATGATGCGGGATACAAAAATCAGAGCTCAATCGGCTCTCGTTCGGGCTTTGTCGTATAACTGCACAATTATATATTTAATCCCAGGTTACTTTTCGATTAAATATAATTTAAATAAATTTCTCGAAATTCAAATCGGTCACTTTTGACCTCTTACCGACTTACCCGAAGTCCGGTGTATCCCCGAAAATTCTTTCCCTTTTTTTCTTTTTCTCCCTTTTTCCCTTCTTTCTTGGCTGAACCGGTTCAGTCCGGTTCAACCCGGTTCAGCCGGTTCACTCCTGTTCGATCGGTTCGGTGCCTCGCCGGTAGGTTCTCCGTCGGCTTTCGTCGCCAGCAGCTCCGTGAGGTCGTCCACAGCTCGGATCTGGTGTCGATTTCGCACGAGGTCGCCGGAAAGTGGCCGGTCCGGCCTCTTTTCCTTTCCGGCGTCGGTGGCTTCCTCGTTTCTCGTCGTTGCTGACGTTGGTCGCCGTTTCCCCGGCTGTTTCCGCCCCCATTCGGCTCTGCATCACGTGGGGGTTCTTCGGTGGCCGGTGGTTGGGGCCGAATTGGCGTCGATCGCCGGAAAAATCTCTTCTCTCCCCGTCGGTTTCTCTCCCTCGATCCGCCGGATTTCGACGTCGGTGGGCTTCGTCTCCGGTACCTGGGAGATCGTCGGCCTCTCCTCTTCCTTTTCCGGTGGTCATGGTCCTTTATCCGACGCCGGTGGTGGCTTGCCGGTGATGGTTTTTGGCTTCCGTTTCTGTTTCTCTCCTTTTTCTCTCTCCCCGACTAAAGCTTCTGATTTTCTCTTCTTTTTTTTTTTCTTTTTTTTACAATTATTATTATTATTATTTATAATTTAGTTTATTATTATATTCATTATTTTAGTCAAAATATTCAAAATATCTACAAAAAATTTATTTTTTATTCCACATAAATTTATTTACTTTTATTTAATTTATTTAATTAATTTTAACCTTTTTTTATAATTTCTTCGTATTTTCGGGATATTGTCCCGAGTGACTTTTCGGTATTTCTAAAAATTCCGGATCTTGATCAATTGGACTCGAAATTTAATTATTTCTTCGTTATTGATCAAGATTCTCAAATCCATTATTTTTAATTAAATTTTCTTATCGAATTTATTTCGGCTTTCAATCTTTTGACCGTTTTGCCCTTGCACGTGTTCGGGATTAATTTAACCCGACTTCACTTCATGAATACTCATTCATTTCGCATTTTAAATCGTTATTTCCTGTCCGAATCCCGTTTCATTTAATTTGGGACCATTTTCAATTCTTTATAAGAAATTACGATAAAATTTTTGGGTCTTACACTGGGATGCGCACCCAAAGGAGGTTTATTATGATGTGCCATGATGAGTTTTATATGAGTTTTATTGCCTAGTATCCCTTTTTATACATATGAGTTGTGTTTTGTGGCTGTGCCACGTGCATTCTATTGATGCGATTTTTTATCACGTTTTGATGAGAAAAACCATTATCGCATTTTGATTTCCTCATGCTTGTGACTGTGATTTGTACTGAGTTATGTACTCTCATATTTTACATGATTTTAGAGAAATGAGTTGAGAATGATGTTTAATGAGTTCATGCTACATTTTAATTGAGTTTCAACTACGAGATAAAATGATTGTGCTGTGCAAGTCATTGTTTTATTAACGAGTCCCTTACCCCTTTACTGAGTGATTTAGAAGCTCACCTTGTTTTCTCTTCCCTCAGATTTCTTCAAGTGAAGAGAGCCTTTCCTGCGACGTATGGAGCAGTGGCTAGTGGAGGACTTGAGCTCCAGGCCATATATTGTATTTGAGGTATAATTTATCCTTTCATGTACCTAGACTAAAGTTGTAATTATAGAAACTTGTTGTACAATGATGTATGAGATGTATTAGGATTAATTAACCTTAAATTGAGTAATGCATATTGTATGAAATATAATTATCAAATGATGAGATCTTGAGGTATGATATGTATGATGATGTACAACACTGCACATGAATGCACCCTTTATTATGAATGGATGTGAAAAAGTTTTAAATTTGCCCCGTTTTCCACGCTTCCGGGGCGTCACAGTAAACTTAAGAATGGTGTAACCTTCGATAAGTTTTAAAATGTGAATTGAATTAGTGATAAGAAAGAATGATCGAATGTGAATGCGTTAGACATGCATTAGAATTCAGTATCTGTATTTTTTACCTTTGTGCTTGTATTGTTTACTTACTGAGCTCTCTAAGCTCAACCCTTTCTTTTTCATCATAGGTTCAGACTAGAGGTGTATTAACATCAACATTAGTATCTGTTTTGAAGTTAATGCTTCAGAGATCTCGCAGCTCTTATATTCGGTATAATTTATACTGTTTAATTGTGTTTATTTTCAAACAATTACATTTCAGTACATGAGTTAGGATGTGTATTGCGTTAAAACATATTGTGAAAGTTAATTATTGTGTTATGGGATGTAAATGAATTGATAATGATAATAAGGTTATAAATTGAGTAAATGTAAAATTAACTACCTTGTGGATATAAATTGTTATACTTCGTATCTTGCAGGTTGAGTATAATAAAATATAAGTCGTTATGCTGCCGAAATTTTATCGAAATCGATAATAACATCTCAGCTTAATAAATGAAAGTTAATGAGAAATCAAATTGAGATATTAGGTTCAAATCCTTAAATTGAGTTAGGTAGTTTGAGACCTAGAAACATTATAATATTGTACTCATATGACAAACAAGTGTTAAAAGAAAAATAAAAAATTTAGTTCAAATTTTCATACTTTCGCAATAAGTTATCGAAAAATCGCATCTTTCAGATCGTGACACATCTTCTTTTAAGGTACATAACTATTTTATCATTCAATTATTAATCTTTCTTTTAAATATGTATTTATTGAAAAAGAATTATCTATTATGACAATAAACCGATAAAATTAATGTTAGAGTCAATAGCAAATTACTAATGGATACATTTTATATTTTCTAGTCTCAACCATTTTTATAGTAAAACTGTTGGACATGGGACGCCCATAACGGGTGTCCCCATCCAACATGAAAACTGCCAAGGCAAAAGAAAAAAAAATGCATATAGATCCGAGAAAGGAAAAGAAACAAAAAAGAAGAGAAAGAAGAGAAGAAGAAGAAAATAATAATAGTATTCTTTGTTTTTATGCTCTACAATTGTTAAGAATTTAGGCTGTGAAACGTGTACAACTTTCGCTGTGTGATTTTGTGCCTGACCAGTGAATCAAGCAAACGATTTCATTTGAAACTGCAAGTATTTAAATTTCACAAATTATTGTTCGTAAATTGTATGTTCAATCATATACATAATTTTTTTCGATAAGATGATTGTGAATATGATATTGTATGTGATTTATGATTGACGTATGATATTCTTCCAATATTGGTATCAGAGCCAGGTTGCTTGATTTCTGGTATGATAAATGCATGTAAGAAAATGATATTTAATTGTTGTTATTTCGTGTAGAACAATCGAAAAATGTAATTAATATGCGATGCCATTGGAGATCACACAAATGTGTGTGATTTATTCGAAATTGTTGAAAATGTGTATAGGATGTTTCAAATAAGAAAAATTGTAAGTCCTGCATTAGCATGAGGAGTCCATATAACAAAAGGATGATTAAAATTCATTTTTAATAGCTACAAGACTTGTGTTATATATATGTGTTCATTATTTTTTTTTATGTATTTGTTACAGAGAATCATGTCGATCATAATGAGGACTTCTATGGCTGATGGGACAGAAGAACAACTCACTAGAACTATAAGACTATTGGTTGAATTAGGCTATTACCGGATGGATCCTAATGATGATATGGAGAAACATATCATTATTGTCAATAAAAAAATTCAGGAATCAGTTTGGATTGGCTGTCGATGTTTGAGGAGTGACCATAACAAATACCTCATGTTAAGAAGTACATTGATCACTCCAAGTCAAAAGGGTCTTTTAGATGATTTTTGGAAACCAAACCCAAAATCGAATTATGCAATGTTAATGATAAATTTTTTGAAAGAATATATGAAGATAGGGGCAAGAAGGACTGCAACCCTCTCAATTAACACTAGACTTTGCAATAGAAAGCACAACGTTCTTAGAACTTATGGCTAACAGATTTAGATTTTGAATTATCAAAAGAATTTATGGACTCCATTCCTAGGAACTAGTTTTATTTTATTTTATTTTATTGTGTTGTTATTTGACTATGTTTGAACAAATATTGTTATTTTAAAAGACTTGTTTATGTAAATATTTTTATTATTTTTATGCAATCAATATATGTTATTGTTTGTATATATATAGTTGATTTATTTGCAGTGGGAGTTCTAAGGTATTTTAATAAAAAAAAATGTAATTACCTTAGAATAATAAATTTTGCAAAATCAAATTAATTGGTGATAATTAAACACATCGAATTGGAGGATGATTGTGAAACTTGGTGAACTTTTGATTCCATGACATGTGAATAATTATCATTAATTTAATTTTGAAATTGTGGCAAAATGGATGTGTGTAATGCTAGGCATTAATTAAGTGCTTATATGTCTCTGTGTAGAACATCTTTTGAAATGACTTCTGTTTCTAAAACCATTGTTGCTGAGTTAAATAAAGGTGAGAAACTGAATGGGGATAACTATGAAATCTGGAGTATGAAAACCCAGTATATGTTGGAAGAACAAGAGGTTCTTGAAGTTCTGAATAATGCCATGGAAGAGCCTGAGGAAGGAAATACTGCACAACATAGAAGAGACCGAGACGCTTATGAAACCTGGAAAAAGAAAAACTCCATAGCTCGCATTACGTTGCTAAGCAATATGGAGAATGACATCATGCGTGAGTTCAGAAAGCATGATAATGCAAAAGAGATGTGGACAGCTTTAAAGGCAAAGTTTGGTGGTATTACAGTCGCTAAACTAAGATAGCTTACAATCAAATTTGACAATATAAAAAACATCCAAATCACAGCATGAAACAACACATAAGAGAAATGTCAAATATGATTTGTGAGTTGAAGGGGGCTGGTCACACTCTAACAGATGAACAACAGGTTCAAGCTGTCATTCGATCCTTGCCACACAGTTGGGAGCATATGAAAGTCCACCTTACTCATAATGAAAGCATCAAGACCATTTGTCACGACCCAAATTACCTAAAAATCAGAGTGAATTTTTCGCTTTTTAATTTCCTTACCCGCCGTGAACAGTTACACTACTAAACAGTTGGGCTATGATTCGATGTTAGTCACCTCTCACATATTTACCATTCCATTTTCATATTTCATTTACATATCAATTTATTTTAAATAAATACATCCCCAATATTACATCCATGTACAGTACTGTGCCTCTATATGTTAAGATACAAAAATTATATAAATGTGTATACCTGGTCTTGATAAGAAGCAGCGGATATGACTACTGCCATTCTCTTCTACTGAATATACCCTATGGGGTGGAAAATAAAAGGGTGAGCATAAACAGCTCAGTAAGGCAATAATGTAAGCAGGTAGATAACTATACTATCTACGTGCTGATAATATCATGATATAAAATCGTTTATATTTGGAGCATGAAGTAAGACTAAAATGATGCCACATGTATGTATATATCATATAAGAGAAATCATGAAGTCGACATATAAAACAAACATTGAAAAATCATCATGTATGTCATCTCATGCTCGTCACATTTAAAACTTATTTGTTTCCTCATAAACTCATCACGTTAAAACTCATTTGTTTCATCATAAAACAACCTCATCAAGGTCAAACCCATCTCTCGGGAATACATTGATTCATTAAATCACATCTCTTTTGAAAACATTAATCGGGACATTACCCCTCCCTCGGGTTCGTCTTGGTCTATTCAGACCGTATAATATCATGTGAGGCATGAAGGTTACTGTATGAAAAATCGAGGACTATGGCCATACTTTGTCCCTGTGATCCCAGGCTACACGGATCCTGGTGTGCGGGGCATCACAACTGCAATGGGAGGTGGGGTCAATTCCTACCCGCCAGAATATCAAGTAACATCATAGAGTCATCATGACTGCACGGTACAACGTACTCTGTGTGACATATACGGTACATCGTACTCCGTGGACCCATATCATAGTCTGGGGGTGCCTGTCGTAGGTCTTATCCACCCCAATACTATGTCGATAACCAACTCATGTCGCAAAGTATACGTACGAGCATCTCAACTCTCTGTGACACACAGTCTACAAGAGGCTTCCGCATGACTATATGCATGTCAACTCACGTTTAGTGCGAGCGAAGCTCCAGCACCACGCTATGCATATCATGATATCTAAAATCTCGTGCGAGCGAAGCTCCAGCACGGTTTTATGCAGACACACAAATTTCTCGTACGAGCAATGCTCCAGTACGGCTTTTCATGAGAAATAAATCAGTAAACTTGAGTGCGAGAAAGACTCTAGCACTCTTTTTATTCATGTAAATACAACAGGTGGCTCAATCTTGATAAAACATCTTTTAAAATAGTAACCGGTACAAACCGGCACCCTTTCGTATAATTCATGAAATCAATAGCCAACCTATGTGTATATTTGCTTAAATCAAAGCAATACATTTATATAAAACATTAAAATAGGATAATCATGCAATTTATCTGCCTTACTACCCTTTTTATAAATTTTACTCCCATGGGCAAAATCATCTTTTTCTTTATTCATCTAAGCCTCGATTTTCATAAAAATTATTATTTCATTTTCTAGATACTTAAAGAAATTCTAGGCCCTTTAAATCCCCTCAATAAATACGTATAGACATCTCTATGCACCTACAAAATTCCCTTACCTCGATTTACGTGCAAACTTATCTCGTCTCGATATATCCGATCTCTCAGTCCGACTACACGTCAACCTAGTCTACAGAACTGCATATAACCACATATTTTGGGTTAATTCACTTATTTTTATCAGTATATTACATTTACTGATCGAATCTAACGTACTGGGCCCGTTTTACTTTATTGGGCCCGATTGTACCTTAATGGGCCTCGACCCATTTTCAGCCCGTTTATACTTATTAAATCCCTTCTTCGGGTTTACTGGGCTCATTCAGCTTACCAATAATCATCGGGCTTTGTTCCAAACTTATTGGATAGCCCGTACACTATTTACGGTAATTACGTTGCAATTCCGATAAATATTCCTTTTTATACAGAATTAATCTATAAATTTTGTAAAATAATCGAAACTCTATATTAAAGGACTCTAATTGTCGAAATTAAAATATACTTACTCAATATGATGCGGGATACGAAAATCGGAGCTCAATCGGCTTTCGTTCGGGCTTTGTCGTAAAACTGCACAATTAATATTTAATTCCGGGTTACTTTTCGATTAAATATAATTTAAATAAATTTCCAGGAAATCAAATCGGTCACTTTTGACCTCTTACCGATTTACTCGAAGTCCGGTGTATCCTCGAAAATTCTTTCCCTTTTTCCTTTTTCTCTTTTTCTCCCTTTTTCCCTTCTTTCTTGGCTGAACCGGTTCAGTCCGATTTAAACCCGATTCAGACTGGTCCGGTTCAGCCCGGTTCACTCCAGTTCGGCCAGTTCACGGCCCTGCAGGTCGGTTCTCCGTCAGTTTCTGCCGCCAGTGGCTTCGCTGGGTTGTTCGCATCTCAGATCTACCCTCGGTTTCGTCCAAGGCCGTCGAAAAGTCACCGGTTCGGCTGTTCTCCCTCGGTCGTCGGTACCTATTCCTCTTTTCCGTCGCTTTCGGCACTGTTCGTCTATTTCGACGACTGCCACCACCACCAATCTGCTCGTCTTGGCCTCGGGGATGTTCGGTGGTGGTCGGGTGGGGCTAGATCGGCGTCGTTCGCCGTCGATCTCCTTTTCTGTTTTCGATTTTTGTTTTTCTCTCTTCCTCGCCGATCCCTCTCCATTCGCCGCCGTTTCCCTCAGCTGCCGGTGCCTACGGGCTCGTTTGCTTCGCCTGGTCGGCTTTCCGGTGGTGTCCGATGCTGAGGCCGACGGGGCTGGTTCCTCGGGTTTCGGCTTCATTTTTCCATTTTCCTTCTTTCTCTCTCCCTGAAACTTTCAATTTCTGATTTTTTTTTTACAATTATTATTATTTTTTATTTATTATTATTTATAATTTAGTTTATTATTATTATATTCATTATTTTATTATTATTTTACCAAAAATATCTACCAAAATTATTATTTTATTCAAATTAATTTATTTATTATATTTTTAACCCTTTTTCGGGTATAATTTCTTCGTATTTTCGGGATATTGTCCCGAGTGACTTTTCAGTATTTCTAAAAATTTCGGATCTTGATCAATTGGACTCGAAATTTAATTATTTCTTCGTTATTGATCAAGTTTCTCAAATCCGTTATTTTTAATTAAATTTTCTTATCGAATTTATTCCGGCTTTCGATCTTTTGACCGTTTTGCCCTTGCTCGTGTTCAGGATTAGTTTAACCCGACTTTCCTTCATGAATACTCATTCATTTTGTGTTTTTAAATAAATTCGGGTCTTACACCATTGATGATGCTTCACATCACCTACAATTGGAGAAAGATCGCATTGAGGCAGCTAGGCCTAATACTGACGTGTATATGGTTGGTACAAGTTCTAATGAAGCTTCGAGCTTCAAGCAAAATCCATTTGATGAACATAAAGGTAAAGCTCCTAAAAAGGCAAAAAGCGGTTATCTTGGCAAAGGAAATGGTCCTATGGCTCATCCGAAGAAGAACAAGTCAAAGGTCAAGTGCTTTAACTATGGTAAGAAGGGTCATTTTGCTCGTGAATGTAACGAGCCGAAAAAGGTAGAAACCCTTATAGCATTTGTGAGTGCTTCAGATATTTTGAAAAATACTATATGTGTTTCTAGTACTGTATTATTGACTGAATCTCATCCTTTGTGGATTGTAGACTCAGGGGCCACAGACCATGTAGCACAAGACAGGAATGTGTTTGTGGATTTTCGTCGGATTCCACGAGGATCAAAATGGATTTATGTAAGAAACAACACACGAGCTGAAGTAAAGGGTATTGGAACCTGCAGGTTATGTATGGGTGGTAGAAAAACCCTTATCCTACATGATGTCCTATTTGCTCTCGAGATTCGATGAAATTTAGTTTTCGTTACTGTTCTTCTTAATTTGGGTTTTATTTTGAACTTTCATAGCATTGGTTTAAATTTATTTTTGGAAATGAATTATTATGGTTCTGGATATTTGTTGGATAGTTTTATTGTAATGGATGTTGACTACACTTTAAGTGGTGATATGTGTAGTAATAGTTTTTCCCTTGTTACATCTTCTGATGTTGATGTAAATGTTTGACATGTTAGACTAGGCCATATTGGGCAACAAAAATGGATAGATTAGCTAAAGAGGGATTACTAAGCCCTACAGAAAAAGTTAATCTATCGACATGTGAAAGTTGTCTAGCGAGAAAAATGGAAAGAAAACCATTTGACAAAGGAACTAGAGCTGAAATTCCAATTGATTCATTCCAATATTTGTGGCCTAATGAATGTAAGGTTACGAAGTGGAGGTGTACATTTCATCACATTCATTGATGATTACACATGTTTCAGATTTGTCTATTTGATCTCTTACAAATCTTAAGCTTTAGAATACTTTAGAAAATATGTCAATTTTGTGGAGAATCAATTAGATAAAAATGTTAAGGCGTTAAGAACAGACCGTGGATGTGAGTACTTATATGAACAATTCAGATTTTTATGTGATGAAAAAGGAATCGATAAGCAGTTGACCATTCCAAGAACTCCACAACAAAACGGTGTTGCGAAGAGAAGAAATAGAACCCTTCTGGAAATGGTTAGGTCCATAATGGCCCAAGCAAATTTGCCAATCACCTTTTGGGGTGATGCATTATTAACAGCTACCTACATACTCAATCGAGTACCCTTCAAGTCAGTTGCATCCACTCCCTATGAATTATGGACGAGAAGAAAACCTGATCTTAGTAATCTAAGACCTTGGGGTTGTGCTACCTATGTTCATGAGCCTGCTCATCAACACAGCAAGTTAGGTCAAAGAGGGAAAAAGAGTATATTTGTAAGATACTCTGAACATTCAAAGGGATATCTATTCATTGGTGAACAAGCAAGTGGGAGTGTAACTGAATTTGAATCTTGGGATGCTACTTTTCTAGAAAATGATTTTCCAAATAGGGGTGAGATAAATCAAGAAAAATATCTTTATGAGATTCAAGATCCAGATGATTTGATTGTTGCAAATCGTTTAATGCATATACTTGATAATGAACAAACAGTATCTCATCCAAGTGGGAGCATGACAAAAGATGATGAATTTGTTTCATAAGAATCATAAGTCAGGCGTAGTAGTCGTGACAAAGTTCCTCGACGTCATTTTAACATAAAGGGAGAAGCTTTCATGATTACCCCACAAGATGAAGAAGAGCCAAAGAACATTCAAGAGGCTCTTTCTTGTAATGCAAAAGAAAAGTGGATGAAAGCAATGGAAGAAGAAATGGAGTCTATGAGATCAAACAATGTTTGGGAATTGGTTGATCTTCCAAAAGGAGGCAAAACAATGGGGAACAAATGGGTTCTCAAAATTAAGCATAAGTCAAATGGGACAATTGAAAGATATAAGGCTCGTCTGGTAGCTAAGGGGTATACTCAACAAAAGGGAGTTGATTATGAAGAAACATTCTCTCATATTGTAAGATTTACCTCAATACGCTTGATTCTAGCCATAGTTGCAAGTTTAGATTTGGAGTTACATCAAATTGATGTAAAAACTGCTTTTCTAAACGGAGAACCAGAAGAAAAAATCTATATTGAACAACCTATAGGTTTCATTGAAAAAAGTCAAGAACACAAAGTATGTAGACTATTAAGATTAATTTATGGTCTTAAACAATCTTCCAGGCAATGGTCTATTAGATTTCATCAAGCGATAATTTCTTATGATTTTATCATGATTGATGAAGACCACTACGTGTATGTCAAAAGGTCCTAAGACAAGTTTGTAATATTGTCACTTTATGTGGATGACATACTATTGGCTGGAAATGACAAGGAGTATATTATTACAGTGAAAAATTGGTTGTCCTCAACTTTTAAAATGAAGGACATGGGCGAAGCAGCTTACATACTTGGTGTTAAAATTGAAAGGGATTGTTCCAAGAAATTGTTAGCTCTTTCACAAGAGCAATATATTAAGAAAATTCTTGAACAATTCCACATGCAAAACTGCAAGCTAATAGATACTCCTATTGCTAAAGGCGGAGGCCTAAGTCAAAGAATGTGTCCTAAGACTCCTCAAGAAAAGGAACAAATGGCAAGAGTTCCTTATTCCAGTGCTATTGGAAGCCTTATGTATGTTATGTTATGCACAAGGCCAAATATTTGTTATGTAGTTGGAATGGTAAACAGGAACCAATCCAATCTAGGACAACCCCATTGGAAAGCCGTTAAAAGGATATTAAGATATCTTAAAGGCGCGACAAATTATTCATTGTGCTATCATGGAAGTGATATGCATCTGATTGGCTATACAGACGCTGATTGGGGAGGAGATTTAGATGAAAGAAAATCTACCTCGGGCTATGTTTTCTTACTGAATAATGGGGCAATCTCATGGAGTAGTAAGAAACAGACGTGTATAGCTCTTTCCACAATGAAAGCTGAATTTGTAGCATTTTCAGCAGCAGTGCAAGAGGCTGTTTGGCTCAAGAGATTTTTGAATCATTTGGGATTTAATTATGATGAATCAAACTCAATGTTAGTCAATTGCACGAAAGGAAGTCAACATGCAGTACATTTCTACGTATAAGATGATTGCAGATCCATTTACAAAGCCAATACCTAGAGATGTGTATAATGGACACATTAGAACTCTAGGATTGCGTAGATTTTGATGTACTTGCTAAGATATTTTTAGTAAACAATTTACAATTATCTTGTCATTAGTATTTGATGTTGACTAATTTTAATTTCTATTAATGCCTATAAAGTTCAGTACTTTGTTTTATGAAGCATACACACATATATATGTTAAGTACATATACAATATCATGTTAAAGGTATGTCGGACAGATGATTGGCCTTCTCACACAGGCAATCACCTCCATGGCTCAGTGCCATAGAGATGAGATTAGTTTTAAGCGGTAAGAACTAGAGAGCTCAGGCTTAAAACGAAATCGTCTTGACTGTGAATCAAGATGAGGTCATATGATAATGAGCTTTATGACCGAAAGTGTTTTTGAATGCTATGTAGAAGTCCTGTTGTTATTTTTCAAAGTAAGTAGAGTTGTGGACTCAAGTTAGATACTGAGTGTATCTAAACTATCACCTGTACGATATTGAAATTATGATAAAGACATATGCTCTATGGGAAAAGGAGAGTAATACTATAGCATATGTTTCATTCCACATGTGCATTATTTGACCAATAAGGGTAACAGAAGAATTGATCTCTACTTCAATGTTGTGTGAGACCCATGAGATCAAAAGGATCTCAAATTAGTACCCTTATAACTTTTGATTGTTTCTTAAATTTTCAGTTCAATGTTAACTATCTTGGAATGTTACCAATGATTATGGATAATTTGATCTAATGGGATGTATCCAGATAGTAGTTGAATTGAAATGGAGAGATTCTAGAAGAAGGGAAGACCATTCCGATGTCCCATTTAATTGTATTCACTGGTCAACCAATTATGTTTAAATAGTTAGACATAATTGTGAATACAAAAGAATATCATATTGTTTGATAAAAGAGAGATCATGAGAAACTTGAAATGTGACTGAATGGATCTAGGGTACTGCATACTAACTCTACTTGTATTTTGAGTTGCTATATATACCTAACAATTGTATAGCAACAAGCTCTCGAGACGATAAAGTATACTGGTCGCATGACCTATTTTCTTGTATGAACTTTGAAGAGAAAAGAGATATGTCCTCTTAAAATTGATTATGAGAATGGCACACCCATTATGCGAGTGAGAGATGTTGGACGTGGGATGCCCATAACAGGTGTCCCCATCTAACATGAAAACTGCCAAGGCAGTTTAAAAGCAAAAGAAAAAAATGCATATAGATCCGAGAAAGGAAAAGAAACAAAAAAGAAGAGGAAGAAGAGAAGAAGAAGAAGAAAAGAATAATAGTATTCTTTGTTTTTATGCTCTGCAATTGCTAAGGATTTAGGCTGTGAAACGTGTACAACTTTCGCTGTGTAATTTTGTACCTGACCAGTGAATCAAGCAAATGATTTCATTTGAAACTATAAGTATTTAAATTTCGCAAATTATTGTTCGTAAATTGTATGTTCAATCATATACTTTAACGACCCGTGACCTATAAAAATTCGAAGAAATTTTTTTAAAAACATCGGCTTGCAACTTAATCTTTTATTCACTTAGGCTGTATTCCTGTTCAGTGTCGATCTTTAAAATTATTTAATTTCATTACATTCCGATACATTACTTTCAATAGATGTCTGTGCATACAAATGGTCTGGTAAAGAGATAAGAATGTATACCTCACGCATATACAAAAGGTAGTCTGGAGAAGCTTATATCCACCAGCCTACGTCGTCTACGCAGCATTTATTAACTGTAATTCACTACAAAAATCTGAAAGGTGAAGGGGTGAGCTTTCGGGAAAAAGCCCAATAAGAAAATACATTTAAAGTAGTCCTGATATGTAAAAGCATGCAAGAAATCATTCATGAAATAAACTTTGCTTCAGAAAAACTGGTCATAAGTTTCTTTTAGAAACTAATATTTAGAAGATATGTAAACTTTCATTTCGTGCATAGTTATCATAAGAAATTATGAAGCATGAGTTTCTTTAAATCAAATACATGCTTAACTACTTTATAAAATTTTCATCATTCATGAATTATTTCATAAAATCATCATCATTCGTAAACGTTTCATAAAACATAATCATTCTTAAATATTTCGTCATAAATCATAATTGTTCGTAAATATTTCATCAAAATCTCATAAAGACAGTCATTCATCATCATCATAAACGTACTCATAATCATAAGCGTCATTCATTCATAATCGTGGAGACTAGGCTATAACTAAGTCATGCGATACGTGTCATTCTCCGTAGAGAGTCATCATACCTATGGCCATGGTAAGGGGACTGTAACTAGATCAGGGTCGTATAACAATCATAATCATAAACATGGGTAGTATCTTCTTATTTCTTATCATATACTAGTACGTAGCTAGGGCACGGGCACCAATGGCACTCGCCGTGCAGGAAACATTCATGCATGCTGCGCGGGCACGAGATACTACCAAAACAATCATCATCATAAACCACAAGTAGCAAGACATCTACCACACAGGTAGAGTCAAGTGCTACAAGGGCCCTACGTACCGGCACTCAAGTGGTAGAGCCGGAACACCATGAGAAGTAGCCATGCATGAAGCCTATAGTCTCAAAAATTCTTTTCCTTTTTCTTAAATACTTTTGAAAATGTCAAAAAGTTCCTTTCAAAGCATATATATAGGTTTTCAAACCATTATAAAACTTTCATGCATTTTCACACTTCAAGAAATTCATTTCATAAATATAGATGTACTTGGTAAACATTTCATAAAACGAAATCTTGTTTCGTAAATCATTCCTTAAGTATGAAAACAAACATAAATCATTTTCAAAATATAATATTGCTTCATAAAAATCTTTTTATCAATGGAATGAATGTAAATTTATAAGAACTAAATTAAATTATACCCCTTACCTCGATTCATCGAAAATTTCAAGTTCGAGTAGTGACACCTCTAAGTATCTCCCTTGAATCCTTCTACGATTCTCCTACATCGAAATTTGTATTCTTAGTATCTTATTTATCGAATTACCTACGATGCATCAAAATCGTAACCTTGCGTACCCTGCACTTGAAATCATACAATACGTACAATTATCTCTAAAACTTGCATAAATCTTTTACCTCAATGTCTATCCGTAGTCCTCAATTGTCTTGACGTAACGAGTCAACGAATCCAGTCCACTCGGGTTATTTTCGCCAGAGCCCCTTTTTTTTTGAGCTAATATTTACAATATTATTTTCGAACTGTCTATTTCCTCAAACTCCCCGAGTTACTTGTCACGACCCAAATTACCTAAAAATCCCTACAAATTTTTCGTACTTTCATTTCCTTACCCGTCGTGAACAATTACACTCCTAAACAGTTGGGCTATGATTCGGTGTTAGTAACCTCTCACCTATTTACCATTCCATTTTCATATTCACATTCACATGTCAATTTATTTAAACAAAATACATCCCCAATATTAAATCCTTATACAGTACTGTGCATCTATTTGTTCAGATACAAAAATTATATAAATGTGTATACCTGATCTTAATAAGAAGCAGCGGATAACTGAGATGCGAGACTATTGTCGCTCTCTTCTACTGAATATACACTGTGGGGTGGAAAATGAAAGGGTGAGCGAAACGTGCTCAGTAAGGCAATAATGTAAGCAGGTAGATAACTATACTATCTACGTGCTGATAATGTCATGATGTAAAAATCGTTTACTTTCGGAGCATGAGGTAAGATTAAAACAATGCCACATGTATGTATATATCATATACAAGAAATCATGAAATCGACATATCAAGCACACATGGAAAATCATCATGTATGACATCTCATGCTCGTCACATTAAAACTCATTTATTTCATCATAAACTCTTCCCTTTAAAACTCATTTGTTTAATCACAAAACTCATCACTTTGAAACTTATTTGTTTCATCATAAATTCATCACATTTAAAACTCATTTGTTTCATTATAAAACAACTTCATCAAGGTCAAACCCATCTCTCGGGAATACCTTGATTCATCAAATCACATCTCTTTTAAAAACACAAATCGGGACTACCCCTCCATCGGGTTTGTCCTGGTCTATCCAGACCGTATGATATCATGTGAGGCATGTAGGTTACTGTATGAAAAATCGAGGACTATGGCCATACTATGTCCCTGTGATCCCAGGCACACGGATCCCGGTGTGCGGGGTATCACAACTGCAACGGAAGGTGGGGTCAAGTCCTACCCGCCAGAATATCGAGTAACATCGTAGAGTCATCATGACTGCACGGTACAGCGTACTCCGTGTGACATACACGGTACATCGTACTCCGTGGACCCATATCATAGTCTGGGAGTGCCTGCCGTAGGTCTTATCCAGTCCAATACTATGTCGATAACCAACCCATGTCTCAAAGTATATGTGTGAGCATCTCAACTCTCTGTGACACACAGTCTACAGGAGGCTTCCGCACGACTATATGCATGTCAACTCGCGTCTAGTGCGTTTATGTGAGCATCCTGCTGCCCGCCCCACACCAGGTCACAGGCTTACGGAGCTCCAGCACCACGCTATGTCACGCCCCGAAAATGCGGAAAATAGGGCTAATTTAAAACTTTTTACTCGTTAATTCACAAATAAAGAGTGCATTCCTGTGCAGTGTCATACATCATCATAATTATCATGCCTCAGGATCTCTTCATGATATAATAAATATTGTATTATACCCATTACTCGATTACAAGTCAATTAATCCTAATACATCCCATATAATGTCATACATCAAGTGTCTGCAAATACATTAATAGTCTGGGTACATGAAAAGATAATATACCTCAAAGTACAAATTATATAGCCTGGAGCTTGAATCCTCCACTAGCCACCACTCCGTACGCCGCAGGGAAGTCCTTATTCACTTGAAGAACTCTGGGGGGAAAGAAAAACAGGGTGAGCTTCTAAATCGCTCAGTAAGGGGGGTAGGGGACTCATTTCATAAACCAAAATGCACATCACAAAGCATTTATTTGTATGTGAAACTCATTTGAAAACCATAGCATGAAAATATTCAAAACGACACTCTCATGTGTCAAGTCATGTGAAAACATGAAGTAAAAAGGCTCACTCTAGAGCAAAACAAAGCATGTGAAAATACGCGTTAAACGCTTTCTCAAATAACGTGGCATAGCCACTGATTTAAAATCACACGTGGCATAGCCACAATACACACGTGGCAAAGCCACCGAATTATTTTCTCACGTGGCATAGCCACAAAATAGGGTTTCTCAACGTGGCACTGCCACCAATGGGGTTTCTCAACGTGGCACAGCCACCAATGGGGTATACGTGGCACAGCCACCAATGGGTTTCTCAACGTGGCACAGCCACCAATGGGGTATACGTGGCACAGCCACCAATGGGGTTTCTCAACGTGGCACAGCCACCAATGGGGTATACGTGGCACAGCCACCAATGGGGTTTTCTCAACGTGGCACAGCCACCAATGGGGTATACGTGGCACAGCCACCGATGGGGTATACGTGGCACAGCCACCAATGGGTTTCTCAACGTGGCACAGCCACCAATGGGGTATACGTGGCACAGCCACCGATGGGGTATACGTGGCACAGCCACCAATGGGGTATACGTGGCACAGCCACCAATGGGTTTTCTCAACGTTACCAGAACGGAGAAGAATTTGGGCTTACATGCTACCAGAGCAATGCCCGGTGTGTACTCACAACTACACACCCAAGTCTTATCACATAAGACAGGTTTGCCTTCACGTAGAACTCGTAATGGTTTTCTCTCATAAAACTCATTTGAAATCGTTTTGTACTCAACACAAAACGTAGTAAAACCGAGTTCCAACCGGTAAAGCACACGCACACATTTCTCAAATCACAATATTGCCTTAACGTAGAGCCCAGTTATAAACTCATAAAACATTGGGCTCCAACCGGCTATAAAATCGTGTGCAGTTCAAATCTCAACACAAAATACTCAACATGCTTGTTTATAAATCGTAAATCATGCTAAAACAGTTTGCAATTCACATACACAAATGGTTTAGATTTCCCTTACCTCTTTGCACCTCGTATAGTGCAATCGTTTCCCCCGTATCACGGACTAGTCTCGCATTCCACTCTGGAACTCCCGAGCTGTCCAAACGATGTTAAAACATCAATACTCCACATCACATAAGCCTCAATTCTCAAAATCGAGCATAATTGCTCATAACACCTCAATTCTCTTGATTTCTCGTAACTCAACCCTAAACTACAACTCTATTCACAATATCCCAATGTTCGATATCTCTAATACCAATTATCTACGCTAATTTACCACATTGTCTATATTTCCGTTTATAGCACAATCCTCAAAATTGCCACAATTTCCAAATATCAACATTAATCCAACTACATTACAATCTCATCAATCCCTAATCATTTCTCAACTATTTCAACACAATTACAACCACCAATAACATCAAAATCAGCTCAAATATCAAGATCGAGTTTTTAGAAATTACCCAAAGCTCGTGAGACGCACAACTCACGCCTCGATCCGATTCGTCCTTCGATTTCCAAGTATGTTGTTCTCCCTTTGATGAGGAACAACTTTCCTTCTTATCACAATAGCTGATTCGGCCGAAAATGGGGGATTTGGAGGAGTGAGAAACTAGGTTTTCGGAAAAAATGGAGGTTTGAAAGAGAGAGAAAGTGAGATTTCAGGAGAAAACACGAGTTCCTTATATAGACTGGAGGTAGGAGATCGATCTGTCTCCTGGGGAGATCGATCTGCGTTTGAATTTTTGGGGACGATCTGGGCAATTTTATGCCTAGGAGATCGATCTGTCGAGGGGTGAGATCGATCTCTTTATGGCTTTATGAGATCGATCTGTGCCTTGAGGAGATCGATCTTCTCCCAAACAGAAGCATTTGGAGATCGATCTCCTCCTCATGAGATCGATCTTCTCTCAAACAGATTCATTTGGAGATCGATCTCTTCCTCATGAGATCGATCCCTTCTCAAACAGACTCATAAGGAGATCGATCTCTTCCATTGGAGATCGATCTGCTCCTCAAATTTCCCCTTCCTCGTCATTTTTAACTCACCAGATCGATCTCTCCTTCTCCCAGATCGATCTGTCCTCATGGATCATGCTTATTTTACACACTTAACACATAAATCTCCAATTATAATTCCCACAATTCACTTAGCTCAATAAATTATACTCAAATTATTATTACATCAATAAAATATGTCTGAAATTCTCAGATCTCACACGCTATGCATATCATGATATCTAAAATCTCGTGCGAGCGAAGCTTCAGCACGGTTTTGTGCACACACAAATTTCTCGTACGAGCAATGCTCCAGTACGGCTTTTCATGAGAAATAATTCAGTAAACTTGAGTGCGAGTAAGACTTTAGCACTCTTTTAGTCATGTAAATACGATAGGTGGCTCACTTTTAATAAAACATCTTTTAAAATAGTAACCGGTACAAACCGGTACCCTTTCGTAAAATTCACGAAATCAACAGCCCACCTATGTGTATATTTGCTTAAATCAAAGCAATATAATCATATAAAACATTAAAATCATGAAATTCATGCAATTTCATATCCTTACTACCCTTTTTGAAATTTTCCTAACTGGGGGTAAAATAGTCATTTTCCTTTATTTATCTAAGCCCCGATTTTCGTAAAAATTATTACTTCATTTCTAGATGCTTTAAGAAATTTCTAAACCCTGTAAATTCCCTCTCAAAATACGCATAATTATCTCTATGCACCTACAAAATTCCCTTACCTCGATTCTCGTCGAGTCTGACCTTTCCTTTTCCACTGTTGTCACGTCGCGCAGTCCGATCTGCTCCCAATCAAACCTCCGGAACTGCGTAATAATATTCTTCAGGTCAGATATTATACAACTTAATTGTATTTAATACTTTCTGGGCTTAATTTAAATCATTGGGCCCATTTATCCCTATTGGGCCCGATTGCACTTTAATGGGCCTCGACCCATTTTCAGCCCGTTTATACTGTTTAAATCCCTTCTTCGGGTTTACTGGGCTCATTCAGCTTACCAATAATTATCGGGCTTTGTTCCAAACTCATTGGATAGCCCGTATACCATTTACGGTAATTACGTTGTAATTCCGATTAATATTCCTTTTATACAGAATTAATCCCTAAATTCTGTAAAATAATTGAAACTCTGTATTAAAGGACTCTAATTGCCGGAATTAAACTGTACTTACCCAATATGATGCGGGATACGAAAATTGGAGCTCAATCGGCTCTCGTTCGGGCTTTATCGTCGAACTGCACAATTATTATATTTAATCTCGGGTTACTTTTCGATTAAATATAATTTAAATAAATTTCTCGGAAATCAATTCGGTCACTTTTGACCTCATATTGACTTACCCGAAGTCCGGTGTATCCTCGAAAATTCTTTCCCTTTTTCTTTTTTTTCTCTTTTTCTCCTTTTTTCCTCTCTTTTTGGCTGAACCGGTTCAGTCCGGTTCAGACCGGTTCAGACCGCCGGTTCAGCTCGGTCCGGTTCGGTTCAGTTTTGGCCGGTTCAGGCCGGTTCAACCGGTTCAATCCCCATTTGCTCATTCCGGCGCCGTCCGGTCGGTTCCCGGTGCGATTCCGGTGCCATTCGGCTCGGCTACACCTGGGCATTCAGAATCGGGGCTCGGTTGGGGTCGAAACGCCGCCATCGCCGGCGAATCACCTCTTCTCCCTCGCGACTGTCTCCTCCCGATCCGGCGGATTCCGACGGTTTCGCCGGCCGGTACTGGTCTCAAAAGGACCGGCTCCTCCTCCTGATCACGCTGGTACCCGCCGTTCACCCCCAGCTGCCGTGGATCGTCGGTACCGACTCCGTTTTCCCCGCGGGCTTCTCTCCCTTCGTTCGGCGATTTTCGGCCTCCTTAGCGCGCGTCGCCGGCGCCAATAGCTTCGCCGGCCTCTCCTCTTGCTGCTCGGCCCTTCGTCGGAGGTCAAAGGTCGCCGGTGGTGGCTCGTCGGTCGGCCACGCGCGTCTCCCATTTTCGTTTCCTTTACTACTTCACTTTCTCTCTCCCCGATAACGTTTTCCAATTCTTTTTTTTTTATTATTATTATTATTTAACCATTTATTTTATTATTAAAATATTCATTAAAATAGTCTAAATAATCTGAAAATATCTACAATATTATTATTTTATTTCAACAATTTAATTTAATTTAATTTAATTTAATTTATTTAGTTTTTAAATTATTTTTCCGGTATAATTCTTCTGTATTTTTCGGGATATCGTCCCGGGTGACTTTTCGGTATTTCTAAAAATTTCGGATCTTGATCAATTGGACTCGAAATTGTATAATTCCTCATTATTGATCAAGATATCCTAATTCCTTATTTTTAATTAAATTTTTCTTATCGAATTTATCCCGAATTTCGATCTTTTGACCGTTTTGCCCTTACACGTGTTCGGGATTTATTTAGCCCGATTTCCCTTCACGAATATTCATTCATTTTATGATTTGAATCCTTATTTTCAGTCCGAATCCCATTCCTTTAAATTTGTGAACATTTTTTTTCTACCTCATAAAATTTACGATTTAATTTCGGGTCTTACATTACTTTATGTACTTTGCTCCAACTTCAATCCCATTATTTATTTACATATACATATATACAAATAATATATATATATATATATATATATATATATATAAATAAATAAGCATTCTCCCTTTTTTTTCTTTTATTGTTCATATTTTTTTTTGAATTTATTTATTCTTTCCCGCCAACCTTCCTTCTTCATTTTTGTTACTATTCACCATCTTCTTTTCGTCTTTCTCATTCATCAGTCGTTCATCTATCATCATCTTCTCCTTCATTCTCGGCTTCAGTCACATTTCCTGTCTGAATGGTGGTTGTGGCCCTTCCGGCCACTTCGTTTCAAGCTTCCCCTACCAGCTTCGGCGTCTCTGTTTTGCCCTCAGTTTTCATTCTCTTGTTGCCTCTGTTCTTGGGTTTCCTTAAACCAGGTCGACGTCTCTCATTTCCTAGCTTTCCCTCGAGTTTGCCACCTCCTTGTGCACCTTCCTCAGCTTTGTCCTCCCCCTTTCGACTGTTTGCAAGAAAATAAAGGAAAACAGAGGAGCTTTCGGTCTGCTCTTGCCCCGCCAACTCTGTTTCGGTTTAGTTTCCTTGCTGCCCCTGCTTTTCCCCTCATCCTTATTTCCTCTCGGTTCCCCTTGTTTTCCAGTCTCTCCTTATTTCTCTTCTTCATACTCTCGGTTCATGTTTCTTTCTCTCTTCTGCAACCTCTCTTATTCCAGCTCTCGTTTCTTTCTTATTTCAGTTCTCCTCTGTTTAACATTTCTCCTCCCTTGCTTCTTGCTTTCCGTCCTCTTGCTTCCTTTGCATGACCTCTCCTGTTTCCAGTTTTCTTCTTCTCTCGGCTCTATCATTTCATTTCCAGGCTACGCTCACCTTTCCCTTTTTTCCCTGCTCACAACAAGCCTCGGTTCTTGATTTTTTTACTCACTGTTTTAGAGGTGCTGAATCCTTTGTTTCTTTTCTGTCTTCTCCAGAATTCACAGTGTGTATATTTATATATATACGTCTGTAGCAGTTTCTTCTACTTCTTAATCAGTGCAGGTTCTCGGTCTTCTTCAGTTAACTTACTTGGGCTATATTCCCTATGTCCACTGCTGCAGACTTCGGTATTTATACATATATATTTATATACACACACACACACACACATATATATATATATATATAAATGTGTACTAGGAGAGGGCCTTCCCATTCCTCTACTGCAGTTTTCCCATTTCCTGGCATGTTCAGATTTTCATGCTACTCACGTTTTCTCTGCTTCAGTTGCAATTTTTTTTTTTTATTTCTAAATTAAAGTTCTCGGTGATGCCTCTTTTCTGCTTCAGTCTTCTTCTGTTCCTTGCTTCTATGCATGTACAGGATCGGGGCAGAACTGGGTTTTGGTGAGGGGATGTGATGGTGAAGAGTTTGATGGCGTGAGAGTGAGTAGGAAGCAGGAGTGGGTTCGGTAATTGCTTCCTTCTGTTTCCTATTCACACCTTACACTTCTCACTGTCCATGTATTTTTTTATACTGTCCTCAATCCCACTCATTGCACTATTCCACCTTCATCTCTTTTCTCTCTTTTCACGCTAAGACTCATCACCAGCTTTGTTCTCTTCTTTTCTTCACCCGTTTCCTGCTACACTGAAATTGCAGTAGTCATGTGCAGGTGTCTCTCGGGTTTTGGCTTAAAACCTGCTTCTTGCCCCCTTTTATTTTTCGGTTCCTCTGAAATTGGATCCTTGTGCAGCTCTTCGGCCATGTAGAAACGTGTACATTTATATAGATATATGTATATACTTTGATATATATATATATATATATATATATATATATATATATATATGTGCCCTTGATAAATTTCTTATATAGTATGTATAAAATGAATTTAATTTAGTATGTATACTTATATAGATATTTTCTTAACTTATAAAAATTTTATTTCTACTTTCTCATAGATATTCATTCTTAGAACTATTATATTTTAATTAAATTAATTCTTCTAAGTCTCTCATTTAGGAAATGTAATATCGACATATACAATTTAAAATTTTATTTGTTTGTTTTATTAACCAAATACAAAGAAATTTCGCGAAGTTTAAATATACATAATTGTTTTCGATAGAATGATTGTGAATATGATATCATACGTGGTATATGATTGACGTATGATATTTTTTCAATAAAAACTGTCAATTATTTTCAATGTAGGAAACTCAATATTAGAATACATAAAATTGAACTTCATTTGTCAAAAGTTTTACTAAAAAAATTCGAATAAGATTTGTTAAAATATAAAAAACTTATTTATATAATATAAATATAGAACCTTTTCTGTTTCATGGGACTCTGCTCTTGAGTGTAAATAGAATTTATACTATAACCCGGTATCAAATATAAATTCAGGATATATTATAATTACACTAACTAGTTTGCCTCTATGTATTTAGCCATCAATGAAATATTATAAATAGAAAATCTCGACAAAGACCAGTCGCAATGTCCCATATGCATGTCGAGTAGCAGTCCCAAATAAACTGAGACGACAAAAAATCTCGTCAGCCCGGATAAGCAGGCTGAGAGATCGATGGAACCATTTCATGTAGGCCTTCATTTTTTCTTGTGTTGCTAAGCCTTTGTTTGGTTCTATTCCTGGCATGCACTTTTTTTTTATATTAAAAAGTGATTAGTTGTTTATTAAAATTAATCTCAGCTTGTCGTGTCTCATAAGTTTTTTTGTGCAGAAAGCTACTATATCCAATGAGATGATTATTATAGTTTTATGGCTGTAAATTTTGAAATCAACTATTGGCCAATGAAATACAGGTTGATATAAAAATGTCTTTCATAATTGACTATTCATGCATCTATTCGGGAATAAATATAATTATTTTTCATCCATGAATAACTTAACTTTTCATAATTGATTTAATTCCAGGAACTTCGAAATTATTTATCACTATAACTATAGACGAATCAAATTATTAATGAGCTATTCGAGTTTAATTTGATGATTATTCGATTTCAACTCGTTTATTTTCTAGCGAAGTTCGAATTTGAACTATTAGAATAACAAGTCGAATCAAATTTGAACTTTTTTATATTTAATTTGAACCGTTCGCGAGTTTAATCAAATTTTTTCAATATATATATTGATAATTTTATTTTTAATTTATTGTTTTTACTCAATAATATATAATGAAAAATGACAAATCAAGCCTAATGAATCAAGTTTGAACCTATCGAGTCGAGTTTAAGTAACTCGAATATTTTGTCGAGTGAACTCAAACTTCAAAAATTAAATTCGATTAAAGTCGAATCAAATTTTAAACCTCAAATTTTTGAATCGAGTCGAATTCAAATCTAATATTGAACCATTTCGACTCGATTAAATTCGATTCGATTACACTTCTATTTATCACCAATGTCTTGATATATTTTTAAGGCATTTTATTTTAATGAAATAAGAACATCCACCTAGATCTTTCAACATAAAACTGCAAATTTTGACATGCCCGACTAATTATTTAAGGTGCTGAATCAGCGGATTCTTCTATTTTTGGCCATTTGAAAAGTTTGAAGTAAATTATACATAACAACATATATTTTAAATATATTCATTACCGAATATTCCTAATCAAAGGAGCTCAGTAATATAAATCACGTTAATATATATATATATATATATATATATATATATATATATATATATATATATATATATAAAACTTGAATCCCCCTCCTCCCTTTGAAAATTTTAAAGTAAAGACCTATTTTAAATTAGGAATAATGCAAAATTAATCATATACATAAGGAATAAATTTAACGTAGGTCAATTTAAATGTACGCATGCACAGACAAAAAAAGAAAAATTCATTAATAAGGAAGAGATTATGAAAAAAACAAAACACACAGCATATGGAGTAATCTTTCTAAATTGAATCCCCCTCCGACAATGAAAACCCCGACATCCCTTTCTATAAGTAAACGTGAAAGCCCAAAGCTTTGAACAACAAATTCCAGATACCTGTTTAAAGTAATTCTTCACAGTTTTTTTTATTTTCTCTATGGCCGGCCTTCAGTATAACTTTTTCCCTACAGATTTCTACTACCCTCGTCCCCAGTCCGTGCCTTTAAATGGTGCTGCTCGTGTGGCCGCTCAGACCATCCAGACGCAGAAGAAAGAGATCAGTAGCGATGATCTTGAATGGCCCAGAAGTCTTGGCTTTAGAGTTCACCAAGGCAAGAACATTCAGGCCAAGACTGGCGTTTCCATGCACCAAAATCAAGGTACAGCTTACATCGAAGATGAAGGAAAAGTTGTCAAGCATTCCCCAAATCCGCTTTCTTGGTTCACTTTGATCCCCGAAGAACTCTAACTAGTATTCTTGATTGTTGTGGAATGGAACAAATAGATGATGCTGTAATCAAAGTTTTATTATTAAGTTGATCAAAATTATTATGAATATGTTTTCCTTTCCTTGGTTATGCTTTGCCTGTTATATTTTTTGTATGCATTTAAGAATTTTCTCATTGAATATGATACTTAATTTGCTATTTATATTCCTTAATACATATACAGAACAACACGCAAAACCAGGTTTAATCGTCGAAATCATACATTAGTCTAAGCCTTGATCCAAGTTCCACTCGTAGGTCCTGGAGTTTCGTGTGTTGGTTCTTTCCGAATTCCTCATAAGATAAACTTATGATATGTGATTTTGATTAAATCTAATAGAAGTTAATATTATGTCATTATCCCTAAAATTTAGGAGTCACTATTCTTAAAATTAAGGAACCACATCCACCCACATGATGGATATGGTTGGGAGTGGTAGTTATCTACTTAAATTAAAATAAGTCCTCTCTCTCAGAAATATATACGGTAATTCCATCTGCTCCGTATACGTAAAAAAAATTAGAGTAAGAAAGAGAAACCTATTTTTCAGAAAAAAAAAATTATTTTGCTTTCATAAAAGTTTCTGCAATGACTTCTTCATTGATTCCCAGCACAAACAAATATATGTAAATTATTTTTTAAATTATCTTAAAAACATGAGACATCTAGTTTAAGAAGATATTGTAATGTATGTGTAAGTGTTAAATACATACATAATTTTTGTTTACATTCCTAGCTTTGGCTTCTTGACATCGATCACAACTTGGTGGGACTGAATATACCTGAATCTATCTTCGTTCTCAACGGAAAAACCACAACTGTAGGTAGGGAAATAAAGATGGATACAGTTTAATTTATACACACATATATATATATATATATATATATATATATATATATGAAGTTTCACTAAACGACAACGAGGCGATGCTTTCCACGTATTAATGTTGCGCTAAACGACAAAGAGATGATGTTGATGCGATTCCTTCCACGCGTATCGAATCTTCTGCAAAAACAACAAAATCAGAGAGGTGCAGGGATCTGTCCCTGCACGCGCACTCCGATGCTTAAGTTAGAAGGTTCTTTTAACAAAGTTTCTGTATTTAAGAAAAAGAGATTCAGTCCCCAAGAAAAAGAGATTCTCTCCTTTTACCTTTTCTATACCTGGTGTATTTATAGGCTTCTTCTAGGATCAAGTCGGGCTTCATGTTCTTTTCGGGTTGGAGGATATTTCAGGCCCATAACTATAGGATTCGGGCCTGAAGCCCAGGCGCGTGTCTAGGCTGCAACAGAGTTATTGGATACTCTGTCGCGACTTGGAGTTGACGTCCTGCGGATGAGTTCAACATGCAGCAGAGTTACGTGAACCTCTGCCGCGGTCCCTGCGGTAGAGTTCTGTCGCGATCCCTGCGGTAGAGCTCTATCGCCATTGTACGGTAGAGGTCTATCGCGAATTGTTCTGTCGCGTTCATACTCTATCGCCCTGAGACTGCGTCGCCTATGGACTCTGCCGTCGGGGACTCTTTCGTGTACACTTTATCGCCTGGCTACTCTATCGCCACACTCCAGTTACTGTGTCGCCACCTCTCTTTACCCGTCATGTGGCTTATGTCTCTCCTATTTGTATTTGACACGTGACGGTCTCTGATTGGTCGATCTTTGTACATGTGGACTTTGATGATATGACCACTATCAATTGCTCCCCACTCTTTGGTAGGAATATTTCCTACGAAAGAGGATTTTTGATTCACTGTTCCAGAGCACGTGCGGATTCCCGTGCACGTGTTGACGCAGCCGCGCCTCTATATATATAAGCTCCATGTCGTCGCGGTATCCACTGAGTTCTCTCGCATAAGACCACTCTGTCGCACATTCTCTCAATACTCTGCCGCAACTCTGCGCGTCAACCGCATCTCTGCCGCTACTCCATCGCAGGTTGCTGATACCCTTTCGCACCTCTATCGCATAAGCCATCACTGTGTCGCGAGTCTGTCGCGTGGACAACAACTCTGTCGCCTGTGTTGTTTGTTGTACTTCTATTGCAAACGCTCTAACACTATAGTTTACTGTCTCCCTGCTTTTCTGCTAGGTAAACTCTGTCGCTAGTAGTTTTTTCTTCGTGATTTTCCTTGAACTCTCAAAAATGGCTGGTCATGGTGTGGGGAAGCATATAGAGCTAGGAGTCAAGTCGACTTTGAAGGCAGCTGACATCCAAGACCTTATGTCTAAGTTTCCTTTACCCGAGGGATACTCCTATAGGCTTCCAAACCCTCAAGAGAACGACATACGTCATGTGTCTGACGGGATAGTTATTTTTAGGGCATCCTTAGAGTTAGGACTCCGTTTTCCATTATCCGACTTCGGGGCTTCTTTCCTTAGGTCGCACAGGATTGCCCCTGGACAACTGCATCCTCACGCATGGATGCAACTAATAGGATTTACCTTGCATTGTCGACTAAGGGGCGTTTCTCCGTCTCTTCCCCTTCTTGATGCATTTTTTAGGTTTCGAGGTAGTCCCGACTTAGTTCCTTATTCACTTCAGCGGGTGTATAAGCCTGAATTTGAAAACAGGTTATTTGAAAAACCCGTCAATAAGCTTCACGGTTTTGAATTGGAGTGGCTTATTGTGGAGACGCCTGGGGGCCTGGATTTCCCTACTCGTTGGGAGACTAGGCGTGAAATCCCCAAGGGCCCCTGGATTGCTACACTTAGAGAACAGTTGTCCTAAGATGTCAATAGGTTATTGGTTGATAGTCCCCTTAGTCTTGACAGTCTTTTATCAAGTGAAAATTTGATATCTGCTGGCTGGGTGTGGGTCCGTCCCTATTGTTGGCCCTTCTGTTCCTTCCTCGAATCCTTCATCCTCGATTCCCCCTGAGTCGAACCCTGAGCTTTTAAGGCCGCAAGAAGATATAGGGAGCACAAATATAGAATCTAGTTCTGACAGTGAGACTTTAGCTGATCTGAATGACTGGGAAGGATTTGGTTCAACTTTCATGGTTCTTCCTGACGATGATATGATAAACATAGAGTCCCTTCAGGAGCATTTTGATTCTCCTGATGGTAACTTTTCATGCTTTTTTATTGTTTGCTGGCTCTAACCACGTTTTTGACCACTTACTTGTTCTTTTTCTTTTTTGTAGAAATGAGTCATTTTCGACGATCTTTGGCACATCAAGGTTCGGAGGGCGGTCCGTCTAGTGACCCCACTAGAAAGAGGCCTCGCTTAGCTGATGATGTTCCCAGTGAGGCACCAGTTCTGCCTCAATTACCTCGGGCTCGGACCCCACCTGTTCCTAGACAAGTGATGCCTCCTCTTTCGGAACAAAGGGATCCCTCTCGGGATAGAGGGAGAGCTCCTTCCTCTTCACGGGGGGCTTCTGGTTCGTCTGGACAGTCTCGATCTGAAGAGCGTGCCGAATGCAATATAATTTCGTCCCAACGAAAGAACCAGAGGCATTTGTACATCGAGCCATCAATGGGGACTAGGCCAATTCTCCCGAGGATAGGCCCTGTTGATGAGAGATCCTACCCCGTAGACGGTGGTTACATCATGAGGGGGGCTGAGTTTCAGGTTTACCCAGGAGTTCGCGACAACGATACCTTGGACTCTCCCGGGATGGCGTCTCGGCTGAGTTGGGCCACTATTCTCCCGAGGGACGAAGTTAGAATATTTAGGAATTATCCAGAGGGAGAAGACTTGGCCGATATGGAAGCGCTGAGGGTAATTTTCATTTTCTTTTTTTGTTTAATTTCTTTTTGCTATACTTTGAGTTTGACCTATAGCGTTGCTTTTCAACTTGCTCAGAGGACTGCGGCCAACAACGCTCAACACGAGCCTATCGGGAGCGAGCTGACAAGGAAATCTGGGATTTGAAGGAAAAAGTCATGGAGCTGTCAAATACGGTTAACAACTTATCCGGGCTTCCAGACGTGGTACGAAAATTAGAAAATCAGCTCTCGAAGGTTCGCCAAGATTTGAATCAGGCTAAGGGGGATCTTACTATTGAGGTGGCTAGGTCTAACAAATTTGACGAAGATCTTCAACAGGCCCAAGCCGAACTGGACCGCATGTAGTCCAAATATGGGTCCTTAATTGATCGTAATCAGGAGCTCGAGCAATATGTCGCCGAGCTAGAAAGTCGGGCTACTCCTTCTCTAACTCAAGTGGAGATTGATAGCATCAGGGCGGAAGTCGTGAAGGAGTACCGTCTTTCTAGGGATTGCTTGAGGCGAAAGGAGGATTTTTTGAATCCATATGTAAAATATGGATTTTACCTTGCTCGATCCTGGCTGGAGAAGCATAGGGAAGGCAAAGAATTCCCTGAGCTCCAATATACACGCGAGGCGATGCTGTTCGAGGCCCCTGATTGGACTAAGTATGAACCGGGAGCCGAACCTCCTGATGAGCTTTTTAAGAGGACTGCGCAAGATGATCTTGCAAACCTTACCGGTCCTTGGGAGCCTGTGAGCCTAGACGATGCTCCCGAACCTATTGGCGCCCTCGACGACTTGGATGGTGAAGATGGTCAGCATTCTTTAGAGAGCGAGGGTCCGTCGGCGGTTGATTCCCAGCCTCCTCCTCATGCAGATTGAA
Source organism: Firmiana major (assembly GCA_033439115.1). Taxonomy (NCBI): domain Eukaryota; kingdom Viridiplantae; phylum Streptophyta; class Magnoliopsida; order Malvales; family Malvaceae; genus Firmiana; species Firmiana major. The sequence goes on along the minus strand of CM065898.1, from coordinate 13,359,749 downwards.
TTGTTTTTCATTTTTCTTTTCGAACATTCTGTTGTTTTTTTTTTGTTGGATGTACTTGTAAAGATTTTCTTAAATGAATGAAATGAAAGTTCTGTTCATGCTTCGTGTCCCATCGCTCTGCTATTTATCATTTATTGTCATTTGTCTGTTTATTTGTTTTACTCGTATATTTATATTTGTTTTGTTTATTCGTATATGCTCCCCAATTCTTGATGGAAAGATATATTTTCAGAAAGAATTTTACATATAAACATACCTTTTTCTGAGGCCTGACCACCATGACGAGAGTGCATCTTCAGTTCTTACGGCCTTTATGTTTCCATTGCCTGGCCACAGTGATGCATTGCGCCTCAGGCTCTTACGGCTCTTCTGATTTTACGCCTGACCACAGTGACGCATTGCGCCTTAGGCTCTTACGGCTCTTCTGATTTTACGCCTGGCCACAGTGACGCATTGCGCCTCAGGCTCTTACGGCTCGTCTGATTTTACGCCTGGCCACAGTGACGCATTGCGCCTCAGGCTCTTACGGCTCGTTTGATTTTACGCCTGGTCATAGTGACGCATTGCGCCTCAGGCTCTTACGGCTCGTCTGATTTTACGCCTGGTCACAGTGACGCATTGCGCCTCAGGCTCTTACGGCTCGTCTGATTTTACGTCTGGCCATAGTGACGCATTGCGCCTCAGGCTCTTACGGCTCGTCTGATTTTTCACGCCTGGCCACAGTGACGCATTGCGCCTCAGGCTCTCACGGCTCGTCTGATTTTACGCCTGGCCACAGTGACGCATTACTCCTCAGGCTCTTACGGCTCGTCTGATTTTACGCCTGGTCACAGTGACGCATTGCGCCTCAGGCTCTTACGGCTCGTCTGATTTTTCACGCCTGGCCACAGTGACACATTGCGCCTCAGGCTCTTACGGCTCGTCTGATTTTACGCCTGACCAAAGTGACGCATTGCGCCTCAGGCTCTTACGGCTCGTCTATATCCTGTCACAAGATTTAGATATATAAAAGCTGGAGATATATAATAAAAGAACAATCTGCATAATGATTGGATGTTAGTATCTTGTGACAGTGTAAACAAATAACAATAATGTGAGGACATAAGATTCAAGAGAGAAAACATAATGATTAGTTCAAATACAATTTTAAGTGATTTGAGTTCCATGTTTTCCCTATTTTCTTCCCTTGCAGAGTTTCCAGGATGCAGGTGTTGGGCCCAATCTTTTGTTTGATTCTGAATGGACCTTCCCAATTGGCTCTGAATTTTTCGTCTTCCTTTAAGGCATTCGTGATATGTGACTTTCTGAGCATCAGATCCCCCTCAGACATCGGTCTATCTCTCACTCGGCTGTTATAGTAGTTGACTACCCTCTGATGGTAGGATGCCAACCGAATAGCCGCGGCCTCTTTATGCTCATCAAGCAGATCTAAGCTTTCCCTTAGTCCTTGTGAATTCTCTTCTTCCACTAAAGGCACCACCCTAGGTGAAAGTGCTCCAATTTCCACGGGAATCAATGCTTCGGTGCCGTATACGAGGGTAAACGGCGTTTCTCCAGTTGATACCCGACTAGTGGTACGATATGCCCATAAGACACTAGGCAATTCGTCCACCCATGCCCCCTTAGCTTTGTCTAATTTGGTCTTCAACCCATGAAGGATAGTCCGATTACTGACTTCGGCCTGTCCATTAGCTTGAGGATATGATACAGAAGACATCCTTAGCTGAATGTCAAGGCGCTTACAGAATTCACGGAAGGCGTCACAATCAAATTGCTTTCCGTGGTCAGCATTTAAGATGCGTGGGATTCCGAACCGGCAGATGATATCTGTCCACACTATCGCTTCCACTTTCTTCTTCGTGATTGTAGCTAAGGGCTCTGCTTCAATCCACTTTGTAAAGTAATCGGTGGCAGCTAACAGGAACTTTCTTTGACCCGTGGCTAATGGGAAAGGCCTCAAAATGTCCAATCTCCATTGTGCAAAAGGAATTGGTTGTACCGTACTCTGGGTGGGAGTCACTGGAGCCGTTGTTATTGGCGCAAACCTTTGGCATTTGTCACACCTGCGAGTTTTGTCCACCGTATCTCTTTTTAATGTCGGCCAATAGAATCCCGATCGAAGTATCTTAGCGGCAAGGGCTCTAGCTCCTAAGTGCTCACCATAAATTCCTTCGTGCACCTCAGCTAAGACATAATTTGCTTGCTTTGGCCCCAAGCACTTTAACAAAGGTGATGAGTACCCCCTTTTGTACAGTTCCCCGTTGATTAGCGTGAACTTCACCCCTTGTGTCCTTATGCGATGAGCCTCGTTCTTATCTTGGGGGAGTGTACCTACAGTGAGATACTGTTTGAATGGGGATCTCCAGTCATCCCCCATTTCAATGTCATACACTTCGACCTCTTCAACACTAGGCCGCTCGAGCTTCTCCACCTTCATTATCCTTCCTCCTGTCTCATTGGAAGAGGCTAACTTGGACAATGAATCTGCGTGTGTATTTTCAGACCGATTAATTTGTATTAGCTGGAAGTTCTCGAAAGTCTGAGCCAGAGATTGGACTTTCTTTAGGTAAGGGGCCAGCATTGGCTCTCGAACCTCATATTGCCCGTTAAACTGGTTTACCACCAATTGAGAGTCACTATGCGCTACCAAGCGGTGAACTTGCAATTTCTCTGCCAGCTTCATTCCGGCTACCAAAGCCTCATACTTTGCTATATTGTTCGAACTAGGGAACCCAAACCGTAAAGAGTATTCTAGGGATTCCCCCTCCGGCGATACCAAGACTACACCCGCTCCACTTCCATTTGCACTTGATGCCCCGTCGACGTACAGTAACCACGGTTGAGTTTCCTTTCCATCGTTGTCGCTCGGGCTAGTACATTCTACTATAAAGTCTGCCAGAGCTTGACCTTTGATAGCCTGCCTGGGTTGGAACGTGATATCATATCCTCCAAGTTCCACTGCCCATTTCACTAGTCTCCCTGAGTGTTCAGGCTTCTGAAGGATTTGTCTTAACGGTTGATCCGTCAAGACAGTGATGGAGTGTGCCTGAAATAAGAGCGCAACTTATGCGAGGCCATCACAAGGGCCAATGCTAGCTTTTCGGCCAGAGGATAACGGGTCTCCGGGTCCAACAGTACCTTGCTCACATAGTAGATGGGGCAGTACAATACTTCATCTTTCTTCAGTAGCACCGCGCTGACGGCGAAATCACCGACTCCCAAGTACATATATAATTACTCCCCTTCCAAAGGTCTTGTCAATAAAGGTAACTGCTTCAAATATTCTTTGAGGTCTTCAAAAGCTTTTTGACAATCACTTGTCCATTCGAAATTCTTTCCTCCCCGCAGAGTTTTGAAGAATGGTAAGCTCTTTTCCGCGGACTTTGACAAAAAACGATTCAGAGCTGTTATTCTGCCCGACAACCTTTGGACATCTCTCACTGTGGTTGGGGGCTTCATGTCGATAATTGCCTGTACCTTTTCAGGATTTGCCTCGATACCCCTGTCAGTGATCATGAAGCCTAAGAACTTCCCTGATCTCACCCCGAATGAGCACTTGCCGGGATTCAACTTCATATTGAATCTTCTCAGCACCTCGAATACCCTGGACATCTGATGAGCGTGAGACTCTCCTGCTCGGCTCTTGATAATCATATCATCCACATAAGCTTCCATGGTATTTCCCAGAAGATCTTTGAACACTTTGTTCACCATTCGCTGATATGTGGCTCCAGCATTCTTTAGACCGAACGGCATCACCCGATAGCAGTATGTTCCATCGTCGGTTATAAAAGAAGTCTTCTCTTCATCTTCTGGGTGGAGCATAATTTGATGATATCCAGAGAAAGCGTCTAAAAAACTAAGGAGTTCATATCTGGACGTTTCATCCACAAGCCTATCTATTCGAGGCAAGGGTACGAATCTTTAGGGTAGGCTTTATTCAAATCACTGAAATCTACATACATTCGCCACTTCCCATTGGATTTCTTCACCATTACTACGTTGGCCAGCCACTCAGGGTAGTAGACCTCTCTATTGAATCCGACTTCTAAAAGCTTATTAATTTCTTCAGTGATTACCTTCTGTCTTTCCGGGGTAAAACTCCTCTTCTTCTGCATGACAGGTTTGTGTCCGGGTGAGACATTAAGCTCATGACAAACCACTTCAGGATTAATCCCGGGCATGTCAACCGGGGTCCAAGCGAAAACATCCGAGTTCTTCCTCAGGCATTCGACTATCTCCCTTCTTACTTGTTCATTCAGCTGAGTCCCGATGAATGCCTTCTTCTTTTCATCCTCTCTGATAAGCTCAATGGCTTCCATTTCCTCTACAGGCTGAGGCTTGGGTGGGTCATCTATGCACAAAGTCTCCTTTCTCTGCACTCCTTTGCTAGCGGTAGAAGCAATATAACAAGTACGAGCCCTCCTTTGATCTCCTCGTACTTGCCCAACTCCGTTGGGAGTAGGGAACTTTATTAACAAATAACAAGAGGATATCATCGCCCTCATATCATTCAGTACAGGCCTTCCTAGGATCATGTTGTAAGCAGCTGAGGTCGACCTCACTACCATGAACAATACCTGTCGGGTCACGTCCTTCGGGTTTTCTCTTAGAGTCACAGGAAACTCTATGGACCCGGCCACCTTTACCTTTTCACCCGTAAATCCATACAGTGGTGTGATAACAGGTCTTAATCTATCTTCGGATATGTTCATTTTCTCGAAACAATTTCAATAGATTAGGTTCACCAAACTTTCGTTGTCGACGAGGATTCTGCTCACCGGATGTTTTGCCACCACTGCGGATATTACCATGGGATCATCATGGGGCACGGCAATGTCACCCTTGTCTGCCGGGGTGAACACAATAGGTTCTTCATCTGCTTTCTCTTCCATCACGACATGAACTTGATACGCTTACCTCGCGTAACTCTTACGGGAAGCAGAGGAGTTTCCTGCCATCGATTCCCCTCCTGCGATAACATTTATTGCTGGGACAGTTGGTTCGTTATCTGGCTGATTACCCCGGGGGATAGGCCTGAACACCTCATTCCTTGGCCTATTTCTTCTGTTATCATTATTTTGCACATTTCGCGGACGGTCATTCCTTCGATCTCACGGAGGATAACGGGGCTTTTCATTTCTCCACAGGAAGCGGTTAATTTTCCCCTCTCTCGCTAGACTCTCTAGTTGATGCATCAGGTCTCTGCATCTTTCCGTGGGGTGGCTGTAAGCAGCATGAAATTCGCAGTAGGCGTCAGAGTTTCGCCCTACATCTCCAATCTTCTTCTTGGGGAATTCCAACAATCCTGTCCCCTCGATAGCTGCTAGTATAGCGGTGCGAGGCTCATTCAATCTGGTATAACCTTCATACCTGAGCCTAGGGGCCTTGTCTAACCTGACGGGTCTTGGAGAGCTTCTCTCGGGTACATCTCTCTCCCTCTTTCTTCCTTCCCTTGTCTCCCTGGGCTGTACCATCTTCATTACTTCTTCTTGAGCCACATATTTATTGGCTCTAGCAAACAGATCGGAAAGTGTCACCGACTGATCGAGGGAGAGGGATTCTTGCAACTTCTTGGACTTCGTCCCTTGCAGCATTGCAGCCATGACTACTCCTACTGGTAGATCTTTCACCTCCAAGGTTGCATCTCAGAAACGATCTACGTAGCTCTTCAAGGATTCTTTATTCCCTTGCTTAAGAGTGAGCAGATAAGTAGCGTCCTTCTTCCTCTGGCTATTGATCATGAAGACTTTCAAAAATTCATTTCGCAATTGGTCGAACGATGAGATGGAAACTTCGTTCAACCCATTAAACCATTTCAGCGCATGCCCGGACAGAGCAAGCGAAAAGGCTCTGCACATGATCTCATCTTCCCATCCATGCAGCAATATGAGGGACTCATAACTTTGTATGTGGTCGTATGGGTCTGCTTTGCCTGTGTAGGTGGCCATAGAAGGCATCTTGAACTTCTTCGGCAAGGGTTTGTTCATAATTTTTGGACTGAATGGAATCCTCCTTCTTTGACTATCATCAGGAGACACCAGTTTCCTCTTCTCCAAAATCCTTTCGACAACTTTCTCCACATTTTTCGACCCTCGAGGCGAGTACGCTCCCCTTCCTTCGGGACTAGAAGAGTCCGAGTGGTAAGCACTCCTTCCTCCTCTGTTCTGGAGGCTTTGCACATGCTCAGCTCCCCGACTAAGTATCTCTTCCTCATTTACGGTTTCTCGGCCTCTAGGGGCCTGCCCTGTATCCTTCCTTCCAGCACCTCCCATTCCGGGATTTGACCTCGTACCCTCGAAACAGTCCCGGGGGTTAGGACTCTTCTTTCTCCGTCGCTCCCCAGACCTGTGATCTTCGAATTCATGCCCCAACTCCTCTGGAGAAATACTGCGCCATGCGGGAGAACTCTGCTGCATAAATGCCGCGGGTGAGTTCTGTCGCCTGTGATTCGCGGGTGAGCTCTGCCGCACATATGCTGCGGGTGAGTTCTGCCGCCTTCGATCCGCGGGTGAGCTCTGCCACATATGTGCCGCGGGTGAGTTCTGCCGCCTGTAATCCGCGGGAGAGCTCTATTCAGTCGGGTCTGTGGCAGTATTCACTTCCTGTAATCCTGCCATGGGGTGCTTCCTCTGAAATGCGGTAAAGTTTACTCTCAAAGTCGTTGCAGGGTTATCCTCCAAACTCGCGGCAAAGTTCGGAATCACTCCAGTGGCAGTATTCTGTGCTCCTTCTCCTCGTCCAGCATTCGCTATGGTGGAGGGTTGACCTCTCTCGTAAGTCTGCCTCGGGATGTTTTCCCCCACCATCAGCTGCACTTTTGGGGGTAAGCTAAACTGCGGGAGAGTGTTTTTGAAGAAGTTCACCATAGCCCTCAATGCTATCGTCGTCTCCTCATTCTGACGTTTTAGAGCCTCAAATTCCTCCAGAGAAATCGAGGCCACTCTGCCACCCTTTTCATTCTGCCTTTGTCCTTGCTCTGATCTGACAGGGGGACTCACAGAATTCTCTCCCCCTGTATTTTCTGTCGTAGAACGTGTCCTCACCATTTTTATAGGGAATCTGACTTTTTGTTCTGATTCCCACAGACGGCGCCAATTGATGTTTCACTAAACGACAACGAGGCGATGCTTTCCACATATTAATGTTGCGCTAAACAACAAAGAGATGATGTTGATGCGATTCCTTCCACGCGTATCGAATCTTCTGCAAAAACAACAAAATCAGAGAGGCGCAGGGATCTGTCCCTGCACGCGCACTCCGATGCTTAAGTTAGAAGGTTCTTTTAACAGAGTTTCTGTATCTAAGAAAAAGAGATTCAGTCCCCAAGAAAAAGAGATTCTCTCCTTTTACCTTTTCTATACCTGGTGTATTTATAGGCTTCTTCTAGGATCAAGTCGGGCTTCATGTTCTTTCCGGGTTGGAGGATATTTCAGGCCCATAACTATAGGATTCGGGCTTGAAGCCCAGGCGCGTGTCTGGGCTGCGACAGAGTTATTGGATACTCTGTCGCGACTTGGAGTTGACGTCCTGCGGATGAGTTTAACATGCGGCAGAGTTACGTGAACCTCTGCCGCGGTCCCCGCGGCAGAGTTCTGTCGCGATCCCTGCGGTAGAGCTCTGTCGCCATTGTGCGGTAGAGGTCTATCTCGAATTCTTCTGTCGCGTTCATACTCTATCGCCCTGAGACTGCGACGCCTCTGGACTCTGTCGTCGGGGACTCTTTCGCGTACACTCTATCGCCTGGTTACTCTATCGCCACACTCCAGTTACTGTGTCGCCACCTCTCTTTACCCGCCACGTGGCTTATGTCTCTCCTATTTGTATTTGACACGTGGCGATCTCTGATTGGTCGATCTTTGTACACGTGGACTTTGATGATATGACCACTATCAATATATATATATATATATATATTATATCTTTTCTAGTATTATATTTTGTGGTGGCCAAAGAACCAACGGAAAGCTTGCAGCATGCATTAGCATGCCTAACTATTTTTAAAGCATTAATTAATCTATATGTCTCGACAGAAATAAATTCCTTTTGTTGTCAATGCCACACCATTTATTGAGTCAACTCCCATATTAAAAATTTTAATATTTAGCATATGACGAATGCAAGATCAGGTGAAGTTATGGATTAAATACTCTAATAAATACTAGTACTTGCTGTTTTTAGTTATTTGTATAGGTGTATTACGTTACTAGTACTACAACTCCCTGTAGACCTAATGCGTATAACTAAAGCACTAATGGGTGCTATTCCTTTTTCTGCTTATCTTTTACATTTGAAAGTGTTACCAATCTTTCAACACTCATGCCTCGCAATCCTTTTTTTTTTTTTGGGGGGGGGGGTGGGGGTTGTAAATACTTTATTTAGTGCTCATCGATTGTGAGATAGATTGAATTCGGATCTAATCTTTCAATTGTAATAACACATAATGACTTTAATTTTTTAAAATGAAACAAATAACAAAAATTTAGAAGAATATTGGATAGTATATTATGCAAGTTAACGATGCCAATTGAGAGTTGACTATGACAACTAGTATGCCATATGTCGTATTTATATAAATATTATTTAAAAAATCTATAAAATTTAATTTTAATTGAATAAATAAAAATTTCCTAGTAGTGTCTACTTGACTGAGTTTGTGATTAAAAAATTTTCCAAGTCAAACTCCAAATCCAAACTACTCGACTGATTTCGATAGATTTCAATTATTATCCAACATATTTGCATCAGAACAAGTGCGAAGAATGAGCTATTTGACTGATTTTCAAGGTATTTGATTTTTTTTTTGATTTCTTGATTTAGCCGTGGAAACAAATATGGGTATGATGATTTTTGCTCACGTAAACTGCTTATATTAAGCTACCCAACGGAATGGCATTATGGAGGAGAATCCACGTTTTGTCGATGCAATATGAAGGCACCTAGGTAGACTTCATGGACCTCCAATTATACTGATAGAAGATTTTATTATATTGATGTAGGTTTCGGATCATGCTCAAGAAACAATCATATTATGCAGTGGAATTTAAACATAGAAATATCGAAACCAAACACAAGATCAATTTTGATAAATGCATTCGTGAAATCGGCATTTGGGTTTTTCAAGTAATTCATGGAATTCAAAATTTTTATAACTTGTCAAGAGATATGGTAATCTTAGGATTTTGATCTCCACCAATCCTTATACATCAAGGCTAGGTTGTTGCAAACCATAGCCCTCCAATTGTTTGACCTTTAACAGTATCCACATAAGTAGCTATGCACCTTCGAAAAAGATGAATATTGTTATAGCTGTCACTATGTTAGTAGTTCAAGTTTCATAAACTCATCACCACAAGCCTCTAAATATCTTCAAGCCCTGAACAATGTACGAAACCCCTTTCCTAATAAGCTTTAAAAAGATCAACAACTAAAGGATGAAGAAGCCGACATATTCTCTAAAGAAATTGAGGTTGTCGATTTCTCCTTACATTTCACAAGGAGGCACATTTGTTCCTATGGTTAGGGTGGTTGGCTATTAGCTAGGTCAATGTGTTTCATTAATTGAACATTTACCTTAATGCCCTTGAACTTATTTTAAATTATAATTAAGTCACGTCTTTAGTTGAACAATTTAATTAAAACGTAATGTGCAAAAGTAAATAATATTAAAACTTACTAATCAATTAAACACTTTAATTAAGCACAATGCTTCCTATATAATTGGGCCAAATAGCTTAATTAAAACACTTTTATTTAAATTTCCTTAATGAAATGCATTTAATTAAGATTAACTATAATTCCATAAAATAAGTTCCACTGGAAAATTCCAAATTTCCTCAAAAACTCAATTCAATTCAATCCGTTGGTTACTCTTATGTGTGTGATCCTTTAGATTTCAACATGTTAGAAATGAATTGAACATAGATCAAGGTAGGTATCTAGAAATATGTCATGAGGACACCCAATATTGGAAAGTCAAAGTGGTTTAACTTAATTTAGTCAATGTACAATTAATATAGTAGTGTAACTCAGTTTTTTCATCATGTCTCAAAAATAGATAAAGTTTAGCGTGATGTTTACTTTATACTTATTTTCATATTTATCCTTATCCTTCTAATATTAACTTAACTTCTCAAATTTCTTTGGTCAAGGACTTAAGAGTTAATATGAGCAAGGATAATTGACACATTGCCCCTAAATCACTCGGGGTGATGAATTCTCATCTTGACTGCTCATCCATCTTCATGTGCTTCATGGCACATCCAAAATCACCCTTTTCAAGCATTTGGTACCTAAAACGACAATTTACACATAAGATGAACTGCATCACAAGTCTAAGGACGAGTTATACTATTGACATATGAAAGCATATTCTATAGACACTTGAGTGACACTACCAAATGGAGCTCTCATGGCAAGTCATGTGCAGTGAACTTATTCACTAATAAGCACTCATATATTATCCTTAAATATCACTATATTTCTACTTATGAGATGAGTTGCTTACTTAATAAGTAAGGAGGCTTAACATGTATTAGCCTTTAAGTATTGTCAATGCCCTATCTTGACAATGCAATGACCAAGAAGAGTTTTAAGAAGAAAGCTTTGATGTATAAAGATCTCATAATTGTAACTCTTTATAATTTCCTTACAAGGCTATTATGTTCCAATGACTTTATCTACATAAGTGCAAAAATCATAATTATTTAAATAACTTATGATAAATAAATAGCTTGATATTATTATTTAAAAATAAACATTAGTAGTATTAATCATAGTCAAATCTCAATTGGCATGAAGGGCTTATATTAACATTATCCCACTATCACTAAAGCCAATCGTCTAAGTATCCAATACCAAACCCTCTAGGTGGTAATCGTCCTTTGATTGGGTCAGAAGTTTTGTCAGAGGATCAACTAGATTTTCTTCAGTGGATACTCTTTCTATATTAACATCACATCTTACAAAGATCTTCTTGATCAGGTAATAACGGCTTTGTACATGCTTGGATCTTTGATAAGACTTGCTTCACTATACTTTGTGATACAAGTATTTCTGTTCAGTTTTTCAACATTTTTCCTTAAGCTTCATCAGACCTACAACACACAAAATCATTTTCATTTGGTACCTAGATTTGCTTGGGTCCTCACTGGTTAATGCTTTCCATTTTGGTTCCTTTAGGAAACCATAAAAATAAGTCAACATTAGATTTAAGTACACATCTGGGAATCTAAATCTTCCTAACTACTTTTTTTTCCCCAAAATCTAGCTTTGCTAAATTTACATCTAAATTCACTTTGTCCTATCTAGAACAGTGACTACATCTAGTAGAAGTACTTTGAACTTCTTTTTCTTTAATAAGAAAATTTTTAATTGAGATTCTTTCTTAATATTGTTATAGCCTCGTCCATCCTTATCAAAGAATGCTCTTTGAGATTCAGCATTTGATCAAGTTTTTGTCATGCCTTGTAAAATATTGAGAAAGAGTTATGTAAATTTACATTTTTAATTTCAAGTTCTTTTTTCTTTAAACCAAGGCTTTCTAATCTAACTTCTAATTCTGCCTTAGCTTTTGCCAAAACCTTATTCTCACTAGTAATCTTGGCAATGGTCTTTCTAAATTTTTCTATCTTGATATACTCATTTACTACTTCATCAAATGCATATTGTAATCTTCTAATGAGTAATCATTTGGTTCATAAAAATTAGATGAATCATGTGTTTTTTCATCAGCCATAAAACATAAGTTGGCAACCTCATTTTTTTCAACATCATCATCATTTTCTTTCTTAGATTGATCACTATCATTCCAAGTTGTAAACATTGATTTTCTCCTAGGTTTCGTCTCTATTTTCTTTCTAAGAGTGGGATAATCCTGCCTAATGTGTTTAGGCTTATTGCAATCAAAGCAAATAATAGGATTCTCATCCCTTGAGCTAGGCTCCCCCTAAATGTATTATTCCTGATAGATTTCCTCTAACCCCTTAGCTTTACTATTTATAAACTTATTAAATTTCCTAACTAACATAGCTAAGTCCAATTCATCATTCCTAGAGCTAACCTTTTCTATCCTAGTATCCTCACTAGCTGAGGACTTAAGAGTTATTCCTATGTTCTCACCTCAAGGCGCTGCACTTCTCTTCATTTTTTATTTCATAGGTGAGTAGTGATCCCATCAATTCATCTATAGATGGTGTATTGGGATATTTGGATTCCTTTATTGCTATCAACTTTGCTTCGCATAACATAGGGAGGCTATTCAAGATCTTTTTGACCAATCCCATGTTAGAATATGTCTTTCCTAATCCCTCGAGATCATTTATAATGTTAAAAAATCTATTAGCATCCTGATCTTGGTCTCTTGACTTAATTTGTTCCTTCATGTGTTACCTCTAATTTGTCCTTAATCTCTTTAGCGTTACCACATAGGGAAACTTTATTATATTCATTTGGTCTTAATGAACAAAACATAATATGTATAGCCTTTGCATTTAATTATGCTAACTTAATATCATTTTCATCTCATTCTTCTTCAGTTTTAATTATCTTTTTATTTCTTACCGCTTTCTTTGGGATGGGAGAACCTCTAGTGGTTACTATCTAAACTTCATAATCATTAGCTGTCAGACCCGAGTTTTCGATTTACGTATGTAGCTTGTACCTTATGATTCCTATGTGTACGAACGTTATATTTCATAGTTGAATCATAAGAAGAGTATTTACTATCATGCAATCGACTAATTGAGAATTTAAAAAAATGCATGTAAGCTACATAACAACGAGATAAGGGTTCAATTTATTTTCGAGTAAGTACAGGGGTAAAACGGTCAATTGACCAAAATTCGGTATAAATCCGATGAGAAAATTTCATTAAAAATATGAAATTGAAAAATCTTGATCAATAACGGGACAAATATTTATTTTTGAGTCCAATTGATCAAGATATGAATTTATTTGATATTTTTGGAATTTTTGTCTCGAAAAATGAGCCCGAAAATAGTGGAAAAATATATCGAAAATGTAAAATCGGACTGATAAATTTATTTACGGACTAAATGAATTTAATAGGAATTTTTGAGATATTTTTGGGATATTTTAGGATTTTTAATATTATTTTAAGGATTAAAATAATATTAAAAATATATTATAAAGAAAAAAAATGAAATTGAAATCTGAAGAGAGTTTTCGGGGAGAGAGAAATCGCGTGAGAGACCAAACCCGACGGAGAGAAGAGCTTGCTGGACCAGCCACCACCGGCGACCAGCAGCCGAGCCAGCTACCGGAAAAGGAAGCCACTCACCCCGCAACCTCCCAACCACCAGGACGCGTGCCACCGGCGCCGGAATCCGGTGAATCGAAGGGAGAAAGCCGCGGAGGAAAAGGGGGCATTCGGCGGCCACCGGCGGGAGTTGGCTCCAATCGAGGCCAACCGAGAGGTCCCCTGTCCAAGACGCGTCGAACGGCGGCAACGGCACGACCAAAAAGGTACTGAACCGATCGGCGGTTTAGTGGAAAGTGACTGTGCTGAACCAGACCGGACCGGTTCAGCCAAGGAGAAAAGGGAAAAAAGAGGAAAAAAAAAGAAAAAAGGAAAGGAAAATTTTTGGGATTTCACCGGACTTCGGGTAAGTCGATACGAGGTCAAAAGTGACCAATTTAATTTTCAAAAAATTTATTTAAATTATATTTAATCGAAAATTGACCCGGAGTTAAATATACGAAATTGTGCAGTTCGACGATCAATTCCGAACGGAAGCCCGATCGAACTCCGATTCACGCACCATCGCACAATCTCGGGTGAGTAAAGCTCATTTACGACAATTTAAGTGATTTATGCGTATTTAAGATTTAATTTACGCATTTCGGATTAAATTCTGCAATTAGTGAATTATATTCAGAAAATTGAATAAAATGTCGTAAATGATATACGGGCTATCCAAAGAGCTTGGAATAAAGCCCAATGGGTATTGATAGGCCCAATGAGTCGATAGACCCTGATGAACGGGCTTAATATAGATTAAGGCCCGATTAACGTGTTTAAGGCCCATTAAGAGTAAACGAGCCCATTTAAGTGAAATAAAGTGTATTAAATGTGTAATACAGTAGGAAAAGTGTAATTAACTCAGTGAATGATTTAAATGCAACTCCAGAGTCGTATTGAGAGTTGACCGGACTGCGAGATTAGACAGCACAGAGGAAGAGAGGTCACACGACGTGATCCGAGGTAGGGGACTCTTGCAAGTAGCTAGAGATATCTGTGCATATTTTCATTGGATTTTACATTCACTGAAATTGTTTGAGGGTCAGAGAAAATCTATATTAATTATAGGGACCCGATATGGGTAAATTACGATTTTTGCCCCTAGTTAGGCAAAAAGTGAAACTTTGGGAAAAGTTGTAAAAAGCATGAAAATGATGTTTTGAATGGTTTTTACTGCTGTGTAGCAGAAGAGTAGGTGGGTGAGCTAATGTTTTGAGGTCGATGTAAACTAAGCACACTTTATAATGCTGATTTTAATGATTTTAAACATCCCTATTTTTAAAGAGCCATCTACCGAATTATGTGGAAACAATTGTGCTAGAGCACAACTCGCATTTGATTTTAGATGTTTTTCACATACATTAGTGCTGGAGGTTTACTCGCACTACATTTATTTGACATGTATGACAGAGTACTAGAGCGTTGCTCGTACTCAATTTTTATGTGATTTGTGCATGATAGAGTGTTGGAGCGATTAGCTCGTACTCGAGTTTTACATGAGATGCATGACAGAGTGCTGGAGCGTTGCTCGTACTCGATTTTTCATGATTTGTACATGACATCATACTTGAGCGATTTGCTCGTACTTGATTTGTAATGAGAACTATGCATGACCTGGTGCTAGAGGTTTACTCGCACTAGTGTTGATATTTTGACATGCATATACAGTGTTTTGAGGGGGAACGTTGACTGTGTGTCACACTCAAGATGCGCACTGTAGTTTTTCGTGATATATACACATGTTAGAAAAACCGTGACGATTTCCTCCGTGTAGACTGAGTGTCACACTGTTGAGATGTTCTCACATGGATTTAGAGACGTGGCATTGATTCCATAGTATGAGGGCTAAGACCTATGGCAGGCACCCCGACTATGATGTATTTCCATGGTATGAGAGGCTAAGACCTATGGCAGGCACCTCGACCATGATGTATGGGTCCACGAGTGTACGTTGTATCGTGCGTGTGGCATGGAGTACACTGTACCGTGTTTTGTGTTGTGGAGTTGTGGAGGAGAGTTGTTGATAGCTGGCGGTTGTGATAGACTGACCCCCCTCCCGTTACAGCAATGATAACTCGCACACCGAGTACTGTGTTGCCTGGGATTTCACCATATGTTAGGATATGTACATAGTTCGGAGATGCTCTCTTATAGTAAGATCCTTAAGCCAAACATCCTTAAGCCAGAGTAGGCGGAGGGGCTCTGTTCGGCGGGGAGGCTCTCTTACATAGTCTGGAGAGATTGCATTTAGCCACTGAGTCTCGCATAATATATCACATGTGTTTTATGATACGGGTAGACCTAAGGGATGGGTCGAAACTCAGTTTATTTGTGTTGTGATGAGAAATGCCATATTTACTGTGTTTTGAATGTAAATGGCATATTTTATATAATGTCATTCTTAAATGATTAAATATGCACTGTTTTGCATGAATGCCTCTGATTGATAAATCAGCATGTGTTTAGTACATGGGATTTTAAATCTGTACTATATTATATATATTTTAAACATGCTTTTGAATATAGAGAAGGAAAGGCAAAGCACTATTTTCAAGTAGATAGTATGGATGTCTACTTGCTTGCCTGATTTCCTTACTGAGCGCGTTGATAGCTCATCCCATTCATTTTCCCCCCATCTCTACAGATTTTCGTCAATAGATCGAGTCGGCCAGGGTATTGCATTCCTTTGATCCGCTGCCACTCCCCATCTAGCGAAAGGTATACACTTGCGTACTCTTTTGTGTCTGAACAATGCATAAACACAGTGATGTACACGTTTTAATATGGGGGATGTAATGATGTAATTATATTTAAGTATATGAATTTACTTATGATATGAATGTCATGTATGTATGATACGAAAAAGAATGGTAAGGTATGTATGGATGAGGAGACTAATGTCTATTCATAGCCCAACTGTTGAGGAGATAAAGGTAAGTAAAAAGTGAAAAATTTATTGTGGTTTTTGGTAAAGTCACGTGTGGGAGGAGGGCGTGACAGAGTGGTATCAGAGCCTAGTTGGTCTGATGTGTCTAGGCATTTGTAATTAGGAAAATGTACATCCCCATATCACTGTGTTTTTGTTCAGTTACAATTGTGTATACAAGATGGGAGTTGACAAATTTATGTTTGTGAATGCAGGAATCTAGCCATTATGGCAATTACCCGCCGTGGTAGAGGGGCGAGAGGTAGGGCTAGAGGCCGTAGAGGTAGGCCGACTAGCCAGGGTGATTCTTCGACTACCCATACACCCCTAGGTACTATTGAGGTACCGGATACTTCTGAGGTACCGGTTACTACTGAGGCACGCTTCACGAGGATAGAGCGTAGCTTGGAGGCGATAGTAGGGTTGTTGGCACAAACTTTGCCAGGTAGGTAGGGACAGGAGGCAGGAGCCGCGACAGGAGAGGCAGTTGCCCCTGATACCCCTACGCAGACAGCTGATGCACAGAGGACTGTAGATACTCCTATACCCCCACCAGTTTCGGGTGGTATTGAATTAGTGTATGGATGTGATTTGGATCGGTTGCGATAGTTCCAAAAGCTTGGACCTCCATCTTTTCGAGGGGTCAAGGACCCAGCTAGTGCAGAGGAGTGGATTAGCGAGATGGAGAAGTTGTACGATTTCTTTGAGTGTACGACTTCTGAGAGAGTCGCATTTGCTGCGTTCCTACTGAAGGGAACGACAGAGCATTGGTGGAAGTCCACCAGACCGATATTGAGAGCACGACATGCTGAGATCAGTTGGGAGATATTTTTGGAGGCCTTCAGGAGACAATTTGTTCCTGATACAGCGCAGCGTAGACTGCAGGCCGAGTTCTTGGGATTGAGCCAGGGGAGTCTCACAGTGGATGAGTATGAGATTGGATTTTTGGCCTTGGGGAGATATGATCCCGATACCATGTACAGCGAGACTAGGAAGGTCCGCAAGTTTGTAGACGGATTGAGACCGGTGTTACGGTCTAGATTGGTACCACTGGACATTGGTACATATGATGAGGCAGTGCGTAGGGCGCAACTTTGTGAGCAAGATTATGAGAGGCATTTCTCTGAGTTTGGGAAGTTCAGTCGGAGCCGAGATAGAGAGAGGAAGAGGCCGACTAGAGATAGAGGGTTCAGTTATCGAGGAGGGAGGAGACTCTTCGGTAAGGGACCACGGATAGAGGAGGTGCGAGAGCGACCAGTTAGACCTCCTACATACTCGGCCATAGCTTCAGCGAAGGGCATTGTGATTGGAGGATCGAGGCCTACTACTGATCAGTGCAGCCGATGTGGTAGACATCATGGCAGTAGACCTTGTCCGTTGAGCCCTGTTGTGTGTTTTCGATGTGGGAAACAGGGGCATATTGCTAGAGAGTGCCCAGAGACATATGTGACTGCCCCACAGAAGGGCAGGGAGCATGATAGAGCTCCAGCTGGTACGTCTGCTCAGAGAGGTAGAGCGACGGTAGAGGAGAAGGGGAAGCAGGTGATGGGTCGAGGGCGAGTACATGCCTTGGACCAGGACGCAGCTGATGCTTCTACGGATGTAATTAGAGGTAACATCCTGATTTATGATTTAGAAGCATATGTTTTAATTGATCCTGGTGCCACGCATTCATTTGTATCGCCATCATTTGCATGTAAGTTAGAAAAGCATGTAAAGCGTACTCCTTTAAAGATGATGATGTTGATTAGTACGCCTATGGATTCCAGTCAGCTAGTTGAGCATGTGTATAACGATTGTAAGTTAAGAGTAGGGGAAAAGGATATGACAGCCAATCTAATATTGCTAAGTATGAGTGACTTTGATGTAATATTAGGTATGGATTGGTTATCTGCAAACCATGCTGTTTTAGATTGTTATGCTAAGACAGTTATGTTTCCTAACCCTACAAAAGTTATTGTAAAGTTTGATGGGAAGAAATGAAAGAAATAAATATGTTGTTAATAAATAAAATATTTTGCTGACTGAGAGATAAATATCTTGAAGGTTTCATTGCGTACGTGGTGGATATGGATAAGGTACATCCGGAGTTGGTGGATATTTCTGTGGTCAGTGAGTACCCAGATGTTTTCCCGGATGAGTTGCCAGGGTTACCACCAGACAGAGAGATGGAGTTCTGTATAGATTTGGTGCCTGGTACTGAGCCTATTTCTAGACCACCGTATCGCATGGCCTTAGTTGAGCTGGAGGAGCTCAAGAGACAGTTGCAGGAGCTGTTGGATAGGAGTTTTATCAGACCGAGTGTTTCACCGTGGGGAGCACCAGTTCTGTTTGTGAGGAAGAAGGATGGAAGCCTCCGATTGTGTATAGACTACATATTGTTGAATAAGGCTACCATCAAGAATAGATATCCCCTTCCACGCATTGACGACTTACTGGATCAGCTTCGGGGAGCACAGGTCTTTTCTAAGATTGATCTGAGGTCTGGGTATCATCAGTTGAGAGTTCGGAGTGGAGATGTACCCAAGACAGCATTTAGGACTCGATATGGCCACTATGGGTTCCTAGTTATGCCATTCGGACTGACGAATGCTCCCGCAGCTTTCATGGCTTTGATGAACGATGTGTTCAAGCCATATTTGGATCAGTTTGTTATTGTATTCATCGATGACATATTAGTATATTCGAGATCTGAGGAGGAGCATGATGAGCACCTCAGGATCATATTGCAGACTCTACGAGAGTAGCAGTTGTATGCTAAACTCAGCAAGTGTGATTTTTGGTTGACAGAGATCTCATTTTTAGGACACATAGTGTCGAGGGATGGTGTGTCAGTAGACCCATCCAAGATTAAGGCTGTAGTTCAGTGGGAACAGCCGAGGACAGTTACCGAGATTAGGAGTTTTTGGGTTTAGCAGGGTACTATCGGAGATTCGTTGAGGGATTTTCGAAGTTGGCTGCTCCGTTGACACGTCTCACTCGGAAGAATGTTGCATTCGTGTGGGACGAGGATTGTGAGAGGAGTTTTCAGGAGCTGAAGAGTCGATTGACCACCGCTCCGATTCTCACTATTCCTACCAGCTCAGGAGGATTTTCAGTATATACCGATGCTTCGCATCAGGGACTGGACTGTGTGTTGATGCAGGATGGGAGGGTAGTTGCTTATGGATCCAGACAGCTGAAGGACCATGAGAAGAACTATTCGACCCACGATTTAGAGTTAGCAGCAGTAGGTTGAAGGTATGGTGCTACTACTTGTATGGTGAGAAGTTTCAGATTTTTACCGACCACAAGAGCCTCAAGTACCTGTTCTCACAGAAGGAGCTGAACATGAGACAGAGAAGATGGCTAGAGCTTCTGAAGGATTATGATTGTGAGATACTTTATCATCCGGGTAAGGCTAATGTTGTAGCAGATGCTTTGAGTAGGAAGAGCCTTGGGATGGTATCATATATGATGGTCAGGGAGCACGAGCTACTAGAGCAGTTTGCTAGCCTCAGTTTGGGAGTTGTGCCTTCGGACATGGATGCAGATTGTATGATTGTGTCTACGCTTAGAGCCAGATCTGTTGGAAAGGATCAGACAGGCTCAGCAGACAGATCTGCAGTGCATCGATGTGATTGGTCAGATGCAGAGGGGCACAGTGACAGATTTTGAGTTGAGTCTTGATGGACTACTGAGGTTCAGAGGTAGATTGTGTGTTCCCGAGGACCCAGAGCTTAGGAGATTGATATTGTCGGAAGCTCATTCATCGAGGTACATGTTGCATCCGGGGAGTGGCAAGATGTATCAGAACCTCTGAAAGGTGTACTGGTGGTCGAGTATGAAGAGAGATGTGGCAGATTTTGTGGCGAGATATCTCGTATGTCAGCAGGTGAAGGTAGAGCATCAGAAACCTGCAGGATTGTTGCAGCCTCTACCTATACCGACATGGAAATGGGAGCATATCACCATGGATTTCGTGATGGGTTTA
This sequence comes from Firmiana major, assembly GCA_033439115.1. Lineage (NCBI taxonomy): Eukaryota > Viridiplantae > Streptophyta > Magnoliopsida > Malvales > Malvaceae > Firmiana > Firmiana major. The sequence continues at coordinate 13,339,589 of CM065898.1, read as the reverse complement.
CCGAGGACCCGGAGGAATCACGATGCTATATGGGTGATCGTTGATAGACTGACGAAGTCAGCCCACTTCCTAGCTATGAGAGCTACCGATACTCTGAGTACATTGGCAGAGTTGTATGTACGCGAGGTAGTGAGGTTGCATGGTGTTCCAGTGAGCATTGTCTCGGATAGGGATTCCCACTTCACTTCCCACTTTTGGGAACATTTTCAGGAAGCCATGGGAACCCAGTTGAGTTTGAGCACAGCTTTCCATCCTCAGACAGATGGTCAGTCAGAGAGGACGATACAGACTTTGGAGGATATGTTGAGAGCATGTGTGCTGGATTTTAGAGGCTCCTGGGATGATCATTTACCACTAGCCGAGTTCGCCTACATCAACAGTTATCATTCGAGTATCGGGATGGCACCGTATGAGGCCTTGTATGGCCGTAGATGTCGTTCCCCTATTGGATGGGAAGAAGTGGGTGATCGAAAGATTTTTGCTCCTGATTTGGTTACACAGGCTTTTGAGGATGTCCGATCGATAGTTGAGAGATTGAGGACAGCTCAGAGTCGACAGAAGAGTTATGCTGACAGGAGACATAGGCCACTTGAGTTCGCAGTTGGTGAGTCAGTGTTTCTGAAGGTTTCTCCTTCCAAGGGTATAGCGAGGTTTGGGAAGAGGGGTAAGCTGAGTCCTCACTACATTGGACCCTTCGAGATACTCGATCGAGTGGGAGATAAGGCCTATAGGTTGGCAGGGCCACCAGATTTGTCAGGCGTGCATAACGTCTTCCACATTTCGATGCTTCAGAAGTATCACCCAGATCCGGCACATGTGATTAGTTATGAGCCTTTGGAGCTCAGTGAGGACATGTCATATGTTGAGAGGCCGATTCAGATACTGGATAGGAAGGAGAAGGTTTTGGAGATCGAAGACTATCGGGTTAGTGAAATTTTTATGGCAGCATCACACTTCTGGGGAGGCTACTTGGGAGTTAGAGAGCTTGATGCGAGAGAAACACCCCCAGTTGTTTGAGGATTGATTTGGTTCTAATTTGGAGGACCAAATTCTTTTAGTTGGGGAGGATTGTCAGACCCGAGTTTTCGATTTACGTATGTAGCTTGTACCTTATGATTCCTATGTGTACGAAGGTTATATTTCATAGTTGAATCATAAGAAGAGTATTTACTATCATGCAATCGACTAATTGAGAATTTTAAAAAATGCATGTAAGCTACATAACAGCGAGATAAGGGTTCAATTTATTTTCGAGTAAGTACAGGGGTAAAACGGTCAATTGACCAAAATTCGGTATAAATCCGATGAGAAAATTTCATTAAAAATATGAAATCGAAAAATCTTGATCAATAACGGGGCAAATATTTATTTTTGAGTCCAATTGATCAAGATATGAATTTATTTGATATTTTTGGAATTTTGTCTCGAAAAATGAGATTGAAAATAGTGAAAAAATATGTCGAAAAGGTAAAATCGGATTGATAAATTTATTTACGGACTAAATGAATTTAATAGGAATTTTTTGGATATTTTTGGGATATTTTAGGATTTTTAATATTATTTTAAGGATTAAAATAATATTAAAAATATATTATAAAGAAAAAAAACGAAATTGAAATCTGAAGAGAGTTTTCGGGGAGAGAGAAACCGCGTGAGAGACTAAACCCGATGGAGAGAAGAGCTTGCCGGACCAGCCACCACCGACGACCAGCAGTCGAGCCAGCTACCGGAAAAGGAAGCCACTCACCCAGCGACCTCCCAGCCAGGCGCCGGAATCTGACGAATCGAAGGGAGAAAGCCGCGGAGGAAAAGAGGGCATTCGGCGGCCACCGGCGGGAGTTGGCTCCGATCGAGGCCAACCGAGAGGTCCCCTGTCCAAGACGCATCGAACGGTGGTAACGACAAGCCGAGAACCGGCTGGACGACGCCGGCACGACCAAAAGGGTACTGAACCGGTCGACGGTTCAGTGGAAAGTGACTGTGCTGAACCGGACCGGTTCAGCCAAGGAGAAAAGGGGAAAAAGAGGAAAAAAAAGAGAAAAAAGGAAAGGAAAATTTTTGAGATTTCACCGGACTTCGGGTAAGTCGATACGAGGTCAAAAGTGACCAATTTAATTTTCGATAAATTTATTTAAATTATATTTAATCGAAAATTGACCCGGAGTTAAATATACGAAATTGTGCAGTTCGACGATCAATTCCGAACGGAAGCCTGATTGAACTCCGATTCGCGTACCATTGCACAATCTCGGGTGAGTAAAGCTCATTTACGACAATTTAAGTGATTTATGCGTATTTAAGATTTAATTTACGCATTTCGGATTAAATTCCGCAATTAGTGAATTATATGCAGAAAATTGAATAAAATTTCGTAAATGATATACGGGCTATCGAAAGAGCTTGGAATAAAGCCCAATGGGTATTGATAGGCCCAATGAGTCGATAGACCTTGATGAACGGGCTTAATATGGATTAAGGCCCGATTAACGTGTTTAAGGCCCATTAAGAGTAAACGGGCCCATTTAAGTGAAATAAACTATATTAAATGTGTAATATAGTAGGAAAAGTGTAATTAACTCAGTGAATGATTTAAATGTAGCTCCAGAGTCATATTGAGAGTTGACCGAACTGCTAGATTAGACAGCACAGAGGAAGAGAGGTCACACGACGTGATCTGAGGTAGGGGACTCTTACAAGTAGCTAGAGATATCTGTGCATATTTTCATTGGATTTTACATTCACTGAAATTGTTTGAGGGTCAGAGAAAATCTATAATAATTATAGGGACCCGATATGGGTAAATTACGATTTTTGACCCTAGTTAGGCAAAAAGTGAAACTTTGGGAAAAGTTGTAAAAAGCATGAAAATGATGTTTTGAATGGTTTTTACTGCTGTGTAGCAGAAGAGTAGGTGGATGAGCTAATGTTTTGAGGTCGATGTAAACTAAGCACACTTTATAATGCTGATTTTAATGATTTTAAACATCCCTATTTTTAAAGAGCCATCTACCGAATTATGTGGAAACAATTGTGCTAGAGCACAACTCGCATTTGATTTCAGATGTTTTTCACATACATTAGTGCTGGAGGTTTACTCGCACTACATTTATTTGTCATGCATGACAGAGTACTAGAGCGTTGCTCGTACTCAGTTTTTATGTGATTTGTGCATGATAGAGTGTTGGAGCGATTAGCTCGTACTCGAGTTTTACATGAGATGCATGATAGAGTGCTGGAGCGTTGCTCGTACTTGATTTTTCATGATTTGTACATGACATCGTACTTGAGCGATTTGCTCGTACTTGATTTGTAATGAGAACTATGCATGACCTGGTGCTAGAGGTTTACTCGCACTAGTGTTGATATTTTGACATGCATATACAATGTTTTGAGGTGGAGCGTTGACTGTGTGTCACACTCAAGACGCGCACTGTAGTTTTTCGTGATATATACACATGTTAGAAAAATCGTGACGATTTCCTCCGTGTAGACTGAGTGTCACACTGTTGAGATGTTCTCACGTGGATTTAGAGACGTGGCATTGATTCCATAGTATGAGGGCTAAGACCTATGGTAGGCACCCCGACTATGATGTATTTCCATGGTATGAGAGGCTAAGACCTATGGCAGGCACCCCGACCATGATGTATGGGTCCACGAGTGTACGTTGTACCGTGCGTGTGGCATGGAGTACACTGTACCGTGTTTTGTGTTGTGGAGTTATGGAGGAGAGTTGTTGATAGCTGGCGGTTGTGATGGACTGACCCCCCTCCCGTTACAGCAGTGATAACCCGCACACCGAGTACTGTGTTGCCTGGGATTTCACCACATGTTAGGATATGTACATAGTCCGGAGATGCTCTCTTATAGTAAGATCCTTAAGCCAAACATCCTTAAGCCAGAGTAGGCGGGGAGGCTCTGTTCGGCGGGGAGGCTCTCTTACATAGTCTGGAGAGATTGTGTTTAGCCACTGAGTCTCGCATAATATATCACATGTGTCTTATGATACGGGTAGACTTAAGGGATTGGTCGAAACTCAGTTTATTTGTGTTGTGATGAGAAATGCCATATTTACTGTGTTTTGAATGTAAATGGCATATTTTATATAAAGGCATTCTTAAATGATTAAATATGCACTATTTTGCATGAATGCCTCTGATTGATAAACCAGCATGTGTTTAGTACATGGGATTTTAAATCTGTACTATATTATATATTTTAAACATGCTTTTGAATTGAGAGAAGGAAAGGCAAAGCACTATTTTCAAGTAGATAGTATGGATGTCTACTTACTTGCCTGATTTCCTTACTGAGCGCGTTGATAGCTCATCCCATTCATTTTCCCCCCATCTCTACAGATTTTCGTCAATAGATCGAGTCGGCCAGGGTATTGCATTCCTTTGATCCGCTGCCACTCCCCATCTAGCGAAAGGTATACACATGCGTACTCTTTTTGTGTCTGAACAATGCATAAACACAGTGATGTACACGTTTTAATATGGGGGATGTAATGATGTAATTATATTTAAGTATATGAATTTACTTATGATATGAATGTCATGTATGTATGATACGAAAAAGAATGGTAAGGTATGTATGGATGAGGAGACTAATGCCTATTCACAGCCCAACTGTTGAGGAGATAAAGGTAAGTAAAAAGTGAAAAATTTATTGTGGTTTTTGGTAAAGTCGCGTGTGGGAGGAGGGCGTGACATTAGCCTTTATGAAGAGCATCATTCTTGTCTTCCAATAGGAGTAATTCTCTCCATGAAACAACGTGGGTCAATGGTAGAGTGGCCTTCTAAAATGGAGGGTTTCTTATGTTGAAATGAGCTATTTATAAGGATCATTTATACTCTAATGTGATTAGATCTAATATATAGAGCTTTAATCTGATACTAATTGTTGGCTCGCAAATAGCTGAGAGAGAGGTGAATCAATTTCTAACTTTTTTTCTAGCTTAATGTTTTCTTAGCTTAAGTTCTACCTACACTAACTATGAAAAATACAATCAATAACTAACAAGTGATTTAAGAGTTTCGGGAAGAGAGGTTATTTACAATGATTTATAGACATTCGGTTCCCAGCCTACATTATCTACCTTGAGTTCATGTTAAGGATTTTATACAAATCTACCATCGAAAATGGTGTACAACTTCTCCCTTTTGTAGGCTCAAAGGGACAACCTTTTCTTTTTTCCCAAGACTTAAAAATAACCTGATCTACTCCCTTTTCACAAGACCAAGGAGTAAACCTACACCTTCCCTTTTTCAGGTTGAGGGAAGCAAACTTTACAAGTGAACTTTTTTTAGCTGAAAGAACCTGACAAATGCTTTTTTTTTTCTCTAGTTTAAGAAGCAAACCTTAGTCTGTCCAACCATACTTTATAAATTGGAACTCGAGGGAACTCTCCCCTTTTCCAAATGTAAGAATGGGCTAACAAAGTTGTTTCAAATGCCTCTATTTAGGCTTGATCACTCTCTTTAGCTATCATATTGGAAACTTCTTAAGACAATAAATATGGAGATTGGTATATTGTCTCTTTTATTCTATTTTCTCTTTTAAAACTTTGAAAATGAGTACAACTTTTTATATAGAATTTTGGCTCTCATTTTGTTCCATTCTTAGCTTTTCCTTGATATAGATTCTTCAAGTCTTTGACTGTTGAGGTTGATTTACCAATAATTTTTCTATTAGCAAATATAAAATTTGACAGTTGGAGCTTGCAAAACTCGAAGCGTATCGATACTTCCTTTTATATATCGATACCTTTAAAAGAAATCCTACATAAAAAGAAACAATTGTATTGATACTTCTATTAACTGTATTGATACCAAAACAGAGCATGAAGCTTCTGTTTCATGGTTTTGATTGAGTACCGATGCACAGTTAGTCCTGCTAATATTCAAAATATGTTGCATCGATACATATGTAACACACTGATTTCTTAAAATTTTTGAACAAAATTTTCATTTTTCTTACTTATGTTTGTTTATATACAAATGTATGTTTCAACATGATTAGTTGAATTACCAACTAATTAAAACTTGCATTCCCAGTCTAACAATATGTGATGTGATTCCCGAACAGTCGATTCATAAAATTTTCATTCAATTCGACTATAATTAAACTCCAAATTCATTAATTATCATACATCCATAATGATTGAGTAAAAATATAATCATGTCACATCACATCTAAAATAGACCTAATTGACATCCAATGCAGTCCTAGAGATTACATTTGACATCTGTTATAGCCTCGAGCTTACATCCCATAATCATATATACATAAAACTATGCAACAAAATTATCTAGAATACTAAACAGAAACTATACATGAGAGTAGTATAGCTCTCCAAAATAAAATCGTAGGCGTGTGGAAGGCACACCTTCCGAATGTCTACTTTGATGGATACCCGGTCAACTGCAGGTAACTTGGAATGTGAGGAAAAGGGGAGTGAGCTTACGCCCTATAAAGGTGCATACTTAAGGGGTAAGAATCAAAACATTTAGATGCAAATGTAAATCATGCTTATAAATAGTCAAATCAATCATATTGATTTAAATTCAAATAAGCAAAATATTACTTTTAAAATACTTATTCAAAAACAATCATCAAAATACTTATGTTTAAAAATTCAATTACTGAAAGTATCCAAAAAACAAACATTGACAAGTAATCAAATAACAGTGAGAGAGTAGGTAAAGAAATTCCCAAGGCAACAAGAAAGTTCTAATGTTCTAACGGTCCCAATAGGGGACAATGTAACCTATGGCATGGCTAAAGGGGTCCCTAGTCCTACTGGATCGGTGAGCACTGAAAAACTATAGACGTTTCTAAGTCTATCAATTCAAACTTCTAACAGAGTTCAAACGGTGGCACGAATGCATAAAATGCATGTACTGCGGAAGCCTAACAGTATCTAAAACAGTAATCCAAACTTTTTTATTTTGCTTAATTCCATAATTTCAAAATCATATATTTTAGTTTCAAATATAATGCATATTAATTGGGATATCTATCTCGATGAATCATACTTGTTTTCAAATCTCATGATAGTTCGAGCTTAAATCATGGTCTTATGTGTGAGTTATGCCAAAAAAGCCTAGAACATAGAGTTTATGCCGAAACTTTTCAGAAAGGCTTAGGTCGAATCAAATTTTTGAAGTTTAAAGTCGAAATAATTTATATAACTTAAAAATATTTATAACGATTGAATCGAATAAATAATTTCTTAAAAATAAATTAGTGCTTTAGTGATCAAACCAATTGCTTGATTTGATCGGGAGACACATGTGTCTTTTGCACACATCCCTTACCTAATTAACAATGCAGACTTCCCAAGTGCGACCTCTAACTAAGCTAGGTTATGCATATATAAAGCCTATTCGACCTCTCTCTTCGGATGTCGAATAGGCAATGCCATTTCTATTTGTCCAAATTAGTCTCATCGTTAAAGCATTATTCCTTAATAATTTAACATAGTAGTCTAATTAATCTTATTGATCATTATTTTACCTTTATATATAAGCCAATTCAATTAAATTAAATTAACCTTCCAAGCAGCCCTAACTTGACCAAACATGTTCATCCTTAAATCGGTTCCCTTTCTTTCAATTTTCAACATATAAATTCAACTTACTAAAACTCTAATTAATCTTTTAACCTATTATTAAACGCTTATGACCTCATTACTCCAAATTTACCATAGTGGCCGAAGGGCCAAAATCCCATAGTTCATGGCTTCTATCCATCCTAGTAAACCCATGGTTAAACCCTCATGACCTCATTACTCCAAATTTACCATAGTGGCCAAAGTGCCAAAATCCCATAGTTTATGGCTTCTATCCATGCTAGTAAATTGGCTGCATCCATTACTTCATGAACATTTAACCTAACATTTAGTTAATAATTTTACACCTACTTAACCCTAAATTCAAAAGTCTTAACCCAAATTTTCCCTTATCAAAACCCCAAACAACCTTGATCAATATCACATAATTCCATAAAAAAAATCACCAAATCATTAACCCAATACATGCATAAACACTAAAGTAGGTCAAATAAAACTTCCTTACCCTTCTTTTATCTTGAACCAAGCCCAAATTACACTTATTCTTCAAGGTTTAAGTTGTTATAGAACACCCAAAATCAACCTTAAAACATCTCAGATCAACTAGTTTTTTAACCCCAAAACATTAAACTCAAACTTGGCCTTACCTCTACTAAGGATAGATTCTGTCCTCTCTGCTTTTTGGATTGATTTCACCCCTCAAATGACTCTAAAAGAATCTAGAAAAATTAGATGTTGTAGATGAATGGGTAAGGAGCAATCGATCCTTTTAGCAGCTAAGTCCAGTTCTTCACGAATTTTTCTCTAAAAACTCATCTTTCTCTACTACATAGGGACGCCTTAAGCTAACATTAGTTTTTATCTACTTCCGGTTGTTGCTTGATTTCACCACCCAAAAGAATGCAGATATATATATATATATATATATATAAATATATATCAAATGTTATAGTTCTCTCTTACGGTGAAAATCGATCTCAAAATACCTAAGTCTGATTCACTCGTTTAGATGCCCAAAAAATCCTCTTCTGACCCCCTTGCAAGACGCCTCGGCTAGGAACACTTTTCTCTCTCTATTTTTTTTTTCTTTTTTTAAGTTCGAAAATGAAGAATGTGGTAGCAGGTTCTTCGAATTTATAATTTCTATAAACTAAGTTTAACAATGCCTAAAGTCCATGGCGGTGATAGGTAAAGATTAATATACTTAATCAAAGCATTAGACACCTAAGAAAGCGTAATTTTCAAAGTGGGGTTAGGTGACATGTAATCTGATTTTTACTATCAAGTTTCTAGCCCTTTAAGTGCCAAATTACCTTAAATCTTCTCCACCAAATTTGTCCCATTTTAAGCCTAAATTAATGGCCAAGGTTGATAAGAATTAGTTCTCCCAAAATTGGTGGCATTTCCTAACCTTGTTCAGTAGGTACCTCTCGGTTTTGGCCATTTTTCTTGATCAGTTTTGGCCACTCAATTCAGCCACTTTTGCATTATTTTAATAATCAGTTAAACTCTAAAAAGTCATATTTAAGTCATAGGTTCATCATGGTTACATGTTAAGTTAAATAAGACTCAATTTGGATAGCATCAAGCCCATAGAGTGCTTGAATTGTACCAATATGCATAAGCTATTTTGCAAACTTGTAATCAGCCCTTGACCATCTTCATCTCTTTTATTTCTTCCTTCTTGTTATTCCTTAAAGCTTATATGAACCATATATCATAAGCTCATAATTTTCGAATTATGTTAGGGTTACATTTTGCATGCCATTACACGTTCCTTCCTTTATCGTCCCAATTTCCTACCTTTCTAACTTATGTAACTTTATTTCTTTGCCCTTAAGCTTTATGGTCTTTTATTTAATTCTTTCTTACTAAATTCGTATTTCATATCTTAACCCATATTATTCTTCTTAGTCATAAAACACTTACAAAATCAATTACAATTCTTATGCTTTATTAATTACTTTAACTTAATAAATTGGAGAAGTGGATCATACCTCTACTTTTAGATCAACCAACAAGTTCTTGCTCTTTGAAAACCATATACTTGTCATGAGTGTAGGTTTGGCCCTACAAGTTCCAGATGAAATTTCCTGTTAACTATCTTACTAATTTATAAAACTTACTTAGAGAAAGAAGTTAGAAAAACGGGTTCTCACATCCTCCGCACTTTAAGAAATTTGGTCATTCAAATTAATTGGGCTAATCAAACAGGTGCGGGTACTTCTTCTTCAATAAGTTTTCTAGCTCCTAAATAACCTCCTCAGAAGAATGATGTTGCTAGAGAGTTTTGACTAGAGGAATTATTTTAGACCTCAACACCTTGTCTTTTCTGTCAAGTATCCAAATCGACTTCTCTATATAACTGAGATCATTTTATATCTCTAGCGGGTTAAACTCTATAATATGAGACGTATTTGGATGATACTTCTGAAGCATGGATATATGAAAGACATTATGCACTCTAGATAACTTTGGAGGAAGCACCAATTGGTATGCCACATCTCATACTCTATCCAAAATCTCAAACGATTTGATAAAATATGGACTTAACTTTCCTTTCTTTTTGAACCTCATAATCCCCTTAGATGGCGAGAAATTTAAAAATACAAAATCACCAAATGAAAACTCTAAGTCTCATACCCGAGTGTCTACATAACGTTTTTGTCGGCTTTGAGCTACCTTAAGTCTATCACATATCAATTAAACACTTTTAGAAGCTTTTTCCACGGGCTTGGGAGCACATACGATTTTATCTCCAACCTCTTCCCAACAAATATGAGATCGAAATCTCCTTCCATAAAGTGCCTCGTATTATATCGTACCAATACTGAAGTGATAGTTATTATTTTAAGTAAACTCGGCTAATGGTAATGATCATCCTAAGAACCTTTAAAATCCAAAACACAAGCATGGAGCATATCCTCGAGAGTTTGAATGGTCCTCTCTAATTGAACATCTGTTTGGGGTTGAAAAACAGTATTAAAACTTAATTGTGATCCCAATGCTTCTTGAAAATGTTCATTAAAGTGGGAAAAAAGCTTGGAACTCCTATCAGATGTGATGCTCATTGGAGTACTATATAGCTTGACTATCTATTGAATATACGAATCAACTAAATCACTCAAGGAATTCGTAGACTTCATAGTCAAGAAGCTTGTCGATTTAGTCAACCTGTTGACTATGACCCATATAGTATCGTGATTCCTCCAAGTCCTAGTAATCCCATAATAAAGTTCATGATAATGTGCTCCCATTTTTTAGTAGGTACATGTAATGGATTAAGTAGTCCAACGGGTTTCTGAGGCTTTACCTTAACCTGTTGACACACGAGATATCTTGCCACAAAGTCTGTAGTGTTCCATTTCATCTCATACCATTAGTACACCTTGTACAAACCATGATACATCTTATTACTCCCAGGGTTTAAAGTGTACCATGAAATGTGAGACTCCTCTGCAATTAGTGTCACGACCAAAAAATCAGAGCAAATTTTTCGTTTTTCTTTCATATTTACCTGTCCTCTGATTATGACCACACTCCACTAACAATTGGGCTGTGCGTCAATGCCAGTCCCACCATCCAATCACCATATAACTTAATTCCTTATTAAATGAAAGGTAAACACATGCGTTTTTCACTGATTCTTCCCCATTCATTTACAAATGTTTACAGTATCTATACATCCCCGACAGTTACTGACAAACATGTTACTGTGCTATTCTTATTTAGATACAATATGTACAAGTGTATATATCTCGAAATGATGGGCAGCAGCGGATATCAGGAATGCAGTACTCAGTCACCTCAAAGTCTAATAGAGATGATCTGTGTGAGAAAATGAAAGGGGTGAGCACATCAAGCTCAGTAAGGCAATCCTACGAACAAGTAGGTAACCTTACTACCTATATGAACGTGGTGCCATGCATAAACCACCCTTTCTCCACACATTCAAAACAGATGCGACAATTTATGATGTCATGTAAAACAAGTTCAAATATGGATTTCAAAGAGCAAATAAAACTTAACATGCAAATCCATTTAAAGCATTTTATTCTCGTTAAAATTTCACAACAATGCTAGGACTCAACCCATCCCTCAAGTGTTTCCTGAATCAGACAAAATCATGAAGTCAAATACTTTTCAAAGCAATAATAACATGCGATACAATGCATGTCATGTAAAACCAGTTTACATCACTCATGGGTTTAAATTGTCACGACCCAATTCCATTCTCTTTAACCGAAAATCACTAAAAAATTTTCGCGTTTTACTGTTACCTTACCCGATCGTGAACTAACTCACCACACACTGTTGGGCTGTGAGTCAATAATAAACTCCACATCTCATTCATTCTCAGTTAAATAAAACGATGTCATACATTTGCATTTAATCTTGTACTTATTGAAAAGCATGTTTTACTGACATCTACATCCCCCATAATTACAACTCAAAAGAATACTGTGCTTTTACATTGTTTAGATACAAAAAGAATCACTGTGTATATACCTCTAAGCGATGGAGATGCAGCGGAGTCCAAAATACCACGCCTCAGTCCTCACTGGGCTACTATGCACGCTCTGTAGGGGGAAATAGAGAGGGATGAGCAACCACACGCTCAGTAAGGCAATAATGCAAGCATGGTAGATAACTACTCTATCTACATGCTGATAGTGTTATGCATAAATCATTTATGGTAGGAGCATGAGGAAGTAAAACTATGCCATGTGAATATACATATATATCATGTATTAAAATCATGTACATTGGCATATAAAACATGGTAAAAACATCATGTATAAATCATCTCATGCTCAATCTCATTTAAATTTATAAAAAGGGTAATTCATTAAGAAACCTCCTTTTTAAACCAACATCATAAACCTCTTTCTCAACACATAAATACCACCATATCAATTCACAATCACAACCACATTTTCATTTCACAATTCACGCATGTGTATAAAAACTAGGTCACTATATCAAAAGTGCCTATGTGGACCACTACATCATAAATCATCCCAGACCACACGCATCCAGGTGTGCGGGGTATCATGCTGGCACGAAGATGGATTATCCCTCGCCAGACTTTCTCATCACATAACCATCATGCGGTACATCGTACTCCATATGATATACACGGTACATCGTACTCTGCAGACTCATATCGTGATTGGGGGTGCCATTCCTAGGTCTTACCTACCCCATACCAAGAGTTTTCCATATCCGTGAAGGAGAGCCTCCCTGTCGAACAGAGCCTCCCTGCCTCCTCGGGCTTAAGGATGTTAGCTTAAGGATGTAGGGCTTAAGGATCCTTCCATAAGAGAGCCTTCCCACCGAACAGAGCCTCCCCGCCTAACAGAGCCTCCCCGCCTCTTTGGGCTTAAGGATGTTGGCTTAAGGATGTAGGGCTTAAGGATCTTACCGTACCCATGTAGGAGAGCCTCCCTGCCTAACAGAGCCTCCCCGCCCCTCCAAGGCTTAAGGATGTTGGCTTAAGGATCCCACCGTAAGAGAGCCTCCCCGCCTAACAGAGCCTCCCCGCCTCTTTGGGCTTAAGGATGTTAGCTTAAGGATGTAGGGCTTAAGGATCTTACCAACTTTCACAACCTTTTACGTATCACAATGTGCAAACTTGTGCGAGCAAAGCTCTAGCACGACTCATGCATCCTATCATAAAGAGATGCGTACGAGCATAGCTCTAGTACGGTTATACTCATAAGACAAACCACTCAAATCCTCGCACGAGCGTAAGCTCCAGTACGGTTTATAAACATCATCACAATTCAGATCAAAGTGCGAGCTAAACTCAAGCACGTATCACACAAGTGAAAACATAAAAATCCAGCGCGAGTGAGGCTCTAGCGCGATTTATGTCATACAAATACGATAGGCGGCTCATACAAAATCAAACAATCTCGACAATCGGGTTTAGCACTTCACAAATACCTTTTTCCACAACATTAATAAACATTAGCCAACCCATCTACAAGCTTGCTTAAAACAAAGCAATTTCGTTTTGAAAGACATCAAGACATTAGATTTATGCAATTATTAGCCTTACTATCCCATTTCATAGAATCCACTTCCAAAACCAAAAATGACACATATACTTATTCTCATTCATGAATACCATCAATCATTTACTTTGGCAACCATGCACTTCGTAAAACACCCAATACTCACCCACAAATTTAAAGTACGAGCAGCTACCTCTATATACTCACAAAATTCCCTTATCTGGAATCGCGATGCGTGATTCCACTTCCTTAAGCTGCTTACTCGTACGGTTCGATTCGTCTTCAACGAACTCTTCGGGACTGCACAAAATCGTATCCCGCATTATACTCGATCCATATAATATGACATCGTGCGTTCACTATAGTCAATTCGTCCTATAGTTTCTATTAAAGCTCATAAGGCCTTGTTTCATTCTATTACCCATAACTCAAGTCTATGGATCTTCTTAGGCCTATTAACTTATTCCAAATCGATATTAAATCGACATTAAGCTCATAGTGTTCATATTTCATGAATTCCCTCACTATGGCATTTTATCAAGCATATACATACTCATTTTCACAATTTCACTTAAGCCCATATTATAACTCCACATAACCATTCCAAATCACCCACATTACTCATTTAACAACTTATCATAACCCATAAACCACCAACTCCCCAATTCATACTTTCTCACACTAGAGGCATTCCATTTTCTAGGTTACATTAGTTTCTAACACAACCTAGGTGTTTCCATCCATACATACTCATGCCAAACAACTCCAAAATCAATTAAATAGACAATGTACTTGGATTGGAGTGTTAGAATCTTACCAAATATGATTTTTCTTCTTGTTCCAAATGTCAATGCCCTTATCTCCTTCAATACCCACAATGGGATTTTGGGTTCCAACTATGTTGTTCTCTTCCTCAAGATGAACAACTCAATGTCTAATGGTCTCCCTTCAATTCTTGCTGGAAATGGCTGATTTTAGAGAGAGAAAGTTAGGTTTTTGGGTTAGAAATGGAAGATTGGTGTTTTTCCCAAAATTTCTGGATTTTCATCCCTCCTTATATAGAAATAGCTTGAGGAGATCGATCTGGTCCAAGAGGAGATCGATCTGGTCCCCCTTAAATCTCTCATTTTCACAAAATTTTAAGCATGAGATCGATCTGTCGAAGCATGAGATCGATCTGGTCCCAAACAGAGAGCTAAGGAGATCGATCTGGGTGCTTGAGGATCGATCTTTTCATTACAGAATGCTTAGGAGATCGATCTGGCCCAATTGGAGATCGATCTGCTCTATTCCATTGCCCAAATAAGAGCATTCTGGCTCTTCCAGATCGATCTCTCATCTTATGAGATCGATCTGGCCTTCATGTTTTCCAGATTTCCTGCAGTTTCCTTACTGCAACTCACACCAACACATCCTTAATCTGTTGCCATGGCCATTTTCTCATCCATCCACCTTTATAACTTGAAAATGGCACCCATTCATACCTTATGCACATTGAAACTTGTGTGCATTCATTGTATGTCCAAATGTATGCTATATAAAACCAAATGGAAGCATAACTTCATTCCATTTTACCACACTACTCATTTTGAGTTTCAATGACATCCATCACTTGCCAGAACTCATTTCTTCATATTCATACTCAATAAAACTTGTATGTACGTTACAAATCATATTACACATACGTACATTGAATCCATGGACTTACATCGATCATATTTACATTACAAGTCCATTCACATTCATTACACATTACAACTTTACATATACGGGGTCTCACATTCTCCCCTCCTTCAAGGAATTTGGTCCTCCAAATTAGAACCAAGTCACTCTTCAAAAAGTTGGGGGTACTTCTCCCGTATCAAGTTCTCCAATTCCCATGTGGCCTCCTCCGCCGTGTGATGTTGCCAAAGAACTTTCACCAAGGGAATTGTCTTATTTCGCAACACTTTCTCTTTTCTGTCCAATATCCGAATCAACTTCTCAACATACGTCATACTCTCATGGAGCTCCAACGGCTCATATCTTATCACGTGTGCCAGGTCCGGGTGATACTTCTGAAGCATCGAGACATGGAAGACGTTGTGGACATTTGCCAAGTCTGGTGGCAATGCCAACCTATACGTCTTATCTCCCACTCTCTCCAAAATCTCGAAGGGTCCGATATATCTAGGGCTCAGCTTGCCCTTCTTACCAAATCTCATAATACCCTTCGATGGTGATACCCTCAGAAACACCGACTCACCCTCATCATATTCCAGTGGTCTTTGTCTCTTGTCAGCATAACTCTTTTGTCAGCTCTGAGCTGTTTGTAATCTCTCACATATCAACTGGACGTCCTCAGATGCCTGCTGCACTAAGTCCGAAGCAAAAATCCGTCTGTCACCAACCTCTTCCCATCTAATAGGGGAACGAAATCTACGCCCGTATAATGCCTCATAGGGTGCCATCCCGATACTCGCATGATAGCTATTATTATAAGCGAACTCGGCTAACTGCAGGTGGTCATCCCAGGAGCCTCTAAAATCCAGCACACACGCTCTCAACATATCCTCGAGGGTCTGTATAGTCCTCTCTGACTGCCCATCTGTCTGAGCATGAAAAGCGGTGCTAAAACTCAGTCGGGTCCCCAGCGCTTCTTGAAAATGTTCCCAAAAATGGGAAGTGAAGCGGGCATCCCTATCAGAAACAACGCTCACTGGTACACCATGTAGCCGTACTATCTCTCGAATATACAGGTTTGCCAACTGACTCAGTGTATCGGTAGCTCTCATAGCCAAGAAATGGGCGGACTTAGTCAACTGGTCCACAATAACCCATATGGCATCATGACCTCTACGGGTCCTCGGCAACCCCATCACAAAATCCATGGTGACATGCTCCCACTTCCATGTCGGTATCGGTAGAGGCTGCAATAATCTTGCAGGCTTCTGATGCTCTACCTTCACTTGCTGATAAACGAGACACTTAGCGACATATTCAGCAATGTCTCTCTTCATTCCAGACCACCAATAAACCTTCCGAAGGTTTTGATACATCTTGGTACTTCCCGGATGTATCGTATACTTCGATGAGTGAGCCTCTGATAAAATCATTCTCCTGATCTCAGGATCCCTGGGAACGCATACTCTGCCTCTGAACCTCAATAACCCATCAGCACTCTGCTCAAAATCAATACCCACACCTGTCTGTATCTGCCTCAGCCAATCGATGCACCGTCGATCGCTCTGCTGGGCTTGTCGAATACGGCCAATCAACTCTGGCTCTAGTCTCAAACTAGCCATGATCTCAAGTCTCTCGGATCCAGGTGGGGTTACATCCAAACTGAGGTTCGCAAAATGTTCTAACAATTCATGTTCTCGTACCATCATATAAGACACCAACCCAAGGTTCTTTCTACTCAAAGCATCGGCAACTACATTTGCCTTACCCGGGTGGTACATGATTTCACAATCATAGTCTTTCAGGAGTTCGAGCCATCTCCTCTGTCTCATATTCAGTTCTTTCTGTGAGAACAGGTACTTAAGGCTCTTATGATCTGTGAACACCTGAAATTTCTCACCATAGAGATAGTGGCGCTATATTTTCAAAGCAAATACTACAGCCGCCAACTCCAAATCATTGTCGGGTAGTTCCTCTCATGATCTTTCAACTGTCTAGATCCATAGGCAACTACCTTCCCATCCTGCATAAGCACACAGCCCAGTCCCTGGTGTGATGCATCTGTATACACCGAGAATCCTCCTGAGCTGGTAGGAATGGTGAGAACTGGAGCAGTCGTCAATTGACGCTTAAGCTCCTCAAAACTCCTCTCACATGCCTCATCCCACACAAACTTAACATCTTTTCGCGTGAGGCGTGTCAATGGAGCAGCTAGTCTGGAGAAACCCTCTACAAATCTTCGATAATATCCTGCCAATCCCAGGAAACTTCTGATCTCAGTTATCGTCTTGGGCTGTTCCCACTGTACAACTGCCTCTATCTTGGATGGATCCACCGATACCCCATCCCTTGACACAACATGACCCAAAAATGAGATCTGTTCCAACCAAAAGTTACACTTGCTGAGTTTGGCATACAATTCTCTCTCTCGGAGGGTCTGCAGAACTATCCTCAAGTGCTCCTCATGATCTTTCCTGGACTTGGAATACACCAAAATGTCATCAATGAACACTATTACAAACTTGTCCAGGTATGGCTTGAATATATCATTCATCAATGCCATAAATGCTGCGGGAGCATTCGTCAATCCGAATGGCATCACCAAAAACTCGTAGTGGCCATAACGGGTACGAAATGCTGTTTTGGGTACATCTCCACTCCTGATCCTCAACTGATGATACCCTGACCGCAGATCTATCTTAGAAAATACTTCAGCTCCCTGGAGCTGATCCAATAAATCATCGATTCTTGGAAGGGGGTACTTGTTCTTAATGGTGGCCTTATTCAACAACCGGTAATTTATACACAGTCGGAGGCTTCCATCCTTCTTCCTTACAAATAGAACCGGTGCTCCCCAAGGTGAGACACTCGGTCTAATAAACCCCTTCTCCAGCAACTCTTGCAGCTCTTCCAATTCTATCGGAGCCATTCTATAGGGTGGTTTCGATATCGGCTCTATACCAGGCACTAGCTCAATGCAAAATTCCATTTCCCTTTCAGGTGATAGTCCTGGTAATTCATCCGGAAAGACATCAGGGTAATCCGTAATTACGGCTATGTCCCTCAATTTCGGGTGTGCCTTATCTATATCAACCACGTATGCAATGAACCCTTCACATTATCCTCTCCATCGTTAGTAACATAACCATCACTCCACATTAAACATTTATCATAAACAATAATTTATCTCTCAAGCAATATGCATTTAAAATCATACTCCTTTATTTACATCAAACATGCTATTTTCATATCATTTCTTTTCATTAAAATTTACAATAAGATTGTCTAATCCTGAAAACATCAATGTCTTTGCATGACAATCCATAACAACCCGATTGGTAGCCAACCAATCCATTCCCAAGATTACATCAAAATCATTCATATTCAATAAAATCAGATTGGCTATCATTTCCTTCCCCTCTATCTTTAACTCACAATCTCTACATACATGCTCAGTCAATTGACTATCATTCATGGGTGTGGAAATCATCAACATTTTATCCAATAATGTTGGTTCACATGCTTCAATAATTTATGTGCAAAGGAAGGTGATATGAAAGAATGCGTGGCACTAGGATCAAATAATACCAATGCTTCTAAATCAAAGATTCGGATGGTACCTTTAATCACATCCGTCGAAGCATCTGCGGTGTCCTGATCCAGTGCATGTACTCTTCCTCTGCTCACACCCACAGCCTGTTTCCCTTTTTCCTCAGCTGTAGCCCTCCTCCTCGGGGCTGCTGTCTCAACTGGAGCTCCTTCAGGCTCCTTGCCCTTCTGTGGGGCAATCTCCATCTTCTCGGGACAATGCTTAGCCATATGTCCTGGTCTCTCGCATCTAAAACACACCATAGGGGTCATCAGACAGGGCCTATTCCCATGAAATCTCCCACATCTCCTACACTGATCAATAGTAGGGCGTGGTCCTCCAATAGTCATACCCCTCGGTGCAGTCAAGGCTGGGTATATGGGAGGTCTAGCAGCTCTCTCCTGCACCTCCTCAATCTTAGGCCTCTTCTCAAAAAATCTTTGGCCACCTCTCTTGGCCACTCTTCCAAACCCGGATCTCTTCCGATCTCTGTCCTTTCTAACACTGACTCTCCCAAGCTCGGAGGCATTTCGCTCAAAGTCTTGCTCACACAACTGAGCCTTATGTACAGCCTCCTCATAAATCACAATGTCGAAGGGAGCTAGCTTAGTCCGGATGGCCAATCTCAATCCATCCATGAACTTTTGTATCTTTCGGGTCTCACTACCCATCGTGTCCGGGTCATATCTTCCCAAGGACATAAACTTGGACTCATACTCGTCCACAGTATGGTTCCCTTAAACCAAATTCATAAATTCCATCCGCAATTTCCTTTATGCTGTGGCTGGGATATATTGTCTCCTGAAGGCCTCTAGAAATATCACCCACGAGATCTCAGAGTGTCTGGCCCTCAAAATAACCTCGGTGGACCTCCACCAATGCTCGGCCTCGCCTTTCAACATAAACACGGCAAAGGCTACCTTTTCAGCTGAAGTGCATCGAAAAAACCTATATAGTTTCTCCATCTCATACACCCAATCCTCCGTAACCACTGGGTCCTTCACCCCTCTAAACACTGGGGGTTTCAGCGCTTGAAACTCTCTCAACCTGCTCAAGTTGCAGTCATAACCCAAATCACTACCGCTCTGCTGTGGAGCGATAGGAGAATCTGTATCCTGGGCTGGAGGTGGTGTAACTGTAGCTGTCTCAGCAGCATGAGGTCTCTCCACCTCTGCAGCTACCTGTTCAGTAGTAGGCTGTGCTGCGGGACCTCGTCTATCACCGGCACCCAAGGCCTGCGTGACTATCTCCACCAAATTCTCAATACTCCGCTCTAACCTAGCGAAGCGAGCCTCAGTATCCTCTGCTCTCTCAGCAGGGTTCTGTGGAGCCTGATCAGTCTGTGGCTCCGCACGGCTCTCAGGCCTACCTCTATGGCCTCTAGCACATGCTCTCGCCCCTCTACTTTTGCGCGTAACTGGCATAGTGCCTAACTTCCTGTATTATAATAATTCATTAAGCTCAATCCATGACGGTATACACAGTTATATCTAAACAAAAGCACAATACTATGGGGATGCACTTTCCTTCTTTTTTATTAATGACTCACATCAGGCCAACACAGCTCTGATACCAATCTCTGTCACGACCCAATTCCATTCTCTTTAACCAAAAATCACTAAAAATTTTTCGCGTTTTACTGTTACCTTACCCGGTCGTGAACTAACTCACCACACACTGTTGGGCTGTGAGTCAATAATAAACTCCACATCTCATTCATTCTCAGTTAAATAAAACGATGTCATACATTTGCATTTAATCTTGTACTTATACAAAAGCATGTTTTACTGACATCTACATCCCCCATAATTACAACTCAAAAGAATACTGTGCTTTTACATTGTTTAGATACAAAAAGAATCACTGTGTATATACCTCTAAGTGATGGAGATGCAGCGGGGTCCAAAATACCACGCCTCAGTCCTCACTGGGCTACTATGCACGCTCTGTAGGGGGGAAATAGAGGGGGATGAGCAACCACACGCTCAGTAAGGCAATAATGCAAGCATGGTAGATAACTACTCTATCTACATGCTGATAGTGTTATGCATAAATCATTTATGGTAGGAGCATGAGGAAGTAAAACTATGCCATGTGAGTATACATATATATCATGTATTAAAATCATGTACATTAGCATATAAAACATGGTAAAAACATCATGTATAAATCATCTCATGCTCAATCTCATTTAAATTTATAAAAAGGGCAATTCATTAAGAAACCTCCTTTTTAAACCAACATCATAAACCTCTTTCTCAACATATAAATACCACCAAATCAATTCACAATCACAACCACATTTTCATTTCACAATTCACGCATGTGTATAAAAACTAGGTCACTATATCAAAAGTGCCTATGTGGACCACTACATCATAAATCATCCCAGACCACATGCATCCAGGTGTGCGGGGTATCATGCTGGCACGAAGATGGATTATCCCTCGCCAGACTTTCTCATCACATAACCATCATGCGGTACATCGTACTCCATGTGATATACACTGTACATCGTACTCCGCAGACTCATATCGTGATTAGGGGTGCCATTCCTAGGTCTTACCTACCCCATACCAAGAGTTTTCCATATCCGTGAAGGAGAGCCTCCCTGCCTCCTCGGGCTTAAGGATGTTAGCTTAAGGATGTAGGGCTTAAGGATCCTTCCGTAAGAGAGCCTCCCCACCGAACAGAGCCTTCCCGCCTAACAGAGCCTCCCCGCCTCTTTGGGCTTAAGGATATTGGCTTAAGGATGTAGGGCTTAAGGATCTTACCGTACCCATGTAGGAGAGCCTCCCTGCCTAACAGAGCCTCCTCGCCCCTCCAGGGCTTAAGGATGTTGGCTTAAGGATCCCACCGTAAGAGAGCCTCCCCACCAAACAGAGCCTCCTCGCCTAACAGAGCCTCCCCGCCTCTTTGGGCTTAAGGATGTTAGCTTAAGGATGTATGCTTAAGGATCTTACCAACTTTCACAACCTTATACGTATCACAATGTGCAAACTTGTGCGAGCAAAGCTCTAGCACGACTCATGCATCCTATCATAAAGAGATGCGTACGAGCATAGCTCTAGTACGGTTATACTCATAAGACAAACCACTCAAATCCTCGCACAAGCGTAAGCTCCAGTACGGTTTATAAACATCATCACAATTCAGATCAAAGTGCGAGCTAAACTCAAGCACGTATCACACAAGTGAAAACATAAAAATCCAGCGCGAGCGAGGCTCTAGCGCGATTTATGTCATACAAATACGATAGGCGGCTCATACAAAATCAAACAATCTCGACAACCGGGTTTAGCACTTCACAAATGCCTTTTTCCACAACATTAATAAACATTAGCCAACCCATCTACAAGCTTGCTTAAAACAAAGCAATTTCGTTTTGAAAGACATCAAGACATTAGATTTATGCAATTATTAGCCTTACTATCCCATTTCATAGAATCCACTTCCAAAACCAAAAATCACACATATACTCATTCTCATTCATGAATACCATCAATCATTTACTTTGGCAACCATGCACTTCGTAAAACACCCAATACTCACCCACAAATTTAAAGTACGAGCAGCTACCTCTATATACTCACAAAATTCCCTTACCTGGAATCGCGATGCGTGATTCCACTTCCTTAAGCTGCTTACTCGTACGGTTCGATTCGTCTTCAATGAACTCTTCGAGACTGCACAAAATTGTATCCCGCATTATACTCGATCCATATAATATGACATCGTGCGTTCACTATAGTCAATTCGTCCTATAGTTTCTATTAACGCTCATAAGGCCTTGTTTCATTCTATTACCCATAACTCAAGTCTATGGATCTTCTTAGGCCTATTAACTTATTCCAAATCGATATTAAATCGACATTAAGCTCATAGTGTTCATATTTCATGAATTCCCTCACTATGGCATTTTATCAAGCATATACATACTCATTTTCACAATTTCACTTAAACCCATATTATAACTCCACATAACCATTCCAAATCACCCACATTACTCATTTAACAACTTATCATAACCCATAAACCACCAACTCCCCAATTCATACTTTCTCACACTAGAGGCATTCCATTTTCTAGGTTACATTAGTTTCTAACACAACCTAGGTGTTTCCATCCATACATACTCATGCCAAACAACTCCAAAATCAATTAAATAGACAATGTACTTGGATTGGAGTGTTAGAATCTTACAAAATTTGATTTTTCTTCTTGTTCCAAATGTCAATGCCCTTATCTCCTTCAATACCCACAATGGGATTTTGGGTTCCAACTATGTTGTTCTCTTCCTCAAGATGAACAACTCAATGTCTAATGGTCTCCCCTCAATTCTTGCTGGAAATGGCTGATTTTAGAGAGAGAAAGTTAGGTTTTTGGGTTAGAAATGGAAGATTGGTGTTTTTCCCAAAATTTCTGGATTTTCAGCCCTCCTTATATAGAAATAGCTTGAGGAGATCGATCTGGTCCAAGAGGAGATCGATCTGGTCCCCCTTAAATCTCTCATTTTCACGAAATTTTAAGCATGAGATCGATCTGTCGAAGCATGAGATCGATCTGGTCCCAAATAGAGAGCTAAGGAGATCGATCTGGGTGCTTGAGGATCGATCTTTTCATTACAGAATGCTTAGGAGATCGATCTGGCCCAATTGGAGATCGATTTGCTCTATTCCATTGCCCAAATAAGAGCATTCTGGCTCTTCCAGATCGATCTCTCATCCTATGAGATCGATCTGACCTTCATGTTTTTCAGATTTCATGCAGTTTCCTTGCTGCAACTCACACCAACACATCCTTAATCTGTTGCCATGGCCATTTTCTCATCCATCCACCTTTATAACTTGAAAATGGCACCCATTCATACCTTATGCACATTGAAACTTGTGTGCATTCATTGTATGTCCAAAGGTATGCTATATAAAACCAAATGGAAGCATAACTTCATTTCATTTTACCACACTACTCATTTTGAGTTTCAATGACATCCATCACTTGCCAGAACTCATTTCTTCATATTCATACTCAATGAAACTTGTATGTACGTTACAAATCATATTACACATACATACATTGAATCCATGGACTTACATCGATCATACTTTACATTACAAGTCCATTCACATTCATTACACATTACAACTTTACATATACGGGGTCTCACATAAATACCATGGAAAATAATATCATGCAAATTCAGTGTAAAACCCAGTTTCATTCTTATCAAAATCTTATCTCAGTTAGGATCTAACCCCTCCCTCGGGAGATCCAGACTCACACAGAAATCCATAAAATGTGTTTCTAAAAAACATCAACATGCGAGACTAGGCAATAGATATATATCTCGGGCAAATAACTAGGACTATGGCCATATGTCCTTGTGATCCCACTGGTACACAGATCCTAGTGTGCGGGGTCTCACTACGATCGGGAACCACCGCGGGAGGTGGGTCAGTTCATCCCGTCAGCCCTGTCTGATCACTCGTATATGAAGATGCCACTCGCATTCGAAGATGCCACTCGCATCCGAAGATGCCACGCATACGAAGATGCCACATAATCAATCCCAGCACGATACAACGTAATCCATGCAACTTGTACTGTACAACGTACTCTGTGGACCCATATCTCATATCCATACTCATGCCTGTCTCAAAATGCACGCACGAGTATATTTAATTGGCATGAAGCATAGTCTACCCGACACTCCAAGCACGGCTCATCGCATGTCCCATGAAATTAGTGCGAGCGATGCTCCAGCACTTTCATAAAATCAAGGAAAATCTCGTGCTAGCAAAGCTCGAACACTCGTTTCATAAAATCTCATAAAATCTAGTGCGAGCTAAGCTCTAGTACTCTGTCAAAATCATGTAAAACTAGTGCGAGCTAGGCTCCAACACTCTGTCATAAAAATCAAGTGAAAATCTAGTACGAGTTAGACTCCAGCACCCTGTCACGAAAATCATATGAAAATCTGGTGCGAGTTAGACTCCAGCACCTATGCATGTAAAACTCTAGTGCGAGCTCTTGCTCCAGCACTGATGCATGCATCACACAAATCAAAACTCGTGTGAGCTGAGCTTTAGCATGTCACATTTTCATAAAATCACGTAGGCGGCTACATTTATCAAATCAATTATAGAGAAAATTAACATTGATTAAAGTTATGCAATGCTGTGAATTTTATTCAAAAGTTAGCCAGCCTACCCATGCATGTGTCAAACCACCTCAAAAATAAGCAAGAACCTCTTGTTCTTGCTCCTCCCAACTTTTCCTAATTTTGGAAATTTTACCCTTCACAAGGGTATTTTGGTCATTTACCCATCTGGGCACTAAAAATTTTATCTGAAATCTAGACCCTTCAGACAATTTAAGAGGCTGTAAATGAAGTTGAAATTGCGTAAAGCTACCTCTAGCAGTTCGTAAAATTCCCTTACCTCATTTTTCTGAATGGTCTGACTTTTTCCAACACTACCGATCACCCAATCCATTTAGCTCCCAATATGTTCTACGGAGCTACAGATAATCATTTATCGAGTTAAATCCAAACATATTAATCCATATTTCACTTTTACTGGGCTTAATTTAAATCATTGGACTCGTTTACCCTTATTGGGCCCGTTTGCACCTTAATGAGTCTTAATTAGCCTTAAGCCCGTTTTCCACTTACTATTCACATTATCGAGGCTTATTGGGCTAATTGGGCCCATCAGTATTTATTGGGCCTTGTTCTAAACTCTCGGATAGCTCGTATACTATTTACGATAATTACTTTAAAATTTTGAATATAATGCATTTTATGCAGAATTAATCCGTAAACTCCGTAAAATAATCTTAACTCTGCATTAAGGACTCTAATTGTCGTAATTAAAATGTACTTTTCCAATACTATGCGGGGTACAAAAATCAAAGCTCAATCGGCTCTCGTTCGGGCTCTATCGTAAAACTGCACGATTAGGTAAATTCGGGTTATTTTCCATTAAATATAATATTAAATAAATTTTTGGAATTTACCTGTCCCTCTGTCAACTTACCTGAATCTCGAGTCATCCCCGATAATTTTTCTTTCCTTTTTCCCTTTTCTTTCTTTTCTTTTCTTTTCCTTCTCTTTTTCCTTCCTTTTCATTCGCCTTTCCTTTTGACCAAACGATGTTGTTTCTAGTCTTTGCCGTTGTCGACGGTTCCGACCGATTCATCGGCCACTACCAGTCTCAAAAGGACCGCCTCTTCCTCCCGATCACGCCGGTGCCCTCCGTTCACGCCCAGTTGCCGTGGATCGTCGAAATCGGGCCCGTTTTCCTCTCGATTTTCTCCTCCTCCGTTCGCTAATTTTCGACGTCGATACGGCGTATCGTCGGTGCTGTTGAGTTTGCCAGCCTGTCCTCTCTCTTCTCCGACCTTCTTCTGGCTCGTCGATCGTCGGTGGCTCATCGGTCGCCGGTGGCTCGTCGGTGGGTCTCGGGTCTCCCTCTGTTTTCTATCGATTTTCAGTTTCGGGTTTTTCTCGATTTCCAATTTTCAGTTCTTTTATTATTATTATTATTTATAATTTCTTTTATTTATATTTTATTTTATTAATATTATATTCATTAAAATAATATAAAATTACAAAATATCCACCAAAAAATATATTTTATTTAAATTAATTTATTTAATTAATTTATTGTATTTTAACCCTTTGTCTGGTATATTTTCTTCGTATTTTCGGGATATTATCCCGAGTGAATTTTCGGTAAATCTAAATAATTCCGAATCTTGATCAATTGGACTCAAAATTTAATAATTTCCTCGTTTTTGATCAGGATTTCTCAATTCCATATTTTTAATGAAAGTTTCTTATTGAGTTTATACCGGATTTCGATCTTTTGACCGTTTTACCCTTCTAACGTTCGGGACCAATTTAAGTCGATTTTCCTTCTTGGACCCACTATAATTTCTCATTTAAAAATTTGTATCTCTGTCCGGACCATTCAAATCTCATAAATTTAATTTGAAATTTCTTAACTGTCTGTTTTCGAATTTTACGTACGTTCAACTATTTCATTCATATTTATATGATCAAAATCATTTGTCTTATAATTCCATTAACATATATAATAAAAAATCGGGTCTTACAATTAGTCTTCCCAAAAACTCATCACCAGGAACTACAATGCGGCCTCTGAATCAAAATTAAGCCTATGTCCCTGCTGCACTTGATTAATTGTCTCAATACAAAATTGATTCTCCCTCTAAGCTAAATGAATCTGATCCATCAGATCTGGCTCAATCCTCAAATTGGATATCATAGCATCTACAGTCTTAGAAGAACTAAAATCCAAACTAAATCCTACAAACTGTTTTAGAAGCCCATACTCTCTAACCATCATAAACGATACCATGCTCAGTGTTTCCCACTTAGAGCATCTGCTATAACAATAGCCTTCCTTTGGTGGTATAATATCTCACAATCATAATATTTCAAAAGTTTTATCCATCTTTTTTACCTCATATTTAATTCCCATTGAGAAAACAGATACTTCAAATTCTTGTGATTCGTAAAAATAAAAAACTTCTCGCCATAAAAATGATGCTGCCATATCTTTAATGCAAATACTACGACAACTAACTCCACGTCATGGGTGGGGTAGTTTCTCGTATGATCTTTAAACTGTTGGGAACCATAAGCAACTACTAAACCATGTTTCATAAACACACAACCTAAACCCTGCAGAGAGGCATCATTATATACTAAGAAACCTATTGAACCATTTGGAATGGTAAGGATTAGTGCTGTTATCAACATGTGTTTTAATTTTGGAAGCTCTTCTGCACGCGTCAGTTCACTCAAACTTCACATCCTTGCATGTGAGGAGTGTCAGAGGAGCAGCGAGTATGGAGAAACCTTCAGCAAACCATCTGTAATATTCTGCCAAACCTAAAAAACTACGAATCTCTGTAACTGTCCTTTCTCTCCCATTGAACATCTTCGTAACCTTGAAAAGATCCACGAATACCCCATCCTTAGTAACTATATAATCCTGAAAGGATATCTACTCAAGCCAAAATTCACACTTATCTAACTTGGCATATAATTTTCGATCTTTGAGGGTCATAAGGACGATATCTAAATGCTGCTCATACTTTTCCCTGAACTGTGAATACACCAGTATATCATCAATAAACACAATCATAAATCGGTTTAGGTAAGGCTTGAAGACCTCATTCATTAGATTCTTGAAAGCTGCGGGGCATTAGTCAACCCAAATGGCATCACTAGAATGTCGTAATGACTATATTAAGTCCTGAAAACTATCTAATGAATGTCCTCCTTCCTGATCTTCAGATGATGGTACCCATATTGGAGATCTATCTTGGAGAACATATGCGTACCTCGAAGCTGGTCAAACAAATCATCAATCCTAAGTAGGGGATACTTGTTCTAAATGGTTGCCTTATTAAACAATATGTAATCACTGCATAACCATAGGTTACCATCCTTCTTCCAAACAAACAAAATAGGAATACCCTAAAGTGAGAGACACGAACAAATAAAACACTTATCTAACAAATCCTGGATCTGTCTTTTGAGTTCCTCTAACTTAGTTAAATCCATGTGGTAAGGAGGTTTAGATATAGTCTGAGTATCTGGTGCCAAATCTATACTGAACTCCAACTCCCTATTCGAAGACAAACTTAGCAGCTCCTCCGAGAATACATCTGAAAAATCCTTTACCATCGAGATATCCTTAAGATCTAATGTCCTCTCTTAAAATCTTCCACATAGGAAATATATCATTCACATCAATAAATATCATCAGACTTTCAAACAAATAAAGCACAGAGTTTTCATTTCCATTGATCAAAACGTACACCATACAGGTCAAGTAAGGTTACAATCTTAGTGTAGTAGTCCAAACTAACACGGCTGGCAGTTAGCCAATCCATATGCAAATAGGATCAAAATCATACATATATAGTAATGCCAAATCTGCTACAAAATCCTCTCTTCTAGCTTAATCTTACAATTCTTACAAATCAAATTAGTCATTTGAGACTCTTTCATAAGAATACTAATATGCAGAATGTGACCTAGATGTACAAGCTTTATATGCAACTTATTAGCAAATATGAGAGATCTAAGCGAATAAGTAGAGCTAGCATCAAATGACGCTAATACTTTAGAATCAAATACCAGTATCTTACCTTTAATAACCTTTGAAGACGTGTATGTAGTCTCTCTATTCAGTGTAAACACAAACGCCCTTGAATCACAACTCTCTTTCCCTTTTTTCAGGTGTTATGACCTTCGTCTGAGCTACAAGCCTATTAGCAAGTTTATCAATTGGTCTATTCGCTGGTTTTTGGGTAGGCTTGGGTTGAAGACAGTCTCTGATAAGGTAGCTGGTCTAACCACAGTTAAAACAAGCACCTATAAATCAGTAATAAGGCTTAGAGCCATAGTTCTTACCATAACTCTTACATACAATCATGCCACCTTGAATGGCAATGGGAGCAGCAATAGTAGCAACAAGTCTAATAGACTTCGATCAAGACTCAACATTCTTCTGTCTCTTATTTGTGCTCCTCTGTTATGAGGTCTTATGATCGACAAATCTCTTACCTTATCATTTCTGTTAGAACCATGCTCCGCCTAGTAGAACTCATAATCCTATTCCACAAGTTGGGCCCGCTTCTCAGATAATCAAATAGTTTCTCTACTTTTAGAAACCAATAGTTAGCTAGAATCAGGTCTTTCTCTCCTTAAAGGATTGTAGGTTAAACTTTTGAAACTATCGAAGGTGACATAAAAACCTATCATCACCATCACCAACACCAGTAGCTAGTGGCTGCTAAGGAGCCTGAGGTTGTGCTAGTAGTGATGGAAAAATTGGATGTTGTGTCAGTTCCTGAGGAGGATGTGCAAGAGCTTGAATGATTAGAGGGGGAGGTGGAGTGGCCTAGTGACCATCGGTGGTGGTATCGGTGCTAACCATTTGTTGAGCCATATAGGAGGTCAACGCTATCGAAAGAGTACAGAGGCCTTACTCAAGTCGAGCGATCTGGGTGCTAGAGCTCTTAGGCTGTGGAAGTTGTGTCATCTGGTGGGTCAGTCTCCTCCGTCTGTCTCGTCTTCATCTCATCATAATCAAATAACCTATACAGAAGAGAAATTCTTAGTATAACTTGCGTCAATTGTACACAATTTTATCTAGACATGCACAGACTTTGGGATGTAAATCTAACTTAACTTTCCTATGCTGACTCTTACTAAATAAACATTGTTCTGATACTAACTCTGTAACGCAACGATTTCTTAAAATTCCAGAACAAATTTTTCATTTTTCTTACTATGCTAATCTACGTCCAGTGTAGATTCTAACTTAATTAGTTAAATTATCAACTAATTAAAACTTACGATCATAGTCTGATAGTGTGTGATGTGATTCCCGAACGGTCAATTCATTAATTCTTCCCTTAATTCAACTATAATTAAACTTCAAATTCATTAATATATCATACATCGAAAATGATTGATCAAAAAAAATAAGAATTCAATATCCATTATAGCCTCGAGCTTACATCCCTAAATAATAATTAGTTTACATCCCATAATCGTATATACATAAAACAATGCAACAAAAGTGTCTGGAATACTAAATTGAAACTATACATGAGAGTAGTATACCTCTCCAAAATGGAATCGTAGGCGTTTGGAAGACACACCCTTCGAATGCCCACTCTGATGGATATCTGATCCTACTAAAGGTAATTTGGAAGACGGGGAAAAGAGGGTAAGCTTACGCCTAGTAAAGGTGTATACTCAAAGGGTAGGCATAAAAACATTTAGCTACAAATGTAAATCATGCTTATAAATCAGTTAAATCATTCATACTGATCTAAATTCAAGTGAGCAAAATATTGCTGTCAAAATGCTTATTAAAAAAATAAACATCCAAATACTAATGTTAAAAAATTCAAATACTGAAAGTATCTGAAAAACAGACACGGATAAGAAATCAAATAGCAGTGAGAGAATAGGCAAAGAAATCTTAAGGGCAACATGCAAGTTCTAACGTCCAAACGGTCCCTATAAGGGATAATGTAACCTTTGGCCATGGCTAAAGGGATCCTCAGTCCCACTTGAACAATGAGTATTGGAAACTATAGACGTGTCCAAATCTATCAGTCTAAACTTTTAACAGGGTCCAAAGGGTGTCACGAATGCCTAAAATGCATGTACTGAGAAAGCCTATCAGTCTCTAAAATAGTATTTCAAACTTTTTATTTAGCATGATTCCATAATTTCAAAACCATATGTGTTAGTTTGGAATATAATACATACTAACTGGGATATCCATCTTGAGGAATCATACTTGTTTTCAAATCGTAATATCATATATTTAAACCTGGATATTCATCCCTTGACATCAAATTATTTGAAACGTGTCTAAACGTCAAACTTTCAAATTATCTAAACATTCCACTTAAAAAATGATGCTAAAAACCCTTTTAAAATAAAGAATATAATTATTTAAATTTCTTATTTTTAAATTAAGTCAAAACATAGATTATCTAATTTTATTTAAAACCATGAATTATCTTTGATAAATCATTTTAATCAATTTATTGGGATTCTTACAAATATTTCCAAATTCGAGCAAATTTTCAAATCTCATGATAGTTCAAACTCAAATCATGGTCTTATGTATAGGTTATGCCAAAAGAGCCTAGAACATAAAGTTTAGGTTAAAACTTTTCAGAAAGGCTTAGGTCGAATCGAATTTTCAAAGTTCAAAGTTGGAATAATTTATATAATTTAAATCTAATAATAATGATTGAATCGAATAAATAATTTCATGAAAATAAATCAGTGTTTTAGGGATCAAACCAATTGGTTGATTTGATCACGTGTAACGCCTGTGAATTTCTATGTAATCTTATGATTTTCATGATAAACAGACAAGTTACACAATAAATGAATCATAGGAATTGTATATTTTTTAGTGTTAAGTGTGAATGAAATGCAAAATGGGTATTGAAGTGATTGAATATGGGTTTACCTTTGAAAAATCTAGAAAATTACAGTTGAAATGCTGCAGGATGAATGCCAGATCGATCTTACATGCAAGGAAGATTGATCTCATTGCCTTGAAATACAATACCAAGCATTCTGGAAGAGGGAGATCGATCCTTCATTCAAAGCAGATTGATCTCAAGTTGCTTCTATTTGGGCCAGATAGATCTCCTCCCATAAGGCAGATCGATCTCTAGTGCCTTTGGTTAGCAAGATCGATCTCTTCATCAATGTCAGATCGATCTCTGAAGTTCCCTGCCCGGTAAAGATCGATCCTATCCCTTGAGCAGATCGATCTCATCAAAATATTTAGATCGATCCCTTAGCTGGCATTGCTGATATCTAGAGGTTTTTCCCCAATTTGGCAAATAACGGAAAAAGTCAAGCTAGGTAAGATTTCCATACACCATCTTCTAGTATGTTAATGTAGACATTTTGATGAGTTGATTGGTGTATATAATGTTGGCTGAAATGTTCATGTACATGCTTAAACAACTATGACCTAGAATGGGCTTAGTGAGAGAAAGTTGAAATGACATGGAGTTGATGATGGTTTAAACATGTAGAGATGTTAGTAAGCATGTATATATGATTTTAAGATAACTTTGTGAAATCCATATGTTGGAATGGATGATGATTGAAAATGGGCATAAGAGGTGTTTGATAAATTGTCATAGTGAAGGAAATGATGAACTAGAGGCATTATAAGCTTAATGTCGGTTTAGTCTGAATCAATAGACCTAAAGAGTTCAATAGATTCTCGAGAATGAAAAGAGCAATCGAAATGGACTTAAGAGAAAGTGAGGCCTTATAAGTGTTAATGAAAACAATAAGTCGAATCGAACATCATAAACACGAGAATTGTGTTATATTGGATTAAATTGATGTGATAAGTAATTTCGTGCAACCCTGGAGATTTCATTGGAAGTGAATTGAACTGCACGATTGAGCAGCTCTAAGGAAGTGGAATCACTCGACGCGATTTTAGGTAAGGGAATTTTATGAGTATCTAGAGGTAGTTACACGTATTTTGAGGGTGTTTATAGGGTTTTGTAATTGCTTGGTTATCTAGAAAAGAATTAATGATTTATACGAACGATTTCAGATATGGATGATTTTGGTTATAAAAGTGAATCTTACAAAAAGGGGTAGTAAGGCTAATAATTGCATGAAACATCATGTTTTGATATTTGTATGAAACACATTGCTTTGTTTTAAGCAAAATTTATGGATAGGCTAGCTATTGGCTTCATAAATTTGTGAAATAGCACGAGTCCGGTGCTAACTATGATTTAAATGTGTTTTGTTGAAATAAAGTCACCAATCTGATTTATGTGAGTTAAAATCGTGCTGGAGCTTTGCTCGAACTGGATTTTGATGTTTTAATATGCATGAAATGTGTTGGAGAATAGCTCGCACTGTGTTTTGAGTTGTGATGTTTTACAATCTATACTGGAGCTTTTGCTCGTACGTGGGTTTCTATTGATTTTTTTATGCATATAACCGTACTGGAGTTATGATCGTACGTGATTTCCTTATTATTTGTTATGCATAAAGTCGTACTAGAGCGCTGCTCGTACAAGGGTATTTATTGACAATGCATGAAATCGTGCTAAAGTTTTGCTCACACTGGACTTTTCACACTGTGATATGTAATGAGTCATGCTGTATGCCTCGTGTAGACTTTGTGTCACATAGATGAGATGCTCGCACGAGCCGTGCTGGATGCCTTGTGTAGACTGCTAGTCACACAGATGAGATGCTCGCACATGCACTTGAGACTGAGTAGGTTATACATGGCATGGGGTAGATAAGACATATGGCAGGCACCCCCAATCATGATATGGGTCTGCGGAGTATGTTGTACCGTGTCTATCACATGGAGTACGTTGTACCGTGAGGTTATGATGTTGATTGTAAAGTCTAGCGGTAGAATTAACCCACCTCCGTGCCAGCATGATGCCCCGCACATCGGGATCCATGTGGTCTGGGATGGTAATGACATAGTTGGACAACAGAGTCATTGATTAGATATAATGACCACTTGTCTCACATGATATCACATGGTTTTATATACTGAATATGATTTTTGTTATCCTGGGTAGACATGAGGGAGGGGTCTAACCTTGTGGGATGTTTATAAAAGGATGATATGTTGACTGTGATGAGTTTACTAAGTTTTAACTTGATGTTAAACCCTGAGGAATTGTAATGACCCTTGACCCTTGAAAATCGGGGGAAATTTTTTTTTTGAACTTAATTTACCCACTTATTCCCTTATTCACTTAGGTTGTATTCTTGTGCAGTGTCGAAACGCTTTTCCTAATTCTTTATCCGTAATTATACTTAATTTCCATATTTTTACATATATGGCCGATAAAAATTTTGGCAGCATAACGGCTTATATATGAGCCTACCCACCTGCAATGCAATTGTTTTGACAATCCTAGATATCCAAAACTACCAAGCATGCTTTCCAACAATCCTAGATATCCACAACTACCAAGCATACTTTCCAAATCCACATTTACAACTCAGTACATCCGTTTCGATTAAATACCAATCTTCTTGAAACCTAATCCCAAAAATAATACTCTTTACATCGTTTCGTTACAAATTACATCCCAACAAAATATTTTCAATATATGTCTGTGCATACAAATAAGTCCGGTACAGGAATGTAATTGTATACCTTTTTGCATGTACAAAAAGTAGCCTAGGGTAGCTCTTTCCCACCAACCTACGTCGTGTACGCTGCAGGTGACACCTATATATTCACTGCAAGTGGTCTGAAGGTAGATGGGTGAGCTTTTAGGGAAAAACCCAGTAAGATAATACTTTTAAAACAGTTCTGATATATAAAAGCATGTGAAATTGTTCATAGAATGAAACTTTAATGAAATACATAAATTGTCATTTCATGCATAATTATCATAAAAAGTCATAAAGCATGCATGTCTTTAAACAAATAACATGCTTAACCATTTTACAACTTTTCATTGTTCATGAATGAGTTCTTAAACCATCGGGTTCATAAACATTTCGTAAACATTTCATAAACATTTCATGAACCTTTCATAAACATTTCATGAACCTTTCATAAACATTTCATAATCATTTCTTGAAGCATATCGGTCGTAACCAATTATTGTATATCTCACGAAAACACATATTCATTCATCATAGTCGATATTCATAATCAAATCGAGGAGACTAGGCTATAACTAAGTCATGCGATACGTGTCATTCTCTGTAGAAAGTCATCATACCTATGGTCATGGTAATGGGGCTATAGATTGGATAAGGGTCGTACAACAATCATAATCATAAGCATGTGTAGTATCTTCTTATTTCTTATCATATACTAGCACATAGCTAGGGCACGGGCGCCAATGGCACTCATCGTGTGAGGAACATTCATGCGTGCTGCGCAGGCATGAGATACTACCAAAACATCATCATAAACCACCAGTAGCACAATATTTTCCACACAAGTTGAGTCAAGTGCTAAAGGGGCCCTACATATCGGCACCCAAGTGGTAGAGCCAAAACACCATAAGAAGTAACCATGCATGAAGCCTATAGTCTCAAAACATCTTTTCCTTTTTTCCCTTTTTCTATGCTTTTGAAATTGTCAAAAGTTTCTTTAACGCTATAGATATAAAATCATAAATAAATGTAAAACATCCATACGTTTCATACCTTAGGAAAATTCATTTCATAACATGGAAGGTACTCGGGGAATATTTCGACAAATTAAAACATGCTTCGTAAACAGTTTCACAAGTATGAAAGCATTGATAAATCATTTCAAATCATATGCACCTTCATAAAATCTTTTATCGGTGAAACAAGAATGCATTATCAGAACTAAGTTAAATAGTACCCCTTACTTCGATCTATCAAAATCCCGAACTCAAGTGGTGACGCCTCCTAGTACCTCATTTAATTCCTCCTACGTTTTACCTACACCAAAATCATTTACTTAGGCTATTCATGCGAATCATCCAAATTGCGTTAAAAATCGTAACTTATTCGTTACTACCTCGTGTGTATGTATTATTGCACATACCTAGGCCAACACACACGTTTATATATTTTCTTTACCATTTATATATTTTGTACATACAAATATTAACATACACATTTATTATAGACATCTACATGTATACACACACACACACACACACACACACACACACATATATATATATACACTCCTATATATATATCATTTGTTTTCATTTTTCCTTATCACTTGTATATTCTTTGTATGTACATATACTAACATACACATTTATCTTATATACACCCATATGTATATGCACACCAATATATATATTTATATATATATATATATTATTATTATTATTTGTTTCCATTATTCAATATCACAAATATATATTTTTTTGTCTACTCCTCATTTTCCCATTTTTTGTCTAATTAAATCTACACTAACATGCTTGTATCTACAACACACATATATATACATGTACATTAAATATATATATATATACATAGATACATTTTTCCTTTTTCTTTCCCAAATTTCCAGCTTCCTCATTTCTTTTTTTTTTCTCCTTTTCCTTTCTTTCCTCTTGGTCAACTTCTAACTTCAGCCTCTTCACCCTCGGTTCTTTTTCCTTCCAGCCATTCTCTTCTTCTTCCTCTCCCCTACCTTTCGGTTCCAGCTCTCCCTTCGGTCTGCTTCAATTTATTTTTTTCTCTCGATCAACTGCTGTTTCCTAGCCTTTCCTCTCGATTTTCTCCTATTTCCTCTCAGTTCTAGCCCTCCCTTCGGTCTCCCTTTTCTTCTCCCCTGCCTCTCGGTTCCAGCCTTCTCCCTTCGGTTTCCCTTCCTTTCTTTTTTTTTCTTCTTCCTCTCCCGATCAGCTCCTTCTTCTTTCTTTCTTTTCCTCATATCTTTCCTCATTTCTTCCTTTCCCGATCAGCCCTCCTTCCTTTCCTTTCTTTTCTTCTCTTTCTTCTCCAGCCGAGCAGCCCTCCTTCTCTTCTCCTCTCTTCTTTCTTTTGTTTTTCCCGCCCAGCTCTTTCTGTTTTCCAATTGAATCAAAGTGACGGAATTGGCTTTCTTTGAAAGCCAATTCCGTACAACTATGTATATATATATATATGTTTTGTATTAATATATATATATATATTATTTGTTTGTTTACTGTTATTATTTTTTTGTTTGTTGTTTATTTGTGTTTTTATTTCCATTTCCTTTTATTTCATTTTATCATTTTTATTTTTATTTGTCTCATGCTTTATTTATTTATTAACACTTATATATTAAATACTATACATTTCATAATATATATATATATATATATATATATATATATATATATATATATATACACACACACACGCATATATATATATTTGTTATATATATTATTATCAATCTATTTAAATGTCTAGCATATTTATATATACATATACACCTATGTATATATCTATATATACACATTTTCTTATAAAATTATCCAAGGACATAATATCCATGCCTTCCATGAAATTTTCATTATTTCGAAAATGAAATATTATTGGGATTTCATCATTCTTCATAAATTCTCGATACAAGTTTTTATATCAACAATTTTCAACTAATAAATTAAAATTTTCCAAATTCCTCCGTGCTTGCATTTGCTTTATCACTTCATGTATTTTTGGGTTCTCCGTCATTCACGGGCCCATACTCATCGAGCCCTACAACGAATATTCTCATTTCCATTAAAATATATTATTTTTGTTTTTATATAATCTAATTTAAACGTAGGAAATTTGTGGTGTTTACATTCTCCCCGCCTTAATAGAATTTGGTCCTCCAAATTCATTCGGGTCCATTAGAATAGATGTTGGTACTTCTCCTTCATGAGGCTCTCTAGCTCCCATGTAGCTTCTTCAATCGAATGGTGTTACCAGAGAACCTTTACTAGAGGTATTGTCTTCGATCAAAGTACCTTTTCCTTCCTGTCTAAAATCCGGATAGGTCACTCAACGTAGCTCACATCCTCTTGAATGCTCAAGGGTTCATACTCAATGATGTGTGAGGGATCCGGATTATACTTCCATAACATCGAGATATGGAAGACATTGTGTAACCCAGAAAGCTGCGGTGGTAAAGCAAGTCTGTAGGCTACGTCTCCCACTCTCTCTAGGATCTCAAAAGGACTAATGAAGTGAGGACTCAACATCCCCTTCTTCCCAAACCGCATGATACCCTTGCTTGGAGATACCTTAAAAAACACGGAGTCCCCAATTTGAAACTCAAGTGGTTATCTATGCTTATCCGCATAACTCTTCTGTCTACTTTGTGCGGTCTTAAGTATATCACAGATTATCCTAACACCTTCCGCTACCTGTTCTACCAATTCGGGAACCAAGATCCTTCTGTCACCCACTTCTTCCCAAGCCATTGGAGACCTACATCTTCTACCATACAAGGCCTCATAAGGTGCCATCCCGATGCTAGCATGATAGCTGTTGTTATGAGTAAACTCTGCGAGAGGTAGATGATCATCCCATGAGCCCTTAAACTCCAAAACGCACGCCCTCAGCATATCCTTTAAGGTCTGAATGGTCCTCTCAGACTGATCGTCGGTCTAAGGATGATAGGTTGTGCTCAAATCAAGCTGAGATCCCATGGCTTCTTGAAAATGAGCCCAAAATTTATAAGTGAATCGAGAATCTCTATCTGATGTAATGCTCACAGGTGCCCCATGCAGTCGAGCTAGCTCTCTCACATACAACTATGCTAAGGCACTCAAAGAGTCTGTATTTTTGATGGCTAGGAAGTGGGCACTTGTCACGCCCCGGAAGTGCGGAAAATAGGGCTAATTTAAAACTTTTTACTCATTAATTCTCAATTAAGAGTGCATTCCTGTACAGTGTCATACATTATCGTATTTATTGTACCTCAGGATCTCATCACTAGAAATTATATATCATATCAGATACATTAATCCATCTCAAGTTAATTAATCTTAATACATCCCATACAATGTTATACATCAAGTGTCTGCAATTACAGTAATTGTCTGGGTACATGAAAAGATAAAAGATACCTCATAATACAATATATATCTTGGAGCTCAAGTCCTCCACTAGCCACTACTCCGTACGTCGCAGGTAAACCCTTTTCACTTGAAGAAATCTGGGGGGAAAGAAAACAGGGTGAGCTTCTAAATCGCTCAGTAAGGGGGGTAAGGAACTCATTTCATAAACCAAAATGCACATCACAAAATATTTATTTGTATGTGAAACTCATTTGAAAACCATAGCATGAAAGTACTCAAAACGATATTCTCATATCTCAAATCATGTGAAAACATGAAGTAAAAAGGCTCAGTCTAGAGCAATAACAAAGCATGTGAAAATAATGCGATAAACGCTTTCTCAATTAACGTGATAAAATCACTGTAAAAATAATGCACGTGGCACAGCCACTAAACACACGTGGCATAGCCACTGATTTAAATTCACACGTGGCATAGCCACTAAACACACGTGGCATAGCCACTGATTTAAATTCACACGTGGCATAGCCACTAAACACACGTGGCATAGCCACTGATTTGGATTCACACGTGGCACAGCCACTAAGCACACGTGGCATAGCCACTGAGTTAAATTTACACGTGGCACAGCCACTGGATAGGGTTTCACGTGGCAACGGCCACCAATTAGGGTTTCTCACGTGGCAACGGCCACCAAATAGGGTTTCTCACGTGGCAACGGCCACCAAAGGGGGTTTCTCACGTGGCAACGGCCACCAAATAGGGTTTCTCACGTGGTAACGGCCACCAAAGGGGGTTTCTCACGGGGCAACGGCCACCAAAGGGGGTTTCTCACGTGGCAACGGTCACCAAATGGGGTGTCACGTTGCAACGGCCACCAATAGGGTTTCTCACGTGGCAACGGCCACTAATTAGGGGTTTCTCACATGGCAACGGCCACCAAATATACGTGGCATAGCCACAGAATGGGTTATTCTCACGTTACCAGAATGGAGAAGAAATCGGGCTTACATGCTACCAGAGCAATGCCCGGTGTGTACTCAAAATTACACACCTAAGTCTTATCACACAAGACTGGTTTGCCTTCACGTAGAAATCATAGTGGTTTTCTCTCATAAAACTCATTTGAAAACAGTTTTGTACTCAACACAAAACATAATAAAATCGAGTTCCAACCGGCAAAGCACACACACATTTCTCAAATCTCGATATTGCCTTACCGTAGAGCCCAGTTCATTACTCACACAAATTCGACGATTTATAAAGCAATTTCACACTCAGCTTATAAACGCATAAAATAATGGGCTCCAACCGGCTATAAAAACCGTGTGCAATTATAACTCAACACGACACTCAACATGCTTGTTTTATAAACCACAAATCATGCTATAATAGTTTACAAATCACATACACAAATGGTTTAGATTTCCCTTACCTCTTTGCACCTCGTATAGTGCAATCGTTTCCCCCGTATCACGGACTAGCCTCGCATTCCACTCTGGAACTCCCGAGCTATCCAAACGATGTTAAAACATCAATACCCAATTATATCATCAACCTCAATTCTCAAAATCGAGCATAATTGCTCATAACACCTCAAATCTCTTGATTCTCGTAACTCTACCCCAAACTACACTCTCATTCACAACATCTCAACGTTCTACATTTCTCATGCCAATTATCTATGCTAATTCACCACATTGTCTAAATTTCTATTTATAGCTCAAATTCCCAAAATTGCTAAATATCATTATCACTCCAACCACATTGTAATTTCATCAATCCCTAATCATTTCTCAGCTATTTCAACACAATGCCAACAACCATTATCATCAAAATCACCTCAGATATCAAGATCGAGGTTTAAAAATTACCCAAAACTTGTGAGGTGCACAACCCACGCCTCGATTCAATTCATCTTCCGATTTCCAAGTATGTTGTTCTCCCTTTGATGAGGAACAACTTTCCTTCTTGCCACAACTTCTGATTTGGCCAGAAATGGGTGCTTTGGATGAGTGAGAAAGCTAGGTTTCGATAAAAATGGGGGTTGGAAGAGAGAGAAAGTGAAATTGCAAGAGAAAAATAGGGGTTCCTTATATAGGCTGAGGGCAGGAGATCGATCTGGCTCTTGATGAGATTGATTTGCATTTGAATTTTGAGACGATTTGGGGTAATTTATGCCTAGGAGATCGATCTGTCGAGGGGTGAGATCGATCTCTTTATGGCTTTATGAGATCGATCTGCTCCTTGAGGAGATCGATCTTCTCCCAAACAGAATCATTTGGAGATCGATCCTCTTCCATTGGAGATCGATCTGCTCCTCAAATTCCTCCTTCCTTGTCATTTTTAACTCACCAGATCGATCTCTCCTTCTCCCAGATCTATCTGTCCTCATAACTTCACACTTATTTTAACACTTAACATATAAATCTCCAATTATCATTCCCACAATTCACTTAGCTCAATAAATTACACTTCAAATTCTTATTACATCATTAAAATATGTCTGAAATTCTCAGATCTCACATCCTCCCCACCTTAAATAGAATTTGGTCCTCCAAATTCAACTCAACTAGTCGAATAGATTGGGCTTTTTCTCCTTCATGAGACTCTCTAGTTCCCACGTTGCCTCTTCCATTGAGTGATGTTTCCACAAAACTTTCACTAATGGGATGCTCTTAGTTCTCAGTACCTTCTCTCTTTTATCGAGAATCTGGACGGGTTCCTTAGTGTAGCTCATATCCTCTTGAATGTCCATCTCGTCATACTCTATGACATGAGAAGGGTCCGGGTGGTACTTCCTCAACATAGACACAAGAAAAACATTGTGTATTTCGGACATCTGTGGGGGTAATGCTAATCTGTAAGCTACCTCTCCCACTCTCTCAAGAATCTTGAATGGTCCTACGTATCGAGGACTCAATTTCCCTTTCTTCCCAAATCTTATGATACCCTTACTCGGTGATACTCTCAAAAATACTGCATCACCAACATCAAACTTGAGTGGCCGTCTACGCACATCCCCGTAGCTTTTCTGTCTACTTTGTGCAGCCCGTAACCTCTCACATATGAGTTTCACACTCTGTACGGCTTGCTCAACAAGCTCGGGGGCATTTATCTTTCTGTCACCGACTTCTTCCCAAGCTACAGGGGATCTACACCTCCTACCATATAGAGCCTCAAAGGGTGCCATTCCAATACTTGCATGATAGCTGTTATTGTACGCAAACTCTGCTAGGGGCAGGTGATCATCCCATGATCCCTTAAAATCCATCGTACACGCCCTCAACATATCCTCCAGGGTCTGAATAGTCCTCTCTGACTGACCATCTATCTGAGATGATGGGCGGTACTAAAACTCAATCGAGATCCCATGGACTCCTGAAACTGGGTCCAGAATCTAGAAGTAAATCGGGAATCTCTATCTGAAGTAATACTCACTGGAGCCCCATGTAATCTAGCTATCTCGCTGACATACAGCTCAGCTAAGGCATCCATAGTATCTGTGCTCTTGATGACAAGGAAGTGGGCACTCTTGGTCAATCTATCCACTATAGCCCATATAGCGTCATGACCTCTTCGGGTCCTCGGTAAACCCATAATAAAGTCCATAGTGACATGCTCCCATTTCCATGTAGGTACAGGTAAAGGTTGTAGTAGTCCTCCGGGCTTCCGATGCTCAGCTTTCACTTGCTGGCATACTAAACACCTGGCCACATACTCTGCCACGTCTTGCTTCATACCACTCCACCAATACACCTTTCTCAAGTCTCGGTACATCTTAAGACTCCCTGGGTGCATGGTGTATCGCGAGCAGTGGGATTCTCTCAGTATCTGTCTCTTCAGGGTATCATCGTTCGGTACACAAATTCATCCTCTGAATCTCAACAATCCATCCTCACTGACTGTGAGATCCGACTGCGAACTCTGTTCAGCTTGGCTAATCATATCTATCAATCTCTGATCACTACGCTGCCCAATTCTAATCTGATCCATGATCCTGGGCTCTATCCGCAAGCTAGCCAAAAATCAAGTCTCTATCTCTTTAACTCTGATCCGAAGTTCGGCGAACTACTCCAGTAAATCCCATTCCCTGATCATCATAGCAGATATCATACTCTTCCTGCTCAGGGCATCAGCAACAACATTCGCCTTGCCCGGATGATATAGAATCTCGCAGTCATAATCCTTAAGGAGTTCCATCCATCTCCTTTGTCTCATGTTTAACTCTCTCTGATCAAAGAGATATCTCAAACTCTTATGATCAGTGAAGATCTGGAATCTTTCCCCATATAAGTAGTGTCGCCAGATCTTCAAAGCAAACACCACAGCGGCTAACTCCAAATCATGCGTGGGGTAATTCAGCTCATGGTCTTTCAGCTGTCGCGATCCATATGCGACCACTCTTCCATGCTGCATAAGCACACACCCCAATCCTTGATGAGATGCATCACTATACACCGAAAATCCTCCTGATCCCTCAGGAATAGTTAACACAGGTGCCGCTGTCAACCTCCTCTTTAATTCTTGAAAACTGAGCTCACATTGATCAGTCCATATAAATGGAGTCTCTTTGCGCGTGAGCTTAGTCAAAGGGGCGGCAATCCGGGAAAATCCTTTCACAAATCTTCTGTAATACCCTGCCAAACCAAGGAAGCTTCGTACCTCAGTAACTGTCCTCGGTCTCTCCCAATTAAGCACAACCTCCACCTTGCTTGGGTCCACTGATACTCCTTCCTCTGAGACTATATGACCAAGGAAAGCTATCCGGTTCAGTTAAAACTCACACTTACTAAGCTTTCCATATAATTGCTTATCTCGGAGTATCTGAAGTACTAACCACAAATGCTTTGCATGCTCCTCATACGACTGAGAGTACACCAGGATATCATCAATAAAGACTATCATAAATTTATCCAGATAGTCTCTGAACACCTCGTTCATCAATCTCATAAATGCTGCATGGACGTTCGTCAATCTAAAGGACATCACCAGAAATTCATAATGGCCATACCTCATCCTGAAGGCCGTCTTTGGAATATCTTCTTCCTTGATCCTCAATTGGTGATAGCCCGATCTCAAATCAATCTTAGAAAAGACTGATGCCCCTCTCAGCTGATCAAGTAGATCATCAATCCTGGGCAATGGGTATTTATTCTTCACCGTGGCTTTATTCAACAACCGATAGTCTACGCATAATCTGAGACTACCATCCTTCTTCTTGACAAATAAAATCAGTGCTCCCCACGGAGAAACACTGAGCCTAATGAACCCTTGATCCAATAACTCCTGTAGTTGTTTCTTCAATTCCTCAAGTTCCACTAATGCCATCCTATAGGGAGGTTTAGAGATCGGCTGAGTATCTGGTACCAAATTAATGGTAAACTTTAGCTCTCTCTCTGGTGGTAAACCTGGCAATTCATCTGGGAAAACATCCAGAAATTCGCAAACCACAGGTATATCCTCAATCCTTGGATGTTCACGCTCATCGTCTGAGATGAGTGTCTCATAACCTTCACATGAACAATCATATTTAATATTCTCCAAAATAATATTAAAATTCTCAAATTACTTACTAGAATTCCACATATTCATTTCCTCAATATCTCAATCGTACACTGTAAGGTTCAGGTAGGGAGAAAGTTACAATCTTAGTGTAGCAATCTAAGCTCACTCGATTGGCTGCCAACCAATCCATTCCTAAAATTACATCAAATCCATGTATATTCAA
This sequence comes from Firmiana major, assembly GCA_033439115.1. NCBI lineage: Eukaryota > Viridiplantae > Streptophyta > Magnoliopsida > Malvales > Malvaceae > Firmiana > Firmiana major. Next base: position 13,294,926 of record CM065898.1, on the reverse strand, counting down.
CATGATTAGATCTGCTAACATCACTCTATCTCCCACCTTTATCTCACATCCTCTACAGAATAAGTCAGTTCTCTGGGATTCATGCATAGGGGTATTTACATGTAGTATATATTCTAGAGGTTCAAACTTCAAGTTTAATCTACATGCAAAATGCTCAGAAATAAACGAATGCGTGGATCCTGAATCAATCAACACATGAGCCTTATGATTACAGACAGAGAGTGTACCTCAATCCTTCCTCTTCTGAAGGAACCTCTCCGAGCCTCTATTTGGAAAAGTGCTGGCCTCTTGCCCTTATCTCTATTCACCACTCTGAGCTCATTCTGGGATTGTACGATCTCAATTCCTCTTTCAATCTCTTGTGCTTGTCTCAGAGCATCTCCAAACTCAGTAATACATAGCCCTATCAATCTATCTCTGATGACGGGCTTCAACCCATACACAAACTTCTCTGTGCGGAGCTCTTCACTCTTGAAGGTCTCTGGGTCATATCTCAATAGCGCGGTGAATTGGCTCTCATAGTCATCCACAGACATGTCACCCTGTACCAAACTCAAAAACTTAGCTTGTTTCTTTCTCTGGGCGGCTCGTGGAACATATTGGGTCCTAAAGGCTGCCTGAAACTCTTCCCAACCAATCACATCATGGTGGGACATCAGAATACCCTGGGTAGTACCCCACCAATCTCGAGCTCTCCCCTTCAGCATATAGGCACTCATACTGACCCTCTTAGCATCGGTGCACCCCAGGAAATCAAATATAATTCTCAATTCCGTCAACCACTCCTCAGCCTCTGTAGGATCCTTCTTTCCCTTAAATGCGGGCGGATTCATCTTTAGAAAATCCTTCAGTCGGACCATACTTCTATCATCAGGCTGAGTGACGGGAGGTATTGGGGGTATGAGAGGTCCTTATGGTGGTGTAGGAGTAGTACCCGAGGCATTAACTCCAAAGTGTTGCGCGAATAACGCTGCCATTTGCTCAAAACCTTGCCTCACATCGGTCTCAATCCGATTAAATCGAGAGTTAGGACTCTCTGGTTGTGGGACAAGTGGCGGAGGGGACTCTGCCTGCCTCCTCGAACGACCTCGTCGTCCACTCATTCTCTATCTCAACTCGTCTCCTGTGCGTACATATCAAAATCGATTGAAATCTCAATCCTCAATTTCAGTTCATGACCAGACTATTATAGACACTTGGGATGTATTCTATTTCACTTAACCGACACTGACAGTACTAGACACCCTAAGCTCTGATACCAAGAAAACTCTGTCACGCCCCAAAAGTGAGGAAAATAGGGCTAATTTAAAACTTTTTACTTATTAATTCTCAATTAAGAGTGCATTCCTGTACAGTGTCATACATTATCGTATTTATTGTACCTCAGGATCTCATCACTAGAAATTATATATCATATCAGATACATTAATCCATCTCAAGTTAATTAATCCTAATACATCCCATACAATGTTATACATCAAGTGTCTGCAATTACAGTAATTGTCTGGGTACATGAAAAGATAAAAGATACCTCAAAATACAATATATATCCTGGAGCTCAAGTCCTCCACTAGCCACTACTCCGTACGTCGCAGGTAAACCCTTTTCACTTGAAGAAATCTGGGGGGGAAAGAAAACAGGGTGAGCTTCTAAATCGCTCAGTAAGGGGGGTAAGGAACTCATTTCATAAACCAAAATGCACATCACAAAATATTTATTTGTATGTGAAACTCATTTGAAAACCATAGCATGAAAGTACTCAAAACGATATTCTCATATCTCAAATCATGTGAAAACATGAAGTAAAAAGGCTCAGTCTAGAGCAATAACAAAGCATGTGAAAATAATGCGATAAATGCTTTCTCAATTAACGTGATAAAATCACTGTAAAAATACGTGGCATAGCCACTGATTTAAATTCACACGTGGCATAGCCACTAAACACACGTGGCATAGCCACTGATTTAAATTCACACGTGGCATAGCCACTAAACACACGTGGCATAGCCACTGATTTGGATTCACACGTGGCACAGCCACTAAGCACACGTGGCATAGCCACTGAGTTAAATTTACACGTGGCAACAGCCACCAATTAGGGTTTCTCACGTGGCAACGGCCACCAAATAGGGTTTCTCACGTGACAACGGCCACCAAAGGGGGTTTCTCACGTGGCAACGGCCACCAAATAGGGTTTCTCACGTGGTAACGGCCACCAAAGGGGGTTTCTCACGTGGCAACGGCCACCAAAGGGGGTTTCTCACGTTGCAACGGCAACCAAATGCGGTATCACGTGGAAACGGCCACCAATAGGGTTTCTCACGTGGCAACGGCCACTAATTAGGGGTTTCTCACATGGCAACGGCCACCAAATATACGTGGCATAGCCACAGAATGAGTTATTCTCACGTTACCAGAACGGAGAAGAAATCGGGCTTACATGCTACCAGAGCAATGCCCGGTGTGTACTCAAAATTACACACCTAAGTCTTATCACACAAGATTGGTTTGCCTTCACGTAGAACTTATAGTGGTTTTTCTCTCATAAAACTCATTTGAAAACCGTTTTGTACTCAACACAAAACATAATAAAACCGAGTTCCAACTGGCAAAGCACACACACATTTCTCAAAAATCGATATTGCCTTAACGTAGAGCCCAGTTCATTACTCACACAAATTCGACGGTTTATAAAGCAATTTCACACTCAGCTTATAAACGCATAAAATAATGGGCTCCAACCGACTATAAAAATCGTGTTCAATTATAACTCAACACGACACTCAACATGCTTGTTTTATAAACCACAAATCATGCTATAATAGTTTACAAATCACATACACAAATGGTTTAGATTTCCCTTACCTCTTTGCACCTCGTATAGTGCAATCGTTTCCCCCGTATCACGGACTAGCCTCGCATTCCACTCTGGAACTCCCGAGCTGTCCAAACGATATTAAAACATCAATACCCAATTATCTCATCAACCTCAATTCTCAAAATCGAGCATAATTGCTCATAACACCTCAAATCTCTTGATTCTCGTAACTCTACCCCAAACTACACTCTCATTCACAACATCTCAACGTTCTACATTTCTCATGCCAATTATCTATGCTAATTCACCACATTGTCTAAATTTCTATTTATAGCTCAAATTCCTAAAATTGCTAAATATCATTATCACTCCAACCACATTGCAATTTCATCAATCCCTAATCATTTCTCAGCTATTTCAACACAATGCCAACAACCATTATCATCAAAATCACCTCAGATATCAAGATCGAGGTTTAGAAATTACCCAAAACTTGTGAGGTGCACAACCCACGCCTCGATTCGATTCGTCTTTCGATTTCCAAGTATGTTCTTCTCCCTTTGATGAGGAACAACTTTCCTTCTTGCCACAACTTCTGATTTGGCCAGAAATGGGTGCTTTGGATGAGTGAGAAAGCTAGGTTTCGGTAAAAATGGGGGTTGGAAGAGAGAGAAAGTGAAATTGCAGGAGAAAAATAGGGGTTCCTTATATAGGCTGAGGGCAGGAGATCGATCTGGCTCTTGATGAGATCGATCTGCATTTGAATTTTGAGACGATTTGGGGCAATTTATGCCTAGGAGATCGATCTGTCGAGGGGTGAGATCGATCTCTTTATGGCTTTATGAGATCGATCTGCTCCTTGAGGAGATCGATCTTCTCCCAAACAGAATCATTTGGAGATCGATCCTCTTCCATTGGAGATCGATCTGCTCCTCAAATTCCTCCTTCCTTGTCATTTTTAATTCACCAGATCGATCTCTCCTTCTCCCAGATCGATCTGTCCTCATAACTTCATACTTATTTTAACACTTAACATATAAATCTCCAATTATCATTCCCACAATTCACTTAGCTCAATAAATTACACTTCAAATTCTTATTACATCATTAAAATATGTCTGAAATTCTCAGATCTCACAGCACTCTTAGTCAATCTGTCTACAATTACCCAGATTGCATCATGCCCCTTTTGGGTCCTTAGTAAACCCATAATGAAATCCATAGTAATGTGCTCCCATTTCCAAGTAGGCACTGGAAGAGACTTAAGTAACCCCGCTGGTCTTTGGTGTTCAATCTTAATCTGTTGGTAAATTAGACACTTGGCCACAAACTCAGCTACATCTCTTTTCATACCGACCCACCAATACACCCTCCGTAAATCATGATACATCTTAGTGCTTTTTGGGTGCATGGTGTACCGAGAACAATGAGACTCTTTTAAGATCTTTTGCCGTAGGGTATCATCGTTTGAGACACCAAACTTATCACAATTTCACATTTATCCTCAATGAGAACTTATTCTTAATTCATATCACTTGATCCGAATCACTTCACATACCAGAGATATTCGTACCTTGCATACATCTCTTATTCCAATATGACTCGTATATTCAAGATTTATCTCATTTCAAAGCTTTTCTCATTTCGTACATCAACTATAGCAAAATTCTTTCCTTATTCCAATTAAGTATCACATTCAAAACATAAGGATATAGAAATTACAATCCTTAGATTCAATATGTAATCCATATTCTAAAGTTTCCTTATATCTCAAACTTTGGATCTTCATAATAGTTTGGATATTTCCTATTAACATGTAAAACTGTTTGGGAAATCCTACTTACACCCATTCTTAATACACTGTGACCCAAGAGACTCCGAGTCTCCTTAAAATTTAACACCAATACACTCCAAAAATGGGTCACTCGGTCCAAAAATCTCCCTTTTTCATGTAATCCTTATAATTATTTTCTAAGCATTTTAATTCAATCCTATAAGCATACTTTTAGTTATGTGATTCATCTTTCAGTCACACTGACTTTACTCTATCACTCTCACTACTTCCTTAGTACATCACTTTTTTATCATTCTTTATACCTTGTCATTTTCTTAGTAATCTCGAGAGTATATATCTTATATTCTCATAGTTACGCCTTACTCATTGCTCTCTCAAAATAACATCACGTTGAGCTAACTTAGCTCGATTGAGGATCTCTGTACCTCCTATGAGTTTCCTAGATTTTTCTCTGTTTCACATCTCTATTTATCCAGATCGTTCTTTTTCCAAAACTAGAAATTTAATTTCATAATCATTCATAAACTTGTTACTTTATGTTTGATTGTAATCACTTCATCCATAATTGCCACTTTATTTCATTCGGACCGTACTGCAGCTTAAGGGCCTTCATAATATATCCCATGAAATTTTCTAATGTCGCCTCTTGAATTAAATCAGGAAACTTCCCTCCGAGTTCGGCTTTCCATTTCGATACTGTTGCTACAAAGACTACTTTCTTTATAGTAGCACACTCAAAAAATTCGTGTAGCTTCTCAAATCCTTTATCGTACAAGTTGCAAAAGTAACTTTCTCGGCAGAGTTACTTTTAAAATCATCAAGCTTTTTTATCTCATCCATTCAACACTCTGAATCACTGAATTCTTAACCTTGTTGAAAAATGAAGACTTAAACTCTTGAAACTGCCCCCAGTCTATTAAGCTCAGAGTCATACTTTAAGAATCCATCCACGTTTTCCAATTTAATTTTCCAGTTTCCTATTTCAATTGGATTCTTGATTTCAGCATGTCTATTAGTGAACTTATAGACATTTCTTGACTTCACTGCCCTTAACATTAGGTCATACATTTTCAGGGATATAATTCATAATTCAAACTCATAGACAAATCAATTTCCATGTGCTAGACCCATAAATTCCATTTGTAGTTTCCTTAATCTCATTCATTCAGTCCTCTATAACTATCGGGTCCTTTATCCCATTTAACAATGGCGGTCTGCAGTTCTAAAACTGTCTTATCTAGTGTAGCTCCTACTCCTAACTGAAGTCATCATCATTCTGCTATGGAGCTACAGGAGCAGGCATATTATAGTTCTGAAACAATCTCTACAGGCTGTGCGGGCATATCAGGAGTAATCTGTCTGTCTATTCTTTCGTCTACCCTATCACCTAACATAGCATGTGTCCTAATTTTCCATAATATGTTCAATACTCCACTCAACCTTAGCAGAGTGTATCTCAATACCATCTGTCCTTTCCACAGGACCTGATGGAGCACGCCTAACATCAGTTTCAATCTCGGTATCATTCATGAGTCTCATATGATGACTCTGCATGATTCTCAGGCCTATCTCTGCGGCCTCTAGCCCATGATCTAATTTCTGCGCGTAAACCAATGATCAAATCTTAACTTCATTAGGTATACATTACCTACAACCAGACAAGCATAGACATTGGGATGTAATTTAATCTTTATTTTTGACACTGACAGTACTAGACAACCTTCGCTCTGATACCACTTAAACTGTAACGACCCTTGACCCTTGAAAATCGAGAAATTTTTTTTTGAACTTAATTTACCCACTTATTCCCTTATTCACTTAGGTTGTATTCTTGTGCAGTGTCGAAACACTTTTCCTAATTCTTTATCGTAATTATACTTAATTTCCATATTTTTACATATATGGTCGATAAAAATTTCGGTAGTATAACGACTTATATATGAGCCTACCTACCTGCAATGCAATTGTTTTGACAATCCTAGATATCCACAACTACCAAGCATGCTTTCCAATAATCCTAGATATCCACAACTACCAAGCATATTTTCCAAATCCACATTTACAACTCTGTACATCCGTTTCGATTAAATACCAATCTTCTTAAAACCTAATCCCAAAAATAATCATCTTTACATCGTTTCGTTACAAATTACATCCCAACAAAATATTCCCAATATATGTCTGTGCATACAAATATGTCTGGTACAGGAATGTAATTGTCATGACCCAAATTACCTAAAATCACTATAAAGTTTTCGCTTTTCGATTATTATTTAATTCTTACCTTTCTCCCATCGTGACCATCTTACCAAACAGTTGGGCTATGATTTGGTGTTAGTCACCTCTCACCTATTTATCATTCCATTTCCATAATCTCATTCACATATCAGAGTTTACTATCTTTTGACTTTGACTAAATAAATACACATTGATATTTATATAACCTTACATCCTCGACATCATATCCATTTCCAGTACTGTGCATTACATATTTAGATACAAAACTATACAAATGTGTATACCTGGTCTTGATAAGAAGCAGCAGATAACCAAAATACAAGACTACTGTCGCTCTCTTCTACTGAATGTACCCTGTGGGGTGAAAAATGAAAGGGTGAGTGAAACTTGCTCAGTAAGGCAATAATGTAAGCAGGTAGATAACTATACTATCTACGTGCTGATAATGTCATGATATAAAATCATTTATATTTGGAGCATGAGGTATGACTAAAACGATGCCACATGTATGTATATATCATATAAGAGAAATCATGAATTCGACATATAAAACAAACACGAAAAAATCATCATGTATGATCTCATGCTCGTCACATTAAAACTTATTTGTTTCATCACAAACTCATCACGTTAAAACTTATTTGTTTCATCATAAGCTCATCACGCTAAAACTTATTTGTTTCATCATAAAACAATCACATCAAGGCTAAACCCGTCCCTTGGGAATACCTCGATTCATTAAATCGCATCTCATTTAAAAACATAAATCGGGACATTACCCCTCCTTCGAGTTTGTCCTGGTCTATTCAGACCGTATGATATCATGTGAGACATGTAGGTTACTGTATGAAAAATCGAGGACTATGGCCATATTATGTCCCCATGATCCCAGGCTACACGGATCCCGGTGTGCAGGGCATCACAACTGTAACTGGAGGTGGGGTCAAATGCTACCCGCCAGAATATCAAGTAACATCATCGAGTCATCATGACTGCATGGTACAACGTACTCTGTGTGATATACACGGTACAACGTACTCCGTGGACCCATATCATAGTCTGGGGGTGCCTGTCGTAGGTCTTATCCACCCCAATACTATGTCGATAACCAACCCATGTCTCAAAGTATACATGCGAGCATATCAACTCTCTGCGACACACAGTCTACATGAGACTTTCGCACGACTATATGCATGTCAACTCACGTCTAGCACGAGCGAAGCTCCAGCACGACGCTATGCATATCATGATATCTAAATCTCGTGCGAGCAAAGCTCCAACACGGTTTTGTGCACACACAAATTTCTCATATGAGCAATGCTCCAGTACGGCTTTTCATAAGTAATAAATCAATAAAATTTAGTGTGAGTAAGACTCTAGCACTCTTTTTACTCATATAAATATGATAGGTGGCTCAATCTTGATAAAACATCTTTTAAAATCGTAACCGGTACAAACCAATACCCTTTCGTATAATTCATGAAATCAATAGCCAACCTATGTGTATATTTACTTAAATAAAAGCAATACATTCATATAAACATTAAAACATGATAATCATGCAATTTATCTGCCTTACTACCCATTTTGTAAATTTTACTCCCAGGGGCAAAATCATCTTTTTCTTTATTCACCTGTGCCCCGATTTTTACAAAAATTATTATTTCGTTTCTAGATACTTTAAGAATTTCTAGGCCCTGTAAATCCCCTCAAAAATACGTATAGAAATCTCTATGCACCTACAAAATTCCCTTACCTTGAGTCTCTGTACAGTCTGACTTTTTCAATTCTACCGATCACCCGATCCGTTTAGCTCCCAATTTGTACTCTGGAGCTGCAGATAATTATTTACCATGTCAATTTAACCCAATAAATATAATTCTTGCGTTTACTACAGTCGATTTAACTAATTGGGTCAATTTACTCTTATTAGGCCTGATCGTACCTTAATGGGCCTCGACCCATTTCCAGCTCGTTTCTACTTATTAAATCCCTTTGTTAGGTCTATTGGGCTCATTCAGCTTACCAATAATCATCGGGCTTCGTTTCAAACTCATTGGATAGCCCATATACTATTTACGATAATTATTGTAAAAACTTCGAATAATATTCCTTTTTATATAGAATTAATCCGTAAATTCCATAAACTAATCGAAACTCTGTATTAAATGACTCATTATCGTAATTAAAATATACTTACCTAATATGATGCGGGGTACAAAAATCGGAGCTCAATCGACTCTCGTTCGAGTTTCGTTGTAAAACTGCACAATTATATATTTAATTTCGGGTTAATTTTTGATTAAATATAATTTAAATAAATTTTTCAAAAATCAAATCGGTCACTTTTGACCTCGTATTGACTTACCCGAAGTCTGGTGTATCCCCGAAAATTCTTCCCATTTTCTCTTTTTCTCCTTTTTTCCCTTCTTTCTTGGCTGAACCGATTCAGTTCAGTTCAACCCGATTCAGACCACCGGTTCAGTCTGGTTCGACCGGTTCAGTGCCTCGTCGACTGGTTCTCCGTCGATTTTCGCTGCCAGTAGCTCCGCGATGTCATCCGTTGTGAGATCTGAGAATTTTAGACATATTTTAATTATGTAATATGAACTTGAAGTGTAATTCATTGAGCTAAGTGAAATGTATATGTGATGAATGAGAAATAATCCAAGTAGTGAATTTTAAAAATTATATTTGGAGATTTATATGTTAAGTGTTTAACCAAAGTATGAAACTATGGGACTAGATCGATCTTAAAGAAGAGAGGATCGATCTGGTAAGTTAAAAATGACAAGGAAGGAGGAATTTAAGCGAGCAGATTGATCTCCAATGGTAGAGGATCGATCTCCTTATGATTCTGTAATGATGAGATCGATCTCATGAGGAAGGGATCGACCTCAAAACGTTTCTGTTTGGGAGAAGATCGATCTCCTCAAGGAGCAGATTGATCTCATGAAGCATTCTGTAAACTAGAGATTGATCTCATAATTGGAGCAGATCGATCTCATTTAAGAGATCGATCTCACCCCTCGACAGATCGATCTCCTATGGATAAAATTACCCCAAATCGTCCCCAAATTCAAATGCAGATCGATCTCATCAAGAGCTAGATTGATCTCCTACCCTCCGTCTATATAAGGAACCCCTGTTTTCTCCTGTAATTTCATTTTTTCTCTCTCCAAAACCCCATTTTCACCCGAACCCTAGCTTTGTCTCTCTTTCAAATCGCTCATTTTCGTCTAAACCAAGGGTTGTGGCAAGAAGGAAAAGTTGTTCCTCATCAAGAGGAGAACAACATACTTGGAAATCAAAAGACGGATTGAATCGAGGCAAGAGATAAGCTCTCCACAAGTTTTGGGTAACTTCTAAACCTCGATCTTGATATTTGAGATGATTTTAGTGATAATGGTTGTTGGCATTATGTTGAAATAGCTGGAAAATGATTAGGGATTGATGAAATTACAATGTAGTTAGAGTAATGATGATATTTAGTAATTCTGGTAATTTTGGAAATTTTAAGCTAAAAATGGAAATTTAGAGAATGTGGTGAATTAGCATAGATATTATGGCATGGGAAATGCAAAATGTTGATATGTTGTGAATGAGATTGTGGTTTGTGATAGAGTTATGAGAATTGAGAAATTTGAGGTGTTATGAGCAATTATGCTCGATTTTGAGAATTGAGGTTATTGTGATGATGAGTAATGATGTTTTAACATCGTTTGGACAGCTCGGGAGTTCTAGAGTGGAATGCAAGATTAGTCCGTGATAAGAGGGAACGATTGCACTATACGAGGAGCACAGAGGTAAGGGAAACTAAACCATTTGTGTAGGTGATTTGTGAACTATTATAGCATGATTTGCGATTTATAAAACAAGCATGTTTGATGTGTCGTGTTTTGATGAGAATGCACATGATTTTTATAGCCGGTTGGAGCCCGATGTTTTTATGAGTTTATAAGCTACATGTGAAACCGCTTTATAAACCGTTGAGTTTGTGTGAGAAAGGAATTGGGCTCTACGTTAAGGCAATATTGAGATTTGAGAAATGTGTACGTGTTTTGCCGGTTAGAACTTGATTTTAATATGTTTTGTGTTGAGTACACAAATGTTTTAAATGAGCTTTATGAGAGAAAAACCACTATGAGTTCTACGTGAAGGTCAAACATTTTATATGATAATGGCTGTTTATAGAGACTTAGGTGTGTAATTTAAATACACACTAGGCATTGCTTTGGTAGCATGTAAGTCTGATAATTCTCCATTCTGGAAACGTGAGATCCCCTATTCTGTGGCTGTGCCACATGTATTTGGTGGCTATGCCACGTGAGATCCCCTATTCTGTGGCTGTGCCACGTGTATTTGGTAGCTGTGCCACGTGAGATCCTCTAATCTGTGGCTGTGCCACATGTATTTGGTGGCTGTACCACGTGTGAATCTAAATCAGTGGCTATGCCACGCGTGTTTAGTGGCTACGCCACATGCATTATTATTGCAGTGATCTTACCACGTTTTAATGAGAAAGCCATTATCGCATTGTTTTACATATGCTGGTGAGTGTTTTACATTGAGCTATTTACTTTCATGTCTTTACATGATTTAGTAGCAACGAGATGATGATGTTTTGAGAACTTTCATGCTACAATTTCAAATGAGTTACTGAGTTTTCACATACCATTAAATATTTGTGATGTGTTTATGGTTTACTTAACTAAGTTCCCTTACCCCCTTACTGAGCAATTTAGAAGCTCACCCTTTTTTATCTCCCCCTCCAGATTTCTTCAAGTGAAGTGAGTTCCCTGTGTCGTACGGAGTAGAGGCTAGTAGAGGACTTGAGCTCCAAGCCGTATTTGTGTATTGAGGTATATCTTTATATTCATGTATCCAGACTATAAGTGTATAAATACAGACACTTTACTATGTTGATGTATGGGATGTATTAGGATGTGTTAATGATAACTACAAGTTGTGTACTATCATGTATAGACTTTCACATCTATAAAGGATGAGATCCTGGGGAGTAATTTATAATTTTTATATGATGATGCATGACATTGCACAGAAATGCACCCTTAGAGTAGAGTATCGTAAGAGAAAAAGTTTTAAATTAGCCATATTTTTCGCGTTTCTGGGGCATGACAGAGTTTTCTTGGTATCAGAGCTTAAGGTGTCTAGTACTGTCAGTGTCGGTTAAGTGAAATAGAATACATCCCAAGTGTCTGTAATAGTCTGGTCATGAACTGAATTTGAGGATTGAGATTTCAATCGATCTTGATATGTACACGCAGGAGACGAGTTGAGATAGAGAATGAGTAAACGACGAGGTCGTTCGAGGAGGCAGGCAGAGTCCCTTCCGCCACCTGCCCCACAACCAGAGAGTCCTAACTCTCGATTTAATCGTATTGAGACCGATGTGAGGTAAGGTTTTGAGCAGATGGCAGCGCTATTTGTGCAACACTTTGGGGTTAATGCCTCAAGTACTACTCCTACACCACCACAAGGACCTCCCATACCCCCAGTACAGATGGACCCAGTGCCTCCCATCACTTAGTTTGATGATAGAAGTATGGTCTGACTGAAAGACTTTTTGAAGATGAATCCACCCATATTTAGGGGAAAGAAGGATCCTACAGAGGCTGAAGAGTGGTTGACGGAGTTACGAATTATATTTGATTATCTGGGGTGCACCGATGCTGAGAGGGTTAGTATGAGTACCTATATGTTGAAAGGGAGAGCTCGAGATTGGTAGGGTACCACCCAGGGTATTCTGATGTCCTACCAGGATGTGAATGGTTAGGAAGAGTTTCAGACAGCCTTTAGGACCCAATATGTACCATGAGCCACCTAGAGAAAGAAACAGGTCGAGTTTTTGAGTTTGGTACAGGGTGATATGTCTGTGGATGACTATGAGAGCCAATTCACCGCACTATTGAGATATGACCTAGAGACCTACAAGAATGAAGAGCTCCGCACAGAGAAAATTTGTATATAAATTGAAGCCCATCATCAGAGATAGATTGATAGGGCTATGTATTACTGAGGTTGGAGATGCTCTGAGATGAGCACAAGAGATTGAGAGGGGAATCGAGATGGTACAATCCCAGAACGAGCTCAGAGCGATGAATAGAGATAAGGGCAAGAGGCCAGCTATTTTCCAAACAGATGCTCGGAGAGGTTCCTTCAGAAGAGAAAGGATTTAGGTGCAGAAGGGCAGATTAGAGAGACCCCGAGTTTAACCTAACATTAGGGAGACCCCTCGAGATGTCAGGCCGAAGATAAGGGTTTACAGAAATTGTGGCCGAATGCATAAGGGAAGTACTGGGTTGATCCATGGATGTTTTAGATATAGAGACATGGGTCACATGATGAAGGATTGCCCTCAACCTCAGATACCACATGTTCCGGAGCCCACTAGACAACAGCCTCAGAGAGTGAATCCCAGAGACGGGCGACTGCTGCAGAGAAAGGAAAGAGACCTGTTACACAGGGGCATGTGTTTGCCCTGGATAAGGAGACCGCAGACACTTCTGCAGAAACTATAAGAGGTACACTCTCTGTCTGTAATCATAAGGCTCATGTGTTGATTGATTCAGGATCTACGCATTCGTTTATTTCAGAGCATTTTACATGTAGATTAAACTTGAAGTTTGAACCCCTAGAGTATATACTACATGTAAATACCCCTATGCGTGAATCCCAGAGAACTGAGTTAATCTGTAAAGGATGTGAAATAAAGGTGGGAGATAGAGTGATGTTAACAGATCTAATCATGTTAAATATACATGGGTTTGATGTAATTTTGGGAATGGATTGGCTAGCAACCCATCGAGTGAGTTTAGACTGTTACACTAAGATTGTAACTTTCTCCCTACCTGAACTTTACAGTGTACGTTTGAAATATTGAGTAAATAGATGTATGAAATTTTGATGTTGCTCTTGAGAGTCCTAAATATGATTGTTCATGTGAAGGTTATGAAACACTAATCTCAGATGATGATCGAGAACACCCGAGGATTGAGGATATACTTGTGGTGTGTGAATTTTTGGATGTTTTCCCAGATGAGTTGCCGGTTTACCACCAGAGAGAGAGCTGGAGTTTACCATTGATTTGGTACCTGATACAAAGTCGATCTCTAAACCTCCCTACAGGATGGCATTAGTGGAACTTGAGGAATTGAAGAAACAACTACAGGAGTTATTGGATCAAGGGTTCATTAGACCCAGTGTTTCACCGTAGGGAGCACCAGTTTTATTTGTTAAGAAGAAGGATGGTAGTCTCAGATTATGCGTAGACTACCGGCTATTGAATAAAGCCACAGTGAAGAATAAATACTCATTGCCCAGGATTGATGATCTACTTGATTAGCTGAGAGGGGCCTCAGTCTTTTCTAAGATTGATTTGAGATCGGGCTATCATCAATTGAGGATTAAGGAAGAAGATATTCCAAAGACGGCCTTCAAGACGAGGTATGGCCATTATGAATTTCTGGTGATGTCCTTTGGATTAACAAATGCCCCTGCAGCCTTATGAGATTAATGAACGAGGTGTTCAGAGACTATCTAGATAAATTTGTGATAGTCTTTATTGATGATATCCTGGTATACTCTCGGTTGTATGAGGAGCATGCACACCATTTGTGGTTAGTACTTCAAATACTCCGAGATAAACAATTATATGGAAAGCATAGTAAGTGAAAGTTTTAGCTGGATCAGATAGCTTTCCTTGGTCATATAGTCTCAGAGGAAGGAGTATCAGTGGATCCAAGTAAAATAGAGGCTGTGCTTAATTGGGAAAGACCGAGGACAGATACAGAAGTACGAAGCTTCCTTCGTTTGGTAGGATATTATAGAAAATTTGTGGAAGAATTTTCCAAGATTGTCGCTCCTTTGACTAAACTCATGCGCAAAGAGATTCCATTCATATGGACTGATCAGTGTGAGCTCAGTTTTCAGGAGTTAAAGAGGAGATTAACAGCGGCACCTGTGTTAACTATTCAATAGGCGAAATTACCCCACACACGATTTGGAGTTAGTCGCTGTGGTATTTGCCTTGAAGATTTGGCGACACTACTTATATAGGGAAAGATTCCAGGTCTTCACTGACCACAAGAGTTTGAGGTATCTCTTTGATTAGAAGGAGTTAAACATGAGACAAAGGAGATGGATGAAACTCCTTAGGGATTATGACTGCGAGATTCTATATCATCCGAGTAAGGTGAATGTAGTTACTGATGCCCTGAGCAGGAAGAGTATGATATCTGCTATGATGATCAGGGAATGGGATTTGTTAGAGCAGTTCGTCGAACTTCGGATCAAAGTTAAAGAGGTAGAGATTGGGTTTTTGGCTAGCTTACGAATAGAGCCCAGGATCATGGATCAGATTAGAACTGGGCAGCGCAATGATCAGAGGTTGATAGATATGGTTAGCTAAGCTGAACAGACTCAACAATCAGATCTCACCATCAATGAGGATGGATTGTTGAGGTTCAGAGGACAGATTTATATACTGGACGATGATACCCTGAAGAGACAGATACTGAGAGAATCCCACTGCTCGCGATACACCATGCATCCAGGGAGTACTAAGATGTACTGAGATTTAAGAAAGGTGTACTGGTGGAGTGGTATGAAGCGAGACGTGGCAGAGTAGGTGACCAGATGTTTAGTATGCCAGCAAGTGAAAGCTGAGCATTAGAAGCCCGGAGGACTACTACAACCTTTACCTGTACCTACATGGAAATGGGAGCATGTCATTATAGACTTTATTATGGCTTTACCGATGACCCGAAGAGGTCATGATGCTATATGAGTTATAGTGGATAGATTGACTAAGAGTGCCCACTTTCTTGCCATCAAGAGCACAGATGGATGCCTCAGCTGAGTTGTATGTCAGCGAGATAGCTAGATTACATGGGGCTCCAGTGAGTATTACTTCTGATAGAGATTCTCGATTTACTTCTAGATTTTGGACCCAGTTTCAGGAGTCCATGGGATCTCGATTGAGTTTTAGTACCGCCTATCATCCTTAGACAGATGGTCAGTCAGAGAGGACTATTCAGACTCTGGAGGATATTTTAAGGGCGTGTACGATGGATTTTAAGTGATCATGGGATGATCACCTGCCCCTAGCAGAGTTTGCGTACAATAACAGCTATCATGCGAGTATTGGAATGGCTCCTTTTGAGGCTCTATATGATAGGAGGTGTAGATCCCTCGTAGCTTAGGAAGAAGTCGGTGATAAAAAATAAATGCTCTCGAGTTTGTTGAGCAAGCTGTACAGAGTGTGAAACTCATATGTGAGAGGTTACGGGCTGCACAGAGTAGACAGAAAAGCTATGCGAATTTGCGTAGATGGCCACTCGAGTTTGATGTTGGTGATGCAGTATTTCTAAAGATATCACCGAGTAAGGGTATCATGCGGTTTGGGAAGAAAGGGAAATTGAGTCCTCGATACATAGAACCATTCGAGATTCTTGAGAGAGTGGGAGAGGTAGCTTATAGATTGGCATTACCCCTACAGATGTTAGGAATACACAACGTCTTTCATGTGTCTATGTTGAGGAAGTACCACCCGGACCTTCTCATGTTATAAAGTATGATAAGATGGACATATAAGAGGACATGAGCTACACTGAGGAACCCATCTGGATTCTCGATAGAAAGGAGAAGGTATTTAGAACCAAGAGCGTCCCATAGTGAAAGTTTTGTGGAAACATCACTCAATGGAAGAGGCAACGTGGGAACTAGAGAATCTCATGAAAGAGAAATACCCTCATCTATTTGACGAGTTGAGTTGAATTTGGAGGATCAAATTCTTTTAAGGTGGGGAGGATGTGAGATTTGAGAATTTTAGACATATTTTAATTATGTAATATGAACTTGAAGTGTAATTCATTGAGCTAAGTGAAATGTATATGTGATGAATGAGAAATAATCCAAGTAGTGAATTTTAGAAATTATATTTGGAGATTTATATGTTAAGTGTTTAACCAAAGTATGAAACTATGGGACCAGATTGATCTTAGAGAAGAGAGGATTGATCTGGTAAGTTAAAAATGATAAGGAATGAGGAATTTAAGCGAGCAGATCGATCTCCAATGGTAGAGGATCGATCTCCTTATGATTCTGTAATGATGAGATCGATCTCATGAGGAAGGGATCGATCTCAAAATGTTTCTGTTTGGGAGAAGATCGATCTCATGAAGCATTCTATAAACTAGAGATCGATCTCATAATTGGAGCAGATAGATCTCATAAAGCCATTAAGAGATCGATCTCACCCCTCGACAGATCGATCTCCTAGGCATAAAATTACCCCAAATCGTCCCCAAATTCAAATGCAGATCGATCTCATCAAGAGCCAGATCGATCTCCTACCCTCTGTCTATATAAGGAACCCCTGCTTTCTCCTGCAATTTCATTTTTTCTCTCTCCAAAACCCCATTTTCACCCGAACCCTAGCTTTCTCTCTCTTTCAAATCGCTCATTTTCGTCCGAATCAAGGGTTGTGGCAAGAAGGAAAGTTGTTCCTTATCAAGAGGAGAACAACATACTTGGAAATCGAAAGACGGATTGAATCGAGGCAAGAGATAAGCTCTCCACAAGTTTTGGGTAACTTCTAAACCTCGATCTTGATATTTGAGATGATTTTGGTGATAATGGCTGTTGGCATTGTGTTGAAATAGCTTGAAAATGATTAGGGATTGATGAAATTACAATGTAGTTGGAGTGATGATGATATTTAGCAATTTTGGTAATTTTGGGAATTTTGAGCTAAAAATGGAAATTTAGAGAATGTGGTGAATTAGCATAGATATTATGGCATGGGAAATGCAGAATGTTGAGATGTTGTGAATGAGATTGTGGTTTGTGATAGAGTTATGAGAATTGAGAAATTTGAGGTGTTATGAGCAATTATGCTCGATTTTGAGAATTGAGGTTACTGTGATGATGAGTAATGATGTTTTAACATCGTTTGGACAGCTCGGGAGTTCCAGAGTGGAATGCGAGATTAGTTTGTGACAAGGGGGAACGATTGCACTATACGAGGTGCAAAGAGGTAAGGGAAACTAAACCATTTGTGTATGTGATTTGTGAACTATTATAGCATGATTTGCGATTTATAAAACAAACATGTTTGATGTGTTATGTTTTGATGAGAATGCACATGATTTTTATAGCCAGTTGGAGCCCGATGTTTCTATAAGTTTATAAGCTACGTGTGAAACCACTTTATAAACCGTTGAGTTTGTGTGAGAAATGAATTGGGCTCTACGTTAAGGCAATATTGGGATTTAAGAAATGTGTGCGTGTTTTGCCGGTTGGAACTTCGTTTTAATATATTTTGTGTTGAGTACACAAATGTTTTAAATGAGTTTTATGAGAGAAAAACCACTATGAGTTCTACGTGAAGGCCAAACGTTTTATATGATAATGGTTGTTGATAGAGACTTAGGTGTGTAATTTAAATACACACTAGGCATTGCTCTGGTAGCATGTAAGTCCGATAATTCTCCGTTCTGGAAACATGAGATCCCCTATTATGTGGCTGTGCCACGTGTATTTGGTGGCTGTGCCACATGAGATCCTCTATTTTGTGGCTATGCCACATGTATTTGGTGGTTGTGCCACATGAGACCCCTATTCTGTGGCTATGCCACGTGTATTTGGTGGCTGTGCCACGTGTGAATCTAAATCTATGGCTGTACCACGTACAAATCTAAATCAGTGGCTGTGCCACGCGTGTTTAGTGGCTGTGCCACATGCATTATTATTGCAGTGATCTTACCACGTTTTAATGAGAAAGCCATTATCGCATTGTTTTACACATGCTTGTGAGTGTTTTACACTGAGCTATTTACTTTCATGTCTTTACATGATTTAGTAGCAACGAGATGATGATGTTTTGAGAACTTTCATGCTACAATTTCAAATGAATTACTGAGTTTTCACATACCATTAAATATTTGTGATGTGTTTATGGTTTACTTAACTGAGTTCCCTTACCCCCTTACTGAGCGATTTAGAAGCTCACCCCTTTTTATCTCCCCCTCCAGATTTCTTCAAGTGAAGTGAGTTCCCTGCATCGTACAGAGTAGAGGCTAGTGGAGGACTTGAGCTCCAGGCCGTATTTGTGTATTGAGGTATATCTTTATATTCATGTATCAAGACTATAAGTGTATAAATACAGACACTTTACTATGTTGATGTATGAGATATATTAGGATGTGTTAATGATAACTACAAGTTGTGTACTATCATGTATAGACTTTCACATCTATAAAGGATGAGATCCTGGGGAGTAATTTATAATTTTTATATGATGATGCATGACACTGCACAGAAATACACCCTTAGAGTAGAGTATCGTAAGAGAAAAAGTTTTAAATTAGCCCTATTTTTCGCGTTTCGGGGGCGTGACATCCGCAGCTCGGATCTGGGGTTGGTTTCGTCCAAGGCCGCAGAAAAGTGGCTAGTCCAGCCTATTCTCTCCTGGCCGTCGGTACCCATTTTCTTTTTCGCCGTTTTCGACGCCGTACGTCGGTTTCGTCGGTCGTGGCCACCAGCGATCACGTCACCTGCGCCTGGGGAACCCTCGACTGGGGTTGGTTGGGGCTAAAACGGTGCCGGTTGCCGTCGACCATCTTTTTCTCCCTCGATTCCTCCGTTTTCTTGATTTCGCCGGATTTCGGCGCTGTTTACGGTGGTCCTGGTGCCTAGAGGGTTGCCGGCCTCTCCTCTTCCTCCTCGGCTCTTCGTCAGAGGTTGATGATCGCCGGTGGTTGGTCGGTGGATCTCGGTTCCTCACGGGTGCAAAGTGGGTCGGCTTTCGGGTTTCTCTCGATTTCCAGATTTCTCTCTTTTTTTTTACCTTAATTATTTTATTTTTATTGATTATTATTTATAAATTAGTTTATTATTATATTCATTATTTTATTCTAAAATCCCAAAAATATCTAAATAAAATTATATTTTATTCTAATTAATTAATTAAATTTATTTAATCTATTTTTCCACTTTCCCGGTATATTTTCTCTGTATTTTTGGGATATTATCCCGAGCGAAAATTTTGATTAATTCCAGTAAATTCATATCTTGATGAATTTAACCCGAAATTTAATTATTTCTTCGTTATTGATCAAGATTCTCAAATCCATTATTTTTAATTAAATTTTCTAGTCGAATTCATACAGACTTTCAATCTTTTGACTGTTTTACCCTTGTATGTGTTCGAAAATTCCATTTCAGTCCTTTTGCATTTTTTAATTTTGTGTTTTGAATCCTTATCTCCAATTCGAATCTCATTCGTTTAATTTTGTGACCATTTTCAATAATTCCTTTCACGAACATACTCATTTCGTGTTTTTAACTAATTTCGGGTCTTACATAATCTCCCACACTTAAGAAATTTGGTCATCCAAATTAGAACCAAGTCAAATGGATCCATAAACAACTCCGAGTACATCTATCACATCATACTCTTTAATTCCCTTGTGACTTTTTTCGGAGTGTAATACTACCAACACACTTTAAGTAGGGAGATCATCTTAAACCTTAACACTCTCTCCTTCCATCTAATATCCGAATCGATTTTTCAAATCATACGTTATACTTTCATTGAGCTAAGCTGTTGGAGCTCATATCTAATCACATATGCTGGATCCGGATAGTATTTTCGAAGCATCATAAGATATGACACATTATGGATGCCTGCTAATTCAGGTGGTAACGCCAACCTACATGCCTTGTCTCCCACTTTGTCCAATCTCTTCCGAATCTCGTTATGCTCTTAGGACAAGTAACTTTTCGACAATACTGATTCACCCTCGGTGAATTCCATTGGTTTCTGTCTCTTGTCAACATAGCTTTTCTATCTGCTCTGAGGTGTTCTTAATCCTTCACAATTAACTGAACATCCTCAGAGGTTTGTCTTACCAATTCGTTAACAATTTTCTATCTGTCAGCCACTTCTTCTTATCCAAATCGAGGAAACAACCCTTACGACCATACAATGCCTCATCTGAAGTCATCCCAATACTCAAGTGACAACTGTCATTATTGGCGAATTCGATTGGTAACAATTGATCCTCCCAGGAGCTTATCAGATAAATGGCACACGCTCTCATCATATCCTCTAGAACCTGTACAGTCCTCTCTGACTGACTATCTGTCTGAGGATGGAAAGCTGTGCTAACAATCAGTCGAGTGCCCATAGCTTCCAAAAAAATATTCCTAGAGGTGGGAAGTGAAGCGGGAATCCCTATATGATAAAATGCTTACAGGAAAAATACTTGGTGTTCCACAATTTTTCCATACACATAAATCCGCCTACACACTCAGAGTATCTCGGGATTTCCTAACCAGAAGGTGGGTAGATTTAGTCAATCTATCGACTATCACCCAGATAGCCTTATGATTCATCCGGGTCCTCTGTAACCCATCACGAAATTCATGGTAACTTGTTCCCATTTTTGTGTCAATATAGGTAGAAACTGCAATAACCCTGCAACTTCTCATACTTTACCTTACTCTGCTGACACACGAGACACTTTTCCACAATCTTTACCATGTCTCTTTTCATATCTGACCACCAATACCCTTTTCTAAGATTTCGATATATTTATTACTTCTCGGATGCACTGTATATTCCGAAGAGTAAGCTTCTGACAATAACTCTATCTTACCACTGTGGTCTTGGGGAGCACTTATACTGTCTCTGAACCTTAGTAAGTCATCATCACTTTCTGTGAACTTTGTCACTGTAGCCATCTGAATCTGACTCACACTATCGACACCCTGTCGATCATCACGCTAAGCCTGTCAAATCCGGTCACTCAAATCTGGTTCTAATCTCAGGCTAGCTATCACATAATCACTGTCATCATCAGAGGGGATCACATCACTACTAAGGCTTACAACTGCTCTAGCAGCTCACGCTCCCTGACCATCATATGTAATACCATCTCGAGGCTCTTTATGCTCAAGGCATTAGCCATTACATTAGCCTTTCCTGGTGGTACAATTTTCATAATCATAATCCCTCAGAAGCTTTAACCCTCTTTGTTCTCATATCCGATCCTTTCTGTGAAAATAGATACTCGGGGCTTTTATGATCAGTGCATACCTAAAATTTCTCACCGTATACATAGTAGTGTCATATACTCAATATAACCACCATCGCTGTCAACTTTAAATCATGGGCCGGATAGTCCTTTCATGATCCTTGAGTTGTCTGGATTCATAATTGACTATCTTCCCATTTTTGCATTAATACACAGTCCATTCATTATTTTGAGGTATCCATAGACTCATGAGAAACCTTTTAATCTGTTGGGTATGGTGAGAATAAATGTGGTGGTCAGTTTATTACTTCAGTACACCAAAACTCCTGTCTCATCTATCATCCCATTCAAATACAAATTTTTCTAAGTTAAACGTATAAATAAAGTAGTCCATTTCGAGAACTCTCAACAAATCATCTGTAAAAACAATTTCCAATTGTTGCTTATAATTTTTCTCTGGACTTTAAATACACTCAAAATATCATCAATAAGGATGATAACAAATCGTTCCAAGCAAAGTTTAAATACCTCATCGTAGTTGTGTTCCACTAAATATTTCAATCACCCATATCCTTGACCTATGTATGCATAAACGTATAATGTCATTTCGAAGTCGCTTCCGTTCAAGATACTAACCCGCGTCATTTTCTTTTTTTTAATGGCTTTTATAAAATTTTTAATTAATTTTTAAACCTTCACGATTAATCGAATTCTATATTTCTTTATCGTACCAGTAAAGGTACCCTAATTTTAAATGTATATATTACGACTGTCGATTTTAATTTATAGGTTGTGTATACTTTTAGACGCTGTCAAGTCTTCAGGCGGGGAGGTATTTTGAAATACCTTTATTAACCCTCAGACTTGACCATAATTACTTTACATATCAGTCAATGTGGTCACAATTCATATTCGTTACTAATTGCTTTAATCCAAATTATTTCACATATCAGATATATTCGTACCTTGCATACGCCTCTTATTCCCATAGATTTTGTATTCAGGATCTATCACATCTAAAAGCTTATCTCCTTTCGTATATCACTTATAACAAACTCTATTATTACTCATTCCGTGAGTACAATCATTTACTCCTTTAATTTCAATCGCTAAACCCCTTTTTTGGTGCAGAGATACTAATAGGATTTTCTCTGTCTCTTTACCCTTCTGTGGGGCAGTCTCACCCAACTTTGAGCAATCATTCAATAATTGGCCCGTCTTACTACACTTAACGCCTATTTTAGTCAATAAAGTGTAGGTGTAGGCCCTACTTCCGTGGTATCTACCACACATCCTACACTGCTTACACTGCTACACTACTTACACTGTTACACTGTACACTGCTCACACTGCTATGGAGCAGGTCGGGGTCCTCCAATCACAATACCCCTCAAAAGTGCTAAAATTGGATACACTGAGGCATTACCAGTCATCTTACCCCGTGACTCATCAACTCTAATCTCTTACCAACTGGTCTCTTTCCCGCTCTGACATCTCTGTCATTCTCTATTCTCTTCTGTCTCTATTTCGGCCCTTACTACCTTTCCCAATCTCAGAGGCTTGCAACACATGATCTTATTCACTCAACTGTATTTTGCGCACTGCCTCAACATAAGTAGTGAGCCAATCGGACTCTAATCGACAATCTGAGCCCTTCTTGAACTTTTGGGCTTTTCGACTCTCACTGCCCATAGTGTCAGGGTAATACCTGGGCAAGTATATAAATTGAGTTTCATACTCGTCAATCAACTAGTGTCTCTGGGTCAGTGTAAGAAATTTTTCCTGTAATTTTCCTTAAGTAGTGTTTGAAATATTCTTTCACCGGAATACATCCAGAAATATTTCTCATGTCGGCTCTGGATGTCTAACTCTTCAGATGGGCGAGCGTACTTTCACCAATACTCCACCTCGCCCTCCAACATAAACGTATTTAAAAGTTACCTTCTCAGTCGACATACACCGAAAGAATCCACACTACTTCGCTATCTCATTCACCCAGTCCTCAGCAACTATTGGTTTCTTTACTTCGCTATATATCAGAGGGGTGTGAGAATTTCTATAGTCTGAGGCATCTATTTAGGCTTTACCCTGCCTATCCTCAACTACCTGCATAGATTGAGTAAACAACTCCAAAATATTTTCTACACTCCACTCCAAATAGTGTCTCAATACTATTTGATCTCTTTATAGGACCCTGTGGAGTATGCTCAACATCAGCCTCCACCTCACTCTCATCTTGAGTCTCATGTGACGACTCATTCGACTCTCAGGCCTATCTCTATGGCCTCGAGCATGTGTACTCGCCCCTCTATCATAGTGGCTATCAGTTATAAAAACTATATTCTTGCATTCGAAACTAAATTCTTAGCTGCACTTTCACCTTGATATACATAATTGTATCTAAACAATGCACAGCACATGGGGGTGTAAATTAACTTAACCACTAACACCGACTTATATCATGCCAACTCTGCTCTGATACCACCTTTTGTCACGACCTAAATTACCTAAAATCACAACAAATTTTTTGCTTTTCGATTATTATTTAATTCTTACCTTTTTCTCATCGTGACCATCTTACCAAACAGTTGGTGTAACGACCCTTGACCCTTGAAAATCAGGGGATTTTTTTTAACTTAATTTATCCACTTATACCCTTATTCACTTAGGCTGTATTCTTGTTCAGTGTCAATCCTTAAAAATATTCCATTGCATTTATTCTTATACAGGTTTCATCCCGACACATTACTTTCAATAGATGTCTGTGCATACAAATGGTCCGGTAAAGAGATAATAGTGTATACCTCACGTATGTATAAAAGGTAGTCTGGGGAAGCTCATATCCACCAGCCTACGTCATCTACGCAACATTTTTTAACTGTAATTCACTATAAAGATCTGAGATGTAGAGGGGTGAGCTTTCGGGAAAAAGCCCAGTAAGATGTATTTAAAAAGATCCTAGCAATTCAAATATGTAGAAAACATATAATACGTATAAAGATTACTTTCTAAAAACTAATATAAAAGACATTCAAAGATTAAGGAACATCAGAAACATCATGATTTAAAACGTAATTCTTTAAATACATGAACTTAACAGATATGACGTAAACTTTTCATATAATCAGAATTCCAAAACAAGAATATATGTCAAATCACATAATATAAAATCACATTCTGAAAACAGAGTTTAATTTTCAAATAGAGACTACATCGGCCCATCTAATTATCGTGCAACAATAACATATTCATCATGCGGCAAATAACCAAGTCATCCTCCGTAGAGGGAATTCAGAACTCAAAGGTAATTTCAGACGCCACAAAGGCAGAGTACAAGCGCCACGAAGGCGAACTACAGGCGCCATGAAGGCGAAATACAGATGCCACGAAGGCGAGATACAGGCACCACAAGGGCGAAATACAGGTACCACGAAGGCGAGATATAAGCGGCACAAAGGCGAGATACAAGCGCCACGAGGGCGAAATACAAGCGCTACGAGGGCAAAATACAGGCGCCACGAAGGCGAGATACAGGCGCCACGAAGGCGAGATACAGGCGTCATGAGGGCGAAATACAGGTGCCACGAAGGCAAGATACAAGCGCCACGAAGGCGAGATACAGGCACCATGAGGGCGAAATACAGGTGCCACACAGGCAAGTTCAGACGCCACACAGGCAAAGTTGACATGTGTAAGCATACAACATAAATGGCCCTTAGTATCAAAACATATTATAGTTTTCATATGCGAAAAACATTGAAATAAAATTATCTTGTTCGAAAGATCATTTCAAAAGACATGCCCTTATTCAGAAGTCAAATTCAAAAATATACAATTATCCAAAAACACAAATACAGAGAGCATAGTCTTGATCAGAAATAAAATTTAGAAACATGCATGAAAATCATACTTCATGTCTTTGTAAGCATTCTTTAATCAAGGTTCAGAAAGTAACTATTACCGTTTTAAATTATATCCCCTTACCTCGATTTAACGAAAATTCTAGTTCGAGTAGTGACGCCTCTAAGTATCTCCTTTAAATCCTTCTACAATTCTCCTCGGTGTCTATCTGTAATCCTTGCTTGCTTCGACTTAGCGAGTCGACGAGCTCGACCCTTCCGACTTATTTTCACCGAAAATTTCGAATAAATATTTTTGATCACCTTTCATTCGGGTTTTCTCGATTTCCTCAATGCTTCTTATAGTATTTTCCATGTAGTTATATATATATATATCCAAATATAACTTTCTTTCTCTTTTTCTTTCTCATTTCTTTTTTTTTTCTTTCTTTTTTTACTGTTCATCCTTTTTTGAATTGCTTCCTCCTTTCCCGCCTTTTCTTTTTCTTCTTTTCTTTTCTTCATTGTTTCCCACCTACTATTCTGTTCATCGTCACTTCCTCGTTGTCATCATGCCTTCATCTTCGTCGGTCTTCCTTTTCAGCCTCTAGCCAGCGCCCTTGCGGTCATCTTCCTCCTCCCTTGCTGCTGCAACAGCAGTGATAGAGGCTCCATGTTTCTTTCCCTCGCAACCAACCCTTTTTCAGTATACCTTCCTTTGTTGGTAGCTGTCCATGGAAGAATCGACCTCTTCCAAGCAGTCTTCCCTTGTCGAGAGTCAATATTCTCATCTGCCTCCTCTGTTCGGTCCCCTATTTCTAGCTTCAGCCCTCTATTTCTGCCTTCTTGCTTCTGTGTTCAACTTGCCAACTCCGGCTTCTCATGCTGCATCGGTTCCAACTCCTGTTCTGCCTCTGTTTTCTAACCAGTTTTCCCGTTGACAGTAGCCTCACGTCCTTACTGCTCCCATGCATCATTTCGTGTTTCCAAGATATTTCGAAACAACTTATATACACACTTTTTCACCAAATCGGTGTTGTTTACAGCAGACATCATGTCTCTGTTTCTTTCCTCTTCTTCCTCGCCTCTTTCTTCGCTGCCCTTCAACATTTTTTTGCACATATAAATGTTTATATATTTGTTTATTAAATTTCCTTTTGCTGCCTTACTTGTCAGTTGCCAGCTTCATATCAATCTTTTCAGTTTTACTGCCATCACATGCTTTCTTATTTCATTTCACCATTCGGCACCTTTCCTCTTACTTCCAACAGTGGCTATCATCCCTAGTACACATGCATATCTATATATATTTTTTTTAACATTTCCCCTTACTGAGAATTTTAAACTTTTGGGCAACAAGTACCTGCCATCCTATTACCTAGGTTGTTGTGATTGTGTCTCCTTATTTCTTATTTTAATCCTCACCGTGAACCATCATCAACGGCATCCTTCATGACGTTTTCTGCTGCTGTCTTCACTGCAGCAGAAATTGCTATCAGGTTTGGCTTCCAATGTCTCATGTTTTCTTATTTCTATGTTAGGTGAATGTGTCATACACTTCATTTCCTCTGCGTTTTTGCTGTAGTCAGCAGTCACGGGACTGCTTCTACTTCTTCTTTTTTTTAAACTGCCAAATCTCTCAGACCCTTCCCTCTTTCCTTTCTACTGTCTTCTATTTCTTTTAATGCATCCCGTACATATGTGCCTTTGTATTCATTTGCGCATTGTAAGGTTTGCTCTCGGGATTGGCTTCGTTCTGGAAGCCAATCCACGGGTTTGAGGGTAGGTGTGTGTATACTTATACAT
Organism: Firmiana major; assembly: GCA_033439115.1. Lineage (NCBI taxonomy): Eukaryota > Viridiplantae > Streptophyta > Magnoliopsida > Malvales > Malvaceae > Firmiana > Firmiana major. Next base: position 13,267,368 of record CM065898.1, on the reverse strand, counting down.
GCACATATATATATATATTTATATATATATATATATATATATCTACCTTCTTTATTTGAAATTTATTAAAACATTAATACATCTATATATTTATATATCTTATACACCAAATAAGTTTTCCTTATGGTAATAGAATTTAATTTAATCTAATATTTATAACTATCTATCATATAAGAATATTTATATCTTAATCTAGCTCATAAGACTTTATTTCCATTCCTCCCAAATTACTTGTTCTTCCACTTAAAATATTTTATCCAATTAATTTCTTCTAAACTCCCATATAAATCTAAATGTTCAATTTAAATCATTCACCAAGGAACACATTCTCTAATCCCAATGGTTTTAATTGTTTTTCCTTAATAAGACCGAATACATAAAAATTCATGGTGTTTACAGTTGGGCTATGATTCAATGTTTTTCACCTCTCACTTATTTACCATTCCATTTCCATAATCTCATTCACATATTAGAGTTTACTATCTTTTGACTATGACTAAATAAATACACATTGATATTTATATAACCTTACATCCCCGACATCATATCTATTTACAGTACTGTGTATTACATATTTAGATACAAAACTATACAAATGTGTATACCTGGTCTTGATAAAAAGCAGCGGATAACCGAAATACAAGACTACTGTCGCTCTCTTCTACTGAATGTACCATGTAAGGTGAAAAATGAAAGGGTGAGCGAAACTTGCTCAGTAAGGCAATAATGTAAGCAGGTAGATAACTATACTATTTACGTGCTGATAATGTCATGATATAAAATCGTTTATATTTGGAGCATGAGGTATGACTAAAACGATGCCACATGTATGTATATATCATATAAGAGAAATCATGAAATCGACATATAAAACAAACATAAAAAAATCGTCATGTATGACATCCCATGCTCGTCACATTAAAACTTATTTGTTTCATCACAAACTCATCTTGTTAAAACTTATTTGTTTCATCATAAGCTCATCACGTTAAAACTTATTTGTTTCATCATAAAACAATCACATCAAGGCTAAACCCGTCCCTTGGGAATACCTTGATTCATTAAATCGCATCTCATTTAAAAACATAAATCGGGACATTACCCCTCCTTCGGGTTTGTCCCGGTCTATTCAGACCGTATGATATCATGTGAGGCATGTAGGTTACTGCATGAAAAATCGAGGACTATGGCCATATTATGTCCCTGTGATCCCCGGCTACATGGATCCCGGTGTGCGAGGCATCACAACTGTAACGGGAGGTGGGGTCAAATCCTACTGGCCAGAATATCAAGTAACATCATCGAGTCATCATGACTGCACGGTACAGCATACTCCGTGTGACATACACGGTACAATGTACTCCGTGGACCCATATCATAGTCTGGGGGTGCCTGCCGTAGGTCTTATCCACCCCAATACTATGTCGATAACCAACCCATGTCTCAAAGTATACGTGCGAGCATATCAACTCTCTGCGACACACAGTCCACATGAGGCTTTCGCACGACTATATGCATGTCAATTCATGTCTAGTGCGAACGAAGCTCCAACACGACGCTATGCATATCATGATATCTAAAATCTCGAGCGAACGAAGCTCTAGCACGGTTTTGTGCACACACAAATTTCTCGTATGAGCAATCCTCCAGTACGGCTTTTCATAAGTAATAAATCAGTAAAATTTAGTGCGAGTAAGACTCTAGCACTCTTTTTACTCATATAAATATGATAAGTGGCTCAATCTTGATAAAACATCTTTTAAAATCGTAACCGGTACAAACTGGTACCCTTTCGTATAATTCATGAAATCAATAGCCAACCTATGTGCATATTTGCTTAAATCAAAGTAATACATTCATATAAACATTAAAACATGATAATCATGCAATTTATCTGCCTTACTACCCATTTTGTAAATTTTACTCCCAGGGGCAAAATCATCTTTTTCTTTATTCACCTGTGCCCCGATTTTCGCAAAAATTATTATTTCATTTCTAGATACTTTAAGAATTTCTAGGCCCTATAAATCCCCTCAAAAATACGTATAGAAATCTCTATGCACCTACAAAATTCCCTTACCTTGATTCTCTGTACAGTCTGACTTTTTCAATTCTACCGATCACCCAATTCGTTTAGCTCCCAATTTGTACTCCGAAGCTGCAGATAATTATTTACCATGTCTATTTAACCCAATAAATATAATTCTCGCGTTTACTACAGTCGATTTAACTAATTGGGTCAATTTACTCTTATTAGGCCCGATCACACCTTAATGGGCCTCGACCCATTTTCAGCTAGTTTCTACTTATTAAATCCTTTCTTTGGGTCTATTGGGCTCATTCAGCTTACCAATAATCATCGGGCTTCGTTCTAAACTCATTGGATAGCCTATATACTATTTACGATAATTATTGTAAACACTCCGAATAATATTCCTTTTTATACAGAATTAATCCTTATATTTTGTAAAATAATTGAAACTCTGTATTAAATGACTCGTTATCGTAATTAAAATATACTTACCCAATACGATGCGGGGTGCAAAAATCAGAGCTCAATCGGCTCTCATTCGGGTTCTGTCGTAAAACTGCACAATTATATATTTAATTCCGGGTTAATTTTTGATTAAATATAATTTAAATAAATTTTTCATAAATCAAATCGATCACTTTTGACCTCGTATCGACTTACCCAAAGTCTGGTGTATCCTTGAAAATTCTTCTCCTTTTCTCTTTTTCTCCTTTTTTCCCTTCTTTCTTGGATGAACCGGTTCGGTCCGGTTCAACTCGGTTCAGACTGCCAGTTCAGTTCGGTTCGATGCCTCGTCGGCCGGTCCTCCGTCGGCTTCCGTCGCTAGTAGCTCCGTGATGTTGTCTGCAGCTCGGATCTGGGGTTGGTTTTGTCCAAGGTCGTCGGAAAGAGGCCAATCTGACCTATTCTCTCCTAGCCGTCGGTACCCATTTTCTTTTCCGTCGTTTTCGACGCCGTCCTTCGGTTTTGCCGATCGTGGCCAGCACCGATCATGTCGCCTACGCCTGGGGAACCCTCGGCTGGGGTTGGTTGGGGCTAGATCGGCGCCAGTTGCCGCCGATCTTTTTTTTCTCCCTCGGTTCCTTCGTTTTCTCAATTTCGTCGGATTCCGACGCTGTTTACGGTGGTCCCGGTGCTTAGAGGGTCGTTGGCCTCTCCTCTTCCTCCTCGGCTCTTTGTCAGAGGTTGATGATCGCCGGTGGCTGGTCGGTGGATCTCGGTTCCTCGCGGGTTCAACGTGGGTCGGCTTTCGGGTTTCTCCCGATTTCCAGATTTCTCTTTTGTTTTTTACTTAATTATTTTGTTTTTATTTATTATTATTATTTATAAATTAGTTTATTATTATTATATTCATTATTTTATTCTAAAATCCCAAAAATATCTAAATAAAATTATATTTTATTCTAATTAATTAATTTAATTAATTTAATCTATTTTTCCACTTTTTCGATATATTTTCTCCGTATTTTAGGGATATTGTCCCGAGCGAAAATTTCGATTAATTCCAGTATCTTCTTATTTCTTATCATATACTAGCACATAGCTAGGGCACGAGCACCAATGGCACTCACCATGCGGGGAACATTCACGCGTGCTGCGCGGGCACAAGATACTACCAAAACATCATCATAAACCACCAGTAGCACAACATCTTCCACACAAGTTGAGTCAAGTGCTAAAGGGGTCCTACATATCGGCACCCAAGTGGTGGAGCCAGAACACCGCAAGAAGTAACCATGCATGAAGCCTATAGTCTCAAAACATCTTTTCCTTTTTTCCCCTTTTTCCCTTTTTCTATGCTTTTGAAATTGTTAAAAGTTTCTTTAACGATATGGATATAAAATCATAAATAAATATAAAACATCCATACATTTCATACCTTAGGAAAATTCATTTCATAACATGGAAGGTACTCAGGGAATATTTCGATAAATTAAAACATGCTTCGTAAACAGTTTCACAAGTATGAAAGCATTGATAAATCATTTCAAATCATATGCACCTTCATAAAATCTTTTATCGGTGAAACAAGAATGCATTATCAGAACTAAGTTAAATAGTACCCCTTACTTCGATCTATCGAAATCCCGAACTCAAGTGGTGACGCCTCCTAGTACCTCCTTTAATTCCTCCTACATTTTACCTACACCGAAATCGTTTACTTAGCCTCCTATTCATGCGAATCATCCAAATTGCGTTAAAAATCGTAACTTATTCGTTACTACCTCGTGTGTACGTATTATTGCACATACCTAGGTCAACACGCACGTTTATATATTTTCTTTACCATTTATATATTTTGTACGTACAAATATTAACATACACATTTATTATATACATCTACATGTATATACACATAAATAAATATATATATATATATCATTTGTTTTCATTTTTCCTTATCACATGTATATATTCTTTGTATGTACATATACTAACATACACATTTATCTTATATACACCCATATGTATATACACACCAATATATATATATATATATATATTATTTGTTTCCATTATTCAATATCACAAATATATATTTTTTTGTCTACTCCTCATTTTCCCATTTTTTGTCTAATTAAATCTACACTAACATGCTTGTATCTACAACACACATATATATATATATATGTACGTTAAATATACATATATACATAGATACATTTTACCTTTTTCTTTCCCAAATTTCCAGCTTCCTCCTTTCTTCTTCTTCTCTTTTTTTTTTTTTCTTTTCTTTTCTCCTTTTCCTTTCTTCCCTCTCGGTCAGCTTCTAACTTCAGCCTCTTCTCCCTTGGTTCTGTTTCCTTCCAGCCTTTGTCTTCTTCTTCCTCCCCCTTGCCTCTCGGTTCCAGCTCTCCCTTCGGTCTGCTTCAATTTATTTGTTTTTTTTTCTCTCAGTCAGCTGTTGTTTCCCAGCCTTTCCTCTCGATTTTGTCATGTTTCCTCTCGATTCCAACCTTCTCCCTTCGGTCTCCCTTGCTTTCTTTTTTTTCTTCTTCCTCTCCCAATCAGCTCCTTCTTCTTTCTTCTTTCTTTCTTTTCCTCTTTTCTTTCCTCCTTTCTTCCTTTTCCGATTAGCTCCTTCTTCTTTCTTGTTTCTTTCTTTTCCTCTTTTCTTTCCTCCTTTCTTCCTTTCCCGATCAGCCCTCCTTCCTTTCCTTTCTTTTCTTTCTTTTCTTCTCCTTCTTCCTTGGCCAGCAACTCTTTCTTCTCCAACTGAACAACCCTTCCTCTCTTCTCCTCTCTTCTTTCTTTTGTTTTTCCCGTCCAGCTCTCTTTGTTTTCCAATTGAATCAAAGTGACGAAATTGGCTTTCTTTAAATGTCACGACCCAACTATCCAAAAATCAGAGTGAATTTTTTCGCGTTTTTGTTTATTTTCTTACTTAATTCTTACCTGTCCTCGAATCGTGACCAACACTCCACTACTAATTGGGCTGTGCGTCAATGCCAGTCCCACCATACATCTACCCTAGTACTTATTTCTTCTCCAGTCATTTATAATTGTTATATTATTTATACATCCCCTAAAGTTACTTACAATCATGTTACTGTGCTATGCTTATGTAGATACAATAAGTACAAGTGTATATACCTTATGTTGATGGGCAGCAGCGGATATCCGGAATGCAGTACTGAGTCGCCTCAACTTCAACTGGAGATCATCTGTGGGAGAAAATGAAAGGGGTGAGCACATCAAGCTCAGTAAGGCAATCCTACGAACAAGTAGGTAACCATACTACCTACATGAACATAGTGCCATGCATAAACCACCCTTTCTCCACACATTTTAAAACAATGCTATGCATTATGATGATATGTAAAATACATTTGCACGGAAAATCAACATGCAATTATCATAAATCGTTTCTTTCTCAATTAAGATTTTGACAATAAAGTCAGGACTCGACCCCTCCTGCGGGTGATCCTGACTCACACAAAATCATGAAAACATTTACATCACACGTGGGTTTTGAAAAGCATGGAAATACCATCATGCAATTTAGTTTTAAAACCCAGTTTAAATCATCATAGAAATCATCAACATGCGAGACTAGGCAACGTCTGTATATAGGTAAATAACTAGGACTATGGCCACATCTGTCCTCGTGAGTTCCTCAGCTACACGGATCCTAGTGTGCGGGTTCTCACCATGATCGGGAACCGCCCGGGAGGTGGGTCAGTCCATCCCGTCAGTCTTATCCGATCCCCGGCATCCGAAGATGCTGCATCCGGAGATGCCGTATCCGAAGATACCACACGGTACATCGTACTCCATGCTACTTGCACGGTACATCGTACTCCGTGAACCCATATAATATCTCTAGGTACTCCAGCCCAATTGGCCTGCTTCCCACAGAGGTTTTGTTTCTCAATACTCATGCCATGTCTCAAAACGCACGTGCGAGCCTATTAAATCGGTGACACACAGTCTACCCGATGCTCCAAGCACGGCTCATCGCATGTTCTCATAAAATCTGTGTGAGCGATGCTCAGCACTCTCATCAAAACACGTCAACTGGCAGAGCCCGCTTACATCCCCACAAGGCCGCCAACCTCATCCCTCACTCTCACCCCACCTAAGAGGTCTCTTGAGCCTGTTGGGCCTTTTGGCTGACTCCAAGGGCAGACAGCGGTACTCCACAAATCCGGTAAAACTAGTGCGAGCTAAGCTCAGCACTCTGTATATTATAAATCACATGAAAATTTTATAAATACTGGTGCGGGTTAAACTCCAGCACTCTGTCTCGAAAATCATGTAAAAATATGGTGCGAGTCAGACTCTAGCACCGTGTCACGAAAGAGCATGTGAAATCTGGTGCGAGTTATACTCTAGCACCTATGCATGTAAAACTCTAGTGCGAGCTCTCGCTCCAGCACTAATGCATGCATCACACAAATCGAAATTACCGTGCGAGCTGAGCTCTAGCACGTCATATGTCAATAAAACACGTAGGCGGCTCTATTTACTCAAAACAGTTTTCAAATCAATTTCACGTTGAAAGTATGCAATGCGGTGCACTTTCTTTCAAGGCGAGCCAGCCTACTCATGCATGCGTTGAAATATCTCCAGAACGAGCAGGAACCTCTTGTCCTTGCTCCTCCCAATTTTTCCTAGATTTTTAGAATTTTACCCTTAACAAGGGTATTTTAGTAATTTGCCCATTCGGGGCACTAAAATTATTATTTGACCTCTAGACCCTTCAGGATATTTTAAAGGACTGCATATGAATTTAAAATTGCGTACTGTTACCTCTAGCAGTCCGCAGAATTCCCTTACCTCGATTCTCGTCGAGTCTGACCTTTCTCTTTTCCAATGTAGTCCCATCGCGCAGTCCGATATGTTTCCAATCCAATGCCCGGAACTGCGTATTAATATTCCTCAGGTCAGATATTATGATTTAATTGTACTTAATCTTTTCTGGGCTTAATTTAAATCATTGGGCCCGTTTACCCCTATTGGGCCCGATTGCACCTTAATGGGCCTTAATCGGCCTTAAGCCCGTTTTCCACTTAATTTTCTCTTTATCGAGGCCTATTGGGCTCATTGGGCCCATCAATAATTTATTGAGCCTCGTTCTAATTCTCGAATAGCTAAATTTAATATTTACGACAATTAATCTAAATTTCCATAAATTAATTCAATTTATGCGTAAATTTAATCAATATCACGCATAACGAGGAAATTGTCGTAAATAGGGGTCACTTACCCGAGATTCCATGCTAGTCCGCAAATCGAGGCTGTCTCGAGCCCTCGGTGGATGCCAATCGTCGAGCTACACAATTCCACAATTTTTCCGGGTAAGTTCTCAGCCCAAAATTAATTAAATAAAATATTCCAAATTTAAATCGGTCAATTTGACCGCTTATCGACTTACCCGAAGCTCGATTGCATCACCAAAATTTTCCCCAATTTTTTCCTCTTTTTCCTTTTCCCTTTTTCTCCCTTTTTTCCCCTCTTTTTGGCTGAACCGGTTCAGTCCGGTTCGGACCGGTCAGACCGCCGGTTTTTCTCCGGTTCGGCCGGTTCACTGCCGGTTCACTGCCTTGCCGGCCGGTTCTCCGTCGGCTTCCACCGCCAACAGCTCCGCAAGGCCGTCCGCATCTCGAATCTGGGCTCGGATTCGCCCAAGGCCGCCGGAATGCCGCCGGTCCGGCCTCTTCTCTCCTCGCCGTCGGACCCATTCTCTTCCCTTGGCCGTCGCCGTCGATTCCGGCCGTCTCGTTGAGTGCCACCGGTGCCAAAAGCACCGCCGTCGACTGGGCTCTCCAAATCGGGCCTTGGTTTCGCCTGGATCGCCGCCGTTCGCCGCCGGTAGCCCTCTCTTTCCCGCGGGCTTCTCCTCCGATTTCCGTCGGATTCCGGCGTCCCCACGGCGCGTCGTCGCCGCTGATAAGTTGCCTGAGGTCGGGCCATCCTCGCCGGCCCTCGCCTGGGGTCCCTGGCCGCCGACGGGGTCGGGCCTCTGCTTCCGTTTTGCTTCGTCTTCAGCTTCTCTGCTTCTTTCTCTCTCCCCGATGGTTTTCCAATTCTGTTTCTTTTTTTTTTTTTTTTTTTTTTTCAATTACTTTTTTTTTTTTCTTCTATTTTATCAATTTTATTATTTTTATTTTTATTTATTTTAATTATTTTACTATTCATTTAAAATATATTAAATACCTCAAAACATCTACAAAATTATTATTTTATTCTAATTTAACTAATTTAATTTTATTTAATTTATTTTTAATCCTTTTTCGGGTATAATTGCTCCGTATTTTCGGGATATTGTCCCGGGTGACCTTTCGGCATATTTTTCGATTATTTTCGGGATTATTTTTCCGAACTAAAAATCTCGATTAATCCCGATTAATTTTCATAAATTAATATCTTGATCAATTTAATCCGAAATAATTTTATTTCATCTTTATTGACCAAGATTTCTTAAATCCTTATTTTTAATTAAATTTCCTTATCGAATTTACTCCGGCTTTCGGTCCTTTGACCGTTTTGCCCTTACACGTGTTCGGGATTAATTTAACCCGACTTCCTTCATACTTCCTCTATCTTTTCTTATTTAGTTTTCGTATTTTTATTAAATTCGGGTCTTACAATTCTCCCCCACTTAAGGAATTTGGTCCTCCAAATTAGAACCAAGTCATATGAGTCCATATACAACTCCGGGTATATCGATCATATCATACTCTTAAAATTTATGCGACCTTCTTCGGAGTGTATTACTACCAAAGGACTTTAATTAGGGAGATTATCTTAAACCCCAATACTGTCTCTTTCCTGTTCAATGCCCGAATCAACTTCTCCAATATACTCATATTTTCATTAAACTGAACTTTTGGAGTTCATATCCTATCACCTCTGCTGGATCTGGATAGTAGTACCGAAGCATCATAAGCTGGGACACATTGTGGGTGCCTATTAATCCAAGTGATTAACAACAACCTACAGGTCTTATCTCCCACTTGTCCAATCTCTCAAGAATTCGATCCAGCTCAACTCAATTTACTTCTTCCAAAAGTTCCGCTATGTCCTTATTCTCTTAGGACGTGTAACTTTCAACCATAATAATTCACCAAGGGTGAATTCCAATATTTTTCTATCTGTTCTGAGGTGTTCTTAATCTCTCATCCTTAACTAAACATCCTCAGAGACTTATTATCCAAAGTCAGAAATAATTTCTACCTGTCACCCACTCTTTCTTATCCAATTTGGGGAACAGCCCCTACAGCTATACACTGCCTCATATCTCGTTATCCCGATACTCAATTGCCAATTGTCGTTATTGGCGACTTCAATTAGAAATCAACTGATCATTCCAGGAGCTTATAAAATCAATGGCACACGCTTTCATCGGATCCTCCAGAACTTGTACAGTCCTCCCTGACTGACCATCTGTCTGGGGATGTAAAGCTGTGCTAATACTCAGTCGGGTTCCCATAGCTTCCTAAAAATATTCCCTGAGGTAGGAAGTGGAGCGGGAATCCCTATATGATACCATGCTCACTGGAACGCTACTTAATGTTCCACAATCTTTCTTATACCTGAATCCTCATACACACTCTGAGTATCTGGGGAGTTCATAACCAGAAGGTGGGTGGACTTAGTCACTCTATCGACTACCATCCAACTAGTCTCCTGATTTATCCGGGTCTCCTATAACCCATCACGACATTCATGGAGACTTACTCTCGTTTTTCGTGCCGTGTCGATATAGGTAGGTGCTGCAATAACTCTGCAGACTTTTAATACTCTACCTTACTCTGCTGACACACTAGGCACTTTTCTACAATCTCCACCAATATCTCTTTTCACATCTGACCACCCATACCCCTTTTGAGATTTTAATATATATTATTATTACCTTCCGCATGCACTGTATATCCCGAAGAGTGAGCTTCTGACAATATCACTATCTCATCAACTGTGGTCCTGGGGAGCACTCATACTGTCTCTGAATCCTCAGTAACTCATTATCACCCACTGTGAACTCTATCACTGTACCCTTCTGAATCAGACCCAAACTATCGACATCCGGTCGATCATCACGCTAAGCCTGGCAAATCCGGGCACTTTCATCCGGTACTAGTCATCAGGCTAGCTGTCACACAATCACTGTCATCCTCAGAAGGGATCACATCAATACTGAGGTCCACAACTGCATCTAGCAGCTCACGCTCCCTGACCATCATATGTGGTACCATCCCGAGGCTCTTTCTGCTCAAGGCATCAGTCATCACATTCGCCTTTCTTGGGTGGTACAATTCTCATAAATCAAAATCTCTCAGAAGCTCTAACCCAATATGTATTTTCATATTCGCCCCTTTCTGTGAAAACAGATACTCGGGCTCTATGATCAGTGCATATCCATAATTCCTCACCCTGTACATAATAGTACCATATCCTCGGTACAAATACTGTTGCCAACTTTAAATCATGGGTCAGATAGTTTATTTCGTGATCGAAGAGTTGTCTGACTCCAAAATTGACTATCTTCCCATTATACATCAATACACAGCTCCATCATAACTTTGAGGCATTCATACTCACTGAAAAACCTCTTGAGCTGTTGGGCATGGTGAAATTAATCATGGTGGTCAGTTCATACTTCATCACGCCAAATTCACGTCACATCTATCATCTTATTTATCATCTTATTCAAGACCACGTTTCTTAGTTAAACGTGTCAATAAGGTATATCCTCTTAGAACTCGCAGCAATCCATCTGTAAAAGTCATCTTCCAATTATTGCTTACAATCTGCCCTAGACTTTAACTACACCCAACATATCATCGATACTGCTGATTACAAATCGATATAATCCTTGACTTATCTATGCATAAGCGTACAAGATCCTTCGAAATCGCTTACGTTTTCAGGTACTAACCTGCGTCATTTCCTTTTCTTATCTTAACGGCTCTTGTTAAATTTTTACTATGTTAACCTTTATGATTTGTCGAATTTTAATATTCTTATCGTCTTAGTAATGGTATCCTAATGCTAAAGGTATTTATTACGATGATCGATTTCCCGTTATAGATTATATATATATATATATATCTAGATGCTGTCAAGTCTTCAGGCGGGGAGGTATTTTGAAATACCTTTATTAGCCTTCAGACTTAACCACAACTACCGGTTATGGTTATACCCATCTTTGTCCTTGGTTATAATTTGTATTCGCTACTAATTGTTTAACCTCAATTACTTCGCATATTAAAGGTATTCCTTATCTAGCATATATCTCTACTCCAATACATCTTGTACTTAGGATCTATCTTATCTCGAAGATTTTCTCCTTTGCGTATCAATTATAATGAAACTCTTGTCTTTATTCATTCTGTGAGTACATCCTTTACTCCTGTAATTTCAACCGTTACACCCCTGTTTATCAACTTAAAATCTCTATATCTATATTCCGTTAATTCATCCTCCTCTATTGGGGTACTCATTTACCCATATTGTAACCGATGACGTAGGCATTCATGCCTTTTACTCACTTATATGCGAATGAAGGCGGTATGAATAAATATGTGGCACCAGGATTAATGAACATATGTACTTCGTTATTCATAACAAGTGTGGTATCTTACACCACATCCATGAAACATCAATAGCATCCTGGTCCAAGACATCCACTCGCCTTCGTCCAATAGCCTACTTTCCTTTTTTCTCTTCGGCTATGGCCTCCCTTTTCGTTTTCAGCTATACCAACGAAATCTTTCTTTGTCTCTTTACTTTCCTGTGGGAAAATCTCGCTCAACTCTGAGCAATCAAAATTAATGGTCCGTCTTACCACACTTAACGGCCATTTCATCAATACCATGTAGGTATAAACCTTCCTTCTGTGGTATCTACCACACATTCCACAGTAATGACACTGCTACTCTGCTTCGTAGCAGGTCGGGGTCCTCCAATCACAATGCCCACAAGAGTGCCCAAAATTAGATGCACTAGGGCCTTACCAATTATCTTAGCCCATAACTCGTTACATCAGATCTTTTACCAATTACCAATTTTCCCATTTTTGACATCCTTGTCATTTCTCGCTTTTCTTTCTGTCTCTATCTCGGCCCTCACTACCTTTCCAAGTCTCAGAGGCGTGCAATTCATGTTCTTATTTACCCAACTGTAAATCTGTGCACTGCCTCGGTATAGGTAATATCTCACGGGCCAATCGGACTCTAATTGAAAATCTGAGCCCTTCCATAAACTTTTAGACATCTCGACTGTCACTTTTCATAGTGTCGAGGTAATATCTGCCCAGAATATAATCGAGTCTCCATACTCGTCAATAAATTAAATCCTCTGGGTCAGAGTAAGGACTTTAATCCAAAATTTCCTTTAAATCATGTCCGGGATATCCTGTCACCGGAATACATCCAAAAAGATTTCTCATCTTAACTCTGGATGTTTAACACTTAAGATGGGTCAAGCAGGTTTCCACCAATGCTCCGCTGCGCCCTCTGATCTTATTCATAATCTGAGCAATTAGCTCCTCAAGTAATCTCCACACTCCGCTTCAATCTCGCGAAGCGTCTCTCAATACTGTCCGATCACTCTGTCGGACTCTGTGAGGCATGCTCAACATTAGCCTCTATTTCAATCTCATCATGCTTCTCATAGTCAAACTCAGCACGACTTAGCAGACTCGGGTCTAACTCTACGACCTCTGCCTCGTGCACTATCTCATCTAACGCGACTCATATTAAGCATTCCTGCATTCTCAACCATTTCTTGGTCAAGCCCATCTCGATATACACTATTGTATCTAACTAAGCACAGTAACACGGGGATGTAATTTTCTAATTAATGACACTGACACACATCAGACCAATTATGCTCTGATACCAAAATAATTGTCACGACCCAACTATCCAAAAATCAGAGTGAATTTTTTCGCGTTTTTGTTTATTTTCTTACTTAATTCTTACCTGTCCTCGAATCGTGACCAACACTCCACTACTAATTGGGCTGTGCGTCAATGCCAGTCCCACCATACATCTACCCTAGTACTTATTTCTTCTCCAGTCATTTATAATTGTTATATTATTTATACATCCCCTAAAGTTACTTACAATCATGTTACTGTGCTATGCTTATGTAGATACAATAAGTACAAGTGTATATACCTTATGTTGATGGGCAGCAGCGGATATCCGGAATGCAGTACTGAGTCGCCTCAACTTCAACTGGAGATCATCTGTGGGAGAAAATGAAAGGGGTGAGCACATCAAGCTCAGTAAGGCAATCCTACGAACAAGTAGGTAACCATACTACCTACATGAACATAGTGCCATGCATAAACCACCCTTTCTCCACACATTTTAAAACAATGCTATGCATTATGATGATATGTAAAATACATTTGCACGGAAAATCAACATGCAATTATCATAAATCGTTTCTTTCTCAATTAAGATTTTGACAATAAAGTCAGGACTCGACCCCTCCTGCGGGTGATCCTGACTCACACAAAATCATGAAAACATTTACATCACACGTGGGTTTTGAAAAGCATGGAAATACCATCATGCAATTTAGTTTTAAAACCCAGTTTAAATCATCATAGAAATCATCAACATGCGAGACTAGGCAACGTCTGTATATAGGTAAATAACTAGGACTATGGCCACATCTGTCCGCGTGAGTTCCTCAGCTACACGGATCCTAGTGTGCGGGTTCTCACCATGATCGGGAACCGCCCGGGAGGTGGGTCAGTCCATCCCGTCAGTCTTATCCGATCCCCGGCATCCGAAGATGCTGCATCCGGAGATGCCGTATCCGAAGATACCACACGGTACATCGTACTCCATGCTACTTGCACGGTACATCGTACTCCGTGAACCCATATAATATCTCTAGGTACTCCAGCCCAATTGGCCTGCTTCCCACAGAGGTTTTGTTTCTCAATACTCATGCCATGTCTCAAAACGCACGTGCGAGCCTATTAAATCGGTGACACACAGTCTACCCGATGCTCCAAGCACGGCTCATCGCATGTTCTCATAAAATCTGTGTGAGCGATGCTCAGCACTCTCATCAAAACACGTCAACTGGCAGAGCCCGCTTACATCCCCACAAGGCCGCCAACCTCATCCCTCACTCTCACCCCACCTAAGAGGTCTCTTGAGCCTGTTGGGCCTTTTGGCTGACTCCAAGGGCAGACAGCGGTACTCCACAAATCCGGTAAAACTAGTGCGAGCTAAGCTCAGCACTCTGTATATTATAAATCACATGAAAATTTTATAAATACTGGTGCGGGTTAAACTCCAGCACTCTGTCTCGAAAATCATGTAAAAATATGGTGCGAGTCAGACTCTAGCACCGTGTCACGAAAGAGCATGTGAAATCTGGTGCGAGTTATACTCTAGCACCTATGCATGTAAAACTCTAGTGCGAGCTCTCGCTCCAGCACTAATGCATGCATCACACAAATCGAAATTACCGTGCGAGCTGAGCTCTAGCACGTCATATGTCAATAAAACACGTAGGCGGCTCTATTTACTCAAAACAGTTTTCAAATCAATTTCACGTTGAAAGTATGCAATGCGGTGCACTTTCTTTCAAGGCGAGCCAGCCTACTCATGCATGCGTTGAAATATCTCCAGAACGAGCAGGAACCTCTTGTCCTTGCTCCTCCCAATTTTTCCTAGATTTTTAGAATTTTACCCTTAACAAGGGTATTTTAGTAATTTGCCCATTCGGGGCACTAAAATTATTATTTGACCTCTAGACCCTTCAGGATATTTTAAAGGACTGCATATGAATTTAAAATTGCGTACTGTTACCTCTAGCAGTCCGCAGAATTCCCTTACCTCGATTCTCGTCGAGTCTGACCTTTCTCTTTTCCAATGTAGTCCCATCGCGCAGTCCGATATGTTTCCAATCCAATGCCCGGAACTGCGTATTAATATTCCTCAGGTCAGATATTATGATTTAATTGTACTTAATCTTTTCTGGGCTTAATTTAAATCATTGGGCCCGTTTACCCCTATTGGGCCCGATTGCACCTTAATGGGCCTTAATCGGCCTTAAGCCCGTTTTCCACTTAATTTTCTCTTTATCGAGGCCTATTGGGCTCATTGGGCCCATCAATAATTTATTGAGCCTCGTTCTAATTCTCGAATAGCTAAATTTAATATTTACGACAATTAATCTAAATTTCCATAAATTAATTCAATTTATGCGTAAATTTAATCAATATCACGCATAACGAGGAAATTGTCGTAAATAGGGGTCACTTACCCGAGATTCCATGCTAGTCCGCAAATCGAGGCTGTCTCGAGCCCTCGGTGGATGCCAATCGTCGAGCTACACAATTCCACAATTTTTCCGGGTAAGTTCTCAGCCCAAAATTAATTAAATAAAATATTCCAAATTTAAATCGGTCAATTTGACCGCTTATCGACTTACCCGAAGCTCGATTGCATCACCAAAATTTTCCCCAATTTTTTCCTCTTTTTCCTTTTCCCTTTTTCTCCCTTTTTTCCCCTCTTTTTGGCTGAACCGGTTCAGTCCGGTTCGGACCGGTCAGACCGCCGGTTTTTCTCCGGTTCGGCCGGTTCACTGCCGGTTCACTGCCTTGCCGGCCGGTTCTCCGTCGGCTTCCACCGCCAACAGCTCCGCAAGGCCGTCCGCATCTCGAATCTGGGCTCGGATTCGCCCAAGGCCGCCGGAATGCCGCCGGTCCGGCCTCTTCTCTCCTCGCCGTCGGACCCATTCTCTTCCCTTGGCCGTCGCCGTCGATTCCGGCCGTCTCGTTGAGTGCCACCGGTGCCAAAAGCACCGCCGTCGACTGGGCTCTCCAAATCGGGCCTTGGTTTCGCCTGGATCGCCGCCGTTCGCCGCCGGTAGCCCTCTCTTTCCCGCGGGCTTCTCCTCCGATTTCCGCCGGATTCCGGCGTCCCCACGGCGCGTCGTCGCCGCTGATAAGTTGCCTGAGGTCGGGCCATCCTCGCCGGCCCTCGCCTGGGGTCCCTGGCCGCCGACGGGGTCGGGCCTCTGCTTCCGTTTTGCTTCGTCTTCAGCTTCTCTGCTTCTTTCTCTCTCCCCGATGGTTTTCCAATTCTGTTTCTTTTTTTTTTTTTTTTTTTTTTTTCAATTACTTTTTTTTTTTCTTCTATTTTATCAATTTTATTATTTTTATTTTTATTTATTTTAATTATTTTACTATTCATTTAAAATATATTAAATACCTCAAAACATCTACAAAATTATTATTTTATTCTAATTTAACTAATTTAATTTTATTTAATTTATTTTTAATCCTTTTTCGGGTATAATTGCTCCGTATTTTCGGGATATTGTCCCGGGTGACCTTTCGGCATATTTTTCGATTATTTTCGGGATTATTTTTCCGAACTAAAAATCTCGATTAATCCCGATTAATTTTCATAAATTAATATCTTGATCAATTTAATCCGAAATAATTTTATTTCATCTTTATTGACCAAGATTTCTTAAATCCTTATTTTTAATTAAATTTCCTTATCGAATTTACTCCGGCTTTCGGTCCTTTGACCGTTTTGCCCTTACACGTGTTCGGGATTAATTTAACCCGACTTCCTTCATACTTCCTCTATCTTTTCTTATTTAGTTTTCGTATTTTTATTAAATTCGGGTCTTACATTAAAAGCCAATTCCGTACAACTATGTATATATATATATATATATATTATATTAATATATATACATATATAATATTAATATATATATGTTTTGTATTAATATATATTATTTGTTTGTTTAGTGTTAGTATTTTTTTGTTTGTTGTTTATATGTGTTTTTATTTCCATTTCCTTTTATTTCATTTTATCATTTTTATTTTTATTTTTATCATACTTTATTTATTTATTAACACTTATATATTAAATACTATACATTTCATAGTATATATATATTTGTTATATATATATATTATTATCCATCTATTTAAATGTCCAGTATATTTATATATACATATACACCTATGTATATATCTATATATGCACATTTTCTTGTAAAATTATCCAAGGACATAATATCCATGCCTTCCATGAAATTTTCATTATTTCGAAAATGAAATATTATTGGGATTTCATCATTCTTCATAAATTCCCGATACAAGTTTTTACATCAACAATTTTCAACTAATAAATTAAAATTTTCCAAATCCCTCCGTGCTTGCATTTGCTTTATCACTTCCTGTATTTTCGGGTTCCCCGTCATTCACGGGCTTCTCGGTTCCCATACTCCTCGAGCCCTACAACAAATATTCTCACTTTCGTTAAAATATATTATTTTTATTTTTATATAATCTAATTTAAATGTAGGAAATTTGTAGTGTTTACAGGAATTGTTTTTATGATGAGATTTATTATGATGAGCATGAGAGGTTTTACATGATGATTTTTCATGTTTACAAGCCTACTTTCACGTCTTTTTTTTTTTCAGTACATAATATATGTATATACATGTGACATAGTTTTAATATTTCCTCATGCTCTGGATATAAATGATTTTTATGCCATGACATTATAAGCATGTAGATATTGTAGATATCTACCATGCTTGCATTATTGCCTTACTGAACGTGTGGTTGCTCATCCCTATCATTTTCCCCCTCTACAGAGCGCACACAGTAGTCTAGTGAGGGATTGAGGAGTTGTATCCGGACATCCGTTGCTCTCCATCTCCAAGAGGTATACACATAGGAAATCATTTTGTATCTAAACATGTAATAGCACAGTTATCATTTTTGAATTGTAATATGGGGGATGTAAGTGTTTGTAAACATGTATAAGTATAAAACTTAAACTTTCAAATGTATGTGTTTGCTCTTGATTAATTGAAAGATGAATGGTAAATGATGATTAATACTGACTCATAGCCCAACTGTTACTGGTGAGAGTTGTTCACGATCGGGAAAGGAAATGAAAAAGCAAAAATTTTATGGTGATTCTCGGATGAAAAGGATGAAAAGGGGGGTTGTGACAGAGATTGGTATCAAAGCTGAGTTGGCTTGATATGAGTAGGTACTAATAAGTAGGAAAGTTACATCCTCATATTACTATACTTTTGTTTAGATATAACTGTGTATACCGAGATGGAATAAGACTAATCTATGGTATGGATACAAGAAATTAGGCATTATCCGTGTCACCCACCGAGGTATAGGGGCGAGTTTACGTGCTAGAGGTCGTAGGGGTAGGCCTGAGAGCCGTACGGAGCCACAAACTGATCAGGCTCCATAAGACCCCGTTGAGAGACCAAGGGATACTGAGGCATGCTTCGCGAGGATAAAGTGGAGTATTGAAAGCCTTGTGGAGATAGTCACGCAAGCATTAGGGGCTGGCGATAGATGAGGTCCAGTCGTGCAGCTTACTACTGTTGGACAGGCAGCTACAAAGGCAAAGAGACCTCAGACTAAAGGGACTATTACACCAGCCCCAGTTTAGGATACGACTTTTCCTATCGCTCCACAGTCGATCGAAAGTGACCTGGGTTATGATTGTGAGTTGAGTAGGTTACAACAGTTATAGGAGTTGAAACTCCTAATCTTTGGAGGGGTAAAAGACCCAGTTGTGGTTGAGGATTGGGTATATGAGATGGAAAGATTGGCTACGTTTGACATCCTCACTTATGAAGAGGCAGCGCTCAGGGCACAACTATGTAAACAGGACTTTGAGCAGATGCCTCTAAATTTGGGAAAGTTAGTGGCAGAAGAGAAAGAGATCGAAAGAGATCCGGGGTTGATAGAGTAGTCAGGATAGGAGGTTAGAGACTGTTTGAGAAGAGGCCAAAGATTGAGGTGCATGAGAGAGCTGCTAAACCTCATGTGCACCCAGCTTTAGCTCCACCGAAGGGTATAATCATTAGAGGACCACGGCCTACTACCAAGCAGTGTAGGAGATGTGATAGATTTCATGGTACCCGACCTTGTCCGACGACCCCTATTGTGTGTTATAGATGTGGGAAGCCTGGACATATCGCGAGGTATTGTCCAGAGATGATTGAGACTACCCCACAGAAGGGCAAGGAGTCAGAGAGAGCTCCTGTTGAGACTTCTGCTCCAAAGAGGAAAGCTACAGCTAAGGAAAAAGGAAAATAGGTGGTTGGCAGAGGGCGAGTAGATACACTGGATCAGGACACCGCAGACGCTTCAACGGATGTGACTAAAGGTACCATCCTAATTTTTGATTTAGAAGCATTTATATTATTTGATCCTGGTGCCACACATTCCTTTATATCGCCTTCATTTGCCCATAAGTTATTAAAGCATGTAAAGCCCACATTGTTAGATAGAATGTTGTTGATTTCTACACTTAAGAATGATAGTCAGTTGACTGAGTATGTATATAGGAATTGTAAGTTGAAGATAGGGGGAAAAGATATGGTAGCCGATATAATTCTATTAAGTATGAGCGATTTTGATGTAATTTTAGGAATGGATTAGTTGTTTGTGAACCATGCTATTTTAAATTGTTATGCTAAAACAGTAATGTTTTCAGGGATAGATAGCTTTACTGTAAGTTTTCCTGAAAAGTGTGCTGTAAGTTTTGTTGAAAAGAAATGAAGGAACATGATTATTGTAATGGGAAGAGTATAATTTTAATTTATTATATTTAAGAGGTGAATTTGCTTATTAATCATGAATGTTAATGTGATGCCCTATGTTACTGATAGTGGAAAAGAATAATGTGAAGGGTTCATTGCATACGTGGTTGACACAGATAAGGCACACCCAAAATTGAGAGATATTCCAGTGGTTGCAGAGTTTCCTGATGCCTTTCTGGATGATTTACCAAGGCTACCACTCGATAGAGAAAGGGAGTTTTGTATATAGTTGGTACCTAGAGTTTTGCATAGATTTGATACCTGAAACAGAGCCGATATCTAAGCCACCGTATAGAATGGCTCCGATTGAATTGGAGGAGTTAAAGAAGTAGTTACAGGAGTTGCTAGAGAAGGGGTTTATTAGACCAAGCGTCTCACCTTGGGGAGTTCCGGTTCTGTTTGTGAGGAAGAAGGATGGGAGCCTCTGACTTTGTATAGATTATCGATTGTTGAATAAGGCCACCATTAAGAACAAGTAACCCCTTCCATGCATAGATGATTTGTTGGATCAGCTTCGGGGAGTATAGATCTTTTCTAAAATAGATCTGCGATCTGGGTACCATCAGTTGAGGATACGTAGTGGAGATGTACCCAAGACAACATTTCGTACCCGTTAAGGCCACTACAAGTTCTTGGTTATGCCATTCGGATTGACGAATGCCCTCGTAACATTTATGGCTTTAATGAATGATATATTTAAGCCATACCTAGACCAGTCTATGATAGTGTTCATCGATGATATATTGGTTTATTCTAAGTCCAGGGAAGATCACGAACAACACTTGTGGATAGTTCTACAAACCCTTCGAGAGAAGGAATTATATGCCAAAGTCAGTAACTATAACTTTTGGTTGGAGCAGATCTGATTTCTGGGCCATGTTGTATCAAGGGATGAGGTATAAGTGGATCCATCCAAGATTGAGGCAGTTGTACAATGGAAACAACACAAGACAGTCACTGAGATTAGAACTTTTTTGGGATTGGCATGTTATTATCGAAGATTTGTAGAGGGTTTATCCAGACTAGCTGTTTCATTGACACGTCTCATGTGAAAGGATGTTAAGTTTGTGTGGGACGAGACATGTGAGAGGGCTTTTCAAGAGCTTATGCGTCAGTTGACCACTGCTTTAATTATCACCATTGCTACTAGCTCAGGAGGTTTCTCTGTGTATACGAATACATCACACCAGGGACTAGGCTATGTACTTATGCAGGATGGGAAGGTAGTTGCCTATGGATCTAGATAGTTGAAGGATCACGAAAGGAACTATCCGACTCACAATTTAGAGTTGGCGATCGTAGTGTTTGCGTTGAAGATATAGCACCACTATCTGTATGGTGAGAAATTTTAGGTATATATGGATCATAAGAGCCTAAGTATTTGTTTTCGCAGAAAGAGTTGAATATGAGACAGAGAAGATGGCTTGAACTCTTAAAGGACTATGATTGTGAAATCATGTACCACCCGGGTAAGGCGAATATAGTTGTCGATGCCTTAAGTAGAAAGAACCTTGGGTTGGTGTCTTATATGATGGTTAGGGAGCACGAGTTGTTGGAGGAGTTCGCGAACCTCAGTTTGGATGTAGCCCCACCTGATGTAAGACCCTTAATTTTCTATGTAATGTATAAGATTAACTGATGTATAGAAAAGTTACATTACATATGAATTATGAGAATTGGATATTTTGAGTTCTAAGTGTGAATGGATTGATAATTGGGTGTTGAAATGATTTAGTATGAGTTTGAAAGAGGAAATGGCAGCAAAAAGGGTGTAAGATGAAAGCCAGATCGATCCCATGCACAGAGAGATCGATCTTGTGGCTTGAAAAATGCAAATCAAGCATGTTAGAAGAGAGAGATCGATCCCTTACTCAAGCAGATCGATTTCCTTAACTCTCGGGCTGGAGCAGATCGATCTCCCCTTAAGGCAAAATTGATCTCCTTAACTCTCTGCCTGAGACAAATCAATCCTATTTCATTGAGCAGATCGATCCCATACAACACGATAGATCAATCTCCTGCAACAAGCAGATCGATCTCATGCCTTCAAATGTCGCGAAAATGAGGAATTCAAGAGGGCTAGATCAATCTCCACCCTATGTAGATCGATCTTATCAAGCCTATTCTATAAATAGGGAGCAATTGGATCTGCATTTCATGGGACTAAACCATTTTCTTCCATTTTAATCTTAAAACCTAACTTTCTCACTCCAAAATCATCTTATTTTCATAGAGATTTGAGAAAATACCATTAGAGCAAAGTTGTTCATCATAAAGAGAAGAACAACATAGTTTGGAATCAATACCCTATTAGTTGGATTAAAGGAGCAAAGGTGCATTCCCATTTGGAGCAAGGGGAAAATCAAGCTAGGTGAGTTTCTAATGCACTAACCCGAGTACATTTGTTTACTTATTGATTTTGAGTTAATTGGTGTATATATTAATGATAGAAACTACTTAGAGTATAATGGAACAAGTAAAACCTAGATTGAATCTAGAGTGAGAAATGGGATATGGATGAATCGATGATAAATAGGGTATGCTAAAGTGTTTATGAGGTAGTATGTATGATTTTTAGAAGGTTGAATGAAGCCACATTGTTAGATTGACTTAGTTAAGTGAATAAGCATATGAGGTGTTTGACAAAATGTCATAGTGAGGCAAATAGGGGATTAGAGACTCGATGAACTCAAAAATTGATTTAAGTACGAATCAATAGACCAAAAGGAGTTTAACAAACCCTCGAGAAACTATTAAGTGATCAAAAATGGACTTAAAAGGAAGTGAGACCTCATAAGAGTTAATGAAGACTACAGGTTGAGTTCAGTATAGTAAACACATTGTGTTATATTAAACTAAATTGATGTGAAACATAATCTCGTGCATTTTTGGAGAGTTCGTTCGAGGTAAATCGAACCCCGAGATCAAGAAGCTTTAATGAAGTGGAATCACGCGACGCGATTCTAGGTAAGGGAATTCTGTGTGTATATAGAGATAGCTGCTCGTACTTTATGGGCGAATATTGGGCTTTATAAAATGCATGGTTGTTTAGAAAAGCGGTTGATAGCATGTATGAATGACTACAATTATTTGGTATATAATTGGTTGTGAAGTGATTTTGGTAAAAAGGGATAGTAAGGCTAATAATTGCATAAATCACATGTTTTGACGTCTTACGAAAACACATTACTTTGGTTTAAGAAAAATGAGGGATAAGCTGGCTATTTGACTTTTGTGAATTCATGAAATAGCACGAGACATGTGCTGGCTTTGATTTGAAATATGAGTGTTGAAATAGAGCCGCCTATCGTGTTTACTTGAGATAAAATCGTGCTGGAGCCTAGCTCGCACTAGATTTGGTGTTTTCACATGTATGAAACATGTTGGAGCTTAGCGCGCACCTTGATTTGGGATTGTGATGATGTTTCATAAACTGTATTGGAGCTTCTGCTCGTACGTGGATTTCGATTAACTTTCTTATGCATATAACTGTACTGGAGCTATGCTCGTACGTGGTTTCTCCATGATTTTTATGCATAAAGCCACACTAGAGCGTTGCTCATGAGAAGAGATTTATTGATGATGCATGAATCGTGCTAGAGCTTAGCTCACACAGGCTTTCACACTGTGGTATGTATGATGCCATGGAGATGGTAAGATCCTCAAGCCCTACATCCTTAAGCCCGACGAGGTGGGGAGGCTCTCTTACGGTAGGATCTTTAAACCAACATCCTTAAGCCCATTGGGGTGGGGAGGCTCTGTTGGTGGGGAGGCTCTCTTACATGGATACGAGAAGCTCTACGTGCACTTGAGACTATATAGGTTGCACATGGCATTAGAGTAGATAAGACCTACGGCTGACACCCCAACCATGATATGGGTCCGCAGAGTACATTGTACCGTGTATATCACATGGAGTACGTTGTACTGCGTGGTTGTGATGATGATTGAAAAGTCTGGCGAAGAACTAACCCACCTTCATTCCAACACGATACCCCGCACACCAAGATTCGTGTGGCCTGGGATGATTATGACATAGTTGGCCAACATAGTCTTTGAGATATAGTGACCGCCTGTCTCACATAATATTACATAGTGCCACATGGTTTTATACATTGAGTGTGATTGTGATTGTCCAGGGTAGACCCGAGGGAGGGGTCAAGCTTGTGGGATTTTGAGTAAAGGAATGATAATTGTTGTGATGAGATTTGATGTGTTTTGAGAATGTGATATGTTTTAAAGGATGTTTCTTAATGAATTTCCCTTTTTATGATAAGTCTTGATAATGATGAGCATGAGAGGTTTTACATGATGATTTTACCATGTTTTACATGCCTATTTCCATGTTTTTAATACATGATATATGTATATACATGCGGTATAGTTTTATTTCCTCATGCTCCGACTATAAATGATTTCTGCCATAACATTATCAGCATGTAGATAGAGTAGTTATCTATCGTACTTCCATTATTACCTTATTGAGCGTGTGGTTGCTCATCCCTCTACTTTCCCCCTCTACAGAGCGTACATATTAGCCCAGTAAGGATTGAGGCATGGTATTTTGGACACCCGCTGCACTCCATCGCCAAGAGGTATACAAACAGGATTCTTTTTGTATCTAAACAATGTAAAGGCACAATAGTCATTTTGAATTGTGATATGGGGGATGTAAATGTCAGTGAACATGTCTTGTATAAGTGTATAACTTAACTTTTAAATGTATGACATGGCTTTTGATTTATTGGAAATGAATAAGAAATGATGATTATTATTGACTCACAGCCCAACTGTGTAGTGGTAAGAATGTTCACGACCGGGTAAAAGAAAGGAAAAATGCGAAAAATTTATAATGATTTTCGGATAAAAAGGATTAAAGGGGTCGTGACACCAGATACAGAAAGATTTGATGTTATGCCTAGTTTGAGATTAGAGCCAAAGTTGATTGGTCGTATTCGACAGGCTCAGCAGGGTGATAGATTGAGTTAGACAAAGACAGGTGCAGGTACTGATTTTGAGATGGGTACATGTAACGACCCTTGACCCTCGAAAATCAGGGAATTTTTTTTTTTGAATTTAATTTACTCACATAATCCCTTATTCACTTAGGTTGTATTCCTGTGCAGTGTCGAAACGCTTTTCCTAATTCTTAACTTGTAATTATAATTAATTTTCATACTTTAACTTATATGGCCGATAGAAATTTTGGCAGTATAACGGCTTATATATGAGCCTACCCACCTGCAATTCAGTTGTTTTTCGAAAATTCTAGATATCCACAACTACCAAGCATGCTTTCCAACAATCCTAGGTATCTACAACTACCAAGCATACTTTCCCAATCCATTTTTACAACTCAATATATCGATTTCGATTTAATACTAGCCATCTCAAAATATAAACCCAAAATAATATTGATTACATTGTTTTCCTTACAAATTACATCCCAACTGATATTTCCAATATGTGTGTCTGTGCATACAATTATGTCTGGTACAGGAATGTAAATGTATACCTTTCTGCGTGTACAAAAAGTAGCCTAGGGAGCTCTCTCCACCAGCCTACGTCGTGTACACAGCAGGTAGCGCCTACGGATCACTGCAAGTAATCTGAGAGGTAGAAGGGTGAGCTTTCGGGAAAAAGCCCAGTAAGAAGATGTATTAAAACGATATTAGCAATTCAAATATGTATAAAACAAGATAGTGCATATAATGATACTTTCTGAAGCTAATAATAGTAACATTCAAATTACACACTACAAGTCCGGTTCTGAAAACAGAGTTAAATTTTCAAATTGAGACTACATTGGCCATATAATTATCATGTGACAATAACGAATTTATCACGAGGCAATAACAAATTCATCACACGGTAATAACGAGTCAATCAGGCCACAAAATAACCCGGTCATCCTCCGTAGAGGGAATTCAAAACTCGAAGGTAATTTCAGACGCCACAGAGGTGAAATACAGGCGCCACGAAGGCGAAATACAGGCGCCATGAAGGCGAAATACAGGCGCCACACAGGCGAGTTCAAACGCCATACAGGCGAGTTAGACGCCACATAGGTGAAGTTAACAAGCGTAAGCATACAACATAAATGGCCCTTAGTCTCAAAACAACTATAGTTTTCATATACGAAAACATCGAAATAAAATCATCTTATTCGAAAGATCATTTCAGAAGACATGCTCTTATTTCGAAATCAAATTCTATTATATACAATTATTCAAAAACATAAACACAGAGAGCATAGTCTTGATCAGAAATATAATTTAGAAACATGCATAAAAATCATACTTCATGTCTTTGCAAGCTTTCTTTATCAAGGTTCAAAAAGTAACTATTACCGTTTTAAATTATATCCCATTACCTCGATCTATCGAAATCTCCGTGGTCAAGTGGTGACGCTTCTTAGTACCTCCCTTAATTCCTTCTACGATCACCTACACCGAAATCGTACACTTAGCACCCTATTCGTGCGAATTGCCTAAATTACGTTAAAATCGTAACCTATTCGTTACTACTGCGTGTGTACGTATTATTGTACGTACCTAAGTCAACACGCACGTTTATATATTTTTTCTTACCACATATTATTTTGTATGTACAATTATTGACATACACCTTATTATATACCTCTACATGTATGTACACATAAATAAATATATATATATATATATACACTCCCATATGTATATATATATATTTATTTTTATTTGTTTTCACTCTTTTCCTATCTCATATATACATTCTTTGTATATATATATACTAGCACAAATTCATCCTATATACACCCATATGTAAATGCACCTAATATATATATATATACACTCCTATATACATATATTATTGTTTTCTATTTTTTTCTTATCACATATATATATATATATATATATATAGACATATATCCTTGTTTGTACATATACTAAAACACACATTTATTTTATACACTCATTTGTATATACACCCAAGTATATACACATTTTTCATATACTCCTATATGTATATACACCTAAGTATATACTCATATTTATTTTATCCTTGGCTTTCCTTATTCATTATCAAATATATGTACATATACTAACATACCCTTTCATTATACACACCTATATGTATATACCCAAATATATATATATTCAATAAATACAATTATATTATCACTTGTTTCCATTATTCAATATCACAAATATATATTTTTGCTTACTTCTCATCATTCCATTTTTGTCTAATTTAATCTATAACTAACATGCTATATACATACAATACATATATATACATGTACATCAATATACATATATACATACATGTATTTTACCTTTTCTTTCTTCCTTTTCTTTTTTTTTTCAGCGTGTGCAATGCCCTGTTTCACTGCCTCACGGTTCTAGCCCTCGACATGCTTTTCTTCTTCCTTTTCCCCTGCCTCGGTTCCAGCCTTTCTCTTCCGTTGGCTTTAGCTCCGGCCTGTTTCCCGTTCTGTTCCGAGTTTCTTTTCCAGTCCCTGTTTCGTTCTCTGTTTCAGCCCTCGGTTTGCTTCAATACAAGCTCGATCCTGTTCAGTCTTCTTCTGCCCTCAAGCCTCTCGATTTTCTTCCAGCTTCAGCTTGCTTCTTTTCCAGCTCCCATCTTTGGCCTTCTTCTTCCTCCCGTCGGCCTCTCCTGCTTCTCGGTCAGCAACAGTTCTCTCCCTCTTCCTCACAGTTCTGCTCCCAATTTCCTTCTTCCTCAATCTCGTTCCAATTCCCTGCTGCTATCTTCTTCTTCTTTCTTCCCTTCTCTTCTTCCACTTTTCTTTTCTCTCTCGGCCAGCAGCTTCCTCTCCTTCCTTTCTCTTTTTTTTTCTCCTTTCCTTTTCTCCTTCCCCGCCAGAGCCACCTCTCCCCTTCCTTTCTTTTTTCTTTTCCCTTCCAGCCGATTGGCCTTTCTCCCTCTTCCCCCTTTCCTTCTTCCCTTTTCTTCTTCTTCCTCTTCTCTTTTCTCCCCTTCGGTTCCCGCCCAACACCCTTGTAATTTGATTTTCTTTTCCAATCAGAATAGTGACAGATGAAATTGGCTTTTCTAAGCCAATTCTGTACATGCCATAATATATATGTATATATATATTATTTTAATATATATATATATTATATTAGTATATATGTATTAGTTGTTTATATATTTTGTATTGTTATTTTTTTTGTATGTTTTCCATTTCATTTTTAAGTGTCTTATGCTTTAATTTTAATTGTATTAACACACACACACACATATATATATATTAAATACTATACATTACATAATATATATTTGTTATATATATATTATTATCCATCTATTTAAATGTCATGTATATTTATATATACATATACACCTATGTATATATATATACCCATTTTCTTGTAAGATTATCCAAGGACATAATATCCATGCCTCCCATGAAATTCTCATTATTTCAAAAATGGAATGTTATCGGGATTCCATCATTCCTCACGAATTCCTGATACAAGTTTTTACATCATCGATTCTCAACTAATAATTTAAAATTTTCCATCTCTTTTTTTTATCTAATTAAACGTAGAAATTTTATGGGGTTTACAGTACAAATGGATTACTGAGGTTCAAGGGTAGAGTATGTGTTCCCGAGGATCCAGAGATCATGAGATTGATTATATCAGAGGCTCACTCATCGAGGTATACGATTCATCCGGGGAGTACCAAGATGTATCAAAACCTTCAGAAGGTTTATTAGTGGTCTGGAATGAAAAGAGACATTGCTAAATATGTCGCTAGATGTCTCGTCTGTCGACAGGTGAAGGCAGAGCATTAAAAGCCTGCAAGGTTATTGCAGCCTCTATCGATACCTACATGCAAGTGGGAGCACGTCACCATGGATTTTATGATGGGTTTACCGAGGACCCACAGAGGTCATTATGCCATTTGGGTGATTGTGGATCGGTTGACAAAGTCAGCCACTTCTTAGCTATGAAAGCTACAGATGCTCTGAGTCAGTTAGTGAACTTGTATGTTCAAGAGATAGTTCGGTTACATGGTGTTCCGGTGAGTGTTGTTTCTAATTGGGATGCCCGCTTCACTT
This sequence comes from Firmiana major, assembly GCA_033439115.1. Classification (NCBI taxonomy): domain Eukaryota; kingdom Viridiplantae; phylum Streptophyta; class Magnoliopsida; order Malvales; family Malvaceae; genus Firmiana; species Firmiana major. The sequence continues at coordinate 13,238,170 of CM065898.1, read as the reverse complement.
CCCATTTTTGGGAACACTTTTAGGAAGCGATGGGGACCCAATTAACTTTTAGCACCATTTTTCATCCTCAAACAGATGGTCAGTCAGAGAGGACTATACAGACCCAGGAGGATATGTTGAGAGCGTGTGTGCTAGATTTTAGAGGCTCATCGGATGATCACCTACTATTAGCCGACTTTGCTTATAATAACAGTTATCATGTGAGTATCGGGATAAATCCATATGAGGCACTGTATGGACGCAGATGTCGATCCTTTATTAGATGAGAGGAGGTTGGTGACAGATAAATTTTTGCTCCCGATTTAGTGCAGCAAGCCTCTGAGGACATCTAGTTGATATGTGAGAGGTTAGGGACAGCTCAGAGCCAGCAAAACAGTTATGCTGACAGGAGACAGAGACCACTAGAGTTTATTATAGGTGAGTCAATATTCTTGAGAGTTTCTCCCTCGAAAAGGATTATGAGGTTTGGTAAGAAGGGTAAGTTGAGCCCTCGATATATCGGACTCTTCAAGATTCTGGAGAGAGTGGGAGATAAGGCTTATAGGTTTGCATTACTGTCGATATATCGGACCCTTCAAGATTGTCAAATTCTGGTGTTTAAATAAAGGCAGATCTATCTCTTACCCAAGGAGATCGATCTGATGAGTCAAATTCTATAAAACCCGATAGCTGAATCTTCATTTTCCATGAGACATCCCAAAAATCCTCCATTTTAACAATAACCTAGCTTTCTCACTCTAAGAATCATCACTTTTCAATCAATTTTGAGAGAAGTTCCTTTGAACAAAGTTGTTCCTAGTGAGGAAGTGAACAACATAGTCAAAGATTGGAAGCTCAAACTTTGGATTGAAGGAGTAAAGAGGTTTTTCCCCAATTTGGCAAAAAGAGGAAAAAGTCAAGCTAGGTAAGATTTCCATACACCATCTTCTAGTATGCTAATGAAGACATTTTGATGAGTGGATTGGTGTATATAATGTTAGCTGAAATATTCATGTACATGCTTAAACAACCATGACCTAGAATGGGCTTAGTAGGAGAGAAAGTTGAAATGGCATGGAGTTGATGATGGTTTAAACATTTAGAGATGTTAGTAAGCATGTATAGATTACTTTAAGATAACTTTGTGAAATCCATATGTTGGAATAGACGATAATTGGAAATGGGCATAAGAGGTGTTTGATAAATTGCTATAGTGAAGGAAATGATGAACTAGAGGCATTATGAGCTTAATGCCAATTCAGTGTGAATCACTATACCTAAAGATTTCAATAGATTCTCGAGAATGAATAGAGCAATCGAAATGGACTTAAGAGAAAGTGAGGCCTTATAAGTGTTAATGAAAACAATATGTCGAATCGAACATCATAAACGTGAGAATTGTGTTATATTGGGTTAAATTGATGTGATAAGTAATTTCGTGTAGCCCCAGAGATTTCATTGGAAGTGAATCGAACTGCACGATCGAGCAGCTCTGAGGAAGCGGAATCACTTGAGGCGATTCCAGGTAAGGGAATTTAGTGAGTATCTAGAGGTTGCTGCACGTATTTTGAGGGTGTTTATAAAGCTTTGTAATTGCTTGGTTATCTAAAAAAGAATTAATGATTTGTACGAACAATTTCAGATATGGATGATTTTGGTTATGGAACTGAATCTTACAAAAATGGGCAATAAGGCTAATAATTGCATGAAACATCATGTTTTGATATTTTTATGAAACACCTTGCTTTGTTTTAAGAAAAATTTATGGATAGGTTGGCTATTGACTTCATAAATTTGTGAAATAGCACGAGTCCAGTGCTAACTGTGATTTGAACGTGTTTTGTTGAAATAGAGCCACCTATCAGATTTATGTGAGCTAAAATCGTGGTGAAGCTTCGCTCGCACTAGATTTTGATATTTAATATGCATGAAATGTGCTGGAGCCTAGCTTGAACCGTGTTTTGAGTTGTGATGTTTTACAAGCCGTGCTGGAGCTTTTACTCATACGTGGGTTTTCATTAATTTTCTTATGCATATAACCGTATTGGAGTTATGCTCGTACGTGATTTCCTCATTATTTGTTATGCATAAAGTCGTACTAGAGTGTTGCTCGTTCGAGGATATTTATTGACGTTGCATGAAATCATGCTAAAGCTTTGCTCGTACTGGAGTTTTCACACTGTGATATGTAATGAGTCATGCTGGATGCCTCGTGTAGAATTTATGTCACACAGATGAGATGCTCGCACGAGCTGTGCTGGATGCCTTGTGTAGACAGCTAGTCATACAGATGAGATGCTCGCACGTGCACTTGAGACTGAGTAGGTTATACATGGTATGAGGTAGATAAGACCTATGGTAGGCACCCCCAACCATGATATGGGTCCACAGAGTATGTTGTACCATGTATATCACATGGAGTATGCTGTACCGTGAGGTTATGATATTGATTTGAAAGTCAGGCGGTAGAATTAACCCACCTATGTGCCAGTATGATGCCCCGCACACCAGGATCCATGTGGTCTGGGATGATAATGACATAGTTGGCCAATAAAGTCCTCGATTAGATATAATGACCACCTGTCTCACATGACATCACATGGTTTTATATACTGAACATGATTTGTGTTGTCCAGGGTAGACTCGATGGGGGGGTCTAACCTTATGGGATGTTTTTAAAAGGATGATATGCTGACTGTGATGAGTTTTACTAAATTTTGATTTGATGTTAAGCCCTGAGGAATGGTTTTTATGATGAGTTTTATCATGATGAGCATGAGAGGTTTTACATGATGATTTTCCATGTTTACATGCCTACTTTCATGTCTTCTTTTCAGTACATAATATATGTATATACATGTAGCATAGTTTTAATATTTTCTCATGCTCTGGATATAAATGATTTTTATGCCATGACATTATAAGCATGTAGATAGTGTAGATATCTACAATGCTTGCATTATTGCCTTACTGAACGTGTGGTTGCTCATCCCTATCATTTTCCCCCTCTATAGAGCACACACAGTAGTCTTGTGAGGGATTGAGGAGTTGTATCTGGACATCTACTGCTCTCCATTACCAAAAGGTATACACACATGAAATCATTTTGTATCTAAACATGTAATAGCGCAGTAATCATTTTTGAATTGTAATATAGAGGATGTAAGTGTTAGCAAACATATGTAAGTATAGAACTTAAACTTTCAAATGTATGTGTTTGTTGTTGATTAATTGAAAGATAAATGGTAAATGATAACTAATACTGACTCATAGCCCAATTATTATTGGTGAGAGTTGTTCACGACCGGGAAAGGAAATGAAAAAGTGAAAAATTTATGGTGATTCTCAGATGAAAACGATGGAAAGGGTTCATGACATCACGAGACACCCATATCTCTAACATGCATCCCTTACCTAATTGGCAGTGCAAACTTCTTAAGTGTGCCTAAACCTAAAAATTCATAAACATCATCGTACGAACCAATAAGAAAGAGCTACAAAGATTCAATGGTGGAAGCTAAAAAAAGAGTGCCATGCAGTATATAGAAATAGTTAGACCCAAAAAGAAGATTGAACAATAGAGTAGAACCTCAATACAATGTGGAATAAGATGGTGGAACACATTCCGGAGGTGGGCAAGAGATACTAAAAGTATCAAATAGAAAAGCACCGATAGGAAAAGATGTAATATGGTGGACTGAATCAGTTAAGGAAGCTATAAGGGCTAAGAGAGATTGTTATAGGGCTTTGAAGACAAACAACACTGATTAAAGCTTCATAAAATACAAGTTAACTAGGAAGAAGGCAAAGAGGGCGGTTGTAAACCCCACAAATTTCCTACGTTTAATTAGATTATATAAAAATGGAAATATTATATTTTAATGGAAGTGTGAATATTCGTTGTAGGGCTCAAGGAATATAGGAGCCGAGAAGCCCGTGAATGATCGGGAACCCAAAGATACAAGAAATGATAAAGCAAATGCAAGCAGGAATGATTTGGAAAATTTTAATTTGTTAGTTGAAAATAGTTGATGTAAAAAAAAAAAAAACTTGTATCGAGAATTTATGAAGAATGATGGAATCCCGATACTATTTCGTTTTCAGAATAATAAAAATTTCATGGAAGGTAAGGATATGATGTCTTTGGATAAATTATACAAGACAATGTATATATGTGATATATACATAGGTGTATATGTATATATATATATACATATATACTAGACATTTAAATAAAAGAATAATAATATATATAATATTTAGTGTGTAGTATTTAATATATAAGTGTTAATAAATAATAAATAAAGCAACAGACAAAAAAATGAAATGGGAAACAACAAATAATTAAATAAAACAACAAACAAAAAATATAACAATATAAAAGAAAAAATAAACAAATATATATTAATATAATATATATATATATATCTTAAAATAATATATATAAATATATAGCATGTACGAAATTGGCTTAGAAAAGCCAATTCTGTCTGCCACATTCGGATTGAAAGGAACAATTCAAAACAGAGGAGAGTTGGGTGGGAAACAAAAGAGGAGAAAGGAAGGAGAGGCTCGGTCGGCTGGAGAAGAAGGAGAAGGAAAAGAAAGGAAGAGAAAGAAGAGAAGGGAAGGGAGAAGAGAAGGAAGCCGATTCTACCGAGAGAGAAAGGAAAGAAAGAAAAGGGAAGCTGTCCAGCCGAGGGAGGAAGAACCAGAAAAGAAGAGAAGAGGAGAAAGGGGTTGATCGACTGGAGAAGAAGAAGAAGGAAAAGAAAGGAATGGAAAGAAGAAAAGAAGAGAAGGAGGAGCTGCTGGAACCGAGGATGTGCAAGGAGGAATCGAGGATGTGCAGGGAGGAACCGAGGATGTGCAGGGGAGGTTGAGGAAGAAGGAGAAGCAGAATCAGGATTGGAAATAAAGCTGAAACCGAGAGGAGGGGAGAAGGGAAGAGGCAAAATCGAGGAAGGAAAACTAAAGCTGGGGATCGAGAATTGAGGGAGAAACCGTGAGGCAGTGAAGCAGACAACAGCAGCTAACCGATGGAGAAAGAGAGGGAGACCGAAGGAGAATCTGAAACAGAAACCGAGAGGAAGGGGAGAGTGAGGTAAAGCTGAAGCAAAACCAGAAAAGAAAAAGGGAAGGAAGAGCTGCTGGAAATGGGAAAAGGGGAGACTGAAGAGCAAAACCGAGAACAAAAAAAAAGGAGGTAAAATACATATACGTATATATGTATATCGATGTACATGAATATATATGTATAGTATACATAAGCATGTTAGTGTAGATTGGAAGAGGAAAAAAAATGGGAGAAAAGGTAAATTTAATGTACATATATACATGTATGAATATATATGTATACATGCTTGAGATATAGGTTTAGTGTGTATTTAAGTGTGTGAAATGAAAATGAAAAAAAAGGGGGTAAAATACGTATATGTATATAAGTGTATTAATTGTACATGTATATAGATATGTGATTGCGTATAAGTATGATAAGGTAAAGTATATATATGTATGTACATGTATGTATATTCAATGTACATGTAGATAAATAGGTTGTAGATACTAGCATGTTAGTGTGAATTAAGGTGTATGTGAAATAAAAATGAGAGAGATGTGAAATAGACAATATATATATATATTTATGCGATGATGAATAAGGAAATTAATTGATAAATGAATGTGTGTATATATATATATATTTGGGTATATACATATAGGTGTATATAATGAAAAGGTATGTTAGTATATATTCATACAAAAATATATATAGACATGTGACAAGGGAAAAATAAAGATAAATAATAGTATATATATATAGGAGTATATATATATATATTCATGAGTATATACATGTAGATGTATATAATAAAGGTATATGTTAATATTTGTAGGTGCAAAATATATAAATAGTAAATAAAAAATATATAAACGTGCGTGTTGACTTAGGTACGTGCAATAATACGTACACACGCAATAGTAACAAATAGGTTACGATTTTAACGGAGTTCAAACAATTCGCATGAATATAGTGCTAAGTGTACGATTTCGGTGTAGGTGATCGTAGAAGGAATTAAGGGAGGTACTAAGAGGCGTCACCACTTGAATTCGTGAATTTCGATAGATCGAGGTAAGGGGATATAATTTAAAACGATAATAGTTAATTTCTAAACCATGATTAAGGAAAGCTTACAAAGACATGAAGTATGATTTTCATGCATGTTTCTAAATTTATATTTCTGTTCAAGAATATGCTTTCTGTATTTGTGTTTTTGAAATAAGAGCATGTCTTCTGAAATAATCTTTCGAATGAGACGATTTTATTTTGATGTTTTCGTATATGAAAACTATAGTATGTTTTGAGACTAACGGTCATTTATGTTGTATGCTTACGCATGTTAACTCGCCTGTGTGGCGTCTGAACTAGCTTGTGTGGTGTCTGAACTTCGCCTTCGTGGCACCTGTATTTCGCCTTCGTGGCGCCTGTATTTCGCCTTTGTGGCGCCTGTATTTCGCCTTCGTGGCGCCTTACTTCGCCCTTGTGGCGTCTGAAATTACCTTCGGGTTCTGAAATTACCTTCGAGTTCTGAATTGCCTCTACGGAGGATGACTTGGTTATTTGCCGCATGATGAATATGTTATTGTTGCACGATAATTATATGAGCCGATGTAGTCTCTATTTGAAAATTAAACTCTGTTTTCAGAATATGATTTTATATTATGTGATTTGACATGTATTCCTGTGTTGGAATTTTGAATGTACGAAAAGTTTACGTAATATCTGTTAAGTTCACGTACTTAAAAAATTACGTTTGAATCTCGATGTTTTCAATTTTCCTTAATCCTCGAGTATCCTTTATGTTAATTTTAGAAAGTAATCATTTTACGTACTATTATGTTTTCTACATATTTAAGTTACTAGGACCGTTTTAAATACATTGTCTTACTGGGCTTTTTCCCGAAAGCTCACACCTCTACCTCTCAGACCATTTGCAGTGATCCGTGGGAGCTACCTGTCTCGTACACGACGTAGGCTGTGGGAGGAGCTACCCTAGGCTACTTTTTGTACACGCAGAAAGGTATACATTTACATTTCTATACCAGACATATTTGTACGCACAGACACGTATATTGGGAATATTTTTGTTGGGATGTAATTTGTAAGGAAAACGATGTAAACAACATTATTTTGGGATTATATTTTGAGATGGCTAGTGTTCAAAATAGATGTATTGAGTTGTAAAGGTAGATTTGAAAAGTATGCTTGGTAGTTGTGGATATCTAGGATTGTTGGAAAGCATGCTTGGTAATTGTGGATATATAGGATTGTCGAAAACAACTGAATTGCAGGTGGGTAGGCTCATATATAAGCCATTATACTGTCGAAATTTTTATCGACCATATAAGTTAAAGTATGGAAATTAAATATAATTACGGATAAAGAATTAGGAAAAGTGTTTTGACACTGCACAGGAATACAACCTAAGTGAATAAGGGAATAAGTGGGTAAATTAAATTCAAAAAAAAAAATTTAACCCGATTTTCAAGGGTCAAGGGTCGTTAAGGTATTAAGTGGTATCAAAGTGAAGGTTGTCTAGTACTGTCATTGTCGAAAATAAGGTTTAAATTACATCCAAATGTCTGTGTTTGTCTGGTTGTAGATAATGTATACCTAATGAGTTTAAGATTTGATCTTTGGAATTATGCGTAGGTATTAGATCACTGCACGATGAGTAGGAGACGCCGACGTACTCGGAGGCAAGCTCAGCCACCTCCACCTCCTCCACCCAAGCCAAAGAGTCCTGGTACTCGTATGGCTCAGTTTGAGCAGCGACTGGAGCAGCGCCTCGAGCGAGGTTTGGAGTCGATAGCTGCCATGGTTGCCCAACACCTAGGAGCAAATGTTTCTGATTCTGCTGGCACGGCACCAATTCCTACTCCGGCGCCAACTCCTGCACAAGCACCACCACCTCTTCCTCCACAAGTTCCTCCAGTACCTATGGCGCCTCAGCCTCCTGTATAGGCCCGGAGGGAGGAGAGGAATATCTGTAGGATAAGGGATTTCCTAAAGATGAGGCCTCAAGCATTTAAGGGAATTAAGAATCTGGTAGAGGCTGAAGAATGGCTGGTGAGCCTTGGGAAGATCTTTGACTTTCTGGGGTGTTCTGATGTTGAGAAGGTCTTCATGGCCACTTACATGCTGCAGGGCCAAGCAGAGTATTGGTGGGGATCCACCAAGGTCCTTCTGACTGCTCAGCATCCGATGATTAGTTGGGATGCTTTCTCCATAGCCTTTAGGAAGCAGTATGTTCCATTAGCTGCCCAACAGAAGTTGAGATGGACTTTCTGAATTTGGTACAGGGCAGTATGACCATGGATGAGTACGAAAGTAAATTCACTATACTGATGAGGTATGATCCGGAGACGTTCCAAAATGAAGAGCGTCAGACTGAGAGGTTCCTAGTAGGGTTGAGGCCAGCTATCAGAGATTGTCTTTTGGGGTTATGGATTACTGAATTTCAGGATGCATTGGGTAGAGCACAGATGGTCGAGAGGGGCCTTAATTTCACCCAGACAGAGTATGGTTTTAAAGGAAAGACCAGAGATGAGAGTGTGTAGATGGAGTTGGTGAGACGGGATTTTTGAAGGGGCCAGCCTAAGAGGCAGAGGACATATGAGTATAGGGCTAGGATTGATAGGCCCACGACTCCTATAGCTACCCTATAGACTACCAGAGGCTTCCAGCAGTATGAGAGATTGTGCACTAGTTGTGGTAATTTCCATAGTGGTGCGTGTCACTAGTCTTCAGAGAGCTGTTTTAGGTGTGGACAGAGGGGACACCAGATTAAAGATTGCCCATTGAATAAGTTTTCACAGCTCCCAAAGCTACCACAACAACCTGAGAGGCAAGCTCCCCAGAGACAAGTCCCACAGAGACAGGCTACCGCAATAGAGAAAGGCAAGAAGCCCGTCACCTATGGGAGGGTCTTTGCTTTGGATATAGAGACTGCTGATGCCTCCGCTGAGACCATTCAGGGTAAGCTTTTAATTTGCAATCATGAGGCACATGTATTGTTTGATTCAGGCTCTCACACTCTTTCATATCACCTCATTTCGCACGTAAATTGCATGTTAAGCCTGAATCTCTAGATTTTACGTTACACATTAGTACACCCATGTATGAAACACAGAAAACTGATATGATGTGTAAGAATTGTGAAATCAAGGTAGGAGATAGGATCATGTTAGGAGACCTAATCTGGTTGAGCATGTATGGCTTTGATGTAATTTTGGGTATGGATTGGCTAGCCACCAACCGTGTAAGTTTAGATTGCTACTCTAAGATTGTAACCTTCTCCTTACCTAGTAAGTTTGAAGTATGCTTTGCTGTTAAGAAATAAATTATATGACATTGAATTTGATGAAAATTTTGATGAATGTGTTAATGTGAAGGTTATGTTGCATTCATCCTCGATACTAGTCGGGAATGTCCAAGTATTCAGGACATACCAGTGGTAAGGGAGTTCCCGGATGTGTTTCCTGATGAACTACCGGGACTACCACAGGAGAGAGAGTTAGAATTCACGATAGACTTGACACCGAAGACCCGGCCAATCTCAAAGTCTCCCTACCGGATGGACTTTGTAGATCTTGAGGAACAAAGAAAAAGGAGTTGCAAAAACCGTTAGATAAAAGAAGTTCAGAAACTCATAGGAGATAATGGGAAGGATAAAGAGAATGAAGAAAAAGAGATCAACAAAGGAAATAGTGATAATGCAAGAGCACCGTCACTATGCTGGAAGAATAAATCAGGGAATTAACGGTATAAATAAGACTCTAAAAATCACACTGCTTACATGATTGATAAAGATATGGCGTGTTCGGAGTATAGAGACATCCCTGTAAACAGGGAAAGTTTTTTGACACATGATTAAATGATTTATCAAAGTTACCCCTAATCTAAAAGGAGAAGTTCTAGAATTGATTTAGCAGGTGGTATCGAATTAATTACTCAAACCACTGTACTGAGTGACCTTGCTTGGATTAGAAATGCTGAGAGAGCAATTATAAGAACTATATGAAGGGGAGATTTTCGGACCGAGTGACCCAGTTTGGAGTGTACTGGTGTGAAAATTTAAGGAGACTCGGAGTCTCTTGGGTCACAGTGTCTTAAGAATGGGTGTAAGTATGATTTCCCAAACAGAGGTTACATGTTAATGGGAAAGATTCAAACTATTATAAAAAAATTCAGAGTTTGAGATATAAGAAACTTTGCAATATGGATTTCATTAGGGGTTACCAAAGACTCGAAAGGGGCATGATACAATCTGGGTGATCGTAGACAGATTGACTAAGAGTACCCACGTCTACTCTGATGAACCCGAATGAATTTGGAGGACCAAATTCTTTTAAGGTTGGGAGAATGTAAACCCCACAAATTTTCTACGTTTAATTAGATTATATAAAAATGAAAATATTATATTTTAATGGAAGTGTGAATGTTCGTTGTAGGGCTCGAGGAATATAGGAGCCGAGAAGCCCACAAATGACCGGGAACCCGAAGATACAAGAAATGATAAAGCAAATGCAAGCACGGAGGGATTTGGAAAATTTTAATTTGTTAGTTGAAAATAGTTGATGTAAAAAAAAAACTTGTATCGAGAATTTATGAAGAATGATGGAATCTCGATACTCTTTCATTTTCGAAATAATGAAAATTTCATGGAAGGCAAGGATATGATGTCTTTGGATAAATTATACAAGACAATGTATATATGTAGATATATACATAGGTGTATATGTATATATATATATATATACATATATACTAGACATTTAAATAAAAGAATAATAATATATATAGCATATATATAATATTTAGTGTGTAGTATTTAATATATAAGTGTAATAAATAATAAATAAAGCAAGAGACAAACAAAAAAAATGAAATGGGAAACAACAAATAATTAAATAAAACAACAAACAAAAAAATATATCAATACAAAAGAAATAATAAACAAATATATATATATATATTAATATAATATATATATATATAAATATATAGCATGTACGAAATTGGCTTAGAAAAGCCAATTTCGTCTGCCACATTCGGATTGAAAGGAACAATTCGAAACAGAGGAGAGTTGGGCAGGAAACAGAATAGGAGAAAGGAAGGAGAGGCTCAGTCGGCTAGAGAAGAAGGAGAAGGAAAAGAAAGGAACAGAAAGAAGAGAAGGGAAGGGAGAGGAGAAGGAAGCCGATTCTGCTGAGAGAGAAAGGAAAGAAAGAAAAGGGAAGCTGTCCAGCCGAGGGAGGAAGAAAGAAACCAGAAAAGAAGAGAAGAGGAGAAAGGGGTTGATCGGCTGGAGAAGAAGGAGAAGGAAAAGAAATGAAGGGAAAGAAGAAAAGAAGAGAAGGAGGAGCTACTGGAACCGAGGATGTGCAGGGAGGAACCGAGGATATGCAGGGAAGGTTGAGGAAGAAGGAGAAATAGAGAAGCAGAATCGGGACTGGAAATGAAGCTGGAACCAAGAGGAGGGGAGAAGGGAAGAGGCGAAACCGAGGAAAGAAAACTGAAGTTGGGAACCGAGAATTGAGGGAGAAACCGTGAGGCAGTGAAGCAGACAACAGCAGCTAACCAAGGGAGAAAGAGAGGGAGACCGAAGGAGAATCTGAAATAGAAACCGAGAGGCAAGGGAGAGTGAGGCAAAGCTTAAGCAAAACTAGAAAAGAAAAAGGGAAGGAAGAGCTGCTGGAAAAGAGAAAAGGGGAGACTGAAGAGCAAAATCGAGAACAAAAAAAAAGGAGGTATAATACATATACGTATATATGTATATCGATGTACATGAATATATATGTATAGTATACATAAGCATGTTAGTGTAGATTGGAAGAGACCAAAAAAAAAGGAGAAAAGGTAAATTTAATGTACATATAGACATGTATGAATATATATGTATACATGCTTGAGATATAGGCTTGGTGTGTATTAAAGTGTGTGAAATGAAAATGAAAAAAAAAGGGGTAAAATACATATATGTATATATGTGTATTAATTGTACATGTATATAGATATGTGATTGTGTATAAGTATGATAAGGTAAAGTATATATATGTATGTACATGTGTGTATATTCAATGTACATGTAGATAAATGGATTGTAGATACTAGCATGTTAGTGTGAATTAAGGTGTATGTGAAATAAAAATGAGAGAGATGTGAAATAGACAATATATATATATATTTATATTTATGTGATGATGAAGAAGGAAATTAAATGATAAATGAATGTGTATATATATATATATATACATATATATATATATATATATGTATATATATATATATATATATATATTTGGGTATATACATATAGGTGTATATAATGAAAGGGTATGTTAGTATATATTCATACAAAAATTTATATAGACATGTGACAAGGGAAAAATGAAGATAAATAATAATATATATAGGAGTATGTATATATATATATATATATATATATATATTCATGAGTATATACATGTAGATGTATATAATAAAGGTATATGTTAATATTTGTAGGTACAAAATATATAAATAATAAAGAAAATATGTAAGCGTGCATGTTGACTTAGGTACGTGCAATAATACGTACACACACAGTAGTAACGAATAGGTTACGATTTTAACGCAGTTCAGACAATTCGCATAAATAGGGTGCTAAGTGTACGATTTCGGTGTAGGTGATCGTAGAAGGAATTAAGGGAGGTACTAAGAGGCATCAGCACTCGAATTTGTGAATTTCGATAGATCGAGGTAAGGGGATATAATTTAAAATGGTAATAGTTACTTTCTGAACCATGATTAAGGAAAGCTTACAAAGACATGAAGTATGATTTTCATGCATGTTTCTAAATTTATATTTCTGTTCAAGAATATGCTTTCTGTATTTGTGTTTTTAAAATAAGAGCATGTCTTCTGAAATAATCTTTCGAATGAGACGATTTTATTTTGATGTTTTCGCATATGAAAACTATAGTATGTTTTGAGACTAAGGGCCATTTATGTTGTATGCTTACGTATGTCAACTCGCTTGTGTGGCGTCTGAACTCGCTTGTGTGGCGTCTGAACTTCGCCCACGTGGCGCCTGTATTTCACCTTTGTGGTGCCTGTATTTCGCCTTCGTGGCGCCTGTACTTCGCCTTTGTGGCATCTGAAATTACCTTCGGGTTCTAAAATTACCTTCGAGTTTTGAATTCCCTCTACGGAGGATGACTTGGTTATTTCTCGCATGATGAATATGTTATTGTTACACAATAATTATATAGGCCGATGTAGTCTCTATTTGAAAATTAAACTCTGTTTTCAGAATATGATTTTATATTATGTGATTTGACATGTATTCCTGTGTTGGAATTTTGAATGTACGAAAAGTTTACGTAATATCTGTTAAGTTCACGTACTTAAAGAATTACGTTTGAATCTCGATGTTTCCGATTTTCCTTAATCCTCGAGTATCCTTTATGTTAATTTCAGAAAGTAATCATTTTACGTACTATTATGTTTTCTACATATTTAAGTTACTAGGACCGTTTTAAATACATTGTCTTATTGGGCTTTTTCCCGAAAGCTCACCCCTCTACCTCTTAGACCATTTGCAATGATCCGTGGGCGCTACCTGTCGCATACACGACGTAGGCTGTGGGAAGAGCTACCCTAGGCTACTTTTTGTACACGCAGAAAGGTATACATTTACATTCCTGTACCAGACATATTTGTACACACAGACACGTATATTAGGAATATTTTTGTTGGGATGTAATTTGTAAGGAAAACGATGTAAACAACATTATTTTGGGATTATATTTTGAGATGGCTAGTGTTAAATCAAAATAGATGTATTGAGTTGTAAAGGTAGATTTGAAAAGTATGCTTAGTAGTTGTGGATATCTAGGATTGTTGGAAAGCATGCTTGGTAGTTGTGGATATCTAGGATTGTCGAAAACAACTGAATTGCAAGTGGGTAGGCTCATATATAATCTGTTATGCTGCCAAAATTTTTATCGGCCATATAAGTTCAAGTATGAAAATTAAATATAATTACAGATAAAGAATTAGGAAAAGTGTTTTGACACTGCACAGGAATACAACCTAAGTGAATAAGAGAATAAGTGGGTAAATTAAATTCAAAAAAAAAAATTTCCCCCGATTTTTAAGGGTCAAAGGTCGTTATAGCGGTGGGAGAAGCTAAGGCAAAGGTTGTGAAAGAGATTTATAATAAGTTGGACATAAAGGAGGGAGAGAAAAAGATTTATAGATTAGCGCGAGTAAGAGAGATGAGGAGTTGGGATTTTGGAGTTGTGAAATGTATCAAGGATAACCATCAAAGGACTTTAATTGAGGACTATGATATTAAAGAAAGGTGGCATGATTATTTCAACAAACTATCTAATGACGAACAAAACCAAATTGTGGAAAATATCTCGGTGCCTCTCAAACATTTAAACCAATACTATATGCGTAGAATCAAAGAGATTGAGGTAAATTAGGCATTAAAGAGGATGAAGACAGGGAAAGTTGTTGGCCTGATGAAATTCCTATTGAAGTTTGGAAATGCCTTGGAGAGGTTGAAGTTAGGTGGTTGACAAATCTTTTTAATAAGATTTGGTGCACTAACAAGATACCTAAAGAATGAAGAAAGAGTGCATTGGTACCTCTCTGTAAGAACCGGGGAAATATTCAAAGTTGCTCTATCGAGGCATAAAAATAATAAGTTACAAGATAAAATTGTGGAAAATAGTGACTGAATGAAAATTAAGAAAAACTGTAAAGATATCGAAGAATTAGTTTGGTTTAACGCCTAGCTAATCAATTATGGGAGCAATACAGTTGCTTAGACAACTTATGGAGTGTTCTCGAGTACAAGGGAAAGATGTTCATTTGGTCTTTATAAACTTGAAGAAAGCATATGATAAAGTGCCTAGGGAGGTGTTATGGTGATCTTTAATGAAGAAAAAAGTCCCTGTGAAATATGTTGAAATAATTAACGATGTGTATGGAGATGGGAGGACACATGTAAGGATGTCGGAGGGCAAATAAGTGAATTTTTAGCACTGTAAGTTTACATCAAAGGTCAACGTTAAGACCATTTTTGTTCGCTATAGTAATGGACGAGCTAAAAAAATTCATCCAAGATAATGTACCTTGGTGTATGATGTTTGCAGATAATATTGTCTTGCGTGCTAAGATTAAAGTGAAGTTCAATACCAAGTTAGTACTATGGAGACAAACATTAGAGGTAAGAGAATTTAGACTAAGCAAAGCAAAGACTGAACACGTGAATTGTAAATTCAGTCTAGACAAAAGGACGATAGAAACACAATGATGCTAGATGGGATGGCGATCCCTAAGAGGGATCATGTTATGACCCTTTTTCTTCCTTTTTATCTAAAAATCACCATAAATTTTTTACTTTTTCATTTCCTCACCCGGTCGTGAACAATTCTCAACAACAACAGTTGGGATATGAGTCAGTACTAATCATCATTTACCAATCATCTTTCAATTAATCAAAAACAAGAACATACATTTGATAGTTTAAGTTCTATATTTGTACATATTTGCTAACACATACATCTCCATATTACAATTCAAAACGAATACTGTGTCATTTCATGTTTAGATACAAAAAGAATTCCTGTGTGTATACCTCTTAGCAATGAAGAGCAGTGGATATCTGATTAGAACACCTCAGTCCTTCACTAGGCTACTATGTGCACTCTGTAGAGGGGGAAAGTGAATGGGATGAGCAACCACACGCTCAGTAGGCAATAATGCAAGCATGGTAGATAACTACACTATCTACATGCTTATAATGTCATGCTTAAAGATCATTAATATCCGGAGCATGAGGAAATATTAAAACTATGCCACATGTATATACATATATCATGTACTGAAAAACATGAAAATAGGCATGCAAACATGGAAAGCCATCATGTAAAACTTCTATGCTCATGGTAATAAAACTCATCAAAATAAGGAAAAATCATCACAAAACCATCCCTCAGGATTTAGCACTTTCTCAAAACACAGCAAAACTCATCATAAACAGTAATACAATCTCTTTAAAAAAAACATCCCACAAGGTCTGACCCCTCCCTCGGGTCTACCCTGGACAACACAGATCATGCTCAGTGTATAAAACCATGTGATATCATGTGAGACAAGTGGTCACTATATATATCAAGGACTATGTTGGCCAACCACATGGATCCCGGTGTGCGAGGCATCATGCTGGAACGGAGGTGAGTTAGTCCTATGCCAAACTTTCAAATCAACATCATAACGTCACGGTACAACGTATCCCATGTGATATACACGGTACAATATACTCTATGGACCCATATCATGGTTGTAGGTGCCTGCCATAGGTCATATCCACCCCATGCCATGTATAACCTATGTAGTCTCAGGTGCACGTACGAGCATCTCATCCGTGTGACTAACAGTCTACACGAGGCATCTAGCACGGCTCGTACGAGCATCTCATCCGTGCGACACAAAGACTACACGAGGCATCCAGCAAGACTCATTTCATATCACAATGTGAAAACCAGTGCGAGCTAAGCTCTAGCACGATTCATGCATCATCAATAAATTCCCTAGTATGAGTAACGCTCTAGAACAACTTCATGCATAAAAATTAATGAGGAAATCACGTACGAGCATAGCTCCAATACGGTTATATGCATAAGAAAATCAATGTAAATCCACGTACGAGCAAAAGCTCCAGTACAGCTTGTAAAACATCACAACTCAAAACATGGTGCGAGCTAGGCTCTAGCACATTTTCGACATATTTAAAACATCAAAATCCAGTGCGAGTGAAGCTCCAGCATGATTTAACTCATATAAGTCCGATAGGCGGCTCCATTTCAATAAAATGCATTAATATCAAAATTTGCACCTGACTCGTTCTATTTCATTAAATCATGAAAATCAAATAGCCAGCTTATCCATCAATTTGCTTAAACCAAAGCAATGTATTTCATAAAAACGTCAAAACGTGATGCTTATGCAATTATTAGCCTTACTACTCGTTTTACAAGATTCACTTCAAATACCAAATAATCTACATTCTTAGTTGTTCACATAAATCATTACTTCCCTTCTAGATAACCATCACAATTTTTCAATACCCTATAATCACCCTCAAAATACGTGTAGCTATCTCTAGGTACTTACAAAATTCCCTTACTTAGAATTGCGTCGAGTGATTCCACTTCCTTAGAGCTGCTCAACCGTGCAGTTCGATTCGTTTCCAATGCAATCTCTGGAGCTGCACCAAAATTACTTATCTCATCAATTCAATCCAAAATAATACAACTCTTGTGTTTACTATAGTCGATTCGACTTATAGTTTTTCATTAACACTTATAAGGCCTCTTTTCCTCTTATGTCCCTTTCGATCGTTCTATTCTTTTCTCAAGAATCTATTGAACTCTTAAGGCCTATTAATTCACACTAAACCAGCATTAAGCTCATAATGCCTCTAGTTCACCATTTCCTTTGCTATGGCAATTTATCAAACACCTCTTATGCCTATTATTAACCATCATCTATTCCAACATATATATTTCACAAAACTATCTTAGAATTATCTATACATGCTTATATCATCATCAACTCCGTGTCATTTCAATTTTCTCTCACTAAACCCATTTTAGGTCATGGTTGTTTAAACATGTAAATGAGTATTTCATCCAACATTATATACACCAATATACTCATCAAAATGTCTACATTAACATACTAGAAGATGGTGTATAGAAATCTTACCTAGCTTGACTTTTTTCCTCTTTTGCTAAAATAGGGAAAAACCTATTTTCTCCTTCAATCCAAGGTTTGAGCTTCCACTCTTTGACTATGTTGTTCACTCCCTCACTAGGAACAGCTTTGCTCTAATCGCTTTTCCTCAAATCTTTATGGAAGGGGGTGCATTCTAGAGTGAGAAAACTAGGTTGTTGAAAATGGAGGAAATTTGGGTTGTCTCGTGGAAATGAAGATTCAGCTGCCCAGTTTTTATAGAGAACGCATTATGAGATCGATCTCCAAGGGTAGGAGATCGATCTGCCCTTGCTTAAATTCCTTTAAAAATTTTGACTTGTAGACCATGAGATTGATCTGCTCAAGGGAATAGGATCGATCTTTGTTCATGGGGTGGGATCGATCTGGTTCAGGCAGAGAGTTTCAGAGATCGATCTGGCCTTAAATGGAGATCGATCTGGCCTATCCAGAGGCTATTGGAGATCGATCTACCGTAGGGAGGAGATCTATCTTGTCTAAGCCGAGGCAACTTGAGATCGATCTGCCTTGCAATGAGATCGATCTACCCTGTATTCTGTAGCATTCCAATTGCAATTTTCCAAATTTTCCCAAAGTTAAACTCTCATTCAATTACTTCAATATCCATTTTGCATTTCATTCACACTTAACACTCAAAGACATCCAATTCTTATGATTCATATATTGTATAATTTGTCTGTACATCATGGGAATCATAAGATTACATAGAAATTTATGGGTCTTACATTCCTCCCTTCCTTCAAGAAATTTGGTCCTCTAAATTGGAACCAAGTTAACCTGAGGACAACTCAGGTTACTTCTCTTACATCATACTCTCAAATTCCCATGTAGCTTCATCCGGAGTTTGGTATTGCCAAAGAACTTTCACTAAGGGGATCGCCTTCAACCTTAGTACCTTCTCTTTCCTTTCCAGTATCCGAACCGACTTTTCAACATACGACATACTCTCATTGAGCTCCAATGGCTCATATTTTATCACATGTTCCGGGTCCGGGTGGTACTTCTGAAGCATCGAGACATGAAGACGTTATGAGCACCTGCTAACTCTAGTGGCAATCTTATCTCCCACTCTCTCCAAAATCTCAAAGGGTTAAATATACCGAGGGCTCAACTTCCCTTTCTTACGAAATCTCATAATCCCCTTCGAGGGAGAAACTTTCAAGAATACAAACTCACCCACAGTAAACTCCAGTGGTCTTGTCTCCTGTCAGCATAACCCTTTTGCCGGCTCTGAGCTTTCCATAATCTCTCATATATCAATTGGACGTCCTTAGAGGCTTGTTGTGCTAAGTCGGGAGGAAAAATCTGTCTGTCACTAACCTCTTCCTATCCAATAGGGGATCAGTATCTGCGTCCATACAGTGCCTCATATGGTGCCATCCTGATACTCATATGATAGCTGTTATTATAGGTGAACTCGGCTAACGATAGGTGATCATCCCAGGACCCTCCAAAATCCAGCACACACTCTCTCAACATATCCTCCAAGGTCTGTATAGTCCTCTTTAACTGACCATGTGTCTGAGAATGAAAAACGATGCTAAAACTCAAGTGGATCCCCATCGCTTCATAAAAATGTTCCCAAAAATGGGAAGTGAAGCGGGCATCCCGATCAAAAGTAACGCTCACTGGAACACCATGTAACCGAACTATCTCTCGAACATACAAGTTCACCAATTAACTCAAAGTATCGGTAGCTCTCATAGCTAAGAAATGGGCTGACTTTGTCAACCGATCCATAATAACCCAAATGGCATCATGACCTCTGAGGTCCTCGATAAACCCATCACAAAATCCATGGTGACGTGCTCTCACTTCAATGTCGGTATCGGTAGAGGCTGCAATAACTCTGTAGGCTTCTGGTGCTCTACCTTTACCTGCTGACAAACGAGACATCTAGCGACATATTCAATAATGTCTCTTTTCATTCCAGACTACCAATAAACTTTTTGAAGGTTTTGATACATCTTGGTACTCATCGGATGTATCGTATACTTTGTTAAGTGAGCTTTTGCTAAATTAATATCCTAATTTCTGGATTATCGGGAACAGACACTCTGCCACTGAACCTCAGTAATCCATCTGTACCTAGTTCAAAATTAGTACTCACACTTGTTTGTACCTGACTCAACCAATCGGTACACTGTCGATCACTCTGTTGAGCCTGTCGAATACGACCAATTAATTCTGACTCCAATCTCAAACTAGACATAACATCAAATCTCTCCATATTAGGATGGGCTACATCCAAACTAAGGTTCGTAAACTGTTCCAACAACTTATAGTCCCGAACCATTATATAAGACACCAACCCGAGGCTCTTCTTACTCAAGGCATTGGCAACTATATTCGCTTTACCCGAGTGGTACCTGATTTTACAATCATAATCCTTCTGGAGTTCGAGCCATCTTCTGTGTCTCATATTCAACTCTTTCTACGAAAACAAACACTTAAGGCTCTTGTGATTCGTATATACCTAAAATTTCTCACCATAGAGATAGTGTCGCCATATCTTCAATGCAAACACTACGACCGTTAACTCTAAATCATGAGTCGAATAGTCCCTCTCGTGATCCTTTAACTGTCTGGATCCATATGTAACTACCTTCCCATCCTACATAAGTACACAGCCCAGTCCCTAGTGTGATGCATCCGTATACACAGAGAAACCTCCTGAGCTGGTAGCAATGGTGAGAATCGGAGCAGTAGTCAACTGGCGCTTAAGCTCCTAAAAACTCCTCTCACATGCCTCGTCCCACACAAATTTAACATCCTTCTGTGTGAGATGTGTCAGCGGAGCAGCTAGTCTGGAGAAACCCTCAACAAATCCCCGATAATACCCTGCCAATCCAAAAAAACTTCTTCTCTCAATGACTGTCTTGGGCTGTTCCCACTGTACAATTGCTCCAATCTTAGATGGATCCACTGATACCCCATCAGTCGATACAAAATAACCCAGAAATGAGATCTGCTCTAACCAAAAGTTACACTTACTGAGTTTAGCATATAACTCCTTCTCTCGAAGGGTCTGCAGAACTATCCTCAAGTGATGCTCATGATCTTCCTAGGACTTGGAATAAACCAAAATATCGTCAATGAACACTATCACAAACTGGTCCAGGTATGGCTTAAATACATCATTCATCAAAGCCATAAATGTTGCGGGGGCATTCATCAATTCGAATGGCATAACCAAAAACTCGTAATGGCCATAACGGGTACGAAATGTTGTCTTAGGTACATCTCTACTTCGTATCCTCAACTAATGGTACCTAAATTGCAAATTTATCTTAGAAAAGACCTGTGCTCCTTGGAGCTGATCCAACAAATCATCAATGCATGGAAGGGGGTACTTGTTCTTAATAGTGGCCTTATTCAACAATCGGTAATCTATACATAATCGGAGGCTCCCATCCTTCTTCTTTATAAACAAAATCGGAGCTCCATAGGGTGAGACACTCGGTCTAATAAACCCCTTCTCTAACAACTCTTGTAACTGCTTCTTTAGCTCTTCCAACTCAATCGAAGCCATCCTATATGGTGGTTTAGATATCGACTTTGTACTAGGTACCAACTTTATACAAAACTCCATTCCCTGTCAGGTGGCAGCCCTGGTAATTCGTCTGAAAAGACATCAAGAAATTCAGCAATCACTGGAATGTTTCTCAATTTCGGATGTGCCTTATCTGTGTCAACCACGTAGACAATGAACCCTTCACATCATCCTTTCCACCGTTAGTAACATAGGTTATCACATTAACATTCATGATTAACAAGCAAATTCATCTCTTAAATAAGATAATTAAAAATTATACTCTTATCATATACAATAATCATGTTCGTTCATTTCTTTTCAACAAAACTTACAATAAGATTATCTATCTCTGGAAACATCACTGTCTTAGCAAACCAATCCAAAATAGCATGATTTTAGCCAACTAATCTATTCCTAAAATTACATCAAAGTCGCTCATATTGAGTAGATTAAGGTCGATCATCATATCTTTCCCTCCTATTTTCAGTCTACAATCCTTATACATATATTCAGTCAATTGTTATTCATAGGTATGGAAATCATCAACATTCTATCTAACACTGTAGGCTTTTCATGCTTCAACAACTTATGTGCAAAGGAAGGCGATATAAAGGAATGCGTGGCACCAGGATCAAATAATACATATGCTTCTAAATCAAAAATTAGGATGGTACCCTTAATCACATCTGTTGAAGTGTCTGCGATATCTTGGTCCAATGCATGTACTCGTCCTCTACCAACCGCCTGTTTCCCTTTTTTCTCAGCTATAGCTTTTCTCCTTGGTGCAGAAGCCTCAACAGGAGCTCTCTCTGACTCCTTGCCCTTCTGTGGGGCAATCTCAATCATCTCTTGATAATACCTCGCGATATGTCCTAGCTTTCCACATCCATAACACACAACATGGGTCATCGGACAAGGCGTGGTACCATGAAATCTACCACATCTCCTATATTGATCGGTAGTATGCCATGGTCCTCCAATGACTACACCTCTCGGTGGAGCTAAAGCTGGGTACACAAGAGGTTTAGCAGCTCTCTCCTGCACCTCCTCAATCTTAGGCCTCTTCTCAAACAGTCTCTAACCTCCTCTCCTGGCCACTCTATCAATCCCCGATCTCTTTCGATCTCTATCTCTCCTGCCACTAGCCTTTCCAAATTCAGAGGCATTCTGCTCAAAGTCCTGTTCACATAACTGCGCCCTGCACGCACTACCTTTTCATAAGTGAGGATGTCAAAAGGAGCCAATTTGGATCTGATGGCTGGTCTCAGTCCATCCATGAACTTTTGGACCATCATAGCCTCATTACTCAATGTATCAGGGTCATATCTCCCCAAGGATATGAACTTGGACTTATACTCATCCACAGACTAGTTCCCCTGAACCAAATTCATAAACTCCATTCTCAACTTCCTCCGTGAAGTGGCGGGAATGTACTACCTCCTAAAGGCCTCCAAGAATATCTCTCATGTGATCACTGAGTGGCGAGCCCTCAGAATGGATACGGTGGATCTCTACCAGTGTTTTGCCTCACCTTTCAATAGAAATACAGCAAAGGAAACTTTCTCAGCAGATGTGCATATGAAAAACTCATACAACTTTTCCATTTCATATACCCAATCCTCAGTCACAACCAGGTCCTTCACTCCTCTGAATACTGGAGGTTTCAACTCCTGGAACTGCCTTAACTTGCTGAACTCACAATCATAACCCAAGTCAATTTCGCTCGACTGTGGAGCGATAGGAGAAGCCGTATCCTGTACAACAGTTCCTGTAGCCTGAGGCCTCTCTGCCTCTGCAGTCGCCTGTCCAGTAGTAGCAGGCTGTACAGCTGGACCTCGTCTATCGCCAGCACCCAACGCCTGTGTGACTATCTCCACAAGGCTCTCAATACTCTGCTCTATCCTAGTGAAGTGTGTCTCGATATCCCCTGGTCATTCAACAGGGTCTTATGGAGCCTGATCAGTCTGTGCTTCTGCACGGCTCTCAAGCCTGCCCCTATGGCCTTTAGCACGTGTACCCACCCCTCTACCTCGGCGTGTAACAGGCATAATGCCTAAATTCCTATATCCATACCATATATTAGTCTTATTCTATCTTGGTATATACAGTTATATCTAAACAAAAACATAGTAATATGGGGATGTAACTTTTCTACTTATTAATATCGACTCATATCTGGTCAACTTAGCTCTGATATCAATCTCTGTCATGACCTTTTTCTTCATTTTTATTTAAAAATCACCATAAATTTTTCACTTTTTCATTTCCTCACCCAATCGTGAACAATTCTCAACGACAAAGTTGGGCTATGAGTCAGTACTAATCATTATTTACCAATCATCTTTCAATTAATCAAAAATAAGAACATACATTTGATAGTTTAAGTTTTATACTTATACATATTTACTAACACTTATATCCCCTATATTACAATTCAAAATGAATACTGTGTCATTTCATGTTTAGATATAAAAAGAATTCCTATGTGTATACCTCTTGGTGATGGAGAGCAGCGGATATCCGATTACAACACCTTAGTCCTTCACTAGGCTACTATGTGTACTCTATAGAGGGGGAAAGTGAATGGGACGAGCAACCATATGCTCAGTAAGGCAATAATGCAAGCATGATAGATAACTATATTATCTACATGCTTATAATGTCATGCTTAAAGATCATTAATATCCGGAGCATGAGGAAATATTAAAACTATGCCACATGTATATACATATATCATGTACTAAAAAATATGAAAATAGGCATGCAAACATGGAAAGCCATCATGTAAAACTTCTCATGCTCATGGTAATAAAACTCATCAAAATGAGGAAAACTCATCACAAAACCATCCCTTCGGATTTAGCACTTTCTCAAAACACAGCAAAACTCATCATAAACAGCAATACCATCTCTTTAAAAAAACATCTCACAAGGTCTGACCCCTCCCTCAGGTCTACCCTGGACAACACAATTCATGCTCAGTGTATAAAACCATATGATATCATGTGAGACAGGTGGTCACTATATATTTTGAGGACTATGTTGTCCAACTATGTCATTACCATCCCAGACCACACGGATCTCGGTGTGCGGGGCATCATGCTGGAATGGAGGTGGGTTAGTCCTACGCCAGACTTTCAAATCAACATCATAACTCATGATACAGCGTACCCCATGTGATATACACTGTACAACATACTCTATGGACCCATATCATGGTTGGGGGTGCCTGCCATAGGTCTTATCCACCTCATGCCATGCATAACCTACACAGTCTCAAGTGCACGTGCGAGCATCTCGTCTGTGTGACTAACAGTCTACACGAGGCATCCAGCATGGCTCGTGCGAGCATCTCATCCGTGTGACACAAAATCTACATGAGGCATCCAGCACGACTCATTTCATATCACAGTGTGAAAAGTAGTGCGAGCTAAGCTCTTACACGATTCATGCATCATCAATAAATTCCCTCGTACGAGAAAACTCTAGTACGGCTTTATGCATAAAAATTAATGAGGAAATCACGTACATGCATAGCTCCAGTACAGTTATATGCATAAGAAAATCAATGGAAATCCAAGTACGAGCAAAAGCTCCAGTACGGCTAGTAAAACATCTTAACTCAAAACATGGTGCGAGCTAAGCTCCAGCACATTTTCGACATATTTAAAACATCAAAATCCAGTGCGAGCAAAGCTCCAACATGATTTAACTCATATAAGTTTGATAGGCGACTCCATTTTAATAAAATGCATTAAAATCAAAATTTGCACCTGACTCGTGCTATTTCATGAAATCATGGAAATCAAATAGCCAACCGATCCATCAATTTGCTTAAACCAAAGTAATGCATTTCATAAAAATGTCAAAACATGATGTTTATGCAATTATTAGCCTTACTACCCCTTTTACAAGATTCGCTTCAAAAACCAAATCATCTACATTCTTAGTTGTTCACATAAATCATCACTTCCCTTCTAGATAACCAACACAATTTTTCAATACCCTATAATCACCCTCAAAATATGTGCACCTATCTCTAGGCACTTACAAAATTCTCTTACCTGGAATCGTGTCGAGTGATTCCACTTCCTTAGAGCTGCTCGTCGTGCAGTTTGATTCGTTTCCAATGCAATCTCTGGAGCTGCACCATAATTACTTATCTCATCAATTCAATCCAAAATAATACAACTCTTGTGTTTACTATAGTCGATTTGACTTTTAGTTTTTCATTAACACTTATAAGGCCTCTTTTCCTCTTAAGTCCCTTTCGATCACTCTATTCTTTTCTCAAGAATCTATTGAACTCTTAAGGCCTATTGATTCACATTAAACCGGTATTAAGCTCATAATGCCTCTAGTTCATCATTTCCTTTACTATGGTAATTTATCAACCACCTCTTATGCCCATTATCAACCATCATCTGTTCCAATATATATATTTCACAAAACTATCTTAGAATTATCTATACATGCTTAAATCATCATCAACTCCATGTCATTTCAATTTTCTCCCACTAAACCCATTCTAGGTCATGGTTGTTTAAGCATGTAAATGAGTATTTCATCCAACATTATATACACCAATCTACTCATCAAAATGTCTACATTAACATACTAGAAGATGGTGTATAGAAATCTTACCTAGCTTGACTTTTTTTCCTCTTTTGCCAAAATGGGGAAAAACCTCTTTTCTCCTTCAATCCAAGGTTTGAGCTTCCAATATTTGACTATGTTGTTCACTCCCTCACTAGGAACAACTTTACTTTAATAGCTTTTTCTCAAATCTTTATGGAATGGGGTGCATTCTAGAGTGAGAAAACTAGGTTGTTATTGAAAATGGAGGAAATTTAGGTTGTCTCATGGAAATGAAGATTCAGCTGCCCAGTTTTTATAGAGAATGCATTATGAGATCGATCTCCAAGGGTAGGAGATCTATCTGCCCTTACTTAAATTCCTTCAAAAATTTTGACTTGCAGGCCATGAGATCGATATGTTTAAGGGAATAAGATCGATCTTTGTTCATGGGGTGGGATCGATCTTTGTTCATGGGGTGGGATCGATCTGGTTCAGGCAGAGAGTTTTAGAGGTCGATTTGGCCTTAAGAGGAGATCGATCTGGCTTATCCAGAGGCTACTGGAGATCGATCTGCCTTAGGGAGGAGATCGATATTGTCCAAGCTGAGGCAACTTGAGATCGATCTGCCTTGCAATGAGATCGATCTACCCTGTATTCTGCAGTATTCCAATTGCAATTTCCCAAATTTTCCCAAAGTTAAACTCTCATTCAATCACTTCGATATCCATTTTGCATTTCATTCAAACTTAACACCGAAAGACATCAAACTCTTATGATTCATATATTGTATAATTTATCTGTACATCATGGGAATCATAAGATTACATAGAAATTTACGTGTCTTACAGATCATTTTAGATATTTAGGGTCAATCGTATAGATGGATGGATAGATTGATAGTGATGTGACCCATAGGGTATAGGCTAGTTGGAGCAAGTGGGGAGACACTATGGGAGGTGTGTAACAAAAGAATTTCTATAGGGTTGAAAAGTAAGTTTTACCAGATAGTTGTTAGACCAACATTACTCTACAATGAATCTTCGATAAGTAAAAGATTTGCATGCACAGACGATAAGTGTAGTAGAAACACGAATGCTGCGATGGATGTGAAGACATATGAGAAAAGATAGAATGAGAAATGACACCTATTGAAGACAAAATGAGTGAAAGTCATTCATGTTAGTTTAGACACATACAACGTAAACATGTGGATGCTCCAGTTAGAAGAGTAGAGGCTATGAATGATGTAAAAAGGGATGAAAAAAATACTTGGAAGGAAGTAATCTAGAAAGATATGGTAGAATGGGAGTTGGAAGAACATATTGCATTAGATAGAAATGAGTGGAGGAGAAGAATTCATACTGGCGACTTAGCATGAGTTCATATATTGGTTTATATAGCCTACCCCAGTATTGGGATAAAGGCTCTAATGATGATGATAAAATGCATTATGTGTAGCCTTTACATTTAGTTTTTTTAAGTATTTTTTCTACTTAAATGTATGTTTATTTTGTGTTTTAGGTATCGAAAAGAGGTGTTGGAGCAATTGGAGCTTAAAATTGAAATTTTGAGATTTTTTTGTTTACCTCTAAAGGCTAATATAGTAATTTCACTTCTATAAAATTGCTAAAAGAGGAAGAAGTCTTTGTGGGAGTTAAAGTGGATGTCTTAAGCTTTCCAAATTGTATTTGTACACGCAAATCCAAGTTTGTTTGAATGTTTAAAACTTTCCTAAAAATCAAGGTAGAAATTAGAAATCCTAGTTCAAGTAGAATTTAATGTTTTTTATTAATGTTTAAAGACCAACTGTGCAGATTAATGTTGAGAAGATTTTAAGTTGTAAGAAGATAAAAAGAAAAGAAATTAGACGGGAGAAGGATTGCTAATCGTTGACTAAGGATAAGAGTTTGAATGAAATACTTCAAGATAAAGATAAAGATAAGAACAAGATAAATTAGGAATCAGCCAAGAGGATAATTCCTAAAAAGATAAGGGTTGCAACAAAATACTTTTATCTTAAGTATACTCTTGTAATTCTAAGCTTATAAATAGGTTGATTAAGGGCTGGAACAAGAGGTGAATGCATTCTTCTTTAATTTAATATTACGGTTATTTTAATTATTATGTATTACTAGTTATCTTATTATCAGTTAAAAGGAATTTAAAACCCTTAGATGATCATTGTTAGATAAATTTGTGATTAATTTCATATCAATTTTTTAAATTGGGTATATGAGTTCTTCCATGATTATTACCACATTTATATTGTTTGATAGCTAAGAGGCCTATTATATAATTAAACTTTATAATCTAGTACTAGTTTAGAACTCAAGACTATAATTGCTTGATGATTCTAACATCTAGTAGCAAATAGGAAATGATGATTATGAATATATTTCGTTCCATTTCAAAAAGAATAAATGACTAAATTAAATGAACCAAGTTTGTGAGTTTGTTGCTTACCTTCAACTTATCTTTTTAAATCTTAAAGCTATAATAAATTATATCTAGAGAGCTTATTCTAGGTAGTTTAGTTGTTAGAGATTATTTAGAGATGTTATTTCAATTAACGATTAAGGAAAGATAAGAATAATAGAGCATGTTTGTTATTCTTAGGTTGAATATTCAAGAAAGAATTGATAAACCAAAGTCAATGATCAATGTTTCAGTTACAATGATGGACAATATCTTTTTAACTAAAAGTTTCATCAATTATTACAACTTGTGATTTAATTTAGTTTGCTTTAATTTTAATATTACAAAATTGTTTCAAAACCCCAACTTACTTAACATGTTAGGATTAAGATCAATAGAAAATTAATTAATATCAATCTCTATGGTCTAGGTCACCACCTCGTGAGCTTGTTAATACTAATCTGACCTTTTGAAAATGGCTTGGTCAAGGCGGTTGAATGAAGAAAAGACAAAGAAAACCTTTACAGAAATGCCAAAGCCTAGGTGTTGAAGATAAAAGGCTAATGCAACATTGAAACAGTATAATGTTTGCTTCGTTGGATAAGATGAATCATGTCCTGAAAGAAGAAGGGGACAAGATTCAATTTGTCGCCAAACTTGATGCAATGCATTCACTAATAATCTAACCTCCTAATGTAAGTGTACTTATTCTTATATAGGGGTAAGTTGGAATGATAATAAGATGGAGGACTCGATCAAGAAAGTCAAGGTGTATGATGTGGTCTTTATAGACAAAAAAGGACGTAGTAATATCTAAATATAGATAACTTCACCTTAAACAATTAGATCGAAGGCCTCAACAAGGAAAGATTTGGTGATGATCATTAAATGTCCTAATAGATAGGTTTGAATGTCAATCACTTGACATGGATTATCAGGCGCACAGACAAGTTTAGCATTATAGAAAAGTTCATGAAGAAGGTTTAAAGGAACGAGGGTGGTTAGTTATAAGAATTTTGACCATCAAACCTCTCAAAAGTTTGAACACAAGGAAAATTGGCTTTAGTGAAATCGTCAAACTTAATGATTTTACAAGTCTAACCTGCATGTTATGAAATTTCTTATGAAACATTTCCTTACTTGATTGTCCTAAAGGCATAAGTTTAGGTTGCAACATCTCGAAATTGCAGATTAACTTTTTCCTTCCTTCTTACTTGTTGCCTATGTGCAGTGTAAGGTTGCAATTAACTTAATTAGCTAATCCTTTATAATTATAATGATCAATCTTGTAGTCCATGGTCCCAGTCTAACAATTAGAGTGATATAAGTTGATAAATCACTAAACCAACTTAACCATTAACAAACTATTGCATTCATTCTCATTTGATTCCCAACATAGTCACACAAAAGAATCATGGTGAATACTTCAAATACATCACCCTAAAAGGAGGCTATAGTCGATATCCTATCTAGCCTAGCTGACAATGTTAGATATCTATTACAGCTTGATAGTTGCATCCAAACAAAATAACTTTAAATATACAAATAAACTTAGTCTGTGCCCAATCTGTTTGGAGACAATAGTACACAAATGGTGGATACCTCATGTAACTAAGAGATGAACTGGGAGAGGCCCTTGGAGCTGCACCTGTATCGATAGTCCGTGAGTCACAACAAGATCAGTCTGAAAATGAAAGGGTAAGCTAATGCACTTAGTAAGAAACATATTTGCTAGCACAACAGCATCAAAACAGTGATGCAAAAACAAATACAAGCATTCGATTTCAAATCAAAACGATGCTTACTAAAACATCCTAAACAAAACTGAATACTTACTTTATGGTCTCTAAAACGTATACATATCGTATATATGTATCTTAGGCGCATTTCAAATTAAAACTTATCAAAAACATATTTATCAAATACTAAACTTATCATATCAAACACCAAACTTATCAAATCAACTACTAGCTTATCAAGTCAAACACTAAACTTATCAGGTCAAATACTGCACTTACCAAATAATGGAGAGTAAGTGAATATCTTGTAGTTGTATGCAACTAAAACTGAAAGTAACATACGACCATGGTCAGGAGTTCACAGTAACTCAGGGATAGATGAGCACTGGAAAGCTGTAGAGGTCGAGCAACAACTAAAAAAAATACTACTCAATACAAGCGTGTAGGGATGCTTCGTGGCTCGTGACCTGACATGGTTACTACTCGGTATACACATGTGAAGATAACACTAGGCTCGCGATCGGACATGCATACATATACTAAAGGTTGCCTGTTGTCTCAAAACAGTGTTCAAAAACTGATCGTGAGCCACTCGATCTCACTTCTAATAAAACATTTCAAAGCAACCCAAGTTTTTTATATCCAAGAAGTTAATACAATATATAGGTTGTTAAAACATGTATAAGTGCATTACAAATCAATTCTGGAAGTCAATAGGTCATTTTTTAGGTTTAAAAATACATTTTAGTTCAAAATTTGAAGAAAGGGTCGATCCTTTGGTGAAGGGGATCGATCCTTAAATGGTAGAATGTTGCTACCTTGTTTGAAAAGTAGAGGGATCGATCCCACAAAGTCAAAAAGCATTTTTCTCAAAAACTTTGATGAGGGACTGATTCCTCATCTTAGGGGATCGGCCCCTAATGCATAAAAATGCCATTTGGCTAGGTTTTTGAGTCCCAAGCCTAATCATAAACATTTCAAAACATCAAATACATTTCATGTAAACCTTTCTCATATAAAAAACACTCATGATGTACTTGCAAAAACCTATAATGCTCTCAAAACCTTTCCAAAACTAATGGACGTGAACCTCAGTTTTCAACACATTTCTAAACAAAGCTAAGTTAATGGTTTCCTAATCTTTTCATGCATTAAACATGTCCCTTTGGATACTATCATACCAAAAAACATATCCCATACCTCTTATGTGCAGCACTTTCACCAACGAACCTTAGCACCCTTCCTTAACTCCAACCATTCCTTAAAACACCTTGGTTGCACTTCGATAACAATGTCCATTAACTTCTAAGCTCAATAACACAATGCATAGTCCTTACATTAATTGTGCTTAAACCTTAAGGTGGACATTCCCGCATTTTTCTTTAGCAATTTCCTTTAGCCCAAAACACAAATCATGGTCTAACCATCAACATATATTACTTCCATAGACTTTCTTAACCATCCTTAACATTACTTCATTCATCAAGTTCATCAATACTACCATTCATAAATAAAAACCCCAAATTCATAAATGGTTAAACCCTAGTCATCACTCAAAAAATTTTATTTTGAGAAACTACTTAAGTAAATCAATAAATCAGGCCACCAATCTTAACATATAAATTTTCTTAGGATTTTTTAGAAATTATACCTTGTGGAGAGAGAAACTCTAGTTTTGTCTCTTTAAGCTTCCCACATCAACAGCCACCTTCAAACCATAAATTTTCATTAATACTACATTCAATAACCTTAAACAAACCATACATATTAGTTAAAATCCAAGTTAAAAGTTTCTTACACTTGTTATTCCCTTTTAAAGTCAAAGCCCTTTTTTTCCTCTTCACTTTCTCACTTTCCTCTTTATCCAAATCTCACCCAAGACTCATATTTGAAGGAAATTGAGGTAAAGAGTGAGAATTGGTTAGGGTTTCTCAGTCTTTCTCTCCCTTTTTCTCCTTTTTTTTCCTTTTTTTTCTCTTTTACTTTACTTTTTCCTCTGATTTCTTGTGTCTTTAAGATACATTTTAAAGCTTCAAACCACTAGGGGATCAAATCAATCCTTTTATTAAGGGGATCGATCATATCCCTTAAATGCCTTGAAATCACATTTTTGGGAAAAGGGATCGATCCCTTTAAGGAGGGGGTTGATCTCTCTATGCTTTCTATAGCATTTGAGCATTCTGTCTTCAGGGGATTGATCCCTCAACTTAGGGCATCAATCCCTTACTCCTTTATAATAGAAATTTAACTCTTGGTAATTAGGGATCGGTACTTCTAATGTAAGGCATTGATTCCTTAGCTTAGGACATCATTCTTTTGCTGTCTAGACCTTAAAATTTGCCAACTTTCAATGTTTAACTTCTATCAATACATCAACATCTCAAAAATATTCCTAAATACATTCATATTCATGTCAACCATATCCACAACATCTCATGCACATAAACTAAACTCAACAACACACTTTATTGATCTCAATAGCTTCACATTATCATACAACACTTACACATAGCTAAATACATTTATGAGTTCTCAACAAATATAAGAAAATGGTGTGTTTTTGTAAGACCCAAAAAAATTAATCGTAAATTTTTATAAGGGATGAAAATGGTCCCAAATTAAATGAAACGAGATTTGGACAGGAGGTAAGGATTTAAAATGCGAAATGAATGAGTATTCATGAAGGGAAGTCAGGTTAAATTGATTTCGAAACAAGAGCAGGGGTAAAATGGTAAAAATACCAAAATTCGGTATTAGGGCGATAAGAAAATTTTAATTAAAAATAAGGATGTAAGATATCTTGATCGATAATGGGGAAATTATACAATTTTAGGTCAATTGATCAAGATTCGAAAATTTTAAAAATACCGAGAAATTATCCGGAACAATATCTCGAAAAATACGAAGGAATAATATCAAAAATTGGAGAAAATGTAATTAATAAATTAAATTAAATAGATTAAATTTGGAATAAAATAATATAAGTTGTAGATATTTTAGATTTTTATAGAGTATTTTAATGAATAGTGTAATAATTAAAATAAATAATAATAATAATAATAGTAATAATAACAAAAGAATCTGAAAAAAAAAAAGGATCGGGATAACCCGAAAAATAGAGAAATCGAAAGACGACCCGTGAACCCCCACCGACGATCCCAGCACACCGGCGACCCACAGGCTCCGACGAGGCCACGAGGAGGAAGAGGAGAGACCGGCGAGCACGTGGGCACCAGAATCGCGCCGTCAGGTGGCCGGAGTAAGCCGATCGGAACGAAGGAAGACCGAGGGAGAAACGGGCTGATTTTCGGCGAACCACCGCGACTGGGCTGGAACGGAGGTCACCGACGCATTCAGGGGGAGAAGTCGGTTCTTTTGAGATCGGTCTTGGCCGGCGAGATCGCCGGAAACGCCGACGACGGCAATTGGCAGGAAACGGCACCGTTTGGCCGAAAGGAAAGGGAAGGAAAATGAGGGAAAATGAAGGAAAGAGGAAAAGAAAAGAAAGGAAAAGGAAAGAAAAGAAAGGAAAAAAGGGAAAAAAGGAAAGAAATTATCGGGGACGACTCGAGATTCGGGTAAGTTGACCGAGGGTCGAAATTGACCTACGGGTAAATTTCAAAAATTTAATTTAATATTATTTTAATGGAAAATAATCCAGATTTACCTAATTGTGCAGCTTTACGACAGAGACCGAACTAGAGCGATTGAGCTCTGATTTTCGTACCCCGCATCGAATCAGGTAAGTACAGTTTAATTTCGGCAATCTGAGTTCCTTAAATACCGAGTTTTAATTATTTTACGAAATTATGGATTAATTTCGCATAGAAAGGAATATTATTCGGAGTTATAATATAATTGTCGTAAATGGTATACGGGCTATCCAATGATTTGGAACGAAGCTCGATAATTATTAGTAAGCTGCATAAGCCTGGTATACCTGAAGAAGGGAATTAATAAATATAAAAGGGCTGAAATGGGCCGAGACCCAATGGGGTAGATAGGTCCCAATACCTTAAAGTTGGTCAGTAAATGCGATATACTGATCAAGATAATTGAATTGACCTCAACTGTATGGTTATATGCAGTTACGTACCTTTGGTGGGCGCGCATTTGGGCCGAGAGGTTCGGTATCATCGAGACAGGTTTAGTCTGCGCGCGATTCCAAGGGAATTTTGTAGGCGCATAGAGATTTCCATACGTATTTTTGAGGGGATTTACAGGGCCTAGAATTCCTTTAAATATCTAGAAATGAAATAATAATTTTTGCGAAAAATCGGGGGTATAGGTGACTAAAGGAAAAAGACGATTTTACCCCTAGGAGAAAAATTTACAAAAAGGGTAGTAAGGCAGATAAATTACATGATTCATGTTTTTAATGCTTTATATGAATGTGTTGCTTTGATTTAAGCAAATATGCACATAGGTTGGCTGTTGATTTCGTGAATTATACGGAAGGGTACCGGTTTGGACCGGTTACTATTTTAAAAGATGTTTTATAAAGATTGAGCCACCTATCATATTTACATGAGTAAAAAGAGTGCTAGAGTCTTTCTCGCACTCAAGTTTACTGATTTATTTCTCATGAAAAGCCGTACTGGAGCATTGCTCGTACGAGAAATTTGTGTGTGCACAAAACCGTGCTGGAGCTTCGCTCGCACGAGATTTTAGATATCATGATATGCATAGCGTGGTGCTGGAGCTTCGCTCGCACTAGACGTGAGTTGACATGCATATAGCCGTGCAGAAGCCTCCTGTAGACTGTGTGTCACAGAGAGTTGAGATGCTCGCACATATACTTTGAGACATGGGTTGGTTATCGACATAGTATTGGGGTGGATAAGACCTACGGCAGGCACCCCCAGACTATGATATGGGTCCACGGAGTACGCTGTACCGTGTATGTCACACGGAGTACGCTGTACCGTGCAGTCATGATGACTCTATGATGTTACTTGATATTCTGGCGGGTAGGACTTGACCCCACCTCCCGTTGCAGTTGTGATACCCCACACACCGGGATCCGTGTAGCCTAGGATCACAGGGACATAGTACGGCCATAGTCCTCGATTTTTCATACAGTAACCTACATGCCTCACATGATATCATACGGTCTGGATAGACCAGGACAAACCCGATGGAGGGGTAGTCCCAATTTATGTTTTTAAAATAGATGTGATTTAATGAATCAAGGTATTCCCGAGAGATGGGTTTGACCTTAACGAGAAGAGTTTGAAATGAAACAGATAAGTTTTAAAGTGATGAGTTTATGATTAAACAAATAAGTTTTAAAGTGAGGAGTTTATGATGAACACAAATAAGTTTTAATGTGACGAGCAGGAGATGTCATACATGATGATTTTCCATGTTTGATTTATATGTCGATTTCATGATTTCTCTTATATAATATATACATACATGTGGCATCGTTTTAGTCATACCTCATGCTCCAAATGTAAACGATTTTATATCATGACATTATCAGCACATAGATAGTATAGTTATCTACCTGCTTACATTATTGCCTTACTGAGCATGTTTCGCTCACCCTTTCATTTTCCACCCCACAGGGTATATTTAGTAGAAGAGAGCGATAATAGCTTCGCAATTCGGTTATCTGCTGCTTCTTATCAAGATCAGGTATACACATTTGTACAATTTTATATCTGAACATATAGATGCACAGTACTGTATATGGATGTAATATTGGGGATGTATTTAGTTCAATAAATTGATATGGAAATGAAATATGAAAATGGAATGGTGAATAGGTGAGAGGTGACTAACACCGAATCATAGCCCAACTGTTTAGTAGTATAACTGTTCACGACGGGTAAGGAAATGAAAAAGCGAAAAATTTGAAGGGATTTTTAGGTAATTTGGGTCGTGACAGTTTTACATAGGCAGTTTATGTAGGAAGGTTGGGATTAAGGCTAAGATTGACCAATATGAATTCTATAGCAATTGGCTGCCATTTTGGTTCTTTTGCAGGGTGGTCTCTCTACTCTATTAGAAATGCTTACTAAGATTTAGAGCCTAGAGAAGAAAAACAAAGTATGATATGAAAAAGTTTGGAGGATGGATTTTGGAAAAGGATACTCGTAGAAAATTCATAGTAACATCCAATATACCCGAAGACAATTAATTTTGAGCAAATATTATGCCCAATTGTATTCACATATCAAATTAAATTGAAATGAAAAGAGCAAGTGCTGAGTTTTACCAATAACTAAGGAGTTATGACTATCAAGCACAAATAGAAGGATAGAAGGGATGATTCGCATCCTAATACATGAAAGGAACTGAGACTTGAGTTGTAAGACCTGATTTTCTTCAAAACACGAAATGAAAAATGTTAAAGGATTGAAATGGTATTCCCGAGCACGTGAAGGGTAAAACGGTTAAAAGATCAAAATTCAGTATTAATCGGGACAAAAAAATTTAATTAAAAATAATGGATTTGAGAATCTTGATCAATAACGAAGAAATAATTAAATTTAGGGTTAAATTGGTCAAGATATGAAATTCTTGGAATAGACCAAAATTTTCACATCGAAAAATAATCCCGAAAGTATTCGAAAAATTATCCCGAAAGACAAAATAATATCGAGAAATTCATTTATTCATTAAATGAATTAAATATAAATTTTTTTAGATATTTTGGAAAAAATAATAATATTTAATTGATTAAAATAATATTAAAATAAATTATAAATAATAAAATAAAGTAAATGAAAAAAAACTGAAATTTGCGATTTGCAAAAAAAGGAAACAAAAAAGGAAAATGACGAAAATGAGGAATACGAAACTGAAGGAGTCGGTTCCCTCCGTCCGGCAAGCTACCGGCGAGGCAGAGGTGCGGGCAATGATCGGGAGAGGAGCCTGACCACCGGGAGACCCACCAGCGGCGGCAACGCGCCATGGAGACGTCGAAATCGGGAGATCAACGGAGGGGAGGTTGAAAAGGGAGAGAGGAGATTGGCGGCCATCGACGCCAATTTG
Organism: Firmiana major; assembly: GCA_033439115.1. Classification (NCBI taxonomy): domain Eukaryota; kingdom Viridiplantae; phylum Streptophyta; class Magnoliopsida; order Malvales; family Malvaceae; genus Firmiana; species Firmiana major. Next base: position 13,201,068 of record CM065898.1, on the reverse strand, counting down.
ACTCCAGTCGAGGCTCGATAATGAACGCCCAGGCCGTGACGCGTCGATTGGTGCCGGAATCACGTCGGGAACCGACCGGACGGCGACAAAATGGTGAAATGAAGCCTAAACCGGTACGGCTGATTCAGTACAGTGAGGCTATGCTGAACCAGACCGGACTAGTTTAGCCAAAAAGAAAAGGAAAAAAAAGAAAGAAAAAGAGGAAAAAATTGGGAAAAATTTAAGTGATGCAGTCGAGCTACGGGTAAGTCGGTAAGTGGTCGAAATTGACCGATTTAAATTTTGAAATATTTAATTTGATTAATATTTGACTGAAAGTTTACCCGGAAAAATATTTAATTGTGTAGCTCGACAATTTACGTCAAACAGGAGCTCCAGACAGTCTCAATTTGGGTACTATCATGGAATCTCAGGTAAGTAACCCTTATTTACGACAATTTGCATCGTTATATGTGTTAGAATTTATCGCATAAATTATGGATTTAATTTCTGCATAAAATGAATTAAATTCTGGAATTAGAGATAAATTGTTATAAATAATTCATTAAGCTATCTGAGAGTTTAGAATGAGGCTCAATAAATACTGATGGGCCCACTGAGCCCAATAGGCCTCGATAATGTAAATAATAAGTGAAAAACGGGCTTAAGGCCGATTAAGGCCTATTATGGTGTAATCGGGCCCAATATGGGTAAACGAGCCCAATAATTTAAAATTAAACCCAAAAAATATGAAATACAATTAATTGTATTGAATTTGACCTGATGTATATTTATACGCAGTTTCGAAGATTTGATTGAGAGCAAGTCGGACTGCATGACGAGACATCAGTGAAAAGGTCAGACTGTACAAAAAATGAGGTAAGGGAATTGTGTGAGTAGCTAGAGGTAGTTATGCGTACCTTAAATAGCTTTTGTATACACTGAATATGGTTTAAAGATTTTAAGGACCCGAAATAGGTAAAAGACTATTTTACCCCTATTAAGGGAAGTTCACCTAAGGATGGTGAAAGCATGACATGCATGCAATGCATGATTTAAGGAATTTTCTGATTTAAGGAATTTTCTTGGTTTTTAAGCAAAGCAAATCGATAGATTGGCCAATAATTGCATAAATTTCACAAGATAACACTACGTAAGTGTTATTTATATTTAAATGAAATTTGTTTGGAAAATGGGTTAACTATCAAGTTTATATGGAAATAGATAGTGCTGGCGCATAGCTCGCACTATATCTGCATTTGTGAATGTGCATAACATGTGTTGAGTGGTTGGTCACATTGACTTGTGTCACATCATATGCATGAAATGTGCTAGAGCGATTGCTTGCACTGATTTTTATTCTTGCGAAATGAATGAGAGGTGCTGGAGCCTAGCTCGCACCCTGTTTTGACTGTTTTGACTGAATATGCATAAAAAGGTGCTGGAGCGATTGCTCGCACTAGTTTTAATGATTTGACATGCATGAAAGGTGCTGGAGCCTAGCTCGCATCCAGTTTTGATTTGATAATCGCATAAAAGTCGTGCTAGATTGTAACTCGTACGAAATTTGATGTATTTATGCATAAAGCCATACTGGAGCGTTGCTCGTACGAAGTTTTGATTTACTTAAGCATTCATTCGTGCTGGAGCATTGCTCGCACATGATTTTATATGGATTTATAACTCATTTTAAAGACGTACTAGAGTACTACTCGTATGCAGATTTTACTGATTTTATGAAACCGTGCTAAAGCTTCGCTCGCATGAGATTTTCTGATATCATGAATATGCATGGAGCCGTGCTAGAGCTTCGCTCGCACAGGGATTTATATGACATGCATATAGCCGTGTTGGAGCCTCTTGTAGACTGTGTGTCACAGTGAGATGATATGCTCACATGTGCATACTGAGACAGAGATGGTATGGGTGGATAAGATCTATTGCAGGCACCCCTGACTGAGCTTGGGTTCACGAAGTACGTTGTACCGTGGATGTCACGCAAAGTACGATGTACCATGGGGATTGTTGGAGTGGAGTGGTATTAGCCACGAGGCAGCAAGCCTTGCCCTCACAATCCTGATGTTATGCTGTTCTGGCGGGTAGGACCGACCCACCTCCCATTTCAGGTATGATTACCCGCACACTAGGTACCATGTTGCCAGGGATCACTAAGTTATGGCCATAGTCCTTGTTGTTACCGATATAGTCACCTACTTATCTCACATGATATAACTTATGGTCTCGATAGACCAGGGTAGACCGGAGGGAGGGGTCAAGCCCTCGATTTTATGATTTTATGATATGTGACCCTGAAAGAAGGGTGGTTTTATAACCAAAGTTTTATAATGAATTTTAATGAATTGTTTTATGAGTTTGGAATTGAATTATGAGATGCTTAACCCCTTTGGGTTATTTTATGCTGTGTTTTAAATGAAATGATTTAAATGCAGTAGCATGATGAGTTTTCCATGCTTTAATGATAAATTCATGAAATGATTATATCTCATAATTTGTTTTATATCGCATGAAATAATGCATGATTTTGATTTAATTCATGCTAAGTATGATTTAATGATGTCACATAAAATGCCATTGATGCATAAGTAGTATGATTTATATATGCACGAACAGTTTTATAAACTTAGTCATTGATGACATACATGATTTTGTGCTTGAGATTTTAATGAAAAGAAATGGATTTTAAGGGCATGGCATTATGAGCATGTAGATAGTGGAGCTATCTACTTACTTGCATAATTGCCTTACTGAGCGTGTGGTTTGCTCACCCCTCTTATTTTCTCATCTTTTCAGAGCACTCGCAATAGTTATTGAGCGACTGAGAACTTGCATTCTTGGTATCCACTGCTTCCCAACGAGAGACAGGTATACACATTTGTATAGTTTTGTATCTAAATACGTAAAGCACAGTACTGTAAATGGATATGATGTCGGGGATGAAAGGTTATATAAATACCAATGTGTATGTATTTAGTCAAAGTCAAAAGATAGTAAACTCTGATATGTGAATGTGATTATGGAAATGGAATGGTAAATAGGTAAGAGGTGACTAACAGCGAATCATAGTCCAACTGTTTGTAGGATGGTCAAGATGAGAGAAAGGTAAGAATTAAATAATAAATGGAAAAGTGAAAAGTTTACTCTGATTTTTATGTAATTTGGGTCGTGACATGAGTAGTGTGAAGGACTTGATCGACAGGTTTTGAGAGAATTTCAGAGCGCAAGTGAGGAAGGGGATTTTAGAGTGAGATAGTGTTTAATAAAATGAAGAGTTGCACCATTTCCTTAATTTGTTTAACGTCCAGCCTAACAGGGTATGGATACCTTAGTAAATGATATAGGTACTTGTTCATCAGGCTGATGCCACGTGAATAGGTATTAATACTTTTCAACTTTACTTATGCACCTTCTGGGCTAAAGGTATTGATACCATATGAATGGGTATCAATCCTTCGATTACAGGTAGTACAAGAAACTTTTTGGAAAACCAATTTAGACATCTAAAAACAAATTTCAAGTTTTTGAAAACATTCAGCAACATGATCAATCAATGTATATCATCCTAAACTTATACAATCAACAAGTCAATCAATCAATCAATCCCAAATTTTCCAAATCAAGAATATATTTTTCATTATGGCACCAAAAACATACCAAGGTATGCATCATGCAACTAATAACATAAAAAACAAGTCACTTTGGTACTTTGATTCAACAACACATGTTTAAAGCAAGATAATACATATTCATTTCTTTTTTATCTTGTTCAAACATCTTTCAAGCATGAATGCTCTAAAATCAACATATATTCATTCACGCAATAGTAATGCATCAAAAGCATTTAATCTTAATTATATTATCACATCCAAGAGATTCACATCCAAAAGATTAAGCACAAGGAGATTTTAGGGATAAGAAACTATTCCCATAAAACTCATTTGCTTAAGAATGCTTATGATTCATTTCCCATTGAATCCATTTTGAACTTCATGAAACAACTAGACTTGATGATGGTATGCTAGTCTTGCTAGGTGTTATACTTTGTATTATTCTTCTTTCAAACTCATCTTTGCTTAGGCTTAGTAGTTCTCTAAAAAAACAATTAAAACATATATTCAATATTTTTCCTATAACCTTGTTGTAACCACAAAACATCACATAAGAATAATTTTATTAAAATGGCCAACTTTCAACTGATATTAATGAAGACTACTACACAATCATACAATTTTTATACATGTGCTAGTTTTCACAAACATTCTTTAAACCACATTTTCAAACAGACTTACACAAAGTCACACTCAGTTTTTTCAACCTCACAATCTCTTAGACTCTTATCCTCTTGCAAACTTTAAACGAAATAACATAATTATACTAAAATTCTAAAATTTTAAAAGACCATAACAAAAAAATAAAAATAAAAACTCTTAATAAAATATGTAAATAAATAAGCTAAATAACAATAATAAAAATATAGATCTTCATTTAGTTCCGATATTACAATATTTCCTTCATATCTTTTATTATTAATTTTATAATTGTGCTCCCTTACTTTATTATATTTGATATTTATTAGTTATTCTTTAATGTAATAGATTAGTTTATAATTAATTATAATTTAGATCTAGTTAATATAATTTTCTTAACTTTAAACTAATGTTTTTAATGCTTTTTTCTCTCTCATCATATTTTATCTCAATTTTATCACTATTTTATGCTAAACACAATTTATCTCATTATAAATTTAAGTCACACTAGATGTGTCAAATGGGTCATCTTGGACTTTGCCGACACATTTAAATATTAGCCTATATATCCAACACTATTTTTTAATAGGTCATGCTAGCAAAGTTAAAGGTTGGACTGTGCAAACACAACCACGATACTTTTTTGGGGTCGATCCATTAATAATTTTTTAAATTTTTATTATTTTTAAAAAGTTTTTTTCATCCATTTTTATAAAAAATGAGATAAGTAAAAGTCAAATGAAATAAAAATGACATATAATTAATTTAATTGGTTCAGTAAAATGCTTACATCTACGAGGTATATTAGAATCCACTAAATAAAGATACTAAAATTTGTAATCCTATTATTTAAGAAAAATACAAACATTCACATATGCACAAAAGAAGTGTAAGACAACATTATTATTTTATTTTTTATCATATCTAATGATTCACTTTTATAATATACTTTGATTTGTGCTGAGGCTTCTTTGTCAACCAATCTTCAAGTAATATGCATATTGCGATAGTATTCATCCTATTTTGAATTTTCTTTCAGCAATTGCTCTTTCACCTGCATCAGAACATATTGTGATGCAACTACGAACATAGATTAGAATATATCATGTGTCATGATGTAAAGTATTGGCCAAAAAGCTTTTTTTGTTTTTATAATTACTAATTGAAGGTTGATTTTAATTTTGTTCTTTTACCGTTATCGTATAAGAAATCTTACAATGTATATGTGTAACACCCCAAACTTACAGATTCAATTTTGGAAGCCAAAAATTTCGGGCCGATTTCGCTCTTTCACTTTTCTTATCGTTTATATGTGTTTGTGGTAGACTACCTACGCGTCAATCGTTCCTTTCGACTCTTTATAGGTCCCCACTAACTAAAAGTGATTTCCTAAATTTTGACATGTACCATCGACTATCCTTTAATTTAAACAGTCTCAATAATCACTTGAAATCTACTTCACATACAGTTTATTTCCAATTATTTATACCTAAAAGTTCACAAGTTTGAAAACTTTCATATCTCATTCATATTATAATAAATTTCATCAAACGCAGTAATGATCATAAAGACTGTATATATATATATATATATCAACTTCAACAAAATTACAATCCACAACATGTCTACATCCCAACCCCCTCTCACGAGTGTACACCATGAAACTTTCATACTGTGTCAACATATAAACGTATATATCCATCGTACAAAATATACCTCAGTGGAAGCCCAGTTGTCTCAAAAGTATGACAAAAATATCTGAAACTCGCACTGCCTTAATCTGGGAGAGGAATGAGGGGGTGAGTTTTATGAAAAACCCAGTAAGCAAATATACAGCTACTCAAAACGTAAAACAGATTTGATAATTTACATGCCTTACTAGAAAACAAGTCTGAAAACGAATACAACAAATAATGTTGGTAACACATGCTAAAACTATATATATATATTTATATTTATATCAAATCAGGCATGGAAACCAATTAGGGAAGCAGTCAAACAAATCAAAAATCGGATAACGGATGCAAAACGGATATCGGATACAGAAGCGTCGGAACGCTGGGTACCACCCTAACAGAACGCATTGTAGCTATCAGTGCAATAGACTCCCTATTTCTAGGGTGTTATCTATTATCATAGACCTGAGCCAGTCTCACGGGCCAGGTGAAACCGGCACCTATCACCTCGGGATAGGCCAAACTGTTCCCGATTTCATTATCAAGAGAACTACATACTTGGGTGTACCGCGAGGGTCCACTCGTACCCGCATCACTTATTAAAGTCAAATCATAAGTTACTTCCCTTATATGATAAATTTAGGCATGAGGTTTAAAATCAAAATAAATTTCCTTAAGATGAGAAAATATTTTAATTTCATGAAAAGTAAATTTTAGGATATCAAATTTGCCTAATAAATAAATAAGATAAAATAGAATAAATTTTACTAAAGTAAATATAATCATATAAAGTATTTAGTCACATCAAAGCATAGTGCACATTTTTAAACAAAGCACGAATGAGGCAAATAATCATCAAAATTATGTCATATAGTCAGCCTCATGCCACAGAAATCAATTCAAAAAATCAAATAAGAAATTTGTAACTGCATATCTACTTACTTGTACTTGACACCAACAACGAAGCTAGCTTACTTCTCTCGATTCTTCTAAACGGTTCCCAATCTCATCTACCTACAATTTTGTATCATATAACTCATCAAATAAACTTGATAATTTCCAGAACAGAAAATCGCCATCACTGCAAAGCTATTTCATTTATCTATTTATTTCTTTGTTACCTCTTTGCACCCATCGTTCTTATCCACGAATTGTCGAGACTTCAAGCATGTCTATTTTTTTTAACTCCCCTGCTAACAGCGTCGCCTGCATCCAGCTGAATGTTACCAAAGATTTTTAATTAAATCAACATGCAATTGACAGGATGCATTACTCTTACTCCTCTGTTTTTCTGTTCTTCTTGATAGATCCGACCCAAATCAAGTTTCCTCGAATTTGGCTCTCGGTTTGCACCCAGCAACCAAAACAGCTACATGCAATGGGGGTTTTGACTTGCCCAAGTCATTGCCAAGGGGTTTTCTTCAATAGTCTGGTGTGTTGTCCAGATTTCTTCCTCACCGAGCCTCCTTGCTCTCCATTGAATTTCTTGGGTTTCTCGATTTCGTTTAAGAGGTCAAAATCGAGATGGCAATTGTTCCCTGAAAATCGCATTACACCCACATGGTGAGCCTCTCAACACTTTGCTTGAATTTTTTTCTCTTAATCGAAAGAAAGAAGAAACAATGGCAGCAGCACAGTCAAGAAGTCACGGCAGTTCAGTGAAAAAGGAGGAAGACAGCCCCCCCCTTTTTATGCTTCAATCCTCGCCCATGCCTTTCTCTTTCTCTCTCGCTAAGTTCTCAGGTTTCCTTTTCCCTTAATCCCCCTTGGGTTTTCTTACTTCCTGTTTATATACAGAAAAATTGGGGCAAAACTATTTTGGTGATTGTAGCTTGTCATTCAGCCCCTGCACATGGCTTGCCAGACCCGTTTTGTTCTTCACCAAACACCCATATCATTTCACCACACCTACTCTCTGTCTCACCATCCCTTTTCATTTCAGTCTCTGCCACACGCTACCCCTCTTCTTTCTTTTTTTTTTCATTTCCGTTCATCTTCCTTTCTGTTCATCATCATCATCATTTTTTTAAATATTATTATTTTATTAAGAAAAGAAAAAAAACTGAACTTTACATCCTCCTCACCTTATGAAATTTGGTCCTCCAAATTTGATTATAGTTCGAAAAAGAGATACGGGTGCTTATCGCACATCACATTCTCTAGCTCCCAAGTGGCTTCATCCTCTGAGTGTTGTTGCCACTATACCTTGACCATTGGAATAGTTTTCGATCTTAAGACTCTTTCTTGTCTGTCCAAAATCTTAATTGGCTTTTCCACATATGTCATATCCTCCCGTAACTTCAATGTGTCATATCCGATGACATGAGAAAGATCTGGATTATATTTTCGAAGCATGGAAACATGGAATACATTATGCACACCAGCTAGCTGGGGAGGTAAAGCTAACCGATATGCCACAACTCCAATCCTTTCTAAAATTTTGAAAGGTCCAATATATCTCGGGCTCAGCTTGCCTTTCTTTCCAAATCTCATAATGCCTTTCGACAACGATAGTTTTAAGAACACTGAATCACAAACCTCAAACTCCAATGGTCTCCGTCGATTATCTACATAGGACTTTTGTCTATCTCTGGCAGCCTTTAGCTTATCGCATATCACCTTAACACTTTCGGAGGCTTTCTTGACTAACTCTGGAGCATATATCAATTTATCACCAACTTCCTCCCAAGAAATCGGAGATCTACACTTTCTACCATAAAGGGCTTCGTACGGAGCCATTCCGATACTTGAATGATAGCTATTGTTATAAGCGAACTCCGCTAGCGGCAAATGATCATCCCAAGAGCTCTTATACTCAAGTGCACAAGCCCTTAGCATGTCCTCGAGAGTTTGAATTTTTCTCTCGGACTACCCATCAGTCTAAGGGTGAAAAGCAGTACTGAAGCTCAAACGAGATCCCATAGCCTCCTGAAATGTTTCCCAAAAACGAGATGTAAAGTGAGAATCTCGATCAGATACTATGCTCACTGGGGTACCATGAAGCCTGACTATCTCCTTAACAAATAATTCTGCCAGTGAAGTCAATGGATCTGTAACCTTGATGGGTAGAAAATGGGCTGACTTGGTAAGTCGATCGACAATAACCCAAATGGCATCATGTTTTCTCTGGGTTCTCGAGAGTCCTATAACAAAATCCATTGTAATATGCTCCCACTTCCACATTGGTATAGGTAAAGGTTTGAGTAACCCTGCAGGTTTCTGATGTTCTACTTTTACCTGCTGACAGATTAGACATCTAGTAACAAACTCGACGATATCCTTCTTCATACCATTCCAATGATACAATACATGCAAATCTTGATACATCTTCGTGCTGCCAGGATGCATAGTATATTTTGAAATATGAGCTTCCTCTAAAATTAGTCTCTTCAGGTCATCGTTATTTAGGATACACATCCGTCCCTTAAATCTCAGGATACCATCATTACCTACTGAATAGTCTGAATGAACACTGTTATCCCCTTCATTTTCATAGATAATCTTTAAAATTCTAGGATCCTCTCTCTGTGCTCTTCTAATCTGATCAATTAACTCCGGTTCCACTCTTAGGCTGGCAACTAAACAACCCTCAATTGACTAACCTTTATTCACTGAAATTCTCAAATTCATAAACTTCTCCAAAAGATCCCACTGTTTGACCATGAAATAAGATACCATAGCTGTGTTCTTCCGACTAAGAGCATCCGCTACCACATTAGCTTTCCCAGGGTGATAGAGAATTTCACAATCATAGTCTTTAAGTAATTCTATCCAGCGACTCTGCCTCATATTCAATTCTTTCTGCGAGAAGAGGTATTTCAGACTTTTATGATCGGTGAAAATCTGAAACGTCTCTCCATAGAGATAATGTCACCAGATCTTCAAGGCAAACACAACTGCAACCAACTCCAGATCATGCGTAGGGTAATTCTTCTCATGGTCCTTTAACTGTCTCGAACCATAAGCTACCACCTTCCCATGTTGCATTAAAACACAACCTAGGCCTTAATGTGAAGTATCAATATAAACAGTAAACCCTCTGGAACCACTGGGAATTATAAGGATAGGTGTCATGGTTAACCGTCTCTTAAGTTCTTGGAAACTGTCCTCACAAGCCTCACTCCAAACAAAGTTCACCCCTTTTTGAGTGAGATGGGTCAACGGTGCTGCCAATTTAGAAAACCCTTCCACAAATCTTCTGTAATAACCCACTAAACCCAAAAAGCTGCGAATCTCAGTAGGAGTCTTTGGTCTCTCCCAATTTAGGATGGCTTCTATCTTGGACGGATGGATAAACACCCCGTCCTTTGATACCACATGCCCCAAAAAACATATCTGATCCAACCAAAATTCACATTTACTGAACTTTGCATACAACTATTTTTCTCTGAGTGTCTGAAGGACCGTGCATAGGTGTTGTTCGTGTTCCTGATATGATGAGGAATACACTAGGATGTCATCTATGAAGACAATCACAAACTTATCCAGATACGGCCTAAAAACTTCATTCATCAAGCTCATAAAGGTCGCTGGTGCATTGGTTAACCCGAATGGCATCACTAGGAACTCGTAATGCCCATACTGAGTTCTAAAAGCTGTCTTCAAAATGTCTTCCCCTCGGATTCTCAATTGATGATAGTCGGATCTAAGGTCTATCTTGGAGAAGACTTGAGCCCCTCTCAACTGATCAAAAAGATCGTCAATACGAGGTAGAGGGTATTTTTTCTTAACAGTCACTTTGTTTAACTGTCGATAATCCATGCAGAGTCTCAAACTACCGTCCTTCTTTTTCACAAAAAGCACAGGAGCACCCCAAGGAGATACGCTCGGGCGTATAAACCCCTTATCAGACAATTCTTGCAACTAAGTCTTCAATTCCTCCAATTCGATGGGTGACATCATATATCGGGGTTTAGAAATTGGTTGGGTTCCCGGAATCAAGTCTATAGTAAACTCAACCTCTCTCTGCAGAGGAAAGCCCTGTAATTCTTCCGGAAAAACATTGTCGTACTCCTTGACTATTGAAATGTCTCGAATACTGAGTGGAGCCTGATCTACTGATTCAACAAAGGCTAAATACCCTTCAATCAGAAATAATCACATTAAACATATCAAGTCAACATCAAAATTTATAATTTCACCAAAATTTACACACGAAAACTTCACTTACTTCTTATTAACAAAGGTAATTACAATAGTCTTAGGTATAGCAAAAGTTATAGTCTTACTACGACAATCGACTAATGCATGATGCTAAGCTAACCAATCCATCCCAAGTATAACATCAAAATCAGACATATGCAGTAGGATTAAATTGGCTAACAACTCCCTATCATCTACCCTTACTTTGTATGCTCTATATACAACATCAGTAACTTGTATAGACTTAAAAGGTGTATTAACATGCAATAGAAAGTCCAAAGATGTAGGTTTTATTCCTAACTTATTAGCAAAATAGGGTGCAACAAATGAGTGGGTAGAGCCTGGATCAATTAAAACATAAGCTTCAAAACCATTTATAAGAAGCTTACCCCGAATGACAGAATTAGTAGCTTAAACAGTAGTCTCATCCAAGGCAAACACTCGTCTCTGTGTCACCGGACGCTTACCCTTATCCATTATGTTACCCTTATCCACTTTAGACTACTCGACACCTTTGCTAGACTCCTTGAGGCTCGGGCAGTCTCTGATCAAGTGGCCTCGCTTGCCACAGTGATAACAGGCTCCTATCTCCCGGTAACATGGCTTAGCGCCATGATGTCGTCCACATGTTGGACAGGTGGGGCTAGTATTAAATCCTGTAGTCTGAGCTTGGGAACCGGATGTCTTGGATCTCTTGCCATACTGTTGCCTGCCCTTATCAGATCTCCTCTCACTAAATCTCATGTCTCTGCCTTTACCCTTGAATTTATGCCCGGACTCCTTCTGTGTCATATTTATCTCCAACTCCACCATCTGAGCCCGACGAAGAGCCTCGACATAATCGTTAATATCAAATGCAGACAATTGACCCTGGATACTGTGCCTGAGGCCATCTATAAATTTCACAGTCTTCGCCAACTCATCCTTAGATATTAAAGGATCGTAACGACAAAAGGTAGAGAATTGGGACTCGTACTCGTCCACTGTCATAGAGCCCTGAGTGAGATGAAGGAAATTTGCTTGTCTCTTCCTCCTAATCGGCTCTGGCATATACTGTTTATAGAAAACCTCAAGAAAAGCCTCTCATGTAATCTCCAGTCTCTTGGCCCTCAATAACTTCTCTGCTGACTCCCACCATATCTCTGCCTTATCTCGGAACATAAATACTGCCAGAGCAACTCTTTCTGTGGAGCTGCAACCCATAAACATAAACAATTTCTCCAATTGCTTCACCCATGCTTCTGCTACATCAGGATCCTTAACACCTCTGGAAGTCGGTGGGTTCATCTTCTGAAATTGTCGAAACCTTGACATATTGCGATCTACCAAATCTTCAGTTGGTGGTTGTGGAGCAACTGACTGCAGGGGATGAGGTGGTACAGCCTGTTGTGGTGGAGGAACTTCAAATGGAGGTGGCTGTACATTAGAGGTTTGAACTTGGATTCCAGCGTGTTGCTGCATCAAAAGATTGGTGAGCTGCTGCACTGTCTGTTGCAGCTATCCGAGACTGTGCTCAACCTGCCCTATCCGAGAGTTCGGGCTAAGTGGTTATGGAGGTGGCGACGCAGGAGCTTGTCTCGATCTCCCTCTACCTCGAGGTCGCCTGCCTCTCCACTCCATAATCTAAATCAAAATCCTATACAAAATATACCGATTAATACTGACAATAATAATTCAAACTTTATATATATATATATATATATGCTGACACTTCCATGGTGTACTGGGATGTAAATAAAGACAAACAGCCTACACAAACACAACAAACACATGCTCTGATACCAAATTTGTAACACCTCAAACTTACAATTCAATTTTGAAAGCCAGAAATTTCGGGTCGATTTTGCGCTTTCACTTTTCTTATCGTTTGTATGTGTTTATGGTAGACTACCTACGCGTCAATCGTTCCTTTCGACTCTTTACAGGTCCCCAATAACTAAAAGTGATTTCCTAAATTTTGACATGTACCACCGACTATCCTTTAATTTAAACAGTCTCAATAATCACTTAAAATCTACTTCACATACAGTTTATTTCCAATTATTTATACCTAAAAGTTCACAAGTTCGAAAACTTTCATATCTCATTCATATTATAATAAATTTCATCAGACGCAGTAATGATCATAAAAACTGTATATATATATCAACTTCAATAAAATTACAGTCCACAACATGTCTACATCCCAACCCACTCACGAGTGTACACCATGAAACTTTCATACTGTCTCAACATATGAACGTATATATCCACCGTACAAAATATACCTCAATGGAAGCCCGTTGTCTCTAAAGTATGACAAAAATCTCTGAAAATCGTACTGCCTTAATCTGGGAGAGGAAAGAGGGGGGTGAGTTTTATGGAAAACCAAGTAAGCAAATATACAGCTACTCAAAACGTAAAACGGATTTGATAATTTACATGCCTTACTAGAAAACAAGTCTGAAAACGAATACAACAAATAATGTTGGTAACACATGCTAAAACTATATATATATATATATATATATATATATAATTTACATGCCTTACTAGAAAACAAGTCTGAAAACGAATACAACAAATAATGTTGGTAACACATGCTAAAACTATATATATATATATATATATATATATATATATATATATATCAAATCAGGCATGAAAACCAATTAGGGAAGCAGTCAAACAAATCAAAAATCGGATAACGGATGCAAAACGGATATCGAATACAGAAGCGTCGGAACGCTGGGTACCACCCTAACAGAACGCACTGTAGCTATTAGTGCAACAGACTCCCTATTTCTAGGGCGCTATCTATGATCATAGACCTGAGTCAATCTTACGGGCCAAGTGAAACCGGCACCTATCACCTCGGGATAGGCCAAACTGTTCCCGATTTCATTATCAAGGGAACTGCATACTTGGGTGTACCACGAGGGTCCACTCGTACCCACATCACTAATTAAAGTCAAATCATAAGTTACTTCCTTTATATGATAAATTTAGGCATGAGGTTTAAAATCAAAATAAATTTCCTTAATATGAGAAAATATTTTAATTTCATTAAAAATAAATTTCAGGATATCAAATTTGCCTAATAAATAAATAAGATAAAATAGAATAAATTTTACTAAAGTAAATATAATCATATAAAGTATTTAGTCACATCAAAGCATAATGCACATTTTTAAACAAAGCACGAATGAGGCAGATAATCATCAAAATTATGTCATATAGTCAGCCTCATGCCACAGAAATCAATTCAGAAAATCAAATAAGAAATTTGTAATTGCATATCTACTTACTTGTACTTGACACCAACAACGAAGCTAGCTTACTTCTCTCGATTCTTCTAAACGGTTCCCAATCTCATCTACCTACAATTTTGTATCATATAACTCATCAAATAAACTTGATAATTTTCAGAACAGAAAATCGCCATCACTGCCAAGCTATTTCATTTATCTATTTATTTCTTTGTTACCTCTTTGCACCCATCGTTCTTATCCACGAATTGTCGAGACTTCAAGCATGTCTATTTTTTTGACTCCCCTGCTAACAGCGTCGCCTGCATCCAGCTGAATGTTACCAAAGATTTTTAATTAAATAAACATGCAATTGACTGGATGCATTGCTCTTACTCCTCTGTTTTTCTATTCTTCTTGACAGATCCGAACCAAATCAAGTTTCCTCGAATTTGGCTCTCGGTTTGCACCCAGCAACCAAAACAACTACATGCAATGGGGGTTTGACTTGCCCAAGTCAGTGCCAAGGGGTTTTCTTCAATAGTCTGGTGTGTTGTCCAGATTTCTTCCTCACCGAGCCTCCCTGCTCTCCATTGAATTTCTTGGGTTTCTTGGTTTCGTTTAAGAGGTCAAAATCGAGACTGGCAATTGTTCCCTGAAAATCGCATTACACCCACACGGTGAGCCTCTCAACACTTTGCTTGAATTTTTTTTCTCTTAATCGAAAGAAAGAAGAAACAATGGCAGCAGCACAGTCAAGAAGTCCTGGCAATTCAGTGAAAGAGGAGGAAGACAGCCCCCCCTTTTTTTTTGTACTTCAATCCTCGCCCACGCCTTTCTCTTTCTCTCTCGCTAAGTTCTCAGGTTTCCTTTTCCCTTAATACCCCTTGGGTTTTCTTGCTTCCTGTTTATATACAGAAAAATTAGGGCAAAACTATTTTGGTGATTGTAGCTTGTCATTCAGCCCCTGCACATGGCTTGCCAGACCCGTTTTGTTCTTCACCGAACACCCATATCATTTCACCACACCTACTCTCTGTCTCACTATCCCTTTTCATTTCAGTCTCTGTCACACGCTACCCCTCTTCTTTCTTTTTTTTTTTCATTTTCGTTCATCTTCTTTTCTGTTCATCATCATCATCATTTTTTTTAACTATTATTATTTTATTAAGAAAAGAAAAAAAACTGAACGTTACAATATGTAGAACACAGTTTCATAAGTAAATTTATTTAATATAATTTTATTACTATAAAACGTCAAAAGAAAAATCAAAAGCAAATATAATTTTATCACATCAGGATAAAAAAATACAATTACAATTGAAGAGCCAACGGGTGACACATTTTGGCTTGTGTGTCGCATTGAGTTGACTCACATGCCATTTACTAATAATGACTTTTAATGGATCATGTCATACAGACTCAAGTGCTTAAAAACTTTTAATCCAGCTTGACACACATGTGTCGTACTTGCCCAATCGGATTATACACATATGTGTTATAGACCTTCCAACCCACTCTAAAATCTCATCACAATAACTTTCAATCTTAAAGTTGGATTCTCAATTCCATCAATCATTATTTTTAATTTTATTACAGTCAATTTTACTCTTCCACATAGATTAATATTACATTCTTTAAAATTTAAGCCAAATAACATTATAGAATTTATCAAATTCCATAAACCGATAAAATTTGAGCTCAAATTTGACTAAAAATTAACGATCACTTCCAGAAGGAACTCTCACCGCGGGAATTGTTATGTCCACCAAACGTGCTGGACCCGTAGGCAGCCATAGATCCTTCTATTCCTATTCTGTGAGGAAAGTCATAATTTTATACTAAAGAAAAAGGAAAGCGAAGCAAAACCCATCCGCCAAGAAACAGCAGCAAATCAACAGCTAATAAAATTAAAATCACGCAGGCCGTAAAACCTCGCACGTTTTTTAAAAAGCTCGAATCCCTAGACAAAAGCAAGGTAACTAACTCCCTCTCTATTAATACGCTTCAAAACCCCAGAGCCCCCTAAGCCTAACAAAAAACCATAAATAAACAAATACTCTCTTTTCCCTGATTCAGATTTCAAAGTTTTAATTGCCTAATTCCCATGGCTGGTCTTCAGTATAACTTTTTTCCCACAGATTTCTTCTACCCTCGTCCAGCACAGTCTACGACCGTCGATTCTCCTCCCTCGGCAGCTCTGAGCATGCAGACCCAGAAGAGAGAAGAGGCTGATGATGATAGTAGGCAGCCTGGAAGTTTGGTTCTGGTTCGTCATGCCAACAAGACTAGTGTTTCCATGAGGAGGCAAGGCGAAAAGAATGGTAGGATTTACATTCAGAACCCAGGCCAACAAGTCAAGTTACCCTGAAACTCGCTTTCTTGGTCGATTTTGATTCCCAAAGAGCTCTCAGATGCTTCTTGAACGATCAGTTTGAAATAATCTTAGTAAGATATAATTAAAGATGTTTGTGTTTCGCAATTTCTTTTACTTAGAAGTTGATGTTTGCAGTTATGGTAAGATTGATCGATCAACGTAATCAAAATTAGACTTATTTTAATTGGGCTAATTTCTTTTATCATTTTGATCTCAGCTTTTCTTCTCAGAATAAGACACGAATTCCTTCAATGTACTATAAATTGCATAGAAAACTACCCGAAACATGAATAGAATCAAGTACCTCAAGAGTTATGAAATTTGATTTTTTTGAATAAAAATGTCTTTTAACTATCGAATTAAATGATCGATTCATGCTATAAGAATGATAATTTAATAGTTCCAAGAATTCTGTGCGCCTGAAAATTTTATTGAGAAAGTTGTTTTGTTATATTTATATTAATATTAAGCATCTACTTAATTGATGTTTTTGAGCACGATTCAATTGAAAATTTATATAAAATTAAATTATAATTATAATAATAACAAAGTAAAGAATATATTACTAACTAAAAATACCTTTCTTTATTATACTGTTTCTTTCAAAATACAACTCTTTTTTTATATAAAGAAAAAACCATAATTACTTTTCAAAATTCTAGCATAATTATATTCCTTTGGGTGTGAAACCAACAACATATATTCTCCCAATTGCTATAGGAATGATAAGTAGAAACCCTTTTCTTCTTTTCTTTGTTTCTTATTACAAGATCCAGTTTTGAAGTTGATGGATGAGTTTGAACATAGAGAAGAGTAGGTGCCAAGAAGTTGGGAGGCTGCTAGCTTAGTTGGTAGATACTAGAAACGACAAAGGAATATGCCCAAAATATTCTTACTTTTGACGGTCTATCGTCAAAGCAGCAGAAAAATCTAAGCTTGTGGTTGGAAATTAAAGACGAAAGAAATGCTAATCTTTTCCTCTACTTTTTTTTAATTGGTCAAAGAAATTAATGGCACCATGATGTAATAGCCATCGAAACATAATTTGTGGCCAATAGAGTTTTAAGTCAACTCTCAAGTTAAAGATTTCATGGCCATAAACCAGTTGCTTCAATCCAAGTGTCATGGTTTTATACCCGACAGCATTTGCCTAACTTTGCAAGTATGACGTTCTCACAATTTTATTTTATTTTATTTTATTTTTAAAAAAATTAGGAGCAAAGAGGTTATTCGGCTCTAATATCAAAGTATATTTTAAATTTATTATTAAAATTTATAAATATATTAAATTTTTATTTATAAAATTTTTTAAAATTTACACCAACGCAAAATAGTAAAAATTTAAAATTAAATATTTTTCACTCAATAGTTAAATCTTAATCACTAACGTCAATCCTCGTATGAGAACATAAACGAGTTCAACACCTGCCAATTTTTTAGATACATAAATTTAAGTATTTTTCATAATATTTAAACCTAATTAACTACTTGATCATCTTTATTGATGTTACCTGAACCGTACTCTACAATACAGAAAATACATGTTAGTTATTTAAACCCGTTAAGTACCCACTTATTTAGTTAAAGTATGATTTTCATATTTAATTTTAAAATCAGATTTAGAACAAATTATTAAAAAAATCAAATTAATAAATTTAATTTAACTCAAAAAATAAATTAAAATTAAAAATCATAATAACAATATTATTTAAATTAATTTAATTAAATATTACATTAATAATAAATAGCATATAAATAAAAATATAAATATCATATTAAAAAATTATTATTTATAATTAAATTCAAATAGCAAGTATCCTAAAATAATTATTCAACCTTATTTGAATTCATAACAAATAATAACTTTATTATCTGAATTCTATTCGAATCTGATTATATAATATTTTTATCTTCCTTAATCGAATCAGGAAATATATATTTATATATATATATCATATTAAAAAATTATTATTCATAATTGAGTTCGGATAACAGATATCCTAAGATAATTATTCAAACCCTATCTAAACTTTTGATAAATAATAACTTTATTATATAAATTCTATTTAAATCTAATTATATAATACTCTTATTTTACTTAATGATATTAGGGAATATATATATATATATATATATATATATATATATATATATATATATATAAAAGATGCTATAAAATAACTGCTAATGATGTAACTCTTGTCAACTCAGCTGAAGCTATCATCGCACCCAAGAGAGAGAAGATGTTAAAGTACGAGTACTTCTAAACCGTCTACCACAAGAGATACTTTCTCTTTTTATCTTGTATGTGTTGATTGTGTCATTGGGTGCGATGATAGCTTCAGCTGAGTTGACAAGAGTTACATCATTAGCAGTTATTTTATAGCATCTTATTAGAATTGTACAAGAACTAGTTGGTCATCCTGTTCATAATTGGCATCAGCTTGTATATGAATACAGTAACATATAACAAACACACGTTAATATGTATTTAATAATATGAATATAAAAGTCTCATCGATTTTATGAACCATAGTCACGGTTTTTCATAGTCTAAAGGGTAGTCGAATGCCCGTGATAGTCATTTGATTGCCTTGGTTGAAATTTTAAACAAAAAATTTGATTGCAGAGGGCAATTGACTGCTTATAAGAAGTAGTCGACTGCTCGTCATATACCTAAGTAAAATTAATAAGAATCATTGTAAAATTGATAAAAATAAGTATAAAAATATTAAAATAAATATAAAATTATGATTATTAATCATAAAATTCTAAGAAGTATAAAAACATTAGAATAAGCATAAAGTTATAATAATTAACTTAAAATTGATAAAAATAAGTGCAAAAATATTAAAACAAATATAAAAATATAATAATTAACAGTAAAATTTATAAGAATAGATGTAAAATTGATGAGAATAAGTGCAAAAACATTATAACAAACATAAATTTATGATAATTAACCATAAAATTAAAAAAATATGTATGAAATTAGGATAATTAATTATAAAATTGATGAGACTAAACATGAAAATACTACACTATGCATAACTATAATAATTAACTATAAAATTTATGAGTAATTGTAAAACTGATGAGAATAAGTGTAAAAACACTAAAATGGACATAATAATATGATAATTAATTGTAAAATTAATGAAAATCATCATAAAATTAATAAAAATAAATATAAAAACACTATAATAAGCAAAAAAAATAAGATAATTAACAATAAAATCGATAAGAGTAGCTTAAAATCTAGATTATTAAGCAAATAATTATCCTATATTGAACAAAAATTGATGACAACAAGTATAAAATTATGAGAATAAATCTAAATCTATTAGAATTATCATAAACTTTAAACCTTACAATTATTATACAGGAGCATCAAAGTGATTAGACACATAATAGCCTATTGCTATAACAAATCAATCGATTGCGACTAATGAAATGATGTTCTCTATTTCATTCGTAGTCGACAGCCATAACAAGGTAGTCGATTGCTACTAAATAATTATATTTTATTTCATCGGCAAAAGACTGATGCAAAATATTAGTTGACTGCCTTTATTGCTTTGACTATTCTAACTTAAAAATAATGAAAGGCAGTCAACCGTTAAAAATAGCGATCGATTGCCTTTATTTTATTGTATGTTCTAAGGTAAAAAAATTAAAATATAATATTAATATATCACATATTTTTTTTTTTTTATATTTTGAATGGATAAAAATGTAATTTTAAAATATCATAATGTTTTCTAAATAGATAAAAATGTAATTTAAATATCTTTTTTAATAGATTAAAATGTAATTTAAATTATATTTTATTGAAATAAAGTTTACCTGTTGACTTGTTATGCTTTTATTTTTATAATTTTTTAAATTTTATTATGTATTCAATTTCTCTTTGATTTTTTGAGTCTTTAAAACACTTTTTAAGGTTTCATGACACTAGGGGATTGATCCCTTTATGGAGAGAGTCGATTTTCTCCCTTTAAAATGTCCTAAAATTGTGTTCTGGGTTGAGGGAATCGATCCCTCTATACATTATAATAGCTTTTGGGCATTCTGACTTTAGGGGGTCGATCCCTTGGCCTAGGCGATCGATCCCTTGTCTCTTTACAGTTCATTTTTAGCTTTTGTCAATAATGGATCAGTCTTTCTAAAGTAGGGGATCAATCCCTTAGCTTGGAACATCACTATTTTGATGTTTTAACTTTAAAAACTCTGAACTTTCAACCCCTAAACTTCTACCAATCATCTAACAACTCAAAATCAATTCTCAATTTACCTATAAACACATTAAAACCATCAATAACATATTCACACATCTCATAAAATCCAAATCTATAACTTATACGTAATACCTCAAACACACATAAAGTTAATAAACATAAATCATCTCAATCCACAATAATCATAAGGCATTTTTTCATAAGACATCCATAACTCATACAATTCTGTCCAACAATCCATACTATTCATTCATTACAAAATCAATTTATTCAATATAGAAATAAGCTTGAACAATGAAAATTCAGGGTTTCAAATCCTCCCCATCTTAGGAAATTTGATCCTCCAAATTTCTCAAACATCTCAAAACAAGTGCAGGTACTTCTCCTTCATCAAGCTCTCTAGCTCTGTAGCTTCCTTGGAGAAGTGGTGTTGCCAAAGAACCTTGACCATCGGAATTGTCCTCGACCTCAACACCCTCTCTTTCCTATCCAAGATATGGATTGGTCATTCGCCATAACTAAGATCCTCCCTAATTTCTAATGGTTCATACTCGATAATATGAGAGGGATTCAGGTGGTACTTCAAGAGTATGGATACATGGAAGATGTTGTGCACTCTCGATAACTGTGGTGGTAGTGCTAATCGATATGCCACATCTCTCACTTGATCCAAAATTTCAAATGGCTTGATAAACCGAGGACTTATCTTCTATTTCTTTCCAAATCTCATAATCCCCTTGGATGGTGAAACCTTCAAGAAAACTACATCACCCACTGTGAACTCCAAATATCGTCTCTAAGTGTCGGCATAACTCTTTTGTTGGCTTTGAGCTGCCTTAAGCTTCTCATAAATAAGTCGAACCTTTATAAAAGCCTATTCAACTATCTTAGGAGCAAACACTTTCCTGTCATCCACTTCTTCCCAACCTATACGAGACTTGCATCTCCTCCAATACAAAGCTTCATATAGAGTCATCTCAATGTTGGAATGGTAGCTATTATTATATGCAGATTCGACTAATGGTAGGTGATCATCCCTAGAGCCCTTAAAGTCCATAACACAAGCCCACAACATGTCCTCCAAAGTTTGAATGGTCTTCTCTGACTGACCATCAGTCTAGGGATAGCAGGTTGTACTGAAACTTAAACAAGACCTTATTGTATCTCGAACCATTCCTAACAGTAAAAAATGGCCCTAGAGTCTCTATTCGAAGTGATGCTCATTGGAGTCTCATGTATCCTAATAATCTCCCTAACATACAAATCAACTAAAGCATTGAGAGAGTCTGTAATCTTAATGGCTAGGAAGTATACTGACTTAGTCAATTTACCAACGATGACCCAAATTGCATCATTGTTCTTTTGGGTCCTTGACAATGCCATAATGAAATCCATAGTGATGTACTCTCGTTTTCATGTCAATATAAGTAAAGATTAAAGTAATTTTGCTTGTTTTCAGTACTTTACCTTAACCTACTGATATACAAGATACTTAGCCACAAATTCTGCTATATCTCGCTTCATACCAACCCACCAATGCACATTACACAAGAAATGGTACATTTTATTACTCCTCAAATGCAATGTGTATCCGAAGGTGTAGGCTTCATCTAAAATTAGTTTCTTCAAGGCTTCATCATTCGGTTCATAAATCCAGTCGTGGAACCTCTAAAGTTTATCACCACCAATATCAAAATCCAGCCTTTGACCCTCTTGAATCTTTATCGCTGCTTCCATACAAAACTGATCCTTCCTTTGAGCTTGCCTAATATGTTTCATTAAATAGTGCTCAATCCTCAAACTAGCTATTGTATAATCAGCATCAAGAGGAGTCTCATCCAACCTAAAACTTAACAATTGCTCTAACAACTCGTGTTCCTTAATCATCATGTAAGAAACTAACTTCAAGTGCTTCTTACTCAATGCATCCGCTACCACATTAGGCTTACCCGGGTGGTATGAAACCTTACAACCGTAATCCAAAGAAGTTTCATTCATTTCCTCTACCTCATGTTCATTTACTTTTGAGATAATAGATAGTTCAAGCTCTTGTAATCAATGAATACCTGAAACCTCTCTCCATACAAATAATGTCTCCAAATCTTCAATACAAAAACCATTGTAGCTAGCTGCAAGTAATGAGTTGGGTAGTTCTTCTCATGGTCCTTAAGTTGGCGAGAATTATAAGCGACTATTTTACCATGTTGCATGAGCACACAATTGAAACCTTACAAGGAGGTGTCACTGTAGACTTAAAACTATGTTCACAACTGTTAAACTACTCAAACTTTACATCATTTCTTATGAGCCTTGTCAACGGAGTAGCTAACTTAGAAAACCCTTCAACGGAGCACCTATAGTACCCGATAAGTCTTAAGAAAGTCTGTATCTCAGTCACATGTCTAGGTCGTTTCCATTGTAGAATTGCTCCAATATTGAATGGATCTTCTGATACCCAATCCTTTGAATTGATGTGACCAAGAAATGCAATCTGTTTCAACGAGAAATCACACTTGTCTAACTTAGCATACAACTTCTTAGCTCGGAACATCTGTAACACAATCCTTAAATGATCTTCATGTTCCTCTAAGGACTTATAGTAAACCAAAATGTCATCGATGAACATAATCACAAACTTATCCAGGTACTGTTTGAACACCTCATTCATTAAGTTCATAAATGTTGTGGGTGCGTTGGTCAGACTGAATAACATAACTAAGAACTCAGAGTGGCCATATCACGTCTGAAAAATGATCTTGGGGATATGTTCCTTCTTGATCTTCAGGTGATGATATCCCGACCTTAGATTGATCTTAGAGAATATAGTGGCACCTCGCAACTGATCGAGTAGGTCATCGATCCTTAGGAGGGGATACTTGTTCTTGACAGTAGCCTTGTTTCATAACCAGTAGTCGATACACAATCTTAGGCTACCATCTTTCTTCTTTACAAATAAGAACTAGAGCATCCCAAAGTAAGACGCTCGAGTGTATGAACCTCATCTCTAACAACTCTTGGACTTGCTTCTTTAACTTTTCCAATTCCACTAACGTCATTCTATAAGAAGGCTTAGATATGGGCTGAGTTTTTAGCACCGAATCAATGATAAACTATAACTCCCTATAGCAATTCATCCGAAAAGACACCTAAAAAATATCATTCTACTAGAATCTCTTGAAGCTCTGAATGCTTCCTTCTAGTATCTTCCACGTAGGCAAAATAACCTTCACATCAACATAATCTATAAGACCCCATAAAACAAAACATAAATCTTTATTTCTTACTTTTCAAAACTTACAATATACTTGTCGGTGAGGAGAAAGTTATAGTCTTAGCGTAGCAATCTAGATTTACATGGTTGGCAGCTAACTAATCCATGACTAAAATCACATCAAATCCATACATACATAACATAATTAGATTTGCTAGTAAATCCTTATATCCTACCCTTAACTTGCAATTCTTATACACCAGGTCAGTTATTTGAAATTCTCTCATGGGAATACTAATCTGTACAAAGTAACTTAGGGGTATAGGCTCTAGATGCATCTTGTGTGCAAATGTTGGTGATACAAAAGAATGGGTAGAACCCACATCAAACGAAACTAAAGTTTCATAACCATAAACAAGAATCTTACCTTGGATGACGTATGAGGAGGCATTAGTAGACTCCTTATCCAAGGCGAGGACTTTGCCTTGAGCGAGGGTTTCTTGCCTTTCTTTGTAGTAGTAACTCTCCTCTGCTCAATAGGTCTAGCCACTTATGCCTGAGTAAACTGTATTGTAGTCTCTCTTTGAAGGGGCTTAGGCTATAGGTAATCTTTAATACAGTGGCCTATTTGTCCACAGTTGAAATAAACACCTGATGCTAAAGGCCTATTCCCATGGTCCTTACCATAATCCTTATAAACTTTCTAAGTACAGATGGTAAGACCAGATCTGGTGGTTTTTGATCTGATCTCGACCCCCTTTTGTCTCTTATCAGGGACTTGAGAACCTTTCTTTACCGTGGGCCCCATAGTCTCCCTAGTGGAGCTCATAATCCTTTTTCACTAATTGGGCTCTTAAGATGGCCTCATTATATGTGGCGATGCTAAATAAAGCTAACTTGGCCCTGATGGCCGACTTCAACCCCTCTAAGAACCTCTTTATCTTCTTCTCTTCACCTTTACAGGTGTCAGGATCATAGCGCATCAAGGTGATGAGCTTGGACTCTTCTAGTCCACTGATAATTGACTATAAGTTAGGCTCAAAAACTCTATCTGCATATTTTTCTAAGCTGTATGAGGGATGAACTAATGTCAGAAGGCTTTAAGAGAGATTTTCCAATTGAGCACTGGATACTTGGCCTGCAGAATTGTCTTGGTGGTTGTCCACTAATGCTCAACATCTTCCTCCAAGGTAAACACGACCAAGTCAACCTTTTCGATGGAAGTACTTTTCATGTACTTGTAGATCTTTTCTACTTTCAAGACCCAGTTCTTGGCCACTATTGGATCCTTCACCCCCTTGAATGCTAGAAGGTTGAACCTTTAGAATTGCCTCACTTGGTTCAAGTGTCTATCATCTTCAAAGGTAGTCTACAGATAAGGAGCTTACAACTGGAGTGAAGGAACCTATGGTATTAATGGTTGTGGCACTAAAGGCTATGATGCCGGAGTAGGAGATGTCGTAGCTTGATTCTCCTCGATAAAGGTAGGAGTATTGGTGCCACCTAAGTGTTGCGCAGTAACAATCGCCATAGTCACAATCATATCATTGAACCCCTGCTCAAGCCTCTGCTCGAGGCTAGCAATCTGATGTTAGGGATATTAGGTTGTAGGGAAGGAAAAGGTGGAAGAGTTTACCTCTATGGTCGTCCTCGTCTTTCACTCATTATCTTGGCTCAACTTATATCCAAAATCATCCATATAAGTATACTTAGAGCGATTTCACGCAGTTTATAATCAAACATGTATAGACGTTGGGATGTAACTTCTACTTCTTGCCTAACTAACCTAATTCGTACTAAACAAACTATGCTATGATACTAACTCTGTAATGTCCCATTTCAGTGGAAAATGGACTAAAATTTTCTTTTCCTTACCTATATTTATCTACTATCAGTGTAACACCTAATCACTTTCATTGATCATATTAGCCTTTGATAAGTTTCCCTTAGTCTTGGTCTTATCCTTAAGTGTGTGATGTGACAATCCATACATTTCATACATACAACATATCATAAAACCATAAGTGAAATCACCCATTAAATGTTCCTAAAAAAATACAATTATAATCAACTTAATCGTTTCATCACACATCCTTAAATGTCATAATCGACATCTAATACAACCTTAAGACTACATTGAATACCTATTATAACCTATTATTACATCCCAAAAGGAATTACATAAACTATGCATGAATAAAGTCTAATATCTAAACTAAAAAATATAGTTGTATACATACCTTCAAAAGAGTGAAATTGGGTGGTAGGACAACGCTCTCCTAACCTACCCGAAAAGAATGTTTCGTTATTGTGCCTAGCACAGATAATCTACGGAGGAAGAGAGATGAGGGTGAGCTTAATGCTTAACAAGAATACATATAGAATGGGACGCAAAACATACTTGCATGTTTCATTTAAAACATATAAGGCTGCTTTATTTACAAACATACTTAGTTTCAAAGTATACTTAATTTCATGAATCATAAGTCATAAATTTAGCATAAGTATTCTTACAAAGACATAGGCATGCAAATAAAACATGCATGTGATGCATTTTCACAAATCATAGCTTAAAAATACATTCGTATAAACTTAATTCATAAGCTCAATAAAATCTTAAACATAGGTTAAAGACTCAGTATCTGATTCCAAAAGTTTTTTGCATCTTACTTAAAACCCAAAATAAGAGCCCTAAAAGGGAAGGAGTTAACCTATGGCCATGGTTAGGGTTTCCTCAACCTCACTGGATCGTGAGTACTAAGAACGTTGTTGACTTGTCAAAGTCTAATAGGCTTAACTTAGTTTAACTTAACTTAAGAAAGTAAGGCAAAATCGCCTATATAACTTTAATAGGCGTTGTACACCCCTTAAGCAAGTTACAAATAGTAGCCTTATAATCTCATTAAAGCAATTCATAAAACATACTTAGTATTATTCCTTAACATCATAAGCATAATTTAGCTTTCAAATCGAAAAACTTAAGTAAGTGGGATAGTTATCCCATAGAATCATCCTTTTCTGTGATCTTAAACATAAGTACCCCATTTAAAACATGCTAAATAAGTTTTAGGGAAATCATTTCAATGCATTGTTTGTTTTAAAATACTTAAAATAAATTTTATCATGTAATTTTGTAAAATGAAGTTCTTTAATGCATTTTGCAGGATCTTTATACTTTAATCATAAAACCATAATGTTATCAGATCATGCTTTTATTGACTTTGAACCAAAATGGGTCAATGAGCATAAAAAAGTACCTTTTAGCACAAAACAACCAAAAAGGATCAATCTCACTGATCAGGGGATTGATCCCTCAGCATCAAAATGTAATAATTTTGGAAAAACTTAAATTAGGGATTAGTCCCTTGCCTCATGAGATCAATCTTTAAGTGAAAAATATGACTTTTCATAGAATTTCATGTCATAATCATAACCCAAAACATATAAACTTGCATGCATGTATCGAAAACAAGTAGACACCATGACTCTAACCATATCCATTACCTCGTGGCGATCGCAGCACTTAACCTTGGTTCTTTGACACCAAGCTCGAGTTAGGCTGTAACGACCCTTGACCCTTGAAATTTGGAGGATTTTTTTTGAAGTTAATTTACCCACTTATTCCCTTATTCACTTAGGTTGTATTCTTGTTCAGTGTTAAATCACTTTTTCAAATTCTTTATCCGTAATTATATTTAATTTCCATATTTTAACATATATGACCGATAGAAATTTTAGCAGCATAACGGCTTATATATGAGCCTACCCACCTGCAATTCAATTATTTTTGACAATCCTAGATATCCACAACTACCAAGCATGCTTTCCAACAATCCTACATATCCACAACTACTAAGCATACTTTCTAAATCCACATTTACAACTCAATACATCCATTTCGATTCAATAACAATCATCTTAAAACCTAATCCCATAAATAATATTCTTTACATTGTTTTCCTTACAAATTACATCCCAACAAAATATTCTCAATATATGTCTGTGCATACAAATATGTCTGATAAAGGAATGTAATTGTATACCTTTCTGCGTGTACAAAAAGTAGCCTAGGGTAGCTCTTTCCCACCAGCTTATGTCGTGTACGCAGCAGGTAACGCCTATAGATCATTGCAAATAGTATGAAGGTAGAAGGGTAAGCTTTTGGAGAAAAGCCAAGTAAGATAATACCTTTAAAGCAGTCCTGATATATAAAAGCATGTGAAATCGTTCATAGTACCAAACTTTAATGAAATACATAAATTGCAATTTCATGTATAATCATCATAAAATCATAAAGCATGCGTGTCTTTAAAACAAATAACATGCTTAACTATTTTACAAACTTTTCTTTGTTCATGGATGAGTTCTTAAAATCATCGTATTCATAAACATTTCATAAAACATATCTGTTCGTAACTAAGTATTGTAAATCACATAAGAACACTTATTCATTCATCATAGTCGACTTTCATAAACAAATCGAGGAAACTAGGCTACAACTAAGTCATGCGATACGTGTCATTCTCCGTAGAGAGTGATCATACCTATGGCCATGGTAAGGGGGCTGTAGACTGGATCAGGGTCGTATAGCCCTTTCATAAAATCTGGGTAGTATCTATCTTACTTACTTTCACTAGCACCTAGCTAAGACACGGGCACCAAAGGCACTCTCCGTGTGGGAAACATAATTGCGTGCTGCGCGGGCACAAGATACTACCGAAAACATCATCATAAACCACCAGTAGTAAGACATCTTCTATAAAGGTTGAGTCGAGTGCTACCGGGGCCCTACGTACCGGCACCCAAGTGGTGGAGCCGGAACACCACAAGAAGTAACCATGCATCAAGCCTATAGTCTCAAAAACTTCTTTTCTTTTTCCCCTTTTCCTTATTTTTTTTCTATGCTTTTGAAATTCTCAAAAGTTTCTTTAAAGGTATAGATATAAAAATCATAAATCGATGTAAAGCTTCCATACGTTTCATACCTTAGGAAAAATTCATTTCATAACGTGGAGGTACTCGGGGAATATTTCTTAAAACTAAAACATGCTTCGTAAATAGTTTCGTAAGTATGAAAGCAATGATAAATCATTTTAAAATATAATGTTGCTTCATAAAATCTTTTATCGATGCAACAAGAATACGTTATCAGAACTAAGTTAAGTGGTACCCCTTACCTCGATTTATCGGATATTCCGCGTTTGAGTAATGACGCCTCCCAGTGTCTCCCCTAACTCCTCCTGTGATTCTCCTACACCGAAGTTTGTATACTTAGTATCCTGGTCATACAAATTGTCCGAAATGCGTCAAAATCGTAACATATTCGTTACTACCTCGTGTGTACGTATAATTGTATATACCTAGGCTATTGCGTGTGTTTATATATTTTTATTACTATTTTTTTTGTATGTACATATACTACATACACATTTATTATATACGCCTATATGTTTATGCACAAATATATATATATATATATATATATTCACATATACATATATATATTATTATTTATTTTCATTATTCATTATCACATATATTTATTTATTTGTCTACCTCTCATCTTTCCTCTTTATATTCCATATCTAATCTAATTTACATTATCATGCTGTAAGACCCGATTTTATTGTAAGAGCAAAAGGGAATGAATAGAAATTTACGAGTGCATTTAAAAATGCAAAAGGACTGAAATGGAATTTCCAAACACGTTGAAGGGCAAAATGGTCAAAAGACCAAAATTCGATATAAATTCGACAAGAAAATTTTATTAAAAATAATGGATTGAGAAATCTTGGTCAATAAAGGTGAAATAAATTTATTTTGGGTTAAACTGATCAAGATATCAATTTATTGAAATTAATTGGGATTAATCGAAATTTTTAATTCGAAAAATCATTTCGAAAATAATCGAAAAATATACCGAAAAGATAAAAAAAGATTGATAAATTCATTTATTGAATAAAGGAATTAAATAATAATTTTTAGGATATTTTAAGGGATATTTGGGTATTTTTAATGTATTTTATTGATTAAAATAATAATAAATAAATTAATAAAAGAAATAAAAAAAGAGGAAGAAACAAAAAAGAAAAAGATCGAAAACGTGAAAGTCGCGTGAAAACGGAAAACCACCGAGGAAAACCAAACCCATCACGGACGGCCACCGACGACTGCCCAGGCGAGCGACCGGCGATGGGGAAGGTGTCGGGCCACCACCGGCCTAAAGGAACCACGAACGGGGGCCACCGGCGAGAGGAACGGCGAGAAACGAAACCGCGAGAAGAGAATGAGATTTTCGATGACCGGAGATGATTCGGCACCGACCGACCACAGCTGAACTGTCACGACCCAAAACTTCCCGAAATTTCGAGAAAATTTTTTTTTTCGTTTTATTATTTCATACTTACCTCAGATCATGACCAACCATAACCAATAATTGGGCTGTATGTCAGTGCCCATATCATATCCATACATTTTCAATTAGTGCACAATTTAATTTAAATATAAGTTCATATGTTCTGCACTAAACTTCTTTTTTTTTTTCCATTTCATTACATATTTATACCCACTCTATACATCCCAGTGTCATACAAAATATAGTATTGTGCTCATGTTATTTAGATACAAGAAACATATGTAATCGTGTATATACCTCAAAAGATAGGCAGCAGCGGACAACTAGAATGCTGTACCCAGTCGCCTCCCAATCTACTGGAAGAAATCTGTGTGAGAAAATGAAAGGGGTGAGCACATCAAGCTCGGTAAGGCAATTCTACGAACAAGTAGATAACAATACAACCTACATGAACGTAGTGCCATGCATAAACCACCCCTTCTCCACACATTTCCAAAACAGATGCTATGTTATGATGTCATGTAAAATAACACACATGTAATCCCAAAAAGCATGAAAACTTAACATGCATATCTTTCAAATCATTTATTTCTTGTTAAAATTTCATAATAAGATCAGGACTTAACCCTTCCCTCGGGTAGCCCTGACTCACACAAAATCCACAAAATTGTGTTTCTTGAAAACATCAGTATCAGAAAACGTAAATATACGGGATACGAGACTAGGCAATATCTGTATATCGGTAATAACCAGGACTATGGCCATGTGTCCTCAGGAGTCCCTCTGCTACACGGATTCTAGTGTGCAGAATCTCACTATAATCGGGAACTGCCCGGGAGGTGGGTCACTCCATCCCGTCGGTCTTATCCGACCCTCCGCATCCGTAGATGCCACACGTATCCGAAGATACCACGCATCCGGAGATGCCACACGTATCCGAAGATACCACGCATCCAGAGATGCCACACGTATCCGAAGATACCACGCATCCGGAGATGCCACACGTATCCGAAGATACCACGCAACCGGAGATGCCACACGTATCCAAAGATACCACGCATCCGAAGATGCCACACGTATCCGAAGATACCACGCATCCAAAGATGCCACACGGTACAGCGTACTCCATGCTACTGGCACGGTACAACGTACTCCGTGGACCCATATCATATCTGCATACTCATGCCATGTCTCCAAATGCACGTGTGAGCCTATTTAATCGGTGTGACACACAGTCACCCACTGCTCCAAACACAGCTCATCGTATGATCTTAGAAAAATAGTGCGAGCGGTGCTCCAGTACTCTCATAAAATCAAGTAAAACTAGTGCGAGCTAAGCTCTAGCACTCTGTCACGAAAATCATATATATAAAAATATGGTGCGAGCTAGACTTCGGCACCGTGTCATGAAAATCATGTAAACCTCTAGTGCGAGCTCTCGCTCCAGCACTAATGAAAGCATTGCACAAATCAAAACTCATGCGAGCTGAGCTCTAGCACGTCACATTTCTGAAAAGTCACGTAGGCGGCTACATTTCTCAAATCGATTTCAACGAAAATCAACACTTGTTGAAGATATGAAATGTTGTGCAATTTCATTTAAAAGTTAGTCGACCTACTCATGCATGTACCAAAATACTTCAAAAACGAGCAGGAACCCTTTGTTCTTGCTCCTTACACTTTTTTCTAAAATTTGGAATTTTACCCTTAACGAGGGTATTTTGGTAATTTACCCATCCGGGGCCCTAAAATTTTTATCTCAAATCTAGACCCTTCATACAATTTAAAAGACTGTAAATGGCGTCGAAAATTCGTAAAGCTATCTCTAGCAGTTCGTAAAATTCCCTTACCTGGAATCGCACGCAGACTTAACCTGTCTCGATGATGCCGAACCTCTCAGCCCAAATGCGCGCCAACCAAATGTACGTAACTGCATATAACCACACAGTTGAGGTCAATTCAATTATCTTGATCAGTATATCGCATTTACTGACCAACTTTAAAGTATTGGGCCCTATCTACCTTATTGGGTCTCGGCCCATTTATATTTATTAATTCCCTTCTTCGGGCATACCGAGCTCATGCAGCTTACCAATAATTATCGGGTTTTGTTCCAACTCATTGGATAGCCCGTATGCCATTTATGGCAATTATATTACAACTCCGAAAAATATTCCTTTCTATGCGACATTAATCCATAATTCCGTAAAATAATTAAAACTCTGTATTTAAAGAACTCATATTGTCGAAATTAAAATGTACTTACCCGATACGATGCGGGGTACAAAAATCAGAGCTAAATCGGCTCTCGTTCGGTCTCTGTCGAAAAACTGCACAATTAGGTAAATCCGAATTATTTTCCATTAAATAAAATATTAAATAAATTTTCGAAATCTACCCGTGGGTCAATCTCGACCCTCGATCAACTTACCCGAATCTCAAGTCGTCCCCGGTAAATTTCTTTCCTTTTTCCTTTTTTCTTTTCTTTTCTTTTCTTTTCCTCTCCTCTTTCCTTCCTTTTCCCTCCTTTTCCTTCCCTTTCCTTCCGACCAAAATGTGTCGTTTCTGCCACTTTGCCGTCGTCGGCGTTTCCGACGGTCTTGCCGGCCAATACCGATCTCAAAAGAACCGGCTCCTCCCACTGAAGACGTCGGTGGCTTTCGTTCAAGCCCAGTCACAGTGGTTCACCGGGAATCAGCCCGTTTCCTCTCGACTTTTCCCTCGCTCCGATCGGCGTCCTCCGGCCACTACAAGGCGCGTTTCCGGTGTCCTGAAGGTCGCCAGTCTCTCCTCTTGCACCTCGGCTACTCATCGACGGTCAAGGGTCGTCGGTGCTCCCTCGGTGGTTTCGGGTTGCCTCACGGTTTCCTTCGATTTTCTGTTTCGAGTTTATCCCGATTTTTTTTCCAGAGTTCTCTTTTTTTTTTATTATTTATAAATTATCTTATTATCATACTATTCATTAAAATATTCCACAATATTCCAAAATATCTACAACTTATATTATTTTATTCTAATTTAATTTATTTAATTTAAATTTAATTTATTAAATACATTTTCCTCCATTTTTTTGATATTATTCATTCGTATTTTCAAAATATTGTTCAGGGTAACTTTTCGGTATTTTTTAAAAATTCTGGATCTTGATCAATTGGACTCGGATTTGTATAATTTCCTCGTTATTGATCAAGATGTCCTAAATCCTTATTTTTAATTAAAATTTTCCTATCGCATTAATACCGGGTTTCGGTATTTTGACCTTTTTACCCCTGCACTTGTTTCGGAACCAATTTAACCTGACTTTCCTTCATACATCCACCATCTTTTCTTATTTTAATTTCGTATTTTTGGTTAACTTCATTATGATCATTTTCGTTTGACCTGTGGCCATTTCGGCTCGTATTTGATTACTTCCGGCGTTCACCGATATTCCATTTTATTCTTCTTTACAAATTTAATTCAGTCAATGCTCTTCTTATGATTCGATGAATATATGGAAGTGTACATCACATGAACCATAAGGAATATAGCAACAAATACATACAAAGTGGGTCTTACATAATCTCCCCCACTAAAAGAATTTGGTCCTCCAAATTGGAACCAAATCAGTCTCTGAACAACTCCGGGTAATCCTCTTTCATCCGACTCTCTAACTCCCAAGTCGCTTCCTCCGGAGTGTGATGTTGCCACAATACTTTCACTAGAGGAATCGTCTTCGATCTCAATACCTTCTCCTTCCTATCCACAATTTGAATCGGTCTCTCAACATAGGACATACTCTCACTGAGCTCCAGTAGCTCGTATCTGATCACATGCGACGGATCCGGCTGATACTTCCGAAGCATGGAGACGTGGAAGACATTATGGACATTTGCTAACTTTGGTGGCAACGCTAGCCTGTAAGCTCGATCTCCCACTCTCTCAAGTATCTCAAAAGGTCCTATGAAGCGAGGGCTCAGCTTCCCTCTCTTCCCGAATCTCGTAATACCCTTGGAAGGAGAAACTTTCAAAAATACTGACTTCCCTGCTGTAAACTCCAACGGTCTACGTCTCCTGTCAGCATAACTCTTCTGTCGACTCTGAGCTGTCCTCAACCTCTCACAAATCAACTGGACATCCTCAGAGGCCTGACGTATCAAATCGGGAGCGAATATCTGCCTGTCACCAACCTCCTCCCATCCTACAGGAGATCGACATCTACAGCCATACAAGGCCTCATATGGTGCCATCCCGATACTCGAATGATAACTATTATTGTAGGCGAACTCCGCGAGTGGTAGGTGATCATCCCAGGAGCCTTTAAAATCAAGTACACAAGCTCTCAACATATCCTCGAGGGTCTGTATAGTCCTCTCTGACTGCCCATCTGTCTGAGGATGAAAAGCTATACTGAATCTCAACTGGGTCCCCATAGCTTCCTGAAAGTGTTCCCAGAAATAGGAAGTGAAGTGGGAATCCCTATTTGACACAATACTCACTGGGACACCATGCAGTCTCACAATCTCGCGCACATATAGCTCAGCTAATCTACTCAGAGTATCGGTGACTCTCATCGCTAAGAAATGCGCCGACTTCGTCAATCTGTCGACTATCACCCATATGGCATCATTCCCTCTATGAGTCCTCGGTAAGCCCATCACAAAGTCCATGGTGACATGCTCCCAGTTCCAAGTCGATATAGGTAGAGGCTGCAATAACCCTGCAGGCTTCTGATGCTCTACCTTCACCTGCTGATAGACGAGACATCTCGTAACAAACTCTGCTATATCTCTCTTCGTTCCTGACCACCAGTATACCTTCCTGAGATTCTGATACATCTTCGTACTACCCGGATGCAAGGTATACCTTGACGAATGAGCCTCTGTCAAGATCAACCTCCTGATCTCAGGATCCTCGGGAACACATATCCTGTCTCGAAACCTCAGTAATCCATCTGAGCTCAACTTAAACTCAGTCTCAATACCCCTCTGCATCTGCCTGACTATCTCAATACACTACTAATCATCACGCTGAACCTGTCGAATCCAATCCATCAGATCCGGCTCCAATCGCAGGCTAGCAATCATATAATCACTATCAGCATCAGGCGAGGTCACATCCAAACTGAGGCTCGCAAACTGCTCTAATAACTCGTGCTCCCGTACCATCATATAAGCAACCAACCCGAGATGCTTCCTACTTAACGCGTCAGCCACTACATTCGCCTTACCCAGGTGGTTTAAGATTTCACAATCGTAATCCTTCAGAAGCTCAAGCCACCTTCTCTGTCTTATGTTCAATTCCTTTTGCGAAAACAGATACTTGAGGCTTTTGTGATCGGTAAATACCTGAAATTTCTCACCATACAGATAGTGGCGCCATATCTTCAATGCAAACACTAGTCGCCAACTCTAAGTCGTGGGTCGGGTAGTTCCTCTCATGATCCTTCAGCTGTCTGGATCCATAAGTGACTACCTTTCTGTCCTGCATTAATACACAGCCCAGTCCTTGGTAAGAAGCATCCGTGTAAACAGAAAAACCTCCTAAGCTTGTAGGAATGGTGAGAATCGGAGCAGAGGTCAATCGAAGCTTCAACTCATGAAAACTTTCCTCGCATCTGTCGTCCCACTCAAATGCAACACTCTTCCGAGTGAGATATGTCAACGGAGCAGTCAATCTCGAAAACCCCTCCACAAACCGTCTATAATATCCAGCTAAACCTAAAAAACTCCTGATCTTCGTAACTGTTTGAGGCCTCTGCCACTGTACTACTGCCTCAATCTTGGATGGATCCACTGATACACCATCTCTCGACACAATATGTCCCAAAAAGGAGATATGCTCAAGCCAAAAGTCACACTTACTGAGTTTAGCATACAATCGCTTCTCACGGAGGGTCTGCAATACAATCCTCAGGTGCTGCTCATGCTCCTCTCTGGACCTCGAATAAACCAGTATGTCATCGATGAAGATAATCACAAATTGATCCAAATAAGGCCGAAACACCTCATTCATCAATGTCATAAAAGCTGCGGGAGCGTTCGTCAACCCGAATGGCATAACCATAAACTCAAAATGACCATAACGGGTGCGAAAAGCTGTCTTGGGTACGTCTCCATCCCGAACTCTCAATTGATGGTACCCAGATCTCAGATCAATCTTGGAAAAGACCTGTGCTCCCCGTAGCTGATCCAGTAAATCATCAATCCTCGGAAGGGGATACTTATTCTTGATGGTAGCCTTGCTCAATAATCGATAGTCGATACACAACCGAAGGCTCTCATCCTTCTTCCTAACAAACAGAATCGGTGCTCCCCATGGTGACACACTCGGTTTGATGAACCCCTTCTCTAACAGTTCCTGCAACTGTTTTCTCAGCTCCTCTAACTCAACTGGAGCCATCTTGTACGGTGGTCTAGATATCGACTCTGTACCGGGTGTCATATCAATACTGAACTCTGTCTCCCTCACTGGCGGTAACCCTGGTAACTCATCCGGAAAGACATCTGGAAATTCTCTGACTACTGGAATGTCTGTCAATTCCGGATGTGCCACAGCCGTATCTACCACGTACGCAATATAACCTTTACAACATTTTCACCAAATTAGTACGTCATTCATTCATACTCTTATAAAATTCTCATTCTCATTTACTTCAAGGAAATTGCACAATACATTTTTTTGGAGTATGAAACGTGACTGTCTGGCAAAGCAATCTAAAACAGCTCGATGAGCAGGCAACCAATCCATTCCTAGGATTACATCAACATCTCTCATATGCATCAAGATTAGATTGGCTGTCATCACTCTACCACCTAATTTCAGCTCACAATCCCTCAATACATACTCCAATAATTAGCTAGTGTTCATGGGTGTCATTATAGATAGCTTTCTACTCAGAGGGGTAGGTTTCACATAATTACACAATTTAAATGCAAACAACGGTGATACAAATGAATGCGTAGAACCAGGATCTATTAACACATATGCTTCTAAATCATGGATCAAAATAGTACCTTTCACCACATTTGACGATCGATCCGCTGTATCCTGGTCAAGAGCATGCACTCGCCTAGTACCAACTGCTTGCTTCCCCTTCTCTGCCGCTATCGCTTTCCTCCGCGGCGCAGATGTATCACTAGAAGCCCTCTCTGAACCCTTGCCCTTCTGAGGGGCACTCTCAACTATCTCGGGACAATCTCTGCTCACATGCCCGGGCTTCCCGCATCTATAGCATACCACTGTAGGACCGGAGCAGGGTCTATCACCGTGATATCTACCACACCTACCGCATCTCTCAGTCGTAGGTCGTGGCCCACCTATCACAATACCTTTTTACGGAGCAGAAGAAATGGCCGGATAAACTGGAGGTCTAGCTGGCCTCTCCCGAATCTCCTCTATCCTCGACCTCTTCCTAATCAACTGTTTGCCCCCTCTATAACCAGACCCTCTATCTCCCACTAGTCTCTTCCCCTCTCTATGTCTGCTGCCAGTCTTCTTGAACTCTGAGGCAGTCCTCTCAAAATCCTGTTCAATCAGCTGCGCCCTACTCACTGCCTCCTCGTAAGTCGGAATAGCCAAAGGGACCAATCTAGATCTGATCGCTGGCCTCAATCCATCAATGAATCTTCGGACCTTCTTAGTCTCACTGCCTATAGTGTCCGGATCATACCTGCCCATGGAGATAAACCTCGTCTCATACTCGTCTACCGATCGACTCCCCTGGGTCAAGTTCAAAAACTCAGACTGCAGCCTCCGCTGCGCTGTATCTGGGACATACTGCCTCCGAAAGGCCTCCAAAAATATCTCCCAGCTAATCACGGTATGTCTAGCTCTGAGAATCTGCCTGGTGGACTTCCACCAATGCTCTTTCGATCCCCTAAACATAAAAGCAGCGAATGCAACCATCTCCGTAGGGGTACACTCGAAGAACCCGTATAGCTTCTCCATTTGGCTCAACCAATCCTCAGCTACCACTGGGTCCTTTGCCCCGCTAAATGCCGACGGTCCGAAGTTCTGGAACTGTCGCAGTCTGTCCATATCGCAACTGTAACCCCAATCTCTAATACTCTGGTGTGGGGCAACAAGAGAATCCATGTCCTGGACTGGTGGGGGTGTAGGAGTCTCTGTATCCTGAACTGGCTGAGCAGGCGCATCAGGAGCAGCTGCCTGTCCAGCATCACCCTGTACACCTCTACCTCCTTGTACTGACTGTGAAACCAACTCCATAAGCATCTCGAGGCTCCGCTCTATCCTAGCGAAACGCGCCTCAATCGCCTCAGCAGATCTGTCTGCAGTATCCCTCTCTGCAGTACCCTGCTCTGTAGTATCTCTCTCTGTAGGACCCTGTGGGGCATGCTCCACCCCGGTCTCTAGCTCAGCCTCCTCCTGAGTATCATGAGGTAACTCGGCACGTCTATCAGTCGCAAGCCTACTTCTACGGCCTTTGCCACGTGCCCGACCTCCTCTACCACGACGAGTAACAGGCATCTTGCCTATAGTCCTGCATTCACAACCATTTCTTAATTAAAACCCATCTCAATATACACGATTGTATCTAACCAAGCACAGTAACACAGGGATGTAATTTCCTAATTATTGACACTGACATATATCAGACCAATTCCGCTCTGATACCACCTTTATTGTCACGACCCAAAACTTCCCGAAATTCTGAGTAAATTTTTTTTTCGTTTTATTATTTCATACTTACCTCAGATCGTGACCAACCATAACCAATAATTGGGCTGTATGTTAGTGCCCATATCATATCCATACATTTTCAATTAGTGCACAATTTAATTTAAATATAAGTTCATATATTCTGCACTAAACTTCTTTTTTTTTTCCATTTCATTACATATTTATACCCACTCTATACATCCCAGTGTCATACAAAATATAGTACTGTGCTCATGTTATTTAGATACAAGAAACATATGTAATCGTGTATATACCTCAAAAGATAGGCAGCAGCGGACAACTAGAATGCTGTACCCAGTCGCCTCTCAATCTACTGGAAGAAATCTGTGTGAGAAAATGAAAGGGGTGAGCACATCAAGCTCAGTAAGGCAATTCTACGAATAAGTAGATAACAATACAACCTACATGAACGTAGTGCCATGCATAAACCACCCCTTCTCCACAAATTTCCAAAACAGATGCTATGTTATGATGTCATGTAAAATAACACACATGTAATCCCAAAAAGCATGAAAACTTAACATGAATATCTTTCAAATCATTTATTTCTCGTTAAAATTTCATAATAAGATCAGGACTCAACCCTTCCCTCGGGTAGCCCTGACTCACACAAAATCCATAAAATTGTGTTTCTCGAAAACATCAGTATCAAAAAACGTAAATATACGGGATACGAGACTAGGCAATATCTGTATATCGGTAATAACCAGGACTATGGCCATGTGTCCTCAGGAGTCCCTCTGCTACACGGATTCTAGTGTGAGGGATTTCAATATGATCGAGAATCACCCGGGAGGTGGGTCACTCCATCCCGTCGGTCTTATCCGACCCTCCGCATCCGTAGATGCCACACGTATCCGAAGATACCACGCATCCGAAGATGCCACACGTATCCGAAGATACCACGCATCCGAAGATGCCACACGGTACAGCGTACTCCATGCTACTTGCACGGTACAACGTACTCCGTGGACCCATATCATATCTGCATACTCATGCCATGTCTCCAAACGCACGTGCGAGCCTATTTAATCGGTGTGACACACAGTCACCCGTTGCTCCAAACACGGCTCATCGTATGATCTTAGAAAAATAGTGCGAGCGGTGCTCCAACACTCTCATAAAATCAAGTAAAACTAGTGCGAGTTAAGCTCTAGCACTCTGTCACGAAAATCATATATATAAAAATATGGTGCGAGCTAGACTCCGGCACCGTGTCATGAAAATCATGTAAACCTCTAGTGCGAGCTCTCGCTCCAGCACTAATGAAAGCATTGCACAAATCAAAACTCGTGCGAGCTGAGCTCTAGCACGTCACATTTCTGAAAAGTCACGTAGGCGGCTACATTTCTCAAATCAATTTCAACGAAAATCAACAATTGTTAAAGATATGAAATGTTGTGCAATTTCATTTAAAAGTTAGCCGACCTACTCATGCATGTACCAAAATACTTCAAAAACGAGCAGGAACCCTTTGTTCTTGCTCCTTACACTTTTTTTCTAACATTTGGAATTTTACCCTTAACGAGGGTATTTTAGTAATTTGTCCATCCGGGGCCCTAAAATTTTTATCTCAAATCTAACCATTCGTACAATTTAAAAGACTATAAATGGCGTCAAAAATTCGTAAACCTATCTCTAGCAGTTCGTAAAATTCCCTTACCTGGAATCGCACGCAGACTTAACCTGTCTCGATGATGCCGAACCTCTCGACCCAAATGCGCTCCAACCAAATGTACGTAACTGCATATAACCACACAGTTGAGGTCAATTCAATTATCTTGATCAGTATATCGTATTTACTGACCAACTTTAAAGTATTGGGCCTTATCTACCTTATTGGGTCTCGGCCCATTTATATTTATTAATTCCCTTCTTCGGGCATACCGAGCTCATGCAGCTTACCAATAATTATCGGGCTTCGTTCCAACTCATTGGATAGCCCGTATGCCATTATGGCAATTATATTACAACTCCGAAAAATATTCCTTTCTATGCGACATTAATCCATAATTTCGTAAAATAATTAAAACTCTGTATTTAAAGAACTCATATTGCCGAAATTAAAATGTACTTACCCGATACGATGCAGGGTACAAAAATCAGAGCTAAATCGGCTCTCGTTCGATCTCTGTCGAAAAGCTGCACAATTAGGTAAATCCGGATTATTTTTCATTAAATAAAATATTAAATAAATTTTGAAATCTACCCGTGGGTCAATCTCGACCCTCGGTCAACTTACCCGAATCTCGAGTCGTCCCCAGTAAATTTATTTCATTTTCCCTTTTTCCTTTTTCCTTTCTTTTCTTTTCTTTTCTTTTCTTTTCCTCTCCCCATTCCTTCCTTTTCCCTCCTTTTCCTTCCCTTTCCTTCCGGCAAAACGGTGCCGTTTCTGCCACTTTGCCGTCGCCGGCGGTCTTGTCGGCCAATACCGGTGTCAAAAGAACCGGCTCCTCCCTCTGAAGACGTCGATGGCTTCCGTTCAAGCCCAGTCACGGTGGTTCACCGAGAATCAGCCCGTTTCTTCTCGGCTTTTCCCTCGCTCCGATCGGCGTCCTCCGGCCACTACACGACGCGTTTTCGGTGTCCTGAAGGTCGTCGGTCTCTCCTCTTGCACCTCGGCTGCTCGTCGGCGGTCAAGGGTCGCCGGTGCTCCCTCGGTGGTTTCGGGTTGCCTCATGATTTCCTTCAGTTTTCTGTTTCGGGTTTATCCCGATTTTTTTCCAGAGTTATCCTTTTTTTTATTATTATTTATAAATTATCTTATTATCATACTATTCATTAAAATATTCCACAATATTCCAAAATATCTACAACTTATATTATTTTATTCTAATTTAATTTATTTAATTTAAATTTAATTTATTAAATACATTTTCCTCCATTTTTTTTGATATTATTCCTTCGTATTTTCGAAATATTATTCCAGGTAATTTTTCGGTATTTTTTAAAAATTTCGGATCTTGATCAATTGGACTCGGATTTGTATAATTTCCTCGTTATTGATCAAGATGTCCTAAATCCTTATTTTTAATTAAAATTTTCCTATCGCATTAATATCGGGTTTCGATATTTTGACCTTTTTACCCCTGCACTTGTTTCGGAACCAATTTAACCTGACTTTCCTTCATACATCCACCATCTTTTCTTATTTTAATTTTGTATTTTCGGTTAACTTCATTTTGATCATTTTCGTTTGACCTGTGGCCATTTTGGCTCGTATTTGATTACTTCCGGCGTTCACCGATATTCCATTTTATTCTTCTTTACAAATTTAATTCAGTCAATGCTCTTCTTATGATTCGATGAATATATGGAAGTGTACATCACATGAATCATAAGGAATATAGCAACAAATACATACAAAGTGGGTCTTACACGAACGTCGCCGAGGCGCAGACGAGCCGATTGGTGGCGGCCATGACCGTCGAAACTGCCGGCAAACGCTGAAAACGGCGAAAAGATGAAGTGGGTATCAACGGTGGAGAGAACAGGCCGGACCGGCGACTTTCCAGTGACCTCGACCGAAGCTTACCCCAGATCTAAGATGCGGACGACCCAGCGGAGCCATTGGCGGCGGAAGCTGGTGGAGAACCGACCGGTAAGGCCGTGAACCGGAGTGAACCGATGGTTCGAACCAGGTCTGAACCGGACCAAACCGGTTCAGCCAAGAAAGAAAGGAAAAAAGGAGAAAAAGGGGAAAAGAAAAAGGGAAAAAATTAGGAAAAAATCTCGGCGATGTAATCGAGCTACGGGTAAGTCAGTAGCGATCGAAATTGACCGATTTAAATTTTGAAATATTTTATTTAATTAATTTTTGACAGAAAATTTACCCAAAAATTTATGAAATTGTGTAGCTTGATAATCGACGTCAAACGAAAGCTCGAGACAGCCTCGATTTGTGTACTAACATGGAATCTCGGTAAGTAACCCTTATTTACGATAATTTGCATCGTTATGCGTGCTTCGAATTTAATTTTTGGATTAATTAAGTTAAATTTTGGAAAGTCGGATAAATTATCGTAAATAATAAATTTAGCTATTCGAGAATTAGAACGAGACCCAAGAAATTGTTCGTAGGCCCAATTAGCCCAATAGGCCTCGATAATGTGAAAATTAAGTGAAAAACGGGCTTAAGGTCGATTAAGACCCATTAAGGTGCAATCGGGCCCAATAGGGGTAAATGGGCCCAATGATTTAAATTAAGCCCAGAAAATAGGAAATACAATTAAATTGTATGATATCTGACCTGAGGAATAAATATACGCAGTTTCAGATATTGGATTGGGAGTAAATCGGACTGCGTGACGAGACAGCAGTGGAAAAGGAAAGGTCAGACTCTACAGAAAAATAAGGTAAGGGAATTCTATGGACTGCTAGAGGTAACTTTACGAAACTTCAAAGTCATATGCAATCTTTTAAATTATCTGAAGGGTCTAGAAGTAAGTTAATAATTTTAGTGCCCCGAATGGGCAAATTATCAAAATACCCTTGTTAAGGGTAAAATTTACAATTTTAGGAAAAATTAGGAGGAGCAAGAACAGAGGTTCCTGCTCGTTCTGGAGGTGTTTTGATGCATGCATGAGTAGGCTGGCTAACCTTGAAAGAAAAATGCACAACATTGCATATTTTCAACGATGAAATTGTTTTGAAAATTGTTTTGAGGAAACAGAGCCGCCTACGTGTTTTTATTGACATGTGACGTGCTAGAGCTCAACTCGCACGATGTTTTGATTTGTGTTATGCATGCATTAGTGCTGGAGCGAGAGCTCGCACTAGAGTTTTACATGCATTGGTGCTGGAGTCCAACTCGCACCAGATTCTTTATATATATATATATGATTTTCGTGATACGGTGCTAGAGTCTAACTCGCACAAGATTTTACATGATTTTCGTGACAGGGTGCTAGAGTCTAACTCGCACCAGATTTTCCACATGATTTGATGAGAGTGCTAGAGCTTAGCTAGCACTAGTTTTACTTGAATTAACGAGAGTGCTGGAGCATCGCTCGCACCCCCCACTGATTTTTTTGAGAACATGCGATGAGCTGTGCTTGGAGCGTCGGGTAGACTGTGTGTCACCGACTAAATAGGCTCGCACGTGCGTTCTGAGACAGGGTATGATATATGGGTCCATGGAGTACGATGTACCGTGCAAGTAGCATGGAGTTCGATGTACCGTGTGGTATCTTCGGATACGGCATCTTCAGATGCGTGGGATCGGATAAGACTGACGAGATGGACTGACCCACCTCTCGTGCGATTCCCGATCATGGTGAGAACCCACACACTAGGATCCATGTAGCAGAGGAACTCCCGAGGACACATGGCCATAGTCTTGGTTATTACCGATATACAAATGTTGCCTAGTCTCGCATGTTGACGATTTTGATGAGATCAAAACTGGGTTTTAAATCAAATGTGCATGATGAATATTTCCATGCTTTTTAAACCCATGTGTGATGTAAACTGATTTTCTTGGTTTTGTGTGAGTCAGGACCACCCGAAGAAGGGGTTAAGTCCTGACTTTATTGTGAAATTTTTAAATGAGAAAGAAATGATATTAAAAAGAGTTGCATGTTGAGTTTTCCATGCGAACGTGTTTTACATGACATCATGAATCATTACATCAGTTTTGAAATGTGTGGAGAAAGGGTGGTTTATGCATGGCACCACGTTCATGTAGGTAGTATGGTTACCTACTTGTTCGTAGGATTGCTGATAATTCTATATTTTTAGAATTATTTGTGCTTAATTTCCTAAATAATTATTTAAATCCCCAATTTATTTTGTTAATTATCCCCTTTATTTAA
This sequence comes from Firmiana major, assembly GCA_033439115.1. Classification (NCBI taxonomy): domain Eukaryota; kingdom Viridiplantae; phylum Streptophyta; class Magnoliopsida; order Malvales; family Malvaceae; genus Firmiana; species Firmiana major. The sequence continues at coordinate 13,156,103 of CM065898.1, read as the reverse complement.
TTAAAATTCTCATTTTTGCAGATAAATCAAATCCGGATGAGTTTTGAATATTTCGGTAGAAAATGGACCGGAATTGGGCTAAAATCGAGATTGAGCCACGCGGACAACACGAGTCATGCCACCTAACACATCCAATTGGACAAGAAAACCGATGACATGGAAATATCTTTTCAAGGAGCCAATGGTGTGAAGACAAGTGGCCAAAAAAAATGCCAACTCATCAAGGATGTGAAAATTACCATTTTGCCCCTAGTGTGCTTATAAATAGGAAGATGACAATTGAAAGGATGTAATTTTTAGGAGTAGAGGTTAATGTAATTTTTAGGAGTAGGAGTAGTGTAATGTAGTTAGGAGTAGTGTTAGATTAGTTTAATTTTTATTTTCCTTAGAAGCTTTTCCCGAAGAATCAATTTCCATTTAACTGTTACTGTTCATCTTCACATATTTTCATTTATGCAAAGCTTTTCATGTTGATTTGCAGCCTCATTTACTCATCCTTGTTCTCGGTTTGGTTATAATCCAGTCTTTATTTTTCAAGTTTTAATGCACAGCATCATTTCCATAAGCTCTTCTTGGTTTTTCCTTCATTTTTCAAGTTTGTTTTTGTTATGTTTATAATTCTCGGTTGCTTCCATTGGTAAGTTTATTTTCCTTTTCGTTTGCTGTCCTTGTTACTCGAGAATGTGGGGAGCTAGGCTGATTTCATAAACCACCCGAGATCCTGGCAGCAGACCATGAACCGAGAGTGAAGCTGGACAGACCGAGAGCTTCCTCTGTTCTCCCCTGTTATTTGTTTCCTGCTAGCTGGGCAGAGGTTGCGCACACCAGCAGTAGCACAAATCGGGAGCAGAAGCCGGACATACCTTCAATAGTAGCAGCTGGAGCAGACTCGACATGGAGTGCAGGACAGAACCGAGGAAGTGCAACCTATACGCAGCAGCCTGGCAGGAGCAGAAGTACTGAACCGAGAAGCATGGAAGTGTTGGGGCAGTTGGCAGTCTGCAACCGAGACAGGACCTGGACGAGTAGGTCTAGGCAGGTTGGCGTGTTGGTGTTTGGTCGCTGATGAATGAAACGTGATGTGTTGAGTGCAGGAAATGAAGAAGCACACGGAACCGAGCAGAGTTTGTGAGCCTGGCAGAACCGAGAGCAGCACTCCGTGTAGCAGGAACTAGAACTGAAACCGAGAGCACAGCTGGAACCTGGGACAGCAGTGGGACAGTATTGCATGGCAGACCGAGATGGAGACCGAATAGCAAGTACTAACCCGTGGACAAAACAGCAGCGGACCAGTGGGCAAAGCCGAGCAACCCGTGACCTGGAAAACAAAATGCAAAATGACGGATGAATAGTATTTTGGAGGGAATGTTTAAAAATGCTAAGGCCTTGTTTGCTTTTGCATTTTTGGCATTAACTCATTTTCATGCATTTTAGTTTAGTTTATTTTTTATTTAAGTAGTTAGCTTAGTTTAGAGTTGTTAATTAAATTGCATAATTATTATTCTAGTTTAATAGTGTAGAACTTAGTTTTATTTAGGTTGATAGTTAATTAAATGTTAATTTAGAATTAGATTAGGGGTAAATTCATTTCATTAAATCTTAGGTTAGTTTAAATTGCATTTTAATTAAGTAGTTTAAAATTGCATCTTATTTTAATTTAAGTGTAGTTTAATTTTATTGCTTTATTTTCATCATTACATTTTATTTTGTGTTAATTAGTTTTAACTGTTTTAATTTCTTTTGTAGGTTTTCGATTTTAATTGCTTGGAGTATTGTAAGTACTTCTTGCTCGGTTTTATTTCCTATAGTTTTATTATGTTATTTCTTTCGGTATTTTCAATTCTAGACTAGTAGATCACCCATTGCAATTTCATAATTTGCTAGGATATACTTAGGGTAAGATTAACCGGTACTTAATTAGGCTAGTCAACTTCTCTGTGGGACGATAACTCGGGACTCCAAATCCCATTATTACTTGTACGACCCGTGCACTTGCGGATATATACCCTTAGGGCTCATCAATTGCCTTACTGAGCTTGATGTGCTCACTCCTTTCATTTTCTCACACAGATAATCTCCAGTAGATGTTGAGGCGACTGAGTACTGCATTTCGGATATCCGCTACTGCCCATCATTTAATGTATATACACTTGTACATATTGTATCTAAATAAGCATAGCACAGTAACATGTTTGTAAGTGACTTTAGGGGATGTATAAATATTGTAAACACTTATAAATGACTGAGAAAGAATTAAGTTATATGGTAAATGAATGGTGGGACTGGCATTGACGCACAGCCCAATTGTTAGTGGAGTGTGGTCACGATCAGAGAACAGGTAAGCATGAAAGAAAATAACAAAACGCGAAAAATTTACTTTGATTTTTGGGTAGTTTTGGGTCGTGACACATGCTTATAAATACAATCACATATATACATGTACATTAAATATACATATATATATATATACACATATATATATATATATATACACATATATATATATATATACACACATATATATATATATATACTTTACCTCTTTTTTTTTTCTTTACTCTTTTTCTTTTCTCCTCTCTCGGTCAGCCCAGCCTCGGTTTTGCTTGGTCTTCTTCCTCCTTCAGCTCTTCTTCCTCAGTTCTATTTCAGCTCATGGTCTGCTCTCCCCCACAATCTCGGTTTGCTTTGATTTCCTCCTCCTTTAGCTCTCGGTTTGCTCTAGCTTTCTCCAGCCTTAGTTTGCTTTCCCTCAACCTCTCGGTTTTCTGCTCCAACCCCTCGGTCTGCTTCAATTAGCTTCAATATCTTTTCCCCTGTTTTTCAGCCCCGGTTCTGCTTCAATTTTTCCTCTTCCTCGGTCTACTCCTTTATTTCTTTCTTTCCTTTCCCCTAGTCAGCTCTCCTGCTCCATATTTGCTTTCCTCCCTTTCTTCTTCTTTCCTTCCTTTTCTTTCTTTCTTTCTTTCTCCCTCGGCTGACCAGCCTTCTTCTCCCTTTCTTCTTTTTTTTTTCTTTCCTTTCTTTTCTTTCCTTTGCTTCCCCTTTCGACCGACCAGCCTTCTCTTCCCCCTTTCTTCCTTCTTACCTTTTTCCCTTCCTTTCCTTCCTCTTCTTTCTTCCTTCCCCTTCTCGGCTGACTAGCCTTCTTTCTTTTTTTGGTTTCCCGCTCAGTAGAGATACTCTGCTTCTTTCAAATATGCAACAAACGAAATTGGCTTTCTTTAAAAGCCAATTCTGTACAATGCTATATATATTATATTAATACATATATATTATATTAATATATATATGTATTATTTGTTTGTTGTTTAGTGTTATTATTTGTTTTGATTGTTTTTGTTTGTTTTATTTATTTAATAACTTATAGTTCATAACATATATACATATGTATATTATTTTTATTTTTATTTATTAATACTTATATATTACATACTATACATTACATAATATATATGTTTTATATATATATTATTATTTATCTATTTAAATTTGTCTAGTATATATATATATACATATGTATATATATATATATATATACATTTTCTTTTTCTTTTTTTATAGACTTATCCAAAGACATAATATTCATGCCTTCCATGAAATTTTCATTATTTCAAAAATGAAATATTATTGGGATCTCATCACTCCTTATAAATCCCCGATATAAGTTTTACATCAAAATTTTCAACTAATGAATTAAAATTTTTCAATCCCTCCATGCTTGCATTTGCTTCATCACTTCCTGTATTTTTGGGTTCCCTATCATTCACGGGCTTTTAAGCTCCTATACTCCTCGAGCCTTACAACGAATATTCACAATTCCATTAAAATATATTATTCCCATTTTATATAGTCTAACTAAATGCAGGAAATTTGTGGTGTTTACATTCTCCTCACCTTAAAAGAATTTGGTCCTCCAAATTCATTCGGGTCCATCAGAATAGATGTGTGTACTTCTCCTTCATGAGGCTCTCTAGCTCCCATGTAGCTTCTTCAATCGAATGGTGTTGTCAGAGAACCTTTACCAGAGGTATCGTCTTCGATTGAAGTACCTTTTCCTTTCTGTTCAAAATTTGGATAGGTCGCTCAACGTAGCTCATATCCTCTTGAATGCTCAAAGGCTCATACCCAATTATGTGTGAGGGATCCGGATTATACTTCCTTAACATCGAGACATGGAAGACATTGTGTACCCCAGAAAGCTGCGGTGGTAAGGCAAGTCTGTAGGCTACGTCTCCCACTCTCTCTAGGATCTCAAAAGGACCAATGAAGCGAGGACTCAACCTCTCTTTCTTCCCGAACCGCATGTTACCCTTGCTTGGAGATACCTTAAGAAACACGAAGTCCCCAATCTAAAACTCAAGTGGCCGCCTATGCTTATCCGCATAACTCTTCTGCCTACTTTGTACGGTTTTAAGTCTAACACAAATTATCCGAACACCTTATGCTGCCTGTTCCACGAACTCGAGAGCCAAGATCCTTCTGTCACCCACTTCTTCCCAAGCCACTGGAGACCTACATCTGCTACCATATAAGGCCTCATAAGGTGCCATCCTGATGCTAGCATGATAGCTGTTGTTATAAGCAAACTCTGCGAGAGGTAGATGATCATCCCATGAGCCCTTAAACTCCAAAACGCACGCCCTTAGCATATCCTCTAAGGTCTGAATAGTCCTCTTAGACTGACCATCAGTTTGAGGATGATAGGTTGTGCTCAAATTAAGCTGAGATCCCATGGTTTCTTGAAAATAAGCCCAAAATCTAGAAGTGAATCGAGAATCTCTATCGATGTAATGCTCACGGGCGCCTCATGCAACCGAGCTATCTCTCTCACATACAACTCTGCTAAAGCACTCAAGGAGTCTGTACTTTTGACAGCTAGGAAGTGGGTACTTTTAGTCAATCTGTCTACAATCACCCAGATTACATCATGCCCCTTTCGGGTCCTTGGTAAACCCATAATGAAATCCATAGTAATGTGCTCCCATTTCCAAGTAGGCACTGGAAGAGACTTAAGTAATCCCGCTGGTCTTTGGTGTTCAATCTTAATTTGTTGGCAAATCAGACACTTGGCCACAAACTCAACTATATCTTTTTTCATACCAACCCACCAATATACCTTCCGTAAATCGTGGTACATCTTAGTGCTTCCCGGGTGCATGGTGTACCGAGAACAATGGGACTCCTTTATGATCCTTTGTCGTAGGGCATCATCGTTAGGGACACATATACGGCCCCTAAATCTCATTAACCCATCCTCACCGACCACAAAGTCTGACTGTACGTCCTGTTTTACCTGACTGACCATGTCCAATAACTTTTGATCACCCCTCTGTCTAGTTCTGATTTGATCAAGTATACTAGGTTCAATCTGCAAACTAGCTATGAACCCAACATCTGTTGTTTCCACACTAACACTGAGTTTGGCAAACTGCTCTAGCAACTCCCATTCTCTGACCATCATAAAAGAAATCATCCTCTTCCTGCTTAAAGCATCTGCCACTATATTTGTCTTACCTGGGTGATATAGAATCTCGCAGCCATAATCCTTAAGGAGCTCAATCCACCATCTCTGTCTCATATTTAGCTCCTTCTGATCAAATATATACTTCAAGCTCTTGTGGTTAATAAAAATTTGAAATCTTTCTCCATACAGATAATGCTGCCATATCTTCAAAGCAAAAACAACCGCGGTTAACTCCAAGTCATGGGTTGGGTAATTCCTTTCATGGTTCTTAAGCTGGCGAGAACCATATGCAACCACTCTCCCATGCTGCATAAGTACACACCCCAAGCCCTAGTATGATGCATCACTGTATACTGCATAGCCTCTATATCCACTAGGAATGGTTAAGACTGGGGCAGTAGTCAACCTCTTCTTAAGTTCTTCAAAACTCTGCTCGCACTAATCAGTCCACTCGAATGGAACATCCTTACGTATCAACTTAATCAGTGGAGCAGTAATCTTGGAGAAACCTTCTACAAGCCTCCTGTAGTATCCAGCTAGTCCCAAAAAACTCTGGATTTCTGTAATAGTTTTTGGCCTCTCCCAGTTAAGTACTGCCTCAAACTTAGACGGATCCATTGACACCACGTCCTTAGAAATAACATGGCCCAAAAATGCTATTTGCTTCAACCAAAACTCACACTTATCTAACTTCCCATACAACTGCTTCTCTTTGAGAGTTTGGAGCACTACTCTCAAATACTGCTCATACTCCTCTCGAGACTTTGAGTAGATCAAAATATCGTCGATGAAAACTATGACGAATCGATCTAGATACTCCCAGAACACCTCATTCATCAGGCTCATGAATGCAGCTGGGGTATTAGTTAGACCAAAGGGCATCACAAGGAACTCATAGTGGCCATATCTCGTTTTAAAGGCTGTTTTCGAAACATCTTCCTTCCCAATCCTTAATTGATGATAGCCTGATCTCAGGTCAATTTTTGAAAACACAGTTGCCCCTCTTAGCTGGTCAAATAGATCATCAATTCTGGGTAAGGGATACTTGTTCTTAATTGTGGCCTTGTTCAGCAGCCTGTAGTCTATACATAACCTGAGACTACCATTCTTCTTCCGCACAAATAATACCGGAGCTCCCTACGGGGATACACTTAGCCTAATGAACCCTTTGTCCAGCAAGTCTTGCAACTACTTTTTCAGTTCCTCGAGTTTAACAAGGGTCATCCGGTAAGGAGACTTCAAGATTGGCTGAGTCTTTGGTGCTACATCTATATTGAATTCTAACTCTCTCTCCGATGGTAGTCCCGGTAGTTCATCAGGAAACACATTCGGGAACTCGCATAGCATTGATCCCGGTAGTTCATCAGGAAACACATTCGGGAACTCGCATAGCATTGATATGTCCTGAATACTTGGGCATTCTCGATAGTATCAGAGATAAATGTAACATAACCTTCACATTAACACATTCATCAAAATTTTTCATCAATTGTCAAAATCATAAAATTTATTCCTTAATTGCAAAGCATACATCAAACTTAATAGGTAAGGAGAAGGTTACAGTCTTAGAGTAGCAGTCTAAACTTACACAGTTGGTGGCTAGTCAATCCATACAAAAAATTACATCAAAGCCATACATACTCAACAAGATTAGATCTGCTAACATTATCCTATCTCCTACCTTGATTTCACAATTTCTACACAACATATCAGTCCTTTGTGATTTATACATGGGTGTACTAACGTGTAACGTAAAATCTAGAGATTCAGGCTTAACATGCAATTTACGTGCGAAATGAGGTGATATGAAAGAGTGGGTGGAACCTGAATCAAACAATACATGTGCTTCATGATTACAAATTAAAAGCTTACCCTGAATAGTCTCAGTGGAGGCATCAACAGTCTCTCTGGCTAAAGCAAAGACCCTCCCATGAGTGACAGGCTTCTTGCCCTCCTCTGCTGCAGTAGCCCGTCTTTGTGGGATTTGTCTCTGGGGAGCTTGCCTCTCAGGTTGTCGTGGTGGCTCTGGGGGTTGTGGAACCTAGTTCTCTGGGCAATCCCTCATTGTGTCCTTTCTGTCCACACACAAAGCAGTTCTCTGTGGCCAAACGACACACACCTCCTGTAAGACCCGAATTTAATTAAAATACGAAATGAATTAGTGTTCGTGAAGGAAAGTTTGACTGAATTAATTCCCGAACACGTGTAAGGGCAAAATGGTCAAAAGATCGGAAGTCGGTATAAATTCGATGAGAAAAATTAATTTAAAATAATGGATTAAGAATCTTGGTCAATAAAAGTGAAATAAAATTATTTCGGATTAAATTGATCAAGATATTAATTTATGAAAATTAATCGGGATTAATCGAGATTTTTAGTTCGAAAAAATAATCCCGAAAATAATCGAAAAATATGCCGAAAGGTCACCCGGGACAATATCCCGAAAATACGGAGAAATTATACCCGAAAAAAGATTAAAAATAAATTAAATAAATTAAATAAAATTAAATTAGTCAAATTAGAATAAAATAATAATTTTGTAGATGTTTTGGGGTATTTAATATATTTTAATGAATAGTAAAATAATTAAAATAAATAAAAATAAAAATAATAAAATTGATAAAATAAGAAAAAAAAAAAGAAATAGAAACAAAAAAAAAAGGGGGTCGGGGAGAGAGAAAGAAAGAAAACAGAAACAGAAAAGCAGAGAAACGGAAGCCGTGTCGGGGGAAGAGGCCGAACGACCACCGGCGATCCCTGTCCCAGGCCGCCCACAGGAAAAGGAAGCCCGACGCCCGACGAACACGATGGTACCGGCGGTGCAGCTTACCGACGCCGGAGGAAGCCGAACGGAGGGAGAGAAGCCCGCGGGGAAAACAGAGTCGGTACCGGCGATCCACGGCAGCTGGGGGCGATCGGCGGGTACCGGTGTGACCAGGAGGAGGAGCCGGTCCTTTTGAGACCGGTATTGGCCGACGAAGCCGTCGGAATCCGCCGGATCGGGAGGAAACAGCCGCGGGGGAGAAGAGCTGATTCGCCGGCGACGGAGGCGATTCGAACCCAGCTGAGGCCCGATCTAGTGAGCCCAGACGATTGCGCGCCGATTGGCACCGGAATCGCGTTGGGAACTGGCCGGACGGCGCCGGCACGACCAAAGGGAGCCTGGACCGGCCGAACCGGACAGAACCGGCCGAACCGGACCAGACCGAACCGGCGGTCCGAACCGGGTTGAACCGGACCGGACCGGTTCAGCCAAAAAGAGGAGAAAAAAGGGAAGAAAAAGGAAAAAGGAAAAAGAGAAAAAATTGGAAAAAATTTCGGTGATGCAATCGAGCTTCGGGTAAGTCGGTAAGCGGTCGAATTGACCGATTTAAATTTCGAAATATTTTATTTAATTAATTTCCGACTAGAAATTTACCCGGAAAATGTAATTAATTGTGTAGCTCGACGATTGGCATCCACCGAGGGCTCGAGACAGCCTCGATTTGCGGACTAGCATGGAATCTCGGGTAAGTGACCCCTATTTACGACAATTATCTCGTTATGCGTGATATTGATTTAATTTACGCATAAATTGAATTAAATTATGGAAATTAGTTAAATTGTCGTAAATATTAGAGTTAGCTATTCGAGAGCTAGAACGAGGCCCAATAAATTATTGGTGGGTCCAATGAGCCCAATAGGCCTCGATAAAGTGAAAATTAAGTGGTAAACGGGCTTAAGGCCGATTAAGGCCCATTAAGGTACAATCGGGCCCAATAGGGGTAAATGGGCCCAGCGATTTAAATTAAGCCCAGAAAAGATTAAGTACAATTAAATTATATGTTATCTGACCTGAGGAATGTTAATACGCAGTTCCGGGCATTGGATTGGAAGCATATCGGACTGCGCGATGGGACTACATTGGAAAAGAAAAAGGTCAGACTCGACGAGAATCGAGGTAAGGGAATTCTGCGGACTGCTAGAGGTAACAGTACGCAAATTTTAAATTCATTGGCAGTCATTTAAAAATTATCTGGAGGGTCTAGAGGTCGAAGAACAATTTTAGTACCCCGTATGGGCAAAATTACTAAAATACCCTTGTTAAGGGTAAAATCTAAAAAAATTTAGGAAAAATTGGGAGGAGCAAGAACAAGAGGTTCCTGCTCGTTCTGGAGGTATTTCAACGCATGCATGAGTAGGCTGGCTCACTTTTAAAGAAAAATGCATAGCATTGCATATCTTAATTGTTGTGATTTCTGTGAAAACTATTTGGAAATAACCGAGCCGCCTACATGTTTTATTTACATGTGACGTGCTAGAGCTCAGCTCGCACGATGTTTGATTTGTGTGATGCATGCATTAGTGCTGGAGCGAGAGCTCGCACTAGAGTTTTACATGCATAGGTGCTAGAGTATAACTCGCACCAGATTTCACATGCTTTTGCGTGACACGGTGCTAGAGTCTAACTCGCACCAGATTTTATAAGATTTTCATACAATTTACATACAGAGTGCTGAGCCTAGCTCGCACTAGTTTTACTGGATTTGTGGAGTAGCGCTGTCTGCCCTTGGAGTCAGCCAAAAGGCCCAACAGGCTCAATAGACCTCTTAAGTAGGGTGAGAGTGAGGGATGAGGTTGGCGGCCTTGTGGAGATGTAAAGCGGGCTCTGCCAAGTTTACTTGATTTGATGAGAGTGCTGAGCATCGCTCGCACTGATTTTTAAGAGAACATACGATAAGCCGTGCTTGGAGCATCGGGTAGACTGTGTGTCACCGATTTAATAGGCTCGCACGTGCGTTTTGAGACATGGCAACGAGTATTGAGTTATGAAAACCTCTGTGGGAAGCAGGCCAATTGGGCTGGAGTACCTAGAGTGATATGGGTCCATGGAGTACGATGTACCGTGCAAGTAGCATGGAGTACGATGTACCGTGGGGTATCTTCGGATACGGTATCTTTGTGATACAGGGTATCTTCGGATACGGTATCTTTGTGATACGGGGTATCTTTGTGATACGGTATCTTTGTGATACGGGGTATCTTCGGATACGGCATCTTCGGATGCGTGAGATCGGATAAGACTGACGGGTTGGATTGACCCACCTCCCGGGCAGTTCCCGATCAGGGTGAGACCTCGCACACTGGGATCCGTGAAGCTAGAGGACTCACGAGGATATATTGGCCAGTCCTGGTTATTACCGATATACAGTTATTGCCTAGTCTCGTATCTTGTATATATATATATACATATGTTTTCGGATATCTATGCTGTTGAGAAACTCAGTTTTCAAGGTTTTGTGTGAGTCAGGATCACCCGAAGGAGGGGTCGAGTCCTGACTTTACTATGAAATTTTAAACGAAAAAGATATGTTTTCGAATATACTTGCATGTCGAATTTTCCATGCAATATGTGTTTTACATAACATCATGACGCATATCATTTGTTTTAAAATGTGTGGAGAAAGGGTGGTTTATGCATGGCACTACGTTCATGTAGGTAGTATGGTTACCTACTTGTTCGTAGGATTGCCTTACTGAGCTTGATGTGCTCACCCCTTTCATTTTCTCCCACAGATGATCTCCAGTTGAAGTTGAGGCGACTCAGTACTGCATTCCGGATAACCGCTGCTGCCCATCAACATAAGGTATATACACTTGTACTTATTGTATCTACATAAGCATAGCACAGTAACATGTTTGTAAGTAACTATAGGGGATGTATAAATAATACAACAACTATAAATGACTGGAGAAGAAATAAGTACTGGGGTAGATGTATGGTGGGACTGGCATTGACGCACAGCCCAATTAGTAGTGGAGTATTGGTCACGATTCGAGGACAGGTAAGAATTAAGTAAGAAAATAAACAAAAACGCGAAAAATTCACTCTGATTTTTGGATAGTTGGGTCGTGACAATTATTTTGGTATCAGAGCATAATTGGTCTGATGTGTGTCAGTGTCAGAAGTTAGGAAATTACATCCCCGTGTTACTGTGCTTAGTTAGATACAATAGTGTATATCGAGATGGGCTTGACTAAGAAATGGTTGAGAATGCAGGAATGCCTAATATGAGTCGCGTCAGATGAGATAGTGCACGAGGCAGAGGTCGTGGAGGTAGACCTGAGTCTGCTAAGTCGTGCTGAATTTGACTATGAGAATCATGATGAAATTGAAATAGAGGCTAATGTTGAGAATGCCTCACAGAGTCCGACAGAGTGAATCGGACAGTATTGAGACACGCTTCGCGAGATTGAAGCGGAGTGTGGAGATTATTTTGAGGAGCAAACTGCTCAGAGTATACATGAGATCAGAGGGCGCAGCGGAGCATTGGTGGAAACCCGCTCGACCCATCTTAAGAGCTGATATGAGAAATATCTTGGATGTATTCCGGTGACAGGAGATCCCGGACATGATTTAAAAGAAATTTTGGATTAAAGTCCTTACTCTGACCCAGAGGATTTGATTTAATTATGAGTATGAAACTCGATTTTATTCTGGGCAAATATTACCTCGACACTATGAACAAGTGACAGTCGAGATGTCTAAAAGTTTATGGAAGGGCTCAGATTGTCAGTTAGAGTCTGATTGGTCCGTGAGATATTACTGGTACCGAGGCAGTGCGCAGATTTACAGTTGAGTAAATAAAAACATGAATTGCACGCCTCTGAGATTGGGAAAGGTAGTAAGAGCTGAAATAGAGACATAAAAGAAAATCGAGAAATGATAGAGATGTTGATATGGTATTTGGTAAAAGATTAGATTTGACGAGTTATGGAGTAAGATAATTGGTAAGGCCCCAGTGCATCTAATTTTGGGCACTCTTGTGGGCATTGTGATTGGAGGACCCCGACCTGCTACGAAGTAGTGTAGCAGTGTGAGCACTGTAAGCAGTGTGAGATGTGTGGTGGATACCACGAAAGGAGGGTCTATACCTATACGGTATTGGTGGAAATGGCCGTTAAGTGTGGTAAAGACGGACCATCGATTTGATTTGCACAGAGTTGGGCGAGATCGTCCCACAGAAAGGTAAAGAGACAGAGAAAAATTTCGTTGGTATAGCTGCAATGAAAAGGGAAGCCGTAGCCGAAAAGAAAAAATGAAAGTAGGCTGTTGGACGAAGGCGAGAGGATGTCTCGGACCAGGACACTATTGATGTCTCATGGATGTGGTGTAAGATACCACACTTGTTATGAATACTGAAGTACATATGTTCATTAATCCTGGTGCCACATATTTATTTATACCGCCTTCATTCGCTTATAAGTGAGTAAAAGGCATGAATGCCTACATTATTGGGGATAATTCTGATAAATGAGTACCCCAATAGAGGAGGATTAATTAACGGAATATGGCTATAGAGATTTTAAGTTGAAAACAGGGGTGAAAACATCACTGAAGAATATACTGTAAGTGTTGACAAGTGATAACAAGGGGTGCGACAATTGAAATTAAAGGAGTAAAGGATTGTACTCACTGAATGAATGATGACGAGAGTTTCATTATAATTGATACACTAAGGAGAAAATCTTCGAGATAAGATAGATCCTAAGTACAAGATGTATCGGAGTAAGAGGCGTATGCTAGGTAAGAACATCCTTACGATATGAAGTAATTGGGATTAAGCAATTAGTAAGGAATATAAATTATAACCAAGGATAAAGATGGGTATAACCATAACCAGTAGTTGTGGTTAAGTCTGAAGGCTAATAAAGGTATTTCAAAATACCTCCCCGCCTGAAGACTTGACAGCGTCTAAATATATATATATAACCTATAACGGAAAATCGATCATCGTAATAAATATCTTTAGCATTAGGATATCATTACTAAGACGATAAGAGTATAAAAATTCGACAAATCATAAAGATTAACATAGTAAAAAATTTAATAAGAGCGGTTAAGGCAAAGAAAAGGAAGTGATGCAGGTTAGTACCTGAAAACGTAAGCGGTTGAGAAGGATTTTATACGCTTATGCGTAAATAAGTCAAGGATTGGACCGAATTGTAATCAGCAGTATCGGTGATATGCTGGGTGTAGTTAAAGTCTAGGGCGGTTTATAAGCAACAATTAGGAAATGGTTTTTACAAATGGGCTGCTGCGAGTTCAAAAAGGATTTACTTGGTTGACACGTTTAATTAAGAAAACGTGGTCTTGGAATGAGATGATGAATAAGATGAGAGATGTGATATAAATTATGGTGTAGTAAAGTATGAATTGACCACCGTGATTAATTTCACCATACCCAACAGCTCAAGAGGTTCTCAGTGAGTATGGATACCTCGAAATAATGAATGAGCTGTGTATTGATGTATAATGGGAAGATAGTCAAGTATGGAGTCAGACAACTCCTTGATCATGAAATAAACTATCTGACCCATGATTTAAAGTTGGTGACAGTATTTGTACCGAGGATATGGTACTATTATGTACATGGTGAGAAATTGTGGATATGCACTGATCATAAAGCCCGAGTATCTGTTTTCACAGAAAGAGGCGAATATGAGAATACATATTGGGTTAGAGCTTCTGAGAGATTTTGAATTATGAAAATTGTACCACCCAGGAAAGGCTAATGTGATGACTGATGTCTTGAGTAGAAAGAGCCTCGGGATGGTACCACACATGATGGTCAGGGAGCGTGAGCTGCGAGACGCAGTTGTGGACCTCAGTATTGATGTGATCCCTTCTGATGATGACAGTGATTGTGTGACAGCTAGCCTGATGATTAGAACCGGATGAGAGTGCCCGGATTTGCCAGGCTTAGCTTGATGATCGACCGGATGTCGATAGTTTGGGTCTGATTCAGAAGGGTACAGTGATAGAGTTCACAGTGGGTGATGATGAGTTATTGAGGATTCAGAGACAGTATAAGTGCTCCCCAGGACCACAGTTGATGAGATAGTGATATTGTCAGAAGCTCACTCTTCGGGATATACAGTGCATACGGAAGTAAAGAAATATATCGAAATCTCGAAAAGGGTATGGGTGGTCAGATGTGAAAAGAGATATTGGTGGAGATTGTAGAAAAGTGCCTAGTATGTCAGCAGAATAAGGTAGAGTATTAAAAAGTCTGCAGAGTTATTGCAGCACCTACCTATATTGACACGGCACGAAAAATGAGAGCAAGTCTCCATGAATTTCATGATGGGTTACAGAGAACCCAGGTGAATTACGAGGCTATTTGGATGATAGCAGACAAATTGACTAAGTTCACCCACCTTCTGGATTATGAACTCCCCAGATACTCATAGTGCGTATGAGGATTTATGTGTGAGGTAGATGTGGAACATTAAGTAGCGTTCCAGTGAGCATGGTATCATATAGGGATTCCCGCTCCACTTCCTACCTCTGTGGATATTTAAGGAAGCTATGGGAACCCGACTGAGTATTAGCACAGCTTTTCATCCTCAGACAGATGGTCAGTCAGAGAGGACTGTACAAGTTCTGGAGGATCCGATGAAAGCGTGTGCCATTGATTTTATAAGCTCCTGGAATGATCAGTTGATTTCAAATTGAAGTCGCCAATAACGATAATTGGCAATTGAGTATCGGGATAACAAGATATGAGACAGTGTATGGCTGTAGGGGTTGTTCCCCAAATTGGATAAAAAAAAAGTGGGTGACAGATAGAATCATTCTGATTTTGGGATAATAAGTCTCTGAGGATGTTTAGTTAAGGATGAGAGATTAAGAACACCTCAGAACAGATAGAAAAATATTGGAATTCACCCTTGGTGAATTATTATGGTTGAAAGTTACACGTCCTAAGAGAATAAGGACATAGCGAAACTTTTGGAAGAAGTAAATTGAGTTGAGCTGGATCGAATCCTTGAGAGATTGGACAAGTGGGAGATAAGACATGTAGGTTGTTGTTAATCACTTGGATTAACAGGCACCCACAATGTGTCCCAGCTTATGATGCTTCGGTATTACTATCCAGATCCAGCAGAGGTGATAGGATATGAACTCCAAAAGTTCAGTTTGAGGAAAATATAAGTATATTGAAGAAGTTGATTCGGGCATTAAACAGGAAAGAGAAAGTATTGGGGTTTAAGATAATCTCCCTAATTAAAGTCCTTTGGTAGTAATACACTCCGGAGAAGGTCGCATAAGAATTTAAGAGTATAATATGATCGATGTACCCGGAGTTGTATATGGACTCATATGAATTGGTTCTAATTTGGAGGACCAAATTCCTTAAGTGGGGGAGAGTTGTAAGACCCGAATTTAATTAAAATACGAAATGAATTAGTGTTCGTGAAGGAAAGTTTGACTGAATTAATTCCCGAACACGTGTAAGGGCAAAATGGTCAAAAGACCGGAAGTCGGTATAAATTCGATGAGAAAAATTAATTTAAAATAATGGATTAAGAATCTTGGTCAATAAAAGTGAAATAAAATTATTTCGGATTAAATTGATCAAGATATTAATTTATGAAAATTAATCGGGATTAATCGGGATTTTTAGTTCGGAAAAATAATCCCGAAAATAATCGAAAAATATGCCGAAAGGTCACCCGGGACAATATCCCGAAAATACGGAGAAATTATACCCGAAAAAGGATTAAAAATAAATTAAATAAATTAAATAAAATTAAATTAGTCAAATTAGAATAAAATAATAATTTTGTAGATGTTTTGGGGTATTTAATATATTTTAATGAATAGTAAAATAATTAAAATAAATAAAAATAAAAATAATAAAATTGATAAAATAAGAAAAAAAAAAAGTAATTGAAACAAAAAAAAAGGGGGTCGGGGAGAGAGAAAGAAAGAAAACAGAAACAGAAAAGCAGAGAAACGGAAGCCGTGTCGGGGGAAGAGGCCGAACGACCACCGGCGATCCCTGTCCCAGGCCGCCCACCGGAAAAGGAAGCCCGACGCCCGACGAACACGATGGTACCGGCGGTGCAGCTTACCGACGCCGGAGGAAGCCGAACGGAGGGAGAGAAGCCCGCGGGGAAAACGGAGTCGGTACCGGCGATCCACGGCAGCTGGGGGCGATCGGCGGGTACCGGTGTGACCAGGAGGAGGAGCCGATCCTTTTGAGACCGGTATTGGCCGACGAAGCCGCCGGAATCCGCCGGATCGGGAGGAAACAGCCGCGGGGGAGAAGAGCTGATTCGCCGGCGACGGAGGCGATTCGAACCCAGCCGAGGCCCGATCTAGTGAGCCTGGACCGGCCGAACCGGACAGAACCGGCCGAACCGGACCAGACCGAACCGGCGGTCCGAACCGGGTTGAACCGGACCGGACCGGTTCAGCCAAAAAGAGGAGAAAAAAGGGAAGAAAAAGGAAAAAGGAAAAAGAGAAAAAATTGGAAAAAATTCCGGTGATGCAATCGAGCTTCGGGTAAGTCGGTAAGCGGTCGAATTGACCGATTTAAATTTCGAAATATTTTATTTAATTAATTTCCGACTAGAAATTTACCCGGAAAATGTAATTAATTGTGTAGCTCGACGATTGGCATCCACCGAGGGCTCGAGACAGCCTCGATTTGCGGACTAGCATGGAATCTCGGGTAAGTGACCCCTATTTACGATAATTATCTCGTTATGCGTGATATTGATTTAATTTACGCATAAATTGAATTAAATTATGGAAATTAGTTAAATTGTCGTAAATATTAGAGTTAGCTATTCGAGAGCTAGAACGAGGCCCAATAAATTATTGGTGGGTCCAATGAGCCCAATAGGCCTCGATAAAGTGAAAATTAAGTGGTAAACGGGCTTAAGGCCGATTAAGGCCCATTAAGGTACAATCGGGCCCAATAGGGGTAAATGGGCCCAGCGATTTAAATTAAGCCCAGAAAAGATTAAGTACAATTAAATTATATGTTATCTGACCTGAGGACTGTTAATACGCAGTTCCGGGCATTGGATTGGAAGCATATAGGACTGCGCGACGGGACTACATTGGAAAAGAAAAAGGTCAGACTCGACGAGAATCGAGGTAAGGGAATTCTGCGGACTGCTAGAGGTAACAGTACGCAAATTTTAAATTCATTGGCAGTCATTTAAAAATTATCTGGAGGGTCTAGAGGTCGAAGAACAATTTTAGTACCCCGTATGGGCAAAATTACTAAAATACCCTTGTTAAGGGTAAAATCTAAAAAAATTTAGGAAAAATTGGGAGGAGCAAGAACAAGAGGTTCCTGCTCGTTCTGGAGGTATTTCAACGCATGCATGAGTAGGCTGGCTCACTTTTAAAGAAAAATGCATAGCATTGCATATCTTAATTGTTGTGATTTCTGTGAAAACTATTTGGAAATAACCGAGCCGCCTACATGTTTTATTTACATGTGACGTGCTAGAGCTCAGCTCGCACGATGTTTGATTTGTGTGATGCATGCATTAGTGCTGGAGCGAGAGCTCGCACTAGAGTTTTACATGCATAGGTGCTAGAGTATAACTCGCACCAGATTTCACATGCTTTTGCGTGACACGGTGCTAGAGTCTAACTCGCACCAGATTTTATAAGATTTTCATACAATTTACATACAGAGTGCTGAGCCTAGCTCGCACTAGTTTTACTGGATTTGTGGAGTAGCGCTGTCTGCCCTTGGAGTCAGCCAAAAGGCCCAACAGGCTCAATAGACCTCTTAAGTAGGGTGAGAGTGAGGGATGAGGTTGGCGGCCTTGTGGAGATGTAAAGCGGGCTCTGCCAAGTTTACTTGATTTGATGAGAGTGCTGAGCATCGCTCGCACTGATTTTTAAGAGAACATACGATAAGCCGTGCTTGGAGCATCGGGTAGACTGTGTGTCACCGATTTAATAGGCTCGCACGTGCGTTTTGAGACATGGCAACGAGTATTGAGTTATGAAAACCTCTGTGGGAAGCAGGCCAATTGGGCTGGAGTACCTAGAGTGATATGGGTCCATGGAGTACGATGTACCGTGCAAGTAGCATGGAGTACGATGTACCGTGGGGTATCTTCGGATACGGTATCTTTGTGATACAGGGTATCTTCGGATACGGTATCTTTGTGATACGGGGTATCTTTGTGATACGGTATCTTTGTGATACGGGGTATCTTCGGATACGGCATCTTCGGATGCGTGAGATCGGATAAGACTGACGGGTTGGATTGACCCACCTCCCGGGCAGTTCCCGATCAGGGTGAGACCTCGCACACTGGGATCCGTGAAGCTAGAGGACTCACGAGGATATATTGGCCAGTCCTGGTTATTACCGATATACAGTTATTGCCTAGTCTCGTATCTTGTATATATATATATACATATGTTTTCGGATATCTATGCTGTTGAGAAACTCAGTTTTCAAGGTTTTGTGTGAGTCAGGATCACCCGAAGGAGGGGTCGAGTCCTGACTTTACTATGAAATTTTAAACGAAAAAGATATGTTTTCGAATATACTTGCATGTCGAATTTTCCATGCAATATGTGTTTTACATAACATCATGACGCATATCATTTGTTTTAAAATGTGTGGAGAAAGGGTGGTTTATGCATGGCACTACGTTCATGTAGGTAGTATGGTTACCTACTTGTTCGTAGGATTGCCTTACTGAGCTTGATGTGCTCACCCCTTTCATTTTCTCCCACAGATGATCTCCAGTTGAAGTTGAGGCGACTCAGTACTGCATTCCGGATATCCGCTGCTGCCCATCAACATAAGGTATATACACTTGTACTTATTGTATCTACATAAGCATAGCACAGTAACATGTTTGTAAGTAACTATAGGGGATGTATAAATAATACAACAACTATAAATGACTGGAGAAGAAATAAGTACTGGGGTAGATGTATGGTGGGACTGGCATTGACGCACAGCCCAATTAGTAGTGGAGTGTTGGTCACGATTCGAGGACAGGTAAGAATTAAGTAAGAAAATAAACAAAAACGCGAAAAATTCACTCTGATTTTTGGATAGTTGGGTCGTGACACCTCCATGGAGTTTTCCACACTCTTTGCACAATGGCCTATACTATTGCGGACCTCTAGCAATCTGAGGAGCAGGTACTGGAATGATGGGTCTATCAAGTCTAGGCTAAAACTCATATGTCCTCTGCCTCTTGAGTTGGCCCTTCCAAAAATCTTTTCTTACAAACTCTGTCTGCTTACTCTTATCCCTGCTCTTTCCCTTAAGGCTATACTCCATCTGTGTGACATTTAGGCCCCTCTCGATCATCTGTGCTCTCCCCAGGGTATCCTGGAATTCAAAAATCCATAACCCCAAAAGATGATCTCGGATAGCTCGCTTTAACCCTGCTAGGAACCTCTCTGTACGATGCTCTTCACTCTAGAACGTCTCCGAGTCATACCTCATTAGCATCGTGAACTTACTCTTGTACTCATCCACGGTCATACTGCCCTGTACCAAATTCAAAAAATCAATCCTCAACTTCTGCTGGGTAGCTCGTGGAACATACTGATTTCTAAATGCTGTAGAGAATGCATCCCAACTAATCATCGGATGCTGAGCAGTCAGAAGGACCTTGGTGGATCCCAGCCAATACTCTGCTTGGCCCTTCATCATGTGCGTGGCCATCGAAACATTCTCAACATCAGCACCCCAAAAAATTGAAGATCTTCCCAAGGTCTACTAGCCACTCTTCAACCTCTACTGGATTCTTAATTCCCTTAAATGCTGGAGGCTTCATCTTCAAGAAATCCCTCATCCTACTGATATCCCTCTCCTCCCTTCGGGCCTGTACAGGAGGTTAAGGCGCCATAGGTACTGGAGGAACTTATGAAGGAGGAGGTGGTGGTGGTGGTGCTTGTGGAGGAGTCGGCACCGGAGTAGGAATTGGTGTCGTGCCAGCTGAATCGGAAATGTTTGTCCCTAGGTGTTAGGCAACCATGGCAGCTATCGATTCCAAGCCTCGCTGAGGTGCTACTCCAATCGCTGTTCAAACTGAGCCATACGAGTATTAGGACTCTTTGGCTGCGGTGGAAGAGGTGGAGGTGGCTGAGCTTGCCTCCGAGGACGTCTGTGTCTTCTACTCATCATGCAAGTGATCTAATACCAGCGCGTAATTCCAAAGATTAAATCTTAAATTCATTAGGTATACATTACCTACAATCAGACAAGCACAGACATTGGGATGTAATTTTATCATTATTTTCTACACTGACAGTACTAGACAACCTTCGCTCTGATACCACATTTAACTGTAACAACCCTTGACCCTTGAAATTTGGGGGATTTTTTTTAACTTAATTTACCCACTTATTCCCTTATTTACTTAGGTTGTATTCCTATTCAGTGTCAAATCACTTTTCCAAATTCTTTATCCGTAATTATTTTTAATTTCCATATTTTGACATATATGACCGATAGAAATTTCGACAGTATAACGGCTTATATATGAGCCTACCCACTTGCAATTCAATTGTTTTTGATAATCCTAGATATCCACAACTATCAAGTATGCTTTCCAACAATCCTAGATATCCACAACTACCAAGCATACTTTCCAAATCCACATTTACAACTCAATACATCCATTTCGATTCAATACCAATCATCTTAAAACCTAATCCTATAAATAATATTTTTTACATTGTTTTCCTTACAAATTACATCCCAACAAAATATTCTCAATATATGTCTATGCGTACAAATATGTCTGGTAAAGGAATGTAATTGTATACCTTTCTGCGTGTATAAAAAGTACTATTTTCCACCATCCTATGTCGTGTACGCGGTAGGTAACGCCTATAAATCACTGCAAAATAGTCTGAAGGTAGATGGGTGAGCTTTTGGGGAAAAGACCAGTAAGATAATACCTTTAAAGCAGTTCTGATATATAAAAGCATGTGAAATCGTTCATAGTACCAAACTTTAATGAAATACATAAATTGTCATTTCATGCATAATCATCATAAAATCATAAAACATGCGTGTCTTTAAAACAAATAACATGCTTAACTATTTTACAAACTTTTCTTTGTTCATGGATGAGTTCTTAAAATCATCGTGTTCATAAACATTTCATAAACATTTCATAAAACATATATGTTCGTAACCAAGTATTGTAAATCACATAAGAACACTTATTCATTCATCATAGTCGACTTTCATAAACAAATCAAGGAGACTAGGCTATAACTAAGTCATGTGATACGTGTCATTCTCCATAGAGAGTCATCATACCCATGGCCATGGTAAGGGGGCTGTAGACTAGATCAGGGTCGTACAGCCCTTTCATAAAATTTGGGTAATATCTATCTTACTTACTTTCACTAGCACCTAGCTAGGACATGGGCACCAAAGGCACTCTCCGTGTGGGAAACATAATTGAGTGCTGCGCAGGCACGAGATACTATCGAAAACATCATTATAAACCACCATTAGCAAGACATCTTCCACAAAGGTTGAGTCGAGTGCTACTGGGGCCCTACGTACCAGCACCCAAGTGGTGGAGTCGGAACACTACAAGAAGTAACCATGCATGAAGCCTATAGTCTTAAAAACTTATTTTCTTTTTCTCCTTTTCCTTATTTTTTTCTATGTTTTTGAAATTGTTAAAAGTTTCTTTAAAGGTATGGATATAAAAATCATAAATCGATGTAAAGCTTCCATACGTTTCATACCTTAGGAAAAATTCATTTCATAACATGGAGGTACTTGGGGAATATTTCTTAAAACTAAAACATGCTTCGTAAATAGTTTCGCAAGTATGAAAGCAGTGATAAATCATTTTAAAATATAATGCTGCTTCATAAAATCTTTTATCGATGCAACAAGAATGCATTATCAGAACTAAGTTTAGTGGTACCCTTTACCTCGATTTATCGGACATTCCGCATTCGAGTAATGATGCCTCCCAGTGTCTCCCCTAACTCCTTCTACGATTCTCCTACACCAAAGTTTGTATACTTAGTATCCTAGTCATACAAATTGTCCAAAATAAGTTAAAATCGTAACCTATTCGTTACTACCTCGTGTGTACGTATAATTGTATATACCTAGGCTATTGCGTGTGTTTATATATTTTTATTACTATTTTTTTGTATTTACATATACTACATACACATTTATTATATACGCCTATATGTTTTTGCACAAATATATATATATATATTCACATATACATATATATTATTATTTGTTTTCATTATTCATTATCACATATATTTATTTATTTGTCTACCTCTCATCTTTCCCCTATATTTTCCATATCTAATCTAATTTACATTATCATGCTTATAAATACAATCACATATATATACATGTACATTAAATATACATATATATATACTTTACCTCTTTTTTTTTCTTTACTCCTTTTCTTTTCTCCTCTCTCGGTCAGCCCAGCCTTGGTTTCGCTTGGTCTTCTTCCTCCTTCAGCTCTTCTTCCTTGGTTCTGTTTCAGCTCACGGTCTGCTCTCCCCCTCAATCTTGGTTTGCTTTGATTTCCTCCTCCTTCAGCTCTCGGTTTGCTCTAGCTTTCTCCAACCTTAGTTTGCTCTCCCTCAACCTCTCGATTTTTTGCTCCAACCCCTCGATCTGCTTCAATTAGCTTCAATTTTTTCCCTTGTTTTTCAGCCTCGGTTTTGCTTCAGTTTTCCATCTTCCTCGGTGTACTCCTTTCTTTCTTTCTTTCTTTCCTTTCCCTCGGTCAGCTCTCCTGCTCCAGATTTGCTTTCCTCCCTTTCTTCTTCTTTCCTTCCTTTTCTTTCTTTCTTTCTTTCTCCCTCGGCTAACCAGCCTTCTTCTCCCTTTCTTCTCTTTTTTTTCTTTCCTTTCTTTTCTTTCCTTTACTTCCCCTTTCGGTCGACCAGCCTTCTCTTCCCCCTTTCTTCCTTCTTTCCTTTTTCCCTTCCTTTCCTTTCTCCTCTTTCTTCCTTCCCCTTCTTGGCCGACCAGCCTTCTTTCTTTTTCTGGTTTCCCGCTCAGCAGAGATACTCTACTTCTTTCGAATATGCAGCAAACGAAATTGGCTTGGCTTTCTTTGAAAGCCAATTCCGTACAATGCTATATATATATATATATATATTATATTAATACATATATATATATTATATTAATATATAGATATATTATTTGTTTGTTGTTTAGTGTTATTATTTGTTTTGATTGTTTTTGTTTGTTTTATTTATTTAATAACTTATAGTTCATAACATATATACATATGTATATTATTTTTTATTTATTTATTAATACTTATATATTACATACTATACTATACATTACATAATATATATATATATATATTTGTTATATATATTATTATCTATCTATTTAAATTTGTCTAGTATATATATATATATACATTTTCTTTTTCTTTTTTTTTTATAGACTTATCCAAAGACATAGTATTCATGCCTTCCATGAAATTTTTATTATTTCGAAAATGAAATATTATTGGGATCTCATCACTCCTTATAAATCCCCGATATAAGTTTTATATCAAAATTTTCAACCAATGAATTAAAATTTTTCAATCCCTCCATGCTTGCATTTGCTTCATCACTTCCTGTATTTTCGGGTTCCCTATCATTCACGGGCTTCTCGGCTCCTATACTCCTCGAGTCCTACAACGAATATTCACACTTTCATTAAAATATATTATTCTCATTTTTATATAGTCTAACTAAATGTAGGAAATTTGTGGTGTTTACAGAGGCAATGCATCTATATTACCAAACTTTTCTCAAAAAACATCTTTTCTGCAAATGCCAAAGCATACAACTTAAATTTTTATTCTTTTAACTTTCTTATGCTTCTTTGCAATGAAACCCCTCCTACTTAACATTTCCCTCTTAAGCCTAAACTTAGAAACCTTAACTTACATGCTCTTATCAGTTCAACCAAATCACTCTTTATCATAAATCATACCATACATAATCCCACATTCATCTTTAGCATCATAACATCCATTAAATTCATCATTCTAACCATTCATCCATAATCACCCAAATTTCATTAGCTTCAAACCTAGTTCATCTTTAGAAAAAAATTATTTTGGAAATCTATTTAAGCAAATCAACATATCACCCCACAAATCACAACATATATTTATTATAGGATTTTAGAAAATCATATTTTGTAGAGAGAGAAACCTTAGGTTTTATCTTTCTCTAAGCTTTCCATACCAAACAACCACCTTCAATCACAAATACTCAATTAATACACAATTAATACTTATAAATGATCTTACCCACCAAACAAATTCAAGTTTAAAACCCTTTACCTTTGTTTCTTTTTTTTGGAACAAAAAAAACCTTTTTTTTCTTCTCCTTTTTACTTTCTCTCTATCAAATCTCTCTCTAGATCTAGTGTTCCTGAAGAAATAGAGGTGAAAGATGGAAATGGGTTGAGTTCTTTAGCTTTTTTTCTTCCTTTTTTCATTTTTTTTTCATTTTTCATTTTTTTTCTCTTTTCCCTATTTCCCTCTAAGGTTCTTCTACTTTTTCTTTAATTTTTGAGTCTTTAAAACACTTTTTAAGGTTTCGGGATACTATGGGATCGATCACTTTATGGAAAGGATCAATCATCTCCTTTTGAAATTCCATAAAATCATGTTTTGGGTTAAGGGGATCGATCTCTTTAGGAAGGTGATCGATTTGTTTATGCTTTATTGTAACTTTTGAGCATTCTAATTTCAGGGGATCAATCCCTTGGCCTAGGGAATAAATCCCTTGCCTCTTTACTATTTATTTTTAGCTTCTACCAATCGAGGATTGGTCCTTTTAAATTGATCCCTTAGCTTGGAACATCATTATTTTGATGTTTTAATTCCAAAACACCTAACTTTCTGTAAGGCCCGTAAAATAATAAGTACTCTTTATGATTTCGTGATGTACGGATAAGTCACATTTGATATAAATCATAAAGAATGAATGTTTTTAAGTTCCAAAGGTGTATGAAATGAAAAACGGGTAGTGAAGCAAATTAGATATGAATGTAACAGTGATTTTCTGGGAAAAACTATTGCAAGAATGTTGCAGATGAGGAGCAGATCGATCTCATAAGGAAGGAAGATCGATCACATGGCTTGAAAATAGAATGCCAAAGCATTTTGCAATGGGGAGATCGATCCCTCATTCAAAGCAGATCGATCTCAATAGGTTTCTGCCAAAGCCATATCGATCTCATCTCAAGGGCCAGATCGATCTCTATATGATTCTATTTGAAGCAGATCGGTCTCTTGCTAAAGAGCAGATTGATCCTCTAGCTTAAAAAGTTAAATTTTGAAGAGAAAAAACACAGGGCAGATCGATCTCTCATTGTTAGAAGATCGATCTCCATGGGCAATTCTAGATATACTCGACCTCTGCACCTTCATTTCCTCGAGAACAACCAACCCTTCATTGAACCAAAGTGAAAGCCTAACCTTTCCTACTCCAAAATCATCCTTTTCAATCAGTTTTGAGTGAGATTCGTTCCAACAAAGTTGTTCCTTATGAGGAGGAGAACAACATAATTGGAAACTAGAAGTTGAAATCAAGGATTGAAGGAGCAAGGTGATTTTCCCCTAAATTGGCAAAAAGAGGAAAAATTCAAGCTAGATAAGATTTAATACACCTGTCACAACCCTCAATCTACCGAAAATCCACTACAATTGTGTTGCTTTTCATTTATCGACTATTATTTAATCCAATTCTTATTATTTGTTCTTTCCCTTTACCTTACCTAATCATGAATAGCTACACCTCCAACAGTTGGGCTGTGTATCGATGTCAGTCTCATCCAATCATACCATTTCAAATTACAATTCATTTAAATGTGAACACTTGTATTTCTAAATCAGAGTTACTGTTTACATGTGTTTACGATCTTATACATCCCCAAAAGTTACATTTAAAGACATTACTGTGATTTGACATGTCTAGATACAAAAACTATACAAATGTGTATACCTCGTGTGATGGGATGTAGCGGACACCAAAATCCAATCCTCAATTGCCCACTATCTACTGTAAGTGCTCTGTAGAGGGGGAAAATAAGAGGGTGAGCAAACCACGTGCTCAGTAAGGCAATCATGCGAGCAGGTAGATAACTGTACTATCTACGTGGTCATGATGTCATGCTTAAATCACATATTTATTTGTCATACTTCAAAACGTATGCTCATGCTTGTGTCCATGATATGTAAAGCAATTCATGCTATTTAAATCAGTGCACAGTTCTCAAAACATAACATGGAAAATCATCATGCATAAATCAAAATCAAGGCATGGTAAATCATCATGCAAAGTGCACTTATCGAGCATTTCAAATTTCAACACAAATCGATACAAAATCATCACTTGTTAGGACTCAGCCCCTCTCATGGACTATCCTAACCCACAAACACATTTTAAAACATGGATTTCTCATTCAACATTAGACATGTGAGATAGGCATATAATATAATTAGGGTAATAACTAGGACTATGGCCATATCCTTTATGATCCTAGGCTACACGGATCCTAGTGTGCGTGGTATCACCTCTTTTTACTTACACACGGGAGGTGGGTCACGTCCAACCCGCTGGTCCATAGCAGAATCCATCGTCCGAAGATCACATATATACAATATCACACACGGTACAGAGTACTCCATGCTACTTGCATGGTATAACGTACTCCGTGGACCTATATTATCACAATATATCCTACCACATCTTAATACGCACATGTGAGCCTATTTAATCGGCGTGGCACACAGCTTACCCGAAGCTCCCAGCACGGCTCCCAACATGTCATAAAAACACGTGTGAGTAATCTCTAGCACGACAACAAGTGTATTAGACATCTAGTGCGAGCTATGCTCCAACACCATGTTAAAACTCTATGAAAACTAGTTCCAGCTAGGCTCCAGTACAATGTCATAAAATCCATGTGAAAGCTAGTGCGAGCTAAGCTCCAGCACTTATGCATGTAAAACTCTAGTGCAAGCATCACTCCAGCACTAATGCACGTATAAAACACGTCAAATCTCGTGCGAGTAATGCTCTAGCACGTTTCATTTCCATAAAACTCATGTAGGTGACTCATTCTTTGTAAAGCATGGTTATAAAACCAAATCAAGCCATTTTTGTGCAAATTATTTCAAATGTTAGCCAACCTAGCAATCACATGCTAAAAAGCAATAAAAAGATTTTAAAGCATCATGCTCGTGCTTTTAATGCACATTTCTCAAAAACCCAATTCCTTACCCTTCAACAAATATTTCATCTCAAGACTCTTAGCTACGTTAAAAATCGCCTATGCGCCCGAAAGGTGTACAAATATCCCTAGGGCTAACACAATTCCCTTACATCGATTCTCTTGGAAGCAACTCTTCCTTCTTCCTTTCCTGTTTTTCACAATTTGGCTCAACTTGCTCCAGATTTATCATCGGGAGCTGCACACATTCATAAATCATATAAGTCAATACTGATAACTCATATTTACACTTCAACTAATTGATATATCCCATCGAGCCTATTTTATCAAGTTTGACCCATTATCACATTTTGGTCATCATTATGTCATTTCTAGTCAATTTAACTAGCAACACACTTGGTTACTTATCAAACACTTGGCATAAATGTTTATCCATAACCTTCCATCATTTATGCATTCTCTATAACACCATTTATGCACATTTTTATCACTTGGCTAATTTCACAATGTGGCTTCATCTAATCATCTCAAAATCATGCATATCACCTCACTAACAACTTGATATAATCCTTTTTATCATCTAATCAAACACATTCTATTTTCTCACACTAAACTCATGCTAGGTTATGCTTGTTTCATTATATTCTAGGTAGTTTCAATTATCAATACATACACCAATCTACTCACAACAACAACTAAATAGATATACTTAGAGTTGGTGTACTGAAAACTCACCTAGCTTGACTTTCTTCTTTTCTAAGTTTGGAAGACTTCTTAGCTCCTTTAATCCAATGATTTGAATGTTGGCTCCAAGCTATGTTGCTCTCCTCCTCAAAATGAACAACTTTGGCTCTAGTAGCTTTTTTCCAATTCTTTTTAGAAGAATGTGCATTCTAGAGAGAGAAAGCTTGGTATTTTTTGTGAAAATGGAAGAGGTGTGTTGGTTTGTTGAAGAAAGAGTATTTATCGTGGGGTTTTTATAGATTGAGAGTGATGAGATCGATCTGCTAGGGTGAAGAGATCGATCTTCCTTTGGTTTTTAGCCATCAAATTCTCAGGTTGAAATGGGAGGGATCGATATGCTATTTGGGGATAGATCGATCTTGGCTTGGCAGAAGCTTAAGGAGATCGATCTGCTCATGGGGAGAGATCGATCTGCTTTTGACAGAATCAAAAGGGGATCAATCTGCACTTAAGAGGGGATCGATCTGAGCTAGGCAAAGGCAATGTAGATCGATCTGCTTGGTGAGGAGATCGATCTGGCCTTGGCAGATTCACATGGAATTGCTCTGTTTGCACAAGGGATTGATCTACCTTAAATGGGAGATCGATCTGGCCTTCATCTGCAGCCCTTTTGCTGTAATTTTTAAAATTTTTCAAGAGTGAATTCCTATTTCAGTGCTCCAATACTCATTTTGCATTTTAATCCCACTTAGAGCATGGAAAGACTTATTTCCTATGATTCACATACAATATGACTTGTGTGTATTGCTTGAATTCATAAAGAATACTTAGAATTCACGGTTCAACCCTTATCATTTGTGTTTAAATCCTTATTTGCAAGTTCGAATACTTAAAGTTCTGTTCATATAGTTTGTGGCCACTTCAGCCCTTAATTAACCTTTACTTACATTCATGATACTCATTTATCCCATTGCAATACACTCACATTTACATGAATTCGAACTCGTTTTCTTATAATTTCATTAGCATATATTACAAAGTTATACATACATGGGGTCTCACAACACCAACTTTAAATATGTTAATATAGGTATCTTGGTAAGTTAATTGGTGTATGTTTAGTTGCTGAAAACATCTTGAATAAGTAAAATCTCCATGACCTAGATTTTTGGCTTGGATATGAGAAAATGTTGAGAAAGTTGAGTAGGCATGAATTCAATGATGATTGAAGCATGTAGTGAAGTTATTAAGCATGTATATATGATTGTAAGATAGTTTGGTGAAATACATGTATTGGAAATGGACATAAGAAAGAGTAAAGTATAATGAGTTGTAATAATGAATGTAAAAAAGGCTAAATGCATTGATTTGAGGTTCATGCAAGTGAAAATTAAGTATATTAAGGTATACTGATATGAATGGTTATCTACAGCTTCGGAGATTATATTGGAAGCTGATCGAACTGCGAGGTTTAGCAGCACCTAAGAAGTGAGGTCACACGACATGATTCAAGGTAAGGGGATTTCGTGAGTAGCTAGAGGTAACTACACGTATTTCGAATAGAATTTTGATTATTATATTGTATATGAAATTTCGTGTATAGTAAAGTTTGATAGGAACCGATAAAGTAATATTGTGGTTTTACCCAAATATGGGTAAAAAGCTTAGAAAGCATATTTGTGACTAGTTTTGATAGTTACATGGATAGATTGGCTAATATTTTCATGTTATATGCAAATACAGCACGTTATAGTGTCGATTTGATTTAATTGAGTGAAATTCAATTTAAATAAGTCATCTATCAGGTTTATGTGAAAACCATTGGTGCTAGAGTAATACTCGCACTAGATTTTATGAGATATGCATCACATAGTACTAGAGTAATTCTCGTACTTGATTTTAAATGTGATTTGTGCATGATAGAGTACTGGAGCATTGGTCGTACTCAGTTTTATTGATGGATGCATGATAGAGTATTGGAGCATTACTCATACTCAGTTTTACATGACATAGTGTTGGAAGCATTGCTCACACTAGTTTTATATGACTATTGTGTTGGGAGTTTACTCATACGTACCAGTTTTGAAATATATAGCATGAAACAACCGTGTTAGGAACCTGTGCAGACTGTGTGTCGCACCGATTATATGCTCACACGTGTTAATTTTTTAGATATGGTTGAGGGCTATCGAAACAATTATCCATGGTATGACGGCTAAAACCTATGGTAGGCACTCCGACTGTGAGGATTGGATCCATGGAGTACTTTGTATCATGTATGTCACATGGAGTACGATGTACTGTGAGTACACGATGATATAGAGTTGTGGTTGACGGTTGAGGATTTGACCCACCTCCAGTTACAGCAAATGTGAGGTCCCTCACACGGAGTACTGTGTAGCCTGGGATCACAAAAAATGAGTTATGATCTTAAACGCGGAACAAGTAGTCGCCAATCTCACCTTACTAATATTTCTTGTTTGAATTGTCACATGAGTTCTTATAAATTGGGTAGACCCGACGGATGAGTTGAGCCTCGACATGAGACCTTGTGTGTGAAAGGGTAACTCGAGGGATGGGTGAGGCCCAGATTTCCATGTTTTTAACATGACGATATGCCATCATTGTTTTCATTTAATTGAAATGGCATGATAAAATGTGATTTATATTAATTACATGAGAATGCAATGTTTTGCATAAACTGCTGAGATTATTAAACCAGCATGTTTTCAGTTCATACTGACAATTTGTATCTATATATATATTGCATAAATGTTTCAAGAAAGACACATGCTTTAGATGCGAATCAAAAAGGAAATGATTTCAAGGCATAAGCATTATATTTTATAGATAGTGTGGTTATCTACTTACTTGTCGTATTTCCTTACTGAGCTGTGAGCTCACCCGATTTTTATTTCCCCTCTCTACAGAGTGTCCGCAGTAGTTGGACACGGCTGAGGACCGATATTCCTTCATCTGCTGCATATCCATCATACGAGAGGTA
This sequence comes from Firmiana major, assembly GCA_033439115.1. Taxonomy (NCBI): domain Eukaryota; kingdom Viridiplantae; phylum Streptophyta; class Magnoliopsida; order Malvales; family Malvaceae; genus Firmiana; species Firmiana major. The sequence goes on along the minus strand of CM065898.1, from coordinate 13,124,902 downwards.
TACACATTCAAATGTTTTGTACTGAACAATGTAAAAGCACAGTTATGTAAATGAATGTACGGTCGGGGATGTATATGTACATGTATTGTATTTAATATATGTAATTTACTTTTAAAAAAGAGTACTTACAGTCAATGGATAATTGTATTGACTTATATGCATGTTATGGAATGAATGTGGTTGAGATGACTAATATCGAATAACAGCTCAACGGTTTGGTGGAGTTATGACAGAAGGAAATGTAAGAAACATTTGGGAAAAATTTGTGGTGGTTTTTGGTAGGTCACGGGAGGTCGTGACACTTTCATCTCCTAAGCTTCTACCAATCATTCAACAGCTTCAAATGAATACTCAATTCATCCATAAGCACATTTAAATCATCAATAACATATTTTCGCATCTCAAAAAATCCAAATCCATAACTTATACTTAATACATCAAACAGACATAAAGTTAATAAACATAAATGATCTCAATCCATAATAATCATAAAGCATTTAGTCACAAGGCATCCATAACTCTTACAATTATGTCTAATAATCCATAATATTTATTTATTACAAAATCAACTTATTCAACATAGAAATAAGCTTGAAATAACGAAAATTTGGGGTTTTACATTTTCGGCACCTTAATGCTTTATGGTTCATCAACATCAATCCAATCTCAAAATCAACCAAATCATTAAAGTAAATTTCCAATCCACACATATTCAACCGAGAATCAATCCTTAATCTGTCATCCAAACTCTTCGCCTATAACTGTAAGACCCACTTTTGGTGTTATATTCCTTATGATTCATATGATGTACACATTTCCATATGTTAATTGAATCATAGTAAGAGCTTTTGCATGAATGAAATTGCAAAGAGAATGAATGCATATTCATGAATCCATGTAATGGCTAAATAAGGGCTAAAGTGGCCACCGACTAAACAAATGGAATTTAAACCACTCCGACTGAATATAAGGACTTAAAACACGAAATGATAATGTAAGGCCTGTGAATTCTATGTACCCTTTTATGATTCCATTGTCACGACCCAAATTACCTAAAAATCAGAGTAAATTTTTCATTTTTTCCATTTATTATTTAATTCTTATCTTTCTCTCATCATGACCATCCTACAAACAGTTGAGCTATGATTCGGTGTTAGTCATCTCACACTATTACCAATCCATTTCCATAATCACATTCACATATCAGAGTTTACTATCTTTTGACTTTAACTAATTACATACATAATGGTATTTACATAACCTTACATCCCCGACATCATATCCGTTTACAGTACTGTGCATCTACATGTTCAGATACAAAACCATACAAACGTGCATACTTGTCTCTCGATGGGAAGCAACGGATACCAAGAATGCAAGTCCTCAGCCGCTCACTAACTATTGCAGTGCTCTGAAAAGATGAGAAAATAAGGCGGGTGAGCAAACCACACGCTCAGTAAGGTAATTATGCAAGTAAGTAGATAGCTCCACTATCTACATGCTCATAATGCCATGCCCTTAAAATCCATTTCTTTTCATTAAAATCTCAAGCACAAAACCATGCATATATCCATGACATAGTTTATCAAAACTATTTGTGCATCTAGAAAGCATGTAATTCATGCATCGATAGCATTTTATGTGACATCACTAAATCATACTTAGCATGAATTAAATCAAGATCATGCATTATTTCATGCCATGTAAAACGATTCATGAGAAACAATCCTTTCATGAATTTATCATTAAAGCATGGAAAAACTCACCATGCTACTGCATTTAAATCATTTCATTAAATCTGCAGTATAAAATAACCCTTCCGGGTCAATCATCTCATAAAACAATTCTTTATAAAATTTTCAAAAAAATCTATCATCATAGTACAAAATCAAAAAATCGGGGGCCTGACCCCTCCCTAAGGTCTACCCTGGTCTACCGACCAATAGTTATATCATGTGAGACAAGTAGGTGACTATCAGTAACAACATAGGACTATGGCCATAACCTCGTGATCCCTGGCAGCACGGTACCTAGTGTGCAGGGTATCACACTTGAAACAGGAGGTGGGTCGGTCCTACCAGCCAGAACAGTATAACATCAGGATTGCGAAGGCAAGGCTTGCTGCCTCGTGGCTAATGCCACTCCACTCCAACAATCCCCACGATACAACGTACTCCACATGATATACACGGTACAACGTATTCCGTGAACCCAAGCTCAATCAGGGGTGCCTGCAATAGGTCTTATCCACCCATATCATCTCTGTCTCAGTATGCATTTGTGAGTATATCATCTCACTGTGACATATAGTCTACAGGATACTCCAATACAACTATATGCATGTCATATAAATCCATGTGCGAGCGAAGCTCTAGAACGGATTCATGATATCAGAAAATCTCGTATGAGCGAAGCTCTAGCACGGTTTCATAGAAATCAATGAAATCTGCATACGAGCAGCACTCCAGTACGACTTAAAATAATTATAAATTTAAGTAAAATCCACGTACAAGCAATGCTCTAGTACGGATATATATAAAAACTCAGTGAAAACCTCGTATGAGAAAAATTTCAGTACGGCTTTATGCATAAATACATCAAATCTCGTGTGAGTTACACTCCAGCACGGCTTTATGCAAATTTCATATCAAAACAGGATACGAGCAAGGCTCCAGTACCTCTCATGCATGTCAAATCATAAAACTAGTGCGAGCAATCGCTCCAGCACCATTTTATGCATATTCAGTCAAAACAGTCAAAACACAGTGCGAGCTAGGCTTCAGCACCTTTCATGCATTTCACAATAATAAAATCAGTGCGAGCAACCGCTCTAGCACATTTCATGCTTATGATGTCACACAAGTCGGTGCGAGCAACCGCTCAAGCACATTTATGCACACTCACAAACGCAGATATAGTGCGAGCTATGCGCCAGCACTATATGTTTCCATGTAAAATTGATAGTTGGCCCGTTTTCCAAAGAATTTCATTTAAATACAAAAAACACCTACGTAGTGTTATTTTGTAAAATTCATGCAATTACTGGCCAATCTATCAATTTACTTTGCTTAAAAACCAATAAAATTCCTTAATTCAGAAAATCCCTTAAATCATGCATTTCGTGCATGTCATGCTTTCACCATCCTTAGGTGAACTTCCCTCAATAGGGGTAAAATAGTTTTTTTTACCTATTTCGGGTCTTTAAAATCTTTAAAACCATTTTTTAGGACCTTACACATAATCAATGTATACATACATATTCAGTGTATACAAAAATTATTAAAGTACGCGTAGCTACCTCTAGCTACTCACACAATTCCCTTACCTCATTTTTCTGTACAGTCTGACCTTTCACTGATGTCTCGTCATGCAGTCCGATTTGCTCTCAATCAAATCTTCGAAGCTGCGTATAAATATACATCAGGTCAAATACAATACAATTAATTGTATTTAATATTTTTTTGGGCTTAATTTAGATCATTTGACCCATTTACCTATATTGGGCCCAATTGCACCTTAATGGGCCTTAATCGGCCTTAAGCCCATTTTTCACTTACTATTCACATTATCGAGGCCTATTGGGTTCATTGGGCCCATCAGTATTTATTGAGCCTCGTTCTAAATTCTCTGATAGCTTAATGAATTATTTACGACAATTTATCCTAATTTCCATAATATAATTCATTAAATGTGAAAATTTAAATCCGTAATTTATGCAGTAAATTCTAACACGCATAACGATATAAAATTGTAGTAAATAAAGGTTACTTACCCGTGATTCCATGATAATATGTAAATCGAGGCTGTCTCGAGCTCTCGTCTGATGTCAATTGTCGAGCAACACAATTAAATATTTTTTCGAGTAAATTTCCAGTCAGATATTTATCAATTTAAATATTCCAAAATTTAAATCGGTCAATTCGACCGCTTACCGACTTACCCGTAGCTCGATTGCATCACTGGAATTTTCTCCAATTCTTTTTCTTTTTTTTCCCTTTTTCTCTTTCTTTTTTTCCTTTTCTTTTTGGCTGAACCGATCCGGTCCGGTTCAACCCGGTTCAGACCGCCGATTCAGTCCGGTTTGATTTGGCCGGTTCAATCACCATTTGGTCGTTTCGACGCCGTCTGACTAGTTCTCGGGCCGTTTTTGGTGCCGTTCAGTGTGCCATCACTTGGGCTTCTAAAAATTGGGCCCCGGTGTGGCTCGAATCGGCGCCGATGGCTGCCGATCAAAGCCTCTCTCCCTCGGCATCTCCCTCTATTTTCGACGTTCTTCGACGGTCTCCACGGCCCGTCACGGTCGCTGGTGGTTCGCCCAAGGTAGAGCTACCTTCGTCGACCCTCGGAGGCCCCTTAGTCCCGCCGGTAGTAGTCAGATCGGAGAGATTTGGTCCGTTGGCTGCTTTCGCCTATTTCGTTTTTGTTTTCTTCTGTTTTCGCATTTTCAAACTCATTTTCGTTTTTTTTATTTTTTTATTTTTAATATTATTTTAATCATTAAAATAATATTAAAATCCCAAAATATCTAAAAAAATTATTATTTTATTCATTTATTCCGTAAATGAATTTATCAGTCCTATTTTACCTTTCCGGTATATTTTTCGATTATTTTCGAGATTATTTCTTGAGGTAAAAATTTCGGTTTATTCAAATAAATTCATATCTTGATCAATTTAACCCGAAATTTAATTATTTCTTCGTTGTGCTTTGTACTATAATTATTTATATGCAAGCATTCATTAACATATGAGGCATGTAGGTCCAATTTATATAAATTATCAACTAAAGAACCGGTACCAATAAGATTTGAATACTGAAAGAGACTAAATTTTTCATTTCCAAATGAACAAGAATAACTCAATTTATCCAAATTAGAAACAGAAATCAAATTTTGTCTAAATGACGGTACATAAAAAGTCTCGTCCAAATCTAAATAATAATCAGATTCTAACTTTAATCTGAATAGACCAATAGCCTCAACAAGAGCTTTCTCACCATTTCCTACATAGATGAAACTTTTATCATCAATTGGCTTTCTGCTCCTTAGACAGCCCTGCATTGTCACACTTATGTGAGTAGTTACACATGTATCAACCACCAATTGTGATTGGGTACTAAAGTCAAATTAACTTCAGAAAAAACAAAGTTGAGAAGTTTACCCCTTTTGGCAAGCCATTTTTCGTACTTGGAACAATCCTTCTTCACATGTCCATCCTTACGGCAGAAAAAACAAGTGATCACCTTATCCTATTTCTGCTGCCCCTTAGGCTGTGAAGTTTCAATGTTTGCAATGCCTTTTCCTGTATTGTTCCTTTTCCTTTTCTTGTTGGCAACATTACCATTGGAAGAAAATGTTAATTGAACACTTTCTATCTTATCTTGTTTCAATCTCTCTTCCTCTTGTACACACTGAGCAATAAGCTCGTTAAGAGTCCATTTCTCCTTTTGAGTATTGTAACTTATCTTAAATTGATTAAATTGTAGAGGAAGAGATATCAAGATCAGGTGCATGAGTATGTCTTCAGACAACTCTAACTTTAGTGCCCTTAATCTTGTAACAAGATTAGACATTTCCATAATGTATTTTCTTATGTTTCCTTTGCCATTATACCTCATTGAAACAAGTTTAGTCATAATGGTACTTGTTTCAACTTTTTATTTGTAGCAAATCTGTCTGCAATCTGCTTATTGAAACTTTTAGCATTTTCCTCCTCAGGTATTGCTCCCCTGATGGCATCCGAAATTAAGTGCTTCATGATCATCAAACTCATGCGATTTGAACGCTCTCATTTTTCATAAAGTGTCATTTCCATAACTGAACTATTATCAGTAGGGGCGAGAGGTTGTTATTACCTGATCGCATAATTCAGATCCATACACCCAAGCACAATGGTTACGTGCTCCTTCCATTTCTCAAAGTTAATGTCATTAAGCACTGGAATGTTATTCAAATTGGCAGTTATGGAAGAAACATTTACTGTAAGCAAAAAATAATAATCAGCTCACAACCAAATAATTTTGGGCCATATAAGATACCAAGCACAACATTAACATTTAGTCTTTGGACAGAAATATCAATTTGTAAGCGGTACTCTTAAACTTTATTAGTAAATATTGATAACCAAATTCTGCCAATAATATGCTTTCTTTGGACCAACATATTACATGCATGGAAAAAAAATTTATCACATATTTATTACCTTATGTGTCAATAATTCGGCAAAGAAATAATCTTCATTTGGGCCGATTATTTCTCACATGAATTAAAAAATACTGTCATATAAATTTCTTAATGACAACCTTATTTTTCAAAGTAAATAAATTAATATAAAAGATGTCACTTTGGTGACATTTTATATCAATTTAATTTATTTTGAAACTTTATTTTTCATAAAATATGCACATGTTTGTAGGTGAGAGTACATAAATTTATTGACAATTTCAATGAGAGTACATATTGTCAATCAACTCAGAATATCATAAAACATATCACCATGAAGCAAAACAAGAACAATCATGTGCATAACATACAACTTTAATTCAAATAATGAAAAATATTAAATAATAAATATTTAACGATTCCAAAAAATTTCATAAAAATCACTAAAAATTTTAAAATTAAATTTTATTTAAGATTGGAGAAAACGGTGACCGTCAGGCCACCGGATGGTGGAGCGTGGCGCGTGGGGGAGATCCCATTCGGGATCTCCCACCTTCTTCCTTAGCCAGCTGGGTCAACCCGACCCGACTGGACCCAGTTCAATTATCATGATTTTTGACTGGTTTTTGGACTTATTTTCACCAATTAACTGTACATAATTGAAATTAAATGTGTATTCTACAATACCCATGCAAAAATCGGATGAAAACATCAAAAAATTGGGACAAATCAAGCCAATATGATCAAACAATCCTATAATTAAAACCCAATCTTTATATTCTTGGTTTTCTTTCAACCAAAACAAAAAATTTTAATTCTTAATGATTAAACATGAATAGGCTCTTGATACCACTTGTTGGAAAACTATAATTAGATAATATTTATATCCAGGATCTCATGTTCAATCATCAAGAAAATTAGAATGCAAAAGCGTACCTGGATCCATTGAAATTGATTTATTGGGGTTAGCAGTCTTCCAGTCTAAACTTTTATTTTGAGAGAAAACCCTAACTCACTCACTGGTGTGATATGAGAATGAAAAAAAATTACGTTTAGACTGGAAACCATAACCTATTTATAACTGAAGTATATTTTATCCTATTTTGACCCATCATTAAAATAGAATAAAATATCAGGTATCTACACATTGTAAAGCCCATACAAATTGAAATGCACTGAAGTCCAATAACTTTATTTAATTACTTTTAAGTGAACTAAAACAAATTAGATAGCTTGCAATGTATAATAAATTGATATATGTAGGTCCACACAAATAATTTCCCAACATGACAACGATGTCTTCCTCGGGTAAAACCTCAACTTTCGCTTCTCTCAGCCCCAAACCCATTCTCCTCATCAAATTCAGACAGGGTCATGCACACAGCACCAACACTAAACAAAGACAGTAAAGTGAACAAACTTCATTTTGTTCTTAATGAAAACCTGTAGAGAAAAAAACTTTTAAAAATGGCGAGTAAACAAAGATTCGTGTGGGCCTTAGCATGGTAGGTGAAAGAAATAATTGTTGATTAAAGGTAATCAACAAGAACGCTGAATAGAGCAGGAATCAAGAAATGATCTATGGTAGCGAAAGAAACAAAGGAAGAGTACCTGAGACTCTAGAAAGTTCCACTAAATGAGGGAACAGACGAGAAATGAAACAAATAAGATATCCTTAATTAGAATTATTGAAGGAGAAAAACTTCAGATCACGGGGTTTGAAATTTTATGAAAAGGCATTTTCGCTTGTTTCAAATTTATATGTAAACGCAATTTCATCCTATGTAAAATTAGAGTTGTATAGGCTAAAAGAAATTTATATTGACGATGATATTGGTTACTGATAATGGTCATATCATCAAAGTCCACGTGTACAAACATCGACCAACAAGAGACAGCCACGTGTCAAACACAAACAGAAGAGACATAAGCCACGTGGCAGGTAAAGAGAGGTGACGACACAGTCACTGGAGTGGGCGATAGAGCCTCTAGGCGATAGAGTCTATGCGATAGAGTCTCTAGGCGACGCAGTTGCTGAGTGGGGCGATAGAGTCTCTAGGCGGTAGAGACTCTACGGTAGAGTATGAACGCGACAGAGTAAGCCGCGATAGACCTCTACCGCAACGACCGCGGCAGAGATTCACGTAACTCTGCCGCATGTTGAACTCATCCGCAAGCCGTCCAACTCCAAGTCGCGACAGAGTATCTAATAACTCTGTCGCAGCCCAGACACATGCCTGGGCCTCAGACCCGAATCCTATAGTTATGGGCCTAAAATATCCTCAAGCCCTGAAAGAACATGAAGCCCGACTTGATTCTAGAAAAAGTCTATAAATACACCAGGTATGCAAAAAGGTGACCCTAATCTCTTTTTTGGATACAGAAACTCTGCTAAAAGAACTTTCTGACTTAAGCATCGGAGTGCGCGTGCAGGGACAGATCCCTGCACCTCTCTGACTTTCATTATTTTTACAGAGTATTGAAGACAAGTGGAAAGAATCGTATCAGTATCACCTCATTGTTGTTTAGTGCAACATCAATTAGCGCCGTCCGTGGGAATCAGAACAAAAAGTCAGATTCCCTATTAAAATGGTGAGAACACGTTCGACAGCAAAAAATCGAGGGGAAGAGAATTCTGTGAGTCCCCCTGTCAGATCAGAGCAAGGACAAAGGCAGCATGAAAAGGGTGGCAGAGTGGCCTCGATTTCTCTCGATGAATTTGAGGCTCTGAAGCGTCAGAATGAGGAGACTACGACAGCGTTGAGGGCTATGGTGAACTTCTTCAAAAATGCTCTCTCGTAATTTAGCTCACCCCTAGAAGTGCAACTGATGGTGGGGGAAAACATCCCGAGGCAGACTTATGAGAGAGGTCAACCCTCCACCATGGTGAATGCTGGACAAGGAGAAGGAGCGCAGAATACTGCCACTGGATTGATTCTGAACTTTACCGCAAGTTTGGAGGATAACCCTGCAACGACCTTGAGAGTAAACTCTATCGCATTTCAGAGGATGCGCCCTGTGGCAGGGTTACGGGAAGTGAACCCTGTCGCAGGTCTAAGGGGAATGAATACTACCGCAGACCCGACTGAGCAGAGCTCTCCCACGGAGCGCAGGCGGCAGAGTTCACCCGCAGCATATAGGTGACAGAGTTCACCCGCAGCATATAGGCGGTAGAGTTCTCCCGCGGCATATAGACGGCAGAGTTCTCCCGCGGAGCGCAGGCGACAGAGTTCACCCGTGGCATATAGGCGACAGAGTTCTCCCGCATGGAACAGGACTTCTTCAGTGGAGTTGGGGGATGAACTCGAAGATCACAGGTCTGGGGAGCGACGGAGACAGAAGAGTCCTAACCCCCGAGACTGTTTCGAGGTACCAGGTTGAATCACGGAATGGGAGGTGCTGGAAGGAATGATACAGGGCAGGCCCCTAGAGGCCGAGAAACCTTAAACGAGGAAGAGATACTTAGCCGGGGAGCTGAACATGTGCAAAGTCTCCGGAACAGAGGAGGAATGAGTGCTTACCACTCGGACTCTTCTAGTCCAGAAGGAAGGGGAGCGTACTCGACTCGAGGGTCAAAAAATGTAGAGAAGGTTGTCAAAAAGATTTTAAAAAAGAGGAAACTGGTGTCTCCTGATGATAGTCAAAGAAGGAGAATTCCGTTCAGTCCGGAGATTATGGACAAACCCTTGTCGAAGAAGTTCAAGATGCCTTCTATGGCTACTTATGCAGGCAAAGCAGACCCATACGACCACATACAAAGTTATGAGTCCCTCATGTTGCTACATGGATGGGAAGATGAAATCATGTGCAGAGCCTTTTCGCTTACACTATCCGGGCATTCGCTGAAGTGGTTTAATGGGTTAAGCGAAAGTTCTATCTCATCCTTCGATCAATTGCGAAATGAATTTTTGAGCATGATCAATAGCCAAAGGAAGAAGGACGCTACTTATCTGTTCACTCTTAAGCAAGGGAACAAAGAATCCTTGAAGAGCTATGTAGATCGTTTTCGAGATGCAATCTTGGAGGTGAAAGATCTACCAGTAGGAGTAGCCATTGCTGCAATACTGCAAGGAACAAAATCTGAGAAGTTGCAAGAATCCCTCTCCCTCGATCAGTCGGTGACACTTTTCGATTTGTTTGCTAGAGCCAATAAATATGTGACTCAAGAAGAAGTAATGAAGATGGTACAGTCCCGGGAGACAAGGGAAGGAAGAAAGAGAGAGAGAGATGTACCCGAGAGAAGCTCTCCAAGACCTGTCAGATTAGACAAGGCTCCTAGACTCAGGTATGAATGTTATACCAGATTGAATGAGCCTCGCACTGCGATACTAGCAGCTATTGAGGGGACAGGATTATTGGAATTCCCCAAAAAGAAGATTGGAGATGTAAGGCGAAACCCTGACGCCTACTGTGAATTTCATGCTGCTCACGGTCACCCCACGGAAAGATGCAGAGATCTGATGGATCAGCTAGAGAGCCTAGCTAGAGAGGGGAAAATTAACCGCTTCCTGTGGAGAAGTGAAAGGCCCCGTTATCCTCCACGAGATCGAAGGAATGACCGTCCGCGGAATGTGCAAAATAATGATAACGGAAGAAATAGGCCAAGGAATGAAGTAGTTAGGCCTATCCCCTGGGGTAATCAGCCAGATAACGAACCTACCGCCCCGGCAATAAATGTTATCGCAGGAGGAGAATCGATGGCAGGAAACTCCTCTGCTTCTCGTAAGAGTTACGCAAGGCAAGCATACCAGGTTCATGCTGTGATGGAAGAGAAAGCAGATGAAGAACCTATTGTGTTCACTCCGGCAGACAAGGGTGATATTGTCGTGCCCCATGATGATCCCATGGTAATATCCACGGTGGTGGCGAAACATCCGATGAGCAGAATCCTAGTCGATAATGGAAGTTCGATGAACTTAATCTATTGGAATTGTTTCAAGAAGATGAACATATCCGAAGATAGATTAAGACCTGTTATGACGCCATTGTACGTATTTACGGGTGAAAAGGTGAAGGCGGTCAGGTCCATAGAGTTGCATGTGACTCTAGGAGAAAGCCCAAAGGATGTGACTCGACAGGTATTGTTCATGGTTGTAAGGTCAACCTCAGCTGCTTACAACATGATCCTAGGAAGGCCTGTACTAAATGATATAAGGGCGGTGATATCCTCTTGTTACTTGTTAATGAAGTTCCCTACTCCCCACGGAGTTGGGCAAGTACGGGGAGATCAAATGAGGGCTCGTACTTATTATATTGCTTCTACCGCCAGTAAAGGAGTACAGAGAAAGGAGACTTTATGCATAGATGACCCGCCCAAGCCTCAGCTTGTAGAGAAAATAGAAGCCATTGAGCTAATTAAAGGGGATAAAGAGAAGAAGGCATTCATCGGGACTCGGCTGAATGAACAAGTAAGAAAGGAGATAGTTGAATGCCTGAGAAGGAACTCGGATGTTTTCGCTTGGACCCCGACTGACATGCCCAGGATTAATCCCAAAGTGATTTGCCATGAGCTTAGTGTCTCACCCAGACACAAACCTGTCAAGCAGAAGAAGAGGAATTTTACCCCGAAAAGACAGAAGGCAATCACTGAAGAAATTAATAAACTTTTAGAAGCCGGGTTTATTAGAGAGGTCTACTACCCTGAGTGGCTGACCAATGTAGTAATGGTGAAGAAATCCAATGGGAAGTGGCGAATGTGTGTAGATTTCACTGATTTGAATAAAGTCTGCCCTAAAGATTCGTACCCCTTGCCCCGAATAGATAGGCTTGTGGATGAAACGTCTGGATATGAACTCCTCAGTTTTTTAGACGCTTTCTCTGGATATCATCAAATTATGCTCCACCCAGAAGATGAAGAGAAGACTTCTTTTATAACCGACGATGGAACATACTGCTATCGGGTAATGTCGTTCGGTTTAAAGAATGCTGAAGCCACATATCAGCGAATGGTGAACAAAGTGTTCAAAGATCTTCTGGGAAATACCATGGAAGCCTATGTGGACGATATGATTATCAAGAGCTGAGCAGGAGAGTCTCATGCACATCAGATGTCCAGGGTATTCGAGGTGCTGAGAAGATTCAATATGAAGCTAAATCCCGACAAATGCTCATTCGGAGTGAGATCGGGGAAGTTCTTAGGCTTCATGATCACTGACAGGGGTATCGAGGTAAATCTTGAAAAGGTACAGGCAATTATCGACATGAAGCCCCCAACCACAGTGAGAGATGTCCAAAGGTTGACAGGCAGAATAGCAGCTCTGAATCGCTTTTTGTCAAAGTCCGCAGAAAAGAGCTTGCCATTCTTCAAAACTCTACGGGGAGGAAAGAATTTCGAATGGACAAGTGATTGTCAAAAAGCTTTTGAAGACCTCAAAGAATATTTGAAGCAGTTACCTTTATTGACAAGACCTTTGGAAGGGGAACAATTATAAATGTACTTGGGAGTCGGTGATTTTGCCGTCAGTGCGGTACTACTGAAGAGAGATGAAACAGTGTACCGCCCCATCTACTATGTGAGCAAAGTACTGTTGGACCCGGAGACCCGTTATCCGCTGGTCGAAAAGCTAGCATTGGCTCTTGTGATGTCCTCGCCTAAGTTGCGCCCTTATTTTCAGGCACACTCCATCACTATCTTGACGGATCAACCGTTAAGACAAATCCTTCAGAAACCTGAACACTCAGGGAGACTAGTGAAATGGACAGTGGAACTTGGAGAATATGATATCACGTTCCAACCCAGGCAGGCTATCAAAGGTCAAGCTCTGGCAGACTTTATAGTAGAATGTACTAGCCCGAGCGACAATAATGGAAAGGAAACTCAACCGTGGTTACTGTATGTCGACGGGGCATCAAGTGCAAATGGAAGTGGAGCAGGTGTAGTCTTAGTCTCACCAGAAGGGAAATCCCTAGAATACTCTTTGCGGTTTGGGTTCCCCAGTTCGAATAATATAGCAGAGTATGAGGCTTTGGTAGCTGGAATGAAGCTGGCAGAGAGGTTGCAGGTCCACCATCTGATAACGCATAGTGATTCTCAATTGGTGGTAAACCAGTTCAACGGACAATATGAGATTCGGGAGCCGATGCTGGTCCTTTACCTAAAGAAAGTCTAATATCTGGCTTGGACTTTCGAGAACTTTCAGCTGATACAAATTAATCGGTCTGAAAACACGTATGCAGATTCATTGTCCAAGTTAGCCTCCTCCAATGAGACAGGAGGAAGGATAGTGAAGGTGGAGAAACTCGAGCGGCCTAGTATTGAAGAGGTCGAAGTGTGTGACATTGAAATATGGGACGACTGGAGATCCCCATTCACACAGTATCTCACCGAAGGTACACTTCCGCAAGATAAAGACGAGGCTTGTCGATTAAGGATACAAGGAGCGAAGTTCACGCTAATAAACAGGAAACTGTACAAAAGAGGGTATTCATCACCTTTGTTAAAATGTCTGGGGCCAGAGCAAGCAAATTATGTTCTAGCTGAGGTGCACGAAGGAATTTGTGGTGAACACTTAGGAGCTAGAGCCCTTGCTGCTAAGGTACTGCGATCGGGATTCTATTGGCCGACATTGAAAAAAGATGCGATGGATAAAGCCCGCAGGTGTGACAAATGCCAAAGGTTTGCACCAATAACAATGGCCCTGGTGACTCCCTCCCAGAGTACGGTACAATCGATTCCTTTTGCACAATGGGGATTGGACATTCTGGGGTCTTTCCCATTAGCTACGGGTCAAAGGAAGTTCCTGTTGGTTGCCACCGATTACTTTACAAAGTGGATTGAAGCAGAGCCTTTAGCTATAATCACGGAGAAGAAAGTGGAAGCGATGGTGTGGAAAGATATTATCTGCCGGTTCGGAATTCCACATATCTTAAATGCCGATCACGGAAAGCAATTTGATTATGATGCCTTCCGTGAATTCTGTAAGCGCCTTGACATTCAGCTAAGGATTTCCTCTGTATCATATCCTTAAGCTAATGGACAGGCCGAAGTCAGTAATCAGACTATCCTTCATGGGTTGAAGACCAGATTAGACAAAGCTAAGGGGGCATGGGTGGACGAATTGCCTAGTGTCTTATGGGCATATCGTACCACCAGTCGGGTATCGACTGGAGAAATGCTGTTTAGCCTTGTATACGGCACTGAAGCATTGATTCCCGTTGAAATTGGAGCACTGTCACCCAGGGTGGTGCCTTTAATGGAAGAAAAGAATTCACAAGGACTAAGGGAAAGCCTAGATCTGCTTGATGAGCATAGAGAGGCCGCGGCTATTCGGTTGGCATCCTATCATCAGAGGGTGGTCAACTACTATAACAGCCGGGTGAGAGATAGACCGATGTCCGAGGGGGATTTGGTGCTCAGAAAGTCACATATTACGAATGCCTTGAGGGAAGACGAAAAATTCAGAGACAATTGGGAAGGTCTATTCAGAATCAAACAAAAGATCGGGCCCAACACCTGCATCCTAGAAACTCTGCAAGGGAAGAAAATAGGAAAAACATGGAACTCAAATCACTTAAAATTGTATTTGAACTAATCATTATGTTTTCTTTCTTGAACCTTATATTCTCACATTATTGTTATTTGTTTACACTGTCACAAGATACTATTATCCAATCATTATGCAGATTGTTCTTTTATTATATCTCCAGCTTTTATATATCTAAATCTTGTGACAGGATACAGACGAGCCGTAAGAGCCTGAGGCGCAACGCGTCACTGTGGCCAGGCGTAAAAATCAGACGAGCCGTAAGAGCCTGAGACGCAATTGCGTCACTGTGGCCGGGCGTAAAAAATCAGACGAGCCGTAAGAGCCTGAGGCGCAATGCGTCACTGTGGCCGGGGGTAAAAAAATCAGAGGAGCCGTAATAGCCTGAGATGCAATTGCGTCACTATGGCCAGGCAATGGAAACATAAAGGCCGTAAGAACTAAAAACGCACTCGCGTCATGGTGGTCAGGCCTCAGAAAAAGGTATGTTTATATGTAAAATTCTTTCTAAAAATATATCTTTCTATCAAGAATTGGGGAGCATATACGAATAAACAAAACAAATATACGAGTAAAACAAATAAACAGATAAATGATGATAAATGATAAATAGCAGAGCGATGCGATACGAATAAACAGAACAGAACTTTGACTTTATTTATTTAAGAAAATCTTTACAAGTATATCCAACAAAAACAAAACAACAAAATGTTCAAAAAAAAAAGAAAATCAACAACACAACAGAATGTTCGAAAAGAAAAACGAAAAACAATTCAATCTGCATGAGGAGAAGGCAGGGGATCAACCGCCGACGGACCCTCGCACTCTAAAGACTACTGACCATCTTCTCCATCCAAGTCGTCGAGGGCACCAATAGGTTCGGGAGCATTGTCCAGGCTCACAGGCTCCCAAGGACCGGTAAGGTTTGCAAGATCATTTTGCTCAGTCCTCTTAAAAAGCTCATCAGGAGGTTCAGCCCCCGGTTCATACTTAGTCCAATCAGGAGCCTCAAACAGCATCGCCTCGCGTGTATATTGAAGCTCAGGGAATTCTTCGCCTTCCCTATACTTCTCCAACCAGGATCTAGCAAGGTAAAATCCATATTTTACATATGGATTCGAAAAATCCTCCTTTCGCCTCAAGCAATCCCTAGAAAGACGGTACTCCTTCACGGCTTCCGTCCTGATGCTATCAATCTCCACTTAAGTTAGAGAAGGAGTAGCCCGACTTTCTAGCTCGGCGACATATTGCTCGAGCTCCTGATTGCGATCAATTAAGGACCCATATTTAGACTGCATGCGGTCCAGTTCTGCTTGGGCCTATTGAAGATCTTCATGAAATTTGTTAGACCTAGCCGCCTCGACAGTAAGATCCCCGTTGGCCTGATTCAAATCTTGGCTCGCCTTCAAGAGCTGATCTTCTAAGTTTCGTACCACGTTTGGAAGCCCGGATAAGTTGTTAACAGTATTTGATAACTCCATGACTTTGTCCTTCAACTCCCGGATCTCCTTGTCAGCTCACTCCCGATAGGCTCGATGTTGAGCGTTGTTGGCCACAGTCCTCTGAGCAAGCTGAAAAGAAATACAAAAAGTCAAACTCAAAAGTGCAGCAAAAAGAAATTAAATGAAAAAAGAACGTGAAGATTACCCTCAGCGCTTCCACATCAGCTAAGTCTTCTCCCTCTGGATAATTCCTGAATATTCGAGCTTCGTCCCTCGGGAGAATAGTGGCCCAACTCAGTCGAGATGCCACCCCGAAAGAATCCAACGTATCGTTGTTGCGAACTCCCGGGTAAACCCAGAACTCAGACCCCCTCATGATGTAACCACCGTCTACGGGGTAGGATCTCTCATCAATAGGACCTATCCTTGGGAGAATTGGCCTAGTCCCTATTGACGGCTCGATATACAAATACCTCCAATTCTTTTGTTGAGACGAAATTATATTGCACTCAGCCCGCTCCTCAGATCGAGATCATCCAGACGAATCAGAAGCCCTCCATGAAGAGGAAG
The DNA here is from genome assembly GCA_033439115.1 of Firmiana major. Taxonomy (NCBI): domain Eukaryota; kingdom Viridiplantae; phylum Streptophyta; class Magnoliopsida; order Malvales; family Malvaceae; genus Firmiana; species Firmiana major. Next base: position 13,108,247 of record CM065898.1, on the reverse strand, counting down.
GAGCCCTCACTCTATCTCGAGAAGGATCCCTTTGTTCCGGGGGAGGAGGCATCACTTGTCTAGGAAGAGGGGGGTCCGAGCCCGGGGGAATTGAGGCGGAACTAGTGCCTCACTGGGAGTATCATCAGCTAAGCGAGGCCTCTTTCTAGTGGGGTCACTAGAAGGACCGCCCTCCCAACCTTGACGCGCCAAAGATCATCGAAAATGACTCATTTCTACAAAAAAGAAAAAGAACAAATAAGTGGTCAAAAACGTGGTCAGAACCAACAAACAATAAAAAAGCATGAAAAGTTACCATCAGGAGAATCAAAATGCTCCTGAAGGGACTCTATGTTTATCATATCATCGTCAGGAAGAACCATGAAAGTTGAACCGAATCCTTCCCAGTCATTCGATCAGCTAAAGGTTCACTATCAGAACTAGATTCTATATTTGTGCTCCCTATATCTTCTTGCGACCTTAAAAGTTCAGGGTTCAACTCAGAGGGAATCGAGGATGAAGGATTCGAGGGAGGAACAGAAGGGCCGACAATAGGGACGGGACCCACACCCCAGCCGACAGATATCAAATTTTCATTTGATAAAAAGACTGTCAAGACTAATGGGACTATCAACTAATAACCTATTGACATCTAAGGACAACTGTTCTCTAAGTGTAGAAATCCGAGGGCCCTTGGGGATTTCACGCCTAGTTTCCCAACGAGTAGGGAAATCCAGGCCCCCAGGCGTCTCCACAACAAGCCACTCCGATTCAAAACCATGAAGCTTATTGGCGGGTTTTTCGAATAACCTGTTTTCAAATCCAGGCTTATACACCCGCTGAAATGAATAAGGAACTAAACCGGGGCTACTTCGAAACCTAAAAAAGGCATCAAGAAAGGGAAGAGACGGAGAAACGCCCCTTAGTCGGCAATGAACGGTAAATCCTATTAACTGCATCCATGCGTGAGGATGCAGTTGTCCAGGGGCAATCCTGTGGGTCCTAAGGAAAGAAGCCTCAAAGTCGGATATTGGAAAGCGGAGTCCTAACTCTAAGGATTCCATGAAAATAACTATCCCGTCAGACACACTACGTATGTCATTTTCTTGAGGGTTTGGAAGCCTATAGGAGTATCCATTTGGCAAAGGAAACCTAGACATAAGGTCTTGGATGTCAACTGCCTTTAAAGTCGATTTGACTCCTAGCTCTATATGCTTCCCTACACCATGATCAGCTATTTTTGAAACTCAAGGAAAATCACGAAGAAAAAACTACTGGCGATAGAGTTTACCTAACAGAGATGCAGGAAGACAGTGAACTATAGTGTTAGAGCGTTTGCGACAAAAGTGTGGCAAACAACACGGGGCGACAGAGTTTTCATCCACGCGACAGACTCGTGACACAGTGATAGATTTATGCGATAGAGCTGCGGAAGAGTATCAGCAACCCGTGGTAGAGTAGCGGTAGAGTCACGACAGAGATGCGGTTGACTAGCGGCAGAGTTGCGACAGAGTATGTGGAGAATATACGGCAGAGTGATCTTAAGCGAGAGAACTCAGTAGATACCGCGATGACTGGGAGCTTATATATATAGGCGCGGCTGCATCTACACGTGCACGGGAATCCGCACGTGCTCTGGAACAGTGAATCAACAATACTCTTTCGCAGAAAATATTCCTACCAAAGAGTGGGGAGCAATTGATAATGGTCATATCATCAAAGTCCACGTGTACAAACATCGACCAACAAGAGACAGCCACGTGTCAAACACAAACAGAAGAGACATAAGCCACGTGGCAGGTAAAGAGAGGTGGCGACACAGTCACTGGAGTGCGCGATAGAGCCTCTAGGCGATAGAATCTATGTGAAAGAGTCCCCGACGATAGAGTCTCTAGGCGATGCAGTTGTTGAGTGGGGCGATAGAGTCTCTAGGAGGCAGAGACTCTGCGATAGAGTCTCTAGGCGGCAGAGACTCTGCGATAGAGTATGAATGCAATAGAGTAAGCCACGATAGACCTCTACCGCACGAACCGCGACAGAGCTCTACCGCAAGGACTGCGATAGAACTCTACCGCAACGACCGCGGCAGAGATTCACGTAACTCTGCCGCATGTTGAACTCATCTGCAAGCCATCCAACTCCAAGTCGCGACAGAGTATCTAATAACTCTGTCGCAGCCCAGACACGTGCCTGGGCCTCAGACCCGAATCCTATAGTTATGGGCCTAAAATATCCTCAAGCCTTGAAAGAACATGAAGCCCGACTTGATTCTAGAAAAAGTCTATAAATACACCAGGTATGCAAAAAGGTGACCCTAATCTCTTTTTTGGATACAGAAACTCTGCTAAAAGAACTTTCTGACTTAAGCATCGGAGTGCGCGTGCAGGGACATATCCCTGCACCTCTCTGACTTTCATTGTTTTTGCAGAGTATTGAAGACACGTGGAAAGAATCGTATCAGCATCACCTCATTGAAGACACGTGAAAAGAATCGTATCAGCATCACCTCATTGTTGTTTAGTGCAACATCAGTTACAAATATGGGACCGTGAAAGAAACGCGATGGGGTAGGGTATGTAAAGGTAATGTAAGTAAGGCTATTGACCTTACCTCAAATGTGTCTCGGAGGCGATTGACAATTTTTTAGAAGAGGCAGCAAGTCCAATAAAGCGAAGTCAAGTCAATAGTTGAATGTTCAAAAGATCTTGTTGTGTTCAGGGAAGAGAATGTGACGTAACAGGATAGAGACAAAGATAATTGGAGGAATTATCCATGCATTTTCCTAAAACCTCTATCTATACATTTACCTTGAAATGCTGCAAATGTCATGGTGCAGCTATTTAGATTTGTTCAAGGATTAAATTAGTTGTTTAAATTTAAAATTTTATTTATTTTTTTAGTGGTTTTGGATAAAAATATTAGACTCATTAAATGAATCTTAGCTTGAAAATCAAGATCCGCTTAAAAATAAGTCAAGCTTGCGTTCACCATTCCAAACTCAATGCCAGCTCTGCTCGCCCGCCCATTTTTTTTGTTACTTTTTATATTAATGTGTTTTTTTAATTATTTTTATTTTTTAGTGTAATTTAATTTGAGTTTGTATTTCTTATACTTTAATTTATATTTTCATGTTTGTTGTAGTCTTTTTATAAAAAATTATTCAAATTTATTGTGTTATACTTAATAATTATTATGTGTTTTACTATTTTTATATTTTATAAAATATTTAAAAAAATAGAATTTCGACGGGTTTGAACGAGTTTGAACTTATTCATTATATGTAAAAATGAGTTGAGGCAAAAGAATAAATTCGAAAAATGGGTCGGGCCGAGTCGAGCTTAGGCACGCTTCTACTTCCTTAATACATTATTTAGACCTGGCCCAGACTTGACCATAAATAGGTCTAATATGCAGGACAAGTAATCAATTTATTCATACAATTTGTAAATTTGGTCTACTTACTTTTGTTCTCTTTTTCTAAACTTAATGTACTTTATTATATAATGTAAAGTGAGCCTTTTCAAATTTTTTTGTTATAAAATCAAGGTATATTGAAAAGTGTTAAACCATTCAAAAATTGCAGGCCTTTAAATGGTGATCATCAACATATTTGAGCTACTACAGTCGGGTGCAGGTTGATAGCATTGATTAACTGCACTTATCGCATTGCCAACAACATGAAAGTGTCAACATTTTGGGAAAGACAACAACAAGAGACAAACACTTTTCATATACCCTCTGATGAGATAACTATAACTTTAGATGATATGGCAACCATTCTTCACATATCTTCACATGCCCATCACAGATGTGATGGTATCACTGTTAGAATTGATAGTTAACGTGACAAATAATAAGTTGGTCTGATTACTTGAAGTTATAGAAATAGAGGCAAATCATGAAACTAAAGTTTATCGTAGACTAACGGCCAAGCTTCATGGGGGAGGGATAATTTTAAAGATGTTATTGACACATCTTTTGATACATGTTAAATCATTTAAGTCTAGGAACCTTACCTTTAAACACAAAATCTAAAGAGTCGCCACAATCATTTTTTACTTAAATATGATTGTTCACCTATTTAAATTTAAAGATAAATATTGATCTACCTACATTCAAAGTTCTAGTTTAGGAGTATGTTTATGTGTTGGGAATGATTTGCACCTCAGAATATCATTTAGATGATACCAATCTAATCTTATATCAATTTACCTTTAATTTGATTTAATTTTAATAATTAAAGATTCGAAATATTTTTTAGGTCTCCTCCATTACCATGCTAGAATTTCTAAAGAAACTTCCTCATTTTAAGAGTATTCAAATAATCTTATATGACTTTCTTAAAAAGGCTTCATCATTGAATGAATTGATTATCTAGTGAAAAGTTTTATTTCTTTTCTAATTTTTATCTACCTATTTCTTATTTTCCCATTTTTCAACTTTTTATTATTTATTTTATATTTTTTTCTCTCATGTTTTTTTATTTAATATTTATTTATTTGAAAAAGAAACACCAATTTTTTATTGAAACTATTCATTTAAACCTTTCATCATTCTAGCCAAATCCAAAGAAAGTTTTCACTTGGATTTCTTAGATGCATTGCTAGAAAAATGTTCGCAAACTATGTTTAAAAATATAGTTTATGACAAAAGATTATGTTTTTCAACAGTAGCATATTCTAGTATAGTCTTTTCTTAAGTATCATATATATTATTGTTTCTTTAAACTTAATCTAATATATGATATTAAACTATGATTTTTGTTGTCGAATATTATCATATAGACTATGATTAATGAAAAATCATAATCCTTTCTTTTATAAATTAGTTTGTGTTTTTCAATTTAAAATCGTACTCTTTTTAATTAAATAATTTACTTTTATTTTGTAAAAACTCATTTATATTTATATTTTTTTAAAAATAATAGACTACCTTTTATCAAATACAACTATATCAAAACTGTAGTCTATTATCCACGATTTAATTTTATTATGCAAATTATAACATTAAAAACTAAAATAATTATTATTGCTCAATCAACAAAAGAAAAAATTTCATATACTATATGTCATTAAATAAATGATAACAATAACATTAATTAATCAAATATCTAATTTTTATAATAATTAATTGTTTTGAGTATATATATTGAATGTGCAAAAGAAATTCAAAGTCTATTGAAATTAAGAATATGTAATTTTAACCAAACATACACATGATTTTTCAGGATGCATTTACTTTACCTGAACTCTTTCGACTATGGTAAAGGAATGCTTGTTATTGGAAACCAAAAAGCATGCCGCCTCTGTTCAGGAATTCCATTCACTAGTGATGGTGGTCGTGTCACCAGAATCCACGTGTGCAACTATCCGCCTGCCACGTGTCAAACCAAGAAGGAGCCACGTGGCAGATTTGGCGACAGAGCGGCCACGTGGCACAGTTCCTAGCAGTGCGACAGAGTGTTCGATGCGATAGGAGTCTGTCGCCTTGTGATGTGCCGCACAGCAGGCGCGGCAGACCTCCATCGTCCATATCGCGACATTGGTCTCCCGCATTGCACCCCGTCATAAGTCTCCCGCACAGCCCGCGATAGAAGTCTCCCGCACAGCCTGCGGCATAGTCTCCCGCACAGACTGCGGTGGAGGTATCCCGCACAGTCTGCGGTAGAGGTCTCCCGCACAGCCTGCGGCATAGTCTCCCGCACAGACTGCGGTAGAGATCTCCCACATTGCCCCCACTGTAGAGGTCTCCCGCACACCTGCAGCAGAGGTCTTTCGCATAGTCTGCGGCAGAGGTCCATGAGCACTCTGCCGCCTGATGACTCCCCTGCAAGCTGATTTACCCGAAGCGCGACAGAGTGCTATATGACTCTGTCGCGGCCCAGACACGCGCCTGGACCTCAGCTCGAACCGACTTGAAGAAACCTATAAATACCAGGTGAGCTCTCTGAAAAGAGGAAGGAGGCCGGATCCGAGACAAAAGAACCAAAAAGAAGGGAAAAGCCTTAAACCCTCTGATTTAAGCAATACATTCTCTTCTTCATACATTCACAACTCCGATTACTTACTTAATCATCGGAGTGCGCGTGCAGGGACAAATCCCTGCCCCCTCTAATTCCTGTTGTTTTTGTAGGATATACGAAGAACCCTTGGAACAAATCGCATCGACGTCACCCTTTTGTCGTTAGTGCAATCAGACAACGTGAAAGGTATATTCTTGTTGCTGTCAGGTAGGCAACATCAATTGGCGCCGTCTGTGGGAATTCTGACAAAAAGTCAGGTTCTCTATCAAAATGGTAAGAACACGCTCTACAGCAGAGTTGACAGGAGGGCAGAATTCTGTGAGTCCCCCCGTCGGACCAGAGAAGAGACGCAGACGTAGTGAAAGGGGTGACAGAGAAGCCTTGGTTTCTCTAGAAGAATTTGAGACCCTGAGCGCAAAAATGAAGAGACCACGACAGCGTTGAAAGCTATGGTGAGCTTCTTCAGAGACGCTCTCCCCCAATTCAGCTTGCCCCATGAAGTGCAGCAGTTAGTGGGGGAGAGCACGCCTAGGCAGACCTACGAGAGAGGTCAGCCCTCCACCCTGGTAAACGCTGGACAAGAGGCAGGAACACGAAATAATGCCACTGCAGATCCAGCAAGGCAGAGGTCTCCCCCAACAGATAGGCGGCAGAGCTCAACCGCGGACCTTAGGCGACAGAGTTTCGCCCACAGCACCTGTGCGGCAGGGCTCACCCGCAGACCTCGGGCGGCAGAGGTCTCCCTCAGCGGATAGACCACGGAGCTCACCCGCAGCTCAACGGCGGCAGTGTTCACCACTGGCCGATAGGCGACAGAGCCCACCAAATGTGCGGCAGAGCTCACCCGCAGACTTCAGGCGATAGTGTTCTCTTGCGGAACCCATGCGGCAGAGCTCTCCCAGGGACTACATGCGGCAGAGCTATCCCGCAACATATATGCGACGGTGCTCTCCCCCGCTGATAGGCGGCAGAGTTCTAGTCTGCCCGGCAGGCGACAGACTTCTCCTCTAGTCGATAGGCGGCAGAGTTCCCCCACATGCCGCAGCTCATCTCCCGTGGAGTTGGAACATGGCTTAAGAGAATGTAGGGCTGGGGAGCGACGGGGACAGAGAGGTCCAGTCCCACGAGAAGGTCTTGAAATCTCAAGTCCCGGAATGGGAGGTGCTGGAAGGGGTGCTTATCAATCGGACTCTTCTAGACCCGAAGGGACAAGGCCATGCTCAGCTCGAGGGTCGGAGGACGTGGAGAAGGTCGTCCAAAGGATCCTTGAGAAGAAAAAACTGGTGTTTCCAGATGACGGCCAAAGGAGGAGGATCCCATTCAGCCTGGAGATCATGAACAAACCTTTGCCAAAGAAGTTCAAAATGCCTTCCATGGCCACTTACACCGGCAAAGCAGACCCCTATGACCACATACAGAGTTACGAGTCCCTCATGCTGCTGCATGGGTGGGAGGACGAAATTATGTGCAGGGCTTTTTCCCTCACATTGTCCGGGCACGCTCTAAAGTGGTTTAACGGGTTGAGCGAAGGTTCAATCTCCTCTTTTGACGAGTTGAGAAATGAATTCCTCAAAGTCGTCATGATCCACAGCCAGAGGAAGAAAGATGCTACCTACCTACTCACGCTTAAACAAGGGAATAAAGAACCCTTGAAAAGCTTTGTAGACCGCTTCCGAGATGCAACCTTGGAAGTGAAAGATCTACCGGTAGGCGTAGCCTTGGCTGCAATGCTGCAAGGGATGAGCTTCGAAAAGCTACAAGAATCCCTCTCTCTCGATCAACCGATGACAATTTCTGACCTCTTTGCCAGGGCTAACAAGTATGTAGCTCAAGAAGAAGTGATGAAAATGATACAGCCTAGGGAGGCAAAGGAAGGAAAGAAGAGAGAGAGAGATGCACCCGAGAGAAGCTCCCCAAGACTCGTGAGAGTAGACAAAGCCCCTAGGCTCAGGTATGAAGGCTATACCAGGTTGAACGAACCTCGTACTGCGATACTGGCAGCTATCGAAGGGGCAGGATTATTGGAATTCCCCAAGAAGAAAATTGGAGATGTAGGACGAAACCCCGAAGCCTACTGTGAATTCCATTGTGCTCACGGTCACCCAACAGAGAGGTGCAGAGATTTAATGGACCAGTTGGAAAGACTGGCCAGAGAGGAGAAGATCAATCGCTTCCTGTGGAGAAGCGAAAGACCCCGTTATCCTCCGCGTGCCAAAGGAATGATCACCCGCGGACTGGGCCAAACGACGGTAACAGAAGGAATAGGCCCAGAAATGAAGTAATCAGGCCCATCCCCCGAGTCAATCCGCCAAACAACGAACCTACAGCCCCCGCAATAAATGTTATTGCAGGCGGGGAATCAATAACGGGAAGCCCTCTACTTCCCACAAAAGTTACGCTAGGCAAGCGTATCAGGTTAACGTTGTGATGGAAGAACAGGCGGATGAAAAACCCATCATGTTCACTCCGGCTGACAAAGGTGATATTGTCATGCCCCATGACGACCCCATGGTGATATCCACTACAGTGGCCAATCACCCGGTGAGCAGGGTTCTGGTCGATAACAGGAGCTCAGTAAACCTAATCTATTGGAACTGCTTCGAAAAAATGAGCATATCCGAAGATAGGCTAAAGGCCATTATGACGCCACTATACGGATTCACGGGCGAACGAGTGAAAGTTACCGGGTCCATAGAGTTGCCTGTGACTCTCGGAGAGCACCCGAAGAACGTGACCCGGCAAGTGTTGTTCATGGTGGTCAGGTCAACCTCCGCTGCCTACAACATGATTTTGGGCAGACCTGTGCTGAATGACATGAGGGCGGTGATATCCTCTTGCTATCTATTGATGAAGTTTCCCACTCCTAACGGAGTCGGGCAAGTACGAGGAAATCAAAGGAGTGCCCGTACTTGTTATCTCGCTTCCACTACCAACAAGGTAGCACAGAGGAAAGAAACCTTATGTATCGACGATCCCCCCAAACCTCAGCTTGTGGAGGAAACAGAAGCCATTGAGCTAACAGAAGGGGATGGAGGAAAAAAGGCATTCATAGGGACTCAACTGAGCGAACAACTAAAGAATGAGATAGTCGAGTATCTGAGAAGAAACTCGGATGTCTTCGCCTGGAGTCCGACGGACATGCCTGGAATCAGTCCCGAAGTGATATGCCATGAGCTTAATGTCATACCCGGGCACAGACCCGTCAAACAGAAGAAGAGGAGTTTCGCCCCAGAACGACAAAAAGCAATCACTGAAGAAGTGAGTAAACTCCTGGGTGCCGGATTCATCCGAGAGGTATACTACCCTGAGTGGTTGGCCAACGTAGTGATGGTAAAGAAATCTAGCGGGAAGTGGCGAATGTGTGTGGATTTCACCGACCTGAACAAAGCCTGCCTTAAAGATTCATACCCCCTACCTCGGATAGACAGACTAGTAGACGAAACATCCGGCTACGAATTCCTCAGTTTCTTGGATGCATTCTCCGGGTATCACCAAATCATGCTTCACCCAGAAGACGAAGAAAAGACTTCCTTTATAACCGACGACGAAACTTATTGTTATCGGGTAATGCCGTTCGGTCTAAAGAACGCGGGAGCCACCTATCAACGAATGGTGAGCAAAGTGTTCAAAGATCTTCTGGGAAATACCATGGAAGCCTACGTGGACGATATGATAATCAAGAGCCGCGTAGGAGGGTCTCATACTGATCAAACGTCCAGGGTATTCGAAGTATTGAGGAGATTCAACATGAAGCTAAACCCTGAAAAGTGCTCATTCGGGGTAAGATCAGGGAAGTTCTTAGGCTTCATGATCACTAACAGGGGCATTGAGGCAAATCCTGAGAAGGTACAGGTGGTCATTGACATGAAACCCCCAACCACTATAAGAGAGGTCCAGAGATTGACAGGCAGAATAGCAGCTCTGAATCGCTTCTTGTCAAAATCAGCCGAAAGGAGCCTGCCGTTCTTCAAAACTCTACCGGGGGGGAAGAACTTCGAATGGACGAAAGATTGTCAAAAAGCCTTTGAAGACCTCAAGGAATACTTGAAACAGTTGCCTTTATTAACAAGGCCCTTGGAAGGAGAACAACTCTATATGTATTTGGGAGTCGGTGATTTCGCCGTCAGTGCGGTGCTGCTGAAGAAAGATGAAATGGTGCACCGTCCCATCTACTACGTGAGTAAAGTGTTAGTAGATCCAAAGACCCGCTATCCACTAGCCGAAAAGCTATCATTAGCCCTTTCGATGGCCTCGCGAAAGTTACGCCTGTATTTCCAAGCACACCCTATCACCGTCTTGACAGATCAACCGTTAAGACAGATCCTTCAGAAACCTGAACACTCAGGAAGGTTAGTGAAATGGGCAGTGGAGCTTGGGGGATACGAAATCACATTCCAACCACGGCAGGCTATCAAAGGTCAAGCTCTGGCCGACTTCATCGTAGAATGCACTATCCCAAGCGACAGCAGTGAAGGGGAGGCTCACCCATGGTTGCTGCATGTCGACGGGGCATCAAGTGCCAACGGAAGCGGAACGGGTATAGTCCTGGTATCACCCGAAGGAAAATCCCTTGAATACTCCCTACGGTTCAGATTCCCCAGTTCGAACAACATAGCGGAGTATGAAGCTCTGATAGTAGGGATGATGTTAGCAAAGAAGCTACAGGTTCACCACTTGATAGCACACAGTGATTCTCAATTGGTGGTGAACCAATTCAGCAGAGAGTACGAAGTACGAGAACCGATACTGGTCCCTTACTTGAAGAAAGTCCAACTTCTGGCCCAGACTTTCAAAAGCTTTCAGCTGATACAAATCAACCGGTCCGAAAACACACATGCTGATGCATTGTCTAAGTTAGCCTCTTCCACCGAAACACGAGGAAGGACAGTGAAGGTGGAGAGGCTCGAACGACCTAGTATTGAAGAGGTCGAAGTGTGTGACATTCAAGTGGGAGACGATTGGAGATCCCCATACAAACAGTATCTCACCGAAGGAACACTCCCCCAAGATAAGGACGAGGCTCGTCACTTAAAAATACAAGGGGCGAAGTTCACACTCATCAATGGAGAACTGTACAAAAGGGGATATTCGTCACCCTTATTGAAATGTCTGGGACCGAAACAAGCAAGCTACGCTTTAGCCGAAGTGCATGAAGGAATTTGCGGCGAACACTTAGGAGCGAGAGCTCTTGCTGCTAAAGTACTGCGATCGGGATTCTACTGGCTAACATTGAAGAAAGATGCGATGGACCAAACCCGCAGGTGTGACAAATGCCAGAGGTTTGCGCCTATCACAACAGCCCCAGTGACTCCCTCTCAAGGCACAGTACAGCCAATTCCTTTTGCACAATGGGGATTGGACATTCTTGGACCTTTCCCATTGGCCACGGGTCAAAGAAAGTTCCTATTAGTGGCTACCGATTACTTTACAAAGTGGCTTGAAGCAGAGCCTTTAGCCACAATCACGAAAAAGAAAGTGGAGGCAATGGTGTGGAAAGACATTATCTGTCGATTCGGAATTCCCCGCATCTTAAATGCCGACCATGGAAAGCAATTTGATTGCAATGCCTTCCGTGAATTTTGTAAGAGCCTCAACATTCAGCTAAGGATCTCCTCAGTGTCATATCCTCAAGCTAATGGACAGGCCGAAGTCAGTATTCGAACTATCCTTCATGGGCTGAAGACCAGGCTAGACAAAGCAAAAGGGGCATGGGTGGACGAATTGCCTAGTGTTTTATGGGCATATCGTACCACCAGTCGTGTGTCAACTAAAGAAATGCCATTCAGCCTTGTATACGGCGCAGAAGCACTGATCCCCGTGGAAATTGGAGCGTTATTGTCACGCCCCGAAAATGCGAAAAATAGGGCTAATTTAAAACTTTTACTCATTAATTCACAAATAAAGAGTGCATTCCTGTGCAGTGTCATACATCATCATAATTATCATGCCTCAGGATCTCATCATGATATAATAAATATTGTATTATACCCATTACTCGATTACAGTCAATTAATCCTAATACATCCCGTATAATGTCATACATCAAGTGTCTGTAATTACAATAATAGTCTGGGTACATGAAAAGATAAATATACCTCAAAGTACAAAAATATATAGCCTGGAGCTCGGATCCTCCACTAGCCACTACTCCGTACGTCGCAGGGATGTCCTTATTCACTTGAAGAACTCTGGGGGGAAAGAAAAACAGGGTGAGCTTCTAAATCGCTCAGTAAAGGGGGGTAGGGAACTCATTTCATAAACCAAAATGCACATCACAAAGCATTTATTTGTATGTGAAACTCATTTGAAAACCATAGCATGAAAATATTCAAAACGACACTCTCATGTGTCAAGTCATGTGAAAACATGAAGTAAAAGGCTCACTCTAGAGCAAAACTAAGCATGTGAAAATACGCGTTAAACGCTTTCTCAAATAACGTGGCATAGCCACTGATTTAAAATCACACGTGGCATAGCCACAATACACACGTGGCAAAGCCACCGAATTATTTTCTCACGTAGCATAGCCACAAAACACACGTGGCAAAGCCACTGAATTATTTTCTCACGTGGCATAGCCACAAAACACACGTGGCAAAGCCACTGAATTATTTTCTCACGTGGCATAGCCACAGAATAGGGTTTCTCAACGTGGCACTGCCACCAATGGGGTTTCTCAACGTGGCACAGCCACCAATGGGGTATAACGTGGCACAGCCACCAATGGGGTTTTCTCAACGTGGCACAGCCACCAATGGGGTATAACGTGGCACAGCCACCAATGGGGTTTTCTCAACGTGGCACAGCCACCAATGGGGTATAACGTGGCACAGCCACCAATGGGGTTTTCTCAACGTGGCACAGCCACCAATGGGGTATACGTGGCACAGCCACCAATGGGGTATACGTGGCACAGCCACCGATTGGGTATACGTGGCACAGCCACCAATGGGTTTCTCAACGTTACCAGAACGGAGAAGAATTCGGGCTTACATGCTACCAGAGCAATGCCCGGTGTGTACTCACAACTACACACCCAAGTCTTATCACATAAGACAGGTTTGCCTTCACGTAGAACTCGTAATGGTTTTCTCTCATAAAACTCATTTGAAATCGTTTTGTACTCAACGCAAAACGTAGTAAAACCGAGTTCCAACCGGCAAAGCACACGCACACATTTCTCAAATCACAATATTGCCTTAACGTAGAGCCCAGTTATAAACTCATAAAACATTGGGCTCCAACCGGCTATAAAATCGTGTGCAGTTCAAATCTCAACACAAAACTCTCAACATGCTTGTTTATAAATCATAAATCATGCTATAACAGTTTACAAATCACATACACAAATGGTTTAGATTTCCCTTACCTCTTTGCACCTCGTATAGTGCAATCGTTTCCCCTGTATCACGGACTAGTCTCGCATTCCACTCTGGAACTCCCGAGCTGTCCAAACGATGTTAAAACATCAATACTCCACATCACATAAGCCTCAATTCTTAAAATCGAGCATAATTGCTCATAATACCTCAATTCTCTTGATTTCTCGTAACTCAACCCTAAACTACAACTCTATTCACAATATCCCAATGTTCGATATCTCTAATACCAATTATCTACGCTAATTCTCCACATTGTCCAATTTTCCATTTATAGCTCACAATTTCCTAAATTCACCAAAATTCTCAATATGCATATCACTCCTACCACATTGAAATTTAATCAATCCCTAGTCATCTTTCAGCCATTTCAACACAAATTGAACCACCAATAACATCAAAATCAACTCAAATATCAAGATCGAGGTTTAGAAATTACCCAAAGCTTGTGAGACGCACAACTCACGCCTCGATCCGATTCGTCCTTCGATTTCCAAGTATGTTGTTCTCCCTTTGATGAGGAACAACTTTCCTTCTTACCACAATAGTTGATTCGGCCAGAAATGGGGGATTTGGAGGAGTGAGAAACTAGGTTTTCGGAAAAATGGAGGTTTGGAAGAGAGAGAAAGTAAGATTTCAGGAGAAAACACGGGTCCCTTATATAGACTGGAGGTAGGAGATCGATCTGTCTCCTGGGGAGATCGATCTGCGTTTGAATTTTGGGGACGATCTGGGCAATTTTATGCCTAGGAGATCGATCTGTCGAGGGGTGAGATCGATCTCTTTATGGCTTTATGAGATCGATCTGTGCCTTGAGGAGATCGATCTTCTCCCAAACAGAAGCATTTGGAGATCGATCTCCTCCTCATGAGATCGATCTTCTCTCAAACAGATTCATTTGGAGATCGATCTCTTCCTCATGAGATCGATCCCTTCTCAAACAGATTCATAAGGAGATCGATCTCTTCCATTGGAGATCGATCTGCTCCTCAAATTTCCCCTTCCTCGTCATTTTTAATTCACCAAATCGATCTCTCCTTCTCCCAGATCGATCTGTCCTCATGGATCAAGCTTATTTTACACACTTAACACATAAATCTCCAATTATAATTCCCACAATTCACTTAGCTCAATAAATTACACTTCAATTTATTATTACATCATTAAATATGTCTAAAATTCTCAGATCTCACAGTTATCACCAAGAGTGATACCCTTAGTAGAGGAAGAAAATTCACAAGCTCTAAGGGAAGGCTTGGACCTACTCGACGAACATAGAGAAACCGCGGCTATTCGATTGGCATCCTATCATCAGAGGGTGGCCAACTACTACAATAGCCGGGTGAGAGATAGGCCAATGTCTGAGGGAGATCTAGTGCTTAGAAAGTCGCAGATCACGAATGCCCTGAAGGAGGATGGGAAGTTCAGAGCCAACTGGGAAGGTCCCTACAGAATCAGATACAAGATTGGACCTAACACCTGTGTCCTGGAAACTCTACAAGGGAAGAAGATAGGGAAAACATGGAATTCAAATCACCTAAAGCTGTATTTGAATTAAGCACAATATTTTCCTTCCCAAACATTATTATCATTTACTTGTACTATCACAAGATACTGTTATTTACACACTATGCAGATTGTTCTTTTATCATACATCTGCGACTTTTGTATATCTAAATCTTGTGACAGGATACAAAAAAGTCGTAAGAGCCTGAGGCGCTATGCGTCACTGTGGCCAGGCGTAGTTCAGATGAGTAAGAGCCTGAGGTGCTATGCGTCACTGTGGCCAGGCGTAGTTCAGACGAGCCGTAAGAGCCTGAGGCGCTATGCGTCACTGTGGCTAGGCGTAGTTCAACCGAGCCGTAAGAGCCTGAGGCGCTATGCGTCACTGTGGCCAGGCGTAGTTCAGACGAGCCGTAAGAGCCTGAGGCGCTATGCGTCACTGTGGCCAGGCGTAGTTCAGACGAGCCGTAAGAGCCTGAGGCGCTATGCGTCACTGTGGCCAGGCGTAGTTCAGACGAGCCGTAAGAGCCTGAGGCGCTATGCGTCACTGTGGCCAGGCGTAGTTCAGACGAGCCGTAAGAGCCTGAGGCGCTATGCGTCACTGTGGCCAGGCGTAGTTCAACTGAGCCGTAAGAGCCTGAGGCGCTATGCGTCACTGTGGCCAGGCGTAGTTCAACCGAGCCGTAAGAGCCTGAGGCGCTATGCGTCACTGTGGCTAGGCGTATACAATCAACCAAGCCGTAAGAGCCTGAGGCGCTATGCGTCACTGTGGCCAGGCGTGTATAATTAACCAAGCCGTAAGAGCCTGAGGCGCTATGCGTCACTGTGGCCAGGCGATAAAAATATCAAGGCTATAAAAACTAAAGACGCATACACGTCACAGTAATCAAGCCTTAAACAACTATATGTTCGCACAAAAAATTCTTTCTGAAAGTATACCTTTCTATCAAGAATTGGGGAGCATGCACGAATACATTCAAATGAATACACTCAAGCAAATTAAACAAATAGACAAAGAATGATAAATGATAAATAGAGAAGTAGTGCAATACAAAGCATGAACAAAAATCTCAATTTCATTTCATTCAAAAGTCATTACAAACAGATCTTTAACAGATCTTTACGATTACATTCAACAAAAGTACGGAGTTAAAATAAAAAACAACAAAGTACTTGAAAAGAAATACAAAAAACAAAAATAGCTATCTACTCTTCGGGAGGAAGCTGGGGATCAGCTACAGACGGACCATCACTTCCCAAGGACTGCTGACCCTCCTCGCCGTCTAAATCAATAAGAGCCTCGATAGGCTCGGGAGCACCGTCCAAATCCATGGGCTCCCAAGGACCAGTGAGGTTGGCGAGGTCATCTTGGGCGGTCCTCTTGAATAACTCGTCTGCAGGTTCGGCTTCAGGCTCATATTTAGTCCAGTCGGGGGCCTCAAATAGCATCGCCTCATTGGTGTACTGGAGCTCGGGGAATTCCTCTCCTTCCCTATGCGCTTCTAACCATGATCGGGCAAGATAGAACCCGTACTTTACATAGGGATTCGAGAAATCCTCCTTCCGTCTCAAGCAATCCTTGGAGAGACGGTACTCCTTCACGGCCTCGGCCCGTATGCTATTGATCTCCACTTGGGTCAGCGTAGGAGCAGCCTGACTTTCCAACTCGGCAACGCGCTGCTCGAGCTCCTGATTTCGAGCAAGTAAAGACCCGTAGTTGGATTGCATACAGTCTAGCTCAGAGTGGGCATCCCGAAGATCCTCTTAAAATCTGTTAGACCGAGCCGTCTCAACAGTGAGATCCCCCTTAGCCTGGCTCAGGTCCTAGTGAACCTTAGCGAGCTGCTCCTCCAAGCTGCGAACTAAATCCGGAAGTTTGGACAAGTTGTTGACGGTGTTTTGTAACTCCATAACTTGGTCCTTTAACTCCCGAATTTCCCTATCGGCACGCTCCCGATAAGCCCGGTGCTGGGCATTGTTGGCCACAGTTTGTTGAGCCAGCTGCAAAGAAATGCAAAAAGTTAGATTCAAAGAATGCGGCAAAAAGGAGTCAAACGAAGAGGAGTATGAAACTTACCCTCAATGCCTCCACATCGGCTAAATCCTCCCCCTCCGGGTAGTTTCTGAATATCCTTGCCTCGTCCCTAGGAAGGATAGTGGACCAGCTTAACCGAGAGGCCACCCCGGGAATGTCCAAAATGTCATTGTCACGAACCCCGGGGTAGACTCGGAACTCGTGGCCCCTCATAATGTTTCCCCCGTCCACGGGGTAGGACCTCTCATCAGCAGGGCCTATCCTCGGCAGTATTGGCCTGCTTCCCATCGAACCTTCGATGTACAAGCACCTTCGATTCTTCCGCTGAGACGGAATGATATTGCATTCCGCACGCTCCTCGGAGCGTGATCGCCCGGATGACCCGGAAGCCCCCCGTGAAGATGAGGCAACTCTCCCCCTATCCCGAGAGAGATCCCTCTGCTTCGAAGGAGGGGGAGGCATCGCCTGCCTAGAAACAGGAGGGGTCCGAGCACGAGGTGGCTGAGAGGGGACAGGTGCCTCACTTGGGACATCGTCGGCCAAACGACGCCTCTTCCTGGTAGGAGCGCTGGAAGGACCAGCCTCAGAGACCTGGCGACCCAACGATTGCCGGAAATGACTCATCTCTGCAAAAAAGGAAAAGAAGACAAATCAGTGGTCAAAAACTGATCAAAAACAGCAAGCCGTAAAAAGAATTAAAAGTTACCGTCAGGAGAATCGAGATGCTCCTGAAGGGACTCTATATTTATGGCGTCGTCATCAGGGAGCACCATGAAAGTAGAGCCGAACCCTTCCCAGCCAGTCAGGTCGGCTAAAGGTTCGCTGCCAGAACTAGACTCCACGTTGGTACTCCCTATATCCTCTTGTGGCCTAAGTGCTTCAGGATTTAACTCGGGGGAAACCGAAGGCAGAGGATCTGACGAAGGAACAGAGGGTCTGGCAACAGGGACCGGACCCACACCCCAGCCAGCTAATATCAAATTTTCATTTGATATAAGGGTGTCGAGGCTGAGGGGATGAGGGACTAGCAGTTTGTTGACGTCAGAAGACAACTGCTCCCTAAGTGTGGCAACCCGGGGACCCTTGGGGATTTCATGCCTATTCTCCCAACGAGTGGGGAAATCCAGGCCCTCGGGCACTTCCACGACCAGCCATTCTGTCTCGAAACCATTAAGCTTGTTAGCCGGTTTCTCGAATAATCGGTTCTCAAAACCGAGCTGGTACACCTGCTGAAGCGAGTAAGGCACTAAGCCGGGGCTCCCTCGAAGCCTAAAGAATACTTCTAAAAGAGGAAGGGACGGAGGGACGCCCCTTAAATGGCAGTGCACGGTGAATGCTACCAATTGCATCCATGCATGAGGATGCAGTTGTCCTGGGGATACCCTGTGCGTCCTAAGGAAGGAAGCCCCGAAGTCGGACAATGGGAAGCGGAGTCCTAACTCCAAAGCTGCCCTAAAAACGACAGCCCCGTCGGACACACGACGTATGTCGCTCTCCTGAGGGGTTGGAAGCCTATAAGAGTATCCCTCGGGTAAAGGAAATCGAGATTCTAGGTCTTGGACGTCGGCTTCCTTTAAAGTCGACTTAACGCCTAGATCAATTTGTTTTCCTACACCATGGCCAGCCATTTTAGGAGTCCGTAAATCAAAAGAGTGGGACTACGGACTATGAAATTACCTAAAATGAAGAAAAGGAGGAACTGGCGACAGAGTATGAAGAAGCTGCGGCAGTGTTGCGACACAGTGATGTGTACGCGACAGAGTTGCGGCAGAGTACAGTGGATTTGCGGTAGAGTTGAGAGAGAGTGTCTAGAGAAAATCGCGGCTGAGTGTCTTTTTGCGGGAGAACTCAATAGCGACAAGGACAGCAGGGGCCCAGTATATATAGCGGCTCGCCTGCATCGACACACGTGCGGAGATCCGACCCGACCCGAGAAAAGTCCAGACCCAGATACTCTTTCTCAGGAAAGATTCCTACCAAAGAGTGGGGAGCAATTGATGGTGGTCATGTCACCAGAATCCACGTGTGCAACTATCCGCCTGCCACGTGTCAAACCAAGAAGGAGCCACGTGGCAGATTTGGCGACAGAGCGGCCACGTGGCACAGTTCCTAGCAGTGCGACAGAGTGTTCGATGCGATAGGAGTCTGTCGCCTTGTGATGTGCCGCACAGCAGGTGCGGCAGACCTCCATCGCCCATATCGCGACATTAGTCTCCCGCATTGCACCCCGTCATAGGTCTCCCGCACAGCCCGCGATAGAAGTCTCTCGCACAGCCTGCGGCATAGTCTCCCGCACAGACTGCGGTGGAGGTATCCTGCACAGTCTGCGGTAGAGGTCTCCCGCACAGCCTGCGGCATAGTCTCCCGCACAGACTGCGGTAGAGGTCTCCCTTACAGCTTGCGGTAGAGATCTCCCGCATTGCCCCCACTGTAGAGGTCTCCCGCACACCTGCAGCAGAGGTCTTTCGCATAGTCTGCGGCAGAGGTCCATGAGCACTCTGCCGCCTGACGACTCCCCCGCAAGCTGATTTACCCGAAGCGCGACAGAGTGCTATATGACTCTGTCGCGGCCCAGACACGCGCCTGGGCCTCAGCTCGAACCGACTTGAAGAAACCTATAAATACCAGGTGAGCTCTCTGAAAAGAGGAAGGAGGCCGGATCCGAGACAAAAGAACCAAAAAGAAGGGAAAAGCCTTAAACCCTCTGATTTAAGCAATACATTCTCTTCTTCATACATTCACAACTCCGATTACTTACTTAATCATCGGAGTGCGCGTGCAGGGACAAATCCCTGCCCCCTCTGATTCCTGTTGTTTTTGCAGGATATACGAAGAACCCGTGGAACAAATCGCATCGACGTCACCCTTTTGTCGTTAGTGCAATCAGACAACGTGAAAGGTATATTCTTGTTGCTGTCAGGTAGGCAACATCAACTAGAAATATTTCTTCAAGCAGATACCCAAATTTTTGAAGAGGTTCTTTGAAGACTTGTTGCATTTTGTGCTATTGTTGTAATCAGAAAACCGAAGATAACCAGTTTTTTTGGTGAAGTCCATTGTATTCCAAAGATAGCTAGCTCATCCTCAGGTCCATCTTCATATCTCTTTAAACATTAAATTAATTGTAAAATGGAGATTACCAGGAACAGACTGTATAACTATGGAAGTCGCGATTTCGGATGTTTTCATCATTGATTGATGGTGGCCGACAACGATGGCTTGCACGGCGACTGACCATTGAAATCTGGGGGAAAAGGTTGATCAGTTTTCGGTAGGAAGAGAGAGAGAGAGAGAGAGAGAGAGAGAGAGAGGAGAGTGAGGCTTTGGAAAGAGAAAATCTTTAAAGGAATTGAGCTTTATATTTTTTTAATGAAAAAAAGTTATTAATTTATTAATTAATGTTAAAGAATTTTAATTAATAGAATATCATTAAGGACTTAACAGTTCATGTACTTCAATTTTGTCAAAAAGTTTTTTTTAATGGCAAACAGTGATATTATTACTAAAGAGTAGAAGAAAGATTACAGCCTAATATGTCCTAGTAGATGGCAGAAGCCACAAACTGTGGATATTCCTCCAATCACACTAACTCAGATGTAACAGATCGAGCATATTTAGCTAAAAGATGAGCAACATTATTGCCAGAGCAGCGGACATGAAGAAGTGAGGCCTGTCTGAACTCTTGCAACTTAGCTTTGATTGTTTCCAGTACTGGTCCTGCGATGGAGTGATCTTCCCGCGAATTTTCAGCAGCGGTAATAGTGATGAGCAGGGTTCCAAATAGCGGCTGCTACTCTGTGTCGCGGCCTTTATTTAGCGGTTTCGACGGCAATCATCACCGCTTTTGATGAAAAAACGTGTGTGAATCAATTTCACACTCGTAACGAGATAAAAACACATATAAAATACAGTCAGAATCCATAAACAAACAAGAAAAAAAAGAGGCAAACTGTAGGTGAGAGGACGATAAAGGAGAAAGGCAGAGTTGTTCTGCCTTCTTGGAAAGTGAGGGACTAATCGTCAAAACAGGACAGGAGCGGGTCGACAATGGGAGCCAGAAGATGAAACGGAATTGGATCTGGTCTGGGAAGGGGAAGGGGAAGGAGAAGGAGAAGGAAACCGAAGCAAAAAATGAGAGGGGAAAGACGGAAAAGCACTTCTTTGGCTTTTGAAGGGACAAAGGCGGGACAGATCCTGTTGCCGAATGAGCAACTATTGCCAGAACCAGTTTCCTTTGTTTGCTACCAATCGATCCTGAATACGAGTTCGTTTTCTAATCTCAAAGACCAGTGCTTACAACAACGCTTTCCTTCCTCTTCGATGGTTCCTTATCTTGATTGCCGACGAGTGTGCTTGTCTTGAGCCAGTTGATCTTTCGGGGATGAAGCCTAGACAAGTTGAAGGGAAGAGAGGTGTGACTGACTAGGTTGGAGGGAGGGGGGAAGGTGTCGACTAGGTGGGTGGGTTGGGTTAGGGATATGAATTAAGAAAATATTTAATAATTAAATTAATATAATTTTTTTATTAGTATTATTTGTTTGTAGTTAATTTTTTTAATTAGTATAATTAATATAATTTTTTAAGATGTTAGTATTAATTAATAATTTTGTAAGTAAATATTTACTAATTATTTTAAAAAATATTCAGTAATTATCTTAAATGTTTAGTAATTATCATAAATTACTTTAAAAATTATAAAATAAGACTAATTATGATTATAATTGCAAAAAATATATTTTGGGTGAAGTTGTGTGAATTAAAAAAAAATCACGACCACGATAGCCGCAATGAACGCAATGGTCTCCGTTATATCCGCAACCGCGACTAACGCAACGCAACCGAAAACGAGGCATCGACCGTAATTTAAATCCCTGGTGATGAGAGAGTCACCCTCAAGATCCACATTAAAGAAACCCACTGATGAAGCAAAATTAATAGCCTCATGTAAAGCAAGACATCCAACAACAAAAAGATCAAAACGACTAGGTTTCTTAGTGGGCAGAAGAGCCAGAACCTCCCCTTTGTAATCTCGCATAGGAATGTTAATGGGGCGGGTACCCGCTAATTTTGAGGTACCCGACCCCGAACCCGATTAACAATCATAAAACCCAAACCCTATTAAAACCCGATTATTTTTTCAAGATACTACCCGAACCCTACCCGAATAAATTTTATACTACCCGTTAATTACCCGAACCCGTTAAATTACCCGATTATTCAACCCATAATTTGACAACCCGTTTAGTAACCCGAAATAGTTTAATTACCTGATTATTCAACCCATAATTTGACAACCCGTTTATTAACCCGAACCCGAAACCCGAAACCCAAAAAAAGTCATCTAATTTTGTATAAATCAAAAATAAAAATTAAACAACAACATACATATTCTATCATACTTAAATAAATTTTAATAATTCAACAAACCACTTGAAACCATAGCAAATAAACAAATCATAAAAACATATTTATGAAACTACAAACAAACTTAATTTAAGTAAAAATTAAAAAAACATATTTGAAATTTATTGGAATCATGATAAATCTTCATTCTTCATTATTATTAGAAATGTCACTTAAATCCATAGTTGTAGATGCTACTACAAATAAAATAAATAAAATATTAGTCTTGAGCTAAAATATAATAATAGACTACTTTTGAAAAAGAAACAAATAAAATAAAAAGAGTTATAACAAATAAATTATTTACCTCCTACGTCACTCCTTAACCAATTTTGGCAACACATCAATGCCTCCAAAGTGTCCGAATTAAGCCTACTTCGATGACTACTCCTTACTCTCCCACTAGTGCTAAAAGTTAATTCGGATGCAACTGTTGAAACGGGAATAGCAAGAAAGTCCCTAGCAATCAATTGCAAAGTAGGATATTTTATCTCATTTGTCTTCCAGCAATTAAGAATATCAAAGGATTGAGTCCATGACAAAACTGGCTCTTCTAGATAGTGATCTAATTCTGATTTCCCATTCACACTAGTAGCAGAAGAACTAAGAAATGCAACCAACTTTGTGAAATCTTCTCGTTGAGAAGTAGAGACAGTTGATGCTTGAACAAATGGTGAGTTTAATGTTGAAGTACACGAAGAAGCATGTAATTTTGGTCGAGGGGTTTTGTTCTGGTATACATTAAGCAATTCATAACAAGTTTTCTTAACTTGTTCGATCTCAAAGATTGCATCATCACCGAAAATGTCTGAAAAATAAAACTCAACCACTTTCATTTTATACCGAGGATCCAATACAACTACCACAGCTAACACCACATGAATAACACTCCAATATTTGTCAAACTTCTCAAACATTTTCTTAGTCATTGTACTAATTACAACATCATCACTAGACATCCACTTCATTAGTGCATTTTGAAGTTGACAAATTTGAACAAAATAACAATTTGCAGTAGGATACCTTGTCCCTGAAAATAATTCAGTGGTATTATAAAATATTTCTAACTTTTCAGCAATAATTT
Organism: Firmiana major; assembly: GCA_033439115.1. NCBI lineage: Eukaryota > Viridiplantae > Streptophyta > Magnoliopsida > Malvales > Malvaceae > Firmiana > Firmiana major. The sequence continues at coordinate 13,084,842 of CM065898.1, read as the reverse complement.
CTGCCATCTGCCAATCATTCTCACTAGGCACTTTAGTATAAAGCTTATCCCTACAAATCAACCTAGGAAAAATCTCTTTGTATTCTATGGCAGTTCGAAGTATCAAGTAAGTCGAGTTCCACCTAGTTCTACAATCAAGGCTTAACTTTTTAGTGCATACAACTTTTGCTTGACGTGCCACATCTTCAAAATTTTCCACTCGAGAAGGACTAGCAGACCAAAATGCAACACTATCACGTATATTGTCAATTGCATGCTCTATTGTGGTTAATCCATCTTTCACAACAAGATTCAAAATATGTGCACAACATCTCATGTGAAAGATTTTCCCATCAAGTAAAAGTTTAGAATATAACTTATCCGCTATAATAGAAATCATTCCATCATTAGAACTGCAATTATCCACAGTGATAGTTGAAAGTTTGGTCTATATATTCCATTCAGTCAATGCTGCCATCAATTTTTCAGCAAGAACCTCCTTGGTATGAGGAGTTGGTACATAAATAAACCTAAAAGTTTCAAAATAATATTAGTTAATTTGTTAACAATTTTTAAAAAGAATTAATGAATCGTGTACGTGTTAAAAGGTTCAAAAGAGTTATTTACCTCAAAATACAACTTTGCAACACCCAAGAATCATCAATAAAATGAGCAGTAATAGACATGTATCCTTTCTTTTGATTTGAGGTCCACATATCTGTTGTGATTGCTATTCGACTTTTTAGCTTCTCAAACACGCCCATTAGATTTACCTTCTCCAATTGATGAATTTTGAGGATGTCTTCTTTAATCGTATTTCGAGAAACCATCTTGAAAAAGGGTTGGAGGCTAGCAACAAATCTTCTTAATCCAACATGCTCCACAATAGAAATAGGATACTCATGCAAGATTATAGCACGAGCCAACTCATTTCTTGAAACTTCTTAATCAAATGTAAAATTTTCAAAACGAACCTTCTCGTCATTTTTTTGTTCCATGCTAATCATCTTTTGCTTTTTAAAGCATATTTCAATGGTTGAATTTTTTTTCCTTGAACAAGTGACCATGTGGTTTAGCAGAGCTTTTGTTCCATTATGGCTACCAGTCTTAAGAGCAAGGTTGCAATGGTTGCAATAGTTGCATATTGCCTTATCTTCTCCATTTATATTTTTCTTTTCAAAGTGTTGCCAAACCTCTGAAGTTAACTTGCGAGAACGTTTGGTTACTAGAGGTTTCGTTGAAGCAGATGTTGTTGGAGTTATATCAGGGGAACTATTTGAGGGCAAACTTGGAGCATTAATATTTGTGTTTCTCGAACTTGAACCCATAGTTGATGGAGCAGTGGCTGCTTTATCATTCTCATCAGTAATCTCAATATTTCTAGTGGTTGCCATTTTTCGAAAGATCTGTAAACAATATAAAAAAAATCAGGCCGATGGTAAGGATATTTGTAAAAATTAGAAAAGGTTTGTATGACACAATAATACTACAATACAATATTTCATCTAGCTATAATGAATGTGAAAAATCAAACAGACAATGATTGCGATGAAAATCCAGATCATCCCATGAACCAAAACTCAAATAGTAGTTTATAATGAACAAAACACAAAATTAGCAAGCGCCATAAGATAACATGGCTAAAAATACTAATATTTTCTGCATGAAACAAAGTTATTTAGCTGCATTTTTCCAATTAGAAATAGTAACCAAAATTTACAAATTTTTTAAACTTTGAGCATTGTGCAATCAAGATACCTGTCTAACTAACTCAATGGCTAGTGTTTGACTACTAGAACATCTTCGGCCTCTGAGGCTTTACCCCATTGGACAAGAAATCTAAGGAACCATTAAAGCAATAAAGCTACCTCAAAATCATTATGAATCTCAAGAATAAACAAGATTTACTAATTCCTAGAACAAACATTGATGTCTAAACAAAATCATACACTGAAAATTCTGCTCCTTGGATATCATTGTGACTGCGACATTAAACATGAATTCAACCCAACTCCAACTTATGATTTTTAAGTTCTATAATAACTAACCAATAATAAATGTTTTAACTTTGAATCAAATTATGAACACAATACTTGCGAAACATAATAAACATCAAATTATTGATTTTTTTTCCTCTAATCAAAGATAAATGTAAAATTCAACGTTAATTAAAAACAGTAAAAATAAATGAGCACAAGATTACAGTTAATTAAACAGTGACTATTTACTTTAGATTTTAGTAAGTGATCAATAAGAAAACAAGCAAAGCGAAATACATTGAACAATTTTAACACTAAAAAATAAAATAAAAATAATGTTTAATTTAAATAAAATAAAATGCTTTCAATTGGGTTGACCATTTTGAATTCTCTCATGACAAGTTTTTCTTCCACTTTATTAACAACTTTTCCATAGGAATGGCCTATTTCATCTTGTAAAAGGATATCTTAGTGCAATCTTTGATGAGAGAAAATGGATGAAGATACTAAAATGAAAGAGGAACGTAATAATAATGATAGAATGGGATGAAAAGAGACTGCATAACTGCTTTGCATAGGCCTTTCCTTCACACTAAATCCAGAGGCCATTTGAGAGATTGAGTTCAGTAGATTTTGAGAATCATGATTGAAAGTCAAGAATGCTAAACATCCAAGAGGAAGACACTAGTTCATTAGTTGATGTAAAAATGAGTCAAAGAGGGAAATCACTATCCTGAAAACAATTTTAGGGAAATAGAGGTTACGGATTACATGTGTCTTGGAAACAACTATGGTGATGACTTATTGATGTCTGAGAAAGGAGAAGCAAGGAAATATGAGCTGCATTGATGTTTCTCATTTTTAACGGTTGACATGTCTAGCATTCATTTTAATCTTCTTGCATTGTTTGTTTGTGTAAGACACCTTATGTTTAACAGTCCTATTGTTTCAAGTAAGAAAATAAAATAACGAATATGTATTCTTTTTCTTAAATGTTTAATTCAATCACAAAGTTTGAATATCATAGAAATAGTTGATTAAATCTGCAAGATAATCTACAAGGTAGTTGAGAAGAATGTATAAAAAATGAATCGGCACCATTGAAAAGAATTGTTAGAATAAACAGAGGAATATATTTGAAGCACATTAAATTTCCAATGCAAAAAGTGCTAAATTGAATCAAATCCCATGCATTCATTTTAGCATGAACAATATTAATTCTCTCTCAATGCAACAATAAATTTAAAGAATAATTATGCGCATATTAACTCGTAATTAAATTAACTTCATTTAAAAAAATAAGCGGGGTATTTATTATCATTATTTGGGTGAGGATTCTCTGTCTATCTCTTTGAGCTCATGTTTGAAAAAGATTCATTTTCTTCGTTCATGCTGCATTTCCATTCCTAGGAAAGAAAGAAGAAATTCAGATTGATTTTGTATGTTTAATTGTGATTCTCTTACATTATCAGCTTTTCAATTAGGTCGACTGCTGGCTGAATCCAACCAAATGGTAGGGGCCACGTCTTCCCCCAATATCTATCTCTTATTACTATTACTATCTCCAACTCTATGCCTTAACTCAAATATATAATAAAAAAAGTATAGAAAATAAAAATGACAAGCAAGCAAACAGAGAAAAGAGGAAGAGAGGAGATCTGACTCAGCCCCGTTTCTCGTCGAAAAACAGAGAAGAATTGGAGAGAGAAATGTAAGACTTGATTTTTTTTAAAACACGAAATGAAAAATGAAGGATTTAAATGGTATTTTCGAACACGTGCAAGGGTAAAACGGTCAAAAGATCGAAAGTCGAAATAAATTCGACAAGAAAATTTAATTAAAAATATGGGATTGAGAAATCTTGATCAATAACGAAGAAAAGAATTAAATTTCGGGTTAAATTGATCAAGATATGAATTTATTTAATATTTTCAAAATTTTCACTTTGAAAAATAATCCCGAAAATAATCAAAAATTATATCGAAAAGCTGAAATAATACCGATAAATTCATTTAGTGATTAAATGAATAAAATATAAATTTTTTTAAAGATATTTGTGGATTTTAATATTATTTTAATGAATAAAATAATATTAAAAATAAATAATAAATAAAAAAAGTAAAAAAAAAAAAGAGAAGAATCGCGATTTGCGATTCTGGGAAGGGAAACAGAGACCGAAGGAGACGGTCCTCCTCACCAGACGGAGCGACCGGAGGCAGACGCACCAGGTGAGGTAGCCGACTCGGCCCAGGCAGAGTCCGACGATAGAAGCATGAACGGCGGGAGAAACGCCGGGAAAGAGCGAAGTCGAGAGAGGGAGAGAGGGAAAATGGTGACTGGCGCCGATTCAGGCCCGGCCACCGACAGCCGAGGGAAGCCCGACCCCTTGAGACCCCCCAGCCACCGGAAGACGGGCCCCCAGCCACCGAAAAAGCCGTAAACGACGAAGGAAAGAGAAAGCCACCGGCGGAAAGGAGAACAGGCCGGACTGGCCACTTTCCGACGACCTTGGACGAAACCAACCCCAGATCCGAGCTGCGGACGACCTAGCGGAGCCATTGGCGGTGAAAACTGGCAGAGAACCAATCGACAACCCATTGAACCGGCCGAACTGGACTGAACCGACGGTCTGAACCGGGTTGAACCGGACCGAATCAGTTCAGCCAAAAAGAAAAGGAAAAAAGAGAAAAAGGGGAAAAGAAAAAGAGAAAAAATTGAGAAAAATTCCAGTGATGCAATTGAGTTTTGGGTAAGTCGGTAAGAAGTCGAATTGACTGATTTAATTTTTGAAATATTTAATTTAATTATTATCCGACTAGAAATTTACCCAAAAAAATATTTAAATGTGTAGCTCTACAATTGGCATCAACCGAGAGCTCGAGACAGCCTCGATTTGTGTACGATCATGGAAGCACGGGTAAGTAATCCTTATTTATGATAATTTTACATCGTTATGCGTGTTAGATAAATTACGAATTTAATTTTCGCATTAAATGGATTAAATTTTGAAAAATTGAATAAATTGTCGTAAATACTAAATTGAGATATCCGAGAATTTAGAATGAGGCTAAATAAATATTGATGGGCCCAATGAGCCCAATAGGCCTCGATAAAGTGTGGTAAAACGGGCTTAAGGCCGATTAAGGCCCATTATGGTACAATCGAGCCCAATATGGGAAAACGGGCCTAATGATTTAAATTAAGCCCAGAAAATATGAAATACAATTAAATTGTATTGTATTTGACCTGATGAATGTGTATCCGCAGTTCCGAAGATTTGATTGGGAGCAAATCGGACTACGTAAGAGTCATCAGTGAAAAGGTCAGACTGTACAGAAAAATGAGGTAAGGGAATTGTGTGAGTAGCTAGAGGTAGCTACGCGTATTTTAATAGTTTTTGTATACACTGATTATGTATGTATACACGGTTATTGTATAATGATCCTAAAAATGGTTTAATGATTTTAAGGACTTGGAATAGGTAAAAGTCTATTTTACCCATATTGAGGGAAGTTCACCCAAGGATGGTGAAAGCATGACATGCATGAAATGCATGATTTAAGGACTTTGATGATTAAGGAATTTTATTGGTTTTAATCAAAGCAAATCGATAGATTGACCAGTAATTGCATGAATTTCATATCATAACACTACGTAAGTGTTATTTATATTTAAATGAAATTTCTTTGGAAAATGGGCCAACTATCAAGTTTATATGGAAACAGATAGTGCCGGTACATAGCTCGCACTATATCTGTGTTTGTGAGTGTGCATAAATGTGCTTGAGCGTTTGCTCGCACCAACTTGTGTGACATCATATGCATGAAATGTGCTAGAGCGGTTGCTCGCATTAATTTTTATTCTTGTGAAATGCATAAGAAGTGCTGGAGCCTAGCTCGCACTCTGTTTTGACATGTTTTGACTGTTCTAATTTGTTTTGACTGAATATGCATAAAAAGGTGCTGGAGCGATTGCTCGCACTAGTTTTTATGATTTAACATGCATGAGAGGTGCCGAAGCTTAGCTCGCATCCTGTTTTGATATGATATTGCATAAAAGTCGTGCTGGAGTGTAACTCGCACGAGATTTGATGTATTTATGCATAAAGCCGTACTGGAGCGTTGCTCGTACGAAGTTTTGATTTACTTGAGCATTCACTAGTGCTGGAGCTTGCTTGCACGAAGTTTTATATGGTTTTATAGCTCATTTTAAAGTCGTACTAGAGTTTTTCTCGTACGAGGTTTTCACGGAGATTTTATACATATCCGTACTAGAGCATTGCTCGTACGTGGATTTTACTTGAATTTATAATTATTTTAAGTCGTACTGGAGCGCTGCTCGTACGCAGATTTCATTGATTTCTATGAAACCGTGCTAGAGCTTCGCTCGCACGAGGTTTTCAGATATCATGAATATGCATGGAGCCGTGCTAGAGCTTCGCTCGCATAGGGATTTATTTTACATGCATATAGCCTTGTTGGAGCCTCTTGTAGACTGTGTGTCACAATGAGATGGTATGCTCACACATGCATACTGAGATAAAGATGATATGGGTGGATAAGACCTATTGCAGGCACCCCTGATTGAGCTTGGGTTCACGTAGTACGTTGTACCGTGTATGTCACGCGGAGTACGCTGTACCATGGGGATTGTTGGAGTGGAGTGGCTTTAGCCACGAGGTAGCAAGCCTTGCCCTCGCAATCCTGGTGTTATGCTGTTCTAGCGGGTAGGACGACCCACCTCCCGTTTCAGGTGTGATACCCTGCACACTAGGTACCGTGTTGCCAGGGATCACGAGGTTATGGTCGTAGTACTATGTTGTTACTGATAGTCACTTACATGTCTCTCATGATATAATTATTGGTCGTTAGACCAGGGTAGACCCGAAGGATGGGTCAGGCCCCCGATTTGTGATTTTCACTGTGATATGATTTTATAATATGATGATAGATTTTCAGAGGATTTTATAAGATGTGACCCTAAAAGCAGGGTGATTTTATAACAGAATTTTATACGAATCGTTTTATGAAATTGAGATTTATTTATGAGATAATTGACCCGGATGGGGTTATTTTATTCTGCATTTTAATGAAATGATTTAAATGCAGTAGCATGATGATGTTTTCCATGCTTTCATTTGAAATTCATGAATTGTCTTACATAACATGAAAGAATGCATGATTTTGATTAAATTCATGGTAGGTATGGTTTACTGATGTCTCATAAAATACCATTGATGCATATGCAGTATGATTTCAATATGTACGAATAGTTTTGATAAACTACGTCATTGATATATGCATGATTTTGTGCTTGAGTTTTAAATGAAAAGAAATAGATTTAAGGGCATGGCATTATGAGCATGTAGATAATGGAGCTATCTACTTACTTGCTTGCATAATTGTCTTACTGAGCGTGTGGTTTGCTCACCCCCTTTATTTTTTCATCTTTTCAGAGCACTCACAGAATTAGTAAGTGGCTGAAGACTTGTATGGTTGGTATTCTCTACTTCCCATCGAAAGACAGGTATAGACATTTGTATAGTTTTGTATCTAAATATGTAATGCACAGTACTGTAAAAGTATATGATGTCGGGGATGTAGAGTTATAAATACCATTGTGTATGTATTTAGTTAAAGTCAAAGAATAGTAAACTCTGATATATGAATGAAATTATGAAAATGGAATGGTATATATGTGAGAGGTGACTAACACCGAATTAAAGCCCAACTGTGTTGTAGGATGGTCACGATGAGAGAAATGTAAGAATTAAATAATAAATGAAAAGCAAAAAATTTACTCTGATTTTTAGGTAATTTGGGTCTTGACAGTTTTAGTATTAGAACTGAGTTGGCTTGATAAGAGTCGGTGTTAGTAAATAAGGAAGTTTACATCCCCATGTACTGTGCATTGTTTAGATACAATTGTGTATATCGAGATGGAAGTGCAGCTAAGAATTTGATTTTGAATGCAAGTATAGACTCATTAACTGATAGCCGCTATGGTAAAAAGGCGAGTACACAAGCTCGAGGCCGTAGAGGTAGGCCCGAGAGTCGTACTGAGTCACCACATGAGACTCGAGATGAGATTGAAGTGGAGGCTGATATTGAGCATGCCCCATAGAGTTCGACAGAGAGATCAGACAGAGTCCGATAGAGAGATCGTACAGTATTGAGACACGCTTCGCGAGGTTGAAACGGAGTGTGGAGAATATTTTGCGAACTAATTGCTCAGAGTATGTATGAGATTTGAGGACGAGTTGGAGCATTGGTGGAAGTCCGCTCGACCCATCTTAAGAGTTAGACATCCAAAATGGATATAAAAATAATTTTAGATGTATTCCGATGACAGAATATCTCGGACAACACTTAAAGGAAATTACAGATGAAAGCTTTTACTCTGACCCAGAAGAACTGGTTGATTGACGAGTATGAATCTCAGTTTATTTTCCTAGGCAGATATGACTCCGACACTAGGAACAGTGAGAGTCGGAATGTCTGAAAGTTCATGGAATGGCTCAGATTGTCAATTAGAGTCCGATTAGCCCGTTAGATATCACTACCTATGCCGAGACAGTGCGCAGACTACAGTTATGTGAATAAGATTATGAGTTGCACGCCTCTGAGCTTGGGAAAGGTAGTAAGGGCTGAAATAGAGACAAAAAGAAAATAGAGAATGACAGAGATGTCAGAACGGGAAAAAGGTAGTTTGGTAAAAGCTTTGAGTTGATAAGTCACGGAGTAAGATAATTGGTAAAGCCCCAGTGTATTCAATTTCAACACTTATGAGGGGTATTGTGATTGGAGGACCCCGACATGCTACGAAACAGTGTAGCAGTGTAACAGTGTAACAGTGTAGCAAGTGTAATAGTGTAAGATGTGTGGAAGTACCACGAAAATAAGATGTTAGACTATGGCGATTGTATGCCTTGGACCAGGACACTATTGATATTTCATTTGATGTGGTGAAAGATACCACACTGGTTTTAAATAATGAAGTAATTATTTTAATTGATCCTAGTGCCACGTATATATTCATACCGCCTTAGTTGCTTATAAGCTAATGAAAGATGTGAAGCTTGTACCCTTAGGCAAGATGATGAAGGTTAGCTGATTTTCACTAACTGAATATAGGTATAGAGATTGTAAGTTGAAAAAAAGGGATTAAGCGATATGTAGTGAATATGAATTGCGATCAAGGATAAGAGGTGGATATATCCATAACCAGTCTATGTGGTCAAGTCTGAGGGTTAATAAAGGTACTTCAAAATACTTCCTCGCCTGAAGATTTGACAACGTCTAGAAGCACACACATAACCTATAAATTGATTAATCATGAAGGTTTAAAAATTAAAATTTTATAAAAGCCGTTAATATAAGAAAAAAGGAAATGACACGGGTTAGTATCTTGAACGGAAGCGATTTTGAAATGACATTAGACATTTATGCGTGCATAGGTCAAGAATATTGGTGATTGAAATATTTAGGGAAACTCAACTATGATGAGGTGTTTAAGGCTTACCTGGACCGATTGGTTGTCATCTTTAGCGCTGATATTTTGATGTATTTGAAGTCCAGGGAAGAGCATGAGTAGCAACAGGAAACTATCTTACAGACGAGTTGTTGAGAGTTTCTCAAAATGGATTACTCAGTTGACACATCTCATTCGGGAAAAGATTGTATACGAGTGGGATGATAAGTATGAAAGTAGCTTCGGTAAATTTTGGTATATTGAAGTAATAAACTGATCACCGTAAGTATTCTCACCATGACTAACAGCTCAAGAGGTTTCAGTGTGTATGGATACCTCAAAATAAGGATTGGGCTGTGTATTGATGTAAAATGGGAAGATAGTCGTTTATGGATCTAGATAGTTCAAGGACCATGAGAGAAACTATCCGACCCATGATTTAGAGTTGGTAGCCGTAGCGTTTACACTAAAAGTATGACGTCACCACTTAAATGGTAAGAAATTTTGGGTATGCACTGATTGTATAAGCCACAAGTATCTGTTTACACAGAAAGAGTAGAATATGAGATAACCAAGAGGGTTAGAGCTTCTAAGGATTATGATTGTGAACATTGTATCACCCAGGAAAGGCTAATGTAATGGCTGATGCCTTGAACAGAAAGAGTCTCGGGATGGTATTACATATGATGGTCAGGGAGCGTGAGCTGTTAGAACACTTGTAAGTTTCAGCAGTGATGTGATTCTTTCTGATGATGACAGTGATTGTGTGACAGCTAGCCTGAGGTTAGAACTAGATTTGTGTGATCGAATTTGCCAGGCTTAGCGTGATAATCGGCATGGTGTCGATAGTGTGGGTCAGATTCAAAAGGGTATAGTGACAGAGTTCACAGTGATTGATGATGATTTACAGAGGTTCAGAGAAAGTATAAGTGCTCCCCAGGACCATAGTTGCTGAGATAGTGTTATTGTCAGAAGCTTACTCTTTGAGAAATACAGTGCATCCGAGAAATAATAGATATATCGAAATCCTTAAAAAGGGTATTGGTGGTCAGATATGAAAAAAAGACATTGTAAAGATTGTGAAAAAGTGTCTCGTATGTCAGCAGATTAAAGTAGAGTAAAAAAAGTTTGCAGAGTTATTGCAGCCTCTACTAATATTGACATAGAAATGAGAACAAATTACCATGAATTTCATGATGGGTTACAGATGACCCAAATAAATCACGAGACTATTTGAGTGATAGTCGATAGATGGATTTAGTTTACCCACCTTCTGACTATGAAAATCCCTAGATACTCTGAGTGTGTAGGCTGATTTATGTGTATGAAAAATTGTGAAACATTGTGTAGCGTTCCAGGGAGCGTGATATCAGATAGGGATTCCTGCTTCACTTTCCACTTCTGGGGATATTGTTTTGGAAGCTATGGGAACCCGATTGTGTGTTAGCACAGCTTCTGTCCTCAGACAGATGGTCAGTCAAAGAGGACTGTACAGGTTCTAGAGGATGTGATGAGAGTGTGTGTCATTGATTTTATAAGCTCCTGAGATGATCAGTTGTTACTAATCAAATTCGCCAATGATGACTGTTATCACTCAAGTATCAGGATGATTTATATAAGGTATTGTATGGCCGTAGGGAACTGTTCCCCGACTTGGATAAGAAGAAGTGGGTGACAGATAGAGAGTTGTTTCCGAATTGGTAAGACAAACCTCTGAGGATGTTCAGTTGCTTTGTGAGAGATTAAGAACACCTCAGAGCAGACAGAAAAACTATGCTGACAAGAGACAGAAACCATTGGAAATTCACCGATGTTGAATCATTATTGTTGGCAGTTACTTGTCTTAAGGACGTAACGAGATTCGGAAAGAGATTAGACAAAGTGAGAGATAAGACCTATAGGTTGGCGTCACCACCTAAATTAGCAGGCATCCACAATGTGTCCTATCTTATGATGCTTCAGAAATACTATCCGGACCCAACATATGTGATAAGATATGAGCTCCAACAGCTTAGCTCAATGAAAGTATAATGTATGATTAGAGAATCGATTCAGGTATTAAACAGGAAGGAGAAAGTGTTGAGATTTAAGATGATCTCCCTAGTCAAGTCAGTTGGTAGTATTACACTCAGGAAAAAGTCACTTGAGAATGATAGTATGTAATATAATAGATGTACCCGGAGTTGTTTATGGACCCATTTGACTTGGTTCTAATTTGGAAGACCAAATTTCTTAAGTGGGGGAGATTGTAAGACCTGATTTTTTTTTAAAACACGAAATGAAAAGGGAAGGATTTAAACGGTATTTTCGAACACGTGCAAGGGCAAAACGATCAAAAGATCGAAAGTCAGTATAAATTCGACAAGAAAATTTAATGAAAAATATGGGATTGAGAAATCTTGATCAATAACGAAGAAAAAATTAAATTTCGGGTTAAATTGATCAAGATATGAATTTATTTAATATTTTCAGAATTTTCACTTTGAAAAATAATCCCGAAAATAATCAAAAATTATACCGAAAAGTCAAAATAATACCGATAAATTCATTTAGTGATTAAATAAATAAAATATAAATTTTTTAAAGATATTTATGGATTTAATATTATTTTAATGAATAAAATAATATTAAAAATAAATAATAAATAATAAAAAAAGTAAAAAAAAAAGAAGAAGAGAAGAATCACGATTTGCGATTCTGGGAAGGGAAACAGAGATCGAAGGAGTCGGTCCACCTCACCGGACGGAGCGATCGACGACAGACGCACTAGGCGAGGCAGCCGATGCCGCCCCAGGCAGAGTCCGGTGATGGAAGCATGAACGGTGGGAGAAACGCCGGGAAAGAGCGAAGCTGAGAGAGAGAGAGAGGGAAAACGATGACCGGCGTCGATTCAAGCCTGGCCACCGACAGCCGAGGGAAGCCCGACCCCTTGAGACCCCCAACCATCGGAAGACGGGCCCCCAGTCATTGGAAACGTCGTAAACGGCGAAGGAAAGAGAAAGCCACCGGCGGAAAGGAGAACAGGCCGGACCGGCCACTTTTCGACGACCTTGGACGAAACCAACCCTAGATCCAAGCTGCGGATGACCCAGCGGAGCCACTGGGGGTGAAAACTGGCAGAGAATCGGCCAGCGAGCCACTGAACCGGTCGAACCGGATTGAACCGATGGTTTGAACCGGGTTGAATCGGACTGAATCGGTTCAGCCAAAAAGAAAAGGAAAAAAAGAGAAAAAGGGGAAAAGAAAAAGAGAAAAAATTGAAAAAAATTCCAGTGATACAATCGAGCTTCGGGTAAGTCGCTAAGCGGTCGAATTGACCGATTTAATTTTTGAAATATTTAATTCACTTATTATCGGACTAGAAATTTACCCGAAAAAATATTTAAATGTGTAGCTCGACAATTGGCATCAACCGAGAGCTCGAGATAGCCTCGATTTATGTACGATCATGGAATCATGGGTAAGTAACCCTTATTTACGATAATTTTGCATCATTATGCGTGTTAGATAAATTACGGATTTAATTTTCGCATTAAATGGATTAAATTTTGAAAAATTGAATAAATTGTCGTAAATACTAAATTGAGATATCTAAGAATTTAGAACGAGGCTAAATAAATATTGATGGGCCCAATGAGCCCAATAGGCTCGATAAAGTGTGGTAACACGGGCTTAAGGCCGATTAAAACCCATTATGGTACAATCGGGCCCAATATGGGAAAACGGGCATAATGATTTAAATTAAGCCCAGAAAATATGAAATACAATTAAATTGTATTGTATTTGACCTGATGAATGTGTATCCGCAGTTTCGGAGATTTGATTGGGAGCAAATCGAACTGCGTGACGAGTCATCAGTGGAAATGTCAGACTGTACAGAAAAATGAGGTAAGGGAATTGTGTGAGTAGCTAGAGGTAGCTACACGTATTTTAATAGTTTTTGTATACACTGATTATGTAAGTATACACGGTTATTGTATAATGATCCTAAAAATGGTTTAATGATTTTAAGGACTCGAAATAGGTAAAAGTCTATTTTACCCCTATTGAGGGAAGTTCACCCAAGGATAGTGAAAGCATGACATGCATGAAATGCATGATTTAAGGACTTTTATGATTAAGGAATTTTATTGGTTTTAATCAAAGCAAATCGATAGATTGGCCAGTAATTGCATGAATTTCACATGATAACACTACGTAAGTGTTATTTATATTTAAATGGAATTTCTTTGGAAAATGGGCCAACTATCAAGTTTATATGGAAACAGAGAGTGCCGGCACATAACTCGCACTATATCTGTGTTTGTGAGTGTGCATAAATGTGCTTGAGCGATTATTCGCACCGACTTGTGTGACATCATATGCATGAAATGTACTAGATTGGTGCTCGCACTGATTTTTATTCTTGTGAAATGCATAAGAAGTGCTGGAGCCTAGCTCGCACTCTATTTTGACATGTTTTGACTGTTCTGATTTGTTTTGACTGAATATGCATAAAAAGGTGCTGGAGCGATTACTCGCACTAGTTTTTATGATTTAACATGCATGAGAGGTGCTGGAACTTAGCTCGCATCCTGTTTTGATATGATATTGCATAAAAGTCATGGTGGAGTGTAACTCGCACGAGATTTGATGTATTTATGCATAAAGTCGTACTGGAGCGTTGCTCGTACGAAGTTTTGATTTACTTGAGCATTCACTCGTGCTAGAGCTTGCTTGCACGAAGTTTTATATGGTTTTATAGCTCATTTTAAAGTCGTACTGGAGTTTTTCTCGTACGAGATTTTCACGAAGATTTTATACATATCCGTACTAGAGCATTGCTTATACGTGGATTTTACTTGAATTTATAATTATTTTAAGTCGTATTGGAGCGCTGCTCGTACACAGATTTCATTGATTTCTATGAAACCGTGCTAGAGCTTCGCTTGCACGAGGTTTTCAGATATCATGAATATGCATGGAGCCATGCTAGAGCTTCGATCACACAGGGATTTATATTACACGCATATAGCCGTGTTGGAGCCTCCTGTAGACTGTGTGTCACAGTGAGATGGTATGCTTACACGTGCATACTGAGATAGAGATGATATGGGTGGATAAGACCTATTGCAGGCACCCTTAATTGAGCTTGGATTCACGGAGTACGTTGTACCGTGTACGTCACGCGGAGTACGCTGTACCGTGGGGATTGTTGGAGTGGAGTGGCATTAGCCACGAGGCAGCAAGCCTTACCCTCGCAATCCTGGTGTTATGCTGTTCTGGCGGGTAGGATGACCCACCTCCCGTTTCAAGTGTGATACCCCGCACACTAGGTACCGTGTTGCCAGGGATCACGAGGTTATGGCCATAGTCTTATGTTGTTACTGATAGTCATTTACATGTCTCACATGATATAACTATTGGTTGTTAGACCAGGGTAGACCCGAAGGAAGGCTCAGGCCCCCGATTTTGTGATTTTCACTGTGATATGATTTTATAATATGATGAAAGATTTTCAGAGGATTTTATAACATGTGACCCTAAAAGTAGGGTGATTTTATAACAGAATTTTATACGAATCGTTTTATGAAATTGAGATTTATTTATGAGATAATTGACCCGGATGAGGTTATTTTATTCTACATTTTAATGAAATGATTTAAATGCAGTAGCATGATGATGTTTTCCATGCTTTCATTTCAAATTCATGAATTGTCTTACATAACATGAAAGAATGCATGATTTTGATTAAATTCATGCTAGATATGATTTACTGATGTCACTTAAAATACCATTGATGCATATGTAGTATGATTTCAATATGCACAAATAGTTTTGATAAAATACGTCATTGATATATGCATGATTTTGTGCTTGAGTTTTAAATGAAAAGAAATGGATTTAAGGGCATGGCATTATGAGCATGTAGATAGTGGAGCTATCTATTTACTTGCATAATTGCCTTACTAAGCGTGTGGCTTGCTCACCCCCTTATTTTCCCATATTTTCAGAGCACTCACAGTAATTAGTAAGCGGCTGAGGACTTGCATGCTTGGTATTCGCTGCTTCCCATCGAAAGACAGGTATAGACATTTGTATAGTTTTATATCTAAATATGTAATGCACAGTACTGTAAACGTATAATGTTGGGGATGTAGAGTTATAAATACAATTGTGTATGTATTTAGTTAAAGTCAAAGAATAGTAAACTCTGATATATGAATGAAATTATGGAAATGGAATGGTAAATAGGTGAGAGGTGACTAACACCGAATCATAGCCCAACTGTGTTGTAGGATGGTCACAATGAGAGAAATGTAAGAATTAAATAATAAGTGAAAAGCAAAAAATTTACTCTGATTTTTAGGTAATTTGGGTCTTGGCAAGAAAGTTAGACAGACCTTGGCTTAGTCAGAATTGGTGTAGGAATCGTTGATGGTGCAGCCGTGCAAATCGCTAAGTCTTACCGTGGAGTATTCTGCTTGTTGCGATAGGTTAAGAGAAGACAGGTTAAGAGAAGATTGATTAAGGTTGAAATGCTCAAAAATGAAAATGCGACAGGTTAAGGGAAGACTAGATGCTCACCTGAGAACAGCCCGAGGAGAGAGAAGCCGGTGCCGGTGAGGAGAACAGAGATAAGCTTGCTCTGTTTGGATTTAGGGAAAATATGGCTCGGGTTTTAGGAGGAGGGCTGAATACTGATTAAGGGTTAAGCAAAAGTTTTATCAATGAGTGAGGAAAAAACCTAGACATGTGAGGAAAAAAAACTGAAAGTTAATCGGGTTCGGGTACCCGAAGATTACTACCCGAACCCTACCTGAACCCGTTACGGGTAATAAAATTGCTACCCTAACCTGATTAAAACCTGTTTATTGGGTACCCGAACCTGACTTAAACGGAGCGGATTGTCTCAGGTACCCGATTAATCAGGACCCGTTTACATCCCTAATCTCGCACAGCAACCCCAATTCTAATATAACCTTTAGCCTCAAAAACAGCAGCATCGAAATTAACCTTGACAGTTGCCTACGACTGCAGTGGAACTAAGTTGTTCGATATTCGGAAGAGCTGAGCCTACCAGAGTAGCAGAGGCCATATCAGCCAAATATGTCTGAGCAAAGTGTACAACATCGAAGGGATCACTAGATGTACCATTGTACAGAGATTGTTTCACACAGCTTGATCTTTTCTAAGTCATCTTCAAGTAAGATCAGAAGAAAACCAGTCTGCAAAGGACAAAGGAAGATCCCATCCCGGAATATTGATAAAATCTATATTAGACCAAACCTTAGCTGCAAAAGAACAATCCTTCAGAGCGTGAACTATAGTTTCAGGACATTTGCCACATTGGATGCTCGCTGGTTGGGTAACTATCTTCTTCTGAAATAAGTTGAGCACTAGCGGGATGATGCCTCAGTAGCATATCCAAAGAAACATCCGAACTTTACCTGAAATAGATAAATCCTATATTTTCCTCCAAAAAGAGACAGCAGACACAGAACTAGAGGAGTTAATCTGAGGATACTGCCTACAAACACCATAAGTACCCGTACTCCTAAAATTTAGTAAGCACCTATACCCTACCTTAACCGAATAATGGCCACAGTGAGAATGATGCCACACTAAAAGATCTGAAGAATCCAAACCAATCAAAGGAATGTTCATAATCTTTGTTGCATCTGAGTCCAGAAGCAACTGATGAATGAGAGAAATGTTCTAGGCACCCTCTTAGTGGTTAATAAGTTGAGAAACAGATAAAGGACCACAGTAAGAAATATTTGAAGTTGGTTTAAAAAACCAAAGCCTTGGGATCCAAGGGTAAATCCATGCTGACACATTATGACCAGAGCCAATTCTCCTTCGAACACCCAATTTCAATATTGTTCTTCCCTCACAAATGCTGTGCCATGTGAATGAAGAATGGAATCCTACTTTGGCCTTCATAAAAGAACAAGTAGGGAAATATTTGGCCTTCAATACACTATAACAAAGAGATTCTGTGTTTTTCAAAAAAAGCCAATCCTATTTTGCCAAAAGTGAATCCCATCCCACCTCGAGATTTAGGAAGACACGTGCTCTGCCAATTCAGCCAATGAACCCCCCCTTTGAGTCAGCACGATGTCGCCACCAATATCGGCATATCATTTTATTTAACTCTGTACAGAAGGTAGAGGGCAGTTTAAACACTGACTTAGTATAAGTAGGGATAGACTGTGCCACGGCCTTAACTAGAACTTCCTTTTCAGCTTGAGAGAGAAACTTCTCTCTCCACCCAGTGATTTTCTTCCAAATGTAGGAAAACTATAATTATATAATATTTATAACCAGGATCTCATGTTCAATCATCAAGAAAATTAGAATACAGAAATGTACATGGATCTATTAAAATTGATTAATTGGGGTTAGCAGTCTTTCGATCTAAACTTTTACTTTATGAGAGAAAACCCAAACTCACTTATAGATGGGATATAAGAATGGGAAAATTGTGCTTAGACTGGGGACATAACCTATTTATAACTGAAGTATATTTTATTCTATTTTGGTCAATCATTAAAATAGAATAAAATATCAGGTCTCTACACATTGTAAAGACCATACTAATTGAGATGCACTGAAGTCCAATAACTTTATTTGATCACTTTTAAGTGGACTAAAACAAATTAGATAGTCTGTAATATACAATAAATTGATATATGTAGGTCCACACAAATAATTTCGCAACAATCTCCCACTTGGGCCACATATATCGCTTGACTATTATACATTTAAAATAACTTTATGAGCTTAATACTTGCTATCTTTACAAAGAACATCTCTAAACAATCTGGTCCATCAATTATATCAACATATGATCAAAGCGATCTTCGTTACATATATTTCGTAATTAGACCCATCAATGGTCACGTATATTAATATAATCAACGACATAGATCAAGTATGGATGTGTAGCATGGAAATTACATGAAACGTGATCCCTTAACATGTCTATTTCCAACTGGTCCTACTTTATCATTCTTTCAAGACTTTATGCATACTGCTACTGAAAGAATATTACTTTATTTCAGAGTTTTCAAAAATAACAAAAATACTATATTCTGATCAGAAAAATCTTAATAACAAATGAACACCAAAGAAACAAACTTTCACTATACAAGTATATCATCAGGATGAACCACACTCATACGAGCTACATGCTCAGAAACACCTTAGGTGGTACTCCCTTTGTAAGCGAATCTGCAATCATAGAGTTTGTATTTATATGTTCAATAGTAATCTGAAGACTTTGAACTATCTCCTTAACAACAAGAAACTTAATGTCAAAATGTTTTGACTTCGACGAGCTTCTGTTATTCTTAGAGTATAACTCAGCGGCTTTATTATCACAATTAATTTTCAATGGTCTCTCAATACCATCGACAATGCACAGCTCAGTGATAAAATTTCACAACCATATTGCTTGGCTCGATGCCTCATAACAGGCTATAAATTCTGCCTCCATGGTGGAAGAAGCTATGAGTGACTTCTTTGTTGGCTCTACCGAAAGGGGAGGGTGAATCGGTTTTCTAGTGAAAATGCTAAATTTAAACTTAATTGAATTTTATTGCAAGTAATCAAAGAATAAGCAATAGAGTATAGTGCAATAAATTAAAGGAGATAAGGGAAGGAGCAGCAAACTCAGTAATTTATAGAGGTTCGGTCAATCGCTTGCCTACATCCTCTCTTCTTGACCTTCTTGTCAAGAGCTTTCTTTCACTATCACAATAGTTGATACAGTCTCCCTTTTTAAGGTTAAGGAATAACCTTTCTACCCCTTTTTACAAAGATAAGTATTCACCCCTTACAAAATTCTCTCACAGAGAAACTCTCCTCTTTTCTCTTGGATTAATGATGAATACAAATAGGAACTTTCTTTTTGTGGGTAGGAAGAATAACTTCTACACAAGCTATTTAACACAATACTATCAATATGATGTTGAAGACAAAGGGAATGTTAAAGAAAGATCTCTTGAGAGTATTCAGAATTTACAGCACAATCTCTTCTTTTCCAGTGTCTTCAATGCTTGGTTTTTATACAGCAGGAAGGTAGGTGAAGCATTTAATGCTGTTTTTCCCGTTGAAGATTTTGCAGAAAGAGCCGTTGGGAACCTCCAGTAGAGTACCAGATCGATCTTCCATCATGACCAGATCGATCTTCTAGTTTAAATTCTTGCAATTACAAAGCAACTTGAAGCAAAGAGATCGATCTCATATTTGTAGAGATCGATCTTATAATTTTGAAAAATGTTAGTGAAGATCGATATGTCGAACCATCAGATCGATCTTCTAAACTCTCTGTTTGAAGCAAGATCAATCTCCAGATCGATCTAGCAAGCATTCTCGTAGAGGGGAGATCGATCTCTAATCACCCAAGATCGATCTCCTAAACTCTCTGACTTTGAGGAGATCAATCTCTATCCATATGAGATCGATCTCATAAGCTCTCTGTTTGAACATAGATTTATCTACAAATCGATCTAAGACCTTTAACCTTTGCCTTAGAGGAGATCGATCTTTTCCTAGACCAGATCGATCTCATAGGCATTCTGTAAGTTAAAGATCGATCTCATAGCCCCTAAGATCGATCTCTCCTTCCTTAACATCCTATACATGTTCTTTGAGTCTTTGATCCTTTATCAGATCGATCTCATATTCTCATGAGATCGATCTCTCATACTTGAAAATCCAGGAGATCGATCTCTCATCTCATGAGATCGATCTCTCAACCTTTAATACCCAGTTTCTAGCAATGACATGTATCTAATTAACCTCTTAACATGTTTAAAACATTTCTAGATTTATAATATCCATTATTGAATTACTGTTTTGTCATTTCAAAATATATTAACTTAACAATCTCCTCCTTTTTTATATGGCAAAACTTATTCAATAGACTAAGTTTATAAACATGTTTAATCTCCCCCTTTACATATGCATCAAATTTTCTAGTTTCAAAAAACTCCCCCTCAGTTCAAGAACTCAAGAACTCCCCTTTAATTTATGCTTCTCTTGACATGTTCTCTTATGCTTTTTGCCATAAAGCATAAAACTATTTATCATAAATCAACAGACTATGAAGCATAAAACTAAATGAAAACTCTTGCATTTCAAAATATAATTGTTCATACAACAAAAACAAAGTTCAAAGCACATCAAAGAAAAATCATTTTCTACGAAGATGGTGAAGGACAACGATCAGCAATGTCCTCAACTCGAACACGAGTGGTTTGAAGTTCATCGTACATAGCTTGCTGCGTTGCCTCAATTGTGTCAAGACGTTTCTCAAAAACTGAAAACCGTTGTGCAAATGTCTTCATCATTGTATCAAAGTGTTGTCAAAAATCCATTATGGCCGTAACGGTATTAGCTGGTGCAGTAGGCTGAGCAGCAGACGTAGGAGGAACCTCAGTGGATGGTGCATTAGGCTCAGCTGGAACGTCCTCTTCCATGGCTGCCTCGTGATGGGTTTCGCTTTTCTTCCTCCACTGACTATGGAAGTCTTTGTAGTACCCTATATGGTGAAGAGTGTCGATATTCAAAACACTTTTTGTAGAGGGCAGTTCACCGGTCTCACAAGAACAGTCAACCCCGAGTTTTTGTTGCAGGAATGCAAGGGGTTGAGGGAAGACTATTGTTGAGACTTATCCTTACACGATTTTTAGCCAGTCTTCATAGATGAAGTGGACTAGGTTCGGTTTTTGGCTTTGAAAGGTATGAAGATAATGGAGCTAAAAACGGTCTAGTTTTCGGATTGTAAAATTTCGGGTACCGAAAGGTCTAAGGTTCCAAGAGATGATTAGGTGTGGTAACCTAGGGTGCATGGGTAGGTCACTAGCCTTATCTCCGAGTAGGTTAAATTCGAGTGGTACCTCCTCCTCTTCATCAGTCAAACCATTATCTTCAATCTCAAACACTTGGGTTAAGAGATTGGTGTTTATGAAAATCGTTTTAGCCATGACGAAGGTTTTAAAACCTAGAATTTTACGGGTATCGTCAGGGTCATAGATAAGCTCGACATTTGAGAAAAATGCCCTAATAATGTTTGAAGGTGTAGGTGTGTTTATTTTGAAAAATGGAAGCCAACCAAATTCTTCCATTTTTGACAAATATGGGAAGTCTATGCAAGAAAGAAATGAAAAGTCAATGGTCCTCCAGTGTTTTATAGGCATGGTAGAGAAGTACTCTTCATATCACTTTCTTTTTGCAGGTGTTTGAAAACACCTGCTAAAAGTGGTGACAGTGGATGAAGAGACAGTGGGTGGTTGTGAGGAGGAGGGTCTAGACTCTTTGTTGGTAGCTCTCTTAATACGAGGCATGATGGTACACTAAATAATCTGCCAAACACACTCTAAGATTGTTTTAAGAGTTCTCTAAAATCCTAGGCAATGAAACAGTTCAATAGGAGCCTTAATGATGATTAATTAAAAACAAAGGAATTTTTGAAGGAAAATCGACAATGTAGGTTACTAGAATGAAGATTGATGAAAAAGATTGGACGAGAACCTTACCAGAGATCGATCTGCGAGAGAAATCGGAGGAGGAGGCGCGACAGAGGGTTAGGGATTTGAAATTTGGGTTTTTAAAATTTGAGAATTTTGAAACAGTATTTATAGCCCAGGGCTAAGGAGATCGATCTGTCGAGGTACCAGATCGATCTTCTAAATGATGAGATCGATCTGTTGTTTTATGAGATCAATCTACAAAATACAGAAGCTCAAGAAGATCGATCTGCCAAATACAGAGATCTATCTGTAAAATACAAAAGCTTAAGGAGATCGATCTTATGGGATAAAAGATCAATCTGCTTAGCTGAACCTTACTGCTTTAGGCTAATTTGAAGCATGCTAGATCAATCTATATTGAGAGGAGATCGATCTTTCATACTCTGTGCCTAGAAAATGAGTTGTAAAATTAGTTGAAAATTAATTTGAAATCAAAGTTTTCAAGGCAATAAGTCTTAAAGAGCATTCATAAGTCCTAATTCACCTCTAAGAACACAAAATCTATCTCTATCATGAGGTTTGGTGAAAATATCAGCTATTTGATGTAAAGTATCAATATATTCTAGAATGATATCTCCTTTTTGTACATGATCTCTAAGGAAATGATGCCTAATCTCAATATGTTTAGTTCTAGAGTGTTGGATTGGATTTTTAGAGAGATTAATGGCACTGGTATTATCACATTTGATGAAAACTTGCTTCATGTTTACACCATAATCTCTCATTTGTTGTTTAATCCACAACACTTGCGCACTACAACTACCAACTGTTATATATTCTACTTCTGTTGTGGATTGTGCTACACTATTTTGTTTCTTAGAGAACCATGAGATTAATCTATTCCATGAGAATTGGCATGTTCCTGAAGTGATTTTTCTATCTATTTTACAACCTCCAAAATCTGCATCAGAATAAGCATGAAGAGCAACGGTGGAATCTTGAGGGTACCAAAGTCCTAGAGAGGGTGTATCTTTAAGATACCTAAAGATCCTTTTTGTAGCTAGTAAGTGTGACTCTCTAGGAGAGGATTGAAATCTAGCACATAAACATACACTAAACAAAATATCAGGTCTACTTGCAGTAAGATAAAGTAATGAACCAATCATAGACCTATATAGTTTAGTATTTACACACTTACCACTTTCATCTTTATCAAGCTTGATGTTGGTACCCATTGGAGTTGCTTGAGGTTTGCAGTTATCCATTCCAAATCGTTTGAGCAGATCCTTGGTGTATTCAGCTTGATTGATGAAGGTTCCATCCTTAGTTTGCTTCACTTGAAGTCCCAAGAAGTAGGTGAGCTCTCCCATCATGCTCATTTCAAATTCACTTTGCATGATCTTAGCAAACTCTTGACATAGAGATTTATTAGTTGATCTAAAAATGATGTCATCATATATACTTGAACAATTAGTAAATCTTTATTCTTATTTTTTATAAACAAAGTTGTATCTACTTTTCCTCTTGAAA
This sequence comes from Firmiana major, assembly GCA_033439115.1. Classification (NCBI taxonomy): domain Eukaryota; kingdom Viridiplantae; phylum Streptophyta; class Magnoliopsida; order Malvales; family Malvaceae; genus Firmiana; species Firmiana major. The sequence continues at coordinate 13,061,423 of CM065898.1, read as the reverse complement.
GTCCTTTGTCTATTAGGAACTTTGAAAGTCTTTCATACCAGGCTCTAGGGGCTTCTTTCAAATCGTAAAGTGCCTTAGAAAGTTTGTAGACATGTTCAGAAAATTCAGGACTTTCAAAATCGGGGGGTTACTCAACATAAACTTCCTCATTGATGAAACCATTTAGAAATGCACTCTTTACATCCATTTGATATAATTTGAAGTTTTTGTAGCATGCAAAAGCAAGTAGCATTCTTATTACTTCTAATCTAGCTACCGGTGCATAGGTTTCATCATAGTCTATTCCTTCCTCTTGCCTATAACCTTGTGCAACTAGCCTAGCCTTGTTTCTTATGATTACACTATTTTCATCAATCTTGTTCTTGAAAATCCATTTAGTTTCAATTATAGAGTGATCACTAGGTCTAGGGACTAAGTTCCATACTTTGCTTCTTTCAAATTGATTTAGTTCTTCTTGCATGGCTAAAAACCAATTATTGTCATCTAAAGCTTCATTGACATTCTTTGGTTCAATTTGAGATACAAATGCTTTATATTGACATACATTTCTTAGAGAGGACCTTGTTCTAACTCCAAGAGTTGGATCACCTACAATTTCACAATCTTTGACATATCTTAGTTCTCTTGGTGCTCTAGACTCTCTTTTAAGTATTTCTAGTTCTTCTTCATCCTCTTTATTAATGTCAAGTTTTTCTATTAGATTATCTTCTATCTTTGAGGAATCTTTCAAGGTCTCATCAAATATTTCAATATCCTTATCATTGGTAGAACCTTTAGAAGCATCGTTTGACTCATCAAATATTACATATATTGATTCTTCTACCATCAAGGTTCTTTTGTTATATACTCTATATGCCTTTGAATTCAAAAAGTAGCCTAAAAAGATTCCTTCATCACTCTTAGCATCAAATTTTCTTAAGTTGTCTTTTCCACTATTTAAGACAAAGCATCTACACCCAGAAGGGTGTGTTGGCTCTACCGAGAGGGGGGTGAATCGATTTTCTAAAGATAATGGTAAATTTAAACTTAATTGAATCTAATTGCAAGTAAAGAATAATCAATATAATGTAGTGCAATAAATTGAAAGAAGATAAGGGAAGGAAACTCAGTAGTTTATAGAGGTTCGACCAATCTCTTGCCTACGTCCTCTCTTCTTGACCTCCTTGTTAAGAGCTTTCTTTCACTCTATCAATGACTGTTACAAACTCCCTTTTACAGGTTAAGGAATAACCTCTCTATCCTTTTTACACAGACAAATATTCACCCTTTACAAATTTATCTCACAGAGGAACTCTCCTCTTCTCTCTTGAATTAAGGATGAATACAAGGTAAAGCTTTCTTTTGAGGGTAGGATAGAATAGCTTCTACACAAAGATTTTTACAACAATATCAATAAATGATGTTTGAAGACAAAGAGAATGTTGGAAAAGATTTCTTGAGGATATACAGAATTTACAGCAATAGTGTCTTCTTTTCCAGTGTTTTCAATTCTTGATTTTATACAGCAGGATTGGTAGTTGGAGCATTTAATGCTATTTTTTCCATTGAAGATTTTGCAGAAAGAGCCGTTGGGAACCTCCAATGGAGTACCAGATCGATCTCTCATTATGACCAGATCGATCTCTTAGTTTAAATTCCTGCAATTACAAAGCAACTTGAAGCATGGAGATCGATCTTACAATTGTAGAGATCGATCTTATAATTTAAAAATGTTAGTGAAGATCGATCTGTCGAACTAGAAGATCGATCTTCTAATCTCTCTGTTTGAGGCAAGATCGATCTCCAGATCGATCTAGCAAGTATTCTCGTAGAGAGGAGATCGATCTCTAAACACCCTAGATCAATCTCCTTAACTCTCTGACTTTGAGGAGATCGATCTCTATCCATAGGAGATCGATCTCATAAACTCTCTGTTTAAACATAGATCGATCTAATACCTTTAGTCTTTATCTTAGAGGAGATCAATCTCTTCCTAGACCAGATCGATCTCTCAGACATTCTGTAATTTACAGATCGATCTCATAACCCTTACAAATCGATCTATGCTTCCTCAATATCTTATACAGTCTTTTTGGGTTTTCAATCTTTTGGCAGATCGATCTCATATTCTCATGAGATCGATCTCTCATACTAGAATACCCAGGAGATCGATCTCTCAACCTTAAATACTTAAATTCAGATACTGATGTGTATTAAAATATACTCTAAACATGTTTAAAGCATTTCGATTTTTTATATCCATTATTGAATTTACTGTTTTATCATTTCAAAATAAATTAACTCAATAGGGTGAAAATAGCTAATATTAGGCTTCTTTCCCTTGTAAAGCTCATAAGGGGTTTTCTTTAAGATTGGTCTAATCATGGCCCTATTTATGATGTAGCATGATGTATTTATAGCTTTAGCCCAAAAATATTTAGGTAAATTATTTTCACACAACATTGTTCTAGCCATTTCTTCTAATGTTCTATTTCTTCTCTCAACTACCCCATTTTGTTGTGGTGTCCTAGGGGCTGAAAAATTATGACTAATTCCTTGATCATTGCAATATTCATCAAAATCAATATTTTCAAATTTCTTGCCATGATCACTTCTAATGCTAGTTATAGTGTAACATTTTTCATTTTGGGCTACTTTTGTATAGACAATGAATTTTTCTAAGGCTTCATTATTTACTCTTAAGAAAAATACCCAAGTAAACCTAGTATAATCATCTATAATCACAAACTCATAATGCTTACCACCTAGGCTTATAGTTCTAGTTGGTCCAAATAGATCTAGGTGAAGTAATTGAAGAAGTCTAGTCGTTGATACACTATGTTTAGGTTTAAATGTTGTCCTTTTATGTTTTCCCTTGACATAAGCTTCACAAATTTTGTCATAGTCAAAGGATAACTTAGGTAATCGTACAACAAGGTCTTTTCTAGCTAGCTTAGATAATACATGCATGCTAGCATAACCTAGTCTTCTATGCCACAACTAAGGTTCTTTTTATTTATCTACCATAAGGCATACATTTTCATTTTTAAGTTCATTTAGATAAATAATGTATATGTTACCATGTCTATATCCTAGAAAAAGAATTTTATTTGATTTAGGATCTATAACATGGCACTTCAAGCAGTCAAAAATTACTTTGTAACCTTTGTCACAAAGTTGACTAATACTTAGCAAATTATGTTTTAGACCTCTAACAAGTAAAACCTTTTCTAATGAGAAATAGTTATTACCAATTGATCCACTTCCTTCAACTTGGCCTTTGAAGTTGTCCCCAAATGTGACTTCTCCACCAACTTTTGATTTGAATGAGTTGAAGTGACTTCTATCACCGATCATGTGTCTTGAGCATCTACTATCCAAGTACCAAGCTTCCTTTGTTTTTGCCTTGTAGCAATGCTCAATCACCTATAATCAACATTCAAACTTTTGTCTTAGGTACCCAAATTTTCTTAGGTCCTTTGGAGTTAGTGAATAGAATTCTTGATCCTTTTGGGATCCATTTTAATATTACATTAATATCTTTTGAATTAACCACATCTTTTGGGACCTATATTCTTCTAACTATCCTTCCTCTAAATGTGGTCATCTTCACATTGCAACTATATGATGCATGCCCCTTTTTATTACAATGTGAGCAAGTAGTAAAGGATTCATGCATATTCTTTCTAGCTAAGAAACGTTTGAGGTGAGTTTCCCCACTTTTGCCATCATATCCTAACCCATTTTCATCAAAGAAAGCCCTTTGAGTTTCTAGCATGTGATCTAGTTTTTGTTCACCCATGTAAAATCTAGTAAATGAATTATGTAAGATACTATTCTTTTCCTTTAGATCATGGATTTCAAGATTTGTACTTTCTAATCTCTTTTCACATTCTATCTTATCATTTAGTATTAATTCATTTTCTTTCTTTAGTCTAGAAATCACTTTTTTGTACTTCAAATTCATGCACTCATATTCTAATGTAAGATCATCAAATGCATCTTGTAGTTCATCAACAGAGTACTCATTGGGATCAGAAGTTACCTTCTCATCTTCATTTGCCATGAAGCATAGATTGGCAATATCTTCATTTGAATCATCATCGGAGCTGTCACTATCGCTCCGTGTTGCCATCATTGCCTTCTTTTTGTGATTCCTATCACTTGATCTTTTTAGAAGAGGACAGTTAAATTTAATGTGTCTAGATTTTTTGCATTCATAGTATACAATGGTATCTTTTCTACCTAATTCTTCTTGTTCTTTCTTGTAGTTTCTCCTACCATACCATTTGCTCTCATTCTCATAAATTTATTAAATCTCTTGACAAACATTGCCATTTCGAAATCTTCTTCATTACCACTCTCATTTTTATTCTCTTTCAAATCCTCTTGAGTAGTGGATTTTAGAGCTACTCCTACTTTCTTGAGTGGCTCTTCATTTCTTCTTAATTTCATTTCATATATGAGTAGTGACCCTATCAATTCATCTAACAATAGTGTGTGGGGGTCCTTGGACTCTTCAATTACTGTTACCTTAGCTTCCCAAGATTTTGGTAAGCTATTCAGGATTTTCTTTACCATTTCTATATTGGAGTAAATTTTGCCTAATGACTTTAGTCCATTTATTACATCAGTTAATCTAGTGAACATGTCACTAATTGACTCCCCTTCTTTCATCCTAAATAACTCATAATCATGTGTGAGGATTCCTACCTTAATCTCCTTTACTTGAGTTGTGCCTTCATGAGTAATTGCCAATTTGTCCCAAATTTGTTTGGCATTATGACAACCAGAGACTTTATTGTACTCATTGGGCCCTAATGCACAAAATAAGGTGTGCATAGCCTTTGCATTTAACTGAGCACATTTTATATCGTTAGAATCTCACTCATCTTCTTCTTTTGGGATATCTCTTCCCTCTATCTTCTTAATTGAGATTTGAGGACCTTTAGTAATGATTCTCCATACCTCATAATCATTAGCTTGAATGAAAAACATCATTCTAGTTTTCCAATAAGCATAATGTTCACCATTGAACATGGGAGGCCTAACTGTAGAGTGCTCGTCTCCTACTAGACTTGTTGCTACATTGCTATGAGCCATTAGATCGTTTTAACTCTTTGGAAGTTATTCCTTAATGATCAAAGAGTCCGAGCTCTGATACAAATTGTTGGCTCTACCGAGAGGGAGGGTGAATCAGTTTTCTAGTAAAAATGCTAAATTTAAACTTAATTGAATTTTATTGCAAGTAATCAAAGAATAAGCAATAGAGTATAGTGCAATAAATTAAAGGAGATAAGAGAAGGAAGCAGCAAACTCAGTAATTTATAGAGGTTCGGCTAATCGCTTGCCTACGTCCTCTCTTCTTGACTTTCTTGTCAAGAGCTTTCTTTCACTATCACAATAGTTGATACAGTCTCCCTTTTTAAGGTTAAGGAATAACCTCTCTACCCCTTTTTACAAAGATAAGTATTCACCCCTTACAAAATTCTCTCATAGAGGAACTCTCATCTTTTCTCTTGGATTAAGGATGAATACAAATAAAAACTTTCTTTTTGTGGGTAGGAAGAATAACTTCTACACAAGCTATTTAACACAATACTATCAATGTGATGTTGAAGACAAATGGAATGTTAAAGAAAGATCTCTTGAGAGTATTCAGAATTTACAGCACAGTCTCTTCTTTTTCAGTATCTTCAATGCTTGGTTTTTATACAGCAGGAAGGTAGGTGAAGCATTTAATGCTATTTTTTCTGTTAAAGATTTTACAGAAAGAGCCATTGGGAACCTCCAGTAGAGTACCAGATCGATCTTCCATCATGACTAGATCGATCTTCTAGTTTAAATTTCTGCAATTACAAAGCAACTTGAAGCAAGGAGATCGATCTCATATTTGTAGAGATCGATCTTATAATTTTGAAAAATGTTAGTGAAGATCGATCTGTCGAACTATCAGATCGATCTTCTAAACTCTCTATTTGAAGCAAGATCGATCTCCAGATCGATCTAGCAAGCATTCTCATAGAGGGGAGATCGATCTCTAATCACCCTAGATCGATCTCCTAAACTCTTTGACTTTGAGGAGATCGATCTCTATCCATATGAGATCGATCTCATAAGCTCTCTGTTTAAACATAGATCATCTACATATCGATATAAGACCTTTAACCTTTGCCTTAGAGGAGATCGATCTTTTCCTAGACCAGATCGATCTCATAGGCATTCTGTAAGTTAAAGATCGATCTCATAACCCTTAGAGATCGATCTCTCCTTCCTTAACATTCTATACATGTTCTTTGAGTCTTTGATCCTTTATCAGATCGATCTCATATTCTCATGAGATCAATCTCTCATACTTGAAAACCCAAGAGATCGATCTCTCATCTCATGAGATTGATCTCTCAACCTTTAATACCCAGTTTTTAGCAATGACATGTATCTAATTAACCTCTTAACATGTTTAAAACATTTCTAGATTTATAATATCCATTATTGAATTACTGTTTTGTCATTTCAAAATATATTACCTTAACATTCTTTACACTCTTCCATGAGACAGCTCCTCCAGCTAACATGAAAATATAGCCAGAAGTAGATTTTCTGCTATCGAGGCAACCAGCAAAATCGGAGTCTGAATACCGAACGATCTCTAAATGATCTGACCTCTTATATATGAGCATGTAATCTTTTGTTACTTAAATATCTGCCAAGCATTCCAACTGCGTACGCAATATCCGGACGCGTACAAACTTAAGCATACATAAGTGTAAACCCCACAAATTTTCTACGTTTAATTAGATTATAAAAAAATGAAAATATTATATTTTAATGGAAGTGTGGATGTTCGTTGTAGGGCTCGAGAATATAGGAGCCGAGAAGCACGTGAAGGACCGAGAACTTGAAGATACAAGAAGTGATAAAGCGAATGCAAGTATGAAGGGATTGAGAAATTTTAATTTGTTAAATGGAAAATTGTGGATGTAAACACTTTATCGAGAATTTACGAAGAATGATGGAATCCCGATACTATTTTATTTTCGGAATAAGGAAAGTTTCATGGAAGGCATGATATTATGTCTTTGGACAAATTATATGAGAAAATGTATATATGTAGATATATACATTGGTGAATATGTATATATATATATATATACACACATATACTAGATATTTTAATAAAAGAAAAATAATATATATGGCATATATATATTATTTAGTGTGTAGATTTAATAAATAGTATTAACAAAAAAAATGATTAAATGATTAGATGAAATAAAAGGAAATGGAAAAAATAAATAAATAAATGAATAGTAATAATAACAATAAATAAATTAAACAAACAAATATCTATCTACCTATTAATATAACATATATATATATATATATATATATATATGTTAATATAATATATATAATAGGTTGTACGGAATTGGCTTTCTTTGAAAGCCAATTTCGTCTCTGCTAATTGAAAAAAAAAAAAGAAGAACGAAACAAAATCAAACAGAGAGGAGCTAGCAGGGGCGGGAAAACAAACCGAAGGGGAGAAAAGAGAAGAGGGAAGAAAGGAAGAGAAGGGAAGAAGGGTGTTCGGCTGGAGAAGAAGGGAAGAAGAGGAGAAAGAGAAGGGTTGGCCGAGGAAAAAGAAAGAATAGAAGGGAAAAAGAAGGCTGAAGCCAGAAGAAACCGAGAGGAAGAGCTGAAGGAAAGGGCAAACCGAGGCTTCAATTGAAGTGGGCTGAGTTTGAAGCTGAAGCCAGAAACGAGACCGAGGCAGGGGAGATTGAGGATTGAAGCAGGCCGAAGTAGAACAACAAGGATTGGAGTAGATTGAAGGGCTGAAAATGGAGCTGAGTTAGCTGGGTTTCGGTCATGGAAGAAAACAGCGGCTGAACTTGGTAAAGTCGAGATTGAGTGAAGAAGAGAAATAAGGATGATGATGATGGAAGCCTGAAACCGAGAGGCAGGGGGGGGAGAAACGAAAGCAGGGGATTGAAGCAAACCGTGAGGGAGAAAGGCATTGAAGCTGAATTGAGGGAGAAACCGTGGAACAGTCAAAATCGAGACTGAAAAGGGAAGAGGACAGAACAAAATTGAAGAAGGCAGGGGGACCGAATGAAAAGGAGAATGATGGAGAACTGAAAAAAAAAAAGAAAAGAAGGGGAAATTGAAGAAGAAGACAGGAGCTGAAGAGAGGTGGAACCGAGGGGTGGAGAAGACTGCAATTGGGACTGACCGAGGAGCAGGGGAGGCTGACGGGAGGAGGAAGAAGGCCAAAGGAGTTGAGCTGGAACCGAGACAAGTGAAGGGAGCAGAAATAGCTGGGAAACAGCAGCTAACCGAGGGAGAAAGAGAGGAAGAAGAAGAAGCAAACCGAGAAACTAGGCTGGAAGCGAGAGGTTGAGGAAGAAGGGGAAAACAGAAACAGGGCTGGAAAACGTGAAACCCAGGAAGAAAAGCAAGCAAAAAAAAAAAGGAAAGAAAGGAGAGAAAAGAGGTAAAAATATCTAATGAATATATGTATATCTAATTGTACATGTATATATAGGTGATTGTGTATAAGCATGATGTGGTAAAGTATATATATGTATATACATGTATATATATTCATTATAAATGTAGATAAATGGGTGGTAGATACAAGCATGGTAGTTATAGATTAAATTAGACAAAAATGGAATGATGAGAAGTAGGCAAAGAAATATATATTTGTGATATTGAATAATGGAGACAAGTGATAATATGTATATGTATTTATGTGGATAAAAATATATATATATATATTTGGGTATATACATATAGGTGTGTATAATAAAAGGGTATGTTAGTATATGTACATATATTTGACAAATGAATAAGGAAAGCCAATGATAAAATAATTATGAGCATATACTTAGGTGTATATACATATAGGAGTATATGAAAAATGTGTATATACTTGGGTGTATATACAAATGATTGTATAAAATAAATGTGTTTTAGTATATGTACAAACAAGGACATATATATATATATGTGATAAGAAAAAAAATAAAAGACAGTAATATATATATATAGGAGTGTATATATATATATGTATATATATATTAGATGCATATACATATGGGTGTATATAGGATGAATTTGTGCTAGTATATATATATACAAAGAATGTATATATGAGATAGGAAAAGAGTGAAAACAAATAAATATATATATATATATTTATATATATATATATATATATATATATATATATATATTTATACATATGGGAGTGTATATATATGTATTTATGTGTACATACATGTAGAGGTATATAATAAGGTGTATGTCAATAATTGTACATACAAAATAATATGTGGCAAGGGAAAATATTTAAACGTGCGTGTTGACTTAAGTACGTACAATAATACATATACACGCAATAGTAACAATAGGTTACGATTTTAACGTAATTCAGACAATTCGCCCGAATAGGGTACTAAGTGTACGATTTCGGTGTAGGTGATCGTAAAAGGATTTAAGGAAGGTACTAAGAGTCGTCACCACTCGAGCACGGAGATTTCGATAGATCGAGGTAAGGGGATATAATTTAAAACGGTAATAGTTAATTACCGAAACTTGATAAAGAAACCTTGCAAAGACATGAAGTATGATTTTCATGCATGTTTCTAAATTATATTTCTGATCAAGACTATGCTCTCTGTGTTTATGTTTTTGAATAATTGTATATAACTGAATTTGATTTCTGAATATGAGCATGTCTTTTAAAATGATTTTTCGAATAAGATGAATTTATTTCGATATTTTCGTATATGAAAACTGTAGTTGTTATGAGACTAAGAGCCATTTATGTTGCATGTTTACGTTTGTCAACTTCGCCTGTGTGGCGTCTGACTCGCCTGTGTGGCGTTTGAACTCGCCTGTGTGGCGCTTGTATTTCGCCTGTGTGGCGTCTGACTCGCCTGTGTGGCGTTTGAACTCGCCTGTGTGGCGCTTGTATTTCGCCTGTGTGGCGTCTGACTCGCCTGTGTGGCGTTTGAACTCGCCTGTGTGGCGCTTGTATTTCGCCTGTGTGGCGTCTGACTCGCCTGTGTGGCGTTTGAACTCGCCTGTGTGGCGCTTGTATTTCGCCTGTGTGGCGCATGGAGTTGTAGGACTGGTTAGCAGTGGGAGCGGGGCCCAGAGGGGTCTGGCGTGCTCCGGGGCCAGGTCGCCTGTAATTCACCTTCGTGGTGCCTGTAATTCGCCTTCGTGGCGCCTGTATTTCGCCTGTGTGGCGCTTGGAGTTGTAAGACTGGCTAGCAGTGGGAGCGGGGCCCAGAGGGGTCTGGCGTGCTCCGGGGCTAGGTCGCCTGTATTTCGCCTGTGTGGCGCCTGTATTTCGCCTGTGTGGCACCTGTATTTCGCCTTTGTGGCGCCTGTATTTCGCCTTCGTGGCGTCTGAAATTACCCTTGGGTCCTGAACTCCCTCTACGGAGGATGATCGGGTTATTTTGCCGCGTGATAAATTGGTTATTGCCGCGTGATAAATTCGTTATTGTCACATGATAATTATATGGCCGATGTAGTCTCAATTTGAAAATTTAAATTCTGTTTTCAAAACCGGATTTGTAGTACGTGATTTGATATGTATTCCTGTTTGGAATTCTGAATGTACGACCAGTTTTACGTAATATCTGTTAAGTTCAAATATCTAGAGATTTACGTTTTGAATATCGATGTTTCTAATTTTCCTTAATCTTTGAATATTATTATCAGTTCAGAAAGTATCATCATACGCATTATCATGTTTTATACATATTTAAATTGCTAGAATCGTTATAAATACATCTTCTTACTGGGCTTTTTCCCGAAAGCTCACCCCTCTACCTCTCAGATTACTTGCAGTGATCCGTAGGCGTTACCTGCTGCGGACACGATGTAGGCTGGTGGGGAGAGCCCCTTAGGCCACTTTTTGTACATGCAGAAAGGTATACATTTACATTCCTGTCCAGACATAATTGTATGCACAGACATATATTGAAAATATCAGTTGGGATGTAATTTTGTAAGGAACGATGTAAACATTACTACTTTGGTATAATGTTTTGAGATGACTAGTATTAAATTGAAATGGATGTGTTGAGTGGTAAAGATGAACTTGGAAAGTATGCTTGGTAGTGGTGGATATATAGGATTGCCAAAAAAAAACAATTGATTTGCAGGTGGGTAGGCTCATATATAAGCCGTTGTGCTGCCGAAATTTTTATCGGCCACATAAGCTAAAATATAGAAATTAATTAAAATCACGAGTAAAGTATTAGGAAAAGTGTTTTGACACTGCACAGGAATACAACCTAAGTGAATAAGGGAATAAGTGGGTAAAGTAAATTCAAAAAAAAATTTCTCCGACTTTCAAGGGTCAAGGGTCGTTACAGTTTTAAGTGGTATCAGAGCGAAGGTTGTCTAGTACTGTCAGTGTCGAAAATAAGGATTAAATTACATCCCAATGTCTGTGCTTATCTGGTAGTAGGTGATGTATACCTAATAACTTTAAGATTCGATCTTTGGAATTACGCGCAGGTATTAGATCACTGCACGATGAGTGGGAGACGCGGATGTACTCGGAGGCAGGCTCAGCCACCTCCACCTCCTCCACCCGAGCTAGAGAGTCCTCGTACTCGTATGGCTCAGTTTGAGCAGCGATTGGAGCAGTGCCTCGAGCAAAGTTTGGAGTCGATAGCTGCCATGGTTGCTCAACACCTAGGGGCAAATGTTTCTGATTCTGCTGGCACGGCACCAGTTCCTACTCCGGTGCAGACTCCTCCGCAAGCACCGCCACCTCCTCCTCCACCAGTTCCTCCAGTACCTTTGGCGCCTCAACCTCCTGTACAGGCCTGAAGGGATGAGAGAAATATCGGTAGGATGAGAGATTTTCTGAAGATGAGGCCTCGAGCATTTAAGGGGATTAAGAATCCGGTAGAGGCCGAAGAGTGGCTGGTGAGCCTTGGGAAGATCTTCGACTTTTTGGGGTGTTCTGATGTTGAGAAGGTCTCTATGGCCACTTACATGCTGCAGGGCCAAGCAGAGTATTGGTGGGGATCCACCAAGGTCCTTCTGACTGCTCAGCATTCGGTGATTAGTTGGGATGCTTTCTCCACAGCCTTTAGGAAGCAGTATGTTCCACTAGCTGCCCAGCAGAAGTTGAGGATGGATTTTCTAAGTTTGGTACAGGGCAGTATGACCGTAGATGAGTACGAGAGTAAATTCACCATGCTGATGAGGTATGATCCAGAGACGTTCCAGAATGAAGAGCGTCGGACTGAGAGGTTCTTAGTAGGGTTAAGGCCAGCTATCAGAGACCGTCTTTTGGGGCTATGGATTACGAAATTTCAAGATGCTTTGGGTAGAGCACAGATGGTCGAGAGGGGCCTCAATGTCACCCAGACGGAGTATGGTTTTAAGGGAAGGACCAGAGATGATCGTGTACAGATGGAGTTAGCAAGAAGGGATTTTAGGAGGGGCCAACCTAAAAGGCAGAGAACAGATGAGTCTCGGGCTAGGATTAATAGGCCCATGGCTCCTATAGCTACCACACAGACTACCAGAGGCTTCCAGCAGTACGAGAGATTGTGCCCTAGTTGTGGTAATTTCCATAGTGGTGTGTGTCACTGGTCCTCAGGGAGCTATTTTAGGTGTGGACAGAGGGGACACCGGATTAAAGATTGCCCACTGAAGAAGGTTCCATCGTCCCCAGTGCTACCACGACAACTTGATAGGTAAGCTCCCTAGAGACAAGTCCCACAGAGACATTCTACCGCAGCAGAGAAAGCCAAGAAACCTGTCACTCATGGAAGAACCTTTGCCTATGACTGATGTGGTGTGTAAGAATTGTGAAATCAAGGTAGGAGATAAGATCATATTAGCAGATCTAATTTGGTTGAGCATATATGGCTTTGATATAATTTTGGGTATGGATTGGCTAGCCACCAACCGTGTAAGTTTAGATTGCTACTCTAAGACTGTAATCTTCTCCTTACCTAGTAAGTTTGATGTAAGCCTTGCAGTTAAGGAATATATTTTTTATGATTTTGTCTATTGATGAAAAATCTTGAATATACGAGCCATATTGGAATGAGAAATGTATGTAAGGTACGAATATCTCTGGTATGTGAAATGATTCGGATCAAGGGATATAAATTAAGAATAAGTTCTCATTTAGGATAAATGAGAAATTGCGGTAAGTTTGGTGTCTCAAACGATGATGCCCTAAGGCAAAGGATCTTAAAAAAATTTCATTATTCTCGGTACACCATGTACTCGGGAAGCACTAAAGTGTACCATGATTTACGAAAGGTATATTGGTTGGTCGGTATGAAAAGAATGTAGTTGAGTTGTGGCCAAGTATTTGATTTGCTAACAGATTAAGATCGAGCACCAAAGACCAGCGGGGATTACTTAAGATTTTTTTTCCCAGTGCCTACTTGGAAATGATTGTACATTACTATGGATTTCATAATAGGATTACCAAGAACCCGAAAGGGGCATGATACAATCTGGGTGATCGTAGACAGATTGATTAAGAGTACCCACGTCTATTTTGATGGACCCGAATGAATTTGGAGGACCAAATTCTTTTAAGGTGGGGAGAATGTAAACCCCACAAATTTTCTACGTTTAATTAGATTATAAAAAAATGAAAATATTATATTTTAATGGAAGTGTGGATGTTCGTTGTAGGGCTCGAGAATATAGGAGCCGAGAAGCACGTGAAGGACCGAGAACTTGAAGATACAAGAAGTGATAAAGCGAATGCAAGTATGAAGGGATTTAGAAATTTTAATTTGTTAAATGGAAAATTGTGGATGTAAACACTTTATCGAGAATTTACGAAGAATGATGGAATCCCGATACTATTTTATTTTCGGAATAAGGAAAGTTTCATGGAAGGCATGATATTATGTCTTTGGACAAATTATATGAGAAAATGTATATATGTAGATATATACATTGGTGAATATGTATATATATATATATACACACATATACTAGATATTTTAATAAAAGAAAAATAATATATATGGCATATATATATTATTTAGTGTGTAGATTTAATAAATAGTATTAACAAAAAAAATGATTAAATGATTAGATGAAATAAAAGGAAATGGAAAAAATAAATAAATAAATGAATAGTAATAATAACAATAAATAAACTAAACAAACAAATATCTATCTACCTATTAATATAACATATATATATATATGTTAATATAATATATATATATATATATTAATATAATATATATAATAGGTTGTACGGAATTGGCTTTCTTTGAAAGCCAATTTCGTCTCTGCTAATTGAAAAAAAAAAAGAAGGACGAAACAAAATCAAACAGAGAGGAGCTAGCAGGGGCGGGAAAACAAACCGAAGGGGAGAAAAGAGAAGAGGGAAGAAAGGAAGAGAAGGGAAGAAGGGTGTTCGGCTGGAGAAGAAGGGAAGAAGAGGAGAAAGAGAAGGGTTGGCCGAGGAAAAAGAAAGAATAGAAGGGAAAAAGAAGGCTGAAGCCAGAAGAAACCGAGAGGAAGAGCTGAAGGAAAGGACAAACCGAGGCTTCAATTGAAGTGGGCTGAGTTTGAAGCTGAAGCCAGAAACGAGACCGAGGCAGGGGAGATTGAGGATTGAAGCAGGCCGAAGTAGAACAACAAGGATTGGAGTAGATTGAAGGGCTGAGAAGGCAGGGGGACCGAATGAAAAGGAGAATGATGGAGAACTGAAAAAAAAAAAGAAAAGAAGGGGAAATTGAAGAAGAAGACAGGAGCTGAAGAGAGGTGGAACCGAGGGGTGGAGAAGACTGCAATTGGGACTGACCGAGGAGCAGGGGAGGCTGACGGGAGGAGGAAGAAGGCCAAAGGAGTTGAGCTGGAACCGAGACAAGTGAAGGGAGCAGAAATAGCTGGGAAACAGCAGCTAACCGAGGGAGAAAGAGAGGAAGAAGAAGAAGCAAACCAAGAAACTAGGCTGGAAGCGAGAGGTTGAGGAAGAAGGGGAAAACAGAAACAGGGCTGGAAAACGTGAAACCCAGGAAGAAAAGCAAGCAAAAAAAAAAAAGGAAGAAAGGAGAGAAAAGAGGTAAAAATATCTAATGTATATATGTATATCTAATTGTACATGTATATATAGGTGATTGTGTATAAGCATGATGAGGTAAAGTATATATATGTATATACATGTATGTATATTCATTGTAAATGTAGATAAATGGGTGGTAGATACAAGCATGTTAGTTATAGATTAAATTAGACAAAAATGGAATGATGAGAAGTAGGCAAAGAAATATATATTTGTGATATTGAATAATGGAGACAAGTGATAATATGTATATGTATTTATGTGGATAAAAATATATATATATATATATTTGGGTATATACATATAGGTGTGTATAATAAAAGGGTATGTTAGTATATGTACATATATTTGACAAATGAATAAGGAAAGCCAATGATAAAATAATTATGAGCATATACTTAGGTGTATATACATATAGGAGTATATGAAAAATGTGTATATACTTGGGTGTATATACAAATGATTGTATAAAATAAATGTGTTTTAGTATATGTACAAACAAGGACATATATATATATATATGTGATAAGAAAAAAAATAAAAGACAGTAATATATATATATAGGAGTGTATATATATATATGAATATATATATTAGAAGCATATACATATGGGTGTATATAGGATGAATTTGTGCTAGTATATATATATACAAAGAATGTATATATGAGATAGGAAAAGAGTGAAAACAAATAAATATATATATATATATATATATATATATATATATATATATACATATGGGAGTGTATATATATGTATTTATGTGTACATACATGTAGAGGTATATAATAAGGTGTATGTCAATAATTGTACATACAAAATAATATGTGGTAAGGGAAAATATTTAAACGTGCGTGTTGACTTAAGTACGTACAATAATACATATACACGCAATAGTAACAATAGGTTACGATTTTAACGTAATTCAGACAATTCGCCCGAATAGGGTACTAAGTGTACGATTTCGGTGTAGGTGATCGTAAAAGGATTTAAGGAAGGTACTAAGAGTCGTCACCACTCGAGCACGGAGATTTCGATAGATCGAGGTAAGGGGATATAATTTAAAACGGTAATAGTTAATTACCGAAACTTGATAAAGAAACCTTGCAAAGACATGAAGTATGATTTTCATGCATGTTTCTAAATTATATTTCTGATCAAGACTATGCTCTCTGTGTTTATGTTTTTGAATAATTGTATATAACTGAATTTGATTTCGGAATATGAGCATGTCTTTTAAAATGATTTTTCGAATAAGATGAATTTATTTCGATATTTTCGTATATGAAAACTGTAGTTGTTATGAGACTAAGAGCCATTTATGTTGCATGTTTACGTTTGTCAACTTCGCCTGTGTGGCGTCTGACTCGCCTGTGTGGCGTTTGAACTCGCCTGTGTGGCGTCTGACTCGCCTGTGTTGCGTTTGAACTCGCCTGTGTGGCGCTTGTATTTCGCCTGTGTGGCGTCTGACTCGCCTGTGTGGCGTTTGAACTCGCCTGTGTGGCGCTTGTATTTCGCCTGTGTGGCGCATGGAGTTGTAGGACTGGTTAGCAGTGGGAGCGGGGCCCAGAGGGGTCTGGCGTGCTCCGGGGCCAGGTCGCCTGTAATTCACCTTCGTGGTGCCTGTAATTCGCCTTCGTGGCGCCTGTATTTCGCCTGTGTGGCGCTTGGAGTTGTAAGACTGGCTAGCAGTGGGAGCGGGGCCCAGAGGGGTCTGGCGTGCTCCGGGGCTAGGTCGCCTGTATTTCGCCTGTGTGGCGCCTGTATTTCGCCTGTGTGGCACCTGTATTTCGCCTTTGTGGCGCCTGTATTTCGCCTTCGTGGCGTCTGAAATTACCCTTGGGTCCTGAACTCCCTCTACGGAGGATGATCGGGTTATTTTGCCGCGTGATAAATTGGTTATTGCCGCGTGATAAATTCGTTATTGTCACATGATAATTATATGGCCGATGTAGTCTCAATTTGAAAATTTAAATTCTGTTTTCAAAACCGGATTTGTAGTACGTGATTTGATATGTATTCCTGTTTGGAATTCTGAATGTACGACCAGTTTTACGTAATATCTGTTAAGTTCAAATATCTAGAGATTTACGTTTTGAATATCGATGTTTCTAATTTTCCTTAATCTTTGAATATTATTATCAGTTCAGAAAGTATCATCATACGCATTATCATGTTTTATACATATTTAAATTGCTAGAATCGTTATAAATACATCTTCTTACTGGGCTTTTTCCCGAAAGCTCACCCCTCTACCTCTCAGATTACTTGCAGTGATCCGTAGGCGTTACCTGCTGCGGACACGATGTAGGCTGGTGGGGAGAGCCCCTTAGGCCACTTTTTGTACATGCAGAAAGGTATACATTTACATTCCTGTACCAGACATAATTGTATGCACAGACATATATTGAAAATATCAGTTGGGATGTAATTTTGTAAGGAACGATGTAAACATTACTACTTTGGTATAATGTTTTGAGATGACTAGTATTAAATTGAAATGGATGTGTTGAGTGGTAAAGATGAACTTGGAAAGTATGCTTGGTAGTGGTGGATATATAGGATTGCCAAAAAAAAACAATTGATTTGCAGGTGGGTAGGCTCATATATAAGCCGTTGTGCTGCCGAAATTTTTATCGGCCACATAAGCTAAAATATAGAAATTAATTAAAATCACGAGTAAAGTATTAGGAAAAGTGTTTTGACACTGCACAGGAATACAACCTAAGTGAATAAGGGAATAAGTGGGTAAAGTAAATTCAAAAAAAAATTTCTCCGATTTTCAAGGGTCAAGGGTCGTTACAATAAGACTCCCTACTACTGAGGCATAAGGAATCTTTTGCACCTCTTTCTTTTCAATCTCATTTCTTTGGCATTGAAGCAAACTAAATTTTTCACCTTTAGCAATGAGTGTATTTCTTGATGCACAATTCTTCTTGTCAAATCTGCTAAGCACATTATCGATATATGCCTTTTGTGATAAGCCAAGTATTCCACGAGAACGATCTCGATGGATCTGTATGCCCAACACAAAAGATGTATCCCCAAGATCTTTCATTTTAAAATTACTTGACAGAAATCTCTTGGTTTCATACAACAAGCCTATATCACTACTTGCTAGCAAAATATCAACATAAAGTGCCAGAAGAATAAACTTACTCCCACTGATCTTGTGATAAATACATTGATCAACAGTGTTCTCTTTAAAACTAAATGAGGTAATCACTTGATCAAATTTTTGGTACCATTGACGGGATGCTTGCTTTAAACCATAGATGGATTTCTTTAATTTGCATACCAGATGTTTCGAATTATCAGACACGAAATTTTCTAGTTGCACCATATAAATTGTTTCTTCAATGTCTCCATTGAGAAATGCTGTTTTTACATCCATTTGATGTAACTCTAAATTATAATGAGGTACAAGTGTCATAATGATTCTAAAAGAGTCTTTCGATGAAAATGGAGAGACAGTCTATTTATAACCAATGCCTTCCTTTTGAGTGAAACATTTGGCGACTAGACGTACTTTATATCTTTCTATATTGCCTTTTGAATCTCGTTTGGTTTTGAAAATCCATTTACAACCAATCGATTTTGCTCTTTTAGGTAATTCGACAAGATCCCAAACGTCATTATCCTCCATTGATTTCATCTCATCTTTCATGGCCTCTATCCAATGTTGGGAGTGAACACTTTGTTTGGCTTCAGTGAAAGATGTTGGATCATCTTTCATTCCCATATCAAACTCATGTTCTTGGAGATAAACGATGTAATCATCTAGAATCGCTAATCTCCTATCCCTAGAGGATCTTCTTAATGGCACTTCCAATTGAGGTTGTTGTTGCTCCTCTAATTGAAAAGGAGCTTGCTCTTCAATATAAGTAAGAGGTAACATAGGAGTATCTTGATAATCTGTATTTGTATCTTGAACAATGCCAAACATAATTGCCTGATCATTTTCAATTGCAATTGTAGGAACAGTGACATGTTCTTCTTCAAAAACAAGATCTTTGGGCTTAACACTCTCACTTATATTCAACATCCTCAATGAACTTAGCATTTCCTGTATCGAAAAAGGATTTACTTGAGGGATCATAAAACTTGAAACCCCTTGATCTTTTTGAGTATCCAACAAAGTAGCAGCTTACTGTTCTTGAGTTCAATTTCCTTTCGTTAGGCTTGTATGGCCTAGCTTCAGCTGGATAACCCCAAACATGCAAGTGCCTTATACTAGGCTTCTTTCTTGTCCATAACTCATATGGGGTTTTAGCTACTGCTTTGCTTGGAACTCGATTAAGGATATACACTGCAGTATTTAAAGCTTCTCCCCAAAGTGACTTTGGTAAAGAAGAATGATTTATCATACTTCTCACTATATCCTTTAGGGTCCGATTTCCCCTTTCAGTTACACCATTTTGACTTGGAGTCCCTGGCATGGTGTATTAAGGAACGATCCCACATTCTGCTAAATACCTTGCAAAGGGTCCTGAACGTTGTTCACCCGATCTGTCATATCTACCATAGTATTCACTACCACGGTCAGATTTAACGGCTTTAATTTTTCTACCGAGTTGATTTTCAACTTCAGCTTTATAGTTCTTGAAAACATCCAACGACTGAGACTTCTCATGAATTAAGTATAGGTACCCATAGCGAGAATAATCGTCTATGAAAGTAATAAAATATTGTTGACCATTCCAAGAAGCCGTAGGAAATGGACCACATATATCAGTATGAATTAATTTCAAGACGTTTGAACTCCTTTTGGCACCTATTTTCTTGATATTTGTTTGTTTTCCCTTAATACACTCAATACAGATTTTGAAATCTGAAAAATCAAGGGAATCAAGAATTCCTTCTGACACAAGTCTCCATATTCTTTGTTCAGAAATATGCCATAAATGCTTGTGTCGTAACATAGAAGAATTCTCATTATTTAATTTGCACTTTGTACCATAATTATTTATATGTAAGCATTCATTAACATATGAGGCATGTAGGTCCAATTTATATAAATTGTCAACTAAAGAACCGGTACCAACAAGATTTGAATACTAAAAGAGACTAAATTTTTCATTTCCAAATGAACAAGAATAACCCAATTTGTCCAAATTAGAAACAGAAATCAAATTTCGCCTAAATGATGGTGCATAAAAAGTCTTGTCCAAATATAAATAATAATCAGATTCTAACTTTAATCTGAATAGACCAATAGCCTCAACGGGAGCTTTCTCACCATTTTCCACATAGATGAAACGTTTATCATCAGTTGGTTTTTTGCTCCTTAAACAGCCCTGCATTGTCACACTTATGTGAGTAGTTGCACTTGTATCTATCCACCAAGTGTGATTGGGTACTAAAGCCAAATTAACTTCAGAACAAACAAAGTTGAGAAGTTTACTCCTTTTGGCAAGCCATTTTTCGTACTTGAAATAATCATTCTTCACATGTCCATCCTTACGGAAAACGAAACAAGTGATCACCTTATCCTGTTTTTGCTGCCCCTTAGTCTGTGAAGTTCCAATGTTGTAGTGCCTTTTCCTGTATTGTTCATTTTCCTTTTCTTGTTGGCAACATTACCATTGGAAGAAAATGTTAATTGAGCACTTTATATCTTATCTTGTTTCAGTCTCTCTTCCTCTTGCACACATTGAGCAATGAGCTCGTTAAGAGTCCATTTCTCCTTTTAAATATTGTAACTTATCTCAAAGGGATTAAATTGTGGAGGAAGAGTTTCAAGATCAGGTGCACGAGTATGTCTTAAAACAACTCTAACTTTAGTGCCCTTAATCTTGTAACAAGATTAGACATTTTCATAATGTATTCCCTTATGTTTCCTTTGCCATTATACTGCATTGAAGCAAGTTTAGTCAAAATAGTAATTGTTTCGACCTTTTCATTTGCAGCAAACCTGTCTGCAATCTGCTTAAGGAACCTTTTAACATTTTCTTCCTCAGGTATTGTGCCCCTAATAGCATCCGAAATTGAGTGTTTCGTGATCATCAAACTCATGTGATTTGAACGCTCTCATTTTTCATAAAGTTTCATTTCCGTAGCTAAACTATTATCAATAGGGGCGAAAGGTTGTTCTAACCTGATTGCATAGTCCAGATCCATACTCCCAAGCACAATTGTTACATGCTCCTTCCATTTCTCAAAGTTAGTGTCATTAAGCACTAGAATGTTATTCAAATTGGCAGATATGAAAGAAACATTTACTGTAAGCAGAAAACATTAATCAGCTCACAACCAAATAATTTTGGGCCATATAAGATACCAAGCACAACATTGACATTTTGTTTTTGGACAGAAATATCAATTTGTAAGTGGTACTCTTAAATTTTATTAGTAAATATTGATAACAAAATCCTGCCAATAATATGTCTTTCTTTGGACCGACATATTACATGCATGGAAAAAAATTTATCACATATTTACTACCTTATGTGTTAATAATTCGGTACAAAAATAATCTTTATTTGAGCCGATTATTTTCCGCATGAATTAAAAACATTATCATATAAATTTCTTAATGACAACCTTATTTTTCAAAATAAATAAATTAATTAAAAGAGGTCACTTTTGTGACATTTTTTATCAATTTAATTTATTTTGAAACTTTATTTTTCATAAAATATGCACATGTTTGTAGGTGAGAGTACATAAATTTATTGACAATTTCAGTGAGAATACATATTGCCAATCAACTTAGAACATTATAAAACATATCACCATGAAGCAAAACAAGAATAATCATTTGCATAACATATAACTTTAATTCAAATAATGTGAAATATTAAATAATAAATATTTAACGATTCCAAAAAAATTTAAAAAAATCACCAAAAATTTTAAAATTAAATTTTATTCAAGACTGAAAAAAACGGTGGCCGCCCGACCACCGGATGGGGGCGCGTGTACCACACACGCCACCCTCGGTGCGTGGGGGAGATCCCTTTCGGGATCTCCAAGCTTCTTCTTCATCCAGCCGAGTCGAGTTGACCCAGCTGGACCCAGAGAACGGGTCTGCTCTGTAATTTTTTTATTTTTTAATATTTTCGGACTTCTTTTCATCCAATTAACTGTACATAATTGAAATTAAATGTGTATTATACAATGCCCATGCAAAAATAGGATGAAAATATAAAAAAATTTGAACAAATCAAGCCAATGAGGATCAAACAATCCCACAATTAAAACTCAATCTTTATATTCTTGGTTTTCTTTCAACCAAAAAAAAATATTTAATTTTTAATGATTAAACATGAATTGTCTTTTGATACCACTTGTAGGAAAATTATAATTACATAATATTTATAACCAGGATCTCATGTTCAATCATCAAGAAAATTAGAATACAGAAGCATACCTGGATCCATTGAAATTGATTGATTGAGTTAGCAGTCTTCCAATCTAAACTTTTACTTTATGAAAGAAAACCCTAACTCACTTATAGATGAGATATAAGAATGAGAAAAATTGCGTTTAGACTGAGGACCATAACCTATTTATAACTGAAGTATATTTTATTCCATTTTGGTCTATCATTTAAATAGAATAAAATATCAGGTCTCTACACATTGTAAAACTCATACTAATTGAGATGCACTCAAGGCCAATAAATTTATTTGATCACTTTTAAGTGGATTAAAACAAATTAGATAGTTTGTAATGTACAATAAATTAATATATGTAGACTCATACAAATCATTTGGCAACACCAAATTCTGTCTGATCATTCCAAATGCATATTGCTTTGAACGCCCAACTACTGCCAGTAAGCCAGGTAAGTCTCAATATTATGAACCACTTGTACCCAAGAACAGCGGCTATTGCACACTTACTGGTTGCATCAGTATTTCTACTCATAAATAAATTGGATTTGGCTAAACTTACTTGTTGACCAGAAGCCCTTTCGTAACAAGTCAGAATCTCTTTAATCTTATTGCATTCTTGTAAAGTAGACTTGAAGAACGGAATTGAATCATCCGCAAAGAACAAGGAATTTATAGCAGGTGCTAGACGCCAAACCTTGAGGCCACTAACACAGCCTTGTGACTGAGCTACCTGTAAAGCCATAGATAAACCTTCTGCACACAGTATAAACAAATATGGAGAGAGAGGGTCTCCCTGGCGGAGCCCTCGTTGAGGCTGGAGATGACCGAACTAACTCCCATTAAGGGTTATAGAGAAGGAGACAGAGGCTCTTAGTTGACAAATTTCACAAACGTTTAATTTATAATTGAATCAAAGAAAAAATTATATCCTTAACTAAAAAATAATCCAAAAATTAGATTTTAAATTATGTATTTAGCCTAAAATTCAACAAAATTTTCATCAAAATAATCACCTATATCCATGTGAATATTTGCGGAAAAAATGGGTTGGACTTTTTGATCTAGGCCCAATTGTTCATTTTGATTCGGTGAGTTTTGACAATGTACCCATTCCTCCTAGCAAGTTACAATATCCTATCCGAAGTCTCAACATGACAGCAGTATCTCTTTTGCTCTGACGACAGGTTTTTGAGCTTGTAATTTTACATGTTTTACTGGTACTCCTTGCATTTTTGTTTTTCCTTCATGCTTTTGGATTGGATAGGTAATGAAAGTTCTGGTCTTTGTATCTTGAAGAAATGGCAATTCCGTTATCAACCACAATAGTCAAGCTGAGCCCCAAGCTACGATACAACACCACAAGAACAATACAGGAAAACCCAGAAACAACACTTTGTTTCTTCCCTGGTAACTTGCTTTGCTAATTGTTAAATCCGTAATCTTTTCCTTGCTTTCTTCTACTTTCATATACATAGTATAAAGTCCAATTTGAAAAAACACAACTTTTACAGGATTGGATGACAAGAAAAACAAACAAAGTCGAGTTTCAACTATTAGTTTAGCAGTAAAGAACCAATCTTTTCATCAAACAACAGAGAAAATTCATAGTAAAATCACGCGTAGGAGAGGAAAGAATCCGGTTTTGAGTGAGGGAAGAGACGAGGATGAGAATTATGGGGCTGTTTGCCCTGGTTGTGGAGTTTTTATGCAAGATAAAGATCCAAATCTTCCGGGATACTATCAGAAGAGGAAGGTTATTGACAGGAAAGTAGTAGAGAATGAGGATGGAGATGGCATTGCGGAGTATCTTGAGGATGAATTTGAAGGGTTGGATGATGATGTTGAAGAAGAAGAGAATTTTGTGGCTGACATTGAGGGAAATTTCGAGGGAAATGATGTAGAAAAAGATAATTTAGGAGAGTTTGATGAGTTTGATTGGGATTCTGATGAATGGGAAGCTAAGTTTATAAAAGGAGAAGATGGTTCAGAGTTTGATGGTTTTGCACCAGCGAGTGTTGGGTATGGTAATATCACAGAAGAGATTATGGAGAAGGGTAAAAGGAAGAGATTGTCGAAAGCTGAAAGGAAGAGGATGGCTAAGGAAGCAAAGAAGGGGAAAGAGGAGGTTACCGTGTGTGCTCGATGCCATTCTTTGAGTAATTATGGGCAGGTGAAGAACCAATCTGTTGAAAACTTGATACCAGATTTTGATTTTGATAGATTAATTGCAACTAGGTTGATAAAGCCTACTGGGAATGCTGGTGCTACTGTTGTTGTTATGGTTGTTGATTGTGTTGATTTCGATGGTTCCTTCCCAAAACGGGCTGCAAAGTCATTGTTCAAGTTGTTGGAAGAAGCCCAAAATAACTCTACACTTTCCAAAAAGTTGCCAAAACTTGTTCTTGTGGCTACGAAAGTTGATCTTCTGCCCTCACAAATCTCACCTACTAGGTTAGATAGATGGGTTAGGCACCGAGCTAAGGCTGGAGGGGCGCCCAAGCTTAATGGGGTATATTTGGTTAGTTCCCGTAAGGATTTGGGGTTAAAGAATTTGTTGGCATTCATAAAGGAACAAGCAGGTCCTCGAGGAAATGTGTGGGTTATTGGGGCTCAAAATGCAGGGAAGTCTACTCTAATTAATGCACTTGCAAAGAAGGAGAAGGCAAATATAACAAGGCTTACAGAAGCTCCTGTTCCAGGGACAACTCTTGGGATTTTGCGAATTGGGGGGATTTTGTCTGCCAAAGCAAAGATGTATGACACTCCAGGGCTCCTACATCCATATTTAATGTCTATGAGATTAAATAGAGATGAGCAGAAGATGGTTGAAATACGAAAGGAGCTAAAACCTCGGACATATAGAGTGAAGGCAAGTTTCCTCCAACTATCACCTCTGTGCACATTTACACCCATTTTCTCATGATTTTTCGATTGCTGTGAAGGTATAATATTTGATTAAAATATAGGAGCCCTGTGCTTTAAACAAAATGAAGTAATGAGAGTGAAAACAGATTGTTGAATGTTATTTGTTGGCTATGAGTCATGTTAGTATATATATTGTACGTGAAGCATATAATGCATCGAATGAGTTCATATCATTGATCAATATTTTTTTTTTTTGCTGTATTTCATTCTTGTTCTCCTCTGTATCTTCTTCTAACTTCAATTAGTTGGTATCTGTATCTTTATCTTTAATTGTGCTTTGTTTATAGTAACAAGAATAACAGTCTCTTTGCACCACATGATGCCAGCTATGGATGGACTATGCTGCACCATTCTGTATTAAGATTAATAAAAGCAAGGTTTTTTTTTTCAATTAGCATCTCATCCCTAGTGTCTTTTTTGGTCTCCCCTCCCCTTCTTTTTCAAAAGGGCATTCTCCAATAAATCATATCTTCTTATGACAGCATTTGCTGATCATTCTCTTCACATGTCCAAAGAACTGAAATATATCTCCAACTGTTCTCATTTGGCATACCTTTATTTTCCAAATGAGGTCATTTCTAACTCTGTTGTGCTGGTTTACAACACAATGAAATTAGTTTTATAAGGTTGGTACTGTAATCTGTTTGAGAGGGCCAAATCACGTCTTCTGATGAGGGCATTTGTCAACATTTGCTTCAGATGTCCGAACACCTGAAATGCTCCATTCTCCCTCATTTGGCTATTTCAAACTTTCTATCATGCCTGTTTACATCATGATGAAGCTACCTTTTAATATGGACATTGCAATCTTTTTGAGGAGCCAAATCCGGTACCAGCGTATATGTCACTTCATGGTCAGTGATGATCAGTTCATCTTTTGATTTACAGACTCATAAGAGAATGAAGCCAGGGAAAGGCCAAATCTAGATAGTAATAATAAGCTGTACAGTTCTTGTCCTTACACTTTGGTCAGTTGCACCTAAGCCCCCTTAGCTGAACAGTTTGTCAACCTATACTGTTTTCCTCTGTTATCTTAGCTTCACTTGACTTTTGTCTACAATAATGAAATTTCTACACATTTTTTTTGTCTCAAGATTTAAAATTTCAAAGCAGTGATGCAACTTATTAGGGACATTGTCAAGTCTAATACTTCAGATTTTGTAAAATTTGCAGGTGGGGCAGGCTGTTCATGTTGGTGGCTTGATGAGACTAGATCTTAATCATGCTTCAGTGGAGACAATTTATGTTACAGTTTGTGTATCACCAAATGTTTCTCTACACTTGGGGAAGGTAGAAAATGCTGTTGAAATATGGAAGAACCATGTTGGTGTCAGATTGCAGGTAAACATTGTTTGCAAAAATCTTTGCACAAAAATTGTTGTTTGCTTATTTTCATTCTCTTCGGTATCTACTGTTATGCTAATTTGAGGATCACAAACCTTTCATTTGATGATTGTTCTCACTTTTTCGGTTGCATTGACTTTGATGCTGCATTTACTGCTGCTTATGGACCCTTCTAAATCAATAGACTCTTAAATTGTTTTTGGGAGATCAATTCATTCTATATGGTGTTTAAAGAATTAGACCCAGTATCATCATAAAATGGAAGTAGAAGAATACTGATAAGGAAATTATTGTCTTCATTTTCACTTGAAGTGATCTTTATTTTTGTTGCATCATTTGTTTCAAAATCTCTTCCATGTCACTACGTGGAAAGAATGGGGGAAAATATTTTGCAACTTGGATGGGATTAATGATCTTTTAATGAATTCTTCTTTTTATCACTAAATAGAAATAAAAAGATTGCAGTATGAGATCACCGATAAACTTGTACTTGGTTTAAGCAGGAAATTTTTGCCCTTCAAATGAAAATATATTGCTATGGAGATGATGTTATCCTTTTCAACTACATTTGTCTTACAACTACAGTTATGGTGTAAAGAATGAAAAAACCCTAATATAACTGCATTTACTTCTTCAGCCACCCAACGGTGAAGACCGAACTTCTGAAATTGGTAAATGGGAAGAGAGGGAAATTAAAGTGTCTGGAAGTAGTTGGGACGTGAACAGCATTGACATTGCTGCTGCTGGCTTAGGTTGGTTCTCCCTGGGTCTCAAGGGTGAAGCAACATTGGCATTATGGACATATGATGGCATTGAGATAACCATGAGAGAACCGTTAGTTCTTGACCGTGCACCATTTCTTGAAAGACCTGGATTTTGGCTACCCAAAGTGATATCAGATGCCATTGGCAACCAAAATAAAGTTGAAGCCCAGGAAAGGAAAAAAATTGAGGAAAGTACAGACTACCTCTCTGAGGTTTCTGCTTGAAGTGGATTTGTTGTAATACTAGTGGTTTTGTTTGTATTCTTGTCAGTGACATGTTACAGACTGGGGATTTGATTCCTGCTTATCTGAACTGTTGGAACTCTAGTTTCCAAGGTTATTGAACTGTTTTCAATCCTTGGAAAAAGAAAGGGGAGGTGGGAGGTGTATGACATGAATGGCAAGCCTCTTCCCTTTAGAATTTTCCTTAAAGCAGGAATCATCTGGGCATTATTTGGTAACCAATAAAAATTTTGAAAAATAAAAAATAAAGGAAAGGAGAGGAAAGAAAAATCAAGAGCTTTTTAAAAAATAAAAAAAAAAAAGATCAGAATTTCTTTTACACTACCACCTTTAATTCATTAAAATATTTTCAATACATTTGGACTTTCATTTAGAACCACAATTAAGTGGAAAATAGTTAACAAACCCAATGAGTCTATCACAATCCTCAATCCATTGAAAATTCACTACAATATTTTTTTTATTATTTAATCCATTTTTTATTGTTTGTTCTTTACTTTTACTTTACTTGATCGTGAACAACTACACCTCCAACAGTTGGACTGTGTATCGATGTCAATCTTATTCAACCAAATCATTTCAAATAACAATTCATTTAAATATAAACACTTGTATTTCTTAATCAGAGTTGTTGTTTACATGTGTTTACAATTTTTTACATCGCCAAAAATTACATTCAAAGGTATTACTGTGCTTGATATGTCAGGATACAAAAATTATACAAATGTGTATACTTTGTGTGATGTAATGCAGCGGACACCAAAAATTTAATCCTGAGTCGCTCTATATCTACTAAAAGTGCTCTGTAGAAGGGAAAAATAAAGGGAGTGATCAAACCACGCGCTCAGTAAGACAATCATGTGAGCAGGTAGATAACTGCACTATTTACGTGATCGTGATGCCATGCTTAAACCACACAGTTATTTGTCATACTCAAAGCATATCAGTTCATGCTCGTGTTCATGCTATGTAAAGTAGTTCATGCTATTTTTAAAGCAGTGCACAATTCTTAAAACATAGCACGAAAAATCATCATGCATAAGTCAAATTCAAAGCATGGTAAATCATCATGCAAAGTGCACTTGAAAGCATATCAAATCTCAACATAAACAAATACAAAATCATCATTTATCAGGACTCAGTCCCTCCCATGGATTGTCCTGACCCACAAACACATTTCAAAACATGGATTATTCATAAAACAATAGACATGTGAGATAGACATATAATATTAATAAGGAAAATAACTAGGACTATGGTCATATCCTCTGTGATCTCAGGCTACACGAATCTTAGTGTGTGAGGTATCACCTCTATCTGCTTTCGCACTAGAGGTGGGTCACATCCAATCCGTTGGTAAATAGCAGAACATCCATCGTCCGAAGACGGTACACACACATACACACACACACACACAAACACATACACACACACACACATATATATATATATCATATCCATACACGGTACAACGTGCTCCATGTTACTTGCACGGTATAACGTATTTCGTGGACCCACATCATCACATCATATCACGCCACATCTCAATACGCACGTGCAAGCCTATTTAATCGACGTGGCACACAGCCTACCTGAAGCCCCCAGCACGGCTCCCCAACTTGTCATAAAACCACGTGCGGGTAGTCTCAAGCACGACAACAAATATAGTGGACATCTAGTGCGAGCAACACTCCAGCACAATGTCAAAACCAATATGAAAATCAGTGCGAGCTAGACTACAGCACAATGTCATAAAAATCCATGTAAAACTAGTGCGAGCTAGGCTCCAGCACTCATGCATGTAAAACTCTAGTGCGAGCTATATTCCAGCATTAATGCATGTGTAAACATGTCAAATCTCGTGCGAGCAACGCTCTAGCACGTTTTTATTTCCACAAACTCATGTAGGTGGCTCATTCTTTGCAAAGCATGGTTATAAAACCATTTCAAGCTATTTTTCATACAAATCATTTAAAATGCTAGCCAACCTATCAATTCGCATGCTAAAAAGCAGTAAAAACCCAAGAACATCATGTTCTTGCTTTTCATGAACATTTCTCAAAGTTTTCCAATTTCTTTTGCCCTTCAAAACATCCATTTCATTCTAAGACTCTTAGACACTTAATGAATTCACCCATGCACCCGAAAACGCATACAGATACTTCTAGGGCTAACACAATTCCCTTTCCTCGATTCTTGGTGAAGTAACTCTTTCCTCCTTTCCCGCTTTTTGCGATTGGGCTCCAGTTGCTCCGGATATATGCTCGGGAGCTGCAAACGTTCATCAATCATATGAGTTAATACCGATAACTCATGCTCTGACTTAACCAATCAGTATATCTTATCGAGCCTATTTCATCAAGTTTGGCCCATTATTACATTTGGCCTTCGTTATGTCATTCCTAGTCAATTTAGCTAGCAACTCACTTAGTAACTTATCGAACACTTGGCATAGGTGTTTTACCCATCATTTCCCATTCATTTATGCATTTCTACAAACACCATATATGCACATTTTATCATCTCATCATATTTGATATACTCATTACATAAAACTATCTCCAAATCATGCATATAACCTTGCTGATACCTTAGTATAATCCATTCATCATCCAATCAATCATATCATGTTTTCTCACACTAAACTTATTCTAGGTCATGCTTGATTCATCACATTCTAGGTAGTTTCTATCAACAATTCATATACCAATCTACTCACAACAATATCTAGATATACATACTTAGAGTTGGTGTATAGGAGACTCACCTAGCTTGACTTTCCTCTTGTCCAAATTTGGAAGACTCCTTAGCCCCCTTCAATCCAATAAGTTAAATGTCGGCTTCAAGCTATGTTGTTATCCTCCTTACAATGAACAACTTTGGCTCTAATAGCTTTTTTTCAAATCTTTTTGGATTGGGATGTATTTTAGAGAGAGAAAGCTTTGTATTTTTGGTAAAAATGGAGAGATGTGTTGATTTGGTGAAGAAGAGGGGTTTTTACGTCGAGTTTCTATAGGATGAGATGGAGGAGATCAATCTGTTAGGGTGAAGATCGATCTGCCTTTGGTTTTTGAACTATCGAAATTTTCCAGCATGAAAGGGTGGGATCGATCTGCTCTTTGGGGAAGAGATCGATCCTTTCTTGACAGAAGCTTGAGGAGATCGATCTGATTATGGGCAGAGATCGATCTTTGCTAGGCAGAGGAAACAAGAGATCGATCTGCACTTAGGAAAGGATCGATCTTTGCCAGGCAGAAACAAATGCAGATCGATCTGGCTTTGGCAGATTCACTTGAAATTGTTCTGCTTGCACAAGGGATCGATCTACCTTGAATAGGAGATCGATCTGGCCTTCATCTGCAGGCTTCCTGCTGTAGATTTTCCAATTTTTCAAGGGAAAATTTGTGTTTGATTGCTTCACTAGTCATTTTGCGATCTATTCACACTTTGAGCATGGAAAGGTTCATTGCTTATGATTTTCATATTATGGAACTTATGTGTACTGCTTGGAATCAGAAAGGGTACACAGAATGCACAATCCATGCATTGTCATTTCATGTTTTAAATCTTTATCTCTAGTCTGGATGCTTTAAGTTCTATTCGTTTAGTTTTATGGTCACTTCAGCCCTTATTTAGCCTCTACATGCATCCATGATACTCATTTATTCTCATTTGAAATCCATTTGCATTTATATGATCCACAAATCATCCATCTTATAAGTCCATTAATATATAATTGGTCATACATACATGGGATCTCATAATCTCCCTCACTTAAAAAATTTGGTCCTCCAAATTGGAACCAACTTAGTTCGTGAACAACTCGGGGTACTTTTGTCACGACCCAAATTACCTAAAAATCAGAGTAAATTTTTTGTTTTTTTCATTTATTATTTAATTCTTACTTTTCTCTCATCGTGACCATCCTACAAACAGTTGGGCTATGATTCGGTGTTAGTCACCTCACACTTATTTGCCATTCCATTTTCATATTCACATTCATATATCAGAGTTTACTATTCTTTGACTTTGAATAAATACATACACAATGGTATTTATAATCCTACATCCCCGACCTCATATCCATTTACAGTACTGTGCATTACATATTTAGATAGAAAACCATACAAATGTGTATACCTGTCTCTCGATGGGAAGCAGCGGATACCAAGAATGCAAATCCTCAACCGCTTACTAATTTCTGTGAGTGCTCTGAAAAGATGGGAAAATAAGGGGGGGTGAGCAAACCATACTCTCAGTAAGGCAATTATGCAAGTAAGTAGATAGCTCCACTATCTACATGCTCATAATGCCATGCCCTTAAATCCATTTCTTTTCATTTAAAATTTCACGCACAAAGTCATGCATATTCAATGCCATAGTTTATCCAAAACTATTTGTGCATATATAAATCATGTAATTCATGCATTCATAGCATTTTATGTGACATCATTAAATCATACTTAGCATGAACTAAAACAAGATCATGCATTCTTTCATGTCATGTAAAAAAAATCATGAATTTGAATAAAAGCATGGAAAACATCATCATCCTTCTGCATTTAAATCAATTCATTAAAATTGCAGTATAAACTAACCCTTTCGGGTTAATAATCTCATAAAACAATTCATTAAAATTCATTATAAAACTCGGTTATAAAACCACTCTTCTTTTAGGGTCACATATCATAAAATCATCTGAAATCTCATATCACAGTATAAAATCATAAAATCGGGGGCCTGACCCCTCCCTCGGGTCTACCCTGGTCTATCGACCAATAGTTATATCATGTGAGACAAGTATGTGATTATATCAATAACATCGAGGACTATGGCCATATCTTAGTGATCCCTGGCAACACGGTACCTAGTGTGCGGGGTATCACACCTGAAACGGGAGGTGGGTCGTCCTACTCGCCAGAACAACATAACACCAGGATTGCGAGGACAAGACTTGCTGCCTTGTGGCTAATGCCACTCCACTCCAACAATCCCCACGGTACAGCGTACTCCGCGTGACATACACGGTACAACGTACTCCGTGAACCCAAGCTCAATCAGGGGTGCTTGCAATAGGTCTTATCCACCCAAATCATCTCTGTCTCAGAATGCACGTGTGAGCATATCATCTCACTGTGACACATAGTCTATAGGAGGCTCCAACACGGCTATAGGCATGTCATATAAATCCCTGTGCGAGTGAAGCTCAAGCACGGCTCCATGCATATTCATAATATCAAAAAATCTCGTACGAGCGAAGCTCTAGCACGGTGTCATAAAAATCAATGAAATCTGCGTACGAGCAGCGCTCCAGTACGACTTAAACTGATTTTAATTTCAAGTAAAATCCACGTACAAGCAATGCTCTAGTACGGATATGTATATAAAACTCAGTGAAAATCTCGTATGAGAAAAACTCCAGTACGGCATTCAAATGAATTATGAAAACCATGTAAAACTTTGTACGAGCAACGCTCCAGCACAAATGAATGCTCAAGTAAATCAAATCTTCGTACGAGCAATGCTCCAGTACGGCTTTATGCATAAATACATCAAATCTTGTGCGAGTTACACTCCAGCAAGGCTTTTATGCAATAACATATCAAAACAAGATGCGAGCTAAGCTCCAGCATCTCTCATGCATGTCAAATCATTAAAACTAGTGCGAGCAATCGCTCCAGCACCATTTCATGCATACCACGTCAAAACAAATCAAAACATGTCAAAACATGTCAAAACAGAGTGCGAGTTAGGCTCCAGCAGCTTTCATGCATATCAAATCATAAAATTCAGTGCGAGCAACCGCTCTAGCACATTTCATGCATATGATGTCACACAAATCGGTGCGAGCAACCACTCAAGCACATTTATGCACATTCACAAACGCAGATATAGTGCGAACTACGTGTCGGCACTATCTGTTTCCATATAAACTTGATAATTAGCCTATTTTCCAAGGAAATTTCATTTAAATATCAATAACACTTACGTAGTGTTATTTTGGGAAACTTATGCAATTATTGGCCAAACTACCGTTTTGCTTTGCTTAAAACCATGAAAATCCCTTAAATCAGAAAATTCATAAATCATGCATTTCATGCATGTCATGCTTTCACCATCCTTAGGTGAACTTCCCTCAATAAGGGTAAAATAGTTTTTTCACCTATTTCGATCCTTAAAATCATTTAAACCACTTTTAGGATCATTATACAAAATCAGGGTATACATACATATTCAATGTACAGAAAAGCTATTAAAATACGCGTAGCTATCTCTAGCTACTCACATAATTCCCTTACCTCATGTTCTGTACAGTCTGACATTTCCACTGATGACTCGTCATGCAGTCCGATTTGCTCCAAATTTAATCTTCGAAACTGCGAATACATATTCATCAGGTCAATTACAATACAATTAATTGTATTTCATAATTTTTTGGGCTTAATTTAAATCATTGGGCCCGTTTACCCATATTGGGCCCGATTGTACCATAATGGGCCTTAATAGGCCTTAAGCCCGTTTTTCATTCACTATTCACATTATCGAGGCCTATTGGGCTCCTTAGGCTCATCAATATTTATTTAGTCTCGTTCTAAATTATCGGATATCACAATTTAGTATTTACGATAATTTATTCAAATTTTTAAAATTTAATTCATTTATGCGAAAATTAAATCCGTAATTTATCTAACACGCATAACGATGCAAAATTGTCGTAAATAAAGGTTACTTACCCGTGATTCCATGATAGTACATAAATCGAGGATGTCTCGAGCTCTCGGTTGATGCCAATTGTCGAGCTACACAATTAAATATATTTTCGGGTAAACTTTCAGTCGATTATTTATCAAATTAAATATTTCAAAAATTAAATCGGTCAATTCGACCGCTTACCGACTTACTCGAAGCTCGATTGCATCATTGAAATTTTTCCCAATTTTTTCTCTTTTTTTTTCTTTTTCTTCCTTTTTTCCTTCTCTTTTTGGTTGAACCGGTTCGGTCCGGTTCAACCCGATTCAGACCGGTCCGGTCCAGCGGTTTAGTCCGGTTCGGTCCAGCGATTCAGACCGGTTCAGCATCATTTCCTCATTCCGGCGTCGTCCGGTCGATTCCCGGTGCAATTTTGGCACCAATCGACGCGCCACGGCCTGGGCTTCCAAAATCGGGCCTCGGGTTGGACCAAATCGACGCCATCGCCGACGAATCGAGGTTCTCTCCCGCGGCTTCTCCCCCCATTTTCTGGCATTTTTCGACCACCTCGCTGCGCATCGCGGCCGCCGGTGGGTTGTGCTGGTTTCGGACCTCCTTCGTCGGCCCTCGCTTGGGGTTCCTGGCCGCCGGTAGCTCGCCGGTGAGCCTCCTCTTCCTCGGTCGGCCATCGCTTCTCTATTTTCTTTTCTGTTTCCTGTTTCCTTCAGAAATCGCAAAACGCGATTTCTCTTTCTTTTCTTTTTTTACTTATTTTATTTATAATTTATTTTTAATATTATTTTAATCAATTAAATATTATTAAATATCAAAATATCCCAAAAATATTCATATTAAATTCATTTAATCCGAAAATGAATTTTTCAGTCCGATTTTACCTTTTCGGTATATTTTTTGATTATTTTCGGGATTATTTTCCGATGCAAGAATTTCGGTTTATTCCAATAAATTCATATCTTGATCAATTTAATCCGAAATTTAATTATTTCTTTGTTATTGATCAAGATTTCTCAAGCCATTATCTTTAATTAAATTTTCTTGTCCCGATTAATACCGAATTTTGGCCTTTTGATCGTTTTACCCTTGCACGATTTAGGGAATATCATTTCAGTCCCTTTGCATTTTTAAATGCACTCGAAAATTTATATTCATTCCATTTGCTCTTACGATAAAAAATTCGGGTCTTACAATCTCCCTCACTTAAGAAATTTGGTCCTCCAAATTAGAACCAATGCAAATGGGTCCATACACAACTCCGGGTACGTCTATCGTATCATATATTATCATCCTCAAGTAACTTTCTCCGGAGTGTAATACTACCATCATACTTAACTAGGGAGATCATCTTAAACTTCAACACTTTCTCTTTCCGTCTAATATCCAAATCGATTTTTCCAATCATATGTTATACTTTCATTGAGCTAAGCTTTTGGAGATCATATCTGATCACATATGCTGGATCCGGATAATATTTCTGAAGCATCAAAAGATGGGACACATTGTGGATGCCTGTTAGTTCAAGTGGTAATGCCAACCTACAGGTCTTATCTCCCACTTGTCCAATACCTCTAATCCGAATCTCGTTACGTCCTTAAGACAAGTAACTTCCAACAATAATGATTCACCCTCGGTGAATTCCAATGGTTTCTGTCTCCTGTCAGCATAGCTTTTCTGTCTGCTCTGAGGTGTTCTTACTCTCTCACAAAGCAACTGAACATTCTTAGAGGTTTGTCTTACCAATTCGGGAACAATTTTCTATCTGTTACCCACTTTTTCTTATCCAAGTTAGGGAACAACTCCCTATAGTCATACAATGTCTCATATAAAGTCATCCCGATACTCAAGTGACAACTGTCATTATTGGGAAATTCGATTAGTAACAACTGATCATCCCAGGAGCTTATCAAATCAATGGCACACGCTCTCATCACATCCTCCAAAACCTGTACAGTCCTCTCTAACTGACCATCTGTCTGAGGATGGAAGCTATGCTAACACTCAGTCGGGTTCTCATAGCTTTCTGAAAAACGTTCCCAGAAGTGGGAAGTAAAGCGGGAATCCCTATCTGATATCATGCTCACTGGAACGCTACACAATGTTTCACAATTTTCCATACACATAAATCCGCCTACACTCTCAGAGTATCTGGGGATTTCCATAGTCAGAAGGTGGGTAGACTTAATCACTCTATCGACTATCACCAGATAGCATCGTGATTCATTCGAGTCCTCTGTAACCCATCACGAAATTCGTGGTAACTTGTTCCCATTTTCGTGTCAATATAGGTAGAGGCTGTAATAATCCTGCAGACTTCTCGTACTCTACCTTACTCTGCTGACATACGAGACACTTCTCCACAACTCTACAATGTCTCTTTTCATATCTGATCACCAATACCTTTTTCAGAGATTTCAATATATTTATTATTTCTCGAATGCACTGTATATCCCGAAGAGTGAGCTTCTGACAATAAAACTATCTCATCAACTGTGGTCTTGGGGAGCACTTATACTATCTCTGAACCTCTGTAAGTCATCATCGCTTACTATGAACTCTGTTACTATACCCTTCTGAATCTAACCCACACTATCGACACCATGTCGATCATCATGCTAAGCCTGGCAAATCCGATCACTCAAATCCGGTTCTAACCTTAGGCTAGCTATCACAAAATCATCGTCATCATCAGAAGGGATCACATCACTACTGAGGTTCATAACTGCTCTAGCAGCTCAGCTCCCTGACCATCATATGTAATACCATCCCGAGACTCTTTCTGTTCAAGGCATCAGCCATTACATTAGCCTTTCCTGGGTGGTACAATGTTCACAATCATAATCCTTAGAAGCTCTAACTCTCTTAGTTATCTCATATTCTACTCTTTTTGTGAAAGCAGATACTCGGGGCTTTTACGATCAGTGCATACCCGAAATTTCTTACCATTTAAGTGGTGGCACCATACTTTTAGTGTAAACGCTACGGCTACCAACTTTAAATCATGGGTCAGATAGTTTCTCTCATGATCCTTGAAATATCTGGATCCATAAACGACTATCTTTCCATTTTACATCAATACACAGCCCAATCATTAATTTGAGGTATCTATATACACTGAGACCTC
This sequence comes from Firmiana major, assembly GCA_033439115.1. Lineage (NCBI taxonomy): Eukaryota > Viridiplantae > Streptophyta > Magnoliopsida > Malvales > Malvaceae > Firmiana > Firmiana major. The sequence continues at coordinate 13,023,904 of CM065898.1, read as the reverse complement.
TTGAGCTGTTGGTTATGGTGAGAATAATTACGGTGGTCAGTTTATTACTTCAATATACCAAAACTCACTGAAGCTACTTTCATACTTATCGTCCTACTCGTATGAAATCTTTTTCCAAACGAGACATCTCAACTGAGCAGCCAATTTCGAGAAACTCTCAACACCTTGTCTGTAAGGCAGTTTCCAATTGCTACTCATGCTCTTCCCTGGACTTCGAATACATCCAAATATCATCGCTAAAGATGAAAACCAATCGGTCCAGGTAAGGTTTAAATACCTCATCATAGTTGAGTTCCACTAAACATTTCAATCATCCATATCCTTGACCTATGTACGCATAAACGTAAAATGTCATTTCGAAATCGCTTCCGTTCGAGATACTAACCTGAGCCATTTCCTTTTCCTTATATTAACGGCTGTTATAAAATTTTAACATTTTTTTTAAACCTTCATGATTAATCGAATTCTATATTTCTTTATCGTACCAGTAAAGGTACCCAAATTTTAAATGTATATATATCAAAATTGTTGATTTCAATTTATAGGTTATGTGTGCGCTTCTAGACGCTGTCAAATCTTCAGGTGGAGAGGTATTTTGAAATACATTTATTAACCCTCAGATTTGACCACATCGACTGGGTGTAGATATATCCATCCCTTATCCTTGGTCGCAATTCAAATTCACTACATATCTTTTAATCCGAATTTACTTCACATATCAAGAATATCCTTAGCTTGCATACACCTCTTATTCCAATATATCTCGTATACATGATCTATTACATCTCAAAGCTTATCTCCTTTCATTATCACTTATAACAAACTCTTTTATTACTTGTCAAACTTACAATACACTTTTCAGTGATGTTTTCACCCCTATTTTCAACTTACAATCTCTATACCCATATTCAGTTAGTGATAATCACCTAACCATCATCATCTTGCTTAAGGGTACAGGCTTCACATCTTTCACTCGCCTATAAGCAACTGAAGGCGGTATGAATAAATGTGTGGCACCAAGATCAATTAAAATAATTACTTCATTATTTACTACCAGTGTGGTATCTTTCACCACATCAAATGAAACATCAATAGTGTCTTGGTCCAAGGCATACTCTCGCCCTCGTCCAACATCTTATTTCTGTGGTAACTACCACATATCTTACACTGCTACTCTGTTACGTAGCAGGTTGGGGTCCTCCAATCACAATCCCCTGAAAATATTGTATTTGGATACACTGGGGCTTTACCAATCATCTTACCTCGTGACTCATCAGCTCTAAGCTTTTACCAAACTACCTTTCTCCCATTCTGACATCTCTGTCATTCTCTATTCTCTTTTGTGTCTATTTCTGGCTCTTACTACCTTTCCCAATCTCAAAGGCGTGCAACTCATGATCTTATTCACACAATTGTAATCTGCGCATTGCCTCAACATAGGTAGTGATATCTAACGGGCTAATCGGACTCTAATTGACAATCTAATCCCTTCCATGAACTTTCAGACATCTCGACTCTCACTGTTTATCATGTCCGAGTCATATCTGCCCAGGAATATAAACTGAGTTTTCATACTCGTCAATCAACATATTCCTCTGGGTCAGAGTAAAAAAATTTATCTGTCATTTCTTTTAAACAGTGTCCGGGATATTCTGTCACCGGAATACATCTAGAATTATTTTTCATGTCAGTTCTGGATGTCTAACTCTTAATATGGGTCGAGCAAACTTCACCAATGCTTCCACTCGCTCTTAAATACCATACATACTCTGAGCAATTAGCTCGTAAAATATTCTCCACACTCCGCTCCAACCTCGCGAAGTGTATCTCAATACTGTCTGATCTCTCTATCAGACTCTGTCCGATCTCTCTGTCGGACTCTGTGGGGCTTGCTCAATACCAGCCTCCACGTCAATCTCATCTTGAATCTCATGTGACGACTCAGTACGACTCTCGGGCCTGCCTCTACGGCCTCGAGTTCATGTACTCACCTCTCTGTCGTAGCGGCTATCAGTTAATGAGTCTATTCTTGCATTTAAAAACCAAATTCATGGCTGCACTTCCATCTTGATATACACAATTGTATCTAAACAATGCACAGTACATGGGGATGTAAACTTTCTTAACCACTAACACCGACTCATATCAGGCCAACTCAGCTCTGATACCATAAACTGTCACGACCCAAATTACCTAAAAATCAAAGTAAATTTTTCGTTTTTTTCATTTATTATTTAATTCTTACTTTTCTCTCATCGTGACCATCCTACAAATAGTTGGGCTATGATTCAGTGTTAGTCACCTCACACTTATTTGTCATTCCATTTTCATATTCACATTCATATATCAGAGTTTACTATTCTTTGACTTTGAATAAATACATACACAATGGTAGTTATAATCCTACATCCCCGACCTCATATCCATTTACAGTACTATGCATTACATATTTAGATACAAAACCATACAAATATGTATACATGTCTCTCGATGGGAAGCAGCAGATACCAAGAATGCAAATCCTCAGCCGCTTACTAATTTCTGTGAGTGCTCTGAAAAGATGAAAAAATAAGGGGGTGAGCAAACCACACGCTCAGTAAGGCAATTATGCAAGTAAGTATATAGCTCCACTATCTACATGCTCATAATGCCATGCCCTTAAATCCATTTCTTTTCATTTAAAATTTCACGCACAAAGTCATGCATATCCACTTCCATAGTTTATCCAAAACTATTTGTGCATATATAAATCATGTAATTCATGCATTCATAGCATTTTATGTGACATCATTAAATCATACTTAGCATGAACTATAACAAGATCATGCATTCTTTCATGTCATGTAAGACAAATCATGAATTTGAATAAAAGCATGGAAAACATCATCATGCTTCTGCATTTAAATCAATTCATTAAAACTGCCATATAAACTAACCCTTTCGGGTTAATAATCTCATAAAACAATTCATTAAAATTCATTATAAAACTCGGTTATAAAACCACCCTTCTTTCAGGGTCACATATCATAAAATCATCTGAAATCTCATATCACAGTATAAAATCATAAAATCGGGGGCCTGACCCCTCCCTTGGGTCTACCCTGGTCTATCGACAAATAGTTATATCATGTGAGACAAGTATGTGACTATATCAATAACATCGAGGACTATGGCCATATCTTAGTGATCCCTGGCAACACGGTACCTAGTGTGCGGGGTATCACACCTGAAACGGGAGCTGGGTCGTCCTACCCGCTAGAACAGCATAACACCAGGATTGCGAGAGCAAGACTTGCTACCTCGTGGCTAATGCCACTCCACTCCAACAATCCCCACGGTACAACGTACTCCGTGTGACATACACGGTACAACGTACTCCGTGAACCCAAGCTCAATCAGGGGTGCCTACAATAGGTCTTATCCACCCAAATCATCTCTGTCTCAAATGCACGTGTGAGCATATCATCTCACTGTGACACACAGTCTATAGGAGGCTCCAACACGGCTATAGGCATGTCATATAAATCCCTGTGCGAGCGAAGCTCAAGCACGGCTCCATGCATATTCATGATATCATAAAATCTCGTGCGAGCGAAGCTCTAGCACGGTGTCATAGAAGAAATCAATGAAATCTGCGTACGAGCAGTGCTCCAATACGACTTAAACTGATTTTAATTTCAAGTAAAATCCACGTACGAGCAATGCTCTAGTACGGATATGTATATAAAACTCAGTGGAAACCTCGTACGAGAAAAACTCCAGTACGACATTCAAATGAATTATGAAAACCATGTAAAACTTTGTGCGAACAACGCTGCAGCACAAATGAATGCTCAAGTAAATCAAATCTTCGTACGAGCAATGCTCCAGTACGGCTTTATGCATAAATACATCAAATCTCGTGCGAGTTACATTCCAGCATGGCTTTTATGCAATAACATATCAAAACAGGATGCGAGCTAAGCTCCAGCATCTCTCATGCATGTCAAATCATTAAAACTAGTGTGAGCAATCGTTCCAACACCATTTCATGCATACCACGTCAAAACAAGTCAAAACATGTCAAAACATAGTGCGAGCTAGGCTCCAGCAGCTCTCATGCATATCAAATCATAAACTTCAGTGCGAGCAATCGCTCTAGCACATTTCATGCATATGATGTCACACAAATCGATGCGAGCAACCACTCAAGCATATTTATGCACATTCACAAACGCAAATATAGTGCGAACTACGTGTCGGCACTATCTGTTTCCATATAAACTTGATAGTTGGCCTATTTTCCAAGGAAATTTCATTTAAATATCAATAACACTTACGTAGTGTTATTTTGGGAAACTTATGCAATTATTGGCCAAACTACCATTTTGCTTTGCTTAAAACCACGAAAATCCCTTAAATCAGAAAATTCATAAATCATGCATTTCATGCATGTCATGCTTTCACCATCCTTAGGTGAACTTCCCTCAATAGGGGTAAAATAGTCTTTTCACCTATTTCGATCCTTAAAATCATTTAAACCACTTTTAGGATCATTATACAAAATCAGGGTATACATACATATTCAGTGTATAGAAAAGCTATTAAAATACGCGTAGCTATCTCTAGCTACTCACATAATTCCCTTACCTCATTTTCTGTACAGTCTGACCTTTCCACTGATGACTCGTCACGCAGTCCGATTTGCTCCAAATTTAATCTTCGAAACTGCGGATACATATTCATCAAGTCAATTACAATACAATTAATTGTATTTCATAATTTTCTGGGCTTAATTTAAATCGTTGAGCCCGTTTACCCATATTGGGCCCGATTGTACCATAATGAGCCTTAATAGGCCTTAAGCTCGTTTTTCATTCACTATTCACATTATCGAGGCCTACTGGGCTCCTTAGGCCCATCAGTATTTATTTAGTCTCGTTTTAAATTATCGGATATCACAATTTAGTATTTATGACAATTTATTCAAATTTCCAAAATTTAATTCATTTATGCGGAAATTAAATTCGTAATTTATCTAACACGTATAACGATGCAAAATTGTCGTAAATAAGGGTTACTTACCCGTGATTCCATGATAGTACATAAATCGAGGATGTCTCGAGCTCTCGGTTGATGCCAACTGTCGAGCTACACAATTAAATATATTTTCGGGTAAACTTTCAGTCGATTATTTATCAAATTAAATATTTCGAAAATTAAATCGGTCAATTTGATCGCTTACCGACTTACTCGAAGCTCGATTGCATCACTGGAATTTTCCCCAATTTTTTCTCTCTTTTTTTTCTTTTTCTTCCTTTTTTCCTTCTCTTTTTGGCTGAACCGATTCGGTCCGGTTCAACCCGGTTCAGACCGGTCCGGTCTAGCGGTTCAGTTCTATTCGGTCCAGCGGTTCAGACCGGTTCAGCATCATTTCCTCATTATGGCGTCGTTCGGCCGATTCCCGGTGCGATTTCGGCACCAATCGACGGGCCACGACCTGGGCTTCCAAAATCGGGCCTCGGGTTGGACCAAATCAACGCCATCGCAGGTGAATCAAGGTTCTATCCCGCGGCTTCTCCCTCCATTTTCTGGCATTTTTCAGTCACCTCGCTGCGCGTCGCGGCCGCCGGAGGATTGCGCGGGTTTCGGACCTCCTTCGCCGGCCCTCGCTTAGGGTTCCTGGCCGCCGGTAGCTCGCCGGTGAGCCTCCTCTTCCTCGGTCGGCAATCGCTTCTCTGTTTTCGTTTCTGTTTCCTGTTTCCTTTAGAAATTGCAAAACGCGATTTCTCTTTCTTTCTTTTTCTTTTTTTTCCTTATTTTACTTATAATTTATTTTTAATTTTATTTTAATCAATTAAATATTATTAAATATCAAAATATCCCAAAAATATTCATATTAAATTCATTTAATCCGTAAATAAATTTTTCAGTCTGATTTTACCTTTTCGGTATATTTTTCGATTATTTTCGGGATTATTTTTTGATGCGAGAATTTCGGTTTATTCCAATAAATTCATATCTTGATCAATTTAATCCGAAATTTAATTTTTTCTTTTATTGTTGATCAAGATTTCTCAAGCCATTATCTTTAATTAAATTTTCTTGTCCCGATTTATACCGAATTTTGGCCTTTTGACCATTTTACCCTTGCACGATTTAGGGAATATCATTTCAGTCTCTTTGCATTTTTAAATGCACTCGAAAATTTCTATTCATTCCATTTGCTCTTACGATAAAAAATTCGGGTCTTACAACTCTCCCCGGATCAAACTCTCTAATTCTCATGTAACTTCTTTTGCAGTGTGGTGCTGCCAAAGGACTTTCACTAAGGGGATCGTCTTCGATCTCAACACCTTCTCCTTCCTATCCAATATCCAAACCGGCTTCTCAACATATGACATGCTCTCGCTGAGCTCCAATGGCTCATATCTAATTACATGTGTCAGGTCCGGGTGGTACTTTCGTAACATAAAGATGTGGAAGACGTTGTGAACGCCGGCTAGCTCAGGTGGCAATGCTAGCCTATAGGCTTTATCTCTCACTCTATCAAGAATCTCAAAGGGTCCAATGTAACGAGGACTTAACTTTCCTTTCTTTTCGAACCTCGTTATACCCTTGGAAAGAGAGACTCGTAAAAACACCGATTCACCCACTGTGAATTCCAATGGTCTTCGTCTCCTGTCAGCATAACTCTTTTGTCTGCTCTGAGCTATCCGTAACCTCTCACAAATCAACTGGACATCCTCAGAGGCTTGTCTTACTAAGTCAGGAGCAAATATCAGTCGGTCACCAACCTCTTCCATCCAATAGGGGAACGACATCTACGGTCATACAAAGCTTCATACGGTGTCATCTCGATACTTGAATGATAACTGTTATTATAGGCGAACTCTATGAGTGGCAAATGGTTATCCCAAGAGCCTTCAAAATCCAATTCACACGCTCTCAACATATCTTCTGTATAGTCCTCTCTAACTGACCATCTGTCTGAGGATGGAACGTTGTGCTAAAACTCAGTTGGGTCCCCAACGCTTCTTGAAAGTGTTCCCAAAAGTGGGAACTGAAATGGGCATCCCTATAAGAAACAATGCTCACTGGAACATCATGTAACCTCACTATCTCGCATACATATAGTTCCGCCAAAGTACTTAGAGTATTAGTCGCTCTTATAGCTAGGAAGTGTGCCGACTTTGTCAATCTGTCCACTATCACCCAAATAGCATTGTGATTCCTACGGGTCCTGGGTAAACCCATCATGAAGTCCATAGTGACATGCTCCTATTTTCAAGTCGGTATAGGTAGAGGTTGTAATAGCTCTGTAGGCTTCTGATACTCTACCTTTACCTGCTGACAGACGTGACACTTTGCCACATGTTTAGCTACATCTCTCTTCATCCCTGACCACCAATACACTCTCTAAAGGTTTTGATACATCTTTTTACTTCCCGGATGCAGTGTATACTTCGTTGAGTAAGCCTCTGATAAAACCAACTTCCTAATCTCTGGATCATTGGAAACACATATCTTACTCCTGAACCTCAGAAGTTCATCTGAACTCAACTCAAAATCAGTCTCTGTTCCCCTCTGTATCTGCCCGACAATATAACTACACTGTTGATCAATCCACTGAGCCTGCCGGATACGATCTACCAGATTTGGTTCCAACTGCAAGCTAGCTACCATAAAGTCACTATCAGTATCAGGCGGGATCACATCCAAACTGAGGCTCGCAAACTATTCCAACAGCTCGTGTTCCCTGATCATCATAGATGATATCAACCTGAGGTGCTTCCTACTTAGTGCATCGGCTACTACATTCACCTTACCCGTGTGGTACATGATCTCGCAATCATAGTCCTTCAGAAGCTCAAGCCATCTCCTCTATCTCATGTTTAACTCCTTCTGTGAGAACAGATATTTAAGGCTCTTGTGATCAGTAAATACTTGAAATTTCTCACCATAAAGATAATGGTGCCATATTTTTAAGGCAAATACCACGACCACCAACTCTAGATCGTGGGTCGGGTAGTTTCTCTCATGATCCTTCAACTGTCTCAATCCATAGGCGACTAACTTCCCATCCTGCATCAGTACGCAGCCCAGTCCTTGGTATGAAGCATCTGTATGTACAGAAAAACCTCTTGAGCTGGTAGGGATTGTGAGAACCGGAGTTGTAGTTAATCTCTTCTTCAACTCTTGAGAACTCTTCTCACATTTATCATCCCACACAAATTCAACATTCTTTCTCGTGAGACGTGTCAACGGAGCAGCTACCCTCGAGAATCCCTCCACAAATCGTTGATGATACCCAGCTAAACCCAGGAAACTCTTGATCTCCGCAACTATCTGGGTCTCTGCCACTAAACCACTGCTTCAATCTTGGATGGGTCCATTAACACACCATCCTTCGATACAATATGACCTAGAAAAGAGATCTACTCTAGCCAAAAATCACACTTACTGAGTTTAGAGTATAACTTCTTCTCTTAGAGAGTCTATAGCATTATCCTTAAGTGCTGTTCATACTCCTTTCTAGATCTCGAATACACCAGAATGTCATCGATGAACATGATAACAAATCTATCCAAATACTGGTGAAACACCTCATTCATCAACGACATAAAAACTGCAGGAGCATTCGTCAACCCGAATGACATAACCATAAACTCAAAATGACCATAACGAGTGCGGAAGGCTATCTTGGGTACATCTCCATCCTGAATTCTTAATTGATGGTACTCAGATCTCAGATTTATCTTGAAAAAGACCTGTGCTCCCCAAAGCTGATCCAACAAGTCATCGATGCGTGGAAAAGGGTACTTATTCTTTATGGTTGCCTTATTCAACAACTTGTAGTTAATACACAAGCAAAGGCTCTCATCCTTCTTCTTTACAAATAGTACCGGTGCTCCCCAAGGTGATACACTCGGTCTGATGAACCCCTTATCCAACAACTCTTATAACTGCTTTTTCAGTTCCTCCAACTCAATCGGAGTCATTCTGTACGGTGGCTTGGATATCGACTCTGTACCAGGTGCCAAATCTATACAAAACTCCATCTCTATCCGACGGTAACCCTAGTAAATCATCCGAAAAGACGTCTGGAAATTCCCTAACCACTAGGATGTCTCTCAATTTCGGACGTGTCTTATCCGTCTCAACCACGTACGCAATATAACCTTTCAAAACATCAACCATTTAGTGAGCATAGAAATGCATCTATTTTGCTTACAATATTTTTTTCATTAATTTTCAAGAGGATTTTACATTACATTGTTTGGGGAAACTTACGGTAACGCTATCTATCCCTGAGAAAGTTACCGTCTTAGAAAAACAATCAACTACTGCATGATTTACAGTCAACCAATCCATTCCTAGGATTACATCAAAGTCTTTCATATACATTAAAATAAGGTCGGCTGACATTTCTTTTCCCCTACTTTCAACTTCTAATCCCTAAACTCATATTTAACTAGCTGAATTGTTCATGGGAGTGCTTATCAGCATCCTCCTACTCAATAGGGTAAGCTTCACATACTTAAACAATTTATATGCAAATGCAGGCGATACAAATGAATGCGTGGCACCAGGATCTATCAAAACATAAGCTTCAAGATCAAAGATCAAGATGGTACCTTTCACCACATCTAACGACTAATCTGTAGTATCCTGATCTAAGGTGTGTACTCGCCCTCTGCAAATAAGATGCTTCCCCTTCTCTTCAGCTGTCGCTTTCTGTCTCGGAGTAGGAGTATTAGATGGAGCTCTCTCCAGCTCCTTGCCCTTCTGTGGGGCACTCTCCGTCATCTCTGGGCAATTCCAGATCACATACCCTGACTTCCCACATCGAAAACATACTACAGGAGATCCATAACACGGTCGAGTACCATGGTACCTACCACACTTACTGCCCTGTTCTATCGTAGGTCGCGGCCCTCCAATCACTATACCCTTTGCTGGGACTATGGCCAGATACACGGGAGGCTTAACTACCCTCTCCTAGATCTCCTTCATCTTCGGCCTCTTCCTAGAAAATCTCTTGCTTCCCCTATAACTGAAGCCTTTATCCACTACTTGTCCCTTTAATCTCTATCCCTCACCCTACCAACATTTTCAAACTCTAAGGCAACCCACTCGATATCTTGTTCACACAACTATGCTTTGTGCACTGCTTCCTCATAGGTCGATATGTCAAAGGGGACCAATCGAGACCTGATGGATGGTCTCAGTCCATCCACAAACTTTCGGACCTTCTTGACCTCACTGTCCATCGTATTAGGATCGTATTTGCCCAGGAAGATAAATTTAGTCTCATACTCATCCACCAATCAGCTCCCCTGGGTCAAATCCAATAATTCCATCTACAATCTCCGCTACGCAGTATCCGAAACATATTACCTCCGGAAGGCTCCAAAAATACATCCCAGCTGATCTCTGCATGCCAGGCTCTCAGAATAGGCCTAGTGGACTTCCATCAATGCTCTGTCGATCATTTCAACATAAATGCGACAAACGCTACCATCTCGGTAGTAGTGCATTCGAAAAAACCCATATAGTTTCTCAATCTCATTCACCAAATCCTCTGCAGCTACTGGGTCCTTAACTCCAGTGAAAGATGGTGGGTTAAATTTTTGAAACTGTCGTAACCTATCTAAGTCACATTCATAACCCCAATCTCTTCTACCCTGTGGTGGAGCAACAGTAAAAGGTGTATCCTGTACTGGTAGGGGTGTTGGAGTATTTGTAGTCTGAGGTTCTTAGGCTGACTGTGCAGGCATCTCAGGAGCAGCCGCTTGTTCAAAATCACCTTGTGTAGCTGGTGTTGTGCTCAAATGGAACACTACTGCAAGTGCACAGGTCAGTTTTTGAGTATAGAGTAAATATAAGTATCGTCCCACAGGGAATTGTGTCTACCGCAAATCACTATAATCAATAACCTTGAACTTTATTTAGAAAAAGTAATTTATATTGGTTAAGATCCTATTTACTATTCTAACTATTAATTACGGAACAAATTAATTAAAACAAATCACAATTATTACGAATGAAAATATCAATGGCAAAATATTTCTAGAACTCGATTTCACCTAACTAGGGTTCATACAATTCCTTTGATCAATTGTTCTTTTGTTTTCAAATTGTTTATAGCCGAAACTATTTTCTGTTTATCTCTCTCGAGTTTTAAACAGTCATACCCAAATTACCTAATCCTAACCTCCCGATTCAGAATTAAATAATAGAGTTCATTAAGCAATAGTAATTCGCTTCTCTATGGCACATAAGAATTGTCAACCTCCCGATTCAATAATGTCCTATGTTAATCTACCCTTGTGCATATAAATAATCCCCTCTCCCGAGTGCCGGATTCCTATACTAATTCATCCAATTGGTGGCCAATCAACTAGAGCATTAAGAATAAGTAGATTAAATAAACATAATTGAGATCATCCAAACAATATCAGAAAATAGTTGTAATCTGCCCAAAGTTGGCTACATCGATTCTAGGAAAAAAGAGTTTAGTTCCTAGACATCATGATAAACATCCAATAATTCCAAATTATCATCCCTAGAATAGACATTGATCGAAAAAGATGTAAAAGATGAAGTTTCTATGGAGCTAAATCAATCCTGAAGCCTTCTGCCGCAGCCTCCTCCGAAATTCTGATAAAAAGACTATTTATAAGGTTTCCAGGCACTAAAACGCGGAAGGCCACGTGGAAAAACAGTGTTGCCCTAATCAGACTGCTATGCTGCGACAATAGTATTGATTCCTCAGTTCTGCTCTGCACTGTCCAGTTTCTTCTATTGTTGCAGCATAAGTCACGATCAGCATCCTGCAACTTCACTTCTTCACAGAATCATCAGAACCAGCTCCAAAAGTTTTAACTTCTCTAAATTGTTCTTTTTCCTACACAAATGCACAAAACACATAAAACATACCTAATATTGCAAAGAACAATTCAAATAACTAAGTAAAAATGGTTCTAAACATATATAAATTTCAGTGCTAACAAATACCCCCAAACTTAGAAATTTGCTTGTCCTCAAACAAACACATACTAGAAACAGAACAATTAAAGACTCTCAACCATACTCAGCTCACATACTTGTCATACTAAATTGGGATTTTCCTCAAGAATTCATAAGGTTCTCAACTTAAGATAAATTTCAGATTTATATTGTTCAAGTCAATCAAAGCAAACCAATCCCCTTTCACTCTTCACTTTCCACTTGTGTGCGTGTATACAATCATTTATTCAAATTCATGCACTCAATTGTTAACGCGAAATCTAAATGAAAATTAAACACATGACTTCATATGCTTGAATTAACTACTACTCTCCACTAATAAAGATTCATGCATAACCAAGAATCAAAAGGACTTTTCAAAGGTTGTAACATAAGGCTCGGGTTTTAGGTGGGATAAAGGATATAATATGAAGTTTAATCCACCTAAAACACTGTAATCACCTTTGGATTTAATTTGTTTTGAGCTCATGAATCACTACTCAACTTTACTCATTCTCGAGTTTGATATTTTTTTAAGAACATTAGCAGTGTCACACTCCATAATTTTATTTTTCACTACTTGTAACTGCATATGACACTAGCTTTTCATCAAGACCCGAGAACAAACCCTTGTTTGTAACATTCAAGTTCTCAAACCAACAATTTACAAACCACCCTGTTTTCTTTTGAACTTCTCCCTTAATCCAAAAATTTTGATTAATAATGCTTTAAGTAAGGGACCAAAAGAACAGGATAATCAAACAACTAGGCTAGGCTTGTAATATGGTTATATAACAACAAAATGGAAAAATTTGGCTCAAGGGGTTTTCCAAAGGATTAATATAATTGGGTAGGCTTGAAAGGCTCAATCTCAAAAAAAAAATAGCCTAAATCATTTTCCTGATCATGCATGGTCTATCAATTTCGCCTCAAGTAATAACTAATCAAGTTCTAGAGTCTTCTTAGTTTCACATATCAACACAGTAAGTGCATAAACTGAATATGATTGGTGCATAGTTTAAGTGAAAAGATTCAAGTGAAGCTTTCTATCCACATACCAATACTCAAACAATAAAAATCATCCATTTAAACAAAATTTGATCTATTCCTTGCAAAATCCATCTTTGGCCACAATCTAGAAAACTAATCTGTAAAACTGAGTATAATTGCACACAAACAATAAAAAGAGGCACCTAAAAAAAATTGAAACAGGCACAAAGCATGGCAAACATAACAGCAGGCATGAAAAACATAGCAAATAACTCAGAGCACATAACTCAAAGCACAGAGCACAACCAAGAACTCCCCTAAACTTAAGATTTTCATTGTCCTCAATGAATTGAAAAAAGTAGTAAAGAGGACTTCCCTGGGGTAGTCTAACTGTCCGAATCGTCCTCTGAGCCATCTTCAGCATCAGCTTCCTCCGGGGCATCTTCTTCCATGTCATCATCATCATCAGCAGCTGCCTCTCCCTACTGTGGCATACACCATTGTGGCGGCAAGGGAAATATCACCTCTCCCTCACGACCCCTGGTATTTAGGTAGTCTACTAATGAATGATGGTAGGCAGCAACATATGCACAGAAAGTTCGATAATCTCGGTTATTGTTGTGCATCTCCATCCGCAGCTCTTTAATCTCGTTTAGCACAGCATCAATGGAGTCGGAAGTGGTGGAAGGTGCAGCGGATGGACCAGTAGAAGCACCAACAGAAGGTGGTGGTGGGGCAGTAAGAGGAACAGCTTCTCTCTGAGTCAGAGGTACCCGAGGATTCTTAAAAGTGGTTACAGATTTCCTAGTCAGTCGTGGTTCAAGCTCAGTCAAATATACGCCATATTTCTTGCAAAGTCCACAAACCAATGAAGGGTGAGGTAAACCCCTTTTATTTTGCCTGCGTATAAACTCTTGCATGGACCGAAAGATAATGGCTCTAAAATCAACAATCTTGCCAGTCAGAATACAGTAAAGGAGAGCAGCTCTGTCGACATCAACGCTGCTTTTATGAGTTGTAGGCATGATTCGTGAGCAAATGAAATCATACCTTTCGTGTAGACCATATTGAAGTCGATTGGAAGGGAATGCCATAGATTCAGTCTCTAGCCTCTTCTGCCAATGGGTGTGAGGTACTGTAAGTTCGTTAATAACCCGGTACAGCTCATCAGCATCAGTGTGGAGAGCTGCAACATAGCTGGTATATTCATCCTGTACCACTTGCAGAAGGTCCAGGTACAGATTAATTGCATTGGCGTTGTAAGGAACAAGAATACCCCTGACTTCAGACGTCGAATGGGTGCTCTCAATTGCATTGGCATAAAATTCTTAGACTACATCAAGAATGGCATCTTCAGGTTGCCCTGCTAATTTTAACAACCCAAAATCTCTTAAAAACTCAGAATACATATCCCAACCACCAATATCAAGTCGAAAACTCCTTTCGATAATCATGTTTTTGCCCATAATTTTTTTGAAATTTTCTACGGCTTGGCTGTTTACAAATCTAGAGGGATCATAAGCAGTGATGACTGGCTCTTCCCTCTAGAGAGATGGGGCTGAGCTATCAGTCGCTTGGCTTAAACTTTCCAGGTTTCGTCTTGCTCGGGCTTTGGGTGCCATTACCAATGAAAGCTCAACTTGACAAGAATAGTGTTTAGCTGTCCCCCGTCGGACAAGCACACAAACTAATCCCAAAAATTTACGTCACAACCAGAATTTCTCAAACAACAATCGACCAAACCGAGAAGAGCTTCAAAATCTAAGTTGCAGAAACCAAAAGGAAATCCGCTGAAAATTGAAAACGATTGAAGAAAGCAGTAAAATACCCAGAACGACAATCACGTAAGCTTAAGTTGGACCACTTTGTGTCTTTATCACAATCGGACAAGAAAATGCTTTCTGCTTCCCCCAAGGGTTTCGGGACCACCAAGATTTCGAACCCACACAAATTTTGTTGGTGAAACTACCAAATCAGCAGAAAACAACAGGATCGGAAGAAAGAAAAGTGATGGGTGTAGGGTAATCGGTGTACTTCTAAGAGAACAAGGGAAAATGCAGGACTAGAAAAAGAGAGTCTGAGTAAGTAAAAGGTTCGGTCGCCTTTTTCAAATTAGTTTGGTAGGGTTCTCTGGCTTAACCGAATAGTAAGTGGGGTTCGTCTTCCAATAAGATATTGACATGTGTATTCCATTCACCACACTATTGTAGACATTTGTTTCTTATTTTGACAGAATTTCATCTCATGCCCTTTCTGTCTTTCTTTCTTTTTCTTACCGTTATTGACATTATTCCGCCTTCTCTTCTTCAATTGAAGAATTTAGTTTTCCAGCTTAGGCACTGTTCACGTACTTTTTCACTTTTGTTCTTGAAAAAACCATTTTCGTTTCTTTTCTGTTCTGTTTGTCTACACTGAAGCTACTAAACTCTTGCAAAAATTTTTCTTGTTCTTTCACCTGATCACGCACTCATGCATTCTTGCTTGCAGGATCATGATAATTATTCTTCCAAATTGTGCTCTTCTGATATGCCTGAAAAATAAAATTCAAACTAATAAAATAAAATAAAAATAAAAATAAACTACTAAAATCAAAGAAAATAAAACGAGATGAAAAACTAAGAATCCTAAAAAGATAAATTGGGTTGCCTCCCAAAAGCGCTGAATTTCAAGTCTTCAGCCAGACTGCTTTCAGTCTCCTTAATTCAGTTCACCAAGGGGAATGCTATCTAATTTGTGCACTCCCTCTCTAAAATAATGCTTTACACGCTGCCCATTGATCTTGAACAAGCTTCCATCTAATTTCTTCAACTCAATTGCTCTATATGGGAAAACTTGGTTTATTTCAAACGGTCCTGACCACCTTGACTTCAATTTGCCAGGAAATAATTTAAGCCTTGAATTATACAATAGAACTTGCTGTCCAGGACTGAATTCTCTTCTCTTTATCATCTTGTCATGCCATCTTTTGGTCCTATCCTTGTAGATTCTTGCATTGTTATAGGACTCATTTCTCAGCTTATCAAGCTCATTCAATTGGAGTGACCGATTTTTTCCAGCCTTGTTATAGTCAAAATTTAGCTTCTTAATGGCCCAATAAGCTCGATGCTCAAGCTCTACAGGTAAATGACATGCCTTACCAAATACCAACCTATAGGGAGACATTCCAATTGGAGTCTTATAGGCTATCCTGTATGCCCAAAGTGCGTCATCTAACTTGTTAGCCCAGTCTTTTCTATTTAGGTGAACAGTCTTTTCCAATATCAACTTCACTTCTTGGTTTGAAATTTCAGCTTGGCCATTTGTCTACGGATGATAACCGAGAGCTACTTTATGTCGAATTCCATATTTTGACATCAAACCATTGAAGATTTTGTTACAGAAATGAGTGCCTTCATCACTCAAAATGGCTCTTAGGGTACCGAATCTTGTCAATATATTCTTGTACAGAAACCGAATTACCACTTTTGCATCATTTGCTGGTGTTGCTATTGCCTCCACCCACTTAGAGACATAATCAACAGTAAGGAGAATGTACAGCTTCCCAAAAGATGGAGGAAACGGTCCCATAAAATCGATACCCCACACATCAAAGATTTCCACTTCTAGAATATTTGTCAAAGGTAATTCATGCCTTCTTAAGATGTTTCCAACCCTTTGACATTTGTCACATGTTTTTACAAACATGTAACTATCTTTGAACACACTAGGCCAATAAAAACCTGATTGCAGCACCTTTGCTGCTGTACGCTCTACACCAAAATGTCCTCCATATGCTGCAGCATGACAGTGGAGCAGAATTTCCTGAGCTTCATCTTTCGGAACACATCGTCTTATAATCTGGTATGGACACTTCTTAAACAGCAGAGGATCATCCCAAAAATACGAGTTGACATCATCATGGAATAATTTCTTCCTCTGTTGGTAAGTTAAACCACTTGGCATTAATCCTCCTGCTAAGTAATTCACTATGTCTGCGAACCAAGGTAGATTTTCATCAATCTTCATTATTGTCTCATCTAAAAATTCCTCTTGAATAGGCTATTCTTGCTGAATTTCAGATTGCTCCAACCTAGATAAATGATCAGCTATAACATTATCAGATCCTTTTTTGTCCCTGATCTCAAAATCAAATTCTTGCAAAAGTAAGATCCATCTAATAAGTCTGGGTTTAGCGTCCTTTTTTGCAAATAGATAACGAATAGCTGCATGATCTGTATAGACAATGACCTTGCTCCCAATTAAATATGGTCTGAACTTGTCAAATGCATGTACAACTGCAAGCATCTCCTTCTCCGTTGTTGTGTAATTTTTCTGAGCATCATCTAAGGTTCTGCTTGAATAATAGATAGCCCGAAACATCTTGTCTCTCTTCTGTCCTAGGATAACTCCAATTGCAAAATCACTCGCGTCGCACATCAGTTCAAATGGTTCTGTCCAATCTGGTGTGATCATAATAAGTGCAGAAATAAGCTCCTTCTTGATCTTTTCAAATGCTTTCAAGCAAAAATCATTAAAGATAAAATCAGCATCTTTTTCCAATAAGTGACATAAAGATTTTAAGATTTTTGAAAAGTCCCTGATAAATCTACGATAGAAGCTTGCATGTCCCAAAAAGTTCCTCACGGCTTTAACTGATTTTGGAGGAGGAAGCTTTTCAATAGCAGTGACTTTAGCTCTATCCACCTCAATGCCGTGAGCTGAAATTTTGTGTCCAAGGATGATCCCTTCTTGCACCATAAAATGACACTTCTCCCAATTTAAGACAAGATTCGTCTTTTCACATCTCTGCAAAACAAGTGCCAAATTAGATAAACATTGGTCAAAAGTCCTACCAAATACCGAGAAGTCATCCATGAAGACTTCCATTATCTCTTCAACCATGTCAGCGAAAATTGACATCATGCATCTCTGGAAGGTTGCTGGGGAATTACACAACCCGAAAGGCATCCTTTTATATGCGAAAGTTCCATATGGGCAAGTAAATGTTGTTTTCTCTTGATCTTCTGGGGCTATTGCAATCTGGTTATAGTCCGAGTAGCCATCTAAAAAGCAATAATAACTGTGTCCGGCTAGTCTGTCTAGCATTTGGTCGATGAACAGAAGCGGGAAATGGTCTTTCCTAGTAGCTTTGTTCAACTTCCTATAATCAATGCAAACTCTCCATCCCGTTACAGTTCTAGTAGATATGATTTCATCGTTTGTGTTACGAACTACTGTCATTCCACCCTTTTTAGGTACAACCTACACAGGACTCACCCAAGAACTATCAGATATAGCATATATAATACCAGCATTTAATAATTTTAAGATCTCAGCTCTAACAACTTCTTTCATTGCTGGATTTAGTCTTCTTTGTGGTTCAATAGAGGGTTTATGATTTTTCTCTAATCGAATTTTGTGCATCACAACAGAGGGACTAATTCCTTTGATGTCAGCAATAGACCATCTAATTGACGGTTTGTGCTCTCTTAAAATTCTAAGCAACTTATCTTCTTCTGCAACTGATAAAAATGATGAAATAATTACAGAAAAAGTACTATCATCACCTAAGAAAGCATACCTCAAATGGCTTGGTAATTCTTTCAATTCAGTTTTGCCTTCTTTTTTTCACTTACCTGTGACTTGTCAATCTTCTCCTTAGTTGTTGTAGTCGTACATTCTAATGGATTGGCTTCCAAAGTAACAACACAGCTCTTAATTTCATCAGTTAGTAATTCATCATCTAAATTAGAAACTGAATTTACCAGACATTGAGCCATAGGATCGGTTGGTGCTTCCTTTGTTTCAACTTCTCTTACACAACTCTGCAATACTTCAATCAACTTACAGGTCTCTGGCTCATCATCAAATTTCATCGCCTTATAGATGTTCAACATAACTGATTCATCATTCATCCTCAGGGTTAATTGCCCTCTCTGAACATCGATTAGTACTCTCCCAGTGGCAAGGAATGGTCTCCCAAGTATAAGTGAAATTTCTCTGTCCTCTTCATAATCTAAAACTACAAAATCGACAGGAAAAATTAGCTTATCAACTTTAACAAGTACATCTTCTATTATACCTCTGGGATAAGTAATAGATCTATCCGCTAGTTGCAGTGTTATGGTGGTCGGCTTTACCTCTCCAAGACCTAGGCTCCTGAAAATAGATAAAGACATTAAATTTATGCTAGCACCTAAATCACACAATGCCTTACCCACTTTCGATCCTCCAATCTCGCATGGAATGGTAAAGCTTCCAGGGTCTTTCAATTTTTGCGATAATTTCTACTGCAAAATTGCACTGCATTCCTCTGTCAAGTTGATAGTTTCATAATCTTCAAGTCTCCGTTTCTTTGATAGCACTTCTTTCATGAACTTTGCATAATGTGGCATCTGCTGTAGAGCATCAACAAACGGAATGTTAATATGTAATTTCTTAAATATATCAAGAAATTTCTTAAACTCAGATTCCATCTTCCTTTTATACAAAGCTTGAGGATAAGGAATATATGGTTTTAACAAAGGAGGATTATCAGGAAAAAGTTTACTAAAAGGTTTAGAATTAACTCCCTGTTTTACTGTTTCTGATTCTGCATCCTTTGTCATAACAGGTTCAGTCTGCTTCTTCTGCACCTCAGTTATTGGTGCAGTTTCTTCTTTCTCTGCTACCTTCGGTGGCTCATATGTGTTCCCACTTCTCAAAGATATGGCATTGCAGTGTTCTTTCGGATTGAGCACTGTGTCACTTGGAAACTTACCTCTTTCATTTAAAGAACTAACAGCTGCAGCTAACTGTCCCAAAGTGGTCTCAACAGACTTCATCTGCGCACCAAGACTGGTATTCATCTCTGACATTTTAGCTTCCACGTTCTCTAATCGCGCATCAGTTTTACTAAATCTTGTTCTAGTTTCAACCATGAACTTCTCAAATTTGTTCCTTCTAACTCCACCATAACCTTGGGAATTTTCTTGGTTATTGAATCTTGTATTGCTGTTACTTGCTGCTGGTAGGTTTAGAACGTTTTTAGAGTTACCATAAGATAGATTCTCATGGTTTCTGTATCCTGGCTGGTAGTAGTTAGGAACCCGATTTCCTTGAAAACCAAAGTTACTATTATTAACATAATTCACCTGCTCCAAATCTGTCCCCATCAAGTTAGGATTTGTGCTGTCATGATGAATCATAGCTTGCGGCCCTTGTATACCCATTGAAGAAATTTGTGTTGAAATATGCTCAAGTCTTACTAGGATGGCTGTCTGCGTATCTAACTCATGCATACCTGCTACTCTTCTGACATTACCTCTTTCACCTGGCCATTGGCTGCTGTTTATAGCCATCTCCTCAATTAACTGCATAGCTTGATCAGGTGTCTTTGACCACAGTAAACCTCCTGCTGAAGCATCCACAGTAACTCATGTCTACGGAGTCATGCCTCAATAGAAATCTTGTATCTGGTTTCCTTCATCATATCCATGCTGAGGGCATCTACGCAATAACTCTTTAAATCGCTCCCATGCCTCATGTAATGGTTCTTGATCTAACTGTGTGAACTGGACAATCTCTAATCTCATTTGCATTATCTTTCCTGGTGGGAAGTACTTTGTTAAGAATTTTTGTGCCATCACTGCCCATGTCAGAATGCTTCCTGCTGGTAAATTTTGATACCAGCTCAAGGCTTTATCCCGAAGAGAAAATGGAAACAATCTCAGTCGAATAGCATCATCAGGGGCTCCATTTATCTTAATGGTGCTGCAAATCTGCAGAAAACTTGTCAAATGTGTGTTAGGATCCTCTAAGGCCGAACCTCCAAATTGATTTTGCATAACCATGTTGATCAATGCCGGCTTCAACTCAAAGTTATTATAGATTACAGGAACCTCTCTTATAGCAGCAAAATTCTGATTCACAACTGGGGTAAAGTAATCGCATATAGCTCACTGCTGCTGATTTTCATCTGCCATGGTTAAATTTCGGTCTTTCTCTTCAAATCTGTTCTGTTGAATTTGTCTGATGGTTCTCTCAATCTCTGGATCTAACTCTTCTTTTATGTCTGTATTTTCACTTCTGCGGGTTTTTACCATTCACCTAAAATAAAAATTTGTAGATAGTAAATTAAAACAAAAATAAAAATCTAAATTAAAGTAAATGCTATTGGGAAACAGTGTTAACGAAAAATAAAACAACAATTCCCAGGCAACGGGGCCAGAAAACTTGTTGTGCTCAAATGGAACACTACTGCAAATGCATAGGTCAGTTTTCGAGTATAGAGTAAATATAAGTATCGTCCCACAGGGAATTGTGTCTACCGCAAATCACTGTAATCAACAACCTTGAACTTTATTTAGAAAAAGTAATTTATATTGGTTAAGATCCTATTTACTATTCTAACTATTAATTATGGAACAAATTAATTAAAACAAATCACAATTATTACGAATGAAAATATCAATGGCAAAATATTCCTAGAACTCGATTTCACCTAACTAGGGTTCATACAATTCCTTTGATCAATTGTTCTTTTGTTTTCAAATTGTTTATAGCCGAAACTATTTTCTGTTTATCTCTCTCGAGTTTTAAACAGTTATACCCAAATTACCTAATTCTAACCTCCCGATTCAGAATTAAATAATAAAGTTCATTAAGCGATAGTTATCCGCTTATCTATGGCTCATAAGAATTGTCAACCTCCCGATTCAACAATGTCCTATGTTAATCTACCCTTGTGCATATAAATAATCCCCTCTCCTGAGTGCCGGATTCCTATACTAATCCATCCAATTGGTGGCCAATCAACTAGAGTATTAAGAACAAGTAGATTAAATAAACATAATTGAGATCATCCAAACAATATCACAAAATAGTTGCAATCTGCCTAAAGTTGGCTACATCGATTCTAAGAAAAAGGAGTTTAGTTCCTAGACATCATGATAAACATCCAATAATTCCAAATTATCATTCCTAGAATAAACATTGATTGAAAAGGATGTAAAAGATGAAGTTTCTATAGAGCTAAATCAATCCTGAAGCCTTCTGCCGCAGCCTCCTCTGAAATTCTGATAAAAAGACTATTTATAAGGTTTCCAGGCACTAAAAAGCGGAAGGCCACGTGGAAAAACAGTGTTGCCCTAATCAGACTGCTATGCTGCGACAATGGTATTGATTCCCCAGATCTGCTCTGCACTGTCCAGTTTCTTCTATTGTTGCAGCATAAGTCATGATCAGCATCCTGCAACTTCACTTCTTCACAGAATCATCAGAACCAGCTCCAAAAGCTTTAACTTCTCTAAATTGTTCTTTTTCCTGCACAAATGCACAAAACACATAAAACATACCTAATATTGCAAAGAACAATTCAAATAACTAAGTAAAAAGGGTTCTAAACATATATAAATTTCAGTGCTAACAGCTGGCCCCCAGCTCCAAGCAATGTCTGGACAATCAATTCCAAAATTGCCTCTAAGCTCTGCTCTATTCTCGTGAATCGCACCTCAGTACTCTCCGGTCTCTCTGCCAAACCCTATGGAGCATGCTCAACATTAACCTCCACCTCCTCCTGAGCCTCATGTGGTATCGACTCAGCACAGCCCCCAAGCCTACCCCTACGACCTCTTACTCGTGACATCGCCCCTTTACTGTGTCTAGTATTAGGCATTATGCCAAGATTTCTACATTCACAATCATTTCTTAATCAAACTCATCTCGATATACATAGTTGTATCTAGACAAGCACAGTAATATGAGGATGTAATTTTTCCTAATTTTTGACACCGACACACATCAGACCAACCCCGCTCTGATACCAAATAAATTTGTCACAACCCTCAATCCATCGAAAATCCACTACAATTTTTTTTTATTTTTCATTTATTATTTAATCTATTTCTTATTATTTGTTCTTTACATTTACTTTACTTGATCGTGAATAACTACACCTCCAACAGTTGGGCTATATATCGATTTCAATCTCATTCAACCAAATTGTTTCAAATTACTATTCATTTAAATGTAAACACTTATATTTCTTAATCAGAATTGTTGTTTACATGTGTTTACAATTCTTTACATCCCCAAAAATTACATTCAAAGGTATTACTATGCTTGACATGTCTAGATACAAAAATTATACAAATGTGTATACCTTGTGTGATGGGATGCAACAGACACCAAAAATCCAATCCTCAGTTGCTCTGTATCTACTGAAAGTGCTCTGTAGAGGGGGAAAATAAGGGGGTGAGCAAACCACGCGCTCAGTAAGGCAATCATGCGAGTAAGTAGATACTGCACTATCTGCGTGATCGTGATGCCATGCTTAAACCACACAGTTATCTGTCATACTCAAAACATATCAGTTCATGCGCTTGAAAGCATATCAAATCTCAACACAAACCAATACAAAATCATCATTCGTCGGGACTCGGCCCCTCCCATGGACTGTCCTGACCCACAAACACATTTCAAAACATGGATTCTTTATAAAACAATAGACATGTGAGATAGGCATATAATATTAATAAGGGAAATAACTAGGACTATGACCATATCCTCTGTGATCCCAAGCTACATTGATCCTAATGTGCGAGGTATCACCTCTATCTGCTTCCACACGGGAGGTGGATCACATCCAACCCGTCGATCCATAGCAGAACATCCATCGTCCGAAAATGGTATATATATATATATATATATCATATCCATACACAGTACAGCGTACTCTATACTACTTGCACGGTACAACGTACTTCGTGGACCCACATCACCACATCATATAACGCCACATCTCAATACGCACGTGCGAGCCTATTTAATTGACATGGCACACAGCCAACCCGAAGCTCACAACATGGCTCCCCAACATGTCATAAAACCACGTGCGAGTAGTCTCAAGCACGGTAAGAAATATAGTAGACATCTAGTGCGAGCAACGCTCAAGCACAATGTCAAAACCAGTATGAAAATCAGTGCAAGCTAGGCTCCAGCACTCATACATGTAAAACTCTAGTACGAGCTATGCTCCAGCAGTAATGCATGTGTAAAAATGTTAAATCTCGTGCAAACAATGCTCTAGCACATTTTCATTTCCACAAACTCATGTAGGTGGCTCATTTTTTGCAAAGCATGGTTATATAACCATTTCAAGCTACTTTTCATACAAATGATTTAAAATCCTAGCCAACCTACCAATTCGTATGCTAAAAAGCAGTAAAAACCCAAGAATATCATGTTCTTGCTTTTCATGAACATTTCTCAAAGTTCCCCAATTTCTTTTGCCCTTCAAAATATCCATTTCATTCTAAGACCCTTAGACACTTAATGAATTCACCCATGCGCCCAAAAACACGTAAAGATACCTCTATGGCTAACACAATTCCCTTACCTCGATTCTCGGTGAAGTAACTCCTTCCTCCTTTCCCGCTGTTCAATCAAAAAGCATTTCTCGCCCCAAGTCTGGGATCGAGCCCTTTTATGGAAAATTCGGTATTAAGTCATAGATGCACCTTTCGACTGGCATTCACTGCTCTAACACCAACTGATTCAATGTCACTTGGGATAGGATTCTTCCTAAATTCATTTCCCTTGGAGTTGGGTTCTTTCCCTCCGAAATCGATGATTTTTGGCTACTTGATTAGTGTCACGCCCCGGAAGCGCGAAAAATAGGGCTAATTTAAAACTTTTTATTTATTAATTCACAATTAAGAGTGCATTCCTGTGCAATGTCATACATCATCACCTATATTATACCTCAGGATCTCGTCATTGAATAGTATATATTATATCATATACATTACTTGATCTCAAGTTAATTAATCCTAATACATCCCATACAATGTTATACATCAAGTGTCTGCAATTATGATAATTGTCTAGGTACATGAAAAGATAAAAGATACCTCAAAATACAATATATATGGCCTGGAGCTCAAGTCCTCCACTAGCCATTACTCCGTACGTCGCAGGAAAACCCTTTTCACTTGAAGAAATCTGGGGGGAAAGAAAACAGGGTGAGCTTCTAAATCGCTCAGTAAAGGGGGTAAGGGACTCATTTCATAAACCAAAATGCACATCACAAAATATTTATTTGTATGTGAAACTCATTAATCTCATTTGAAAATCATAGTATGAAAGTACTCAAAACGACATTCTCATGTCTCAAATCATGTGAAAACATGAAGTAAAAAGGCTCAGTCTAGAGCAATAACAAAGCATGTGAAAATAATGCGATAATCGCTTTCTCAATAAACGTGATAAAATCACTGAAATAGTAATGCACGTGGCACAGCCACTAAACACACGTGGCATAGCCACTAAACACATGTGGTATAGCCACTGATTTAAATTCACGTGTGGCACAGCCACAGATTAAGGTTTCTCACATGGCAACGGCCACCAATTAGGGTTTCTCATGTGGCAACGGCCACCAAATGGGGTTCTCACGTGGCAACGGCCACCAAATAGGGTTTCTCACGTGGCAACGGCCACCAAATGGGGTTCTCACGTGGCAACGGCCACCAAGTATACGTGGCATAGCCACAGAATGGGTTATTCTCACGTTACTAGAACGGAGAAGAATCGGGCTTACATGCTACCAGAGCAATGCCCGGTGTGTACTCAGAATTACACACCTAAGTCTTAATCACATAAGACTAGTTTGCCTTCACGTAGAACTCATAGTGGTTTTTCTCTCATAAAACTCATTTGAAAACCGTTTTGTACTCAACATAAAGCATAGTAAAATCGAGTTCCAACCGGCAAAGCACGCACACATTTCTCAAATCTCGATATTGCCTTAACGTAGAGCCCAGTTATAAACTCATAAAAATGTTGGGCTCCAACCGGCTATAAAAATCGTGTGCAATTGTATCACAACACAACACTCAACATGCTTGTTTTATAAATCACAATTCATGCTATAATAGTTCGCAAATCACATACACAAATGGTTTAGTTTCCCTTACCTCTTTGCACCTCGTATAGTGCAATCATTTCCCCCGTATCACGGACTAGCCTCGCATTCCACTCTGAAACTCCCGAGCTGTCCAAACGATGTTAAAACATCAATATTCAACTATCACATCAACCTCAATTCTCAAAATCGAGCATAATTGCTCATAACTCCTCAAATTTCTCAATTCTCATAACTCCACCACAAACCACAATCTCGCTCACAACACCTCAACATTCTATATTTCCTATGCCACAATATCTATGCTAATACACCACATTGTCTAAATCTCCATTTATAGCTCAAAATTTCTAAATTGCTAAATATCATTATCACTCCAACCACATTGTAATTTCATCAATCCCTAATCATTTCTCAGCTATTTCAATACAATGACAACAACCATTATCATCAAAATCATCTCAGATATCAAGATCGAGGTTTAAAAATTACCCAAAACTTGTGGAGAGCTTATCTCTTGCCTCGATTCGATCCGTCTTTCGATTTCCAAGTATGTTGTTCTCCCTTTGATGAGGAACAACTTTTCTTCTTGCCACAACTTCTGATTTGGACGAAAATGGGTTCTTTGGATGAGTGAGAAAGCTAGGTTTCGGTGAAAATGGGGGTTGGAAGAGAGAGAAAGTGAGATTGCAGGAGAAAAACAGGAGTTCCTTATATAGGCTGAGGGTAGGAGATCGATCTGGCTCTTGATGAGATCGATCTGCATTTGAATTTTTGGGACGATTTGGGGCAATTTATGCCTAAGAGATCGATCTGTCGAGGGGTGAGATCGATCTCTTTATGGCTTTATGAGATCGATCTGTTCCTTGAGGAGATCGATCTTCTCCTAAACAGAATCATTTGGAGATCGATCTCTTTCTCATGAGATCGATCTTCTCTCAAACAGAATCATAAGGAGATCGATCCTCTTCCATTGGAGATCGATCTGCTCTTTAAATTCCTCCTTCCTTGTCATTTTTAACTCACCAGATCGATCTCTCCTTCTCCCAGATCGATCTGTCCTCATAGCTTCACACTTATTTTAAACACTTAACATATAAATCTCCAATTATCATTCCCACAATTCACTTAGCTCAATAAATTACACTTCAAATTCTTATTACATATTTAAAATATGTCCGAAATTCTTAGATCTCACAATTAGGCATTTAGGCTCCACTTGCTCCGGATATATCATCGGGAGCTGCAAACATTCATCAATCATATGAGTTAATATCGATAACTCATGTTCTGACTTCAACCAGTCAGTATATCTTATCGAGCCTATTTCATCAAGTTTGGCCCATTGTTACATTTGACCTTCATTATGTCATTCCTAGTCAATTTAGCTAGCAACTATCTTAGTAACTTATCGAACACTTGGCATAGGTGTTTTACCCATCATTTTCCATTCATTTATGCATTTCTACAAACACCATATATGCACATTTTATCATCTCACCATATTTCATAAACTTATTTCACAAAACTATCTCCAAATCATGCATATAACCTTGCTGACACCTTAGTATAATCCACTCATCATCCAATCAACCATATCATGTTTTCTCACACTAAACTCGTTCTAGGTCATGCTTGATTCATCATATTCTAGGTAGCTTCTATCAACAATTCATACACCAATCTACTAACAACAACATCTAGATATACATACTTAGAGTTGGTGTATAGGAAACTCATCTAGCTTGACTTTCATTTGTCCAAATTTGGAAGACTTCTTAGCCTCCTTCAATCCAACAAGTTAAATGTTGGCTCCAAGCTATGTTGTTCTCTTCCTCATAATGAACAATTTTGGCTCTAATAGCTTTTTCTCAAATACTTTTGGATGAGGGTATATTCTAGAGAGAGAAAGTTTGGTATTTTAGGTAAAAATGGAGAGATGTGTTGATTTGGTGAAGAAAAAGGGTTTTGGCGTCGAGTTTTTAGAGAATGAGAGGGAGGAGATCGATCTGTTAGGGTGAAGATCGATCTGCCTTTGGTTTTTGAACTATTGAAATAGTCCAGCATGGAAGGGTGGGATCGATATACTCTTTGGGGAAGAGATCGATCCTTTGGCAGAAGCTTAAGGAGATCGATCTGCTCATGGGGAGATATCGATCTTTGCTAGGTAGACGCAACAGGAGATCGATCTGCACTTAGGAAAGGATCGATCTCTGCCAGGCAGAAGCAAATGTAGATCGATATGCTCATTGGGGAGATCGATCTGACCTTGATAGATTCACTTGAAATTGTTTTGCTTGCAAAAGAGATAGATTTGCCTTGAATAGGAGATCAATTTGGGCTTCATTTGCAGGCTTCCTGCTGCATATTTTTCAGTTTTTCAAGGAAAAAATTTGTGTTTGATTGCTTCACTAGTCATTTTGCAATCTATTCACACTTTGAGTATAGAAAGGTTCATTCCTTATGATTTTCATGTTATAGAACTTGTGTGTATTGCTTGAAATTAGAAATGATACACAGAATTCATAATCCATGCCTTATCATTTCGTGTTTTAAATCCTTATATCCAGTCTGAATGCTTTAAGTTCTATTCGTTTAGTTTTATGGTCACTTCAACCATTATTTAACCTCTACATGCATCCATGATACTCATTTATTCTCATTTGAAATCTATTCGCATTTATATGATCTACAAATCATCCATATTATAATTCTATTAACATATAATATGGTCATACATATATGGGGTCTCACATAGTCAATCAGAATTCAACTGAATTTGTTCACCTTTTTAATTATTTTATGACATTTTATTTTTTGTTCACATATAGATATAAAGAAAGAATAAGGATTCCAACATTGAATTTAATACTTCTTATCAAACAAACAATTAATATAATCCTTCCTAATTCTTAAAAAAACTACCAATTAATAACCATTAAATTAAAGAATTTAATAAAAAATGAATAAAATATTAATTTACGAATTCACCCAACAATTTGTGTAGTTCTAATTTTAAAAGTTTAAAACCGATATTTACAATTTTCAATATTAAACATTCAACACTCGGTTCTTTAGTTTTAAAATTTACAGTTTATTCAATACAACCTTGTGCATTCCTTTTAAAATAAATCCATGATTTATCGGAGCAACTTGAGCATCAGAAGTCCAGTAAAACATCTCATGAGGCTTGATTTGTATTGTGGTGAACAGAAAAGTGAGTCAAATACATTTATGTTTGGGCTTCACTTCGCGTTTTTTTTTTTTTTTTATTTCAGTTCATTGTGATTTAGGATATCTTAGTGGTTTTTCTTTTTTTCCGAAAAACAAGAAATTTTGAAGTTTGGTTTGAAATTTTAGACATCACTAGATATTAAGTTCTCACAGTCTCTCAACAGAAAAGAACTTGAAGTGACCATAAAAACTCTCTTCCAGCCCTCTGGCCAAACCAGTTGGTTTTCCTATGTTTTGGTTTAGTCCAATAACAAACCATTTTGTATGCACCCATACCTACTTTGTCAAAATTTCATTTTCCATGTGCCAACAAAAAGATTTCGTTTCCTTAAAAATGTTCACAAATTAAAACGAGCCTAATTAACACACCCCAAAACCAAATATAAACATTTAACGAAATTTGAGAAGATTGAAAACGTGAGCCAAACTCCCGTGCTGACTTCCTGAGTCCTAACGTTTGAACAGTCCTTGGTTAGCACGGCTCTGTCCTTGTCGATCTTCCAAGCTATGCCATCTAAATTCTAAATTCTAAATCCCAAATCCGAACTGCCAATTAACTTCTTCTATTCACCTGCATTCTACTGGTAAGCTACTCTTGAGATCGATGACTTTTTCAGAGTTCATTCAGAACAAACCCCCAACGGATGGCTTGAAAACAGAAAACCCATTTCAGATTTCAGTTGCCAAATGCATTCTACATTACACAACGGTTAACAAAATCAAAGTACCACTACAATACAACTATAAATTTCCAGCACTAATGCCGCGCGGCACCGCTCGTGCAGTTACTTCAACTTATCTGCTGGAGGAATATCATTGAAATAACCAGTCATTTGTAGACCTAAATCGACAGCAACAAGCATTTTGCTGCTTCCTTTTACATTTATAAGGGCATGGATTGCAAACAATAAATAAATAGATACAGTGGATGATGAAAGATAATTCTCCTTTTTTTTTTTTTCTATTTTTCCTAGAACTTTACAATTTTTTTTTCACTTTTTGTTTTTTAATTTTGTTGTTAACTTGAAATAGAGGCATAAGAATGAACAAGGATTCATACAAGAGTTAGATAACCTTGCTCTTATGCAGATATTACAGATGTACAGTTACACTAACTGGAGAATACACACTACTGAGGTGCTTGACAGATTGTGACCTGCATGGCTGATAGACTCATTCAGCGGGGTTGCTGGATGCAACGGGGGCTGCTTTTAGGGTTCACATTCTTGGCTGGCTTCTCAGCATATTTTGCTGGTTCTGCTGAAGACCTAGGACTTGATAGCAACAAACTCAGATTCTTCATCAGGGTTTCAGCATCCTTCTCAATGCCTTTTTTAATCAGTAAAATGATAAACTATGAGTTTGATGATCTACTAAAATTTTTCTTCTATTCTGAATAAATTCTATCAACATTCCTACAAATAGAAAACACACATAATTCTCTATTTGCAAAGTCGTAAGCATTTTAGCATTTTCAATATATTAGGCAGAGCTTATTCGTACCACCATTAGTCAGTAAAGGAGGTGATGGACTTTCCATTTCACTAGGTTGGAGGAACTCTTCCATTCCAGAAAGATCGTCATCAGGAAAACAGTCAAAGATATCTGGAAGCAAATCAGCAATGTCACTGCCATCAAAGAAGTCATCCTCAGCATTGTTATAGAAACCATCCTCATCCTGGTGTTGGCTTATCCAATAGTCCCGGTACCATGTTGATGTTGTAACCAGTTGCCACCATTCTGGTGAGAAATCCTCCACTTGGCGATAAACAGCAGGAATAAACAGAGGGGCATTGGGGTTCAATGTTGACCTTCCTCCCGCAACTAGAGCCATTCTACCAATCTTGTTTACTTATGCCTTTAATTCTGTACAGCAGATATACAACAATTTAAAAGAAATCAACAAATGAACAGATGATTAAAATGAAAAAAAAAAAAAATCATGAGAAGTCCAGAGTTCCTATGATTATTTAAAACAATTCAAGATCTATACACTCCTAATGCTAA
The DNA here is from genome assembly GCA_033439115.1 of Firmiana major. Lineage (NCBI taxonomy): Eukaryota > Viridiplantae > Streptophyta > Magnoliopsida > Malvales > Malvaceae > Firmiana > Firmiana major. The sequence goes on along the minus strand of CM065898.1, from coordinate 12,992,799 downwards.
ACTTGACTGTTCCATGCTAAAGAACAGAAAACCAACAGTCAACAGTACAGCATACAAAGTCAATCTATGTTGTAGAGCTACCTTCTCCAAAAATTGTGTTTCTCGATTCTCATAACAGATCAGCAGATAGTCATTTCGGTCTAAAGGTTGCCCAAACTTTGAAAAACATTCAGAGTTCAGCCATCAGATCACTTATGATAACACCAAAAAGTAAGTCAAGGATTAAAAAATAAGACTCCATCAGTGCATTCTTTACTAGAACATAAAATTGTAATTATAATTCAAATGATCGCTGCCAGTGATTAATCTATCTTATAAAGACAAATTGCAAATTTGCAATTCCAGAATCATGTAATTTTTTCCTAAAGATCTTTAAGATTAAATTTCAGTTTGTTGACCGAGAAATTGAATGACAAGAATTACTCAATACTATATCTGCAAACTGATTTCGTTCATATTTCAATCTACATAAATCAACAATTTCAATTCCCTATCCTCTACTTTTTTTCACTTTCTTACCAACCAAACAAAAGATAAAACAAAAAACAGTGAGAACGGAGAGAAAAATTGAGAGATTCTATTCAGTAAGTACCTTAGAGAAGCGTAATCGAAAAATCTTCAATTTCTGTTAAATTTTATGAAAGCTTGGGAGCGAAAATGATAGTAGGATAAGCCCTTTATATATAGAGCAGAACGAACCGAACCTGTGAGGTTAGGGTAGGGAGGGATAAGGTTCGGTATATCCGAAGCAAGAACTTTCATAGGGAAGAATACTGTATGGCCTGCTCGGCCCGGTGGTTCTACCATCCTTCTCGAGACTCGACTCGTGGTAGACCTGTAGGCTGTAACCGCGTTGGCCTTTTGTTGACCGACTTCTACCCCACTTCCAAGTGAAGGACAAATTATTATTATTTTTTTAAAATTATCATTTTATTTTTATTTTTAAATTTTATTTTTTTTAATAATATTTTTTTAATTTTATTAAAATTAATTTTACTATCCTCTCAAACTAATTTTAAATCTACATATTATATCAAATAAAATTATATTTATATAATATAAAATATTAAGTTTTTTCTCTTTTCAGGTACAATCTTATTGTTAAGCATTATTAACTTTGAGAGGAATTTTATTTACTTTGTTATTTAATGGTAACTGATAAGCATGTGAACTAAATAGTAAATAATTTATTTTTTTAAATATGATTTAAATGATATAATTTAAGTAGAAAGATATATATTTAGATGAAATGATGCTTTTATAATTTTTTTAGATTGAGAGATAACACTTTCTCTTTCAGCAGTACATTGCATTTACAATAGGTATTGAAAATTTACCATTATATTTGTTTTATATTTTAGCAGATGATATAATCTTCTTTATATGAGCTAATTTTTGCATATGTTCTTGAAAGGAAGTTGATAGGAGAACTAAAATGTTTAAACTTTATAAACAATGATGAAACATTACCAAGTGTCTCAATTAATTGTATATTAAGTTTTTATAAAAATATAAATTAATTATTATTATTATTAAATAAACATATGATAATCATCCATGTATAAAGTAATAATATAATATTAATATTTTTTGTTTTCTTAATATTAACGTGACTCCCACAATGTCACTTTCTTAATATTACAAAAAAAAAATAGAAATGAATAAAAGTATCTTTTCTCAATAAAAATATTTCATATTATATAAAGGCCTGCTATATATAAACAAGATATATTCGGCCAAAAATAGACCCTTATTTTATTCTTTGATCATAACTAGTTTTTTTTTTAATATATTTGGATCATTCTAATTTGAAAACAATATAACATATTTTAAAGGAGTTTAAATCAGATAAAAAGAAGAAGAAAAAATCCCACCGGAAGCAAGAAAAGAAAAAGACGTGAAATGAAATAAAAAAACAATAGGAGGTGAAAATTGAAGACAAATTAAGTAGTTAATTTAATTTAAACTAACTTGAAATGATATTGCGGGTCCCATTCACGTGAGTATTAGCTGACCGACCTCATTCGTGGTGACCGTGATGGAGAGATATCTTAATTATTAAACGGCTGATATCAAAGGATAAAATACAAGGATGGGAAAGTGGGGCCATGATTATTGATTAGGTAGTGCAAAAAAGCCACGCAATCCGCGTATTGCACATGGAAGTGTTGGTCGGTAAGGTAAAAACATGATTGTTTGAAAGGGAATGACGTCAAATTTTGTTCTCTTCTAAACCAGACAAATAATATAAATATAAAAGTCAAATTACATCTGCAGTAACGTTTTGATCCGTATACTTAGTAAATATCAAATTATGAAGTTATTATTTATCATTTTAATTTAAATGTGAAGAATCACTTATTTTAATTTAAGAGATTGATTTATATTTAAGTATTTGAGTTTAAAGTTCATTTACGTGTAGAAAAATATTAGTATCTTCATAATGTTTATCTTAGATAGTATTAAATAGTCTAAAATTATTTTAATTTTACATTTTACTTTACTTTAATTATAATCATTAAATATTAAAAAAAAATCTTATTTGTCTCTTCAATCAAGTTGATTGGACAATTTAAAAGTTTTTTTTCACTTAAAAAGTATTCGAATAGAACTAATAATGTTTTTTGAAAATGCTTCATTATCAAATTATTTGAATACATTATGAAATTCTTAATTTGCCTTCATCACCCTTAATTTTCTTATTGTTATTCTCTCTTTTTTTTTCATTTTTATTATTGTTTTGTAACTTTACTTTTATATTCTTATATTTAATTACTTTACTATTTTTTATTTAAACAATATAATTTTTTATATTAAAATTTTCATTTAAACCTTTAAACAAGCTAATCAAACCTTGAAAGAGATTTTCTTACTTAAGAATTTTGATAAAAACTTCTCGAGCGTAATTCCATCATTAGAATAATCCACATCTATTCTCAAAATTACATTCTTAATTTTTTTATTGAATTTTGATGTTGCACTAAACGACAACGGGGTGATGCTTTCCACGTATTGATGTTGCGCTAGGCGACAACCAGGAGATGCTGATGCGATGACTTCCACGTGCGTCGAATCTTCTGCAAGAACAACAAAGATCAGAGAGGTGCAGGGATTTGTCCCTGCACGCGCACTCCGATGATTAAGTTAGAAAATTCTTTCGGTGAAGAATCTGTGTATCAGAAAAAGAAGATGCAGTATCCAAGGAAAAGAGATTCAGTCCCCCTTTCGTTTTCATACCTGGGGTATTTATAGACCTCTTCTAGGATCAAGTTGGGCTTCATGTTCTTTTCGGGTTTGAGGACATCTTGGGCCCGTAACTATAGGGCTCGGGTCTAAGGCCCAGACGCGTGTCTGGGCTGCGACAGAGTCATTAGATACTCTGTTGCGACTTGGAGTTTGACGACTTGCGAGTTAGTCCAACATGCGGCAGAGTTTACGCGAACCTCTGCCGTGGTTTCAGCGATAGAGTCCTATCGCTGTTCATGCGGTAGAGCTCTGTCGCGGTTCACGCGGTAGAGGTCTATCGCAGATCACTGTGCCGCATAGATACTCTACGACAGAGTCTCTATCGCCAAGAGACTCTGCCGCCCAAAGCAACCGTGTCGCATGGAGACTCTATCGCCGGGACTCTTTCGCTAGACTCTGTCGCAAGAGTCTCTATCGCCATTCCAGTGACTGTATCGCCACCCCTCTTTACCAACCACGTGGCTTATATTTGTATTTGACACGTGGCGGTCTTTGGTTGGTTGATTCTTGTACACGTGGACTTTGGTGATAGGTCCACTATCAATTGCTCCCCACTCTTTGGTAGGAATATTTCCTGCGAAAGAGGATCCTTAATTCACTGTTCGGAGGCACGTGCGGATCCCCGTGCGCGTGTAGATGGAGCCGCGCCTATATATATCAGCCCACAGTCAACGCGATAGCTACTGAGTTCTCTCGCAAAAGACCCTTATGCCGCACATTCTCTCTGTACTCTGTCGCGACTCTACCACAAGTCAACCGAACCTCTGTCGCCACTCTGCCGCAACTCTATCGCACTAGAATCACTGTGTCGCGAGTCTGTCGCGTGGACGAAAACTCTGTCGCCCTGTGCTGTTTGCCTTTCTTCTGTTGTAAACGCCCTAACACTATAGTTTACTGTCTTCCTGCTTTTCTGTTAGGTAAACTCTGTCGCCAATATTTTCTTCCGTGATTTTTCTCAAATTTTCGAAAATAGCTGGTCATGGTGTGGGGAAGCATATAGAGCTAGGAGTCAAGTCGACTTTAAAGGCAGCCGACATCCAAGACCTCATGTCTAGGTTTCCTTTGCCCGAGGGGTATTCCTATAGGCTTCCAAGCCCTCAAGAAAGCGACATACGTCGTATGTCTGACGGGATAGTTATTTTCAGGGCATCCTTAGAGTTAGGACTCCGCTTTCGATTATCCGACTTCGGGGCTTCTTTCCTTAGGACGCATAGGATTGCCCCCGGACAACTGCATCCTCACGCGTGGATGCAATTAATAGGGTTTACCGTGCATTGCCACCTAAGGGGCGTTTCTCCGTCTCTTCCCCTTCTTGATGCCTTTTTTAGGTTTCGAGGTAGCCCCGGCTTAGTTCCTTATTCACTTCAACGGGTGTATAAGCCTGGATTCGAAAACAGGTTATTCGAGAAACCCGCTAATAAGCTTCACGGTTTTGAATCGGAGTGGCTTATTGTGGAGACGCCTGGGGGCCTGGATTTCCCCACTCATTGGGAGACTAGGCGTGAAATCCCCAAGGGCCCCCGGATTTCTACACTTAGAGAACAGTTATCCCTGGACATCAATAGGTTACTGATTGATAGTCCCATTAGTCTTGACAGCCTTTTATCAAATGAGAATTTGGTATCTGCTGGCTGGGGTGTGGGTCCCATCCCTATTGTCGGTCCCTCTGTTCCTTCCTCGGATCCTCCATCCTCAATTCCCCCTGAGTTGAACCCGGAACCTTTAAGGCCGCAAGAAGACATAGGGAGCACAAATATAGCGTCTAGTTCTGACAACGAACCCTTAGCTGACCTGAATGACTGGGAAGGGTTTGGTTCAACTTTCATGGTTCTTCCCGACGACGATATGATAAATATAGAGTCCCTTCAGGAGCATTTTGATTCTCCTGATGGTAACTTTTCACGCTTTTTTATTGTTTGTTAGTTCTGACCATGTTTTTGACCACTTATTTGTTCTTTTTCTTTTTTGCAGAAATGAGCCATTTTCAACGATCTTTGGCGCGTCAAGGCTCGGAGAGCGGTCCGTCTAGTGACCCCACTAGAAAGAGGCCTCGCTTAGCTGAAGATGTTCCCAGCGAGACACCAGTTCCACCTCAGTTGCCTCGGGCTCGGACCCCACCTGTTCCTAGACAAGTGATGTGTCACGACCCAAATTTTCTAAAAATCAGAGTAAATTTTTCACTTTTTCATTTATTATTTAATTCTTACCTTTCTCTTATTGTGACCATCCTACAACACAGTTGGGCTATGATTCGGTGTTAGTTACCTCTCACCTATTTACCATTTCATTTCCATAATCACATTCATTTATCAGAGTTTACTATCTTTTGACTTTAAATAAATACATACACATTGGTATTTATAACTCTACATCCCCGACATCAATGTCCGTTTACAGTACTGTGCATTACATATTTAGATACAAAACTATACAAATGTGTATACCTGTCTCTCGATGGGAAGCAGCGGATACCAATACATGCAAGTCCTTAGCCGCTCAATAACTATTTCAAGTGCTCTGAAAAGATGGAAAAATAAGGGGGGTGAGCAAACCACCGCTCAGTAAGGCAATTATGCAAGTAAGTAGATAGCTCCACTATCTACATGCTCATAATGCCATGCCCTTAAATCCATTTCTTTTCATTAAAATCATCAAGCACAAAGTCATGCATATTCAATGCCATAGTTCATCCAAAACTATTTGTGCATATACAAATCATGTAATTCATGCATTCAAAGCATTTTATGTGACATCATTAAATCATCATTAGCATGAAGTAAAGCAATATCATGCATCCTTTTGCGTCATGTAAGATAAATCATGAATTTGAATAAAAGCATGGAAAACATCATCATACTATTGCATTCAAATCATTTCTTTAAAATTGCAGTAAAAACTAACCCATCGGGGTCCATCTCATAAAACAATTCAATAAAGTTCATTATAAAACTCCGGTTATAAAACCACCCTTCTTTCAGGGTCACAAATCATAAAATCATCTGAAATCTCGTATCACAGTATAAATCATAAAAATCGGGGGCCTGACCCCTCCTTCGGGTCTACCCTGGTCAACAGACCACAAGTTATATCATGTGAGACAAGTAGGTAATTATCAGTAACATTGAGGACTATGGTCATATCCTAGTGATCCCTGGCAACACGGTACCTAGTGTGCGGGGTATCACACCTGAAATGGGAGGTGGGTCGTCCTACCCGCCAGAACAGCATAACACCAGGATTGCAAGGGCAAGGCTTGCTGCCTCGTGGCTAATACCACTGCACTCCAACAATCCCCACGGTACAGCGTACTCCGCGTGACATACACGGTACAACGTACTCCGTGGACCCAAGCTCAATCAGGGGTGCCTGTAATAGGTCTTATCCACCCATATCATCTCTGTCTCAGAATGCACGTGTGAGCATATCATCTCATTGTGACACACAGTCTACAGGAGGCTCCAACACGGCTATATGCATGTAATATAAATTCCTGTGTGAGCGAAGCTCAAGCACGGCTCCATGCATATTCATGATATCAGAAAATCTCGTGCGAGCGAAGCTCTAGCACGACTTAAACTGATTATAATTTCAAGTAAAATCCACGTACGAGCAATGCTCTAGTACGGATATGTATTAAAACTAAGTGAAAACCTCGTACGAGAAAAACTCCAGTACGATATTCAAATGAATTATGAAAACCATATAAAACTTTGTGCGAGCGAGCTCCAGCACAAAGAAATGCTTAAGTAAATCAAATCTCGTGCGAGTTATACTCCAGCACGGCTTTATGCATAATTAAATCAAATCTCGTGCGAGTTACACTCCAGCACGGCTTTATGCAATATCAAATCCAAACAGGATGCGAGCTAAGCTCTAGCACCTCTCATGCATATCAAATCTGTAAAACTAGTGCGAGCAATCGCTCCAACACCTTTTTATGCATATCAAGTCAAAACCAGTCAAAACATATCAAAACATGTCAAAATGGAGTGCGAGCTAAGCTCCAGCACCTCTCATGCATTTCATAGGAATAAAAATCAGTGCGAGCAACCGCTCTAGCACATGTCATGCATATGATGTCACAAGTCGGTGCGAGCAACAGCTCAAGCACATTTATGCACATTCACAAACGCAGATATAGTGCGAACTACGTGTCGGCACTATCTGTTTCCATATAAACTTGATAGTTGGCCGTTTTCCAAAGAAATTTCCATTTAAATATTAATAACACCTACGTAGTGTTATTTTGGGAAACTTATGCAATTATTGGCCAATCTATCGATTTACTTTGATTAAAACTAAGAAAATTCCTTAATCATAAAAATCCTTTAATCATGCATTTCATGCATGTCATGCTTTCACCATCCTTAGGTGAACTTCCCTCAATAGGGGTAAAATAGACATTTCACCTATTTCGATCCTTAAAAATCATTTAAACCACTTTTAGGATCATTATACAATAATCGCGTATACATACATAATCAGTGTATACAAAATCTATTAAAATATGCGTAGCTACCTCTAGCTACTCACATAATTCCCTTACCTTATTTTCTGTACAGTCTGACCTTTCCACTGATGACTCGTCACGCAGTCTGATTTGCTCCGAATCCAATCTTCGGAACTACGGATACACATTCATCAGGTCAAATACAATACAATTTAATTGTATTTCATATTTTCTGGGCTTAATTTAAATCATTGGGCCCGTTTACCCATATTGGGCCTGATTGCACCATAATGGGCCTTAATTGGCCTTAAGCCCGTTTACCACACTTTATCGAGGCCTATTGGGCTCATTGGGCCCATCAGTATTTATTTAGCCTCATTTTAAATTATTAGATATCTCAATTTAATATTTACGACAATTTATCCAATTTTCCAGAATTTAATTCATTTATGCGGAAATTAAATCCATAATTTATGCGTTAAATATCAATCACGCATAACGATGCAAAATTGTCGTAAATAAGGGTTACTTACCCGAGATTCCATGATAGTAAGTGAATCGAGGCTGTCTCGAGCTCTCGGTGGATGCCAATTGTCGAGCTACACAATTAAATATATTTTCGGGTAAACTTTCAGTCGATTATTTATCAAATAAAATATTCTAAAAATTAAATCGGTCAATTCGACCGCTTACCGACTTACCCGAAGCTCGATTGCATCACTAGAATTTTCTTCAATTTTTTTCTCTTTTTCTTTTTCTCTTTTTCTTCCTTTTTTTCCTCTCTTTTTGGCTGAACCGGTCCGGTCCGGTTCAACCCGGTTCGGACCGCCGGTTCAGCTCGGTCCGGTTCGATCGGTTCAGTCCGATTCGGCCGGTTCAGGCAATATTTGGTCTTGTCGGCGCCGTCCGGCCGGTTCCCGGCGCGATTCCAGCACCAATCGGTGCGCCACGGACTGGGCTTCCTAAATCGGACCTCGATTGGGGTCAAAACGGTGCCATCGCCGACGAATCGAGATTTCTTCCCCCGCGGCTTCTCTTTCGTTTTTGCTATTTTTCGGTGACTCCACGGCGTGTCGCCGTCGCTGGTGGGTCTCCCGGTGGTCGGGCTCCTCTCCTGGTCATTACCCGCACCTCTGCCTAGTCGGTGGCCTGCCGGATGGAGGGATTTGTTTCCCTCGGTTTCGGCTACCCTGTTTCGCGTTTCCTCCTCTGTTTTGTTTTCTGTTTCTTTTCTTTCTGTTTTTTTTTTTGAAATTCAGACTTTTCGTTTCTTTTTTTTTTATAATTTATTTTTATTATTATTTTAATCAATTATTTATTATTATTTTACCAAAATATCTGAAAAATTATTATTTTATTCATTTATTTCATAAATAAATTTATCAGTCCGATTTTACCTTTCCGGTATATTTTTTGATTATTTTCGGGATTATTTTTCCGATACGAAAATTTCGGTTTATTCCAATAAATTCATATCTTGATCAATTTAACCCGAAATTTAATTATTTCTTCGTTATTGATCAAGATTTCTCATTCTCATATTTTTAATTAAATTTTCTTGTCCCGATTAATATCGAATTTTGGTCTTTTGACCGTTTTACCCTTGCACATGTTCGAAAATATCATTTAAATCCTTTTTGCATTTTTAAATGCACTCGAAAATATCAGGTCTTACAATCTCCCCCACTTAAGAAATTTGGTCCTCAAAATTAGAACCAAGTAAATGAGTCCATAATTAACTCCGGGTACATCTATCGTATCATATACTGTCATGCTCAAGTGACTTTCTCCGGAGTGTAATTCTACCATAATACTTAACTAGGGAGATCATCTTAAACCTCGACACTTTCTCTTTCCGTCTAATACCCGAATCGATTTCCAATCATATGTTATACTTTCATTGAGCTAAACTGTTGGAGCTCATATCCGATCATATGCTGGATCCGGATAGTATTTTCGAAACATCATAAGATAGGACATATTGTGGATGCCTGTCTAATGCAAGTGGTAATGCCAACCTACAGGTCTTATTTCCCACTTGTCCAATATCTCTATTCGAATCTCGTTACGTCCTCATACTCTTAGGACAAGTAACTATCAACAGTAATGATTCACCCTTGGTGAATTTCAATGGTTTCTGTCTCTTGTCAGCATAGTTTTTTTTTCTGCTCTGAGGTGTTCTTAATCTCTCAATATTTCAACTGAACATCCTCAGAGGTTTGTCTTACCAATTCGGGAATAATTTTCTATTTGTCACCCACTTCTTCTTATCCAAGTTAGGGAACAACTCCCTACGGCCATACAATGCCTCATATAATCTCATCCCGATACTCAAGTGACAACTATCATCACTGACGAATTTGATTAGTAGCAACTGATCATCCCAGGAGCTTATCACATCAATGGCACACGCTCTCATTACATCCTCCAGAACCTGTACAGTCCTCTCTGACTGACCATCTGTCTGAGGGTGGAAGCTGTGCTAATACTCAATCAGGTTTCCGTAGCTTCCTGAAAAACATTCCCAAAAGTGGGAAGTGAAGCGGGAATCCCTATCTGATATCATGCTCCTTGGAACGCTACATATTGTTTCACAATTTTCCATACACATAAATCCGCCTACACACTCAGAGTATCTGGGGATTTCCATAAACAGAATGTGGGTACACTTAATCAATCTATCGACTATCACCCAGATAGCCTCGTGATTATCCCGGGTCCTCTATAACCCATCACGATATCCATGGTAACTTGTTCCCATTTCTGTGTCACTATAGGTAGAGGCTGCAATGACTCTGCAACTTCTCGTACTCTACCTTAATCTGCTGACATACGAGATACTTTTCCACAACTCTACAATGTCTCTTTTCATATCTGACCACCAATACCTTTTTCAGAGATTCCAATATATTTATTATTTCTCGGATGCACTGTATATCTCGAAGAACGAGCTTCTTAACAATAATACTATATCATCAACTGTGGTCCTGGGGAGCACTTATACTGTCTCTGAACCTCTGTGAATCATCATCACTCACTGTGAACTCTGCACTATACCCTTCTGAATCTGACCCACACTATCGACACCATGCCGATCATCACGCTAAGCCTGGCAAATCGGGTCACACAAATCCGGTTCTAACCTCAGGCTAGCTGTCACACAATCACCGTCATCATCAGAAGGGATTACATCACTACAGAGGCTCACAACTGCTTTAGCAGCTCTCGCTCCCTGACCATCATATGTGATACCATCCCGAGGCTCTTTCTGTTCAAGGCATCAACCATTACATTAGCCTTTCCTGGGTGGTACAATATTCACAATCATAATCCTTAGAAGCTCTAACCCTCTTGGTTATCTCATATTCTGCGCTTTCTGTGAAAATAGACACTCGGGGCTTTTATGATCAGTGCATACCCGAAATGCCTCACCGTATAAGTGGTGGCGCCATACTTCTAGTGTAATCACTACGGCTGTCAACTCTAAATCATGGGTCAGATAGTTTCTCTCACGTTCCATGAACTATTTGGATCCATAAACGACTATCTTCCCATTTTACATCAATACATAGCCCAATCCTTATTTTGAGGTATCCATACTCACTGAAACCTCTTAAGCTGTTAGTCATGGTGAGAATACTTACGGTGGTCAGTTTATCACTGCAATATACTAAAACTCACCGAAGCCATTTTCATACTTATCATACTACTCATATGAAATCTTTTTCCAAACGAGACGTGTCAACTAAGTAGCCCATTTCGAGAAACTCTCAACAACTCGTCCGTAAGACAGTTTCCTGTTGCTACTCATGCTCTTCTCTGGACTTCGAATACATCCAAATATCATTGTTAAATATGACAACCAATCGGTCCAGGTAAGCTTTAAATACCTCATCATAGTTGAGTTCCACTAAATATTTCAATAATTCATATTCTTGACCTACGTACGCATAAACGTAAAACATCATTTCGAAATCGCTTTCGTTCAGGATACTAACCCACGTCGTTTCCTTTTTCTTATATTAACGGCTTTTATAAAATTTTAATTTTTAAACCTTCATGATTAATCAAATTCTATATCTCTTTATCGTACCAATAAAGGTACCCAAATTTTAAAATGTATATATTTCATGACTGTCGATTTTTTCAATTTATAGCTTATGTGTGCGCTTATCGACGCTGTTAAGTCTTCAGGCAGGAAAGTATTTTGAAATACCTTTATTAACCCTAAGATTTGACCACAACGACTGGGTGTAGATATATCTACCCCTTATCTTGGTCGTAGTCCATATGCACTACATATTGCTTAATCCTTACTTTTCATATCAATGACATCCTTACCTTGCATATGTTTCTTATTCCAATATATCTCCTTTAATATATCACTTATAACCAACTCTTTCATTACGTGTGAAAACTTACATTCCCTATACCCATATTCAGTTAGTGATAATCAGCTAACTAGCATCATCTTGCTTAAGGGTACAGGCTTCACATCTTTCACTCACTTATAAGCAACTGAAGGCGGTATAAATAAATGCGTGGCACCAGGATTAATTAAAATAATTATTTCATTATTTACAACCAATGTGGTATCTTCCACCACATCCTATGAAACATCAATAGTGTCCTGATCCAAGGCATACATTCGCCCTCGTCCAACATCTTATTTCCGTGGTAACTACCACATATCCTACACTGTTTACACTACTACTCTGTTCCATAGCAGGTCGGGGTCCTCAAATCATAATACCCCTCATAAGTATTAAAACTAGATATACTGGGGTTTATCAATCAACTTACCCCGTGATTTATCAGCTCTAAGCTTTTACCAATCTACCTTTTCTCATTCTCTGTCATTCTCTATTCTCTTTTGTCTCTATTTCGGCCCTCACTACCTTTCTCAATCTCAGAGGCGCGTAACTTATAATCTTATTCACACAACTGTAGTCTGCGCACTGCCTCGGGATAGGTAGTGATATCTAACGGGCTAATCGGACTCTAATTGACAATCTGAGTCCTTCCATGAACTTTCAGACATCTCGACTCTCACTGTTCATAGTGTCCGAGTCACATCTGCCCAGGAATATAAACTGAGTATCATACTCATTAATCAACCATTTCCTCTGGGTCAGAGTAAATAATTTCATCTCTAATTTTCCTTTAAACAATATCCGGGATATTTTGTTACCGGAATACATTAAGAATTACTTTTTCAGTCCATTCTGGATGTCTAACTCTTAAGATGGGTAGAGCGGACTTCCACCAATGCTTCCACTCACCCTCAAATCATATACATACTCTGAGCTATTAGCTCGCAAAATATTCTCCACACTCCGCTTCAACCTCGCGAAGCGTGTCTCAATACTGTCCGATCTCTAAGTTAGACTCTGTCCGATCTTTCTATCAGACTCTGTCCGATCTCTCTGTCAGACTCTATCCGATCTCTCTATCGGACTCTATGGGGTATGCTCAACATCAGCCTCCATGTCAATCTCATTTCGAGTCTCATGTGGCGACTCAGTACTACTCTTGGGCCTACCTCAACGGCCTTGAGCTCGTGTACTCGCCTCTCAACCATAGCGGCTATCAGTCAATGAGTCTATTCTTGCATTTAAAACCAAATTCTTAGCTGCACTTCCATCTCGATATACACAATTGTATCTAACTAATGCACAGTACATGGGGATGTAAACTTCCTTAACCACTAACACCGACTCATATCAGGCCAACTCAAGCTCTGATACCATTAAACTTGTCACGACCCAAATTTTCTAAAAATCAGAGTAAATTTTTCACTTTTTCATTTATTATTTAATTCTTACCTTTCTCTTATCGTGACCATCCTACAACACAGTTGGGCTATGATTCGGTGTTAGTCACCTCTCACCTATTTACCATTTCATTTTCATAATCACATTCATTTATCAGAGTTTACTATCTTTTGACTTTAAATAAATACATACACATTGATATTTATAACTCTGCATCCCCGACATCAATATCCGTTTACAGTACTATGCATTACATATTTAGATACAAAACTATACAAATGTGTATACCTGTCTCTCGATGGGAAGCAGCGGATACCAATACATGCAAGTCCTTAGCCGCTCAATAACTATTTCAAGTGCTCTGAAAAGATGGGAAAATAAGGGGGTGAGCAAACCACACGCTCAGTAAGGCAATCATGCAAGTAAGTAGATAGCTCCACTATCTACATGCTCATAATGCCATGCCCTTAAATCCATTTCTTTTCATTAAAATCATCAAGCACAAAGTCATGCATATTCAATGCCATAGTTCATCCAAAACTATTTGTGCATATACAAATCATGTAATTCATGCATTCAAAGCATTTTATGTGACATCATTAAATCATCATTAGCATGAAGTAAAGCAATATCTTGCATCCTTTTGCGTCATGTAAGATAAATCATGAATTTGAATAAAAGCATGGAAAACATCATCATGCTACTGCATTCAAATCATTTCTTTAAAACTGCAGTAAAAACTAACCCTTCCGGGTCCATCTCATAAAACAATTCAATAAAGTTCATTATAAAACTCCGGTTATAAAACCACCCTTCTTTCAGGGTCACAAATCATAAAATCATCTGAAATCTCGTATCACAGTATAAAATCATAAAAATCGGGGGCCTGACCCCTCCTTGAGGTCTACCCTGGTCTAACAGACCACAAGTTATATCATATGAGACAAGTAGGTAATTATCAGTAACATCGAGGACTATGGCCATATCTTAGTGATCCCTGGCAAAACGGTACCTAGTGTGCGGGGTACACACCTGAAACGGGAGGTGGGTCGTCCTACCCGCCAGAACAGCATAACACCAGGATTGCGAGGGCAAGGCTTGCTGCCTCGTGGCTAATACCACTCCACTCCAACAATCCCCACGGTACAGCGTATTCCGCGTGATATACACGGTACAACGTACTCCGTGGACCCAAGCTCAATCAGGGGTGCCTGTAATAGGTCTTATCCACCCATATCATCTCTGTCTCAGAATGCACGTGTGAGCATATCATCTCACTATGACACACAGTCTACAGGAGGCTCCAACACGGCTATATGCATGTAATATAAATTCCTGTGCGAGCGAAGCTCAAGCACGGCTCCATGCATATTCATGATATCAGAAAATCTCGTGCGAGCGAAGCTCTAGCACGGTTTCATAAAAATCAGTAAAATCTGCGTACGAGCAGCGCTCCAGAACGACTTAAACCGATTATAATTTCAAGTAAAATCCACGTATGAGCAATGCTCTAATATGGATATGTATTAAAACTTAGTGAAAACCTCGTACGAGAAAAACTCCAGTACGATATTCAAATGAATTATGAAAACCATATAAAACTTTGTGCGAGCGAGCTCCACACAAATAAATGCTTAAGTAAATCAAATCTCGTGCGAGTTATACTCCAGCACGGCTTTATGCATAATTAAATCAAATCTCGTGCGAGTTACACTCCAGCACGGCTTTATGCAATATCAAATCCAAACAGGATGCGAACTAAGCTCTAGCACCTCTCATGCATATCAAATCTGTAAAACTAGTGCGAGCAATCGCTCCAGCACCTTTTTATGCATATCAAGTCAAAACCAGTCAAAACATGTCAAAACATGTCAAAACGGAGTGCGAGCTAAGCTCCAGCACCTCTCATGCATTTCATAGGAATAAAAACAAGAGCTAGCAACCGCTCTAGCACATGTCATGCATATGATGTCACAAGTCGGTGCGAGCAACAGCTCAAGCACATTTATGCACATTCACAAACGCAGATATAGTGCGAACTATGTGTCGGCACTATCTGTTTCCATATAAACTTGATAGTTGACCGTTTTCCAAAGAAATTTCCATTTAAATATTAATAACACCTACGTAGTGTTATTTTGGGAAACTTATGCAATTATTGGCCAATCTATCGATTTACTTTGATTAAAACCAAGAAAATTCCTTAATCATAAAAATCCTTAAATCATGCATTTCATGCATGTCATGCTTTCACCATCCTTAGGTGAACTTCCCTCAATAGGGGTCAAATAGACATTTCACCTATTTCGATCCTTAAAAATCATTTAAACCACTTTTAGGATCATTATACAATAATCGCGTATACATACATAATCAGTGTATACAAAATCTATTAAAATATGCGTAGCTACCTCTAGCTACTCACACAATTCCCTTACCTTATTTTCTGTACAGTCTGACCTTTCCACTGATGACTCGTCACGCAGTCTGATTTGCTCCGAATCCAATCTTCGGAACTGCGGATACACATTCATCAGGTCAAATACAATACAATTTAATTGTATTTCATATTTTCTGGGCTTAATTTAAATTATTGGACCCGTTTACCCATATTGGGCCCGATTGCACCATAATAGGCCTTAATCGGCCTTAAGCCCGTTTACCACACTTTATCGAGGCCTGTTGGGCTCATTGGGCCCATCAGTATTTATTTAGCCTTATTCTAAATTCTTAGATATCTCAATTTAATATTTACGATAATTTATCCAATTTTTCAGAATTTAATTCATTTATGCGAAAATTAAATCCATAATTTATGCGTTAAATATCAATCATGCATAACGATGCAAAATTGTCGTAAATAAGGGTTACTTACCCGAGATTCTATGATAGTAAGTGAATCGAGGCTGTCTCGAGCTCTCGGTGGATGCCAATTGTCGAGCTACACAATTAAATATATTTTTGGGTAAGCTTTCAGTCGATTATTTATCAAATAAAATATTCCAAAAATTAAATCGATCAATTCGACCGCTTACCCACTTACCCGAAACTCGATTGCATCACTGGAATTTTCCCCAATTTTTTTCTCTTTTTTTCCCTTTTTCTTCCTTTTTTTTCCTCTCTTTTTGGCTGAACCGGTCCGGTCCGGTTCAACCCGGTTCGGATCGTCGGTTCAGCTCAGTCCAGTTCGACTGGTTCAGTCCGGTTCGGTCGGTTCAGGCAATATTTGGTCGTGCCGGCGCCGTCCGGTCGATTCTCGGCGCGATTCCAGCACCAATCGGTGCGCCACGGACTGGGCTTCCTAAATCGGACCTTGATTGGGGTCAAAACGGTGCCATCGCCGACGAATCTAGATTTCTTCTCCCGCGGCTTCTCTTCTGTTTTCGCTGTTTTTCGAGGACTCCACGGCATGTCGCCGTAGCTGGTAGGTCCCCGGTGGTCGGGCTCCTCTCCTGGTCATTACCCGCACCTCTGCCTCGTCGGTGGCCTGCCGGACGGAGGGATTTGTTTTCCTCGGTTTCGGCTACCCTGTTTCGCGTTTTCTCCTCTGTTTTGTTTTCTGTTTCTTTTCTTTCTGTTTTTTTTTGAAATTCAGACTTTTCGTTTCTTTTTTTTTATAATTTATTTTTATTATTATTTTAATCAATTATTTATTATTATTTTACCAAAATATCTGAAAAATTATTATTTTATTCATTTATTTCATAAATAAATTTATCAATTCGATTTTACCTTTTCGGTATATTTTTTGATTATTTTTGAGATTATTTTTTCGATACGAAAATTTCGGTTTATTCCAATAAATTCATATCTTAATCAATTTAACCCAAAATTTAATTATTTCTTCATTATTAATCAAGATTTCTCATTCTCATATTTTTAATTAAATTTTCTTGTCCCGATAAATATCGAATTTTGGTCTTTTGACCGTTTTACCCTTGCACATGTTCGGGAATATCATTTAAATCCTTTTTGTATTTTTAAATGCACTCGAAAATATCAGGTCTTACATGATGCCTCCTCCTCCTCCGGAACAAAGGGATCCCTCTCGGGACAGAGGGAGAGCTCCTTCCTCTTCACGGAGGGCTTCTGGTTCGTCGGGACGGTCTCTGTTGGCTCTACCGAGAGGGGGGTGAATCGGTTTTCTAACAATTATGGCAAATTAAAAATTAATCACAATTTAATCACAAATGATAATAAGCAATATAGTGCAATATAACAATTTAATGCAAAGTAGGGAAGAGAGAAACAAACACAATCGTTTATAGAGGTTCGGCCAAACTCTTGCCTACGTCCTCTCTCCTTGACCTTCTTGTCAAGTGTTTTCTTTCTCTCTTTCAATAGAGCTTACACAGTTCCTTTTGCAGGTTAAGGAATAACCTCTCTACCCTTAGCAATACAGAAATGTATTCACCCTTTTACAATGTCTCTCACTGAGGAACAATCCTCTTTTCTTTTTGGGTATGGATGAATACAGAATAAGGCTTTACAATGGGTAGTGCTAACAAAGCTTGTTGCACTTAAGCTTGTACAATAAATTTCAATTGATGAGCAATAGGGACACAAAGAATGAATGAGTTAAAGCTTGAGAATATTTGGAATGTTCAGCAATAGTGTCTCTTCTCTCTTTGTCTTCAATGCTTGGTTAAATACTGAAGGGTTGGTAGTTGGAGCATTAAATGCTATTCTTCCCGTTGTGATTTGCAGAAACTAGCCGTTGGGTACCTCCAGTAGAGTGCCAGATCGATCTGCATTCTTGGCCAGATCGATCTCTTAGTTATAAATCCTACAAGATTGAAGCACAAATACACAAGGAGATCGATCTCATAGGTTAGCAGATCAATCTGTTAGTTTAAAAATAATGAGGCAGATCGATCTGTCGAATAGGAAGATCGATCTCCTAATCTCTCTGTTTGAGGCAAGATCGATCTCCAGATCGATCTGCCATGCAATCTCGTAGAGAGGAGATCGATCTCTCAACAATACAGATCGATCTCTTTAGCTCTCTGACTTTGAGGAGATCGATCTCTTCCTTACCAGATCGATCTCATAAGTTCTCTGTTTGAGTGTGGATCGATCTCTCAGATCGATCTATAGTCTTAAGCTCTTAAGGGAGATCGATCTCTTCCTAGACTAGATCGATCTCTCAACTCTAGCTTTAGCCAGATCGATCTCTTAACCCTTGCAGATCGATCTCATTCTTCCTAAATACCTTTGTAAAGATTTAAGGCTCGCCAGATCGATCTCTTCCATTATGAGATCGATCTCTCATCAAGTAAAAACCCAGGAGATCAATCTCTCATCAGCCAGATCGATCTCTCATCAACAGAACTCTAAGTTCTGGTACTAATAACCTCTAAACATGTTTCTATATCATCTTAATGTTATAAGATTAACTTGTTTTGTCATTTCAAAATACATTAACTCAACAATCTCCCCCTTTTTGATATGACAAAACATAAAACAAACATGTTTAGTGAATTTTTGTAAAAGCTCCCCTTTTTGTGAGCTCCTCCTTTCTTTTAGCTTTTTGGTTTTGTTACTTGCTTAACTCCCCCTCAATTTAATCATTCTTAGACACCTTTATGTATTTTAACACAAACACATGTTTCTTCTCTCCCTTTTTGTCATATCAAGAACACAAGAATCTAATACTCATCATTTCAAAATGAACTTTTTCATTAACACAACCAGTATCTTAAAATGACATTTCATTAACACAAGTCAAAAGGTATTTCATTCAAGCAAATTCATCATAGATAACATCAAGTAGCTTAAAATGTTGTAACTATACTAAATCAAAACACCTAAGGCCTATTGTGAGGGAGGAGCACGATCCAAAAGATTCTCAACATGCGTGCGTGTTACTTGGAGCTCATCGAACATCGCCTCTTGAGCCTCTTGAATCTTATCCACTCTTTAGTTTAAAGATGCAAATCCGTCATCGATTTTTTGAGTGAGGTCACTCAGCATCTTCATAATGATCTCCATTTCTCCCGGTGGGGCTACCGGTGCAGTGGGCGGAGCCGTTGAGGACGATGGTTCCGGAGCTGGTGCAGCAGATGGGCCACTGGCTCATTGGAGGGGTCTTCCTCCATGGCTTCAGCTGGCTGCTGGTCCCTCTTTTTCTTCCAATCTCCCTGGAAGTCTTTGTAATATCCCATATGATGAAGGGACCCAATATTGAGGACACTCTTGGGAGACGGGAGTTCTCCGGTTTCGGCGCTGCAGTCGACGCCAACTTGTTGGAGAAGATAGGCTACCGGTTGCGAAAAAACGATCGTGGTAGCTTGTCCACGCACTATCTTCAGCCAGTCTTCGTATATGAAATGGACAAGATTTGGTTTTTGGCTTGTTGAGTGAATGTAATGGAGCCAAAAACGATCTAAGCGCCTAACGGTGGAATGACGGGTACCGAAAGGGCGGAGGTTCCATGAGATTATGAGGTGGAGTAACCGAAGGTGCATTGGAAGGTTACTCGCCTTGTCCCCAGGGAGATCAAACTCAAAGGAGACTTCCTCATCTTCATTGATCAAGCCTTCATTTTTCATGTGGAAGGCCTGAGCTAGGATATCAGTATCGACAGAAACGGTTTTACCCATGACATATGTTTTGAAACCGACAATTTTGCAAGTGTCATTTGGGTCAAAAATGAGTTCGGCATTGGAAAAGAATGCACGAACGAGATTTGGAGGGACGGGAGTGTTGATTTTTAAAAAATTCATCCAACCAAATTCCTCAAACTTTGACACGTATGGAAAATCAATGCGATTGAGGAAGGAGAAATCTATAGTTCGCCAATGCTTAATTGGCATGGTTGAGAAATATTCCTCATATCGCTTTCTTTTTGCTGGTTTTTAAAACACCGATTGAAGGAAGCAATGGAAGATGGAGGAATGGGTTGGGAGGATGAACCAGCCTCTACATTGGTTTTAGGAGGTTTGTGACCTACTGTCTTAAGCCTAGGCATGATTCTAGACTCTAAAGATACGCTAAATAGATTCAAAAACGAGAAAAGCAATGAAACAGTACCTAGGTTTGCCCTAGAATTAAAATGAACACAAATTGAAGAAAAATTTTGAGAAAATCAGTAAGGAATGTTGGTTACAATACCGAAATTTGACACCGAGACGCAAGGAGGACCGTACGGAGATCGATCTGAGGAGAAATCGACAGTGATGGTGCGAGGGAATTTGGGAATTTGAAAGTTAGGTTTTGTGAAATTTGGGAAATTTTCGTGAGTTTATATACTGCAGGACACATGAGATCGATCTATCGAGGCGACAGATCGATCTGTCACTTCCAGAAGCCAAGGGAGATCGATCTGTCGTATGGACAGATCGATCTGTTTGCAAACAGAGGCTTAAGGAGATCGATCTGGTACATGCACAGATCGATCTGGAGTTTGATCGAGGCTTAGAGAGATCGATCTGCCAAATGCATGGATCGATCTTCAAAATGCGAAAGCTTTGAAGAGATCGATCTGTCGTGGGGACAGATCGATCTGTATTTTAACAGAGACGGAAGGAGATCGATCTTATGGTTAGAAGATCGATCTGCTTAGCTTAACCTTGATGATTTAGGCTTGTTGGAAGTATAGAGATCGATCTATATTGCAAGGAGATCGATCTCTCATCCTCATTGCCAGAAAATCTTTGCAAAAACTCTTTTAAAATCAATTTGAAACCAAGATTTTTGAAACACAAATGTCTTAAGAGATATTCATGAGTCCTAATTCACCTCTAAGGATACAAAACCTATCTCTATCAAGTGGTTTGGTGAATATATCTGCTATTTGATGTAAAGTATCAATGTACTCTAAGATTATATCCCCTTTTTGTACATGATCTCTAAGGAAGTGATGTCTAATTTCTATGTGCTTGGTTCTGGAGTGTTGAATAGGATTCTTAGACAGATTAATGGCACTGGTATTATCACATTTAATAGTAACTTGCTTCATGTCAATACCATAATCTCTAATTTGTTGTTTAATCCACAACACTTGAGCACTACAACTACCAGCTGCTATATATTCAGCTTCAGTTGTGGACTGAGCCACACTGTTTTGTTTCTTGGAGAACCAAGAAATTAACCTATTTCCTAAGAATTGGCAAGTACCTGAAGTACTTTTCCTATCTATTTTGCATCCTCCAAAATCAGCATCTGAAAATGCATGAAGGGCAAAAGTGGAGTCCTTGGGGTATCAAAGTCCTAATGAGGGAGTGTCTTTGAGGTATCTAAAGATCCTCTTAGTTGCCAATAAATGTGATTCCCTAGGAGATGATTGAAATCTAGCACAAAGGCATACACTAAACAAAATATCTGGTCTACTTGCAGTTAAATAAAGCAATGAGCCAATCATAGACCTATAAAGTTTAGTGTCTACACACTTACCACTTTCATCTTTATCAAGCTTGATGTTGGTGCCCATTGGAGTTGCTTGAGGTTTGCAATTGTCCATTCCAAATCGCTTGAGCAATTCCTTAGTATACTTTGCTTGATTGATGAAGGTTCCATCTTTTGTTTGCTTCACTTGAAGTCCCAAGAAGAATGTGAGTTCTCCCATCATGCTCATCTCAAATTCTCCTTGCATGATCTTAGCAAACTCTTGGCATAAAGACTCATTAGTTGAACCAAAAATAATATCATCTACATACACTTGTACAACTAATAAATCCTTATTTTTATTCTTAATGAATAAGGTGGTATCCACTTTTCCTCTTGAAAATCCCTTTTCTATTAAGAATTTTGACAACCTTTCATACCAAGCTCTAGGAGCTTGTTTTAACCCATAAAGTGTCTTAGATAATTTAAAAACATGTTCAGGAAATTCATGATTTTCAAATCCGGGAGGTTGCTCAACATATACTTCTTCATTAATAAAGCCATTTAAGAATGCACTCTTTACATCCATTTGATATAACTTGAAGTTTTTATAACATGCAAAGGCAAGTAACATTCTTATTGCCTCTAATCTAGCTACCGGTGCATATGTTTCATCATAGTCTATGCCTTCCTCTTGTCTATAGCCTTGAGCAACTAGCCTAGCCTTATTCCTTGTGATCACACTATTTTTATCCATTTTGTTCTTGAATATCCATTTAGTTCCAATTATTGAGTGATCACTAGGCCTAGGAACTAGTTTCCATACTTTGCTTCTCTCAAATTGATTTAATTCTTCTTGCATTGCTAGGAACCAATTATTGTCTTCTAAGGCTTCATTGACATTCCTAGGATCAATTTGAGATACAAAGGCTATATATTGGCACATATTCCTTAGGGATGATCTAGTTCTAACTCCAAGAGTTGGATCTCCTACTATTTCACAATCTTTTACATATCCTAACTCTCTTGGTGCTCTAGGTTCTCTTTCTAAAACCTCTATTTCTTCTTCATCTTCTTTATTCAAGTCAAGCTTTTCTAGAAAGTCATCTTCTAAGCCTTCATCAAATATTCCAATATTTTCATCATTGGTTGAATCTTTAGATATATTATTTGATTCATCAAATATAACATGAATAGACTCTTCAACCACTAATGTTCTTTTGTTATATATTCTAAAAGCCTTTGAATTCAATGAATATCCTAGAAATATTCCCTCATCACTTTTGGCATCAAATTTTCCTAAATTATGTTTTTCATTATTTAGAACAAAGCATTTGCAGCCAAAAGGATGGAAGTAACTAATGTTAGGCTTCTTACCTTTGTAGAGCTCATAGGGAGTTTTCTTTAGCATGGGTCTTATCATAGCTCTATTAATTATATAAAATGATGTGTTTATAGCTTCAGCCCAAAAGTACTTTGGTAAGTTATTTTCACATAACATGGTCCTAGCCATCTCTTCCAAAGTTCTATTTCTTCTCTCAACTACACCATTTTGTTGTGGTGTCCTAAGGGCTGAAAAATTATGGCTAATTCCTTGATCATTGCAATACTCATCAAATCCTATATTTTCAAATTCTTTGCCATGATCACTTCTAATGCTTGTTATTGTATATCCTTTTTCATTTTGAGTCACCTTTGAGTAAGTTATGAATTTCTCTAAGGCTTCATTTTTTACTCTCAAAAAGAACACCCAAGTGTACCTAGTGTAATCATCAACTAATACAAATCCATAGTGTTTCCCACCTAGGCTAGTGGTTCTAGTTGGTCCAAATAAGTCTAAATGCAGTAATTGAAGAGGCCTAGTGGTGGATACACTATTCTTAGGCTTAAAAGTTGTCCTCTTGTGTTTCCCTTTAACACAAGCTTCACATATTTCTTCATGATCAAAGGATATTTTGGGTAAGCCTATGACTAGATCCTTTCTAGCTAACTTAGATAGTACATGCATGCTAGCATGACCCAGTCTTCTATGCCATAACCAAGATTCCTTTTTGTTGTCTACCATTAAGCATATGTTTTCATTTTTGAGTTCATTAAGATAGACTATATATATGTTACCTTGCCTATGACCTAGAAGAAGAATTTTATTTGACTTAGGATCTATAACATTACACTTCATGCAATCAAAAATTACTTTGTAACCTTTGTCACAAAGTTGACTAATGCTTAGTAAGTTATGCTTTAGACCCCTAACAATTAATACTTTTTCTAAAGAGAAATGATCATTACCTATTGAGCCACTTCCTTCCACTTGGCCTTTGGAGTTGTCCCCAAAAGTGACTTCTCCACCAATTTTTGATTTGAAGGAATTGAAATGGCTTTTATCACCCATCATGTGCCTTGAGCATCCACTATCTAAGTACCAAGCTTCTTTTGTTTTAGCTTTGTGGCTATGCTCAATCACCTACAAAAAACAAACTCAAGTCTTAGGTACCCAAATTTTCTTGGGTCCTTGGAGGTTAGTAAATGCAATTCTTGATCCCATTGGAATCCATTTTGCTAATGCATTACAGTCCTTGGAATGAATTACCTCTTTCGGAATCCATATCCTTTTCACAATTTTTCCTTTAAGATTCCTCATCTTTATATTGCAATAATGTGACTTATGCCCCTTTCTATTACAATATGAACAAGTAATTACAGGTTTATTCATGCTCTTCCTAACAATAAAACTCTTAAGATGGGTCTCCCTACTTTGTGCATTATATCCTAAGCCATTTTTGTCAAAAAATGCCCTTTGGGTTTCTAGCATGCTATCTAGCTTTTGTTGCCCCATGTGAAATCTATTAAAGGAGTTATGTAGATTGCTATTTTTCTCCTTAAGGTCACAAATTTCTAGATTTGAAATCTCTAGTTTCTTTTCACATTCTAATTTATCTTTTAACATTATCTCATTTTCCTTTTTTAATTTAGATATTAACTTTTTATACTTCATGCTCATACATTCATACTCTAATGCTAGATCATCAAATGCATCTTGCAATTCATTAAAAGAGTATTCATTGAGATTAGAAGTTACCTTTTGATCATCATCAATAGCCATGAAGCATAAGTTGGCAATGTCCTCATTTGATTCATCATCGGAGCAATCACTGTCACTCCATGTTGCCACCATTGCCTTCTTTTTATGGAACCTATCATTTGACCTTTTAAGAAGAGGGCAGTTAAATTTTATGTGTCCCGATTTTTTACATTCATAACATACAATAGAGTCTTTTCTACCTACTTCTTCTTGGTCTCTCTTAATGTTTCTCCTATTGCTACTACTAGCTCTCATTCTCATGAATTTGTTGAATCTTTTGGCAAACATTGCCATCTCAATATCCTCCTCACTACCACTCTCATTTTTAATCTCCTCTTGAGCAGTGGATTTTAGAGCAACTCCCACTTTCTTGGGTGGCTCTTCATTTCTTTTAAGTTTCATCTCATAAGTGAGCAAAGATCCTATCAATTCATCTAGGCACAATGTGTGAGGATCCTTAGATTCCTCAATTGCCGTCACTTTAGCTTCCCATGATTTAGGTAAGCTATTTAAAATTTTCTTTACCATTTCAATATTAGAATATATTTTTCCTAAAGATTTTAATCCATTAATTACATCTGTGAATCTAGTGAACATATTACTAATTGATTCTCCTTCCTTCATCCTAAAAAGCTCATAGTCATGTGTGAGCATACCTACTTTTGTCTCCTTCACTTGGGTTGTACCCTCATGAGTTATTGCCAATTTATCCCATATTTGCTTGGCATTATCACACCCGGAGACTCTATTGTATTCATTAGGACCTAAAGCACAAAATAATGTGTGCATAGCTTTAGCATTTAGCTGTGCACATTTAATGTCATTAGAATCCCATTCATCTTCTTCTTTGGGGATATCTCTTCCCTCTATTCTCTTTGTAGGGATTTGAGGTCCCTTAACTATAATTCTCCACACTTCATAATCATTTGCTTGAATGAATAACATCATCCTAGTCCTCCAATACGAATAATGTTCACCATTGAACATGGGAGGTCTAACCGTAGAGTGCCCCTCTCCTACCAAACTAGTTGCTACATTGTTAAGAGCCATTTGATCGTTTCTAACTCTTAGGAAGTTGTTCCTATGTGATTAAAGAGTCCTAGCTCTGATACCAATTGTTGGCTCTACCGAGAGGGGGGGTGAATCGGTTTTCTAACAATTATGGTAAATTAAAAATTAATCACAATTTAATCACAAATGATAATGAGCAATATAGTGCAATATAACAATTTAATGCAAAGTAGGGAAGAGAGAAACAAACACAATCGTTTATAGAGGTTCGGCCAAACTCTTGCCTACGTCCTCTCTCCTTGACCTTCTTGTCAAGTGTTTTCTTTCTCTCTTTCAATAGAGCTTACACAGTTCCTTTTGCAGGTTAAGGAATAACCTCTCTACCCTTAGCAATACAGAAATGTATTCACCCTTTTACAATGTCTCTCACTGAGGAACAATTCTCTTTTCTTTTTGGGTATGGATGAATACAGAATAAGGCTTTACAATGGGTAGTGCTAACAAAGCTTGTTGCACTTAAGCTTGTACAATAAATTTCAATTGATGAGCAATAGGGACACAAAGAATGAATGAGTTAAAGCTTGAGAATGTTTGGAATGTTCAGCAATAGTGTCTCTTCTCTCTTTGTCTTCAATGCTTGGTTAAATACTAAAGGGTTGGTAGTTGGAGCATTAAATGCTATTCTTCCCGTTGTGATTTGCAGAAACTAGCCGTTGGGTACCTCCAGTAGAGTGCCAGATCGATCTGCATTCTTGGCCAGATCGATCTCTTAGTTATAAATCCTGCAAGATTGAAGCACAAATACACAAGGAGATCGATCTCATAGGTTAGCAGATCGATCTGTTAGTTTAAAAATAATGAGGCAGATCGATCTGTTGAATAGGAAGATCGATCTCCTAATCTCTCTGTTTGAGGCAAGATCGATCTCCAGATCGATCTGCCATGCAATCTCGTAGAGAGGAGATCGATCTCTCAACAATACAGATCGATCTCTTTAGCTCTCTGACTTTGAGGAGATCGATCTCTTCCTTACCAGATCGATCTCATAAGTTCTCTGTTTGAGTGTGGATCGATCTCTCAGATCGATCTATAGTCTTAAGCTCTTAAGGGAGATCGATCTCTTCCTAGACCAGATCGATCTCTCAACTCTAGCTTTAGCCAGATCGATCTCTTAACCCTTGCAGATCGATCTCATTCTTCCTAAATACCTTTGTAAAGATTTAAGGCTCACCAGATCGATCTCTTCCATTATGAGATCGATCTCTCATCAAGTAAAAACCCAGGAGATCGATCTCTCATCAGCCAGATCGATCTCTCATCAACAGAACTCTAAGTTCTGGTACTAATAACCTCTAAACATGTTTCTATATCATCTTAATGTTATAGAATTAACTTGTTTTGTCATTTCAAAATACATTAACTCAACAATCTCCCCCTTTTTGATATGACAAAACATAAAACAAACATGTTTAGTGAATTTTTGCAAAAGCTCCCCTTTTTGTGAGCTCCCCCTTTCTTTTAGCTTTTTGGTTTTGTTACTTGCTTAACTCCCCCTCAATTTAATCATTCTTAGACACCTTTATGTATTTTAACACAAACACATGTTTCTTCTCCCCCTTTTTGTCATATCAAGAACACAAGAATAGAATACTCATCATTTCAAAATGAACTTTTTCATTAACACAACCAGTATCTTAAAATGACATTTCATTAACACAAGTCAAAAGGTATTTCATTCAAGCAAATTCATCATAGATAACATCAAGTAGCTTAAAATGTTGTAACTATACTAAATCAAAACACTTAAGGCCTATTGTGAGGGAGGAGCACGATCCAAAAGATTCTCAACATGCGTGCGTGTTACTTGGAGCTCATCGAACATCGCCTCTTGAGCCTCTTGAATCTTATCCACTCTTTAGTTTAAAGATGCAAATTCGTCATCGATTTTTTGAGTGAGGTCACTCAGCATCTTCATAATGATCTCCATTTCTCCCGGTGGGGCTGCAGGTGCAGTGGGCGGAGCCGTTGAGGACGATGGTTCCGGAGCTGGTGCAGCAGATGGGGCCACTGGCTCATTGGAGGGGTCTTCCTCCATGGCTTCAGCTGGCTGCTAGTCCCTCTTTTTCTTCCAATCTCCCCGGAAGTCTTTGTAATATCCCATATGATGAAGGGACCCAATATTGAGGACACTCTTGGGAGACGGGAGTTCTCCGGTTTCGGCGCTGCAGTCGACGCCAACTCGTTGGAGAAGATAGGCTACCGGTTGCGGAAAAACGATCGTGGTAGCTTGTCCACGCACTATCTTCAGCCAGTCTTCGTATATGAAATGGACAAGATTTGGTTTTTGGCTTGTTGAGTGAATGTAATGGAGCCAAAAACGATCTAAGCGCCTAACGGTGGAATGACGGGTACCGAAAGGGCGGAGGTTCCATGAGATTATGAGGTGGAGTAACCGAAGGTGCATTGGAAGGTTACTCGCCTTGTCCCCAGGGAGATCAAACTCAAAGGAGACTTCCTCATCTTCATTGATCAAGCCTTCATTTTTCATGTGGAAGGCCTGAGCTAGGATATCAGTATCGACAGAAACGGTTTTACCCATGACATATGTTTTGAAACCGACAATTTTGCAAGTGTCATTTGGGTCAAAAATGAGTTCGGCATTGGAAAAGAATGCACGAACGAGATTTGGAGGGACGGGAGTGTTGATTTTTAAAAAATTCATCCAACCAAATTCCTCAAACTTTGACACGTATGGAAAATCAATGCGATTGAGGAAGGAGAAATCTATAGTTCGCCAATGCTTAATTGGCATGGTTGAGAAATATTCCTCATATCACTTTCTTTTTGCTGGTGTTTTAAAACACCGATTGAAGGAAGCAATGGAAGATGGGGGAATGGGTTGGGAGGATGAACCAGCCTCTACATTGGTTTTAGGAGGTTTGTGACCTACTGTCTTAAGCCTAGGCATGATTCTAGACTCTAAAGATACGCTAAATAGATTCAAAAACGAGAAAAGCAATGAAACAGTACCTAGGTTTGCCCTAGAATTAAAATGAACACAAATTGAAGAAAAATTTTGAGAAAATCAGTAAGGAATGTTGGTTACAATACCGAAATTTGACACCGAGACGCAAGGAGGACCGTACGGAGATCGATCTGAGGAGAAATCGACAGTGATGGTGCGAGGGAATTTGGGAATTTGAAAGTTAGGTTTTGTGAAATTTGGAAAATTTTCGTGAGTTTATATACTGCAGGACACATGAGATCGATCTGTCGAGGCGACAGATCGATCTGTCACTTTCAGAAGCCAAGGGAGATCGATCTGTCGTATGGACAGATCGATCTGTTCGCAAACAGAGGCTTAAGGAGATCGATCTGGTACATGCACAGATCGATCTGGAGTTTGACCGAGGCTTAGAGAGATCGATCTGCCAAATGCATGGATCGATCTTCAGAATGCGAAAGCTTTGAAGAGATCGATCTGTCGTGGGGACAGATCGATCTGTATTTTAACAGAGACGGAAGGAGATCGATCTTATGGTTAGAAGATCGATCTGCTTAGCTTAACCTTGATGATTTAGGCTTGTTGGAAGTATAGAGATCGATCTATATTGCAAGGAGATCGATCTCTCATCCTCATTGCCAGAAAATCTTTGCAAAAACTCTTTTAAAATCAATTTGAAACCAAGATTTTTGAAACACAAAAGTCTTAAGAGATATTCATGAGTCCTAATTCACCTCTAAGGATACAAAACCTATCTCTATCAAGTGGTTTGGTGAATATATCTGCTATTTGATGTAAAGTATCAATGTACTCTAAGATTATATCCCCCTTTTGTACATGATCTCTAAGGAAGTGATGTCTAATTTCTATGTGCTTGGTTCTGGAGTGTTGAATAGGATTCTTAGACAGATTAATGGCACTGGTATTATCACATTTAATAGTGACTTGCTTCATGTCAATACCATAATCTCTAATTTGTTGTTTAATCCACAACACTTGAGCACTACAACTACCAGCTGCTATATATTCAGCTTCAGTTGTGGACTGAGCCACACTGTTTTGTTTCTTGGAGAACCAAGAAATTAACCTATTTCCTAAGAATTGGCAAGTACCTGAAGTACTTTTCTTATCTATTTTGCATCCTCCAAAATCAGCATCTGAAAATGCATGAAGGGCAAAAGTGGAGTCCTTGGGGTATCAAAGTCCTAATGAGGGAGTGTCTTTGAGGTATCTAAAGATCCTCTTAGTTGCCAATAAATGTGATTCCCTAGGAGATGATTGAAATCTAACACAAAGGCATACACTAAACAAAATATCTGGTTTACTTGCAGTTAAATAAAGCAATGAGCCAATCATAGACCTATAAAGTTTAGTGTCTACACACTTACCACTTTCATCTTTATCAAGCTTGATGTTGGTGCCCATTGGAGTTGCTTGAGGTTTGCAATTGTCCATTCCAAATCGCTTGAGCAATTCCTTAGTATACTTTGCTTGATTGATGAAGGTTCCATCTTTTGTTTGCTTCACTTGAAGTCCCAAGAAGAATGTGAGTTCTCCCATCATGCTCATCTCAAATTCTCCTTGCATGATCTTAGCAAACTCTTTGCATAAAGACTCATTAGTTGAACCAAAAATAATATCATCTACATACACTTGTACAACTAATAAATCCTTATTTTTATTCTTAATGAATAAGGTGGTATCCACTTTTCCTCTTGAAAATCCCTTTTCTATTAAGAATTTTGACAACCTTTCATACCAAGCTCTAGGAGCTTGTTTTAACCCATAAAGTGCCTTAGATAATTTAAAAACATGTTCAGGAAATTCATGATTTTCAAATCCGGGAGGTTGCTCAACATATACTTCTTCATTAATAAAGCCATTTAAGAATGCACTCTTTACATCCATTTGATATAACTTGAAGTTTTTATAACATGCAAAGGCAAGTAACATTCTTATTGCCTCTAATCTAGCTACCGGTGCATATGTTTCATCATAGTCTATGCCTTCCTCTTGTCTATAGCCTTGAGCAACTAGCCTAGCCTTATTCCTTGTGATCACACTATTTTTATCCATTTTGTTCTTGAATATCCATTTAGTTCCAATTATTGAGTGATCACTAGGCCTAGGAACTAGTTTCCATACTTTGCTTCTCTCAAATTGATTTAATTCTTCTTGCATTGCTAGGAACCAGTTATTGTCTTCTAAGGCTTCATTGACATTCCTAGGCTCAATTTGAGATACAAAGGCTATATATTGTCACATATTCCTTAGGGATGATCTAGTTTGAACTCCAAGAGTTGGATCTCCTACTATTTCACAATCTTTTACATATCCTAACTCTCTTGGTGCTCTAGGTTCTCTTTCTAAAACCTCTATTTCTTCTTCATCTTCTTTATTCAAGTCAAGCTTTTCTAGAAAGTCATCTTCTAAGCCTTCATCAAATATTCCAATATTTTCATCATTGGTTGAATCTTTAGATATATTATTTGATTCATCAAATATAACATGAATAGACTCTTCAACCACTAATGTTCTTTTGTTATATATTCTAAAAGCCTTTGAATTCAATGAATATCCTAGAAATATTCCCTCATCACTTTTGGCATCAAATTTTCCTAAATTATCTTTTCCATTATTTAGAACAAAGCATTTGCAGCCAAAAGGATGGAAGTAACTAATGTTAGGCTTCTTACCTTTGTAGAGCTCATAGGGAGTTTTCTTTAGCATGGGTCTTATCATAGCTCTATTAATTATATAACATGATGTGTTTATAGCTTCAGCCCAAAAGTACTTTGTTAAGTTATTTTCACATAACATGGTCCTAGCCATCTCTTCCAAAGTTCTATTTCTTCTCTCAACTACACCATTTTGTTGTGGTGTCCTAGGGGCTGAAAAATTATGGCTAATTCCTTGATCATTGCAATACTCATCAAATTCTATATTTTCAAATTCTTTGCCATGATCACTTCTAATGCTTGTTATTGTATATCCTTTTTCATTTTGAGTCACCTTTGAGTAAGTTATGAATTTCTCTAAGGCTTCATTTTTTACTCTCAAAAAGAACACCCAAGTGTACCTAGTGTTATCATCAACTATTACAAATCCATAGTGTTTCCCACCTAGGCTAGTGGTTCTAGTTGGTCCAAATAAGTCTAAATGTAGTAATTGAAGAGGCCTAGTGGTGGATACAATATTCTTAGGCTTAAAAGTTGTCCTCTTGTGTTTCCCTTTAACACAAGCTTCACATATTTCTTCATGATCAAAGGATATTTTGGGTAAGCCTATGACTAGATCCTTTCTAGCTAACTTAGATAGTACATGCATGCTAGCATGACCCAGTCTTCTATGCCATAACCAAGATTCCTTTTTGTTGTCTACCATTAAGCATATGTTTTCATTTTTGAGTTCATTAAGATAGACTATATATATGTTACCTTGCCTATGACCTAGAAGAAGAATTTTATTTGACTTAGGATCTATAACATTACACTTCATGCAATCAAAAATTACTTTGTAACCTTTGTCACAAAGTTGACTAATGCTTAGTAAGTTATGCTTTAGACCCCTAACAAGTAATACTTTTTCTAAAGAGAAATGATCATTACCTATTGAGCCACTTCCTTCCACTTGGCCTTTGGAGTTGTCCCCAAAAGTGACTTCTCCACTAATTTTTGATTTGAAGGAATTGAAATGGCTTTTATCACCCGTCATGTGCCTTGAGCATCCACTATCTAAGTACCAAGCTTCTTTTGTTTTAGCTTTGTGGCTATGCTCAATCACCTACAAAAAACAAACTCAAGTCTTAGGTATCCAAATTTTCTTGGGTCCTTGGAGGTTAGTAAATGCAATTCTTGATCCCATTGGAATCCATTTTGCTAATGCATTACAGTCCTTGGAATGAATTACCTCTTTCGGAATCCATATCCTTTTCACAATTTTTCCTTTAAGATTCCTCATCTTTATATTGCAATAATGTGACTTATGCCCCTTTCTATTACAATATGAACAAGTAATTACAGGTTTATTCATGCTCTTCCTAGCAATAAAACTCTTAAGATGGGTATCCCTACTTTGTGCATTATATCCTAAGCCATTTTTGTCAAAAAATGCCCTTTGGGTTTCTAGCATGCTATCTAGCTTTTGTTGCCCCATGTGAAATCTATTAAAGGAGTTATGTAGATTGCTATTTTTCTCCTTAAGGTCACAAATTTTTAGATTTGAAATCTCTAGTTTCTTTTCACATTCTAATTTATCTTTTAACATTATCTCATTTTCCTTTTTTAATTTAGATATTAACTTTTTATACTTCATGCTCATACATTCATACTCTAATGCTAGATCATCAAATGCATCTTGCAATTCATCAAAAGAGCATTCATTGAGATTAGAAGTTACCTTTTGATCATCATCAATAGCCATGAAGCATAAGTTGGCAATGTCCTCATTTGATTCATCATCGGAGCAATCACTGTCACTCCATGTTGCCACCATTTCCTTCTTTTTATGGAACCTATCATTTGACCTTTTAAGAAGAGGGCAGTTAAATTTTATGTGTCCCTATTTTTTACATTCATAACATACAATAGAGTCTTTTCTACCTACTTCTTCTTGGTCTCTCTTAATGTTTCTCCTATTGCTACTACTAGCTCTCATTCTCATGAATTTGTTGAATCTTTTGGCAAACATTGCCATCTCAATATCTTCGTCACTACCACTCTCATTTTTAATCTCCTCTTGAGCAGTGGATTTTAGAGCTACTCCCACTTTCTTGGGTGGCTCTTCATTTCTTTTAAGTTTCATCTCATAAGTGAGCAAAGATCCTATCAATTCATCTAGGCACAATGTGTGAGGATCCTTAGATTCCTCAATTGCCGTCACTTTAGCTTCCCATGATTTAAGTAAGCTATTTAAAATTTTCTTTACCATTTCAATATTAGAATATATTTTTCCTAAAGATTTTAATCCATTAATTACATCTGTGAATCTAGTGAACATATACTAATTGATTCTCCTTCCTTCATCCTAAAAAGCTCATAGTCATGTGTGAGCATACCTACTTTTGTCTCCTTCACTTGGGTTGTACCCTCATGAGTTATTTCCAATTTATCCCATATTTGCTTGGCATTATCACACCCGGAGACTCTATTGTATTCATTAGGACCTAAAGCACAAAATAATGTGTGCATAGCTTTAGCATTTAGCTGTGCACATTTAATGTCATTAGAATCCCATTCATCTTCTTCTTTGGGGATATCTCTTCCCTCTATTCTCTTTGTAGGGATTTGAGGTCCCTTAACTATAATTCTCCACACTTCATAATCATTTGCTTGAATGAATAACATCATCCTAGTCCTCCAATACGAATAATGTTCACCATTGAACATGGGAGGTCTAACCGTAGAGTGCCCCTCTCCTACCAAACTAGTTGCTACATTGTTAAGAGCCATTTGATCGTTTCTAACTCTTAGGAAGTTGTTCCTATGTGATTAAAGAGTCCTAGCTCTGATACCAATTGTTGGCTCTACCGAGAGGGGGGGTGAATCGGTTTTCTAACAATTATGGCAAATTAAAAATTAATCACAATTTAATCACAAATGATAATGAGCAATATAGTGCAATATAACAATTTAATGCAAAGTAGGGACGAGAGAAACAAACACAATCATTTATAGAGGTTCGGCCAAACTCTTGCCTACGTCCTCTCTCCTTGACCTTCTTGTCAAGTGTTTTCTTTCTCTCTTTCAATAGAGCTTACACAGTTCCTTTTGCAGGTTAAGGAATAACCTCTCTACCCTTAGTAATACAGAAATGTATTCACCCTTTTACAATGTCTCTCACTGAGGAACAATCCTCTTTTCTTTTTGGGTATGGATGAATACAGAATAAGGCTTTACAATGGGTAGTGCTAACAAAGCTTGTTGCACTTAAGCTTGTACAATAAATTTCAATTGATGAGCAATAGGGACACAAAGAATGAATGAGTTAAAGCTTGAGAATGTTTGGAATGTTCAGCAATAGTGTCTCTTCTCTCTTTGTCTTCAATACTTGGTTAAATACTAAAGGGTTGGCAGTTGGAGCATTAAATGCTATTCTTCCCGTTGTGATTTGCAGAAACTAGCCATTGGGTACCTCCAGTAGAGTGCCAGATCGATCTGCATTCTTGGCCAGATCGATCTCTTAGTTATAAATCCTGCAAGATTGAAGCACAAATACACAAGGAGATCGATCTCATAGGTTAGCAGATCGATCTGTTAGTTTAAAAATAATGAGGCAGATCGATCTGTCGAATAGGAAGATGATCTCCTAATCTCTCTGTTTGAGACAAGATCGATCTCCAGATCGATCTGCCATGCAATCTCGTAGAGAGGAGATCGATCTCTCAACAATACAGATCGATCTCTTTAGCTCTCTGACTTTGAGGAGATCGATCTCTTCCTTACCAGATCGATCTCATAAGTTCTCTGTTTGAGTGTGGATCGATCTCTCAGATCGATCTATAGTCTTAAGCTCTTAAGGGAGATCGATCTCTTCCTAGACCAGATCGATCTCTCAACTCTAGCTTTAGCCAGATCGATCTCTTAACCCTTGCAGATCGATCTCATTCTTCCTAAATACCTTTATAAAGATTTAAGGCTCGCCAGATCGATCTCTTCCATTATGAGATCGATCTCTCATCAAGTAAAAACCCAGGAGATCGATCTCTCATCAGCCAGATCGATCTCTCATCAACAGAACTCTAAGTTCTGGTACTAATAACCTCTAAACATGTTTCTATATCATCTTAATGTTATAGAATTAACTTGTTTTGTCATTTCAAAATACATTAACTCAACAGTCTCGATCTGAAGAGCGTGCCGAATGCAATATAATTTCGTCCCAGTGAAAGAACCGGAGGCACTTCTACATCGAGCCGTCTATGGGGATCAGGCCAATTCTCCCGAGGATAGGTCCTATTGATGAGAGATCCTACCCTGTAGACGGTGGTTTCATCATGAGGGGGCTGAGTTTCGGGTTTACCCAAGAGTTCGCGACAACGATACCTTGGACTCTCCCGGGGTGGCGTCTCGGCTGAGTTGGGCCACTATTCTCCCGAGGGACGAAGCTAGAATATTTAGGAATTATCCAGATGGAGAAGACTTGGCCGATATGGAAGCGCTGAGGGTAATTTTTATTTTCTTTTTCGTTTAATTTCTTTTTGCTATACTTTGAGTTTGACCTTTTGCGTTGCTTTTCAGCTTGCTCAGAGGACTGCGGCCAACAACGCTCAACACCGAGCCTATCGGGAGAGAGCTGACAAGGAAATTCGAGATTTGAAGGACAAAGTCATGGAGTTGTCAAATACCGTTAACAACTTATCCGGGCTTCCAGACGTGGTACGAAACTTAGAAAATCAGCTCTCGAAGGCTCGCCAAGATTTGAATCAGGCCAAGGGGGATCTTACTGTTGAGGTGGCTAGGTCTAACAAATTTCACGAAGATCTTCAACAGGCCCAAGCTGAGCTGGACCGCATGCAGTCCAAATACAGGTCCTTAATCGATCGTAATCAGGAGCTCGAGCAGTATGTCACCGAGCTAGAAAGTCGGGCTACTCCTTCTCTAACTCAAGTGGAGATTGATAGCATCAGGGAGGAAGCCGTGAAGGAGTACCGTCTTTCTAGGGATTGCTTGAGGCGAAAGGAGGATTTTTTGAATCCGTATGTAAAATATGGATTTTACCTTGCTAGATCCCGGTTGGAGAAGCATAGAGAAGGCGAAGAATTCCCTGAGCTCCAATATACACGCGAGGCGATGCTGTTTGAGGCCCTTGATTGGACTAAGTACGAACCGGGGGCTGAACCTCCTGATGAGCTTCTTAAGAGGACTGCCCAGGATGATCTTGCAAATCTCACCGGTCCTTGGGAGCCTGTGAACTTGGACGATGCTCCCGAACCTATTGGCGCTCTCGACGACTTGGATGGGGAGGATGGTCAGCAGTCTTTAGAGAGCGAGGGTCCGTCGACGGTTGATCCCCAGCCTCTTCCTGCTGATTGAATTGTTTTTTGTTGTTTGTTGTTTGTTTTTTTTTTTGAATATTTTGTTGTTTTGCTTTTGTTGGATGTACTTGTAAAGATTTTCTTGAATGAATGAAATGAAAGTTCAGTTCTGTTCATGCTTCGTGTCGCATCCCTTTGTCTGTTTATTTGTTTTACTCATATATTTATATTTGTTTTGTTTATTCATATATGCTCCCCAATTCTTGATGGAAAGATATATTTTCAGAAAGAATTTTACGTATAAACATACCTTTTTCTGAGGCCTGATCACCATGACGCGAGTGCGTCTTCAGTTCTTACGGCCTTTATGTTTCCATTGCCTGGCCACAGTGACGCATTGCGCCTCAGGCTCTTACGGCTTGTCTAATTTTACGCCTGGCCACAGTGATGCATTGCGCCTCAGGCTCTTACGGCTCATCTGATTTTACTCCAGGCCACAGTGACGCATAGCGCCTTAGGCTCTTACGGCTCGTCTGATTCTACGCCAGGCCACAGTGACGCATTGCGCCTCAGGCTCTTAAGGCTCGTCTGATTTTTCACGCCTGGCCACAGTGACGCATAGTGCCTCAGGCTCTTAAGGCTCGTCTGATTTTTACGCCTGGCCACAGTGACGCATAGCGCCTCAGGCTCTTACGGCTCGTCTGATTCTACGCCAGGCCACAGTGACGCATTGCGCCTCAGGCTCTTACGGCTCGTCTGATTTTTCACGCCTGGCCACAGTGACGTATTGCGTCTCAGGCTCTTACGGCTCGTCTGATTTTTCACGCCTGGCCACAGTGACGCATAGCGCCTCAGGCTCTTACGGCACGTCTGACTTTTCACGCCTGGCCACAGTGACGCATTGCGCCTCAGGCTCTTACGGCTCGTCTAATTTTTCACGCCTGGCCACAGTGACGCATAGCGCCTCAGGCTCTTACGGCTCGTCTGACTTTTCACGCCTGGCCAGAGTGACGAATTGCGCCTCAGGCTCTTACGGCTCGTCTGAGTTTTCACGCCTGGCCACAGTGACTCATAGCGCCTCAGGCTCTTAGGGCTCGTCTGATTTTTCACGCCTGGCCACAGTGACGCATAGCGCCTCAGGCTCTTACGGCTCGTTTGACTTTTCACGCCTGGCCACAGTGACGCATTGCGCCTCAGGCTCTTACGGCTCGTCTGACTTTTCACGCCTGGCCACAGTGACGCATTGCGCCTCAGGCTCTTACGGCTCGTCTGATTTTTCACGCCTGGCCACAGTGACGCATAGCGCCTCAGGCTCTTACGGCTCGTCTGATTTTTCACGCCTGGCCACAGTGACGCATAGCACCTCAGGCTCTTACGGCTCGTCTGACTTTTCACGCCTGACCACAGTGATGCATTGCGCCTCAGGCTCTTACGACTTGTCTGAATCCTGTCACAAGATTTAGATATATAAAAGCTGAAGATATATAATAAAAGAACAATCTGCATAATGATTGGATGTTAGTATCTTGTGACAGTGTAAACAAATAACAATAATGTGAGAACATAAGATTCAAGAGAGAGAAAACATAATGATTAGTTCAAATACAATTTTAAGTGATTTGAGTTCCATGTTTTCCCTATTTTCTTCCCTTGCAGAGTTTCTAGGATGCAGGTGTTGGGCCCAATTTTTTGTTTGATTCTGAATGGACCTTCCCAATTGGTTCTGAATTTTTCGTCTTCTTTTAAGGCATTCGTGATATGTGACTTTCTGAGCACCAGATCCCCCTCGAACATCGGTCTATCTCTCACTCGGCTGTTATAGTAGCTGACTACCCTCTGATGGTAGGATGCCAACCGAATAGCCGCGGCCTCTCTATGTTCATCAAGCAGATCTAAGCTTTCCCTTAGTCCTTATGAATTCTCTTCTTTCACTAAAGGCACCACCCTGGGTGACAGTGCTCCAATTTCCACGGGAATCAATGCTTCGGTGCCGTACACGGGGCTAAACGGCGTTTCTCCAGTCGATACCCTACTAGTGGTACGATATGCCCATAAGACACTAGGCAATTCATCCACCCATGCCTCATTTACTTTGTCTAATCTGGTCTTCAACCCATGAAGGATAGTCCAATTGCTGACTTCGGCCTGTCCATTAGCCTGAGGATATGATACAGAAGACATCCTTAGCTGAATGTCAAGGCGTTTACAAAATTCACGGAAGGCGTCACAATCAAATTGCTTTCCATGGTCGGCATTTAAGATGCGTGGGATTCCGAACCGACAGATGATGTCTTTCCACACCATCGCTTCCACTTTCTTCTCCATGATTGTAGCTAAAGGCTCCGCTTCAATCCACTTTGTAAAGTAGTCGGTGGCAACTAACAAGAACTTTCTTTGACCCGTGGCTAATGGGAAAGGCCCCAGAATGTCCAATCCCCATTGTGCAAAAGGAATCGGTTAGATCGTACTCTGGGAGGGAGTCACTAGAGCCGTTGTTATCGGCGCAAACCTTTGGCATTGGTCACACCTGCGAGTTTTGTTCACCGCATCTCTTTTCAATGTCGGCCAGTAGAATCCCGATCGTAGTATCTTAACAGCAAGGGCTCTATCTCCTAAGTGTTCACCGCAAATTCCTTCGTGTACCTCAGCTAGGATATAATTTGCTTGCTCCGGCCCCAGACACTTTAAAAAGGGTGATGAATATCCCCTTTTGTACAGTTCCCCGTTGATTAGCGTGAATTTTGCCCCTTGCATCCTTAAGCGACGAGCCTCGTCCTTATTTTGGGGGAGTGTACCTTCAGTGAGATACTACTTGAATGAGGATCTCCAGTCATCCCCCATTTCAATGTCACATACTTCGATCTCTTCAATACTAGGGCGCTCGAGCCTCTCCACCTTCACTATCCTTCCTCCTGTCTCATTGGAAGAGGCTAACTTGGACAATGAATCTGTGTGTGTGTTTTCAGACCGATTAATTTGTACTAGCTTGAAGTTCTCAAAAGTCTAAGCTAGAGATTGGACTTTCTTTACGTAAGGGGCCAGAATTGGCTCTCGAACCTCATATTGCCCGTTAAACTGGTTTACCACCAATTGAGAGTCACTATGCGCTACCAAGCGATGAACTTGCAATTTCTCTGCCAGCTTCATTCTTGCTACCAAAGCCTCATACTCTGCTATATTGTTCGAACTAGGGAACCCAAACAGCTGAGAGTATTCTAGGGATTCCCCCTCCGACGATACCAAGACTACGCCTGCTCCACTTCCATTTGCACTTGACGCCCCGTCGACATACAGCAACCATGGTTGAGTTTCCCTTCCACCACTGTTGCTCGGGCTAGTGCATTCTACTATAAAGTCTGCCAGAGCCTGACCTTTGATGGCCTGCCTGGGTTGGAACGTGACATCATATCCTCCAAGTTCCACTGCCCATTTCACTAGTCTCCCTGAGTGTTTAGGCTTCTGAAGGATTTGCCTTAATGGTTGATTCGTCAAGACAGTGATGGGGTGTGCCTGAAAATAAGGGCGCAACTTACGCGAGGCCATCACAAGGGCCAATGCTAGCTTTTCGGCCAGCGGATAACAAGTCTCCGAGTCCAACAGTACCTTGCTCACATAGTAGATGGGGCAGTACACTATGCCATCCTTCTTTAGTAGCACCGTACTGACGGTGAAATCACCGACTCCCAAGTACATATATAATTGTTCCCCTTCCAAAGGTCTTGTTAATAAAGGTAACTGCTTCAAATACTCTTTGAGGTCCTCAAAAGCTTTTTGACAATCACTCGTCCATTGAAATTCTTTCCTCCCCGCAGAGTTTTGAAGAATGGCAAGCTCTTTTCTGCGGACTTCGACAAAAAGCAATTCAGAGCTGCTATTCTGCCTGTCAACCTTTGGACATCTCTCATGGTGGTTAGGGGTTTCATATCAATAATTGCCTGTACCTTTTCAGGATTTGCCTCGATACCCCTGTCAGTGATCATGAAGCCTAAGAACTTCCCTGATCTCACCCCGAATGAGCACTTGCCGGGATTTAGCTTCATATCGAATCTTCTCAGTACCTCGAATACCCTGGACATCTGATGAGCGTGAGACTCTCTTGCTCGGCTCTTGATGATCATATCGTCCACATAGGCTTCCATGGTATTTCCCAGAAGATCTTTGAACACTTTGTTCACCATCCACTGATATGTGGCTCCAACATTCTTTAAACCGAACGGCATTACCCGATAGCAGTATGTTCCATCGTCGGTTATAAAAGAAGTCTTCTCTTCGTCTTTCGGGTGAAGCATAATTTGGTGATATTCGGAGAAGGCGTCTAAAAAACTGAGGAGTTCATATCCAGACGTTTCATCCACAAGCCTATCTATCCGAGGTAATGGGTACGAATCTTTAGGGCAGGCTTTATTCAAATCGGTGAAATCTACACACATTCGCCACTTCCCATTGGATTTCTTCACCATTACCACGTTGGCAAGCCACTCGGGGTAGTAGACCTCCCTAATGAACCCGGCTTCTAAGAGCTTATTAATTTCCTCAGTGATCACCTTCTGTCTTTCCGGGGTAAAGCTCCTCTTCTTCTACTTGACAGGTTTGTGTCCGGGTGAGACATTAAGCTCATGGAAAATCACTTCAGGATTAATTTCGGGCATGTCGATCGGGGTCCAAGCGAAGACATCCGAGTTCCTCCTTAGGCATTCAACTATCTCCCTCCTTACTTGTTCGTTCAGCTGAGTCCCGATGAATGCCTTCTTCTCTTCATCCCCTCTGACTAGCTCAATGGCTTCCATTTCCTCTACAGGCTCAGGCTTGGGCGGGTCATCTATGCACAAAGTCTCCTTTCTCTGCATTCCTTTGCTAGCGGTAGAAGCAATATAACAAGTACGAGCCCTCCTTTGATCTCCTCGTACTTGCCCAACTCCGTTGGGAGTAGGGAACTTCATTAACAGATAACAAGAGATATCACCGCCCTCATATCATTCAGTACAGGCCTTCCGAGGATCATGTTGTAAGCAGCTGAGCTTGACCTCACCACCATGAACAATACCTGTCGGGTCACATCCTTCGGGTTTTATCCTAGAGTCACAGGCAACTCTATGGACCCGGCCACTTCACCTTTTCACTCGTAAATCCATACAGTGGTGTCATAACGGGTCTTAATCTATCTTCGGATATGTTCATTTTCTCGAAACAATTCCAATAGATTAGGTTCACCAAACTTCCGTTATCGACTAGGATTCTGCTCACCGGATGTTTAGTGACCACTGCGGATATTACCATGGGATCATCATGGGGCATGACAATGTCACCCTTGTCTGCCGGAGTGAACACAATAGGTTCTTCATCTACTTTCTCTTCCATCACAACATGAACCTGATACGCTTGCCTCGCGTAACTCTTACGGGAAGCAGAGGAGTTTCCTGCCATCGATTCCCCTCCTGCGATAACATTTATTACCGGGGCGATAGGTTCGTTATCTGGCTGATTACCCCGGGGGATAGGCCTAAACGCTTCATTCCTTGGCCTATTTCTTCCATTATCATTATTTGGCACATTTCACGGACGGTCATTCATCCGATCGCACGGAGGATAACGGGGCCTTTTACTTCTCCATAGGAAGCGGTTGATTTTCCCTTCTCTGGCT
Source organism: Firmiana major (assembly GCA_033439115.1). Taxonomy (NCBI): domain Eukaryota; kingdom Viridiplantae; phylum Streptophyta; class Magnoliopsida; order Malvales; family Malvaceae; genus Firmiana; species Firmiana major. The sequence continues at coordinate 12,950,291 of CM065898.1, read as the reverse complement.
AGTCTCTCTAGCTGATCCATCAGGTCTCTGCATCTTTCCGTAGGGTGACCGTGAGCAGCATGAAATTCGCAGTAGGCGTCAGAGTTTCGCCCCATATCTCCAATCTTCTTTTTGGGGAACTCCAACAATCCCGTCCCCTCAATAGCTGCTAGTATCGCGGTACGAGGCTCATTCAGTCTGGTATAACCTTCGTGCCTGAGCCTAGGGGCCTTGTCTAACCTAACGGGTCTTGGAGAGCTCCTCTCAGATACATTTCTCTCTCTCTCTTTTCCTTCCCCTGTCTCCCGGGGCTGTACCATCTTCATTACTTCTTCTTGAGCCACATATTTATTGGCTCTAGCAAACAGGTCGGAAAGTGTCACCGGCTGATCGAGGGAGAGGGATTCTTGCAACTTCTTGGACCTCATCCCTTGCAGCATTGCAGCCATGGCTACCCATACTGGTAGATCTTCCACCTCCAAGGTTGCATCTCGAAAACAGTCTACGTAGCTTTTTAAGGATTCTTTATTCCCTTGTTTAAGAGTGAGCAGATAAGTAGCGTCCTTCTTTCTCTGGCTATTGATCATGAAGACTCTCAAAAATTCATTTCGCAATTGGTCGAAAGACGAGATGGAACCTTCGCTCAACCCATTAAACCACTTCAGCGCGTGCCCGGACAGTATAAGTGAAAAGGCCCGGCACATGATTTCATCTTCCCACCCATGTAACAACATGAGGGACTCATAGCTTTGTACGTGGTCGTATGGGTCTGCTTTGCCTGTGTAAGTGACCATAGAAGGCATCTTGAACTTCTTCGACAAGGGTTTATTCATAATCTCTGGACTGAACGGAATTCTCCTTCTTTGACTATCATCCGGAGACACCAGTTTCCTCTTTTCCAAGATCCTTTCGACAACTTTCTCCATATTTTTTGACCCTTGAATCGAGTACTCTCCCCTTCCTCCGGGACCAGAAGAGTCCGAGTGGTAAGTACTCCTTCCAGCACCTCTCATTCCGAGATTTGATCTTGTACCCTCGAAACAGTCTCGGGGGTCAGGACTCCTCTGTCTTCGTCTTTCCCCAGACCTATGATCTTCGAATTCATGTTCCAACTCCTCTGGAGAAGCACTGCGCCATGCGGGAGAACTCTGCCACCTGTATGCCGCGGGTGAGCTCTGCCGCTTGTTCTCCGCGGGGGAGCTCTGCCGCCTACATGCCGCGGGTGAGCTCTGTCGCCTATATGCCGCGGGTGAGCTCTGTCGCATATTCTCCGCGGGGAAACTCTGTCGCCTACATGCTGCGGGAGAGCTCTATCCGGTCGGGTCTGCGGCAGTGTTCGCTTCCCGTAACCTTGTCGCAGGGCGATTCCTCTGAAATGCGGTAGAGTTTACTCTCAAAGCCGTTGCAGGGTTATCCTCCAAATTCGTCGGTAAAGTTCGGAATCGGTCCAGTGGCAGTATTCTGCGCTCCTTCAACTTATCCAGTATTCACTATGGTGGAGGGTTGACCTCTCTCGTAGGTCTGTCTCGGGGTGTTTTCCCCCACCATCTGTTGCACTTCTGGAGGTAAGCTAAACTGCGGGGGAGCGTTTCTAAAGAAGTTCACCATAGCCCTCAACGCTGTCGTCGTCTCCTCATTCTGACGTTTCAGAGCCTCAAATTCCTCCAGAGAAACCGAGGCCACTCTGCCACCCTTTTCGTTCTGCCTTTGTCCTTGTTCTGATCTGACAGGGGGACTCACAGAATTCTCTCCCCCTGGATTTTCTGCTGTAGAACGTGTCCTCACCATTTTAATGGGGAATCTGACTTTTTGTTCTGATTCCCACAGACAGCGCCAATTGATGTTGCACTAAACGACAACGGGGTGATGCTTTCCACGTATTAATATTGCGCTAGGCGACAACCAGGAGATGCTGATGCGATGACTTCCACGTGCATCGAATCTTCTGCAAGAACAACAAAGATCAGAGAGGTGCAGGGATTTGTCCCTGCACGCGCACTCCGATGATTAAGTTAGAAAGTTCTTTTGGTGAAGAATCTGTGTATCAGAAAAGAAGATGCAGTATCCAAGAAAAAGAGATTCAGTCCCCCTTCCTTTTTCATACCTGGGGTATTTATAGACCTATTCTAGGATCAAGTTGGGCTTCATGTTCTTTTCAGGTTTGAGGACATCTCGGGACCGTAACTATAGGGCTCGGGTCTAAGGCCCAGGCGCGTGTCTGGGCTGCGACAGAGTCATTAGATACTCTGTCGCGACTTGAAGTTGAACGACTTGCGAGTGAGTCCAACATGCGGCAAAGTTTACGCGAACCTCTGCCGTGGTTTCAGTGATAGAGTCCTATCGCTGTTCATGCGGTAGAGCTCTGTCACGGTTCACGCGGTAGAGGTCTATCGCAGATCATTGTGCCGCGTAGATACTCTACGACAGAGTCTCTATCGCCAAGAGACTCTGCCGCCCAAAGCAACCGTGTCGCGTGGAGACTCTATCGTCGGGACTCTTTCGCTAGACTCTGTCGTAAGAGTCTCTATCGCCATTTCAGTGACTGTATCGCCACCCCTCTTTACCAGCCACGTGGCTTATATTTGTATTTGACACGTGGCGGTCTTTGGTTGGTTGATTCTTGTATACGTGGACTTTGGTGATAGGTCCACTATCAAATTTTTATTTTTGTAAGATTTTGAATAATGAATATGCATTACCAAATCTTGAAAATATTCCTTTCGGATATTCCATCAAGTTAGTCATATCGAAAAAGAAATCTTCTCAACTAAGAATTTTCGAAAGTACTACCCAAGCGTTATTCTCTTAGAATTTTACCATTGAAATAATTTATCTTCATTTTTGATAATTTTATGAAAATCTTATGAAATAATTTTATACTTTAATTCTTTTTAGTTTTCTAATTCATTTTTTTATGTTTTATGTCTTTAATAATTATTCCTAAAAGAGTATTAACTAAACAATTAATTAACCAAATCAAAATCAATAGCTGAATTCACTATTTAAATTAACCAAGTTAACTTGACTAACTAAATTAAATAAATAAATACATAAAATCTATTTATAATATATATATATATACATATTAAGTGACTATAAAATAAAATAAAGAAACCTTACGATCGGATCAGTTGAAACGTCACTGTCACAACCCAAATTACCTAAAAATTAGAGTAAATTTTTCGCTTTTTCATTTATTATTTAATTCTTACCTTTCTCTCATCGTGACTATCTTACCAAACAGTTGGGCTATGATTCGGTGTTAGTCACCTCTCACCTATTTACCATTTCATTTCCATAATCACATTCACATATCAGAGTTTACTATCTTTTGACTTTAATTGAATACATACACAATGATATTTATAACTCTACATCCTCGACATCATATCTGTTTGCAGTACTGTGCATTACATATTTAGATACAAAACTATACAAATGTGTATACCTGTCTCTCGATTGGATGCAGCGGATACCAAGCATGCAAGTCCTCAGCTGCTTACTAATTACTGTGAGTGCTCTGAAAAGATGAGAAAATAAAGGGGGGTGAGCAAACCACACGCTCAGTAAGGTAATTATGCAAGTAAGTAGATAGCTCCACTATCTATATGCTCATAATGCCATGCCCCTAAAAATCCATTTCTTTTCATTAAAATCTCAAGTACAAAATCATGTATTTCATCATGACTTAGTTTATAAAACTGTTCGTGCATATATAAATCATACTACTTATGCATCAATAGCATTTTACGTGACATCATTAAATCATACTTAGCATGAATTAAATCAAAATCATGCATTATTTCATGCGATATAAAACAAATCGTGAGATACAATCATTTCATGAATTTATCATTAAAGAATGGAAAAATTATCATGCTACTGCATTTAAATCATTTCATTAAAACTACAGTATAAACTAACTCTTTCGAGTCAATCATCTCATGAAACAATTCATTAAAATTCATTATAAAACTTCGGTTATAAAACCACCATTCTTTCAGGGTCACATATCATAAAATCATAAAATCGGGGGCCTGACCCCTCTCTCGGGTCTACCTTGGTCTATCGACCAATAGTTATATCATGTGAGACATGTAGGTGACTATCAGTAACAACATAGGACTATGGCCATAACCTAGTGATCCCTAGCAACACGGTACCTAGTGTGCGGGGTATCACACCTGAAACGAGAGGTGGGTCGGTCTTACCCGCCAGAACAGCATAACATCAGGATTGCGAGGGCAAGGCTTGCTGCCTCGTGGCTAATGCCACTCCACTCCAACAATCCTCATGGTACAGCGTACTCCGCGTGACATACACGGTACAACATACTCCGTGAACCCAAGCTCAGTCAGAGGTGCCTGCAATAGGTCTTATCCACCTATATCATCTCTGTCGCAGTATGCACGTCTGAGCATATCATTTCACTGTGACACACAGTCTACAGGAGGCTCCAACACGGTTATATGCATGTCATATAAATTCATGTGTGAGCGAAGCTCTAGGACGACTCCATGCATATTCACGATATCAGAAAATCTCGTGTGAGCGAAGCTCTAGCACAGTTTCATAGAAATCAATGAAATCTGCGTACGAGCAGCGCTCCAGTATGACTTAAAATAATTATAAATTCAAGTAAAATCCACGTACGAGTAATGCTCTAGTACGGATATGTATAAAAACTCAGTGAAAATCTCGTACGAGAAAAACTCCAGTACAACTTTAAAATGAGTTGTAAAACCATATAAAACTTCGTGCGAGTAACGCTCCAGCACGAATAAATGCTCAAGTAAATCAAATCTCGTGCGAGTTACACTCTAGCACGGCTTTATGCAATTTCATATCAAAACAGGATGCGAGCTAAGCTCCAGCACCTCTTATGCATTTCAAATCATAAAAACTAGTGCGAGCAATCGCTCCAGCACCTTTTTATGCATATCAAGTCAAAACTAGTCAAAACAGAGTGCGAGCTAAGCTCTAGCACCTCTCATGCATTTCACATTATAAAAATTAGTGCGAACAACCGCTTTAGCACATTTCATGCATATGATGTCACACAAGTCGGTGCGAGCAACCGCTCAAGCACATTTTATGCACACTCACAAACTCAGATATAGTGCAAGCTATACGCCAGCACTATCTGTTTCAATATAAACTTGATAGTTCGCTCGTTTTCCAAAAAAATTTCATTTAAATATTAATAACACCTACGTAGTGTTATCTTATGAAATTTATGCAATTATTGGTCAATCTATCGATTTAATTTGCTTAAAAACCAATAAAATTTCTTAATTCAGAAAATCCTTAAATCATGCAATTCATGCATGTCATGCTTTCACCATCCTTAGGTGAACTTCCCTCAATAGGGGTAAAATAGACTTTTCCTATTTCGAGTCCTTAAAATCTTTAAACCATTTTTAGGACCTTTGTACAATATCAATGTATACATACATATTCAGTGTATACAAAAGCTATTTAAAGTACGCGTAGCTACCTCTAGCTACTCACACAATTCCCTTACCCCATTTTTCGTACAGTCTGACCTTTCCACTGATGACTCGTCACACAGTCCGATTTGCTCCAAATCCAATCTCCGAAACTGCGGATAAATATTCATCAGGTCAATATACAATACAATTAATTGTATTTCATATTTTCTGGGTTTAATTTAAATCATTGGGCCCGTTTACCCATATTAGGCCCGATTGCACCTTAATGGGCCTTAATCGGCATTAAACCCGTTTTTCACTTATTATTCACATAATCGAGGCCTATTGGGCTCACTGGGCCTATCAGCATTTATTGAGCCTCGTTCTAAACTCTAGCTTAATTTAGTATTTACGACAATTTATCTAATTTTTCAGAATTTAATTCATTTAATGCAGAAATTAAATTCGTAATTTATGCGGTAAATTTCTAACACGCATAACGATGCAAAATTATCGTAAATAAGGGTTACTTACCCATGATTCCATGATAGTACGCAAATCGAAGATATCTCGAGCTCTCGGTTGATGTCAATTGTCGAGCTACACAATTTAATATTTTTCGGGTAAACTTACAGTCGAATATTAATCAAATTAAATCGGTCAATTCGACCGCTTACCGACTTACCTGTAGCTCGATTGCATCACTGAAATTTTTTCTAATTTTTTCTCTTTTTCTTTTTCCCTTTTTCTTCCTTTTCCTTTTCTTTTTGGCTGAACTGGTTCGGTCCAGTTCAACCTGGTTCAGACCGTTGGTTTAGTTCGGTTCGACCGGTTCAGTGTCTTGTTGGTCGGTTCTCCGTCGATTTTCGTCAACAACTTTGCTGGGTTGTCCGCAATCGAATTTGGGGTCGGTTTCGTCCAAGGTCGTCGGAAAATGGCCGGTCCGGCTCTTCTCTTTTTCGCTGTCGGTACCGTTTTTGTTTTTCGTCGTTTTTCGAGGCTAACCGCCGTCCCACCGGTCGATTCAGCCGCTGATCGGTCGGTCTTGGCGTGGCGCTCTTTTGACTGGAGGTGGCTGGGCCCGAATCGACGTCGGTCACCGAATTTCTCCTCTCCCTCTCTCGGTTCGCTTTCTCGGTTTCTCTCTCTCTCCTTTCGCCGATTGCCATTTCTCCGAGCTGGTGGTGTCGATAGTGGCTCGCGGTCACCCTCTTCCAGCCAGCTTGCCTGGGCCCAATGCCGGCCGCCTCCATCGGTGAGGCAGAGGGGGCTCGGCTCCCTCACTTGTCTTCTGTTTTCAATTTCGCGTTTCTTTCGCGAATTTTTTTTATTTATTATTTATTTTTATTATTATTTTAATCAATATTATATTATTAAAAATCCAAAATATCTAAAAAAATTATATTTAATTCATTTAACCAATAAATAAATTTATCGGTATTATTTCGACTTTTCGGTATATTTTTCGATTATTTTTGAGATTATTTTTCGAGGCAAAAATTTCGGTTTATTCCAATAAATTCATATCTTGATCAATTTAACCCGAAATTTAATTATTTCTTCATTATTGATCATGATTTCTCATTCTCTTATTTTTAATTAATTTTTTTTGTCACGATAAATACTGAATTTCGATCATTTGACCGTTTTACTCTTCACGTGTTCAGGAATAACATTTCAATCCTTTTTGCATTTTTCATTTCGTATTTTAAAAAAAAATCGAATCTTATAGTCAGATTCCACGAAAGACTAATTGTCTCTCCCAAATAAAAGGTCGCATCTTTAAAATAACTAGAAAAAGACCTAAAAACCTTTTTTATACTTTCCCATATGTAATTTCCCATGCAAGATTGATGAGCAATTGATGATGGACACGTTGAGGAAATACCTTGTGGATCCACGTAAGTAGCATCCGCTAATAGGAGAAAGCCACGAGGTAGGCCCATAGTGTCATGTGGCAGGACCGTTTCGGCGTCGTCTTGGACAACTCTATGAAAGAACCTTGTCGCGGACCCTTGTAGTTGAATCCTGTCGTAGGGTTGGGCCAAACCCATTTCTAAGGGACCTAATGCCCTTCCTTTTGCGGCCTAAACATGCACATGAGTCCAAGAATTCAGACAAACCAGAACAATAATTAACTCAGATAAAACCCAATAATGATTATCAGGTATTTAATCTATGAGTTTATTTGTAATTATCAATCTACTCACATCTATAAATACTACACAATTATGATAAAAAAATCCTAAATTCTATCTTAATTATTGAAACTCTGTAAAATCACTTTCTATCTCTCGAAAAGAAGATTCCGATACACACATCAACATCTATTGAATGGATCCACCCAGCAGATAGAAATTTCTTGTTTCATGGCATTGGTTACGGATGGCTCGTACCAATAGTGGAATTGCATCATTCATACTTGTGGGAAGTTGTTACTTCTCTATTGATATCTTGTTTCCAATAATCGTTTCTCCCCACTGATTTTAGTTTTCTCTATAAAATACATGAGAGATGTTAAAATCTTTACAACAGTTAAGATGCTGCTGCATTTGCAATTTTTATCATCATAATCAGAGTTCCTTCCATGTTTCCGTGACAACAAGGTGAGCAATTGATTAATTCAGTCCGATAGATCGAAAAATTGAAATTAATTTTTTAAGAAAATAATAGAAATTGATTGTAATTGAGAAACTGAACCAAAATAGGTCAATCAATTCGATTAAGAAATAAAATATTTTTTTCTAGGAGATTTAGATAGATTCTATCTTGGAGGGATCAATTTTTATGCTACAATTTAAAATTTTGAACATTATAAAATAAAGAGAAAGATCATTCTATTTTAACTTTGCAAGTTAAAGAGGATTGACTCTTTTGTGAAAGGGATCAATTTTTTTATTAGTAATTTTAAACATAAAAGATCAATCCATAAAACTATTTTACTTTAACTGATTGCCACTAAAATCGAATAAATCTAATTAAATTGATTGAATTCATGTAATTTCGATCAATAATATTAATTGGAAGTTGGAACCCACTTCCAATCAGACTTACACGACATGCTTTTATAGAAGATTTTGCATTTTTTGAAGATTCATGATGAAAATAATTTTTAAAAAAAATATTTTTAGGGGGGGTGGGGGAATGAAAATAATCTTTTATCTCTTGCTTGATTTCGTTGACTGAATATTCAAGTTTTCTTTCTGTCTGAGAACGACCTTTGCTATGGTGTAGATATGCTCTGCTTTATAGTAAAGCACGAAAAAATAACACGCATATTTTAGTATCTACTTTTGCTTTCGCGAAATTCTTAAGATTATTTCATCCTCCGTCCCAAAACCATAATGTAGGAGAGGGGGCCACAATTGTTGCTTTTATATTTCACTTCGAAACAGATAGCATTTCGAACAGAATCATCATTTAATTAATTTTTTATTAGATTTTGAGACATAAATTTTAAGAGAAAAATTAAATATAAAAAGTATTTGAATAAACAATCAATGTAGCCTAAATTGCTCCAATGAAGTGTTCAAATCTTTCTAATCAATTATTCAAATTTCTAATTTCACACATTTTTTAACATTATTTTGTTTGAAGGTGGGATAATTCAATTATTTATAAATGTTGTAAGCAAAAAAAAAAACTTATGAATGTCATGAGATAATAGATAAAAAAAGAAGATCAAATAAAAATGAAAATTTTATCAAAAGAAAATAAAATATAAAAGGAAAAGAATGTCAACTTATCAAAAAAAAAAAAAAAACACTACTAAAAGGAGAGGAGGGAAAGCTAATCAAAAAACAAACATTTACATACTTGAGTAGAGTAGGAAATTACGACCGTTACCAACTCGCTCTTTTCTGATTTAAAAAAATGAATAAATAAATAAATTTCAACTAGACCCGTCTCTCTCTATCTCCCACATTAAATCAACTCTCCACGTGGCATTCATATCATATGACCTTTCCAGAAGAAACATTCTGCTACTGTTTGCATTGGCTTCTTGCCCAGTTGAACAATTTCCTTTTTTTTTTGAAATTTTAAAATATCAGCTTCCTAGCCGTTGAACATCGGCCCCGTTCTCTTTCTTTTCAGCGACCTAACTCGAGCTCACTCTATGGGTTTAATCATTTTCTCCTGTTAGATTTTACACTAAATCACCAATTTTATTTTCAATTTTCCTGTGTTTTTTTTCCCAAACCAGATCAAATTTATGAATGACTGAATCTATTCTGGGGTGGAAAATAAAAGGAAAAGAGAATGAAGAGTGTGAAAGGAAATCTCTTGAAGAAGCTGAAATCAATCAAACCTGTTGGTTATCTAAAGCCAGATCGAGTTCTTCAAGTATTTGCAATAGATGGGTTTATCGATTCTTGTCCGAATACACCGAATCCAATTGAACAACCCAAGTTGTTCTGCAAAGAATCAGAGCAAGAAAAGATTAAAGAGAGCTGTGTAACAGTTGAAGAGCAGCCTGAAATCATCGATGTATCAGAGCTAATGAAAGATCTTGAAGATGACGACGACGACGAAGAAATGGATTTGAATAAAGAGGTTGAGGACAAAGAGAATATCAGGCCAACATTGAAGGCAAATGTTGATGTAGCTATTGATAAAGAGAATGTGAATGTTCCAATGAAATTTGAGACAAGGAATTGTCGGCACAACACCCCATTATCAGAGATTGATGTCTCGTCTTTTCGGAAGCCGGATTTGAATTCTTGTACTCTCTTTGACCCTAACCTACTGGCTGTCTTTGAACAAGCTGTGAAGGAGCATATCAAGATCAGTCAAGAAGAGAGAAAAGTAAGAAATGAGCAAGAGAATCCTGAGAAGAGCAGAGAAGGAGCAAAGAAGAATGCAAGAATTGAGGAAATAAGTCTTGAAAAGAGCAAAAACGAGGCCCCATATAAATCAGGCCGGATTGATGAGAACGCTGATGTTGATGTTGATGTTGATGATGATGGTGATGATGATCCTCTTTTAGGCTTTGAAGAGAAATGTCCTGCTGGAGGTGAAGGATCAGTCATTGTTTACACAACGACTCTCAAAGGAATACGAAAGACTTTCGAGGATTGTAACAGCGTTCGGTTTCTCTTGCAGAGTTTCCGGGTGATTTTCTACGAAAGAGATATATCGATGCATACAGAATACAGGGAAGAGTTGTGGAGGATTTTGGATGGAAAAGTAATGCCTCCCAAGGCTTTTCATAAAAGGGAGATATATCGGTGGAGCAGAAGAGGTTCTTACTTTGCATGAGCAAGGGAAGCTTAAGGTGCTCTTTCAAGGCATTCCTGCCGATAGTTCCAATGGCCCTTGTGAAGGCTGTGCTGGAGTTAGGTTTGTGCTGTGTCTCGAGTGCAATGGTAGTCATAGGATCATTACCGATGATGGGTTGTCGAGTAAATGCCTGCTGTGCAATGAGAATGGTTTGATTATTTGCCCCGTTTGCTGCTGAAAAATGTCTGTAAGTTGCAACTCTGTTCTTTGCTTGTCTTCTCTCAATTCAATTTCTTATTGGGTGTCGTTCTAGTCTTTCTTTTCAGATTCCTTTGTATTTTTGAACAGAAGATGGGAATTGCAGACACTTATGTAAAATTGATAAATATACGGAGTTAATGTATCATGCTTCTCCGGCTTTTCTGAGCCTTCCTCTACGGTTTGTTAAATACAATTTCAATTCAAGAACACATGTAAGTTGTATTCATGAATTTCCTGAATTTCTACTGAATTATGGGATTCGGTAGTTTAACATGGCTTTTGGCAGCTTCATTTACTCCTAGTTGATCCTTGTTTCAGTATCCTGCATTTCAAAATTCAAGTATCTTTTCAGATTTAGAGTTTGTTCAAGGGAATTTTTTGAGAAGGTCCTGCAAATATTACTCTAAGAAGACAGCTGTTGAACTTTAGTACACATCTGTTGTTCACGAAAACAGTACACTGTGAGGTATAGATTCAGATTCTGTATTAATTAGTATATTCTTGGTAATTAATATACTATTAAATATGTTAAGGAGTAACTTGTAATCAAGTAATGGATTGTTAAATATTGACTTAAATTTTGTATTAATGAGTATATTCTTACTAATTAATATATTATTAAGCATATTAATAAATAACAAATATATTTAATGAGTAACTTGGTGACCAAGTAATGAGTCCTATAAATATAGAATGAGTCCCTCAGATTAAAGAGACTTAGAGACATGTGATGATTGTGCAATCTCTATGTGAACGATGGGTTTGTTTCGGAGCTTAGGCTTAGTATTTGTTTTTGAGGTGTTCCGTACTCTTTAATTTCTATGATTTATAGTGGATTTTTTCCATATCCGTGAATGTATGCACTGGGGCTGAGCTATGTCAAATCTTGTCTATTGTGTCAGTAATTTTAATCGGCATTGATCTCATTTTGGTTTAGAATATGCATTTACTTGAAAAATCCCAACATAGACATGCTAAACAGGTCAATTTAACTTGGAACTTGGTCAGTCTAATCTAACTCATAATCGGAACCCTTAAGGTTGTTTTGGTTTTGCTTTAATCCGATCGATACCTGGATTAGTAGTTACAATTTTTTTAATCGAAATCGAATATAATCTGGTCCGAACCTCCAATTTCGATTTAAAAATCAAAACCAATGCAATGTTTATATAACCATTGCACCCTCTTTGCTATTTTAGCCTGCTGATGTCAGCAGCAGCTTGGCAATCACTAGATAGTCGTTGCCCTTTTTTAATTTTCTTTTTTTTTCATTTTTTTCATTTTTTTTTATAGATACCCTTTCCATTTCTTATTTTTTTCTTCACTCAATCTCTCCAATTCTCTCCGATTGTTTTATATTTTCTCAAATTTTCTCTAACTCACTCATTTATTCTCTTAAATTACTTACAATTCTCTCATATTTTCTCAAATTCTTTTCAATTCTCTCCAATTTCTTACAATATATATTTATATTTATTTACTTAATATTCTTAAAATTTCTTTCAATATTATATTTATTTACTTTCCATTTAAAAAATGTTGAGTTTTTTTTCATTGTTCAGCATTCGTCTTTCATGTTCCTAGTCTTACTCGCATCCCTAAATTAAGGAATGAGCCTTTTAATAATTTTAAGCCTAATATTCATATGGAAGAGGAGCTTTCGATTTTAGCCTACGATGGTTAAACATAATCATCAACCACCATCATCGTTGCTTGCCACTGCTACAACATCTTCGAGATCAAACTGTGCTAAGAAGAATAAGGTATAGAACACTTCAAAATTGTGCAAAAGGAAGCTAAGCTTGAATTTTCTGAAGTTTGTAAATTATGTAAAACGATCTATAGTTATAAACTTAGTAGAAGTGGGGGTACAAGTACATTTAATAAATGTTTAGTTAATAAGCACAAATTAGATCCAACTATCTTTCACCCACAAACGAGGGAGGATACCTAAACCCAAAATAATCTAGAAAGTGAAATTAATTGAGTTTTTTAAAATTACAAAGTTAGACGATATTTAGTTAGATTCATAGTTAGATGGAAACAACTTTTTACGATATATGAAAAGAATAGATATTTAAAATATGTTTGTCAATATCTACGACCTACTTACTAATCAATCTCTAGACATACCATAAGAAATGATTGCATGAATATAAATTTAGAATATAGGCAATTTTAATTGAAAATTTTAAAAATGTTTCATTTAGGATTTGTTTAACTAGCGATATTTGGACTGGTATTAATGACTTAAGTTAGTTGTCTTGTAATTACTTGTCATTGGATTGATGAAAATTGGTGAATACAAAAACTTTTTTTATCTTTAGATTTATTAGATCAACTGCACACTTCGCATACTGTTGCACAATATATTATTGATGTGTGTAAAATGTACTGTATTGAAAATAAAAATTTTCTATTACTTTAGATAAGGCATCAAATAACAATGTTGTTATTCCAATTTTAATTAATAATTTAAAATCGATATTAGATGGAGTATTTTTTTCATGTTAGATATATATATATATATATATATATATATATATATATATAAATATATCTCATATAATTAATTTGTGTGTTCAAAATGTTTTGTATGTTAGTGCTATAGTTTTAATTGAAAAAATCAAATCTTTATACAAAATAGATTCGCAGTCCACATCACAAATGTGAAGAGAAGTAGATTTCTCAAACAAGTGGATTTAATCCCATTTTTTTCACTTCCCATATAAACAAGATGGAACTCACTCCTTCTTTTGTTTTCTTCTGTTTTACTTTTTAAAGATATTGTTATTCCCTTTTTATAACAATTATGTTTCTTCTGCTACCTTACAAATTGATGAAAATGATTGGCTTTTTCTTGAAAATTGTGTTGAATTGTCAATTTCTATTAAACTTGCAACAAAAAATTTTTAAACTAAACCTTAGTAGCATCTATAGCTATCCTTTGCTTAGTAATCACATGCCCTAAGTACTCAATTTGAGTGGCCCCATACTCATAGTTAGAATGTTTGATAAATAGTTGATTCTCCCATAATATCGTAAACACAGCGTGCAAGTGCTTCAATAGTCAAACCTACTCAATGAGTAAACCAAAATATCGTCAAAAACACCAATAGAAACCTCTTGAAATAAGGTTCGAAGATGTTTTTCATTAAGATCTGGAAGATAGAGGGGGAATTAGTGAATCCAAATGGCAACATTAAGAAATCATAATGCCAATAGTGGGTTCGGAATGCAGTCTTGTATACATCTTTTCATCCATTTGTACCTGATGATAATCAGACCTAAGATCCAATTTAAAAAAAAAAAAACAACTCACACAAGTTCATCCAGTAGTTCCTTAATTAGAGGAATTGGGAATTTGTCCTTAATAGTCAACTTATTAAGTTGCCTATAATTGATACACCACAAAAGAAACAAATGCACTGGTGCTATATCTAATGATGCATGTCTTCCTTATCTCTATCACCATCTTCTTAATCTCGTCCTTTTGTATGGATGGGTACCTATTTGGTTTGAGCTTTACAGCTTGAGATTCATCTACTAAGGGAATTTGATGATCTTCGCTTGTAGCTGAAGGTTACTCTGTAGGTTCTTGAAATAATTCCTTATATTTGTCAAGCAAGAACTGTAAATCATTTGGAACATCATTATTGCTTCCTGTCTGAGGTGACATTGTAGAATTCATGACACTAGTTAGGATCAGTGTACTAGTACCCATCATAAATCCTCCAATCCAAGATAATTGCCTCATAGTAGCCATTGTATAGCCTCTACTACCATTCCCTTCAACATCTTCCATTCATAGTCCATAGTGAATTGCATTGTCAATTCATTGAAGTCTCAAACAATAGGCCCTAACTACTTCAGCCATTATATTCTTAAAACTAAGTTACATTCCATTATTGGTGTTGGCTCAACCAAGAGGGGAGGTGAATCGGTTTTTCTAGCAATTTACTAAATTTAAACTTTCTTAGCTAGAATTACACTTAAACAAATAAATGACATCAAGTGGAAATAAAGTAAATATACAGTAAACAAAGAGATTGTCACGACCCATTTTATCCTTTTATTACCAAAAATCACTGTAATTTTTTCGCGTTTTTATTTCCTTACCCGGCCGTGAACAACTCACCACTAAACAGTTGGGCTGTGAGTCAATAATAAATATCACTCAACAGTCATTCTCAAATAAATCAAAAGAAGTGTGATTTATTTCAAGTTAAGTTATACATGACATGTTTTCTAACTTTTACATCCCCCGCATTAAAATACAAATGATTACTGTGCCTTTACATATTTAGATACAAAAAGAATCTCTATGTGTATACCTTTTGGCGATGGAAGCAGCAAATGTCCAAAATAAAACACATCAGTCCTCACTGGGCTGCTATGTACGCTCTGTAGAGAGGGAAAAGTAGAGAGGGATGAGCAGACACACGCTCAGTAAGGCAATAATGCAAGCATGATGGATAGCTACCCTATCTACATGCTGATAATGTTATGCATAAATCATTATAATCAGAGCATGAGAAAATAAAACTAGGCCATATGAGTATACATACATCATGATGGCGGTCCACTTGCTCGTGATGATCGTGATGCCAAGGATCCATGGGTCATCCAAGGAGGTCCAATTACCCGAGCCCTCTATATTTGTTTGGAAACCCAAACGACATGAGTCTTGGTTTAGTAATAAGTTGGGTTAAGTGTTTAAATAGCCCACATTTGAGTCTTATTGCGTTTTAGACCAATTATCCTATGTAACTAGGCTTAGGCGTGAATTTAAGTTTTAGTCTTATTTTTTATTTGGTGTTAATTCCAGCCCACTTGTTTAAAGGCTTAAGTGCTAGATATTATTAGAAATACCTTGTAAATGCTCTTGAATAAAACAGAACAAATCAGATTGAATTTTCAAAAATTTGAGTGTGCCTCTTTCTAAGGTTCTCTCTCAACTAGGCTTATCAAGGTCTTTTTCCTTGTGGCGCCTCCCTCTTCACCAACCACCATTGTTATATGTTAGGCTCTCAAATTTTATATTCGTAGGGTCGAGGTCCAATACCTTTGGTTCAAGTCTCTTTAGACTTCGAGTCTAGGTTGATATTCTGTTTTCCAGTCAAAGTCTACTATCATTATTTTTGCCCAGCTTGCGTTTTTAGCTGTTCAATTTTCAATCCACACGTTTCCTTGATCTTCCTAAATCATCCTCTTGTACGCGCATATCAGTTCGGCATCAGAGCAAGGTTTCAATTTTTTGGTTGTGCGTCTTCCCCTTCATCTCTAACACTAAGTCAGTGTAAAGAAGAAGAAGAAGAAGAAGAAGAAGAAGAAGAAGAAGAAGAAGAAGAAGAAGAAGAAGAGACAAAAAAAGATATAAAAAAAGAAAAAGAAAGAAAAAAAAGGAAAAAAAAGAAAGAAAGAAAAAAAAAGAAAAAAATGAAAGAAAGAAAAAAAAGAAAAAAAAGAAATCGTGTACTATTCAAACACTGTTCATAAAAAACTTCTGTTGAGGTATGAGACGTACGAGTACTCGTTTTAAAGAAAACGACGAAATATAATGAACCTGTGAATTTTATTCACAGGCCCCACCCTCTCTTGGCCAAATTCCATCGTTTTCCTATAGTTTTAGGCTTTTTTTTTTTATTTTTCTGGTGATTATTTCTTTGAGATTCTTGTTGTGTCACCTTAGCCGTACCTTTCTGAAGTAAAACAAAAAAAAAAAGAGAAGAGAAAATACTTGGTGAATTGGTTGATCATTTGAGGTTGAATCTTTGACTGAGTCTCTAGTACGATTGTGAACCCAAAGAGTTGAGTTAGAGTAAGGGAAAAAGACATGAACGTGTGAGAAACATTAGTAGAGAAAAGCTGAATTACTTGAGTGAAACACGAGTGTGAGTGCCCCATCTTGAGTAAATTGAGTGTAAACACGTGAGGTTATCACTTGTGAGGTTCTTTGTTTTCTGTTATCACTAACGTTTCTTGTAGGTTAAAGATGTCTTCTGAAGGTGATAAGTTAGACTTTAAAAAAATTGAGTTCATGCTCCAGGCAATGCAATAACAGTTTCAACGGATGGACGTGAAATTCAATGACATTCATGATAAGTTGGACCGACATAATGCTCAGTTTTCAAGGATCTAACAAGGTGATTCTTCCCATCTGAAAAGTAAGATTATTATCAATGAAGAGTATGATGATAATGTTGGGTATGATTTGGAAGAAGAGTTTGAGGCAGATTGTGAGGACCCACCCGCACACAGCTCAGGCGATCGCACACAGTGCCACATATTATTCTCTTTGAGCACACAGCCCTCAAGATTTTGCGCACCAGCCGCATCCCCAGGGTCTCGAACTCAGGACCTAGTCCTTTATCCAAGCACACCTGGTACCATTGAGCTCGCGAGATTAGAGATTGACAATTAGAGATTGGCTTGTGCCTAAGTCTGTTTCTGAGGTGCGTAATTTCCATGGCTTAGCTAGTTTCTATCGTCGATTCGTCAGAGACTTTAGCACTATAGCCGTACCTTTGATCGAAGTGGTAAAAAAGAATGTTGCATTTCATTGGGGTCCTGCACAAGAGAATGCTTTTAATTTGCTCAAGGATAAACTTTGTTCTGCTCATTTGTTAACTCTGCCTAACTTTACTGAAACTTTTGAGATTGAGTGTGATGCCTCAGGTGTAGGAATTGGAGCTGT
Organism: Firmiana major; assembly: GCA_033439115.1. Taxonomy (NCBI): domain Eukaryota; kingdom Viridiplantae; phylum Streptophyta; class Magnoliopsida; order Malvales; family Malvaceae; genus Firmiana; species Firmiana major. The sequence continues at coordinate 12,932,702 of CM065898.1, read as the reverse complement.
GCTTATGCAGGAAAAACGTCCAATTGCCTTCTTCAGTGAGAAGTTAAGTGGGACAACACTTAACTATCCCACATATGACAAGGAGATGTACGCGTTAGTGAGGGCCTTAGAGACATGGCAATATTACTTGTGGCCCAAAGAATTCGTCATCCACACTGATCATGAGTTCTTGAAGCATCTAAAAGGACAGAGTAAGCTGAACAAGCTGATAATTCTATAAAAATAGAATTATTTATGCTTAATTTCTTAATAAATTATTTTAATCCCTAAATTATTTTGTTAATTATCCCCTCATTTTGACTAAAATTCTCATGTTTGTAGATAAATTAAATCCGAATAAATTTTAAAAATTTCGATAGAAAATGGACTGGAATTGGGTTAAAATCGAGATTGGACACGCGGACAACACAAGTCATGCCACCTAGCACATCCAATTGGACAAGAAGACAGATGACATGAAAATATCTTTTCAAGGAGACAATGGTGTGAAGACAAGTAACCAGACAATGCCAACTCATCTAGGATGAAAAAATTACAATTGTACCCCTAAGTGTATATATAAATAGATAATGATGACAATTGAAAATGTTATGTAGTCTAGGATAGAATTTAAGGTAGCTTTAGTTAGTTTTATTTTTCCTTGTTTTTAAGAAGCTTTCCCGTTAGTTGTTAGCCACCATTTTTAAGTTACTATTCATAGCACTTTCCATGTTTTTTATGAACAGCTTTCATCATTTGTAGTTTGGGGATATTTTCTCATTAATGGAGAGTAACCATTTCCATTTTCTTCCCCTTTTCGGTTTGTAAAGTCATTTCCTTTATTTTTGAGTTTTAATGAAAAGCTTATGTTTTCCTTCCAAATGTGACTCTCGGTTTGTTCCCATTTTGGTTTTATTTTTTTGTTCTTTTCGTTAGCTTTCATTGTTGCTCAAGGTTGTGGTTAGCTGATTTGAATTCATGAGCCAAGTGAGAAACCCGAGAGCAGAGCAGCAGCAGCAACCCGAGAGCAGCAACAGCAGCAACCCAAAGATTTCTATGCTTATATTTTGGTATTACATAGTTATTTCGGTATGCCATTTTTCTTTGGGTGAACTATAAGATTCATCTCTTTACTGTCTTTCAAGGTTAGCTTTCAAAATTTTTTCTACTGCATTTTCTTAAGTCACGTTTGTCATGCCAGTTGCTATATTTCATTTGAGAAAATTTTCATTAATCCCTCTAGATTCACCAGCTATTTAATGTTTGATAGACGTTGTTTTCATTAGGTGCATTGAGATGTGTCTTTGGGTTTGCTCTATTCGACTCTGTTTATATATTTATTGTACTGTTTATTTGGTTTAATTGCTGGAATGGTTCTATAGATATTGGTAGCAGCAGCCTTTCACGTTCTTCATCATTTTCTGCTTCCGTTTTCTTTGCTTTACTTCATTAACTTTGTTACAGATTGATGGTGATACTTGCTGTTAAGTATTTTAGTTTCTAGTTTATGTTAAATGCTTAGCTTTTCCTTGTTTGTGAGAACCTGAGATGGTGCTCATAGCATGAGCACCGAAGATACCAAATGAAGCAGGAGCTGGCGTGAATGCAGAATAGTGCTGGTTGATAGCATCAACTGCTGGAGATTTAGAGCAGGAGAATGGTGTTGCTATGCAGAGCATGACAGGTTGCAGCAGCTGGTAATGTGCACGAACACCAGCGGGAAAGGACAGTACAGGGAGCAGGAGCAGAAGACGCTAGCTGAGTAGTGTTCGGTTGAAGCTTAAAGCAGCAGGTGGTGTGCTCTGCTGGGTTGTGCAGAGAAGGAAGAAGTGCACGGAAACGAGGCAGAGTTGGTGGATGTTGCAGAGTAGGAGATGGACATGCTTGGACAAACCGAAAGCAAATGGAAAGGAAACGTGTACAATGCAGTTATCGAGACCAGCATGGTTTCCAATTTTAGTTAAGGCCTTGTTTGGCCACATTACATTGTTGCTATAGTTTAATGCATTTTTAGTATTTCCATTCCTTTGTTAGTTGTTAGTTAGGTAGTTTAATCAATTAAAATGATAGGTTAGTTTTAATATTTTTTGCATGTTAATTTAATTTTCAGTTTTAATTTTTTTAGTTAGTAGTTAATTTTATATTATATGTTTTAGGATTTAATTTTAGTTTAGTATTTTATGAGTTACCTTTAGAATTAATTTAGATTAAATTTGTTACATGCATTAGTTAGATTCTATTGTTAAGTTAGTAATTAGATATAGTTAGGATTAGTTTAGAGTTAATATTTTAGACATGTAGTTTTATAGTTATTTTCTTAATTTCTTAGGATTTTATTTTCATTAAATTTTAGTTTAGTTTAATGTTCATTTTTATTAATTAGTTTAATTACATGCATATTTTATTTTAGATTAGTTTAATTGTAGTTTAATTAATCTTGTTTTGTTATTTTCATATTTGCACTTTATTTTAATTGCGTTAATGAATTTTTAACTGTTTTAATTATTTTTGTAGGTTTTTGCTTTTAATTGCTCGGAGCATTGTAAGTAATTTTAGCTCGGTTTTATTTTCTTTAGTTTATAATTGTTATTGTTTTCAGTAGTTTTAATTTCAGTCTTGTAGATCACCCACTTAAACTTCATAATTTGCTAGAATATACTTAGGGTAAGATTAACCGGTAGTTAATTAGGCTAACCAACTTCTCTATGGGACGATAATCCGGGACTCAAATCCCATTATTACTTGTACGACCCGTGCACTTGCCGATAATACGTTTAGCTCGTATCACAAGCGTTATGCCAAGTGGATGGAGTTCATTGAGGCGTTCCCATATGTGATCAAGTACAAACAAGGTACATGTGATTTGAGGACAAATCCTTTTGAAGAGAGGAGGAATGATGGAGGTCCACTTGCTCATGATGCTCATGATGACCGTGATGCAAGGATCCATGGGTCATCCAAGGAAGTCCAATTACTCGAGCCCTCTATATTTGTTTGGAAGCCCAAACGACATGAGTCTTGGTTTAGTAATAAGTTGGGTTAAGTGTTTAAATAGGGGTTAAGTGTTTAAATAGCCCACATTTGAGTTTTATTGCGTTTTAGACCAATTATCCTATGTAACTAGGCTTAGGCGTGAATTTAAGTTTTAGTCTTATTTTCTGTTTGGTGTTAATTCCAGCCCACTTGTTTAAGGGCTTAAGTGCTAGATATTATTATAAATACCTTGTAAACGCTCTTGAATAAAACAGAACAGATCAGATTGAATTTTCAAAAATTTGAGTGTACCTCTTTCTAGGGTTCCCTCTCAACTAAGCTTATCAAGCTCTTCTTCCTTGTGGCGCCTCTCTCTTCACCAACCACCATTGTTATACATTAGGTTCTCGAATTTTATATTCATAGGGTCGAGGTCCAATACCTTTGGTTCAAGTCTCTTTAGACTTTGAGTCTAGGTTGATATTTTGTTTTCCAGTAAAAATCTACCATCATTATTTTTGCCTAGCTTGCGTTTTTAGCTGCTTCAATTTTCAATCCACAAGTTTCCTTGATCGTCCTAAATCATCCTCTTGTACGCGCATATCACATCATGTATGGAAAATCATGTAAACAGGCATAAAACATAGAATATCAACATGTAAAATCAACTCATGCTCAACCTCATTTAAAACTCATCATAAAGGGGAATTCATTTAAGAAACATCCTTTTAAATCCTTCTTTTACACAAAACATCTCACAAGAGTTATCACTTTTCAAAACACATCAATCTCATCACAAATCTCTTTAAATCACAAATCCCTTAAGGCTCGACTCCTCCTTCGGGTCTACCCTGGACAAAACACAATCACACTCATATATCATATGGTACTATGTAATATCATATTAGACAGGTCACCATATCTCAATGGACTATGTTGGCCAACTATGTCATAAATCATCCCAGACCACACGCATCCAGGTGTGCGGGATATCATGCTGGTACAAATGTGGGTTAGTTCTTCGCCAGACTTTTTCATCACATAACCACCACCCGGTACATCGTACTCCATGTGATATACACGATATAGTGTACTCTACGAACCCATATCATGGTTGGGGGTGCCAGTTGTAGGTCTTATCTACCCTATACTAAGTGTAACCTCCATTGCTCAAGTGCACGTGGAGCTTTCTGTACCCATGTAAGAGAGCCTCCATGCCGAACTGAGCCTCACTACCTCCTCTGGCTTGAGGATGTTGTGCTTGAGGGTCTTACTGTAAGAGAGCCTCCCCATCGAACAGAGCTTTCTCGCCCTCTCTAGCTTGAGGATGTAGGGCTTGAGGATCTTACCAACTTTCATGGCATCATACGTACCACAGTGTGAAAACTTGTGCAAGAAAGCTTTAGCACGATTCATGCATCATAACTAAACCACCTCGTACGAGCAACGCTCTAGTACGACATTTATGATTCAAATCATGAAGAAACCACATACGAGCACAACTCCAGTATGATTCTATGTATAAGAAAACCACTCGAAATCCATGTACGAGCATAAGCTCCAGTACTGTTTATAAAACATCATCATAGTTTCCAAATCAAGGTGCGAGCTAAGCTCCAGCACGTTTCATACAAATGAAGGTATTAAAATCTAGCGCGAGCGAGGCTCCAGCGCGATTTATATCACACAAATACGATAGGCGACTCATATATCATCAAAACAATCCCAAAACCGGGTTTAGCACCTCACAAGTGCTATTTCACGAAAATCATTCAAACACTAGCCAGCCTATCCATTAATTTGTTCAAAACTAAGCATTGTGTTATGTGAAAACATTTCAAACACATGATTTATGCATTTAGTAGCCTTACTATCCTTTTTATAATAATCGTTTCAAAACCAAATCTCATACATACTCGTAGCTATTCGCATGCATCATCAATCATTTTCTCAAACAGTCATGCATTTCATAAACACCCTATATCCACCCACAAAATACGAGTAGCTACCTCTATATACTTACAGAATTCCCTTACCTGGAATCGCGTCGCGTGATTCCACTTCCTTAGAGCTGCTTACTTGTGAGGTCCAATTCATCTCCAACAAACTCTCCAGATCTGTACAAAGTCGTATATCACATTGATTTAGTCCATATTACTCAACTCTGGTGTTTGCTATAGTCGATTTAACCTATAGCCTCCATTAATCCTTATAAGGCCTAGTTTTATCGTTCTACTCATATCTCGAGTCTATTGATTTCTTTTAGGCCTATTGATTCATACCAAATCGATATTAAGCTCATAGTGTTCATATCTCAACAATTTCTTCACTATGACATTTTATCAAACATCTTACATACTCATTTCCATAAATCCTCTAACTCACAATGTGGCTTCATTTAATCATTTCAAATGATTCATATTACTTCAATAATAACTTAGCAATGCCCATAAATCATTAAATCATTCAACCCATATATTCTCACATTAGATTTATTCTAGGTTTTCTAGGTCACACTAGTTTCATCACATCCTAGGTAGTTTTAACCATTAATCTACATACAAATCAACTCCAAAATCAATAACTAGCCAAATGTACTTGGGCTGAAGTGTTAGAAACTTACCAATCTAGTTTCTCTTCTTACTCCAAATGAAAATGTCCCTTGCTCCTTTAATCCAACAAATGGGGCTGTGATTCCAATCTATGTTGTTCTCTTCTTTAAGATGAGCAACTTTGTATCTAATAGCTTCCCCTCAAATCTCACTGGAAATGGGATGATTTAGAGAGAGAAAACTAGGTTTTGGGTGAAAAATGGAGGAGTGAGATTGTTTCCCAAAATCTGCAGATTTCACTGCTCCTATTTATAAAAATTGCTTGATGAGATCTATCTGTCGAGGCATGAGATCGATCTGGTCCTTTTAATTCAATTAATTTCATGCCAATTTGAATGCATGAGATCGATCTGTCATGGGCTTGAGATCGATGTCCCAGGCAGTAGCTTAAGGAGATCGATTTGTATCCAGGGGAGATCGATCTGCTCCAACCTGAGAGCTAAGAAAATCGATCTGTTGGCATCAAAATCGATCTTCTCATTACAGAATGTTTAACAGATCGATCTGGCTCCATTAGAGATCGATCTGTCTTGTTCCATTGCTCAAATAAGAGCATTTTTTACTCTTCCAGATCGATCTCTCATCCTATGAGATAGATCTGGCATTCATATGACCAGATTTCGCTGCGATTTTCTGTAGTAATTCACACAAAATATCCTCAATTTGCTGTCATGCTCATTTTCTCATCCAACCACCTTTAAGACTTGAAAATGACATCCATTCTTACCTTATACGCATTAAAACTTGCGTGCATTCATTGTATAACCAAAGGTATACCATACCAAACTAAATGGAAGTATAAAGATTTATGCAACTCCATTCCATTTGCTGCACTACTCACTTTGAGTTCCAATCACATTTATTTCATACAAAAGTCCATTTCTTCATATTCATACATAATAAAACTTGTAGTACATCACAACTCTTATTACAAGTGTGTACATTGTATTTATGGACTTTACATCACTTATGCTTCACATTACAAGTACATATGTATTACTTATGAATTCATAAGGTTTACATATGAAAATACGGGTCTTACAGAGATAAAGAAGAAGAGTAGCAAACACAGTAATTTATAGAGGTTCGGCCAAATCTCTTGCCTACATCCTCTCTTCTTGACCTTCTTGTCAAGGAGTCTCTTTCACTAACAAGGTGATCTTACAACTTCCTTTTCAAGGTTAAGGAATAACCTCTCTACCCCTTAGCCAAGTGTAGCTATTCAACTCTTTTACAATAGCTCTATCACAGAGGAACTCTCCCCTTTTCTTTTTTATAAAGAGTGAATACAATCAAGACTCTCTTAATGGGTAGGTAATGAATAGCTTAATAAAGCTTTCAATGACAATTAAGTGTACAATTGCTGAAGACACAAGGAATGTTTTCTCAAGAATGTTCAGAGCTTCTTTGTTTTCTTTCTTCTCCTCTCCAATGTCTTTGTGGTTTGTTTTTATACAGCCAATTGGTTGGTGAAGCATTTAATGCATTTCTTCCCGTTGAAAACATGCAAAAGTAGCCGTTGAAGTTCTATAGATGAATGCCAGATCGATCTCCTTTACCTGAGATGATCGATCTTTTAATTTCAGAACCTGCAGCACAAAGGAACTCTAGGAAGGGAAGATCGATCTTATTATCTAGGGATCGATCTTCTCGTTACTCGTTATATTCAGTAAAAACAAGGGAGATTGATCTCTTGTTAAAGAGGAGATCGATCTCTGCTTTGAAATATTGCTACCGCCTATAGGAGATCGATCTCATAACCCCATGAGATCGATCTTACAATGTCTTGGCAAAAAGAAGATCGATCTCACAACCCAAGAGATCGATCTTTCAATGCTTCTTTTAAGAAAGGATCGATCTTTAAATGTCTTCTGCCAAAAGAAGATCTATCTCACAACCCAGGAGATCGATCCTGTAAAGCCTTTGCCTTATGGAGATCGATCTCACAATTCCTTGAGATCGATCCTGCAGTGCATCTGCCTTATACAGATCGATCTCACAATTACTTGAGATCGATCCTACAAAGCCTCTGCCTTATGGAGATCGATCCTGACAAAACTGACCGATTTCTTTAGCTTGATTTTTCAGTTTCTCGCCAAAGTTTAGTTTTTGGAGATTGACAATATTTCTAAGTGAACATAGATGTAATATGATTTCAAGATAATTACTTAGAAATAGTTTCTTACAAATGATTTGAAAATAAGTTCATTGAGTTTAATGTTTTATCATTTCAAAATACATCATTCAAAGTTAACAATCTCCCCATTTTTGATATGACAAAACTTAATTCAATAATTTAAGAATTTTGATTCCTAAAATATGTCAAATCATTTGTATGTAAAAATTTGCTCCCCCTTAATATATTGCTCCCCTTAAGATATGCTCTCTTTCTCCCCATTTTTGTCATATCAAGAAGGCAACCATTATTCTTTTAAATCACCAAGCAAAAAAGAACATACATCAAATGATAATTAAGCAAAAGATAGCAAATGTCATTTTAAAATATAAATAAGTATGTCAATTTAATCACAACCAGATAATCAAGTAACACTATCAACCGGGTGATCAAAGGAACCCTAAGAAGGCGGAGGAAAGTGATCAAAAAACTCATCAACACGTGTACGTGTGGTCTGTAATTTATCAAATATGGCCTGCTAGGTCTCTTGAAGAATTACAATTTGAGACTCAAGATTTTCAAAGTACTGATCAATGTGCTGACGAAGGTCCATAATCATGGCCGCAAAAGAGTCCAAGGTGACCGAAGATGAAGCAGCAGGTGCAGGTTCCTCAACAGGAGGTGTTGAAGCCTCAGCTGGAGCATCTGTCTCCATATCTGCATTGTGCGTGGGAAGTCCAGTCCTTTTGCGCCAGTTTCCATAATCATCTTTATAATATTCGGCATGGTAAAGCGTGCTGATGTTGATAACACTTTTCTGTGAAGGTAGTTCATCCGCTTCATACGTGCAATCAACACCAAGTTGCTGAAGGAGGAAGGCAAGTGGTTGTGGAAAGACAATGGTGGTAGCTTGCCCCCGAATAACCTAAAGCCAATCTTCAAAGATGAAATGGATTGGGTTTGGCTTTTGACCGGAAGGAGAATGAATGTTATAGAGCAAAAAACGATCAAGTTTCCTAATGGTTGAGGGTCGAGTGCCAAAAGGATGAAGGTTCAAAGAGATAATGAGATGAAGGAGGCGATGATGCATGGGTAACTCACTAGCATGGTCATTGGTTATGGGAAATCTAGTGGTACCTCATCGTCTTCATTGGTAAGACCCAAATCGGGTATACTAAAAACTCTCACTAGCAGTTGTTTGTCAATGTATAAAGATTTGGCCATGACAAAGGTGTTAAATCCTATGGTGCGACAGGGATTATTTGGAGAGGTGACAAGTTCAACATTTGAAAAGAAAGCTCGGGCTATATTGGGAGGAACAAGAGTGTTGATTTTTAGAAACGGAATCCAATGGTATTCTTGAAATTTTGAAAGATAAGGGAAATCAATGCGGTCAAGAAAAGAGAAATTGATGGTGCGCCAATGTTTAATTGGTAATGTGGAGAAATGTTCATCAAACCATTTACGTTTGGCCGAGGTTTGAAAGCATCGGCTAAACGTTTGGGTGATAGGTTTACAGGAGATGGTCGAGGTGCTCTAGATGCTACTGTTTTTGTCCGTGGCATTGTGTTTTAAGGCTGCAGGGAATATTAACAAAGTAGACACACTTGATGAAAATATGAGAATGAAGAGTGTTGGATTTAAGGATTTTTAATCCTACACAAAGAAATCTAAGCTAGACAGATAATCAGCCAAATTAAACTATCCTACAAAACACACAGAGTATGGATTCACTAAAAACTATCAGGATTCAATATGGGTTCACTAAAAGCTTAAACAATAATGTGGTAAGAGCAAACAATAGGTGCTAACAGATCGATCTATGAAAAATATGGATGAACAGTAAAATTTTGAAAAATAGATGTTGGGTCGACAAAACTAAACAAAAATGAAAACAAACGATGAAATCTTACCAAGAGATTTATCCCAACGATAAGAGAGAGAGGAAGAAAGGCGATTTTCGTGAGAAATAGGGTTTTGGAGTTTTGTGTTTTTGAGAAGTTTGGAATTTTGCAATGCTTTAAGTATCCAGGGGCTAAGGAGATTGATCTGTCGAGGGAAGAGATCGATCTCAGTTGTCCAGAGTCTTAAGAAGATCGATCTGCTTGAGGTAGAGATTGATCTCTATTTCCCAGAGACTTAAGGAGATCGATCTGTTAGATTGTGAAGATAGATCTCAGGTATACAGAATCTTAAGGAGATCGAGCTGCCAGTTTGTGAAGATCGATCTCAAATAACCAGAATGTATTTGAAAAACACGATAAAAACAAGAAGATCAAATTCATTGAGTAGAAGATTGATCTCGTAGTCATGACCCGAATGTTGTAGGCTATTCTGAGTAAACAAGATCGATCTATAATGAACAAAGATTGATCTTTCTTACCAATTTGCCCAGAAAAAGTTTGAAAACATGGTTGAAAAGAAGTGTATAAAATCAAACTTAGATCAAACACATCAATGACCATTCATTAGTCCTAATTCACCTCTAAGAGCACAAAATCTTTCTTTGTCAAGGGGTTTGGTGAAAATATCAGCTACTTGATACATTGTATCAATATATTCTAGAACAATATCCCCTTTATGCACATGATCTCTAAGGAAGTCATGTCAATTTCAATATGTTTAGTTCTAGAATGTTGAATTGGATTTTTGAAGAGATTAATTGCACTTGTATTATCGCATTTTATGGGAATTTGTTTCATGTCTATGCCATAGTCTCTTATTTGTTGCTTAATCCACAATACTTGAGCACTACAACTTCCAGCTACTATGTATTCTGCCTCAGTTGTGGATTGTGCTACACTATTTTGTTTCTTTGAGAACCATGAGATTAATCTATTCCCTAAAAATTGACATGTACCTGAAGTATTTTTCCTATCTATTTTGCATCCTTCAAAGTCTGCATCAGAATAAGCATGAAGACCAAAGGTAGAATCTCTAGGGTACCATAATCCTAATAAAGGTGTGTCTTTGAGATACCTAAAAATTCTTTTTGTAGCTAGTAAATGAGATTCTTTAGGTGAAGATTGAAATCTAGCACACAAACACACACTAAACATACTATCATGTCTACTTGCAGTGAGATAAAGCAATGAGCTAATCATAGACCTATATAATTTAGTGTCTACACACTTACCACTTTCATCCTTATCAAGCTTTATGCAATTGCCCATTGGAGTTGCTTGAGGTTTGCAATTATCCATTCCAAATCTTTTGAGCAAGTCATTGGTGTACTTAGCTTGATTGATGAAGATCCCATCTTTAGTTTGCTTTCCTTGAAGCCCCAAGAAGTATGTGAGCTCTCCCATCATGCTCATTTCAAATTCACCCTGCATAGTCTTAGCAAACTCTTGACACAAAGATTCATTGGTTGATCCAAATATAATATCATCTACATAGACTTGAACTACTAATAAATCTTTATCATTGGTTTTGATAAACAAAGTTGTATCAACTTTCTCTCTTGAAAATCCTTTTTCAATTAAAAACTTTGAAAGTCTCTCATACAAGCTCTAGGAGCTTGTTTCAAACCATATAGCACATTTGAGAGTTTATAAACATGATTGGGATAATTAAGATCCTCAAAACCGGGAGGTTGTTCAACATATACTTCTTCACTTATAAAACCATTCAAGAATGCATTTTTTACATCCATTTGATATAGTTTGAAGTTCTTATAACATGCAAAAGCATGTAACATTCTAATGTCTTCTAGTCTAACTATCAGAGCATAGGTTTCATTATAATCTATATCTTCTTCTTATCTATAACCTTGAGTAACCAATCTAACTTTGTTTCTTATAATAACACTATTTTCATCCATCTTATTTTTAGATATCCATTTAGTTCCAATGATAGGGTAATCACTAGGTTTAGGAACTAAATTTCATACTTTGCTCCTCTCAAATTGATTTAATTCTTCTGCATAGCTAATAACCAATTGTCATCTTCTAAGGCTTCATTAACATTTTTGGGTTCAATTTGTGATACAAAGACTATATATTGGCATACATTTCTAAGTGAGGATCTTGTTCTAACTCCTAGATTTGGATCACCAACTATTTCACAATCTTTAATATATTTAAGTTCTCTTGAACATCTAGGTTCTCTCTCTACATTTTCTTGCTCAATTACCTCTTCCCTTTTGCTAATGTCATGATCCTCTAAACTATTGATATTATCTTTCATGCTTGAGGATTCTTCTAAGACTTCATTAAATATTTCTACATCCTCATCATAACTAAGGTTTCTAGTTGTGGCATTTGATTTATCAAATATTACATGGATTGACTCTTCCACCATTAATGTCCTTTTGTTGTAAACTCTATAGGCTTTAGAATTTAATGAATATCCTAAGAAAATTCATTCATCTCTTTTAGCATTAAATTTTTCTAAATTATCTTTTCCATTATTTAAGACAAACATTTACAACCAAAAGGATGAAAATAACTAATATTTGGTTTCTTTCCCTTGTAAAGTTCATATGGAGTTTTCTTTAAAATTGGTCTAACCATTGCTCTATTTATGATATAACATGAGGTATTAATAGCTTCAGCCCAAAAATACTTAGGTAAATTATTTTCACAAAGCATTGTTCTAGCCATTTCCTCTAAAGTTCTATTTCTCCTCTCAACAACCCTATTTTGTTGTGTCCTAAGAGCTGAAAAATTATGGTTAATCCCTTGATCATTGTAATATTCATCAAAACTAAGATTTTCGAATTCTTTACCATGATCACTTCTAATACTAGTTATGGTATAACCCTTTTTCATTTTGAACTATTTTTGAATAAGTAACAAATTTTTCTAAAGCTTCGTTCTTCACATTTAAGAAAAATACCCATGTAAATTTAGTGTAATCATCTACAATTACAAATCCATAGTGCTTACCCCCAAGACTTGTGGTTCTTTGAAATGTATGTCTCAGTAAATGATACCATTATGAAAACCTCGAGTATGGTGAGACATACGAAATCTGGATGTCATTAGGTTTTGGGCAGATCCAAGTACCATGAAGATTTCTGGTTGTTGACTTGTCATTAAGTTTTTTGGCAAGGACTGACAATAAAATAACACAAATTAATGTGATCATCATGGATGTTATTTTCTTGCTACACAGTCACACTAGGTCCATTGTTGATATGATCACCGATATCTGTAACCATGGATTGGTCTTGCGTCAATAAAGGACGCAATCACTGTCATGATTCAGTATTAGTTGGTCACATATTGAACGAGATCTTAGGATTTTGTTTCAAGGACTAAATGATTTTTTAAAATCATAGTCACTTCAAAATAAAGTCAATCAGCTTAGAGTCTTGTTTTCAAAATCAAATTTTTCTTAAATTAAATAACCCCAATTAATATTGTCCAAGTGAAAGAATGCTAGAAAAATTCTATTGTGAACTAATATTAATTGACAATTTTATGTTTTTATAAAAATAGGCTGATGGTTTAGTCATAGTATGAAACTGTGAGATCTCGTACATGTATAGTTGCAACATGTGTAATTGGAGCAATGAATGCCAATGGACTTGTAATGTAAAGTATGATTGATGTAAGTCCATGGATTCAATGTACGTATGTGTAATATGAATTGTAACGTACATACAAGTTTCATTGAGTATGAATATGAAGAAATGAGTTCTTATAAGTGATGGATGTGATTGAAAACTCAAAATGAGTAGTGTAGTAAAATGGAATGAAGTTATGCTTCCATTTAGTTTGGAATGTGATACTTTTGGATATACAATGAATGCACACAAGTTTTAATGTGCATAAGGCATGAATGGATGCTATTTTCAAGTCATAAAGGTGGTTGGATGAGAAAATGGCCATGGCCGTAGATTAAGGACAATTGAGTGTGAGTTGCAGCAAGGAAACTGCAGGAAATCTGGAAAACATGAAGGCCAGATTGATCTCATAGGATGAGAGATCGATCTGGAACAGCCAGAATGCTCTTATTTGGGCAATGAAATAGAGCAGATCGATCTCCAATAGGGCCAGATCGATCTCCTAAGCATTCTGTAATGAAAAGATCGATCCTCAAGCATACAGATCGATCTCCTTAGCTCTCTGTTTGGGAGCAGATCGATCTCATGCTTCGACAGATCGATCTCATGCTTAAAATGTCGTGAAAATGAGGGATTTAAGGGGACCAGATCGATCTCCTCTTGGATCAGATCGATCTCCTCAAGCTATTTCTATAAAAGGAAGGTTGAAAATCTGAAAATTTCGAGAAAAACACCAATCTTCCATTTCTAACCCAAAAACCTAACTTTCTCTCTCTAAAATCAGTCATTTCCAGTAAGAATTGAGGAGAGGCCATTAGATACTAAGTTGTTCATCTTAAGAAAGAGAACAACATAGTTGGAACCCAAAATCCCTTTGTGGGTATTGAAGGAGCTAAGGGCATTGGCATTTGGAGCAAGAAGAAAAATCAGTTTTGGTAAGATTCTAATACTCCAATCCAAGTACATTGTTTATTTAAGTGATTTTGGAGTTGAGTTGGATGTGTATTGATGGATAAATTATCTAGGGATGTGGTGGAATTGGTGTGACCTAGAAAACCTAGAATGGGTATAATGTGAGAATATATGGGTTGAATGAGCTTATGATTTATGGCATGCTAAAGTTGTTATTGAGGTAATGTGTATGATTTTGGATGGTTAAATGGAATTACAGTGTGGGTTTAAGTGAAATTAGGGAAATGAGTATGTAAATGCGTGATAAATGCCATGTGAGGGAATTCATGAAATATGAACACTATGAGCTTAATGTCGATTTAATATCGATTTGGAATAAGTTAATAGGCCTAAGAAGATCCATAGACTTGAGTTATGGGTAATATAATGAAACAAGGTCTTATGAGCGTTAATAGAAACTATAGGTCGAATCGACTATAGTGAACGCACGGTGTCCTGTTATATGGATCGAATATAATGTGGAATATGATTATACGCAGTTTCGAAGAGTCCGGTGGAGACGAATCGAACCGTACGAGTAAGCAGCTTAAGGAAGTGGAATCACGCATCGCGATTCCAGGTAAGGGAATTCTGTAAGTATATAGAGATAGCTGCTTGTATTTTGTGGGTGTATAGGGCTTTGGAAATGTGCATGAGTTTATAGAAATGTGTTTGAAGATGTATAGAAATTACTATGAGTATTTGTATGCGTGATTTTGGTTTTGAAGTGGATTTTATGAAATGGGATAGTAAGGCTAATAATTGCATAAATATAATGTTTTGATGTTTTTCAAAACGAAATTGCTTGGTTTTAAGCAAGCTTGTAGATGGGCCGACTAGTGTTTTATTGATGTTGTGGAAAAGCAATTGTGAACTGCTAAACTCGGTTGTCGGGATTGTTTGATTGTGTATGAGCCACCTATCGTATTTGTATGACATAAATCGCGCTAGAGCCTCGCTTGCGCTGGATTTTGATATTTTCACTTGTGTGAAACGTGCTAGAGCTTAGCTCGCACTTTGTTTTGGAACTATGACGATATTTAATAAACCGTACTGGAGCTTACGCTCGTACGTGGATTTGTGTGGTTTTTCTTATGCATATAACCGTACTGTAGCGGTGCTCGTACATGGTTTCTTCATAGTTTTATGCATAAATGTCGTACTAGAGCGTTGCTCGTACGAAGAGACTTATTATGATGCATGAATTTGCGCTAGAGCGTAGCTCGCGCTGGTTTTCACACTGTGGTATGTATGAGGCCGTGGTGAGAGATACGGATTGGTGTTCAGGGAACCCAACAGGCCTAACAGACCTCTTGAGTGGGTTGAGGGTGAGAGGCTAGGACCTGACATCATCCATTCAGAGAACATAACAGGCCTAACAGACCTCTTGAGTGGGGTGAGGGTGAGGGGCTAGGACCTGAATCAGGGAACCCAACAGGGGCGAGCAAGGCCATGAGGGGCTAGGACCTGGTATTGAGGTTACTCCCACACGCTCTTGAGACCATAAAGGTTACACTTGGTATGGGGTAGATAAGACCTATGGTAGGCACCCCCAACCTTGTTATGGGTCCGCGGAGTACGATGTACCGTGTATATCACATGGAGTATGATGTACCACGTGGTGGTTACTTGATTTGAGAAAGTCTGGCGGAGAACTAACCCACCTTCGTACCAGCATGATACCCCGCACACCGGGATCTGTGTGGTCTGGGATAATATGTGACACAGTTGGCCAACATAGTCAGATGAGTTATAGTAACCTGTCTCCTTGCTTGATTTACTTACTACCACATGATTTTAATCTGTAAGTGTGATTGTGGTTGACCAGGGTAGACCCAAGGGAAGGGTCGAGCCTTGTGGACTTGCTTTGTGAAATGATGATGATGTTTGTGGTTGAGAAAATGGTTTTGTGATGGAATTGTATGTGTGTGAGAAATAGTTTTTGTGATGTGGGTTTAAAAAGTAGGTTTCTTAATGAATTGCCCTTTTTATGAATTTAAATGAGATTGAGCATGAGATGATTTATACATGATGTCTTTACCATGTTTTATATGCCAATGTACATGATTTTGATACATGATATATATGTATACTCATATGGCATAGTTTTACTTCCTCATGCTCCTACCATAAACGATTTATGCATAACATTATCAGCATGTAGATAGAGTAGTTATCTACCATGCTTGCATTATTGCCTTACTGAGCATGTGGTTGCTCATCCCTCTCTATTTTCCCCCTCGTACAGAGCGTGCATAGTAGCCCGGTGAGGACTGAGGCGGGGCATTTTGGACATCCGCTGCATCTCCATCATACGGAGGTATATACACAGTGATTCCTTTTTGTATCTAAACAATGTAAAAGTACAGTATTCTTTTGAGTTATAATTATGGGGATGTAGATGTCAGTAAAACATGTTTTTGTATAAGTACATGATTAAATGTGAATGTATGACATCGTTTTATTAAATTGTGAATGAATGGTAAGTGGTGATTATTATTGACTCACAGCCCAACTGTGTTGTGGTGAGTTTGTTCACGACCGGGTAAGGTAACAGTAAAATGCGAAAAATTTATAACGATTTTCGGTTAAGGGAATGAAAATGGGTCGTGACAGAAACATGCAAGTAAGCTCAATTCAAGTTGTTGTGATCATGTTAGATATGAGTTTTGTACATCCTATTGGGTCACTGTGACAAGGTGGTTGTGTAGATCTTAAAACTCTATAAACCTTTAATGTGGGGTTATTAAGGTTTTAGTAAAGGGTTATTATAAATATATGGCTAAGTCATCTCTTCGTTTCTGTTCGTTCGGTATCTATCAATTGAGAGCCACCTGTGGAGAAGTAAAAAAAGAAGACTTGTCAATCATGTTGTCAACTCAAGCTTTAACCATGTCCACTGAAAAATGTATGCTTGTCGATTTTATTATTAATATTAGTGACCTAATTTTCACAAAAAATCCTTAAAATAAATCCTACAGAAGCAATCTAAAGAGGCAGACCCGAGAAAGGAGAACAAGGGAGAGCGTGAAAAGCCAGAACCGTGAAGTTGTAGCTGCTGGACATGGAACGTTGTTGCTGCAAATAGAATTGAAAGCCGAGAGATGCTCGGGGGAGGTGCAGAACCGAAGGTTGTTGCAGAGGAGCTGACTTCCTATTGTGAAGACAGCAGTAACGTGACCAGATCAAGAAGCTGCTGAAGCAGTCTCGTAAGGCAGCGGATCGAAGGAAGAAACAGATGTTGTAACTGACACTTTCTGCAGTACCGTGGAGCAGTAACTGAGCAGTAACGTGTGATCAAAGCAGCAGCTACTGCAACGTGGAAGGACCTTGAGTTGTGCCGCCAAGTCATGCCACTTTTAGTTTTCCGCTATCCATGCACATGAGCAGTTTTGGCTTCAAGGGGCGTCCAAAAAAAAAATTCAGAATACTAAAAGGAAAAGTTTGATTTGAGGCCTATGGTTACTTTGAATGAATGTTAAAATTGACTTTGATAAAATTAAAAAATTAAAATAATGATTTAAATTTAATAAAAAAACTATAAAGTAAGGATAAAAATAATTTCACCCCTTAACCTTTTTTATCTTTAATTATTAAATGGCTGCCACCAAACCTTAATAGGTTCCGGTGTTATTAGTCAACCCACGTTCTACTGCCTGAATCGTTTCTTCAATCTGTGAGTGTCCTTTTCTTTGTTTATTTGTATCCCATGTTATTATTCCCTTTCTTTACGTTTTCTTTTCTCTCGTCTTTCTGTTAAGTGCGTTTATATCTAAGCGGTCCAAATTTGAACAATTAATGATTTGTTAATGTTACTAATTAATTAATTTGATTAAGTTAGTTCATGTGATTATGTAATTCGTAGTTAAATTTATTTAACGTGATTACTTTAGCTATTTTCTTCAAATGTCATGGTAATTCACTTATGTAATTATTTATATAGTTAATTTATTTTATTTGCTTACTTGTATTATTTTAAAGTTAGGAGACTTAGTTAAGAGAACTTTTTTTATATAAAGTTCAATTTTAATTTTAAGAAATAAAATTAAAATAAGAAGATAAGATGAATTATTTCGATGATGGAATTCTAAATAAACAGTGCTTTAATAGTATTTTTAGAGATCATGAGGTGAGGTGAGTCTTTTAAGTCTTACAAGCTTGATGGAAGATTTAAGATGATAATGTGAAATCCAAATATTTCTCATTTTATTTCTTATTTGGTAAACTAAAAAATAATTGATAATTCGGAATAATATTATGCAGGCCTGAAACCACCAAAACACTCGGGTTAGTGACGTGGAGCCCACTGGCACTTAAACCGAGGTAAGACTCTAAACCCGAAAATTTCTTAAGAATTACATGTTTGAGTATGAATTGATGTTTAGAAATGAAAACTAAGGAATTGAAAGTGAAAAAGTTAGTAAGGTTCGGGTTTTGCACTAAATCGAGCAAATGGGCTCGAAAAAGAGAATAAATCCGGAATAAATTTTAAAAATTCTCGAAAATTATTCCGAGGGCATAAAAAATTAATATAAGATGCAATTTGCTTGAGAAATCAAAATCAAGTGGAGATATGGAGGTTTCGGGGATCAAATTAATTTTTAAGGTAAATTGAAAACTTTAAGTTATTTTGCTCGGTATTGACCGAATCGCGCAAAATGGGTTCAATCGGATAATTTTTCTTAAACAAGTGACCCTAAAATTCTTATGAAACATACTAGAGACATAGTATAACACTTGAAAAGTGGAAATTTGGAGAAAATTGGACTAGAATAATTTTTCTTGAATTCTTCTAGAAGAGGACAGAAATCTGTCCCCTTCAGCCTGCCGACCCAGCCAACATGTTTGTCAAATTTGAAGACCTTCCGGTATTCAATTCAAGCCAATTTTTTCAATTATGAAATTATACTTAAGTATCTTTCAATGGGCATAAAAATCAACCCCAAAGGACATCTAGGCCGAGAGATATCCACCTCCCTTTCTTCCCGTAGGCGTCCTCCGTTTGCCCTCAGTGCATGATTTTTTCGGCCACCTTCCGGTCAGATTCAGGTGTCGAAAAAGAAGGATAAAATCTTCCTCATCCAGCCCTATAACATATAAAAATTTCAGCCACAAAGAAGTTCATTTACTAGGTGAAAAACACAAAACAAAAACGGTCGACGGATCTGCCCTGTTTTTGGTAAGTGAAGAATTTGGAATTTTTGGATTCTTTGGCTGAGTTTTCTTGTAGTTTTTGATGATTCTAAGATCTATACATGTTAAATAACAGTTGAGGATCAATTTGAAGAATAAAAACGTGGTCAACCTTGGTCAAACTCGAGATAAAGTTGATGGATGATGATGAAGTTCATATATGTTGTTATTTGGTGTTGTTGAAAGATTTTTAGTTAAGTGGACTTGGATGATTTAACTTCTAAGAATGATTTGAGATCTGGAAAGCAAGGTGTTGATGTGTTTATGTGAAAAATTTGATGGATCTAAGGTTATTAACGGTTAAATTTATACCGAGAAAGCCCGATTTATAGTTTGACTCATTGTAAAACCGAAAAACAAAAGAATTGAAAATTTTACAAAATAACTAGCTTGATTTATGAACTTGAATGAGTTATAAGGTTAATGAAGTAATGAAATGAGAAATTAGAATAACAAAATTTGTGAAAAATGGCACTAAATCGAAAAAACTGAGAAAATCAAAAAAGTTGACTGAAAAGTCAAAATTGGTCAAACTTTGAGAAGATAAATTAAAATTGAGTATGTTAAGATGAAATTGATCAATATATGATGATGAATATCGTTTTGGACAGTTCGAGAATTCAGCACGCAAATCGAGGTAATCCCGAGACCAGACAAGTTTGCGCTGTCCTATGATCTACGAGGTAAGGGATGTGATTTAAAGTAGTATTGGTATTTAAATACCTTACTTCAGCTTAAAAATGTATTGAGCATGTTAGTTTTTACGAATAATAACTCCGAACTCAGAAAAGTTACTATACACTCAAAAATCGAGAAAACAGAAAGAAAAGCCCTATTTTTCGAGCTCTTCAAAATATATTTTTGATATCTGTGAAATATTTTTAATGAAATTTGTTATGTGAAAATGAAAATTCATTATTTCTACAAGTTACGGGTGAAAGGACCTGAATTATGATTAAAAATATGATTTCTACGAGTTTACAGGTGAACGGACCCGATATATGATTAAATCATTATTTCTACAAATTTACAGGTGAACGGACCCGAAATATAATTAAAAATATGATTCTATGAATTTACGGGTGTATGGACCTGAGAAATGATTTAAAAGTTTACGGGTGTACTGTGAGATCTTAGAATTTCAGACATATTTTATTGATGTAATAATAATATGAGTATAATTTATTGAGCTAAGTGAATTATGGGAATTATAATTGGAGATTTATGTGTTAAGTGTGTAAAATGAGCATGAAGCACGAGGACAGATCGATCTGGGAGAAGGAGAGATCGATCTGGTGAGTTAAAAATGACGAGGGAAGGGAAATTTGAGGAGCAGATCGATCTCCAATGGAAGAGATCGATCTCCAAATGAATCTGTTTGAGAGAAGATCGATCTCATGAGGAGGAGATCGATCTCCAAATGCTTCTGTTTGGGGAGAAGATCGATCTCCTTAGGAGCAGATCGATCTCATAAAGCCATAAAGAGATCGATCTCACCCCTCGACAGATCGATCTCCTAGGCATAAAATTGCCCAGATCGTCCCCTAAATTTCAAACACAGATCGATCTCATCAAGAGGCAGATCGATCTCCTACCTCCAGTCTATATAAGGAACCCGTGTTTTCTCTGCAATTTCACTTTCTCTCTCCTCCAAAACCTCCATTTTTTCGAAAACCTAGTTTCTCACTCCTCCAAATCCCCCATTTTCGGCCGAATCAGCTATTGTGGTAAGAAGGAAAGTTGTTCCTCGTCAAAGGGAGAACAACATACTTGAAAATCGAAGGACGAATCGGATCGAGGCGTGAGTTGTGCGTCTCACAAGCTTTGGGTAATTTCTAAACTCGATCTTGATATTTGAGCTGATTTTGATGTTATTGGTGGTTGTAGTTGTGTTGAAATAGTTGAGAAATGATTAGGGATTTATGAATTTCAATGTGGATAGGGTGACAATGATATTTAGCGATTTTGGTGAATTTAGGAAATTGTGAGCTATAAATGGAAAATTGGACAATGTGGTGAATTAGCGTAGACGATTTAACTTGAGAAATGTAGGACGTTGAGATATTGAAAACGAGGTTGTAGTTTAAGGTTGAGTTACGAGAATCGAGAGGTTTGAGGAGTTATGAGCAATTATGCTCGATTTTGAGAATTGAGGTTTATGTGATGTTGAGTATTGATGTTTTAACATCGTTTGGACAGCTCGGGAGTTCCAGAGTGGAATGCGAGACTAGTCCGTGATACGGGGGAACGATTGCACTATACGAGGTGCAAAGAGGTAAGGAAAATCTAAACCATTTGTGTATGTGATTTGTAAACTGTTATAGCATGATTTATGATTTATAAACAAGCATGTTGAGTGTTTTGTGTTGAGATTAAATTGCACACGATTTTATAGCCGGTTGGAGCCCAATGTTTTATGAGTTTATAACTGGGCTCTACGTTAAGGCAACATTGAGATTTGAGAAATGTGTGCGTGTGCTTTGCCGGTTAGAACTCGATTTTATTACGTTTTGTGTTGAGTACAAAACGGTTTTCAAATGAGTTTTATGAGAGAGAAACCATTACGAGTTCTACGTGAAGGCAAACTCGTCTTATGTGATAAGACTTAGGTGTGTAGTGGTGAGTACACACCGGGCATTGCTCTGGGAGCATGTAAGCCCGATTTCTTCTCCGTTCTGGTAACGTGAGAATGACCTATTCTGTGGCTGTGCCACGTTGAGAAACCCATTGGTGGCTGTGCCACGTATACCCCATCGGTGGCTGTGTCACGTATACCCCATTGGTGGCTGTGCCACGTATACCCCATCGGTGGCTGTGCCACGTTATACCCCATCGGTGGCTGTGCCACGTTGAGAAAACCCCATTGGTGGCTGTGCCACGTTGAGAAACCCCATTGGTGGCAGTGCCACGTTGAGAAACCCTATTCTGTGGCTATGCCAGGTGAGAAAATAATTCAGTGGCTTTGCCACGTGTGTTTTGTGGCTATGCCACGTGAGAAAATAATTCAGTGGCTTTGCCACGTGTGTTTTGTGGCGATGCCACGAGTGATATTAAATCAGTGGCTTTGCCACGTGTGTTTTGTGGCGATGCCACGAGTGATTTTAAATCAGTGGCTATGCCACGTTATTTGAGAAAGCGTTTAACGCGTTATTTTCACATGCTTTGTTTTGCTCTAGAGTGAGCCTTTTTACTTCATGTTTTCACATGACTTGACACATGAGAGTGTCGTTTTGAGTATTTTCATGCTATGGTTTTCAAATGAGTTTCACATACAAATAAACCTTTTGTGATGTGCATCTTGGTTTATGAAATGAATCCCTACCCCTTTACTGAGCGATTTAGAAGCTCACCCTGTTTTTCTTTCCCCCCAGAGTTCTTCAAGTGAATAAGGACTTCCCTGCGACGTACGGAGTAGTGGCTAGTGGAGGATTCGAGCTCCAGGCCATATATATTGTATCTTGAGGTATATTTTATCTTTTCATGTACCCAGACTATTATTGTAATTACAGACACTTGATGTATGACATTATATGGGATGTATTAGGATTAATTAACTTGTAATCGAGTAATGGGTATAATACAATATTTATTATATCATGATGAGATCCTGAGGCATGATAATTATGATGATGTATGACACTGCACAGGAATGTACTCTTTATTTGTGAATTAACGAGTAAAAAGTTTTAAATTTGCCCTATTTTCCGCATTTTCAGGGCGTGACATGTACGGACCCGAGAAATGATTTAAAAGTTTACGGGTGAACGGACCCGAGAAATAATTTCAAAGAATTGTTTTGGGACTAAGGCTATATGTAAGCTATGAGAGCTATCTTAAATTGCCGTGTGGGGTCTGGACCGTCGTGGAACATACCTCATACCACTTGGTGTACGTTTAGTCCCTTGTGGTGCATGTTGAACTGCGTCGGGTATTTGTACCACTCGATGTGATGTTATGCCACTCTCCGTTAAAGGAAATATATGTATAGTGGCGAGGGGCTCTGTAAGAGCCTGATCCAGTCTACAGTCCCTTACCATGGCCATCGGTATTAAGTATAAGTGAAGCATCTATGCAAATTTCCTATGTGAAATGCATACATGAATACGACTCTTGTCGTAATGAAAATGCTGCCTAGTCTCCATGAAAAAAATCAGTATTATTTGAAAGAAAGAGTACTAAATTTTATGATTTAAATATTATGTACTCGACTTGATTTGCTCTTTAAACGAGCTACGTGATATATGCTATGTGAATGATTTCCTACGGGATATTTGTTACATGATTTACATGCTACGTGTTTTATAAGATGCATGATTTATAAATTACATGCTACCAGTTATGATATCACAAGTACTTTGACTTGTCTTTCAAAACTAAATATGTTTCGGTTAATATTCACGTGCATGATATTTTATAAAGCTTATATCACAATATTTTACATTTACATGTTTTAATGCTAAGACTGCCTTAAATGCATGTCTTACTGGGCTTGAAGAGCTCACCCATTTATTTTTACCTCACAGATTTGCTTAAGTAAATTGTCACCCTTACTTGCCGTATAATAGTCGTGGATAGGCGGACTCAGCCCTTCCAGGCTATCCTCAGTACTAGTAAGGTATATTTTACTTTACCTACAGACTTCCTGTAAAGTATAGACAATGTTGTAATAATGTTTTGGGATGTAAAATAAGAAATATGAATGTAACTAAAGTAGTAGTAACGCAGTTTAAACCTTATTGTATATTCTAGATATATAAAGTGTGGGAATGAGAATAGACCTACTGATAAGTAGAGGAAAAGACATTGAATTCGACTGGTTGCGATTATAAACTGCGTCTCGGTACATTAATGAAAGATTAAGAAATTGGCACTGATAGGAAAACAACTTAAGTAAAGGATATAAAAAAAATAGCTCGTTTTTTCGCGTTTTCGGGGCGTCACAGTTTTCTTGGTATCAGAGCAAAAGTTGTCTAGTACTGTCAGTATCAAATCGAAAAGTCAGATTACATCTCAAATTGTCTATACTGTCTGGTTGTAAAGTATGTATATTTATTAAGTCATGATTAAAATTTTGGGTGTACGTGCAGGTAAACGATTACTGAAAATATGAGTGGAAGGAGAGGCTGTCCAAGGAGACAGGCACAACCTGCTTCGCCATCTCCCCCTCAACCTGAGAGCGCCACTAAGAGAATAAGGAGACTCGAGAAAACAGTACATGCATTGACTGCCATTATTGCTCAGCAGTTTGGGGCAAACACCCCTAGTACTGATGCCACTACTGCACCAGCACAAGTTCCTCCTCCCCCACCACAGAATCCTCCGGCAGCCCCAGCACCTCAGCCTGCAGCTCCACAGCCTAGAGGTGTTAGAGACACCCAAAAGCTGCGAGAATTTTTGAAAATGAGTCCCCCAGAATTTACAGGGATAAAGGATCCGATTAAGGCTGAGGGATGGTTAATAGACCTTGATTCGGTATTTTAGTATTTGGGTTGCACGGATGAAGAAAAAGTGACTATGGCCAGCTACATGCTCAAGGAAGAGGCCAAATTTTGGTGGAGGACCACACAGAAAACCTTAGCTGATAGTACAACAGATATTTCATGAGAGGCATTTCTAGATGGATTCAGAGCCCAGTATATTTCGCTTATAGCACAAAAAAAGATGCAGGCAAAATTTTTTAATCGGACTTAGGGCAGTTCGACTGTTGATTAGTATGAAAGTTGATTCACTACCCTTTTGAGATATGATCCTGACACCCTTAGGGATCCAGCGTGCCGAATTGAGAGATTCTTGGCAGGTCTGAGATCAGAAATCCGGGACAGATTATTGGGATTCTGATTTAAGGATTTTAAGGATGCTCTAGGTCGGGCTCAAGAAGTTGAAAGGGGCTTAGATGTGACCCGAGCTGAGCATGGGTACAAAGCCAAGGATCGAGATAAAGGAAAAGGGATACAGGCATCTCGATATGATATGAGAAAGAGCCAATCGAAGAGGAAAAGAACAGATGAGCCTCAGACATGGACTGGGAAGCCCAAGATCCACATGGGTAGTGCTGCCACTGCTCGAAGCCCTGGGACAGTAGTGTCACGGTGCAAGAATTGTGGCAAGATACATGCTGGTGAATGTCGTTGGGCTATTAATGTTTGTTTCAGGTGTAGAGAGGCAGGGCACATGATTAAAGATTGCCCATTAATGAGACCTTATGAATATCGGGAACAACCAAAACAGCCTGAGAGGCAAGTATAGATTCCCCAGAGATAGGTCCCGCAGTAGAGAGCAACAGCTGTAGAGAAGGGTAAGAGGCCCATTGCATAGGGACATGTGCGAGCGATAGACGAAGAGACAGTTGACATCTCCTCCGATACTATCAGAGGTACGCTTATGGTTTATAATTGCTACGCACATGTTTTATTTGATTCAGGTGCTACACACTCTTTTATTTCCCCACAATTTGCATGTAAATTGCATTTAAAACCTGAATCCTTAAATCCCATGTTACGTATCACTACACCTATGCATGACTCTCAATTGACGGATATGATATGTAAAAATTGTGAAATTGTGGTAGGAGGTAGAAAGTTGTTAGCAGATCTAATTTTACTGAATATGTCGGGTTTTGATGTAATTTTGGGTATGGATTGGCTAGCTGCTAATCGTGTAAGTTTAGACTGCTACACTAAGACCCTGACTTTCTCCTTACCCGAAAAGTTTGATGTATGTTTTGTTAAGAATAAATAAAATGCATGGTGTTAAATTTTACGAAGTTATTGGGTAATAAATTAAATAGTTGCTAACAGTACGATTCATATGAAGGCTATATTGCCTTTATTTCTGATAACAGTCGGGAACCACCAAGTATTCAAGATGTTCCGGCTGTATGTGAGTTTCTCAATGTTTTTCCAAAAGATTTATCGGGGCTACCACTAGAGAGAGAAGTTGAATTTGCAATTGATATGGTGCCCAACACTCAGCCTATTTCTAAGCCACCTTATCGAATGGCATTGGTCGAATTAGAGGAATTGAAAAAGCAGTTACAAGAATTGCTCGATAAGGGATTTATTAGGCCGAGTGTGTCTCCATGGGGTGCTCCGGTACTGTTTGTCAGAAAGAAAGATGGCAGTCTTCTCCTGTGTATTGATTATAGACTGTTGAATAAGGCAACGATAAAGAATAAGTATCCTCTACCAAGGATAAATGACTTATTCGATCAATTAAGAAGGGCATCAGTGTTCTCCAAAATAGATCTGAGATGAGGTTAAGGATGGGTTTATGGCTAGTCTACAGATAGAGCCCAGTATACTAGATCAAATCAGAGCAGGACAGAGGAATGATCAGAAATTACTGAATATGGTTAGTCAGGCTGATGAGAGATCGCTGTTAAAATTCTTGGTCAGTGATGATGGGTTGTTGAGATTTCGGGGCCGTATTTGTGTACCCCATGATGACACCCTGAGACAGAGTATTTTGAAAGAGTCTCATTGTTCTCGATTCACCATACACCCAAGTAGTACTAAGATGTACCATGATCTCCGAAAAGTGTATTGGTGGACAGGAATGAAGAAAGATGTGACAGATTTTGTGGCTAGATGTTTAGTCTGCCAACAGATTAAGGCTGAGCACCAGAAGCCAGCAGGACTGCTTAAGTCTTTACCAGTGCCTACTTGGAAATGAGAGCATATTACTATGGATTTTATTATGGGGTTACGCAGGACCCAGAGAGGTCATGATGCAGTCTAGGTGATTGTGGACAGACTGACAAAGAGTGCCCATTTTCTTGCCATTAAGAGCACTGATTCTCTGGATAAGCTAGCAGAACTGTATGTCCGAGAGGTGGCACGATTACATGGAGCTCCTGTGAGTATTACCTCTGATAGAGATTCCCGGTTCACTTCGAGGTTCTGGAATCGTTTTCAGGAAGCCATGGGATCTCGACTGAATTTGAGCACCGTCTATCATCCTTAGACAGACGGTCAGTCAGAGCGGACTATTCAGACCTTAGAGGATATGTTAAGGGCATGTGCACTAGATTTTAAGGGCTCAAGGGATGATCATTTGCCTCTCGTTGAATTTGCTTATAATAACAGTTATCATGCTAGCATTGGTATGGCTCCTTATGAAACTCTATATGGCAGGAGATGTAGATCCCCGATTGCATGGGAAGAAGTGGGTGATAAGAAAATACTTGCTCCCGAACTAGTTGAACAAGCAGCCAAAGGAGTTCAGTTAATTTGTGATAGATTGAGGACAGCACAAAGTAAGCAAAAGAGTTATGCAGATATGCGAAGACGTCCTCTGGAATTTCAAGTTGGGGACTCTGTATTTGTAAAGGTGTCTCCGATGAAGGGTGTCACACGTTTCGGAAAGAAAGGGAAGCTCAGTCATCGCTTCATTGGTCCATTTGAAATATTGGAGAAAGTGGGAGACGTTGCATACCGACTTGCACTACCCCCACAGTTGTCGGGTATACATGATGTCTTTCACGTTTCCATGTTAAGAAAGTATTATCCGGTCCCTTCTCATGTCATAGAGTACAAACCATTGGAGATTCATGAAGACATGAGTTATATTGAACAACCGATTCGGATCCTCGACAGAAAAGAGAAGGTACTTCGATCTAAGACGATTCCACTGGTAAATATTCTCTGGCGACACCACTTGACAGAAGAAGCTACATGGGAGCTAGAGAGTCACATGAAAGAGAAGTACCCGCAGTTATTCGATGGACCAGTTTGAATTCGGAGGACCGAATTTCTAAAAGGTGGGGAGAAATGTGAAACTCAAATATTTCTCACTTTATTTCTTATTTGGTAAACTAAAAAGTAATTGAGAACTCAGAATAATATTATGCAGGCCTGAAATCACCAAAACACTCGGGTTAGTGACGTGGGGCCCACTAGCACTTAAATCGAGCTAAGGCTCTAAGCTCGAGAATTTCTTAAGAATTACATGTTTGAGTATGAATTGATGTTTAGAAATGAAAACTAAGGAATTGAAAGTGAAAAAGTTAGTAAGGTTCGGGTTTTGCACTAAATCGAGCAAATGGGCTCGAAAAAGAGAATAAATCCGGAATAAATTCTAAAAATTCTCGAAAATTATTCTGAGGGCATAGAAAATTAATATAAGATCAAATTTACTTGAGAAATCAAAATCAAGTGGAAATATGGAGGTTTCAAGGATCGAATTAATTTTTAAGGTAAATTGAAAACTTTAAGTCATTTTGCTCGGTATTGACCAAATTGCGCAAAATGGGTTCAATCGGGTAATTTTTCTTAAAAAAGTGACCCTAAAATTATTATGAAACATACTAGAGACATATTATAACACTTGAAAAGTGGAAATTTGGAGAAAATTGGACTAGAATAATTTTTCTTGAATTCTTCTAGAAGAGGACAGAAATCTATCCCCTTCAGCCTGCCGACCCAACCAACATGTTTGTCAAATTTGAAGACCTTCCGGTATTCAATTCGAGCCAATTTTTTCAAGTATGAAATTATACTTAAGGAGCTTTCAGTGGGAATAAAAATCAACCCCAAAGGACTTCTAGGCCGAGAGATATCCCCCTCCCTTTCTTCCCGTAGGCGTCCTCCGTTTAACCTCAGTACGTGATTTTTACGGCCACCTTACGTTCAGATTAAGGTGTCAGAAAAGAAGGATAAAATCTTCCTCATCTAGCCCTATATAACATATAAAAATTTCAGCCACAAAGAAGTTCATTTACTAGGTGAAAAATGCAAAACGAAAACGGTCGACGGATCTGCCCTGTTTTTGGTAAGTGAAGTACTTGGAATTTTTGGATACTTTGGCTGAGTTTTCTTGTAGTTTTTGATGATTCTAAGATCTATACATGTTAAATAACAGTTGAGGATCAATTTGAAGAATCAAAAACGTGGTCAACCTTGGTCAAACTCGAGGTAAAGTTGATGGATGATGATGAAGTTCATATATGTTGTTATTTGGTGTTGTTGAAAGATTTTTAGTTAAGTGGACTTGGATGATTTAACTTCTAAGAATGATTTGAGATCTGGACAGCAAGGTGTTGATGTGTTTATGTGAAAAATTTGATGGATCTAAGGTTATTAACGGTTAAATTTATACCGAGAAAGCCCGATTTATAGTTTGACTCATTGTAAAACCGAAAAATGAAAGAATTGAAAATTTTACAAAATGACTAGCTTGATTTATGAACTTGAATGAGTTATAAGGTTAATGAAGTAATGAAATGAGAAATTAGAATAACGAAATTTGCGAAAAACAGCACTAAATCGGTAAAACCGAGAAAACCAAAAAAGTTGACCGAAAAGTCAAAATTGGTCAAACTTTGAGAAGATAAATTAAAATTGAGTATGTTAAGATGAAATTGATCAATATATGATGATGAATATCGTTTTGGGCAGTTCGAGAATTTGGCACACAAATCGAGGCAATCTCGAGACCGACAAGTTTGCGCTGCCCTACGATCTACGAGGTAAGGGATGTGATTTAAAGTAGTATTGGTATTCAAATACCTTACTTCAGCTTAAAAATGTATTGAGCATGTTAGTTTTTACGAATAATAACTCCGAACTCAAAAAAGTTACTATGCACTCAAAAATCGAGAAAACCGAAAGAAAAGCCCTATTTTTCGAGCTCTTCAAAATATACTTTTGATATATGTGAAATGTTTTTTTAATGAAATTTGTTATGTGAAAATAAAAATTCATTATTTCTACAAGTTACGGGTGAAAGGACCCGAATTATGATTAAAAATATGATTTCTACGAGTTTACGGGTGAACGGACCCGATATATGATTAAATCATTATTTCTACAAATTTACGGGTGAACGGACCCGAAATATGATTAAAAATATGATTTATATGAATTTACGGGTTACGACCTGAGAAATGATTTAAAAGTTTACGGGTGTATGGACCTGAGAAATGATTTAAAAGTTTACGAGTGAACGGACCCGAAAAATAATTTCAAAGAAATGTTTTGAGACTAAGGCTATATGTAAGCTATGAGAGCTATCTTAAATTGCCATGTGGGGTCTGGACCATCGTGGAACATGCCTCATACCACTTGGTGTACGTTTAGTCCCTTGTGGTGCATGTTGAACTGCGTCGGGTATTTGTACCATTCGGTGCGATGTTATGCCACTCTTCGTTAAAGGAAATATATGTATAGTGGCGAGGGGCTCTGTAAAACCCTGATCCAGTCTACAGTCCCTTACCATGGCCATCGGTATTAAGTATAAGTGAAGCATCTATGCAAATTTCCTATGTGAAATGCATACATGAATACGAC
This sequence comes from Firmiana major, assembly GCA_033439115.1. NCBI lineage: Eukaryota > Viridiplantae > Streptophyta > Magnoliopsida > Malvales > Malvaceae > Firmiana > Firmiana major. The sequence goes on along the minus strand of CM065898.1, from coordinate 12,902,081 downwards.
TCTTGTCATAATGAAAATGCTGCCTAGTCTCCATGAAAAGAATCAGTATTATTTGAAAGAAAGAGTACTAAATTTTATGATTTAAATATTATGTACTCTGACTTGATTTTCTCTTTAAACGAGCTATGTGATATATGCTATGTGAATGATTTCCTACGGGATGTTTGTTACATGATTTACATGCTACGTGTTTTATAAGATGCATGATTTATAAATTACATGCTACCAGTTATGATATCACAAGTACTTTGACTTGTCTTTCGAAACTAAATATGTTTCGGTTAATATTCACGTGCATGATATTTTATAAAGCTTATATCACAATATTTTACATTTACATGTTTTAATGCTAAGACTACCTTAAATGCATGTCTTACTGGGCTTGAAGAGCTCACCCCTTAATTTTTACCTCATAGATTTGCTTAAGTAAATTGTCACCCTTACCTGCCGTACAATAGTCGTGGATAGGCGGACTCAGCCCTTCCAAGCTATCCCCAGTACTAGTAAGGTATATTTTACTTTACCTACCAGACTTCCTGTAAAGCATAGACAATGTTGTAATAATGTTTTGGGATGTAAAATAAGAAATATTGTTGGCTCTATCGAGAGGGGGGGTGAATCGGTTTTCTAAAGTTAATGGCAAATTTAAACTAATTTGAACTTAATTAACAAATAATGAATAAACAATATAATGTAATGAAACGAATTAAAGTAAGATAAGGAAGAGAATATCAAACACAGTAGTTTATAGAGATTCGGCTAATCTCTTGCCTACGTCCTCTCTCCTTGACCTTCTTGTCAAGAGCTTTCTTTCTCACTTTCAACGAAAGTTGCACACTCCCTTTTTCAGGTTAAGGAATAACCTCTCTACCCTTTTTAAACAAAGATGTATTCACCCTTTTACAAAGTTTATCTCGCTGAGGAACAATCCTCTTAACTCTTAAAGATAGGATGAATACAATATCAAGCTTTTAATGTGGGTAGGATAAATACAGCTTTTGCACAGAAGCTTATACAACAAACTCAATAAATGAGGATTGAAGACAAATGGAATGAAAGAATTAAACTCTTGAGAATATACAGAATGTGCAGCAATGGTGTCTCTCTTCTTAGTGTCTTCAATGCTTGATTATATACTGAAGGATTGGTAGTTGGAGCATTTAATGTTGTTTTTCCCGTTGAGATTTTTGCAGAAATAGCCGTTGGGTACCTCCAGTAGAATGCCAGATCGATCTGCCATCTTGACCAGATCGATCTCTTAGTTATAATTCCTGCAAGATCAAGGCAAAATGAAGTAAGGAGATCGATCTCATATATGAGCAGATCGATCTCAAAATTTAAAAATGTTAGAGAAGATCGATATGTCGAATAGGCAGATCGATCTTCTAATCTTTCTGTTTGAAGCATGATCGATCTATAGATCGATCTGCCAGGTATTCTCATAGTGATGAGATCGATCTCTTATCAACCCAGATCGATCTCCTTAGCTCTCTGACTTTGAGGAGATCGATCTCTTCCTATACCAAATCGATCTTATGAGCTCTCTGTTTGAGTATAGATCGATCTTATAGATCGATCTACTGCCTTTACCTTTGTTTTAGGGGAGATCGATCTCTCATCTATAGGAACTTAAGTTCTGGTACTGATAACCTCTAAACATGTTTTTATATCATCTTTATATTATTGAATTTACTTGTTTTGTCATTTCATAATATATTAACTCAATAATCTCCCCCTTTTTGATATGACAAAACCTATTCAATAAACATGTTTAGTTACATATTTGCATTGTGCACAAACTCCCCATTCTTGTAAGCTCCCCCTTTCTTTTAGCTTTTGACCTCGTAACTTTCTTAACTCCCCCTCATTTTAATCATTCCTTTAAACCTTTAGACATGTTTCTTAAAGCCATTTAAACATCTTTTAACCAACCCACATGTTCTCTTTTCTTCTCCCCCTTTTTGTTATATCAATGGCACTAAAGGTTAAAAAGAACAATTTAACTTTCAACACACTGTTCATTTCAAAAAAGTAATTCATGATAGCACATTTCAATAATAACTAACATGTCATTCCATAAAAGACTCATTCAAGCAAATGCAGTCCTCAAACAACAACCAGTAATTATAAAACATTAGCCAAAATAGTCCCAACAAATAAGTCCTAAGGCGGAGGAGGGAAGCGGTCCAGAAGGTCCTCAACGTGAGTACGGGTGACCTGAAGCTCATCATACATCGCCTGCTGAGTGGCATGAAGGTTTGTAAAACCTTCATCTATCTTTCGGTTCAGCTCCATGATCATTGTCGCAATTGATTCCATGCCAGCAGGTGATGGGGCAGGTGCAGAGGGTGAGCAGTCGAAGACGATGGACCCTCAGTAGGTACAGCAGGTGGAGCAGTGGGCTTATCTGAGGGATCTTCCTCCATGGCTGCTGCAGGCTGCTGTTCCCGCTTATTCTTCCAATCCCCTTGAAAGTCCTTGTAATACCCCATATGGTGAAGTGTCCCGATGTTTAAGACACTCTTTGGGGAGGGCACTTCACCCGTTTCACAGCTGCAATCCACTCCAAGTCGTTGTAGAAGATACGCCAACGGTTGTGAAAAAATAATCGTGGAAGCTTGCCCGCGTACGATCTTCAACTAATCTTCATAGATGAAATGGACAAGATTGGGTTTTTGGCTTGTGGAGTGAATGTGGTGGAGCCAGAAACAATCTAACCTCCTAACTGTGGAATGAAGGGTACCGAATAGATGGAGATTCCACGAGATAATAAGGTGGAGTAACCTTGCGTGCATCGGTAGGTCACTCCCCTTATCCCCGGGAAGATCAAATTCTAACGGGACTTCAGTTTCTTCCTCGGTCAACCCCTCATCCCTTATCTCAAATACTCGGGCTAGAATGGTTGGGTTTATTGACAAGGTTTTAGACATGACAAATGTTTTAAAATCGAGGATTTTGCAGGTATCAGCAGGATCGTAGATGAGTTCGGCATTAGAAAAGAATGCCCTGATGATGTTTGGGGGTACGAGGGTATTGATTTTGAGGAAGGGAAGCCACCCAAATTCTTCAAATTTGGATAGGTAAGGAAAATCAATACGATTGAGGAATGAAAAATCAATGGTGCGCCAATGTTTAATTGGCATGGTCGAAAAATATTCTTCATATCGTTTCCTTTTGGCAGGTGTTTGAAAACACCTGTTAAAGGTAGTGACAGAAGAACCAGAAGGTGGTTGTGAGGAGGACCCTTGATCTACACTTGGTCTAGGAGGTTTTGGCCTACTCTCTTAAGTCTTGGCATTGTTCTAGACACTGGAAATGCTCTAGATAATCTTAAACTAGTTCACTAAAAAACTAACCAATGGAACAGTAGTTAGATTTGACCTAGTGAGAAATTGAGCACAAAACTTAAGAAATTTTGAGAAAAAATCAGTAATGTGGGTTACTATACTAGTAAACGAGGAGGAGATGTGATGAAGATCGTACCGAGATCGATATGGGAGGACGAATTGAAGGCTGAGGTGCAACAGAATTTAGGGATTTTGAAGATTTGAGATTTTTAAAATTTGGGGATTTTGAGCAGTTTTTATAGTCCAGGGCACAGGAGATCGATCTGTCGAGGCGACAGATCGATCTCTCATTTCTAGAACCTTGAAGAGATCGATCTGGAGTACCAAGAGATCGATCCCCAAAATACAGAAGCTTAATGAGATCGATCTGTTAAGGGCCCAGATCGATCTGTTGTTTGACAGAACCTTAAGGAGATCGATCTGTCAAATGCATAGATCGATCTGCTGTTTGACCGAGACTTAAGGAGATCGATCTGCCAAATGCATAGATCGATCTGCTGTTTAATAGAGGCGTAAGGAGATCGATCTTATAGGTGAGAGGATCGATCTGCCTAGCGTAACCTTTATGCTTTAGGCTCATTTGAAGTATGGAGATCGATCTATATTGATAGGAGATCGATCTCTCATACTTGTTGCCCAGAAAAATCATTGAAATACTCTTTTAAAAACAACTTGAAATCAAGGTTTCGAAGAATATACATCTTAAGGAACATTCATGAGTCCTAATTCACCTCTAAGGACACAAAACCTATCTCTATCAAGAGGTTTAGTGAATATATCAGCTATTTGATGTAAAGTGTCAATATATTCTAGAATTATATCTCCCTTTTGAACATGGTCTCTAAGGAAATGATGCCTAATCTCAATGTGCTTAGTTCTAGAGTGTTGAATAGAATTTTTAGATAGATTGATGGCACTGGTGTTATCACATCTAATAGAGACTTGTTTCATGTCAATACCATAGTCTTTCATTTGTTGTTTAATCCACAACACTTGAGCACTACAACTACTTGCTGCTATGTATTCAGCTTCAGTTGTGGATTGAGCCACACTATTTTGTTTCTTAGAGAACCAGGAGATTAATCTATTCCCTAAGAATTGACAAGTACCTGAAGTACTTTTCCTATCTATTTTGCATCCCCCAAAGTCTGCATCCGAAAATGCATGAAGTGTAAAAGTGGAGTCCTTGGGGTACCAAAGTCCTAGAGAGGGAGTGTCCTTAAGGTATCTAAAGATCCTTTTGGTTGCTAATAAGTGTGATTCACTAGGAGAGGATTGAAATCTAGCACAAAGGCATACACTAAATAAAATATCTGGTCTACTTGCAGTTAAATAGAGCAATGAGCCAATCATAGACCTATAAAGTTAAGTGTCTACACACTTACCACTTTCATCTTTATCAAGCTTGATGTTGGTGCCCATTGGAGTTGCTTGAGGTTTGCAATTGTCCATTCCAAATCGCTTGAGCAAATCCTTAGTATACTTTGCTTGATTGATGAAGGTTCCATCCTTTGTTTGCTTCACTTGAAGTCCCAAGAAGAAAGTGAGCTCTCCCATCATGCTCATTTCAAATTCACCTTGCATGATCTTAGCAAACTCTTGGCATAAAGATTCATTAGTTGATCCAAAAATAATATCATCTACAAACACTTGAACAACTAGTAAATCCTTATTTTTATTTTTGATAAATAAAGTGGTATCTACTTTTCCTCTTGAAAATCCTTTTTCTATTAAGAATTTTGACAACCTTTCATACCATGCTCTAGGAGCTTATTTCAAACCATAGAGTGCCTTAGATAGTTTGAAAACATGTTCAGAAAATTCATGATTTTCAAAGCCGGGAGATTGTTCAACATACACTTCTTCATTAATGAAACCATTCAAGAATGCACTCTTTACATCCATTTGATATAACTTGAAATTTTTGTAACATGCGAAGGCAAGTAGCATTCTAATTGCTTCTAATCTAGCTACCGGTGCATAAGTTTCATCATAGTCTATTCCTTCTTCTTGTCTATAACCTTGTGCAACTAACCTAGCCTTGTTTCTTATGATCACACTATTTTCATCCATTTTGTTCTTGAATATCCATTTAGTTCCAATTATAGAGTGATCACTAGGCCTAGGAACTAGTTTCCACACATTGCTTCTCTCAAATTGATTTAATTCTTCTTGCATTGCTAAGAACCAATTATTATCATCTAAGGCTTCATTGACATTTCTAGGTTCTATTTGAGACAAAAAGACTATATATTGACACATATTCCTTAGAGATGATCTAGTTCTAACTCTAAGGGTTGGATCTCCTACTATTTCACAGTCTTTTACATATCCTAATTCTCTTGGTGCTCTAGACTCTCTTTCTAATATCTCTATTTCTTCTTCATCTTCTTTATTTAAGTCAAGTTTTTCTAATAAATCTTCTTCTAAGTTTGGAATTTCTTTCAAGTTTTCATCAAATATTCCAACATCCTCATCATTGGTTGAATCTTTAGATAAATCATTTGACTCATCAAATATTACATGAATTGATTCTTCAACCATCAATGTTCTTTTGTTATATACCCTATAAGCCTTTGAATTTAAGGAATATCCTAGAAAAATTCCCTCATCACTCTTGGCATCAAATTTTCCTAAATTATCTTTCCCATTGTTTAAGACGAAACATTTGCAGCCAAAAGGATGGAAGTAGCTAATGTTAGGCTTCTTACCTTTGTAAAGCTCACAGGGAGTTTTCTTTAAAATTGGTCTAATCATGGCTCTATTAATGATATAGCAAGATGTATTTATAGCTTTAGCCCAAAAATATTTCGATAAATTATTTTCACACAACATGGTTCTAGCCATTTATTCCAATGTTCTATTTCTTTTCTCAACTACTCCATTTTGTTGTGGTGTCCTAGGGGCTGAAAAATTATGGCTAATTCCTTGATCATTGCAATACTCATCAAATCCTATATTTTTAAACTCCTTGCCATGATCACTTCTAATACTAGTTATTGTGTATCCTTTTTCATTTTGAGTCACTTTTGTATAAGCTATGAATTTTTCTAAAGCTTCATTTTTTACTCTCAAAAAGAACACCCAAGTGAACCTAGTGTAATCATCAACTATTATAAATCTATAGTGTTTCCCACCTAGGCTTGTTGTTCTAGTTGGTCCAAAAAGATCTAGGTGGAGTAATTGAAGAGGCCTAGTGGTAGATACACTATTCTTAGGCTTAAATGTTGTCCTTTTATGTTTTCCTTTAACACACGCTTCGCATATTTTGTCATAATCAAAGGACAACTTAGGTAATCCTATAACTAGATCTTTTCTAGCTAACTTGGATAACACATGCATGCTAGCATGACCTAGTCTTCTATGCCACAACCAAGGTTCTTTTTCTTTGTCTACCATTAGGCATATGTTTTCATTCTTAAGTTCATTAAGATAGACAATGTAAATATTACCTTGCCTATGGCCTAGGAAAAGAACTTTATTTGACTTAGGATCTATAACATGACATTTCATGCAATCAAAAATTACTTTGTAACCTTTGTCACAAAGTTGACTTATGCTTAGTAAGTTATGCTTTAGACCACTAACAAGCAATACTTTTTCTAATGAAAAATAGTCATTACCTATTGAGCCACTTCCTTCAACTTGGCCTTTGGAGTTGTCCCCAAATGTGACTTCTCCACCAACCTTTGATTTAAATGAGTTGAAGTGGCTCCTCTCACTCGTCATATGCCTTGAGCATCCACTGTCCAAGTACCAAGCTTCCTTTGTTTTAGCTTTGTGGCAATGCTCAATCACCTTTTCATCCTCAATAGCCATGAAGCACAAGTTGGCAATGTCCTCATTTGAATCATCATCGGAGCAGTCACTGTCGCTCCATGTAGCCACCATTGCCTTCTTTTTGTGGAACCTATCATTGGACATTTTAAGAAGAGGGCAGTTAAACTTAATGTGTCCTGGTTTTTTACATTCATAACACACAATTGTATCTTTTCTTCCTACCTCTTCTTGATCTCTCTTATGGTTTCTCCTATTACTACCACTTGCTCTCATTCTCATGAATTTGTTAAATCTTTTGGCAAACATTGCCATCTCAAGATCTTCTTCACTACCACTCTCATTTTTATTTTCCTCTTGAGTAGTAGATTTTAGAGCAACTCCCACTTTCTTGGGTGGCTCTTCAGTTCTTCTCAACTTCATTTCATAAGTGAGTAGTGATCCTATTAATTCATCTAGTGACAATGTGTAAGGGTCATTGGATTCCTCAATTGCAGTCACTTTAGCTTCCTATGATTTAGGTAGACTATTTAATATTTTCTTGACCATTTCTATATTAGAGTAAGTTTTTCCTAATGATTTCAATCCATTAATTACATCAGTGAATCTAGTGAACATATCATTGATTGACTCTCTATCTTTCATCCTAAATAGCTCATAGTCATGTGTGAGCATTCCTACCTTAGTCTCCTTTACTTGGGTTGTACCTTCATGAGTTATTGCCAATTTGTCCCAAATTTGTTTGGCATTGTCACAACCGGAGACTCTATTGTATTCATTTGGCCCTAAAGCACAAAAAAAGGTGTGCATGGCCTTAGCATTTAGCTGAGCACATTTAACATCATTTGAATCCCATTCATCTTCTTCTTTAGGGATATCTCTTCCCTCTATTCTTTTTGTAGGGATTTGAGGTCTTTTAGTGATAATCCTCCATACTTCATAATCATTTGCTTGAATGAATAACATCATCCTAGTCTTCCAATAAGCATAATGTTCCCCATTGAACATAGGAGGCCTAACCGTAGAATGCCCCTCTCCTACTAAGCTAGTTGCTACATTGTTGTGAGCCATTAGATCGTTTCTAACTCTTAGGAAGTTATTCCTATGTGATCAAAGAGTCCTAACTCTGATACTAATTATTGGCTCTACCGAGGGGGGGTAAATCGGTTTTCTAAAGTTAATGGTAAATTTAAACTAATTTGAACTTAATTAACAAATAATGAATAAACAATATAATGTAATCAAATGAATTAAAGTAAGATAATGAAGAGAATATCAAACACAGTAGTTTATAGAGGTTCGGCCAATCTTTTGCCTACGTTCTCTCTCCTTGACCTTCTTGTCAAGAGCTTTCTTTCTCACTTTCAACGAAAGTTACACACTCCCTTTTTCAGGTTAAGGAATAACCTCTCTACCCTTTTTAAACAAAGATGTATTCACCCTTTTACAAAGTTTATCTCACTGAGGAACAATCCTCTTAACTCTTAAAGATAGGATGAATACAATATCAAGCTTTTAATGTGGGTAGGACAAATACAGCTTTTGCACACAAGCTTATACAACAAACTCAATAAATGAGGATTGAAGACAAATGGAATGAAAGAATTAAACTCTTGAGAATATACAGAATGTGCAGCAATGGTGTCTCTCTTCTCAGTGTCTTCAATGCTTGATTATATACTGAAGGATTGGTAGTTGAAGCATTTAATACTGTTTTTTCCGTTGAGATTTTTGCAGAAATAGCCGTTGGGTACCTCCAGTAGAATGCCAGATCGATCTGCCATCTTGACCAGATCGATCTCTTAGTTATAACAAGATCAAGGCAAAATGAAGCAAGGAGATCGATATCATATATGAGCAGATCGATCTCACAATTTAAAAATGTTAGAGAAGATCGATCTGTCGAATAGGCAGATCGATCTTCCAATCTCTCTGTTTGAGGCGTGATCGATCTATAGATCGATCTGCCAAGTATTCTCGTAGTGATGAGATCGATCTCTTATCAACCCAGATCTATCTCCGTAGCTCTCGACTTTGAGGAGATCGATCTCTTCCTATACCAGATCGATCTCATGAGCTCTCTGTTTGAGTATACATCGATCTTACAGATCGATCTACTGCCTTTACCTTTGTTTTAGGGAAGATCGATCTCTTCCTAGATCAGATCGATCTCCTCAACATCTTGTATTAAGCAGATCGATCTCATAACCCTTATAGATCGATCTTAGCTTCCTCAATACCTTTATACAGGTTCAAATCTTAGCAGATCGATCTCATGTTTTCATGAGATCAATCTCTCATCCTAGAAAACCCAGGAGATCGATCTCTCATCTACAGGAACTTAAGTTCTGGTACTGATAACCTCTAAACATGTTTTTATATCATCTTTATATTATTGAATTTACTTGTTTTGTCATTTCAAAATATAATAACTCAACAAATATGAATGTAACTAAAGTAGTAGTAACGCAGTTTAAAGCTTATTGTATATTCTAGATATATAAAGTGTGAGAATGAGAATAGACGTACTGATAAGTAGAGGAAAAGACATTGAATTCGACTGGTTGCAATTATAAACTGCGTCTCGGTACATTAACGAAAGATTAAGAAATTGGCACTGATAGGAATACAACTTAAGTAAAGGATATAAAAAAAAATAGCCCGTTTTTCCGCGTTTCCGGAGCGTCACAAATTTTGTATTTAATAATTCATAAGAATTAAAATTAAAGTGAAATTAATAAATTAAAATCAAATATTTAAAAATTAAGCAATGAATTAAAATTAATATAATATAAATAAATTTAATATTAAATTATTTGAATAAATATGAGTTATTTCAAGAATGGAATTTAAAAGGAAATTGCGTTTGAGTAATTTTTAAAAAAATTTTAAGGTGAGAAAATTTTTCGATATTTAATAATTCATAAGAATTAAAATTAGATAATTAGGAATTAAGCAATGAATTAAAATTAATAAAAAATTAGTAGAATAGAGATAAATTGAACATTAAATTAATTGAAAAAAATATGAGTTATTCGAAAGATGGAATTTAAAAGGAAATTGCGATTGAGTGGTTTCTTAAAAATTCCTAAGGTAAGAAAAAATTTTCAATATTTAATAATTCATAAGAATTAAAATTAAAGTGAAATTAATAAATTAAAATTAAATAATTAAGAATTAAGCCATGAATTAAAATTAATAAAAAAATAATAGAATATCTTCAAATTCCTTTTGCAGCAATCCTAATTCCTTTCGCATCCTTCTTGTCGTTCCCTCCACCATCTTACTAGCTCCAATACCAACTTGAAGAAACCAAATCTTCTTAGAAGAATTTCATTCAACTTAGTGAAATGATCTTGGCTTTTCCTGTAGATCCTGAAAATAACAAAAAAGAAAAGAAAAAGAAAAAGAGAGGAAGAGAGAAAATTATCGACAAGTTTACATGAAAATTTTTGTGTAATTCCAAAACTAACTTCCCACAGCACGAATAGGTCCTTCACATAATAGAATTCATGACACAGCTTTTCTGTTGTATCCATGTGTACTTACATATATTTATTCAACTAAAAAACGTGCTTAACTACGAAATCAAAGTTTTAAAATGCTCGACCACCAAAACATATCAAAAAATATTCTTATCTACATGAGCTACAAGCCATGAAAGAAACAAAAAGCAAGAAAAACGAAACGCAATGAAGTAAAACTAGAAAAAATCCTTCACGAAATTCTTAGCAGAAAAAAACGAAAACTCTCACAAGAAAGAGAGAAGGAAAACCTTGCTCGGTTACAGCTTTTTATCGGTGGGTTGTTTAAGTTGTAATCAATTTTTTTGGTTTGATGATTTTTATATGACTGAGTTGCGAATTGCCATGTCGATAGATTGCAACATTGCATGATTGATGCGTTTGGTTACATCATAATTAATCAATCGCAATTTTGAATTTTGTAAATTTACCCGGCTTCCCTCGGGATACAATTTTATTAGTAATGAAAACATTTAAGTTAAAGATAAAACAATATAAAATCAAAATAAAATGAATAATTAAATTAGAGCCGGTAAAAATTAGCTTGAGCACGAAAATCTATCTAAACTCGCTCCAAATCAAACTCGGATTAATCCGAATTGATCAAAAAATCAAATGCCCGAACATAAAAGAAACCCTATATAAAAATACACGAATTTGAAAAAGATCAAAACCAAAAAAATTCGAACTCGACACAACTCATACCAGACATAAATCGAACTCAACTCGATCCGAAACCCGTAAAAATTGAATTTATAATCCGAAAAAACTCAAGCTATAATTATATGATTATTTTAATGATACACTTTTAATATTATTTATAAAATAATAATTGAATTTATTATATATAAAATAATAAATTATTATTTATTACACAATTATATCGATAATGTATTATCAACAAAATAAGTATTGAATATTTGATTTCAATAATTAAATAAAATTATTTTAAAACATGATATATATATATATATATATATATATATATACTAATATCAAATAATTTTTAATATCATACTTATTGTATTTATAATAATAAATAATAAATATTATTAAATATAACATTTGATTTTATTATAAAACCAATTATTATACTATTTTACTATATTTATTTCATATTAAAATTTTAATTTTAATACAATAATAAATCAAATATATAAAAAAAATTATATAATTGTAACATTTGTTAGAATTTGATATTTTGTATAAAAAGTTAAGAACATTATTAATAATATTAAATTTAAATTATATTTTCTAAGAGTTTCAAATATATAAAAATATTAAATTTACTTGAAAATGAAACCCTAATCTGAAAATTAAAATATATTGTTGTTAAAATTAAAAAAAATTAAATAACTAAATTAAACAATACAATTACAACATCCAAAATTAATATATGTTATATCCACTTAAAAATATTTTCTTATAAATTATAATATGATTTAAAATAAACTATATATATTTAAATCATTATAGGTATATGTATTATTTAAATAATTTATAACTTCTTATTATTATACATGTCATTTAAAATGATATGTTGTTTTAAGCTTCAAAAGTATAATATCTTATCATGTGCTTTAGAATCAAATATATAAAATAGATCATTAGTAAATCTACTTTTTTGATACTAGGATTAATTATTTTTAAGTATTTAGCATTATATTAATTAATTTTATAAATCTATTATTTACCATCGCAGTTGAACATGTGATCAATTGGTGTATATATAATGTTATTGTAGTTAATGTCAACATGATCAAATTAGTAATCATTTGGTATATAATTGCATATGATAGGATTATATCTAATGTTAAAAATATAGTGTCAATTGGTGTATATAATTTTTTAATTGAACATTCTAAATTTTTAATAAGATATTTGATTAATTAATATATATGATTATATTTAATATAATGATATTAATATTATGATTTATGTACGAATCAAAAACAAAATAAAAATAAAATTGAACTAATTAGTTGACTAATTATTCATATTAAGGTTTTTTTTTTTTTGTAAATGATAATTGGTATTTTTTTTTCATAATATCTATATATAATATATTTTGCAATTGATGAATATAATATATCTACTATTTTATAGCAAATATTATAGAAAATTAAAAAAGTAAATAATTTTCATCAAATAATAAATATTAAAATGTAGAAATTTGTATTAATATAAATATTTATTAAATTTTAAAATTATATAAAAATTAAATTAATTAATACATTCAAAATTTAAAAAAGTTCATGACTTATAAAATTTTAAAATAATTTGAAGTTGACATGCTAAACCCTTCATATTGAACCGAGATCGAAAAAAAATAACCGAAATCGAAAATAACCGAACTCAAAATAAACCCGAACTAAAAAAGCTTGAACTCGAAATTATCCAAACTTGAAAAACCCAAATCCGAAAAAGCCTGAACTCGAAAATACTCGAACTCGAAAAAAACTTAAATCCAAAAATACTCAAACCCGAAATCACTAGAATTGAAAACAACTTAAACCGAATCCATCTAAATCCACCCATTTGCCACCTCTAAATTAAACAACTAATGATTTATTTAAAATTACAACATACTAAAATTTTATACAACTTTCTCTATGCATCAATTGACCCAAAATTTCCATGCCTTTGATAAGTGGGAATCTCAATAAAAAAATCCTAAAGGAAACATAACAAACTATTAAAATTATGATAACCATCGAGCATTTAACATGCATTACAAAATAATTCACCAATTTACCTTCATAGAGAAAAAATGTTGTGTCAGAGTCACAACTAATATTTTCATTTTTCCCCAAACTATTGCTGGTATTATGTTATCTTCTCTGTAAAGGCAACTGTATTCACTGTCATTAAATTATCACCAGGCTACCAAATTCAACTATAAATTTTTTAAGAATTTATGAACCATGTAATGTCATATGAATTATCTTAATCTCATCAATCAACCATGCACTACTTTCATGCGAATAACTTTTGTTAATGAACTGCTACTCAAGTGATGCATCTAGTAGCTCTTAGTACATATACAATCTACAAAAACCACAGGTATGCTTCAAGTGCAGACAAAGCTCCAAACATAAAAAACAACCTATTTCTGAATTTTCTTTTCTATTAACTAAATGTAGCTAAAGTCCAGGTATAACCTAGATAATTTGCAATACCATGATTTTTTTTTAATCCATTTGGAAACTAACCTGTTTATATGGTACGAGAGTTTAAGGCAGTTGAAGCAATCAACCATATTTGCCTCATGCATATATTAGTTAAAATGCAAGAGCAAATGACCAAATTGACCACTTATCAGTTAGAATGCAATATATGTGAATACTTAGATGACCCCGTTCGAGGAACAACAAATATAAGCAAAACAACTTCCCATCTCTTATAAGAAAATAAGTAAAATAAGTAAAATTCCATCAGCTACCTAAACTTGTCATCTCTATAAAGTAAAGCAGACTAGAAGCACATTTTAAGGCACTCAGATCCTATTAGGTAGAAGTTTGACTTGATTTGGAGCTGATTATAACTCTACAGCAAAAGTAATGAAACTTTATCTTGTTGATGAATGAAAAGGAAACAAAGAAAGTGAAAAGATGTCATGTTACCTTGCATGTAAGATCATATATATAAAAAGGGAGTTGGTTAGGAATAATAAGCCAAAGTAATTGGAAATAGTTAAACACACTAGAGTCTAAATTTCATTAAGAGCAATAAAATTTATAGAAAATCAATTGAGCCCTTGAACCAACTTAAAAAAATGGAGTTAATTTTCAGTGAAACTCATTAGCCTAGACTTGACATTTTATCTTGGAGTCAACTAGACCACGAATTTTATCTTTGTTAGAGGTCATACACATCAAGTCCACATAGGCAAACATTAGCCAACAGAGGACAGCCACGTCTTAGATCATAAGCCCACGAGGCAACGCCACGTGGCAATCATTGAAAGGTAGCGACAGAGCCTGTCCGGCGATAGAGTTCTATGCCCAAGTCTACGGCAGAGGCCTAGCGACAGACTTCTACGCCCTAAGTCTAGCGGCAGAGGTCTTGCTACAAAGTGTGCCCTGCGACAGACCTCTACGCCTAAGTCTAGCGGCAGAGGTCTTGCGACAAAGTGTGTCCTACGATAGACCTCTACGCATCTAAGCCTAGCGGCAGAAGTCTTCAGACCTCTGTCGCCCGAAGGTACTCCTCTGCACAGTGGTAGACTTTTGAGTCTTGTGACAGAGTTTCTCAGAACTCTGTCGCCTGCCTAGTCGAGAGCTTGGGCCTCAGACCCGGATGGCCCAAAACGATACGGTCTTGGGCCCAAATGTTCATAAGCCTTGAGATAATTGAAAGTCATATTAGGAACATTTGTAAATACCACCAGGTATGAGTAAAAAATCCTAAGTTTTACTTTTTCACTAAGACTCTGCTTAAACACTTTTTTTGACTTAAGCATCGGAGTGCGTGCGTAGGGACAGATCCTTGCACCTCTCTGATCTTTACTATTTTTGCAGAATCTTCAGTACACGTGGAGGAGACAACAAGGGAGATTACGTCAGCATCATTCAATAATTGTTGTTCAGTACAATAACAATTGGCGCCGTCTGTGGGAACATGACAAAAAGTCAGATTCTTCATTAAAATGGTGAGAACACATTCGACAGCAGCAACAAATTTGGGGGAAGAGAATTCTATGAGTCTTCTTGGCAGACCTAGGAGAGGACAAGAGTAGAATGGAGAAGGAAACAAGGTTGCCACAGTTTCTCTCGACGAATTTGAGGTTTTAAAGCGCCAAAAAGAGCAGACTACTATGGTGTTGAGGGCAATGATTGATTTCTTCAAAAATGCACTGTCGCAGTTTAGTTTACCTCTAAGAGTGTAGCAGATGGTAGGAGAGAATGTCCCGAGGTAGACTTACGAGAGAGGCCAACCCTCTGGGGTGGCGAATGCGAGACAAGGAGAATGGAGGCAAAATACGACTGCTGGGCTGATGCAAGACCCTGTCGTAGGTCTGAGGGAGAACCCTGTCGTAGGTCTAAGGGAGAACCCTGTCGCAGGTCTAGAGGACAATCCTGCCACATTTTTGAGGGAGTACCTTGCTGTAGGGGCGAGAGAGATGACCCCTGTCGTAGTTTTGAGAGACTTTAACCCTACCGTAGCTCTGAGGAAGCACCTTGCTGCGGGGATGAGAGAGATGAACCCTGCCGCATCTCTGAGGTGGGAGGTCCTTGCCGCAGGTATGGAGAATGACTTTGCTGCATCTCTGAGGGTGAACCCTGTCGCAGGTCTAGAGGATAACCCTGTCGCAGGTCTGAGAGTGAACCCTACCGCAGGTCTAGAGGATAACCTTGCCGCAACTCTGAATGAGAACCCTATCGCAAGTCTAGAGGATAACCCTGCCGTAGCTCTGAGGAAGTGCCCTGCCGCAGGTCTGAGGCGGATGAACATTGCTGCAGGGGTCAGGAGTCAAGACCCTAAAGTAGGTCTGAGAGAGTTCAACCCTGCCGCACGGTTTCAGAAGCATACCCTGGCATAGGGTTAAGGAGGCAGAACTCTACCGCAGAGTACATGAGGTAGACCTTTGCCGTAGAGTTCAGGATTCAGACTTCTGCTGCAGAATTTGAACGACATGACTTCGAAGTTCACGGATTTGGGGAGCGACAGAGACAGAGTAGTAGACAGAATAGTCATGAATCCCAGGACTATTTCGAAGATCCAAGGTCAAATTACAGAATGGGAGGTATAGGAAGAAGGGATACCGTGCAAGCTCATAGAGGGAGAGAAACTGTAGATGATAAGAAGATCCCTAGTCGAGGAGTGAACCATGTGCGGAATCCCTGAAACAGAGGAAGAAGGGATTATTACTACTCAGACTCTTTTAGTGCTGAAGAAAGGGTAGCACACACGACCCGAGGGTCAGAAAACATTGAGAAAGTCGTGGAAAGGATTCTGGAAAGGAAGAAGTTAGTGTCTCTTGAGGACAATCAGAGAAGGAGAGTTCCTTTCAGTCCCGAGATTATGGACAAACACTGTCGAAAAAGTTTAAGATGCCTTCAATGGCTACTTATGCCGGTAAAAACTGACCCATACGATTATATACAGAGTTATGAGTCCTTTATGTTGCTCCATGGATGGGAAGATGAAATCATGTGCAGAGTCTTCTCGCTCACACTGTCGGGGCATGCTTTAAAGTTGTTTAATGGGTTAAACGAGGGTTCTATCTCGTCCTTCAACCAATTACGAAGTGAATTTCTGAGAGCCTTTATGATCAACAACCAGCGAAAGAAGGATGCCACTTATTTACTTACCCTTAAACAAGGGAACAAAGAATCGCTGAAGAACTATGTAGATCATTTTTGAGATGCGACCTTAGAGGTGAAAGATCTACCAGTGGGAGTAGCCATGGTAGCAATGCTCCAGGGGATAAAATTTGAGAAGTTACAAGAATCTCTGTCCCTTGATCAGCCAACAACTCTTTTTGATCTATTTGCTAGAGCAAATAAATACGTGGCTCAAGAGAAAGTGATGAAGATGGTACAGTCTCGAGAGGTAAGGGAAGGAAGAAAAAGAGAGAGAGATATACCTGAAAGAAGTTCTTCAAGACCTGACAGATTGGACAAGACTCCTAGGCTCAGGTATGAAAACTATACCCTAAATGAACCTCATGGCGATATTCTTGCTGCTATTGAAGGAACTGGACTGTTGGAGTTCCCTAAAAAGAAGATTGAAGATTTGGGCCGAAATGTTGATGCTTATTGTGACTTTCATTCTGCTCATGGTCATCCTACTGAAAGATGCAGAGATCTGATGGATCAGTTAGAAAAGCTAACTAGAGATGAAAAAATTAACCGCTTCCTGTGAAGAAGTGGAATGCCCCGTTATCCTCCGCGAGATCGAAGGGATGATTGTCCGCGGAATAGACAAAATAATGATAGAGGGAGAAACATGTCAATAATTGGAGAAGAAGCTATGCTAGACCCCCGAGGCAACCGACTGGATAATAAACCCACTGGCCCGGCTATAAATGTTATTGCAAATGGAGAATCGATGGCAAGAAGTTCCTCTGCTTCTCGTAAAAGTTACGCGATACAAGCATATCAGATTCATGTTGTGATGGAGGAGAAGGCGGGTGAAGAACCTATTGTGTTCACCTCGATAGACATGGGTGATATCGTCATACCTCATGACAATCCCACGGTGATATCAGCGGTGGTGGCAAAACATCCAGTGAGCAGAATCCTGGTAGACAATGAAAGTTTGGTGAACTTAATCTATTGGAATTGCTTTGAGAAAATGAATATATCCGAAGATAGATTAAGACCCGTTATGACGCCACTGTACGAATTTACGGGCGAGAAAGTGAAGGTCATCGAGTCTATAGAGTTGCCTGTGACTCTAGGGGAAAGCCCAAAGGATGTGACTCGACAGGTATTGTTCATGGTTGTAAGATCAACCTCAGCTGCTTACAACATGATCTTAGGAAGGCCTCTATTAAATTATATGAGGGCGGTGATATCTCCTTGCTACCTATTAATGAAGTTCCTTACTCCCAACGGAGTTGGGCAAGTACGAGGAGATCAAAAGAGGGCTCGCACATGTTATATCACCTCTACCGTCAGTAAAGGAATACAAAAAAAGGAGACATTGTATATAGATGACCCTCCTAAGCCTCAACCTGTTGAGGAAACGAAAGCCATTGAGCTAATCAAAGGGGATGAAGAGAAGAAGGCGTTCATAGGGACTCAATTGGATAAACAAATAAGAAGAGAGATAGTAGAATGCTTACAGAGAAACTCGGATGTCTTTTTTTGGACCCCGACTGATATGCCCGGGATTAATCCAGAAGTGATAATGTTTCACCCGGGCATAAGCCTGTCAAACAAAAGAAGAGAAATTATACCCCGAAAAGATAAAAGGCGATTACTGAGGAAGTTAATAAACTTTTAGAAGTCGGGTTTATTAGAGAGGTTTACTACCCTGAATAGTTGGCCAATGTAGAAATGGTGAAGAAATCTAATGGGAAATAACGAGTGTGTGTGGATTTCATCGATTTGAATAAATCCTGGCCCAAAGATTCGTATCCTCTGCCCTGAATTGATAAGCTTGTGGATGAAACATCAGGGTACGGACTCCTCAATTTTCTAGATGCTTTCTCCGGGGTACCATCAAATTAGGCTTCATCCAAAAGATGAAGAGAAGACTTCCTTTATAACTGATGATGGAACATATTGTTATCGGGTAATGCCATTCGGTTTAAAGAACGCTGGAGCCACATATCAACGAATGGTGAACAAAGTCTTCAAAGATCTCCTGGGAAACACTATGGAAGCTTATGTGGATGATATGATTATCAAAAGCAGAGCAGGAGAGTCTCACACTCATCAGATGTCTAAGGTGTTTGATGTGTTGAGAAAATTCAGTATGAAGCTAAATCCCAACAAATGTTCATTTGGAGTTAGGTCTGGAAAGTTCTTGGGGTTCATGATCACCAACAAGAGGATTGAGGTAAACCTTGAAAAGGTGTAAGAAATTATAGATATGAAGCCACCAACCACAGTGAGGGAAGTTCAAAGATTGACAGGCAGAATAGTAGCTCTGAACCATTTTTTGTCAAAATCTGCAGAAAGGAGCTTGTTGTTCTTCAAAACTCTACGGGGTGGAAGGAATTTCAAGTGGACAGATGATTGCCAAAGAGCTTTCGAAGACTTGAAGGAATATTAGAAGCAGTTACCTTTATTAACAAGGCCTTTGGAAGGTGAACATTTGTATATGTACTTGGGAGTCGATAAATTCGCAGTCAGTGCGGTACTGCTGAAGAAAGATGAAATAGTGGACCGTCCCATCTATTATGTAAGTAAGGTACTGCTAGACCCGGAGACCCGTTATCTGCTAGTCGAAAAGCTAGCACTGGCCCTTGTGATAGCCTCTAGCAAATTGGGACCTTATTGTCAGGCGCACCCCATTTCTGTCCTAACGGATCAACCGTTAAGGCAAATTCTTCAGAAGCCTGAACACTCAGGGAGATTGGTGAAATGGGCAGTGGAACTCGAAGAGTATGATATCACATTTCTGCCCAGGCAAGCCATTAAGGGTCAAACTTTAACAGATTTCATAGTAGAATGTACTAGCCCGAGGGGCAACATTGGAAAAGAAACTCAATCGTGGCTACTGTATGTTGACAGAGTGTCAAGTGCAAATGGTAGTGGGGCCGGTATAGTCTTGGTGTCACCGTAAGGGAGATCTTTAGAATATTCTTTACGCTTTAGGTTCCGTAGTTCAAATAATATAGCAGAGTATGAGGCTCTTGTTGTTGGAATGAAGCAGGCAAAGAGGTTGCAAGTTCGCCACCTAGTGGAGCATAGTGATTCTCAATTGGTGGTAAACTAGTTCCATGGATAATATGAAATTCAAGAGCCAATACTGGTCCCTTATCTGAAGAAAGTTCAATCACTGGCTCAAACTTTCGAAAACTTTCAGTTGATACAAATTAACCGGTCTGAAAACACACATGCAGATTCATTGTCCAAATTAGCTTCTTCTAATAAGAAGGTGGAAAGACTTGAGCGGCCTAGCATTGAAGAAGTCGAAGTGTGTAGCGTTGAGGTGGGAGACGATTGGAGAACCCCATTCAAATAGTATCTCACTGAAAGTACGCTACCCAAGACAAGGAAGAAGCTCGTTGCTTAAAGATACAAGGGGCAAAATTCACACTGATAAACGGGGAGTTGTACAATAGGGGGTATTCATCACCCTTGTTAAAGTGTCTGGGGCCAGAACAAGCAAATTATGTCTTAGCTGAGGTACATGAAGGAATTTATAGTGAACACTTGGGAACTAGAGCCCTTGCCTCTAAGATATTACGGTCGGGGTTCTATCGGCCGACGTTGAAGAAAGATGCGATGGATAAAGCCCACAAGTGTGACAAGTGCCAAAAGTTTGCACCAATAACAAAGGCTCCAATAGCCCCGCTCCAGAGTACGATACAACCAACTCCCTTTACACAATGAGGGTTAGACGTTCTAGGACCCTTTCCATTAGCTACAAGTCAAAGAAAGCTTCTATTGGTAGCTACCGATTACTTTACAAAATGGATTGAGGCAGAACCTTTAGCTACAATCACAAAGAAGAAAGTTGAAGCAATGGTATGGAAAGATATTATTTTCCAGTTCGGAATCCCACACGTCTTAAATGCTGACCACGAAAAGCAGTTTGATTGTGACACCTTTCGTGATTTCTGCAGGCGCCTTGACATTCAGCTAAGGATTTCTTCTGTTTCATATCCTCAAGCTAACAGACAAGCCAAAGTTAGCAACCTAACCATCCTTCATGAGTTGAAGACCAGACTGGATAAAGCTAAAGAAGCATGAGTGGATGAATTGCCTAGTGTCTTATGGCCATATCGCACCACTAGTCGAGTATCAACTAGAGAAACGCCGTTTAGTCTAGTATATGGCACTGAAGCATTGATTCCTGTGAAAATTGGAGCACTTTCACCAAGGGTAGTACCTTTAGTGGAAGAAGAGAATTCACTAGGGCTAAGGGAAAACTTAGATCTGCTTTATGAGCATAGAGAGGCTGCAGCTATCCGACTGCCATCCTACCATTAAAGGGTAGCCAACTACTACAACAGTTTGGTTAAAGATAGATCAATGTTCGAGGGAGATTTGGTGCTTAGGAAGTTGCACATCACCAATGCCTTGAGGGAGGATGAAAAGTTCAGAGCCAATTGGGAAGGCCCATATCGAATCAGACAGAGGATTGAGCCCAACACCTACATCCTAGAAACTCTGCATGGAAAGAAAATAGGGAAGACATGAAACTCAAATCACTTGAAATTGTATTGGAGTTAACTATTATGTTTTTTTTCTTAATTTTTATATTCTCGCATTATTATTTGTTTATTTTAAATGCATCATCACAAGATTCTATTATATGATTATTATGCAAGTTACTTCTCTAATTTCCTATTACATCTTCAACGTTTATGAATATGAATCTTGTAACAGAAAACAGATAAGTCGTAAGAGCCTGAGGCACGATAACGTCACTGTGGCCAGGCGTTGGAAACGTATAAGCTGTAAGAGTCTGAGGCACAATAGCGTCACTGTGGCTAGGAGTTGAAGATAGATAAGCCGTAAGAGCCTGAGGCGCGATAGCGTCATTGTGGCTAGGTATTGAAGACAGATAAGCCGTAAGAGCCTGAGGCGCGATAGCGTCACTGTGGCCAGGCGTTGAAAACATATAAGCCGTAAGAGCCTGAGGCGGGATAGCGTCACTTTGGATAGGCGTTGAAAACGTATAAGCCGTAAGAGCCTGAGACGCGATAGCGTCACTATGGCTAGACGTTGAAAACGTATAAGCCGTAAAAGCCTAAGGCGCGATAGCTTCACTGTGGCCAGGCAATGAAGACGTATAAGTCATAAGAGCCCGAGGCGCGATAGCGTCACTGTGGCCAAGCGTTGGAAACGTATAAGGCATAAGAGCCTGAGGCGCGATAATGTCACTGTGGCCAGGCGTTGAAGACGTATAAGCCGTAAGAGCCTGAGGCACGATAGCGTCATTATGGCCAGGCGTTAAAGACGTATAAGCCGTAAGATCCTAAGGCACGATAGCGTCACTGTGGCCAGACGTTGGAAGCGTATGAGCTGTAAGAGCCTGAGGCGCAATAGCGTCACTGTGGCCAGGCGATGGAAACGTATAAGCCGTAAGAGCCTGAGGCGCGATAGCGTCACTATGGCTAGGTGATGGAAACGTATCAGCTGTAAGAACCAAAGACGCACTCGCATCATGGTGGCCACGCATAAAAAAAAGGTATGTTTACATATGTAATTCTTTCTAAAAGTATAAGTCTTTCTATCAAGAATTTGGGGAGCAAGTGATAGAGGTCATACACATCAAGTCCACATAGGTAAACATTGGCCAACAGAGGACGACCATGTCTTAGATCATAAGCCCACGAGGCAACGCCACGTGGTAATCACTGAAAGGTAGCGACAGAGCTTGTCCGACGACAGAGTTTTGCACCCAAGTCTATGGCAAAGGCCTAGCGATAGAGTATTCCCTGTGACAGACTTCTATGCCCTAAGTCTAGCGACAGAGGTCTTACGACAGAGTGTGCCCTGCGACAGACCTCTACGCCTAAGTCTAGCGGCAAAGTGTGTCCTGCGATAAAACCTGCGCCCCTAAGCCTAGCGATAGAGGTCTTCAGACCTTTGTCGCCCGAAGGTACTCCTCCGCACAGTGGCAGACTTCTGAGTCCTGCGACAGAGTTTCTCAGAACTCTGTCGCCTGCCTAGTCGTGCGCCTGGACCTCAGACCAGGATGGTCCAAAACGATACAGTCTTGGGCCCAAATGTTCATAAGCCCTGAGATAATTGAAAGTCGCACCAGGAACATCTATAAATATCCTCAGGTATGAGCAAAATATCCTAAGTTCTACTTTTTCACTAAGACTCTGCTTAAACACCTTTTTTGACTTAAGCATCGGAGTGCGCGCGCGCGCAGGGATAGATCCCTACGCCTCTTTGATCTTTACTATTTTTGCAGAATCTTCAGTACACGCGGAGGAGACAACAAGGGAGATTACGTCAGCATCATTCAATCATTGTTGTTCAGTACAATAACAATCTTAATAGCCACATTTACTTTAAATAAAGTGGAAAGACAACAATCTTTGATTGCGCAATGAGACAGAAAAATAATTACTCATAATAAAGCTGCAACATACATTTCATGAATGATACATTTCAACTTTTTCGACCGAAGATACACAAAGACGAGGAGACACAAAGCAGTAAGTATAATGAATGATGTATTCCATGCAAATACAGGTGCGTAAACATGCAAAAGATCGAGGATGTAAAGAGTTAAGGTATGGGGATGCAAGAGTCAAGGAGTCAGGATTTAATTATTTTAACCCAAAATAAGTAAAAACATTTGGTGCAAGTCCCAAAATAAGTTAAAACACCAATGCAGTGGGAACTTAAGTCAGATCATAATAAGCTCAAAATTTAAATAAAAAACACTTAAACATTTTTCTACTCATCACTTTTCAAGTTTGGAAAAAGTGTTCCTTCTTTATGTAGCTATCTTGGAACTATATCTTTATCTTATTTAGAATTGAAAGAGTAGGAAAGCAACATTAACCCTACAACTACCAACCTTATTTGCTACTGGAATGGATGTCTTTCGCTTTTAATGATTTCTTTGTTGCAGATGGCTTTTTTAAGCATTCTTTTCAAGATACTCCTAAAAATTAGAAAAAATCTCAATCCAAAGAGACATTTTAATGTTAAATTTTGAATTAAAGTAACTATTAAAAATTAAAATATCAAACTTTTTTTCTCGAAAAATAAGATAGACAATCATGAGCCAATTCCTATTTTTATAATGTTCTGTACACACACGCACACATATATTTCAATGGGAAAGAAATTATTCCCATGGAGACTTAATATAAGGTAATGTAACAAAGGAGTTTGATATCCTTTCATACTCATAAAGGTGCCCTTCCATTAAAAATACATACATTTTTAAGAATATAAGTCATGAAATCAAGAAAAATATTTCGTTTAAATAGCAATAAAAAACGTATATACGCACATAAAAAATTAAATGATTATTATTAAATTAGTGATAATTGATGTGCATAACAAAGAATTAGACAGTTGGAAAAAAATACTAAAGCCTTTATATGGATGATTAGGAAATCCTGTAGGTGTTGTAATTGGAATCAAAACCAAAACCTTATAAGAAATGAAAAATGATATTCACCATGGGAAATTCCAATTCATGAAAGCAAAAAACAAAGAAAATTAACGAAAGTAGTTAAAGCACATGAGTCAAGGAGTGAGAATGTAATGAGTCAAGGAATGAGGATGCATGGGTCAAGAAGTGAGGATTTAATTACCTCCACTCATATCCTCTTCACTCTCATCGATTACTTCAAACTTTGACCTATTAGATTCATCATTGTTTGTTGTGTTTCCTCCACCAACCTAAATATGCAAAGCTAATAATTAATTCTGTTGAGGATAAAAATATTTAGTACACTTGGGCCAATCAAGAATAACCACGTGGCATGAGGAAAATTAAATATTTTATTCATTAAATACACATTTTAAATAAGACAAAAAATGACGTTTAGTCTAAGGATATATACGTAATTACAGGCAGAATAAATCCCTATAAATAGGGAACAGGTATGACTCAAGAACCCAAGTCTCAATTTACTCTACAGAAATTCTGCTGAAATTTCCTTCTGACTTAAGCATCGGAATGCTTACGTAGGGAACAACCCCTGCGTTCCTCTGATCATTAATTTTTTTTGCAGAGAATCTGACTACACGTAGCACTAAGATCGAAGCAAAGACGTTAGCAACACGTCATCATTTTGTTGGGCAACAACAATTAGCGCTGTCTGTGGGAAACGAAAAAAAGTTCTTAGCTCTACAGTAATGGTGAGAACACGATAAACAACAATAAGAAGTGAGGAGAATGAAGATTCAGTAAGTTCTTCAATTGATAACACGGGTGATGGACACTGAGGGGAAAGAGGGTCAAGCATGATGATAATTCCCGTAGCTGAATTTGAGGCTATGAAGAAACAAGGAGAGGAAACCGTCCAAGCCTTGCGCGCTATGGTGAACCTGTTCAAAGGCACCTTCTCGCAAGTGAATCTACCAGCTACTGTACGAAATTTGGTAGGAGAAGGAAAGGTTGCGCAAGAGTCTCACGGCATGCCCGCTGCTAACCCTCATGTAATGGTCGCACAGTACCCTCATGGCATGCCCGCAGCTGACCCTCATGGCATGATCGCGCAGCACCCTCACGGCATGTCTGCACAAAACCCTTACGACACGGCCGCTGTTGACCCTTACGACATGGTCGCACAACACCTTCACGGCATGCCTGCTGCTGACCCTCATGGCATGGCCGTACAGTACCCTTAAGGCATGCCAGCAGCTGACCCTCACGGTATGATTGTGCAGTACCCACACGACATGGCTTCATAGCACCCTCAAGACATGGTCGCTTAGAACCCTCATGGCATGCCCTCCCTTAACCCTCGTGGTATGCCCACACCTACCCCTCACGGCATGCCTGCTGCTGATCCTCACAGCATGGCCACTCAAAACCCTCACGGCATGCCCGCTCTTAACCCTCGCGGCATGCCTACACCTGCCCCTTACGATATGTCAGCTCATGGCTCTTATAATCAGTCAGCATGAGACTCTGATTGTCAGATGACGTGGAATCCTGCAGGCCTGGCAATTGGAGATCTATTACATGAGGTTGCGGTTGATTTGATATGCGAGGCTGCAGAGGAATTGGGGCGAAAGAGTGCCCAAGATCCCATATGAGAAGTTTTAGGAGGCTTTGGACATGAAGTAGTAGGAGATATGAGGTCCCAGGGTATGAGAGGCTCTGAGCATGAGGGTTTGAAAGACCGAAGATGCCAAACTACAGAAGATCATGCGCACGAGAATCCAATTCATCGGAGGCATCGTGGTTTTGGAGGATCACAGCGTCAGGGAAAAAGGAATGCAACCCGAGAGATTGTCAGTGGCCGGAGACGCTTAGATACTGAGAGCTTTGAGAATTCGGCTATAGTAGATTTTAGATGTCTAAATACAGAAGATCATTGGTCTTAAAACACGGATGTTCCGCCAAATAGTGGGGTTAGAAGTGTCGGAATAGCAGACACACATACAAGAAGGAACTCAGAAGCAGATCCGACTTGGAACCCTGAAGCTGACTTGGTCGATTCTCGACCTAGGGCCCGTCAGAACCAAATGCATGATAATGAGAGAGAGGCTGTTGATTACGATCAAGCCGATTCATGTAAGGTCCAAAATAAACCTACATCCACAACACATGGTGCTCTGGATATGAAGAAAATGGTTGAACAAATCTTGGAGGAGAAAAAGTTGGTTCCAGCTGAAGAGAATCAAAGAAGAAGAATCTCATTCAGCACAACGATCATGGGAAAACCATTGCCCTTAAAGTTCAAAATGTCACAAATGACAGAATATGCTGAGAAGACTGACCCATACGACCATGTTGAAAATTATGAGTCGTTGATGCTACTACATGGATGTGAATATGAGATTATGTGTAGGACGTTCTCCCTAACCTTAACTGGCCATGCACTGAAGTGGTTCAACAACTTACCAGAAGGGTCAATCTTGTCTTTCGATTAGCTGAGGAGTGAATTTTTTAGGGCCTTTTGATAAACAGCCAGAAAAGGAAGGAGGCCACATATGTCACGCCCCGAATATGCGGAAAATAGGGCTAATTTAAACTTTTTACTCATTAATTCACAATTAAAGGTGCATTCCTATGCAGTGTCATACATCATCATAATTATCATGCCTCAGGATCTCATCATGATACAATAAATACGGTATTATACACCTTACTCAATTCCAAGTAAATTAATCCTAATACATCCCATATACTGTTATACATCAAGTGTTTGCAATTACAATAATAGTCTGGGTACATGAAAAGATAAAATATACCTCAAGATACAATATATATGGCCTAGAGCTCGAATCCTCCACTAGCCACTACTCCGTACGTCGCAGGGAGATCCTTTTTCACTTGAAGAACTCTGGGGGGGAAAGGAAAACAGGGTGAGCTTCTAAATCGCTCAGTAAAGGGGGTAAGGAACTCATTTCATAAACCAAAATGCACATCACACAATGTTTATTTGTATGTGAAACTCATTTGAAAACCATAGCATGAAAATACTCAAAACGATATTCTCATATCTCAAATCATGTAAAAACATGAAGTAAAAGGGCTCACTCTAGAGCAATAACAAAGCATGTGAAAATAACGCGTTAAACGCTTTCTCAAATAACGTGATAAAATCACAGTAAAAATAATGCACGTGACATAGCCACTAAACACACGTGGCATAGCCACTAATTTAATTTCTCACGTGGCATAGCCACAAAACACACGTGGCAAAGCCACTGGTTTAATTTCTCGCGTGGCATAGCCACAGATTTAATTTCTCGCGTGGCATAGCCACAGAATAGGGTTTCTCAACGTGGCGCAGCCACCAATTGGGGTATAACGTGGCACAGCCACCAATGGGGTTTCTCAACGTGGCACAGCCACCAAGGGGGTATAACGTGGCACAGCCACCAATGGGGTTTCTCAACGTGGCACAGCCACCAAGGGGGTATAACGTGGCACAGCCACCAATATGGTTTCTCAACGTGGCACAGCCACCAAGGGGGTATAACGTGGCACAGCCACCAATGGGGTATAACGTGGCACATCCACCAATGGGGGTTTCTCAACGTGGCACAGCCACCAATGGGGTATAACGTGGCACAGCCACCAATGGGGTTTCTCAACGTGGCACAGCCACCAATGGGTTATTCTCACGTTACCAGAATGGAGAAGAAATCGGGCTTACATGCTACCAGAGCAATGCCCGGTGTGTACTCACAACTACACACTTAAGTCTTATCACATAAGACTGGTTTGCCTTCACGTAGAACTCGTAATGGTTTTTCTCTCATAAAACTCATTTGAAATCGTTTTGTACTCAACACAAAACATAATAAACATCGAGTTCCAACCGGCAAAGCACACGCACACATTTCTCAAATCTCAATATTGCCTTAACGTAGAGCCCAGTTATAAACTCATAAAAACATTGGGCTCCAACCGGCTATAAAAATCGTGTGCAATTAAATCTCAACACAAAACCCAACATGCTTGTTTTATAGACCACAATTCATGCTAAAATAGTTTACAATTCACATACACAAATGGTTTAGATTTCCCTTACCTCTTTGCACCTCGTACAGTGCAATCGTTTCCCCCGTATTACAGACTAGTCTTGCATTCCACTCTGGAACTCCCGAGCTGTCCAAACGATGTTAAAACATCAATACTCAATTATCTCATAAACCTCAATTCTCAAAATCGAGCATAATTGCTCATAACTCCTCAAATCTCTTTGTTCTCGTAACTCAACCCTAAACTACAACCTCATTCACAATAGCTCAACGTCCTATATTTCTCATGTTAAATCATCTATGCTAATTCACCACATTGTCTATATTTCCATTTATAGCACAATTCTCAAAATTACCAAAATCACCAAATATCTACATTACTCCAACCACATTGCAATTTCATCAATCCCTAATCATTTCTCAGCTATTTCAACGCAATGACAACCACCAATAACATCAAAATCATCTCAAATATCAAGATCGAGGTTTAGAAATTACCCAAAGCTTGTGGAGAGCTTATCTCTTGCCTCGATTCGATCCGTCTTTCGATTTCCAAGTATGTTGTTCTCCCTTTGATGAGGAACAACTTTCCTTCTTGCCACAACAGCTGATTCGACCAAAAATGGGGGATTTGGATGAGTGAGAAAGTTAGGTTTTCGGTGGAAATGGGTTTGGAAGAGAGAGAAAGTGGAATTGCAGGAGAAAAACAGGGGTTCCTTATATAGGCTGAGGGTAGGAGATCGATCTGCCTCTTGATGAGATCGATCTGCGTTTGAATTTTGGGGACGATCTGGGCAATTTTATGCCTAGGAGATCGATCTGTCGAGGGGTGAGATCGATCTCTTTATGGCTTTATGAGATCGATCTGCTCCTAAGGAGATCGATCTTCTCCCGAACAGAATCATTTGGAGATCGATCTCTTCCTCATGAGATCGATCTTCTCTCAAACAGATTCATAAGGAGATCGATCCTCTTCCATTGGAGATCGATCTGCTCCTTAAATTCCTCATTCCTTGTCGTTTATAGCTCACCAGATCGATCTCTCCTTCTCCCAGATCGATCTGTCCTCATAGTTCATGCTTATTTTACACACTTAACATATAAATCTCCAATTATCATTCCCACAATTCACTTAGCTCAATAAATTACACTTCAAATTATTATTACATCATTAAAATATGTCTGAAATTCTCAGATCTCACATCCTCCCCACCTTAAAAGAATTTGGTCCTCCAAATTCAACTCAACTAGTTAAAGAGATGGGGGTATTTCTCCTTCATGAGACTCTCTAGTTCCCACGTTGCCTCTTCCCTTGAGTGATGTTTCCACAAAACTTTCACTAATAGGATGCTCTTGGTTCTCAGTACCTTCTCTTTTCTATCGAGAATCCGGACGGGTTCCTCAGTGTAGCTCATATCCTCTTGGATGTCCATCTCGTCATACTCTATGACATGAGAAGGGTCCGGGTGGTACTTCCTCAACATAGACACATGAAAAACGTTGTGTATACCGGACATCTGTGGGGGTAATGCTAATCTGTAAGCTACCTCTCCCACTCTCTCAAGAATCTCGAATGGTCCTATGTATCGAGGACTCAATTTCCCTTTCTTCCCAAATCGCATGATACCCTTACTCGGTGATACTCTCAGAAATACTGCATCACCAACATCAAACTCGAGTGGCCGTCTATGCACATTCGCGTAGCTTTTCTTTCTACTTTGGGCAGCCCGTAACCTCTCACATATGAGTTTCACACTCTGTACGGCTTGCTCAACAAGCTCGGGAGCATTTATCTTTCTGTCACCGACTTCTTCCCAAGCTACAGGGGATCTACACCTCCTACCATATAGAGCCTCAAAAGGTGCCATTCCAATACTCGCATGATAGCTGTTATTGTATGCAAACTCTGCTAGGGGCAGGTGATCATCCCATGATCCCTTAAAATCCATCGTACATGCCCTCAACATATCCTCCAGGGTCTGAATAGTCCTCTCTGACTGACCATCTGTCTGAGGATGATAGGCGGTACTGAAACTCAATCGAGATCCCATGGACTCCTGAAACTGGGTCCAAAATCTGGAAGTAAATCGGGAATCTCTATCAGAAGTAATACTCACTGGAGCCCCATGTAATCTAGCTATCTCGCTGACATACAGTTCAGCTAAGGCATCCACAGTATCTGTACTCTTGATGGCAAGGAAGTGGGCACTCTTGGTCAATCTATCCACAATGACCCATATCGCATCACAACCTCTTCGGGTCCTCGGTAAACCCATAATAAAGTCCATAGTGACATGCTCCCATTTCCATGTAGGTACAGGTAAAGGCTGTAGTAGTCCTCCGGGCTTCCGATGCTCAGCTTTCACTTGCTGGCATACTAAACACCTGGCCACATACTCTGCCACGTCTCGCTTCATACCACTCCACCAATACACCTTTCTCAAGTCTCGGTACATCTTAGTACTCCCTGGGTGCATGGTGTATCGCGAGCAGTGGGATTCTCTCAGTATCTGTCTCTTTAGGGTATCATTGTCCGGTACACAAATCCGTCCTCTGAACCTCAATAATCCATCCTCACTGATGGTGAGATCCAACTGCGAACTCTGCTCAGCTTGGCTAACCATATCTATCAATCTCTGATCACTGCGCTGCCCAGTTCTAATCTGATCCATGATCCTGGGCTCTATCCGCAGGCTAGCCAAAAATCCAGTCTCTACCTCTTTAACTCTGATCCGAAGTTCGGCGAACTGCTCAAACAAATCCCATTCCCTGATCATTATAGCAGATATCATACTCTTCCTGCTCAGGGCATCAGCAACTACATTCGCCTTACCCGGATGATATAGAATCTCGCAGTCATAATCCTTAAGGAGTTCCATCCATCTCCTTTGTCTCATGTTCAACTCTTTCTGATCAAAGAGATATCTCAAACTCTTGTGATCAGTGAAGATCTGGAATCTTTCCCCATATAAGTAATGTCGCCAGATCTTCAAAGCAAATACCACAGCGGCTAACTCCAAATCATGCGTGGGGTAATTTCGCTCATGGTCTTTCAGCTGTCGCGATCCATATGCGACCACTCTCCCGTGCTGCATAAGCACACACCCCAATCCTTGGTGAGATGCATCGCTATACACCGAAAATCCTCCTGATCCCTCAGGAATGGTTAACACAGGTGCCGCTGTCAATCTCCTTTTTAATTCCTGAAAACTGAGCTCACATTGATCAGTCCATATAAATGGAGTCTCTTTGCGCGTGAGCTTAGTCAAAGGAGCGGCAATCCTTGAAAATCCTTCCACAAATCTTCTGTAATACCCTGCCAAACCAAGGAAGCTTTGTACCTCAGTAACTGTCCTCGGTCTCTCCCAATTAAGCACAGCCTCCACCTTGCTTGGGTCCACTGATACTCCTTCCTCTGAGACTATATGACCAAGGAAAGCTATCCGGTTCAGCCAAAACTCACACTTACTAAGCTTTTCGTGTAATTGCTTATCTCGGAGTATCTGAAGTACTAACCACAAATGCTGTGCATGCTCCTCATACGACCGAGAGTACACCAGGATATCATCAATAAAGACTATCATAAACTTATCCAGATAGTCTCTGAACACCTCGTTCATCAATCTCATAAATGCTGCAAGGGCGTTCATCAATCCAAAGGACATCACCAGAAATTAGTAATGGCCATACCTTGTCCTGAAGGCCGTCTTTGGAATATCTTCTTCCTTGATCCTCAATTGGTGATAGCCCGATCTCAAATCAATCTTAGAAAAGACTGATACCCCTCTCAACTGATCAAGTAGATCATCAATCCTAGGTAGTGGGTATTTATTCTTCACCGTGGCTTTATTCAACAATCGGTAGTCTACACATAATCTGAGACTACCATCCTTCTTCTTAACAAATAGTACTGGCGCTCCCCACGGCGAAACACTGGGTCTAATAAACCCTTGATCTAATAACTCCTGTAGTTGTCTCTTCAATTCCTCAAGTTCCACTAATGCCATCCTGTAGGGAGGTTTAGAGATCGGCTGAGTATCTGGTACCAAATCAATGGTAAACTCCAGCTCTCTCTCTGGTGGTAAACCTGGCAATTCATCTGGGAAAACATCCATAAATTCACACACCACAGGTATATCCTCAATCCTCGGATGTTCCCGCTCATCGTCTGAGATGAGTGTCTCATAACCTTCACATGAACAATCATATTTAATATTCTCCAAAATAATATTAAAATTCTCAAATTACTTACTAGAAATCCCCATATTCATTCCCTCAATATCTCAATTGTACACTGTAAGGTTCAGGTAGGGAGAAAGTTACAATCTTAGTGTAGCAGTCTAAACTCACTCGATTGGTTGCCAACCAATCTATCCCCAGAATTACATCAAACCCATGTATATTCAACATGATTAGATATGCTAACATCACTCTATCTCCCACCTTTATTTCACATCCTCTACAGATTAACTCAGTTCTCTGGGATTCACGCATAGGGGTATTTACATGTAGTATGTATTCTAGAGGTTCAAACTTCAAGTTTAATCTACATGCAAAATGCTCAGAAATAAACGAATGCGTGGATCCTGAATCAATCAACACATGAGCCTCATAATTACAGACAGAGAGTGTACCTCTTATAGTTTCTGTCGAAGTGTCTGCGGTCTCCTTATCCAGGGCAAACACACGTCCCTGTGCCACAGGTTTCTTCCCTTTCTCTGCCGCAGTGGCCCGTCTCCGGGGATCCACTCTCTGAGGCTGTTGTCTAGTGGGCTCCGAAGCATGTGGTATCTGAGGTTGGGGACAGTCCTTCACTCTGTGACCCATGTCACCACACCTAAAACATCTATGGATCGACCCAGTACAACTTCCCTCATGCGATCGGCCACAGTCCCTACAAAACCTTGTCTCCGGCCTGACATATCGAGGGGTCTCCTTGATAATAGGATAGGCTCTGGGTCTCTCCAATCTGTCCTTCTGCACCTCAATCCTTCCTCTTCTGAAGGAACCTCTCCGAGCCTCTGTTTGGAAAAGTGCTGGCCTCTTGCCCTTATCTCTATTCACCGCTCTGAGCTCATTCTGGGATTGTACCATCTCAATCCCTCTTTCAATCTCTTGTGCTCGTCTCAGAGCATCTCCAAACTCAGTAATGCATAGCCCTATGAATCTATCTCTGATGACGGGCTTCAACCCATACACAAACTTCTCTATGCGGAGCTCTTCACTCTTGAAGGTCTCTGGGTCATATCTCAATAGCGCTGTGAATTGGCTCTCATAGTCATCCACAGATATGTCACCCTGTACCAAACTCAAAAACTCAGCTTGTTTCTTTCTCTGGGCGGCTCGTGGTACATATTGGGTCCTAAAGGCTGTCTGGAACTCTTCCCAACCAATCACATCATGGTGGGACATCAAAATACCCTGGGTAGTACCCCACCAATCTCGAGCTCTCCCCTTCAGCATATAGGCACTCATATTGAACCTCTCAGCATCGGTGCACCCCAGGAAGTCAAATATAATCCTCAATTCCATCAACCACTCCTCAGCCTCTGCAGGATCCTTCTTTCCCTTAAATGCGGGTGGATTCATCTTCAAAAAATCCCTTAGTCGGACCATACTTCTATCCGCAGGCTGGGTGACGGGAGGCACTGGGGGTATGGGAGGTCCTTGTGGTGGTGTAGGGGTAGTATCCGAGGCATTAACTCCAAAGTGTTGCGCGAATAATGTTGCCATCTGCTCAAAACCTTGCCTCACATCGGTCTCAATCCGATTAAACCGAGAGTTAGGACTCTCTGGTTGTGGGACAGGTGGCGGAGGGGACTCTGCCTGCCTCATCGAATGACCTCGTCGTTTACTTATTCTCTATCTCAACTCGTCTCCTGCGCGTACATATCACAATCGATTGAAATCTCAATCCTCAATTTCAGTTCATGACCAGACTATTACAGACACTTGGGATGTATTCTATTCCACTTAACCGACACTGACAGTACTAGACACCCTAAGCTCTGATCCATGAAAACTCTGTCACGCCCTGAATATGCGGAAAATAGGGCTAATTTAAACTTTTTACTCATTAATTCACAATTAAAGGTGCATTCCTGTGCAGTGTCATACATCATCATAATTATCATGCCTCAGGATCTCATCATGATATAATAAATACGGTATTATACACCTTACTCAATTCCAAGTAAATTAATCCTAATACATCCCATATACTGTTATACATCAAGTGTCTGCAATTACAATAATAGTCTGGGTACATGAAAAGATAAAATATACCTCAAGATACAATATATATGGCCTGGAGCTCGAATCCTCCACTAGCCACTACTCCGTACGTCGCAGGGAGATCCTTTTTCACTTGAAGAACTCTGGGGGGGAAAGGAAAACAGGGTGAGCTTCTAAATCGCTCAGTAAAGGGGGTAAGGAACTCATTTCATAAACCAAAATGCACATCACACAATGTTTATTTGTATGTGAAACTCATTTGAAAACCATAGCATGAAAATACTCAAAACGATATTCTCATATCTCAAATCATGTAAAAACATGAAGTAAAAGGGCTCACTCTAGAGCAATAACAAAGCATGTGAAAATAACGCGTTAAACGCTTTCTCAAATAACGTGATAAAATCACAGTAAAAATAATGCACGTGGCATAGCCACTAAACACACGTGGCATAGCCACTGATTTAATTTCTCACGTGGCATAGCCACAAAACACACGTGGCAAAGCCACTGGTTTAATTTCTCGCGTGGCATAGCCACAGATTTAATTTCTCGCGTGGCATAGCCACAGAATAGGGTTTCTCAACGTGGCGCAGCCACCAATTGGGGTATAACGTGGCACAGCCACCAATGGGGTATAACGTGGCACAGCCACCAATGGGGTTTCTCAACGTGGCACAGCCACCAAGGGGGTATAACGTGGCACAGCCACCAATGGGGTTTCTCAACGTGGCACAGCCACCAATGGGGTTTCTCAACGTGGCACAGCCACCAAGGGGGTATAACGTGGCACAGCCACCAATGGGGTTTCTCAACGTGGCACAGCCACCAATGGGGTATAACGTGACACAGCCACCAATGGGGTTTCTCAACGTGGCACAGCCACCAATGGGGTTTCTCAACGTGGCACAGCCACCAAGGGGGTATAACATGGCACAGCCACCAATGGGGTTTCTCAACGTGGCACAGCCACCAAGGGGGTATAACGTGGCACAGCCACCAATGGGGTTTCTCAACGTGGCACAGCCACCAATGGGGTATAACGTGGCACAGCCACCAATGGGGTTTCTCAACGTGGCACAACCACCAATGGGGTTTCTCAACGTGGCACAGCCACCAATGGGGTATAACGTGGCACAGCCACCAATGGGGTATAACGTGGCACAGCCACCAATGGGGTTTCTCAACGTGGCACAGCCACCAATGGGTTATTCTCACGTTACCAGAATGGAGAAGAAATCGGGCTTACATGCTACCAGAGCAATGCCCGGTGTGTACTCACAACTACACACCTAAGTCTTATCACATAAGACTGGTTTGCCTTCACGTAGAACTCGTAATGGTTTTTCTCTCATAAAACTCATTTGAAATCGTTTTGTACTCAACACAAAACATAATAAACATCGAGTTCCAACCGGCAAAGTACACGCACACATTTCTCAAATCTCAATATTGCCTTAACGTAGAGCCCAGTTATAAACTCATAAAAACATTGGGCTCCAACTGGCTATAAAAATCGTGTGCAATTAAATCTCAACACAAAACCCAACATGCTTGTTTTATAAACCACAATTCATGATAAAATAGTTTACAATTCACATACACAAATGGTTTAGATTTCCCTTACCTCTTTGCACCTCGTATAGTGCAATCGTTTCCCCCGTATCACGGGCTAGTCTCGCATTCCACTCTGGAACTCCCGAGCTGTCCAAACGATGTTAAAACATCAATACTCAATTATCTCATAAACCTCAATTCTCAAAATCGAGCATAATTGCTCATAACTCCTCAAATCTCTTTGTTCTCGTAACTCAACCCTAAACTACAACCTCATTCACAATAGCTCAACGTCCTATATTTCTCATGTTAAATCATCTATGCTAATTCACCACATTGTCTATATTTCCATTTATAGCACAATTCTCAAAATTACCAAAATCACCAAATATCTACATTACTCCAACCACATTGCAATTTCATCAATCCCTAATCATTTCTCAGCTATTTCAACTCAATGACAACCACCAATAACATCAAAATCATCTCAAATATCAAGATCGAGGTTTAGAAATTACCCAAAGCTTGTGGAGAGCTTATCTCTTGCCTCGATTCGATCCGTCTTTCGATTTTCAAGTATGTTGTTCTCCCTTTGATGAGGAACAACTTTCCTTCTTGCCACAACAGCTGATTCGACCGGAAATAGGGGATTTGGATGAGTGAGAAAGTTAAGTTTTCTGTGGAAATGGGTTTGGAAGAGAGAGAAAGTGGAATTGCAGGAGAAAAACAGGGGTTCCTTATATAGGCTGAGGGTAGGAGATCGATCTGCCTCTTGATGAGATCGATCTGCGTTTGAATTTTGGGGACGATCTGGGCAATTTTATGCCTAGGAGATCGATCTGTCGATGGGTGAGATCGATCTCTTTATGGCTTTATGAGATCGATCTGCTCCTAAGGAGATCGATCTTCTCCCAAACAGAATCATTTGGAGATCGATCTCTTCCTCATGAGATCGATCTTCTCTCAAACAGATTCATAAGGAGATCGATCCTCTTCCATTGGAGATCGATCTGCTCCTTAAATTCCTCATTCCTTATCGTTTATAGCTCACCAGATCGATCTCTCCTTCTCTCAGATCGATCTGTCCTCATAGTTCATGCTTATTTTATACACTTAACATATAAATCTCCAATTATCATTCCCACAATTCACTTAGCTCAATAAATTACACTTCAAATTATTATTACATCATTAAAATATGTCTGAAATTCTCAGATCTCATAACATATTTACTCACCTTGAGACAAGGGAATAAAGAGTCACTAAAGAGCTACATAGATCGATTCTGTGATCTTACTCTTGAAGTACAGGATCTACAAGTTGGAATAGCGGTGACAGCCATGCTGCAGGCGAAAAGGTCTGAAAAGCTCTAAGAATCACTGTCTTTGGATTAGCCAACGACGATTTCAGACTTGTTCTCTAGAGCAAACAAGTATATCACCCAAGAGGATGTGATGAAAATGATACCAACACGGGACTCTAAAGAAGGAAGGAAGCGGGAAAGAGAGCCTAATGAGAAGACCACAGGAAGATCAGACAGATCAGGCAAAGCCCCAAAGTTAAAGTATACTAATTCCACACAGTTCATCGAACCACACGCTTCAGTCCTAGTAGCAATCGAAAGATCTGGGATGCTTCAATTCCCTGGGAGAGGAGAGGGAAATCTAGGACGAGACCTCAGGTCCTATTGTAGTTTCCATTTCACCTTTGGTCATTCGACAAAGAAATGTTGTGATTTTATGAACCAGCTTGAGCGGTTAGCTAGAAAAGGGCTGTTAGAGCGTTACATACACATGAATGAGAAAAACCAATATCTTGTGCGTGGTAGAGGAGACAACAGACTGCGAGATAGGCGTAATGATAACAAAGCAAATAGAAGGAGGAACAAAGAAAGAGGAAATGGGGTAAGGCAGGGAGAACGCAAGAACCAACAAATAGATAATGAACCTACAGGGCCTGCCATTCATGTCATCTCTAGGGGAGAATGCGCAGCTGGTGGCTTATCCGTTTCCTGGAAGGCGTATGTTACGCAAGCATACCAGATCCATTCTGTGATGAAAGTAGCCAAAGATGGAGATGCGATTACTTTTACGCCTGTTGATCAAGGAGATGTTATTGTCCCACATGATGATCCCATGGTCATATTGGTAGTTGTGGCTAAACACCCGATAAGCCAAGTTCTGGTGGATAATAGGAACTCTGTAAACCTTATTTACTGGAATTGCTTCGAAAAGATGAATTTGAGTGAGGACAGATTGAATTCTGTAACTTCCCCCCTATTTGGCTTCACTAAAGAGAAAGTAAGAGTGACAGGGTCGATTGAACTACCAGCTACTTTGGGAGAAGACCCTAAGAGTGTTACAAGACAAGTCTTATTTACGGTGGTCAAATCAACATCTCTGGCCTACAACATTATTCTTGGACAACCATTGTTGAGCGACATGAGAGATTTACTCTCCCCGTGTTACCTACTGAAGAAGTTCCCAACCCCCGGAGGTGTAGGGCAAGTAAGAGGGGATTAAAGGAGAGCAAGAACATGTAATGTTACGTCAACTACGTGTAAAGGGGTTTAGAGAAAAGAAATTCTTACTATCACAGAACCATCTAAGCCAAGACCTGTTGAGAAGATGGAAGAAATGAGGTTGAAAGCTAACATGAAGCTAAATCCCAACAAGTGTTCGTTTGGAGTCCAATCCGAGAAGTTTTTGGGATTCATGATAACCAATCGTGGGATCGAGGCCAACCCCGAGAAGGTCCAAGCCATTTTGGACATGAGGCCTCCAGTTACTTTCAAAGAGGTGCCAAGGCTGACGGGGAGGATAGCCGTATTAAACTGTTTTTTGTCAAAATCTGCGGAAAGAAGCCTACAGTTCTTCAAGACACTCCAAGGTAGGAAAAACTTTGAATGGACTGAGGAATGTCAAGTGGCCTTTGAGGAGTTAAATGAGTATTTGAAAGAACTCTCATTGCTATCAAGGCCTCTAACTAGGGATCATCTATTTATGTATCTAGGGGTAGGTGATAAAGCGGTTAGTGCAGTCTTATTGAGATACTATGTGAGCAAGGTGCTTTTGGAAGCAGAAACGAGGTATCCACAAGCTGAGAAAGTAGCCTTAGCACTTATCACGGCCGTGCGCAAACTGCGCCCTTATTTCCAAGCACATTCGATAACAGTATTAATAGATCAACCCCTGAGACAGATACTCCAAAAGCCTGAGCATTCTGGGAGGTTAGTGAAATGGGTTGTTGAACTCGAAGAGTATGATATTTCCTTTTAGCCTCGACAAGCTATCAAATCATAAGCATTAGCTGATTTCATTATTGAGTGCACATGTCGAGAGGATCCCAAGGAGGAGAAGTTGGAATGGTGGAAGTTGTTCATTAATGGAGCGTCCAGCGCCAATGGAAGCGGAGCTGGCATTGTACTAGTATCGCCAGAAGGAGAAATATTGGAGTATTCTCTACGCTTTGATTTCCCTAACTCCAAAAATGTGGTTGAATATAAAGCTTTAATTAGCGGTATGAAACTTGCAAGGGAGCTCCAAGTTTAAAGTTTGCTAGCTCATAGCGACTCGCAGCTTGTCGTCAACCAGTTCAATGGGCAGTATGAAGCTTGGGAGTCTACCCTCATCCCGTACCTAGAAAAGGTCCAGTGGCTGACTCGATCATTTGATAATTTTCGATTGACCCAAATCGATCGATCTGAGAATAGTCATGCCGACGCCTTATCCAAGTTAGCATCTTCTAAAGAAGCCACGAGGAGATCTGTGAAGGTAGAGAAGTTGATGAGACAAAGCATAGAACAAGAAGGGGTGCTAGAAATTGAAGTCGATACCGATTGAAGGACACCCATTAAACAGTACTTAGAAGAGGGAACACTCCCTAATGATAAAGAAGCAGCTCAGAGAATGAGAATTCAGAGCGCAAAGTTCATTCTATTGAATGGGGAACTCTATAAGAGGGGATACACTATGCCGCTACTGAAATGTCTAAGCTCAGAACAAGCCAACTATACTTTGGCCGAAGTCCACGAGGGGACATGTGGAGAACATTTAGGAGCTCAAGCTTTGGCAACGAAAATACTCAGAGTAAGATCCTATTGGCCTACGCTTAAGCAAGATGCGCTTGACAAAGTGCAAAAATGTGATAAGTACCAAAGATTTTCCCCATTGACGACTGCTTCAGCGTCGGCCCTTCAAAATACATTCCAACCCACACCGTTTGCTCAATGGGGTTTGGATATATTAGGGTCATTCCCAGTGGTCACGAGGCAAAAAAAAGTACTTGTTAGTGGCAACAGATTATTTTACTAAGTGGATAGAAGCAGAGCCTTTAGCCACGATCATTCAGAAAAACGTCGAGGCGATGGTTTGGAAAGAGATAATCTGCCAGTTTGGAATTTTAAGGATTTTGAATGCAGATCATGGGAAGCAGTTTGATTGTGACGCCTTCCAAAACTTTTGCGAAGGACTAAAGATCCAACTCAGGATATCTTCAGTGTCATACCCGCAAGCTAATGGCTAAGTAGAGATCAGTAATAGAACCATACTCCATGGCCTCAAGACTCGTCTGGATAAGGTGAAAGGGGCTTGGGTGGATGAGCTACCTAGTATTCTGTGGGCATAGAGAACCATGAGTCGAGTTCCGACAGGGGAAACATCGTTCAACTTAGTATACGGAACTGAGGCATTAATACTAGTGGAAATTGGAGCTGTCTCGCCAAGAGTAATTCCTTATGTGCAAGAAGTGAATTCCCAGGGCCTACGAGAGAATCTGGATTTACTCGAT
The DNA here is from genome assembly GCA_033439115.1 of Firmiana major. NCBI lineage: Eukaryota > Viridiplantae > Streptophyta > Magnoliopsida > Malvales > Malvaceae > Firmiana > Firmiana major. The sequence continues at coordinate 12,861,086 of CM065898.1, read as the reverse complement.
GAGCAACGAGACCTCGCTGCCATTTGGTTAGTCGCCTACCAATAAAGGGTTGCTCATTATTACAACTCCCGTGTAAAAGACAGACCCTTGCGACAAGGAGATTTAGTGTTGCGGAAGTCGGGCATCACTAACGCCTTGAAAGAAGACAGGAAGTTTAGAGTAAACTGGGAAGGACCTTACAGAATTAGGAGGATGATTGGACCTACCACATGCATCTTGGAAAGCTTACAGGGCAAGAAGATAGCGAAGACATGGAATACCAATCATCTGAAGCCATATTGGCAGTAAAGCTCTTGTTTATTTATTTTCATTATCAAACCATGAATTGAAATTTCATTTAATTATTACTTATTAATATTTCATTGCCTATTGATAATTTTAACCATACTAAGTGCAAGGACTTGAAGCGAAAAATGCTCGAGGTAAGCCACACACCTAAACTAAGAAAATGGCTTGAAGCGAAAAGTGCGCGAGATAAGCCATGAAGAAACAAGTACAAGGGCTTGAAGCAAAAAATGCACAAGGTAAGCCACGTACCTAAACTAAGAAAAGGGCTTGAAGCGAAAAGTGCGCGAGGTAAGCCATAAAGAAAAAAGTGCAAGGGCTGGAAGCAAAAAATGTGCGAGGTAAGCCACACACCTAAGCTAAGAAAAGGGCTTGAAGCGAAAAATGCATGAGGTAAGCCATAAAGAAAAAAGTGCAAAGGGTTGAAGCGAAAAATGCGCAAGGTAAGCTACGCACCTAAGCTAAGAAAAGGGCTTGAAGCAAAAAGTGCGCGAGGTAAGCCATAAAGAGAAAAGTGCAAGGGCTTGAAGTGAAAAATGCGTGAGGTAAGCTATGCACCTAAGCTAAGAAAAGGGCTTGAAGCGAAAAGTGCACGAGGTAAGCCATAAAGAGAAAAGTGCAAGGGCTTGAAGTGAAAAATGCACGAGGTAAGCTACGCACCTAAGCTAAGAAAAGGGCTTGGAGCGAAAAGTGTGTGAAGTAAGCCATAAAGAGAAAAAGGGCAAAGGCTTGAAGTGAAAAATACGCGAGGAAAGCCACGCACCTAAGTAAACAATTAAAATACTTGAAGTAAAAAAGTGTGTGTAAGCCTAAAATAAAATGAAAGGCCTTAAACGAAAAGTGTGCGAGGCAAGCCATAAAAAAAATTTAAGACGAGAGTATGCAAAATAGATCGTCATATTAATACGAGAGAAATACATCGGTATTTTTGAGAAAAAACAAAACTCTCTATAAATCATAAATCGAACTTCCTATCATAAATAAACCTAAAGTGTTAACAGCAAACAATAAAATTAAAACTACTCCTCAGCAGGTGGGGAGGCTTCTCTATCAGCAGAATCTGATTCGTCTTCTAAGTCATCCAAGGCATCAATCATTCCTTGTTGACGAAGCTTCCAAGGACTTGACAAATTTGAAAGATCGTCATGAGTCGCCCGCTCTGTATAATCTATAAAGTTCTCGCCACCGGGCTCATAACCTGCCCAATCACCAAATTCATCGGCATACTGTTCCCACTGCCTTAACCATTGTAGCTCAAGGAAAGTCTCGTCTGATCTCTCTTTCTCTAACCAAGAACGTGCCAAGTAGAAACCATATTTAACAAACCCGGTAGAGAATGTAATCTTTCTATCATAACAATCTTGTGATAAACGATATTCTCTAACAACTTTAGAACGAATCTGGTTTCGCGCATCTGGATTGATGGTAGAAGATTGAGGCTCTTCACGTAACTTAGAGAACTCTTCCGCCAACCTATTACAATCAGACTTCAACTCATCATTGCTGGTCTGGAGATCTCGGAGCTTGGTTTCATAATTAAAATTTAGCTCTTCACGCTCCTTGGCAAAGTTCTCTTGAAGGCTGAGGTTTTCGAAACGAAGATCTTCGTTCTCCTTTTTGAGTAGATCAATTCGCTCGGGGAGCATCATATATTGAGTTCTCTCATTATGCCACTCAGATCTTTCAACCCTTAGCTGAGCAAGCTCAGCATCAGCCTTTGTGAGATCTGAGAATTTTAGATATATTTGAATGATGTAATATGAACTTGAAGTGTAATTTATTGAGCTAAGTGAATTGGGGAATGATAATTGGAGATTTATATATTAAGTGTTTAAAATAAGTGTGGAGTTATGAGGACAGATTAATCTGGGAGAAGGAGAGATCGATCTGGTGAGTTAAAAATGACAAGGAAGGAGGAATTTGAGGAGCAGATCGATCTCCAATGGAAGAGGATCGATCTCCTTATGATTCTGTTTGAGAGAAGATCGATCTCATGAGGAAGAGATCGATCTCCAAATGATTCTGTTTGGGAGAAGATCGATCTCCTCAAGGGGCAGATCGATCTCATAAAGCCATAAAGAGATCGATCTCACCCCTCGACAGATCGATCTCCTAGGCATAAATTGCCCCAAATCGTCCCAAAAATTCAAATGCAGATCGATCTCATCAAGAGCCAGATCGATCTCCTACCCTCAGCCTATATAAGGAACCCCTATTTTTCTCCTGCAATCTCACTTTCTCTCTCTTCTAACCCCCATTTTTACCGAAACCTAGCTTTCTCACTCATCCAAAGCACCCATTTTCGGCCAAATCAGAAGTTGTGGCAAGAAGGAAAGTTGTTCCTCATCAAAGGGAGAACAACATACTTGGAAATCGAAGGACGAATCGAATCGAGGCGTGGGTTGTGCGTCTCACTAGCTTGGGTAATTTCTAAACCTCGATCTTGATATTTGAGATGATTTTGATGATAATGGTGGTTGTCATTGTGTTGAAATAGCTGAAAAATGATTAGGGATTGATGAAATTGCAATGTGGTTGGAGTGATAATGATATTTAGCAATTTTGGGAATTTGAGCTATAAATAGAAATTTAGACAATGTGGTGAATTAGCATAGATAATTGGCATGAGAAATGTAGAACGTTGAGATGTTGTGAATGAGAGTGTAGTTTGGGGTAGAGTTACGAGAATCAAGAGATTTGAGGTGTTATGAGCAATTATGCTCGATTTTGAGAATTGAGGTTGATGTGATAGTTGAATATTGATGTTTTAACATCGTTTGGACAGCTCGGGAGTTCCAGAGTGGAATGCGAGGCTAGTCCGTGATACGGGGGAAACGATTGCACTATACGAGGTGTAAAGAGGTAAGGGAAATCTAAACCATTTGTGTATGTGATTTGTAAACTATTATAGCATGATTTGTGGTTTATAAAACAAGCATGTTGAGTGTTGTGTTGAGATATAATTGCACACGATTTTTATAGCCGGTTGGAGCCCATTATTTTATGAGTTTATAAGCTGAGTGTGAAATTGCTTTATAAACCGTTGAATTTTGTGTGAGTAATGAATTGGGCTCTACGTTAAGGCAATATCGAGAATTGAGAAATGTGTGCGTGCTTTGCCGGTTGGAACTCGGTTTTATTATGTTTTGTGTTGAGTACAAAACGGTTTTCAAATGAGTTTTATGAGAGAAAAACCACTATGAGTTCTACGTGAAGGTAAACTAGTCTTATGTGATTAAGACTTAGGTGTGTAGTTTTGAGTTCACACCGGGCATTGCTCTGGTAGCATGTAAGCCCGATTCTTCTCCGTTCTGGTAACGTGAGAATAACCCATTCTGTGGCTATGCCACGTATACTTGGTGGCCGTTGCCACGTGAGAAACCCCATTTGGTGGCCGTTGCCACGTGAGAAACCCCATTTGGTGGCCGTTGCCACGTGAGAAACCCTAATTGGTGGTCGTTGCCACGTGAAACCCTATCCTGTGGCTATGCCACGTGTGTTTAGTGGCTGTGCCACGTGAAAATTTAAATCAGTGGCTATGCCACGTGTGTTTAGTGGCTATGCCACGTGTGAATTTAAATCAGTGGCTATGCCACGTGTGTTTAGTGGCTGTGCCACGTGCATTATTATTACAGTGATTTTATCACGTTAATTGAGAAAGCGTTTATCGCATTATTTTCACATGCTTTGTTATTGCTCTAGACTGAGCCTTTTTACTTCATGTTTTCACATGATTTGAGACATGAGAATGTCGTTTTGAGTACTTTCATGCTATGGTTTTCAAATGAGATTAATGAGTTTCACATACAAATAAATATTTTGTGATGTGCATTTTGGTTTATGAAATGAGTCCCTTACCCCCTTTACTGAGCGATTTAGAAGCTCACCCTGTTTTCTTTCCCCCCCAGATTTCTTCAAGTGAAAAGAGTTTTCCTGCGACGTACGGAGTAGTGGCTAGTGGAGGACTTGAGCTCCAGGCCATATATTGTATTTTGAGGTATCTTTTATCTTTTCATGTACCCAGACAATTACTGTAATTACAGACACTTGATGTATAACATTGTATGGGATGTATTAGGATTAATTAACTTGAGATCAAGTAATGTATATGATATAATATATACTATTCAATGACGAGATCCTGAGGTATAATATAGGTGATGATGTATGACACTGCACAGGAATGCACTCTTAATTGTGAATGAATGAATAAAAAGTTTTAAATTAGCCCTATTTTCCGCACTTCCGGGGCGTGACAGAGTTTTCTTGGTATCAGAGCTTAGGGTGTCTAGTACTGTCAGTGTCGGTTAAGTGAAATAGAATACATCCCAAGTGTCTGTAATAGTCTGGTCATGAACTGAAATTGAGGATTGAGATTTCAATCGATTCCGATATGTACGCGCAGGAGACGAGTTAAGATAGAGAATGAGTGGACGACGAGGTCGTTCGAGGAGGCAGGCAGAGTCCCCTCCGCCACCTGTCCCACAACCAGAGAGTCCTAACTCTCGATTTAATCGGATTGAGACCGATGTGAGGCAAGGTTTTGAGCAGATGGCAACATTATTCACGCAACACTTTGGAGTTAATGCCTCGGGTACTACTCCTACACCACCACAAGGACCTCCCATACCCCCAATACCTCCCGTCACTCAGCCTGATGATAGAAGTATAGTCCGACTGAAGGTTTTTCTGAAGATGAATCCACCCGTGTTTAGGGGAAAGAAGGATCCTACAGAGGCTGAGGAGTGGCTGACGGAGTTGAGAATTATATTTGATTATCTGGGGTGCACCGCTGCTGAGAGGGTTTGTATGAGTATCTATATGTTGAAAGGGAGAGCTCGAGATTGGTGGGGTACTACCCAGGGTATTCTGATGTCCCGCCAGGATGTGATTGGTTGGGAAGAGTTCCAGACAGCCTTTAGGACCCAATATGTACCACGAGCTGCCCAGAGAAAGAAACAGGCCGAGTTTTTGAGTTTGGTACAGGGTGACATGTCTGTGGATGACTATGAGAGCCAATTCACCGCGCTATTGAGATATGACCCAGAGACCTTCAAGAATGAAGAGCTCCACACAGAGAAATTTGTGTATGGATTGAAGCCCATCATCAGAGATAGATTGATAGTGTCATACCCCACTTTTGTGAACCCTTCTATCCATACATTCTCTACTACGGTTGGGCTGTGAGAAGATGCAATTACTAAAAATTCATTCATTTACAGCGGAATATTTGAATCTTTAATTCACACTCCCAGGTGTGTGCGTAGATATACAAAATCAATTGTATAAATACCATGTGCTTACATATCATCCCCATAATATTGTTTACAATTCCAAGATATAACTGTGCGATACGATAAATTAGATACAAAATACTCGTGTATACAAATCTTATACCTTTGCGGATTGTGGGAGCTGTTTAACACGAAAGACTTATAGACCACCGCTCTCTTACTTCTTAGTACCTGGAGGGGGAAAATAGTGGGATGAGCAAACCACAGCTCAGTAAGGAAATGTATGCTAGCAGGTAGACATCGTACTACCTACATAGCCCATGCATGCATAAATCAAAACCATGTTTTCGTTATAAATGGAAATATCATACGAAAAATGCATTTAAACATATATTTCTCAATAGCATTTTCGTGTAAAATGAGTATCAAGCTTCCATTTAAAACATGCTCATAAATAGTGCCCTCATGGCACGAATGTGAAATTAGAGATTTATCAAAAACGCGAAATCTCTTTCATTTCTCAAATCATTCTTTCCGCAATTCTCTTTCTTTTCTGAGATTATCTCTGTTTCTCAAATCTCTGAGGCAGGCATGGAATTTTCGGCAATCAAATATCCACGACATATGGCCATAGTCAGTGATCCCAAGCCTCACTGATTAGGTGTGATAGGGTATCACTTCGCCTGAAGGGGGATGGGTCAGTCCTACCCTCTGGCTCATCTCAATCCACCTCATCTCCTCGTATACTCACGGTGAAGATACGTCGTGTGTCATCTATGCGATACTCGTACTCACGTGCACCCAGCACGGTACATAGTATACCAACGGGTGACTACACTATTCTACGTACGACCATGGACCCAAGTCCATACTCCAACTCCGATGGACTTTTTATCCTAAACCATGTCTCATATACCAGGCGAGCAAGCAGCGTGACACACAGTCAACGCAAAGCTCCAGCGCGGTACGATCTATCGTTAAGGCCCAGCCCGTTCAAATGGCCGTCGGCTGGTATCCCCTTGGGTCCCAGACCCCTAGGTTTACCTCAACTTAGCAAAACAGGTGCGAGCAAAGTTCCCGCACTCTCTCAAAACCATCGTGCGAGTTAAACTCCAACACGGTACATCAAGGCATTAAAAACAGGTGTGAGCTAGCGCTTCAACACCAAATCTCATCTCAAAGCTGATAGATGGCTATTTTCTCTTTTAAAACTCAAAACACGTTTATTCATACAGCATGCCTCTTCATGCTAAAACATGTAAAATTAGCCAACCTATCATCAACATTTCTCAATCATCAATAACAATATAAAATTGAGAATATCATTGAAAACATGCATATCATGCTATTTCCTTACCCTATCCCATTTCTCAATACATATATACATCCTAGTACTTTTCATGCTTCCATATCATTTCATAGAATTATAATATCGTACTAGTTCTAGCAATATATCTACGAAATTATCGTAAAATACGTACGAACATCTCTATAGCTAACACACAGTCCCTTACCTCGTTTTACTTGTGTGCAACTATCCGCCTTTATGCTTCTTGCGTTCTCATCTCGACTTGCTCCGGCGTATCATCCGAAACTAAAATTCATCCATCAAATACTCGAGTTAACGTTTCTAACTCTTGCTCAACTAATCATTTATCCAATGCCTTAAATACATATTTTACCCTTTGTGGTAAATCTCACAATCTTATCCCAATATCAACATGTCCAAATCATTCTCACAACATGTTCCTCCACTCAAGATATCTCATTCATCATTAACACCTCTACATTTCACTTTCTCACACTAGACTATTTCTAAGTTATATTCATCTCATACCATTCTAGGTAGTTCTATCCACAATATGCACACCCAAATATCTTTATAATCATTAACTAAACCAATGTACTTGGATTTGTGCATTAGAACTTACCTCATTGGATTTCCTCTTGCTCCAATTAGGAATGCCCTTTATTTCTTCAATCCATCAAATGGGGAAACGCCTCTAGGCTATGTTGTTCTTCTCTTTGTCGTGATCAACTTTGTCTCTAATAGACTTTTCTTAAATCTCACTGAAAATGGCTGGATTTAGGAGTGAGAAAGCTAGTTTTCTTTGAGTTGAAGTGAGAGGAAATGGTTTCTCCCGAAATTCTGCAGATCCAACTGCTCCCATTTATAGTTTTGACTTGATGAGATCGATCTCCCTTGGGTGGAGATCGATCTGGTCCTCTAAAATCCCTCTTTTCTAAGACATTTTAAAGGCAGGAGATCGATCTGTCGAGGCTAGAGATCGATCTGCTGTCGAACAGAAGCTTAAGGAGATCGATTTGGTCTTAGGGGAGATAGATCTGCTTCCAACCCGAGAGCTAAAGAGATCGATCTGCTTCCTTTGGAGATAGATCTGTTCCCTTCCATTACTCACATAAGAGCATTCTGGCTCTCCCAGATCGATCTCTCATCCTATGAGATCGATCTGGCCTTCACAAATTCCAGATTTCCTGCAGTTTTTCTGCAACAACTCCCTTCAAGTCTTCATCAATTTACCTTCATAGTCCTTTCCTCATTCATCGCTCCTTGAGACTTAAAAATGTCATCCCATCCCACTTAATGTATTTTAAAACTTGTGGAAAATCTTTGTATAACCAAATATACACGATATTACTCGAATGGAAATATACACTTATGTAAATCTTTCCTTCCATTTTACTATACCACTCATATTCCATTTCGATCACATTCTTCTCGTGTTCAAGTTTATTTCCTCCTACTCATGCATAATGCAACTTGTACGTATAATCACAATTCTTATTACAAGAGCGTACATAATCTTATGAACTTACATTACATATACTTTACATTACAATGTATCATCATACTTATGATTTTATTTACATTCTCATGTTCCTATATACCTAGCTATACATATACGGGGTCTCACATTCTCCCCCACTTAGAAAATTTGGTCCTCCAAATTAGAACCAATTTAATCCGTGAATAACTCGGGATACTTTTCCCGCATCAAACTTTCCAGTTCCCATGTGGCCTCTTCCTCAGTGTGATGTTGCCACAAAACCTTAACCAATGTAATCGTCTTGTTCCACAACACCTTCTCTTTCCTGTCCGACACCCTGATCGGTCTCTCGACATACGACATATCTTTCTTGAGCTCCAACGGCTCATAACTAATTACATGTGTCGGATCCGGGTAGTACTTCCGAAGCATAGAAACGTGGAAGACATTGTGGACTTCTGCTAGCTCAGGTGGTAAGGCTAGCCTATATGCTCCTTCTCCCACTCTATCCAAAATCTCGAAGGGACCAATGTAACGAGGACTTAATTTTCCTTTCTTCCCAAACCTCATTATTCCCTTAGAAGGAGATACTTTCAAAAATACAGACTCGCCAACATCAAACTCAAGTGGTCTCCATCTCCTGTCAGCATAGCTCTTTTGTCGACATTGCGCTGTTCGCAGCCTCTCGCATATTATCTGAACATCCTCGGAGGCTTGCTTAACCAAATCGGGAGTGAGCAATTGTCTGTCACCAACTTCTTCCCAACCAATGGGCGATCGGCATCTACGACCGTATAGTGCCTCATAAGGGGCCATACCAATACTTGAGTGATGACTGTTATTGTAGGCAAACTCAATCAATGGCAAGTGATTGTCCCATGAGCCTCTAAAATCCAGCACACACGCTCTCAACATATCCTCCAGGGTCTGTATAGTCCTCTCTGACTGACCATCTGTCTGAGGATGAAAAGCAGTGCTAAAACTCCATTGGGTCCCCATCGCTTCCTGGAAATGTCCCCAAAAGTGGGAAGTGAAGCGGGCATCCCGATCAGAAACAACACTCACTGGGACTCCATGCAATCTCACTATTTCTCGCACATACAAGTTCGCCAGTGCACTCAATGTATCTGTAGATCTCATGGCTAAGAAATGTGTCGATTTCGTTAACCGATCTACTATCACCCATATCGCATCATGGTTCTTACGGGTTCTCGGTAACCCCATCATAAAATCCATGGTGACATGCTCCCACTTCCATGTTGGTATCGATAGAGGTTGTAATAATCCTCCTGGTTTCTGATGTTTGACTTTTACTTGCTAACAAATGAGACATCTAGCGACATACTCAGCTATGTCTCTCTTCATTCCAGACCACCAATATGCTTTTCGGAGATTTTGATACATCTTACTACTCCCCGGGTGTATCGTATATCTTGACGAGTGTGCCTCTGATAAGATCAGCTTTCTCAGCTCTAAATCCTTAGGAACACATATTCTATCTCTAAACCTTAGTATTCCATCTGGACTCAATATAAAATCGGCGCCCTTCCCTTTCCGGATTTGGCTAACCATGACAATACACCATTGATCAATTTGCTGAGCTTGTCGGATTCTCTCAATCAACTCCGGTTCTAATCTCAAGCTAGCAATAATCCCATAGTTGCCAATCTCAGGTAGGGTCATATCTAGACTAAGGTTCGTGAATTGTTCCAACAACTCGTGCTCTCTAACCATCATATGAGATACCAACCCGAGACTCTTCTGACTCAACGCATCGGCAACTACATTTGCCTTCCCCGGGTGGTATAAGATCTCACAATCATAGTCCTTGAGGAGTTCCAACCACCTCCTCTGTCTCATGTTTAACTCCTTTTGTGAGAATAGATATTTCAGACTCTTATGATCCGTAAAGATCTGAAATCTCTCACCATATAAGTAGTGGCGCCATATCTTCAACGCAAACACTACGGCCGCTAACTCCAAATCGTGAGTGGGGTAGTTCTTCTCATGATCCTTCAGCTGTCTAGATCCATAAGCTACTACTCTTCCTTCTTGCATCAAAACACAGCCTAGTCCTTGATGCGAAGCATCTGTATACACCGAGTAATTCCCTGAACTGTTAGGGATGACAAGAACTGGCGCGGTAGTTAATCTGCACTTAAGTTCCTGAAAACTCCTCTCACAAGCTTCATCCCATGAAAACTCCACACTCTTCCTCGTAAGACGTGTCAATGGAGCAGCTAATCTAGAGAAACCTTCTACAAATCTCCTGTAGTAACCAGCCAAACCCAGAAAACTTCTGATCTCTGTGATTGTCCTAGGTTGTTCCCACTGAACAACTGCTTCAATCTTGGATGGATCTACTGACACCCCATCCTTCGATATAACATGGCCTAGAAAAGAAACCTGTTCTAGCCAAAAGTCACATTTGTTAAGCTTGGCATATAACCTTTTCTCTCGGAGGGTCAGCAAAATAATCCTTAAGTGCTGCTCATGCTCTTCTCTGGACCTTGAATATACCAATATATCATCAATGAAAATAATTACGAATTGGTCCAGGTACGGCTTGAACACTTCGTTCATTAGAGCCATAAAAGCTGCCGGAGCATTGGTCAACCCAAAAGGCATCACTAAGAATTCGTAATGGCCATAGCAGGTACGAAATGCTGTCTTGGGCACATCCTCCTTCCGAATCTTCAATTGATGATACCCAGACCTCAGATCTATCTTGGAGAAGATCTGTGCTCCCCGAAGCTGATCCAATAAGTCGTCAATAAGTGGCAAGGGGTACTTATTCTTGATGGTAGCCTTGTTTAACATCCGATAGTCAATGCACAACCTGAGGCTCCCATCTCTCTTCTTCACAAACAATACCGGGGCTCCCCATGGTGAGACGCTCGGTCTTATGAACCCCTTCTCTAACAACTCTTGCAGCTGTTTCCTTAATTCCTCTAACTCAACTGGAGCCATCCTATATGGTGACTTCGATATTGGTTTGGTTCCAGACATCAAGTCTATACCGAATTCCGTTTCTCTATCAGGTGGCAATCCTGGTAGATCGTCTGGAAAGACATCAGGGAATTCTCTGACCACTGAGATGTCCTCCATATCCGGATATACTTTGTTCAAATCCACCACATAAGCAACAAAACCTTCAAAACAACACTCAAGCCATTTATACCAAAGTACTTTACTTAACACAAAATTTAAGATTTCATTTCTTCTCTTAAAATCTTACAACACATTCTTCAGGTAGAGAAAACTTAATGGTCTTAGAACGACAGTCTATGACAGCATGATTGGTGGCTAACCAATCCATTCCCAAAATTACATCAATGTCATACATATTCAACAAAATCAAGTTGGCTGTCATGCACTTATCTCCCACCCTCACTTTACAATCTTTATACACTTGCTCAACTAATTGACTCACTCTCATGGGAGTACTTATTAGTAAAGTCCTACTCAAGTATGTGGGCTCTACAAAACCTTTTAACTTAGATGCACATGCAGGTGATATGAAGGAATGCGTAGCACCAGAATCAAACAAAGCTATAACCTCCAGATTGAAAATCAAGATTGTACCTTTTATCACTTCAGAAGAGGTATCAGCCGATGCCTGGTCTATCGCATACACCCTGCCTTGACCCACAACTTGTTTTCCTTTTTCTTCAGCCGAGGCTTTCTTTCTTGCAGGAGGTGCAACTGTAGGAACCCTCTCTGGCTCTTTACCCCTCTGTGGAACTGCCTCAACTATCTCCGGGCACTCTCTGGCATAATGTCCAAATTTACCACATCTGAAGCATCGGGTACCCTGAAGATGACATGGCCTACCACCATGGTATCGACCGCATAACCTACACTGATCTGTAGTCGGTCGGGGTCCATCAATCACTATACCCCTGGCTGGTGTCTGAGTCGGAGGCATAAAAGGTCTAACAACCTTTTTTTGGAACTCATCTACCTCTCTCCGACGTTTACTCATGAATTTTTGACCAAATTTGGCACTCTTGCCATCTCCCAGCTTCCTCGGTCCCTTGTCCTTGCCCCAACTAAACTCAGAAATCTGCAAGTCATAATCTTGCTCACATAACTGGGCCCGTCGCACAGCCTCTCTATATGTAGCGACATCAAATGGGGCCAGCTTCGCTCGGATCGAAGGCCTCAGTCCATCTACAAATCTACGGACTCTAATAGCCTCGCTCCTGATCGAGTCCGGATCGTATCTACCCAGTGAAGTGAATCGTGACTCGTACTCATCAACTGTTCGATTCCCTTGAGTCAGATTCAGAAATTCCATCTGTAGTCTCCGTCGAGCAGTATCTGGGATGTATTTCTCTCTGAAAACGTCCAAGAACATATCCCAAGTGATAACCATTCCTTGAGCTCTTAACATCGACCTAGTGGACTTCCACCAGTGCTCTGCTACACCTCTCAATACAAAGGCCGCAAGCGCTACTCTCTCTGTAGCTGAACATCTACAGAAGTCGAATAACTTCTCCATTTGACTGATCCAGTCCTCAGCCACCGTCAGATCCTTTACCCCGCTAAACGAAGGAGGCTTAAAGTCCATAAAATGCCTCAATCTTTCCATATCACAATCATATCCATACCCCAAATCATCATCATGCTGATGTGGGGCTACCGGAGGAGGTACCGGTCGAATATGAGGTTCTCGTGGCCTAGCCGGTTCAGCTTGCGCAGGTGCAACATTCTCAGGTTCAGGTGCAGCTGCTGGGGGATTCGGTGCAGCCTGTCCCGCTGTACCAGGTGTATCCTCAAACCTAGCCATGATCTGACCCATCATGGTCATCATCGTGCGCATGTCTTCCTCCAATCGAGTTATTCGAGGATCAAAAGCCTCTATCTGTTCCTGGGGCTCATGACTAGAGGATGATCTACTGTGCCTCTCAGTCCTGTCATTTTTCCCTCGAGCTCTCGAGCTCTCTCCCCTCTTGCGGTGTCTCTCAGGCATAACTCACTAGCCTGATAACTTTCCTGCGTTATAACAAACATTTAACTTACTACCAGCTCCGTACACACATTCGTATCTAAATATCGCACAGTAACTTGGGGATGTATGTTTTCTTAGTCCTAAGCATCAACTCACATCAGACCAACCATGCTCTGATACCAAACCTGTCATACCCCACTTTTGTGAACCCTTCTATCCATACATTCTCTACTACGGTTGGGCTGTGAGAAGATGCAATTACTAAAAATTCATTCATTTACAGCGGAATATTTGAATCTTTAATTCACACTCCCAGGTGTGTGCGTAGATATACAAAATCAATTGTATAAATACCATGTGCTTACATATCATCCCCATAATATTGTTTACAATTCCAAGATATAACTGTGCGATACGATAAATTAGATACAAAATACTCGTGTATACAAATCTTATACCTTTGCGGATTGTGGGAGCTGTTTAACACGAAAGACTTATAGACCACCGCTCTCTTACTTCTCAGTACCTGGAGGGGGAAAATAGTGGGATGAGCAAACCACAGCTCAGTAAGGAAATGTATGCTAGCAGGTAGACATCGTACTACCTACATAGCCCATGCATGCATAAACCAAAACCATGTTTTCGTTATAAATGGAAATATCATACGAAAAATGCATTTAAACATATATTTCTCAATAGCATTTTCGTGTAAAATGAGTATCAAGCTTCCATTTAAAACATGCTCATAAATAGTGCCCTCAAGGCACGAATGTGAAATTAGAGATTTATCAAAAACACGAAATCTCTTTCATTTCTCAAATCATTCTTTCCGCAATTCTCTTTCTTTTCTGAGATTATCTCTGTTTCTCAAATCTCTGAGACAGGCATGGAATTTTCGGCAATCAAATATCCACGACATATGGCCATAGTCAGTGATCCCAAGCCTCACTGATCAGGTGTGCATAGGGTATCACTTCGCCTGAAGGGGGATGGGTCAGTCCTATCCTCCGGCTCATCTTAATCCACCTCATCTCCTCGTATACTCACGGTGAAGATACGTCGTGTGTCATCTATGCGATACTCGTACTCACGTGCACCCAGCACGGTACATAGTATACCAACGGGTGACTACACTACTCTACGTACGACCGTGGACCCAAGTCCATACTCCAACTCCGATAGATTTTTTATCCTAAACCATGCTCATATACCAGGCGAGCAAGCAGCGTGACACACAGTCAACGCAAAGCTCCAGCGCGGTACGATCTATCGTTAAGGCCCAGCCCGTTTAAATGGCCGTCGGCTGGTATCCCCTTGGGTCCCAGACCCCTAGGTTTACCTCAACTTAGCAAAACAGGTGCGAGCAAAGTTTTCGCACTCTCTCAAAACCATCGTGCGAGTTAAACTCCAACACGGTACATCAAGGCATTAAAAACAGGTGTGAGCTAGCGCTTCAACACCAAATCTCATCTCAAAGCTGATAGATGGCTATTTTCTCTTTTAAAACTCAAAACACGTTTATTCATACAGCATGCCTCTTCATGCTAAAACATGTAAAATTAGCCAACCTATCATCAACATTTCTCAATCATCAATAACAATATAAAATTGAGAATATCATTGAAAACATGCATATCATGCTATTTCCTTACCCTGTCCCATTTCTCAATACATATATACATCCTAGTACTTTTCATGCTTCCATATCATTTCATAGAATTATAATATCATACTAGTTCTAGCAATATATCTACGAAATTACCGTAAAATACGTACGAACATCTCTATAGCTAACACACAGTCCCTTACCTCGTTTTACTTGTGTGCAACTATCCGCCTTTATGCTTCTTGCGTTCTCATCTCGACTTGCTCCGGCGTATCATCTGAAACTGAAATTCATCCATCAAATACTCGAGTTAACGTTTCTAACTCTTGCTCAACTAATCATTTATCCAATGCCTTAAATACATATTTTACCCTTTGTGGTAAATCTCACAATCTTATCCCAATATCAACATGTCCAAATCATTCTCACAACATGTTCCTCCACTCAAGATATCTCATTCATCATTAACACCTCTACATTTCACTTTCTCACACTAGACTATTTCTAAGTTATATTCATCTCATACCATTCTAGGTAGTTCTATCCACAATATGCACACCCAAATATCTTTATAATCATTAACTAAACCAATGTACTTGGATTTGTGCATTAGAACTTACCTCATTGGATTTCCTCTTGCTCCAATTAGGAATGCCCTTTATTTCTTCAATCCATCAAATGGGGAAACGCCTCTAGGCTATGTTGTTCTTCTCTTTGTCGTGATCAACTTTGTCTCTAATAGACTTTTTCTTAAATCTCACTGAAAATGGTTGGATTTAGGAGTGAGAAAGCTAGTTTTCTTTGAGTTGAAGTGAGAGGAAATGGTTTCTCTCGAAATTCTGTAGATCCAACTGCTCCCATTTATAGTTTTGACTTGATGAGATCGATCTCCCTTGGGTGGAGATCGATCTGGTCCTCTAAAATCCCTCTTTTCTAAGACATTTTAAAGGCAGGAGATCGATCTGTCGAGACTAGAGATCGATCTGCTGTCGAATAGAAGCTTAAGGAGATCGATCTGCTTCCAACCCGAGAGCTAAAGAGATCGATCTGCTTCCTTTGGAGATCGATCTGTTCCCTTCCATTACTCACATAAGAGCATTCTGGCTCTCCCAGATCGATCTCTCATCCTATGAGATCGATCTGGCCTTCACAAATTCCAGATTTTCTGCAGTTTTTCTGCAACAACTCCCTTCAAGACTTCCTCAATTTACCTTCATAGTCCTTTCCTCATTCATCGCTCCTTGAGACTTAAAAATGTCATCCCATCCCACTTAATGTATTTTAAAACTTGTGGAAAATCTTTGTATAACCAAATATACACGATATTACTCGAATGGAAATATACACTTATGTAAATCTTTCCTTCCATTTTACTATACCACTCATATTCCATTTCGATCACATTCTTCTCGTGTTCAAGTTTATTTCCTCCTACTCATGCATAATGCAACTTGTACGTATAATCACAATTCTTATTATAAGCGCGTACATAATCTTATGAACTTACATTGCATATACTTCACATTACAATGTATCATCATACTTATGATTTTATTTACATTCCCATGTTCCTATATACCTAGCTATACATATACGGGGTCTCACAGATAGGGCTATGTATTACTGAGTTTGGAGATGCTCTGAGACGAGCACAAGAGATTGAAAGAGGAATTGAAATGGTATAATCCCAGAATGAGCTCAGAGCGGTGAATAGAGATAAGGGCAAGAGGCCAGCACTTTTCCAAACAGAGGCTCGGAGAGGTCCCTTCAGAAGAGGAAGGATTGAGGTACAGAAGGGCAGATTAGAGAGACCCTGAGGGTACCCTAACATTAGAGAGACCCCTCGAGATGTCAGGCCAGAGATAAGGTTTTGCAGAAATTGTGGCCGAATGCATGAGGGAAGTTGTACGGGGTCGATCCATGGATGTTTTAGATGTGGAGACATGGGTCACATGGTGAAGGATTGCCCTCAACCTCAGAAACCACATGTATTGGAGCCCACTAGACAACAGCCTCAGAGAGTGAATCCCCCGAGACGGTCCATTGCTGCAGAGAAAGGAAAGAGACCTGTTACCCAGGGACGGGTGTTTGCCCTAGATAAGGAGACCGCTGACACTTCTGCAGAAACTATAAGAGGTACACTCTCTGTCTGTAATCATAAGGCTCATGTGTTGATTGATTCAAGATCCACGCATTCGTTTATTTCTAAGCATTTTGCATGTAGATTAAATTTGAAGTTTGAACCTCTAGAATATATACTACATGTAAATACCCCTATGCATGAATCCCAGAGAACTGAGTTAATCTGTAGAGGATGTGAGATAAAGGTGAGAGATAGAGTGATGTTAGCAGATCTAATCATGTTGAATATACATGGGTTTGATGTAATTTTGGGAATGGATTGGTTGGCAGCCAATCGAGTGAGCTTAGATTGCTACACTAAGATTGTAACTTTCTCCTTACCTGAACCTTACAGTGTACGGTTGAGATACTGAGGAAATGAATATGTGGAATTCTAGTAAGTAATTTGAGAATTTTGATATTATTTTGGAGAATATTAAATATGATTGTTCATGTGAAAGTTATGAGACACTCATCTCAGACGATGAGCGGGAACATCCGAGGATTGAGGATATACCTGTGGTGTGTGAATTTCTGGATGTTTTCCCAGATGAATTGCCAGGTTTACCACCAGAGAGAGAGCTAGAGTTTACCATTGATTTGGTACCAGATACTCAGCCGATCTCTAAACCCCCCTACAGGATGGCATTAGTGGAACTTGAGGAATTGAAGAAACAACTACAGGAGTTATTGGATCAAGGGTTCATTAGGCCCAGCGTTTCACCGTGGGGAGCACCGATTTTATTTGTCAAGAAGAAGGATGGTAGTCTCAGATTATGCGTAGACTACCGACTGTTGAATAAAGCCACGGTGAAGAATAAATACCCACTGCCCATGATTGATGATCTACTTGATCAGCTGAGAGGGGCATCAGTCTTTTCTAAGATTGATTTGAGATCGGGCTATCACCAATTGAGGATCAAGGAAGAAGATATTCTAAAGACGGCCTTCAGGACGAGGTATGGCTATTATGAATTTCTGGTGATGTCCTTTGGATTGACGAACGCCCCTGCAGCATTTATGAGATTGATGAACGAGGTGTTCAGAGACTATCTGGATAAATTTGTGATAGTCTTTATTGATGATATCCTAGTATACTCTCAGTTGTATGAGGAGCATGCACAGCATTTGTGGTTAGTACTACAAATACTCCGAGATAAGCAATTATATGGAAAGCTTAGTAAGTGTGAGTTTTGGCTGGATCGGATAGCTTTCCTTGGTCATATAGTATTAGAGGAAGGAGTATCAGTGGACCCAAGAAAGGTGGAGGCTGTGCTTAATTGGGAGAGACCGAGGACAGTTACTGAGGTACGAAGCTTCCTTGGTTTGGCAGGGTATTACAGAAGATTTGTGGAAGGATTTTCCCGGATTGCCACCCCTTTGACTAAGCTCACACGCAAAGAGACTCCATTTATATGGACTGATCAGTGTGAGCTCAGTTTTCAGGAATTAAAGAGGAGGTTGACAGCGGCACCCGTGTTAACTATTCCTGAGGGATCAGGAGGATTTTCGGTGTATAGTGATGCATCTCATCAAGGATTGGGGTGTGTGCTTATGCAGCTAGGAAGAGTGGTCGCATATGGATTGCGACAGCTGAAAGACCATGAGCAAAATTACCCCATGCATGATTTGGAGTTAGCCGCTGTGGTATTTACTTTGAAGATCTGGCGACACTACTTATATGGAGAAAGATTCCAGGTCTTCACTGATCACAAGAGTTTGAGATATCTCTTTGATCAGAAAGAGTTAAACATGAGACAAAGGAGATGGATGGAACTCCTTAAGGATTATGACTACGAGATTCTATATCATCCGGGCAAGGCAAATGTGGTTGCTGATGCCCTGAGCAGGAAGAGTATGATATCTGTTATGATGATCAGGGAATGGGATTTACTGGAGCAGTTTGTCGAACTTCGGATCAGAGTTAAAGAGATAGAGACTGGATTTGTGGCTAGCTTACGAATAGAGCCCAGGATCATGGATCAGATTAGAACTGGGCAGCGCAGTGATCAGAGATTGATAGATATGTTAGCCAAGCTGAACAGAGTTCGCAGTCGGATCTCACAGTCAGTGAGGATGGATTGTTGAGATTCAGAGGACGGATTTGTGTACCGGACGATGATACCCTGAAAAGACAGATACTGAGAGAATCCCACTGCTCGCGATACACCATGTACCCAGGGAGTACTAAGATGTACTGAGACTTGAGAAAGGTGTATTGGTAGAGTGGTATGAAGCGAGACGTGGCAGAGTATGTGGCCAGGTGTTTAGTATGCCAGCAAGTGAAAGTTGAGCATCGGAAGCCCGGAGGGCTACTACAGCCCTTACCTGTACCTACATGGAAATGGGAGCATGTCACCATGGATTTTATTATGGGTTTACCGAGGACCCGAAGAGGTCGTGATGCGATATGGGTCATTGTGGATAGATTGACCAAGAGTGCCCACTTCCTTGCCATCAAGAGCACTGATACTGTGGATGCATTAGCTGAGCTGTATGTCAGCGAGATAGCTAGATTACATGGGGCTCCAGTGAGTATTACTTCTGATAGAGATTCCCGGTTTACTTCCAGATTTTGGACCCAGTTTCAGGAGTCCATGGGATCTCGATTGAGTTTCAGTACCGCCTATCATCCTCAGACATATGGTCAGTCAGAGAGGACTATTCAGACCCTGGAGGATATGTTGAGGGCGTGTACGATGGATTTTAAGGGATCATGGGATGATCACCTACCCCTAACAGAGTTTGCATACAATAACAGCTATCATGCGAGTATTGGAATGGCACCTTTTGAGGCTCTATATGGTAGGAGGTGTAGATCCCCTATAGCTTGGGAAGAAGTCGGTGACAGAAAGATAAATGCTCCCGAGCTTGTTGAGCAAGCCGTACAGAGTGTGAAACTCATATGTGAGAGGTTACAGGCTGTACAAAGTAGACAGAAAAGCTACGCGGATGTGCGTAGACGGCCACTCGAGTTTGACGTTGGTGATGCAGTATTTCTGAAAATATCACCGAGTAAGGGTATCATGCGATTTGGGAAGAAAGGGAAATTGAGTCCTCGATACGTAGGACCATTCGAGATTCTTGAGAGAGTGGGAGAGGTAGCTTACAGATTAGCATTACCCCCACAGATGTCCGGAATACACAATGTTTTTCATATGTCTATGTTGAGGAAGTACCACCCAGATCCTTCTCATGTCATAGAGTATGACGAGATGGACATTCAAGAGGATATGAGCTACACTGAGGAACCCGTCCAGATTCTCGATAGAAGAGAGAAGGTACTGAGAACTAAGAGCATCCCATTAGTGAAAGTTTTGTGGAAACATCACTCAATGGAAGAGGCAACGTGGGAACTAGAGAATCTCATGAAGGAGAAATACCCCCATCTATTTGACTAGTTGAGTTGAATTTGGAGGACCAAATTCTTTTTAAGGTGGGGAGGATGTGAGATCTGAGAATTTTAGATATATTTGAATGATGTAATATGAACTTGAAGTGTAATTTATTGAGCTAAGTGAATTGGGGAATGATAATTGGAGATTTATATGTTAAGTGTTTAAAATAAGTGTGAAGTTATGAGGACAGATCGATCTGGGAGAAGGAGAGATCGATCTGGTGAGTTAAAAATGACAAGGAATGAGGAATTTGAGGAGCAGATCGATCTCTAATGGAAGAGGATCGATCTCCTTATGATTCTGTTTGAGAGAAGATCAATCTCATGAGGAAGAGATCGATCTCCAAATGATTCTGTTTGGGAGAAGATCGATCTCCTCAAGGGGCATATCGATCTCATAAAGCCATAAAGAGATCGATCTCACCCCTCGACAGATCGATCTCCTAGGCATAAATTGCCCCAAATCATCCCAAAAATTTAAATGCAGATCGATCTCATCAAGAGCTAGATCGATCTCCTACCCTCAGCCTATATAAGGAACCCCTGTTTTTCTCCTGCAATCTCACTTTCTCTCTCTTCCAACCCCCATTTTTACCGAAACCTAACTTTCTCACTCATCCAAAGCACCCATTTTCGGCCAAATCAGAAGTTGTGGCAAGAAGGAAAGTTGTTCCTCATCAAAGGGAGAACAACATACTTGGAAATCGAAGGACGAATCGAATCGAGGCGTGGGTTATGCGTCTCACTAGCTTTGGGTAATTTCTAAACCTCGATCTTGATATTTGAGATGATTTTGATGATAATGGTGGTTGTCATTGTGTTGAAATAGCTGAGAAATGATTAGGGATTGATGAAATTGTAATGTGGTTGGAGTGATAATGATATTTAGCAATTTTGGGAATTTGAGCTATAAATAGAAATTTAGACAATGTGGTGAATTAGCATAGATAATTGGCATGAGAAATGTAGAACGTTGAGATGTTGTGAATGAGAGTGTAGTTTGGGGTAGAGTTACGAGAATCAAGAGATTTGAGGTGTTATGAGCAATTATGCTCGATTTTGAGAATTGAGGTTGATGTGATAGTTGAATATTGATGTTTTAACATCGTTTGGACGGCTCGGGAGTTCCAGAGTGGAATGCGAGGCTAGTCCGTGATACAGGGGAAACGATTGCACTATACGAGGTGTAAAGAGGTAAGGGAAATCTAAACCATTTGTGTATGTGATTTGTAAACTATTATAGCATGATTTGTGGTTTATAAAACAAGCATGTTGAGTGTTGTGTTGAGATATAATTGCACACGATTTTTATAGCCAGTTGGAGCCCATTATTTTATGAGTTTATAAGCTGAGTGTGAAATTGCTTTATAAACCGTTGAATTTTGTGTGAGTAATGAATTGGGCTCTACGTTAAGGCAATATCGAGAATTGAGAAATGTGTGCGTGCTTTGCAGGTTGGAACTCGGTTTTATTATGTTTTGTGTTGAGTACAAAACGGTTTTCAAATGAGTTTTATGAGAGAAAAACCACTATGAGTTCTACGTGAAGGCAAACTAGTCTTATGTGATTAAGACTTAGGTGTGTAGTTTTGAGTACACACCGGCATTGCTCTGGTAGCATGTAAGCCCGATTCTTCTCCGTTCTGGTAACGTGAGAATAACCCATTCTGTGGCTATGCCACGTATACTTGGTGGCCGTTGCCACATGAGAAACCCCATTTGGTGGTCGTTGCCACGTGAGAAACCCTATTTGGTGGCCGTTGCCACGTGAGAAACCCCATTTGGTGGCCGTTGCCACCTGAGAAACCCTATTTGGTGGCCGTTGCCACGTGAGAAACCCCATTTAGTGGCCGTTGCCACGTGAGAACCCTATTTGGTGGCTGTTGCCACGTGAGAAACCCTAATTGGTGGTCGTTGCCACGTGAAACCCTATCCTGTGGCTATGCCACATGTGTTTAGTGGCTGTGCCACATGAAAATTTAAATCAGTGGCTATGCCACGTGTGTTTAGTGGCTATGCCACGTGTGAATTTAAATCAGTGGCTATGCCACATGTGTTTAGTGGCTGTGCCACGTGCATTATTATTACAGTGATTTTATCACGTTAATTGAGAAAGCGTTTATCGCATTATTTTCACATGCTTTGTTATTGCTCTAGACTGAGCCTTTTTACTTCATGTTTTCACATGATTTGAGACATGAGAATGTCGTTTTGAGTACTTTCATGCTATAGTTTTCAAATGAGATTAATGAGTTTCACATACAAATAAATATTTTGTGATGTGCATTTTGGTTTATGAAATGAGTCCCTTACCCCCTTTACTGAACGATTTAGAAGCTCACCCTATTTTCTTTCCCCCCCAGATTTCTTCAAGTGAAAAGGGTTTTCCTGCGACGTACGGAGTAGTGGCTAGTGGAGGACTTGAGCTCCAAGCCATATATTGTATTTTGAGGTATCTTTTATCTTTTCATGTACCCAGACAATTACTGTAATTGCAGACACTTGATGTATAACATTGTATGGGATGTATTAGGATTAATTAACTTGAGATCAAGTAATGTATATGATATAATATATACTATTCAATGACGAGATCCTGAGGTATAATATAGGTGATGATGTATGACACTGCACAAGAATGCACTCTTAATTGTGAGTGAATGAATAAAAAGTTTTAAATTAGCCCTATTTTCCGCACTTCTGGGGCGTGACAGCCTTCACTCTGTATGTTCTATGTCGAGCGTTACAAGCAATCACCTGTTGAGCTGCCTGAGAATAAAACAAGGAATAATGAAGTTAGATGAAATTAATACAACAGAGAAGGGAAAAATAAAAAATATAGAAGTGTACTTGCATTGTTAAGTAGTCAAAACGATCTTCAGGATCGGGAAAGGCCTTGAACAGCTCTGCTTCATCTCAAGGAAGAATAGTCAACCATCCCAGGCGAGAGGCGACTCCAGCATCATGAATCAAGTCGTTATCATTAACACCGGGATAGACGATGAAACACTGACCGCGGATAGCTGTGCCACCATCCACTGAGTACCGAGAGGTATTAAGCTTAGCGATCAACGGAAGCGTTGGCGCCTTCCGCATAGCCGACTCAATGTGTAAGGTTCACCTCTCGGTACGAGAAGGGCGAGTAATATTGCACTCTACCTGATTGCTCCTATGATACTCCTCTAACTCAGGGTCAGGAAGTAGAGTTTCTACTGCTCGTTGTTTTCCCCTTTCCTGATATCGGGAAGCTGACCCCTCAGGACGTGACCTCGTCCTCTCACCTTGAAGTCGCTCTCGAGAAGAAGCTTCCCTGGTTTGATCCTGACTGGAGCTCGAGGGGCGTCTATGCATAGGTGGGCGAGGGCGGGCAGCCCTAACGGTACTATCAGGTCTGGCCACACAACTGAAAGCCCTTTCAAATGGACTTGCTCTTGAGAGAAAGACAAATAAAAAAGAGAAAGTTAGAAAAACCATTTGAAAAAAAATGATTAATCGCAGATTAAAATGCAATACAAAATCACCCGAACTAAGATAATCATCCAGGGAATGGATATTGGCTAAACTTTCATCTGAAGGGAAATCTAGAAAGGCGCTCCTAAAAGCTTCGCCTCGACCCCAATCTAAGTTCTCATCAGAAGGATTATCAGAATGTCCCACGCCTTGGCATTCTTCGAAGGAATGAGAAGGCATAATAGGCTCCGAGGTGGGAGCTAGAGCAATAGGAACACGCCCCCAACCGACGGTGGCTATATTTTTCGATGTCAAAAGGGACAGTAAAGCACTCTCATCATTTGTTTGTAACTGAGATATAAAAGGGCCATATACATCACTCAAGTCAGAAAGCTGGCTGAAGTTAGAAGGCCCGTGAAGACACCACTCAGTGGGGATGTGCAGAGTCAAAGGAATCTCGACGATAAGCCAATCGGAGGCATAATTATGAAGCTTAGACGGAAGCTTCCCAAAAAGTTTGCTACTTCGCCCCTTCCTAAAAACTTTCTGAATACTAAAATGTGTTGAGTTTCGAACACTATGGACTCTGAAGAAGGAGTTAAATAGGGGAATGGTAGGCGTAACATCAAATCTATAGCATATAATTGTAAACCCAACTAGTTGCGCCCACCCATTAGGGTGAAGTTGAGCAGGGACCATGCCGTAGTGTCGAAGGAAAGTAACTTCGAAGTCAGGTAAAGGCAAACGAAATCCAAATTCTAATGAGGCTTGATGAATGGGAACACCACTATTAACAGCCTAAGGTGAGTATTCCGCATCAATTGGGAGTCTATAATAATAGCCCTCAGGAAGAGGAAAAGTATTACGAATGAATTTAAGATCAGACTCTCTAAGCCTAAAATAAGACTCTAAATGAATTTTTTTTCGCTACCTTGTCTAGCCATGGTAAGGGAATTGAGCAAATTAATGAAGGCTGAAAGATGGCCTTGCTGCAAGGGTTGATGCCGCGAGAGCTTGTGCCGCAAGGGTCTTGCCGCGAGAGCTTATGCCGTAAAGATGGATGTCGCTAGGGTACTTGTCGTAAGGGTTGATGTCGCGAGAGCTTGTGCCGCAAGGGTCTTACCGCCAGAGCTTGTGCCGCAAAGATGGATGCCGCGAGGGTACTTATAACAAGGGTTGATGCCGCGAGAGTTTCCGCTGCAAGGGTACTTGCCGCAAGCGTTGATGCCGCAAGGGTCTTACTGCGATAGGTTTGCCGCAAGGATTCCTGCCATAAGGGTTGATGCCGTGAGAGCTTGTGCCGTAGGGGTTGGTGCCGCGAAGGTACCTATAGCGAGAAATTTTCCGCAAGGATTCCTATCGCGATCTTATCTATGACAAAAATATGCTGTCGTGAGACTATCTTCCGTGAGAGTCTACCGCGAGAGTCCACCATGAGAGTGTTACCTGAGAGAATACACGAGTGAAGAAACAATTGACGACCCATGACATTTATATATATTCCGCAAGCTGCGTAGACCCCGATAGATGGATGACTCTAGCACCAAAAAAAAAAAATTTACTCTTTCGAAAATTGAAATTTACGAAAGAGTGGGGAGCAATTGTTGAGGATAAAAATATTTAGTACGCTTGGGCCAATCAAGAATAACCACGTGGCATGAGGAAAATTAAATATTTTATTCATTAAATACACATTTTAAATAAGATAAAAAAGGACGTTTAGTCCAAGGATGTATACGTAATTACAGGCAGAATAAATCCCTATAAATAGGGAACAAGTATGACTCAAAAACCTAAGTCTCAATTTACTCTACAGAAATTCTGCTGAAATTCCCTTCTGACTTAAGCATCGTAGTGCTTACGCAGAGAACAACTCCTGCATCCCTCTGATCATTAATTTTTTTGTAGGGAATTCGACTACACGTGGCACGAAGATCGAAGCGAAGACGTCAGCAACACGTCATCATTTTGTTGGGCAACAACAAATTCTATACCATAAAATTACAAAAAAAATAATGAAAATGAATAACAATCAATAAATTGTATTGCTAGTAGTACAAACGAAAAAAAAATACTATTAATTTTACCAATTTTGGATTATATATTTGCTCCACCAACCTACACATAAAAAACAAGAATTAATTCTATACAATAAAATTACAAAAAATTAGTGAAAATGAATAACACCTAATAAATAGTATTGCTAATAATACAAAAGAGTGGTCTACTATTTTACCAATTTTAGATGATATGCCAACATCTTCTTATTGTATTCACCCTTTTGCTTCTTTGCTTTCTTAATATAAAGAGCCTTCTCCTCATATTCCAAAGGATAATTAAAAGAACATTCAAGCAAATAAAAGTTAACCAAACAACAAATAAGAAAAATATACTACTATTATTATGGTTTTTTAAAATATTACCTTCTTTTTCTTAATCATTGTTCACAATTTTATTCCATTATATCTAGCTTGT
Source organism: Firmiana major (assembly GCA_033439115.1). Taxonomy (NCBI): domain Eukaryota; kingdom Viridiplantae; phylum Streptophyta; class Magnoliopsida; order Malvales; family Malvaceae; genus Firmiana; species Firmiana major. The sequence continues at coordinate 12,834,776 of CM065898.1, read as the reverse complement.
CAACACTTAAATAAAACAATTTTTTTAAAAAAAAATTCAATTTTGGGTACACTATTTGCATGTAGGAATTGAATAAGCCCTTTAACACACAAACCCCAAAAAAAAAATCTGATAGCCACGTAAGAACATATTACTATTAAATTTCAGGAAATGGTAGGAGATTAACTATTATGCTTCTTAAGCTCTTATTTGTATTTATAATTTAATTTTTATATTCAAAAAATATGATTACAATATAGGTGGTAAGCATAAATATATAATCAAATTGGGTTTTTTCGTACGACAAATAATGTTGTGCTTATTAAAACTAAAAATTACAAGGGCGAAAGATTGGGTAAATGAAACAATCCATAAAATGAATAAAAGAAAGAAGCGATAGGCCAATATATTTTATAGATCTAGACTGATTCAAAGGTTTTTGAGGAAAACCAGTTTTAAAAACAAAAAGTGTGCTTAATTTGGAAAAAAAAAAAAAACCCAGATTAACTGATGCATGTGTTTAATTTTATTCCCTTTTTAAAGAAATCATAACAACATCTAATATAAGCATATGGAAGATCATAAAAGTCATTTGCTTAGTTGCTTATACAATTTAAGAGGTATATCAGAGAGGGAAAATTACTTGTACCATAAATGTGTTCTCAAAGAAGTTGTGGATTAGTGGCATCAATTCAAATACATTTATGAGGAAACTGCTAAGAAAGAAGACAAAATATGCTGTGAAAGCTAAAGGATAGAGAAAAGCTAAAGAACAGAGATGTTCTTCTGAGTAAAAATTGCACACTTTATTAACTTCAACAAGGCCTTTAAATAGGTTTACAAGACAACTGACTTCACAAAAAATTCTCAACTACATGGAAAAAATATTGGGCATGAAATCAACTCTGAGATAGAAAACATAGACTTACTCAACTACTTATAAAATAAGATAATTTGAAAAAACAAGTAAACAAATTCCTAAAGACCAAGTCTTATTGAATAGACATTGACTCACTGTTTTGAATCACTCTTTCAACACTCCCCCTTGATTCAAAATTACATACACCAAGACAAAATCTTAAGTAAACAAACTTTTCCCTTGAGATTGATTTTATAAGTATATTCACCACTTGTTCATGTGTACTACAATGCTTCAGTTGAATTTCATTATTTGCAATCAAGTCAGTGGATGTTAATATGCTTCGTTCTTCCGTGGAAAGCTAGATTTTTAGTCATTGCAATTGTTACCTTGTCGTTACAGAAAATAGTAGTTTCGCTTTCTTGATTTTGATGAAGATCAGCAAGTATTCTTCTAAGCCAAATTGCTTGACAAGCTATTGAAGTTGCTGCATTATACTTTGCTTCCGAAGAAGATAATCCTATCGTAGCTTGCTTCTTTGAACTCCATGTGATTGTTCCTAACCCAATTTTGAAAACACTAGCTGAAGTGCTTTTTCCATCATCCAATGAACTTGCCAATCGCTATCAATAAACCTATACAAGTTGAAGTTGGAAACTGGAGTACACCATATCGCGTAATTAGTAATACTAGCAATATATCGAAGAATCATTTTTGCTACCCTAAAATGATTCTTTGTGGGATTTACCTAATAGAGAATGCAATATCTGGTCTAGTATGAGTCAAATAAATCAAACCTTCTACCAAGCTTCTGAAATTTTTTGCATTGGCCTCCTCTATACCATCTTCAAGTTGTAACTTCTCATTTATGTTTATGGGCATTGCAACTGGTTTGCAATTGAGCAAGTTGAATATTTTGAGAAGATCTATTACATATTTCCTTTGTGAGATAACAATCCCATCAACTCCTTACTTCACCTCAAGCTCAAGAAAATAATGCAATAAACCCATATCTTGCTTTTCCACGTAAAAGGTGGGCTCATTTTCACTTCTTGTGAAACCATTTTCATGAAAGTAGCTATCAATCTTGTTATACCATGTCCTTAGAGCTTGTTTTAGCCCATATAGTGCCTTTCGAGTCTAGTACACTTTTATCTCCTTGCTTTTGACCCTAGGTTGAGTGACATAAATTTCTTCTTCCAAGTCTCCATTTAAAAATGTAAACTTGGCATCAAATTGATAATCACGCCAACGTAGTTGTGTAGCCAAATCTAGAACAATTCTCACAATTTCAAATCAAGCAACGGGAGAGAAGGTTTCTTCGAAATTAATACCTTATTGCTGCAAGTACCCTTTAGTACAAGCCGAGCCATATGCTTTTGTATGGTTCTATTAGCATGCTATTTTTTTGAACACCTATTTAAAACCAATTGCATTCTTACCTTCAAGTAGATCTACTATCTCACATGTGTTCATTTTTCTAAATTGCCACCAACTCTTCTTGCATGCATTGATTTTGCCACTCTTTTTTGGTTTCTACTTCATCAAAGGTTGTAGGATCTAAAACAAATAAAGCAAATTGTTCAGATTCATAGATTTCCTTCAAAGATCTGAACTTTTTAAGAGGCGTTTCATTATAAGATTCTTCTAAGGAAGATGAACTACTTTATCTTGAAGTTAGAGGAGAGGAGGCTGGTGTGGTGAACTTGTGGGAGTTGAATTTTCACTTTCATTTGTTAGATTCTCACGTTCACCTGAGACTTAATGTGAGTAGAGTTATTATTGTCACTCCACTTCCAACCTACAGCTTCGTTAAACATTACATTTTTGCTTATAATCACCTTGCCACTAAGAAGATTATATAAATGATGTTTTAGATTGAGTATAATATCCAAGAAAAATACATTTTTCATATTGCTTCTCAAGTTTGTGGCAATCTTGAGAATTAATTAAAGCATACAATAGAACCAAAAATCCTCAAATGGCTTACCATCGACTTTGTACCTTTCCAAGCTTCATATGGTGTTAGCTGCAAGATAGCCTTTGTGGGAGAAAGACTCAGCAAATATACTGATGTTGCCACACCTTCAACCTAAAAAAGATTCAAAAGTTGTAAGACCTGAAAATTCGGTATCATTTTTTAAAGAAATTGATATTTTAACCACGGACTTATGTAATATTGATCAATACATAAGAAATAATTAAATTTCAAGTCCAATTGATCAAGATATCAATTTATTACGACAGACCCGAAAATTTTCTACATTGGGAATTATTTCGAAAATATGAAAAAAATATTTTCAAGAAAATAAAGAAATAAATAATGATGTCTATATATACATATAAAGTATTTATAGAAAAATAGGTGTCTAAAAATACATGAATTTATGCGAATATCAATGTATATATAATACATTATAATAATATTATTATAGTAATATTATAAGTATAAGATATTTTTATATATATTATATTATATTAAAAATATAATATAATATATATTAAAAAAGAAAAATTGAAAAAAAAAAGCGAAATGAAAAAAAAAAGAACAGAAACTGAAAACGAAGAAGCAAAAATGTGAAAATAGGGAGGAAACCGATCCTCCCTTGTTTTCCTTCACCGGCAGCAACACAGGCGCAGACGACGCGAGGGGTGATCGGCGAAGGGTCGACCGACATCGAGGGACCGTCTTAGCGCCATCACGCGTCCCATATCGCCGACGATGGAGAGATCGGAGGGGGAGAGACCGAAAGGGGAAGAATGGAGATTCGATGGCACCGGCGCCGATTTGGCCCGAGCCAAGCCAACCAAAGCCTCCCCAGGCCAAGGTGCGTCGAACGGTAGCCGAAACGGCCTGAGGATCGGCTGGAAACGCCAGCAACGGCAAAATCGCCACTGAACCGATTCGGACCGGTTCAGTGTGAAAGAGGTTGAACCGGTTCGAACCGGTTCAGGAGGAGAGAGAAAAAAAGAAAAGAAAAAAAGGAAAAAAATGAGAAAATTTTGGTGATGCCCCGGCTTTACGGATAAGCCGGTATGTTATCGAAATTGATCGATTTAATTTTTAGAAAATTTATTTTAAATTATATTTGATCGAAATTAACCCGGGTTAAATATATAAATGTGTAGCGCGACAATAGGCGACGAATGTGAAGTCGATCGAGGCTCGAATTGAGAGCCATCACGAAAACTCGGGTAAGTGAATCTCACTTACTATAACTTTTATAGTTATATGAGTTAGAGATTAATTGAATAAGTTACGGATTAATTCCATATAAATTATTTTAGGTTTGAAATTGAAAAACGATTAGCGTAAATAATCGTGTGAGCTATCTAAAGAGACAGGAAAAAGGCTTATGACAGCCCAATAAGATTTAATGGGCTTGGTGGCCCCAAGGGACTCTAGAGACATGAATATTAAAGTCGAAATGAGCTTAAAATAGAGTTGGGCTCAATAAGAGGCAACGAGGTCAATAAAAGCAATTGGGCCCAATTGATGAAATAGACTGAATAGAAAAGGATAAATGAGTTGTCAGACTTAATTGATGTGATTGATAACTATCTGCAGCTCCAGGAGATATATTCAGAGCTAGATAGACTGATTTACAAAAAGTGGAAAAAGGTAAAAAAAGTATTCGACGGGATTTCAGGTAAGGGATCTATGCTATCTCTTAGAGGTAGCTGTACATATTTTTATCGTCGTTTACATACACTTAAATTCCATATAGAGTATGGATATGAAATTTCTGGATAGTACCCAAATATGAAAAAATTACGAAAATACCCCTAGACCCGAGAATTTTTGGAAATGCATAAAGTACATGAAATTCATGTTTTCTTTATGAAAAAGGGATTTTGTAAAGCTGAAATGATAGACTGACTCATGATTTGACTGTATGCATTAAATTGCACGTTTTTCTAAAGCGTGATTTAATTGACAAGTGATTTGATGGGATGTTACCCTCTCACTCTGTTTTGTATCGTTTTGCATATCGCACTCAGTTTTGAGCACCACAGTTGTGGGAAATAGAGCCAGCTGTCTATTTTGTGTATGTGAAATCGTGCTGGAGCTAAGATGAGATCTATGGATTTATCCCGATTCGCTCGCACTTGATTTTGGTATGGCATATGTACAGACCGAGCTGGGGCACTGCTCGCACTAGATTCTGTTGTGATTTGTGATTGAGATCGTGTTGGAGCTCTCATGTTGACTGTGTGTCACACTGACTTGCTCGCACTAGATCTGAGACGATAGGCTATGGTTAATAATTTATTTGGTTGAGGTGGTGAGCTTGTGACTCAAGCACCTACAACTGTGTGGTAATTATATTGTGGTTCATGGCATACGTCGTACCCTGTAGACAACATGGAGTACACTGTACCGTGCAACTACGGAATGCGAGGATTGCGTCTTTGGACTCGGGCATGCTTTGTCATTGCTGTGATTTGTGATAGTCCTTATATAGGAGTCGATGGATAGACTAATCCCCTCCTCAGACTCAGAGACACCCTGGCACACTTAATCCGTGATAGCTGGTGGGTTTCGGACTTTGGCCAATTATCCCTTGGATTTGTGTGGATCCCTGCCTAGTCTCACATGTTTTATTGGTTTCGGTGATGAAACTAATTGTGATTTGATTTTTGTGATGAAACCGTTTGAAATGAGAATATGATTTATATCTGAGTTTCAATACTGAACACAGAAATATTTTACTCTGAACGAGTTTTGACATTCGGTTTTTGGCAATAAATTGTTATGTGTTTCACTATGATGGTTTTGTGAATAAGATCGATTTTCAATGAGTGCATTTGTTTAAGAAATGATTGAGCTTCTATCTATTGATGATTATCGTATAGAATGCTTCTGTTTTCAGTAAATGCAAATGATTTGAAAAGTGAATGCATTTGTTTTACGAGATGATAAAGCATGCATTATAAGCATCGTAGCTAGTTTGGTTATCTACCTGCTTTCATATATTTTTTACTGGGCGTGTGGTGCTCATCCTTTTACTTTTCCCCCTCTACAGAGCATTTCAGTAGAGTGTATAAGTTGCGTCTACCCTGCAATCTTTTACACACAGCTATCCAGCAACATCAAGGTATACACACAAATGTAATTTTTTGTATCTGAATAATTGTGTACAGTGATGTAGTCACGTTATATGGGAGATGTATATGTAAGACAATGTAAACGAATTTCAAATTCTAAAATGATAACTTTATGAGCTTTCATGATGTTAGTGCCTGGGACGAAAGAATTGTTTGATATGTATATATATATATATATGAATAACATATGAAATTGAGTGATGGATATTGACTCACAGCCCAACAAGTGAAGTGTGGTAAGTTCGCGAAAAATTTGTAGTGATTTTTGGGAAAACGGGTCGCAACAGAATTGGTATCAGAGCAGTATTGGTCTAATGTGAGTCAGTGTCAATAGTTAGAATGTATACATCCCCATGTCACTGTATATTATTAGATACAATTGTATGTATCGATCTGTGGTTAAACTGAAAAATTGACTGTGTATACAGGACGATCGGGATGTCTGATAGACATCGTAGCCGATGGGAGAGTTCATTTTCTCGGGGCCATAAAGATAGGTCCGAGAGATGTAGTGATATGTCTGAGAGACGTAGTGAATCATTGCATGGTCATGTCCCATCAGGTCCAGTTAAGACTACTGATACTCGTGTTACGAGATTAGAGCGGAGTTGGGACACGTTTATGGAGTTTTTCACTTAGGCTACGACTAGGTTAGAGAGTAGGCAAGGTCCGACTGCTCAAATAACTCCTATTAAGCTGACAGCTGCTCTTGACACACCTGTGCCTACATACCCTGCACCTATGCCACATGCTGTTGAGACCCCTGTACCACCACCTGTAGTTCCACAGTAGACTGGTGAGGATTCAGGGTATGATTATGAGTTTGACCGATTGAGGCAGTTTTAGAAGCTGAAGCCTCCATCGTTCTATAGGGTCAAGAATCTCGTCGTAGCAGAGGGTTGGATCAACAGGTTAGAGAAGCTATATGGCTTTTTTCGATGTTCGACCACTGAGAGAGTGGCCTTTGCTACATTTATGTTAGAGGGAGAGGCAGAACATTACTGGAAATTCGCCTGACCCATTCTGAGAGCTAAATATCAGGTAATTGACTGGGAGATCTTTTTGGATGCCTTCAAGAGGCAGTATATCCCAGTCACTGCTCAGAGGGGATTACAGATGGAATTTCTTGGTCTAATCCAGTGGAACAGATCGGTAGATGAGTATGAATCTCAATTTACATCCCTCAGAAGGTATGACTCAGATACCATGAGTAGTGAGATGCGAAAGGTCCGTAAGTTTATAGATGGATTGAGACCTTCCATCAGAGTCAAATTAGACCTATTTGACGTCACGACTTACGAGGAGGTCGTGCGTAGAGCTCAGTTGTGTGAGCAAGACTATAAGATACATGTCCCCAAGTTTGGTAAGGCTGTGAAGGGCAGGAATAGAGATTAAAATAGATCAGCAGATGACTGTAGTGTTCGACTGGGAAGGAGGTAGTTTGTTAGGCGACCGAGAGTCGATGAGTCACGAGGTAGGATGATTAAACCTTAGTACCTCAGGTCTCGACTCCAGCTATAGGTCTAGTGATTGAAGGACCCCGGCTGACTCCAGATTAATGTAGAGCATGTGGTAGATACAACGATAGTAGGTCATGCCACGTATCGACTAAAGCATGTTTTAGGTGTGGCGAGACGGGGTATATGATAAAAGATTGCCCAGAGTTGGCCGAGGTAGCCCCACAGAAGGGCAAAGAGTTAGAGAAGGATACAGTTGGTACTTCTGCCCTAAAGAGGAGGGCTATAGCTGAATAGAAAGGAAGCAAGTTGTAGGACACGGTCGAGTGTTTACCTTGGACCAGGCGGCCGAAGATGCTTCAGCCGATGTGATTAAAAGTATATCGCATATGTGGTTGATACGGATAAGGCACACCCGAAATTGACAGACATTTCAGTGTTCAGGGAGTTTCTCGATGATTTTTAAATGATCTACCAAGATTGCCACCAGATATAGAGATGAAGTTTTGTATTGATTTGGTGCTTGGTACTGAGCCGATATCCAAGCCACCATATCGCATGGCTTCAATAGAATTGGAGGACCTAAATATGCAATTGTAAGAATTGATAGATAAGGGGTTCATTAGACCGAGCGTTTCACCTTAGGGAGCACCAGTTTTGTTCGTTAAGAAAAAGGATGGAAACCTCTGATTATGTATTGATTACATGTTGTTGAATAAGGCTACCATCAAGAACAAGTACCCTCTTCCACGTATTGATGATCTATTGGATTAGCTTTGAGGAACACAAATCTTTTCCAAGATCGATCTGAGGTCTAGGTACCATTAGTTGAGAATTCGAAGTGGAGATGTACCCAAGATAGTTTTTCGTTCCCGTTATGGTCATTATGAGTTCTTGGTTATGCCTTCTGGGTTAATAAATGCTCCTGTAGCTTTTATGATATTGATGAATGAAGTGTTCAAGCCATACCTAGATCGGTTTGTCATAGTGTTCATTGATGGCATTCTGGTGTATTCGAAGTCCAGGGAAGAGCATGAGCAGCATCTGAGTATCGTGCTACAGACCCTCAGAGAGAAAAAGCTATATGTGAATCTTAGTAAGTGTGATTTTTGGTTGGAACAAATATCATTTTTGGGTTATGTGGTATCGAATGATGGAGTGTCAGTTGATCCGTCAAAGATTGAAGCTGTAGTTCAGTGGGACAAGCCCAATACTGTTACAGAGATTTGTATTTTTCTGTGTTTGGCTGGATATTACTGTCGATTTATAGAGGATTTCTCAAAATTGGCTACTCTATTAACACATCTCACTCGAAAAGAATGTTGCATTTGAATGGGATAGTGGATGTGAGAAGAGTTTTCAGGAACTAAAGCAGCGACTGACCATCGCACCTATTCTCACAGTTCCGAACAGTTCAGGAGGTTTCTCAGTGTAAACTGATGCATCTGGACAGAGAGTAGGCTGTGTATTGATGCAGAATGGGAAGATCAACTGCTTATGGATCCCGACAGCTTAAGGACCATGAGAAGATCTATCCGACCCATGATTTAGAGTTGGCTGCCGTAGTGGTTGCACTGAAGATATGGCGCAACTATTTGTATGATGAAAAATGTTGGGTATTTACTGATCATAAGAGCCTCAAATATCTATTTTCACAAAAAGAATTGAATATGAGGCAGAGACGATGAGTAGAGCTTCTGAAAAACGATAATTGTGAGATACTTTATCATCAGGGTAAAACGAATGTAGTCACTGATGCCTTGAGTAGGAAGAGCCTCGGGATGGTATCGTATATGATGGTCAGGAAACATGAACTGTTAGAGCAGTTTACTAGCCTCAGTCTGGATATAGACCCTACTGACACTGTTGCATATTGTGTGATAGCTAGCCTGAGATTGGAATCGAATTTGATAGACCGGATCAGGCAAGCTTAGGGTATTAATCGCTTCTGTGTTGATATGCATAGTCAGATACAGATGCGTAGGTGACTGAGTGCACAGTTAGTGATGACGGCCTGCTGAGATTCAGAGGTCGAATTTGCGTTCCCGATGACCCACAGCTAAAGAGATTGATTTGACAGAAGCTCATTCATCGAGGCATATATTGCATTTGGGGAGTAATAAGATGTATCAAAATCCACAAAAAGTGTATTGGTGGTCAGACATGAAGAAAGACATAATAGAGTATGTGGTTAAGTGTCTGCTGTGTCAACAGGTTTAGGTAGAGCATCAGGAATCGACAGAATTATTGCAACCTCTACCCATACCAACATAAAATGAGAGCATATCACCATGGATTTCATCATGGGTTTATTGAGGACCCAACGGAACCATGATGCCATTTGGGTGATTGTGATAGATTGACGAAGTCAGCTCACTTCTTAGCTATGAAGGTTACAGATACTCTGAGTGCGTTGGCGAATCTATGTGTAGGAAAAATTGTGAGGCTACATGGCGTTCCAGTGAGTATTGTGTCTGACAGGGATTCTCGCTTCACTTCCCTCTTTTGGGAACATTTTCAAGAAGCTATGGGATCCCGATTGAGTTTCAGTACAACTTTCCACCCTCAGTTCGATAGTCAGTCAGAAAGAACCATCCAGACTTTGAAGGATTTGTTGAGAGCTTGTGTGATGGATTTTAGAGGCTCTTAGGATGACCATTTGCCATTAGTCGAATTTGCCTACAACAATAGTTATCGCTCGAGTATTGGGATGGCACCGTATGAGGCATTATATGGTCGCAGGTGTCGATCTCTGATTGGATGGGAAGAAGTGGGTGATCGAAAGATGTTTGCTCCCAATTTGGTGAAGCAAGCCTCTGAAGATGTCCGGTAGATATGTGACAGATTGAGGACAACTCAGAATAGGCAGAAAAGCTAAGCTGACATGAGGCGTAAACCTTTGGAATTCATTAAGGGTGAATCAGTATTTTTGAAAGTTTCTCCCTCAAATGGGATAAAGAGATCTTAGATCTAGCGGGAGATAAGGCTTATAGGTTGGCATTGCCACTCGAGTTAGCGAGTGTGCATAATGTCTTCCACATCTCGATACTTCGGAAGTATCATCCGGACTCGACACATGTGATTCAATATAAGTCGTTGGAGCTCACAGAGGAAATGTCATATATAAAGAAGCCAATTCAAATATTAGACAGAAAGAAGAAGGTCTTACGATCTAATACGATCTCTCTGGTTAAGGTTCTCTGACAGTACCACACTTCAGAGGAAGCTATCTGGGAATTGGAGAGCTTGATGCGAGAGAAGTATCCGCAGTTGTTCAAGGATTGACTTGGTTCTAATTTGGAAGACCAAATTTCTTAAGGTGGGGAGGAATGTAAGACCCAAAAATTCGATGTCATTTCTTTAAGAAATTGATATTTTAACCATGAATTTATGTAATCTTGATCAATACAGAAGAAATAATTAAATTTCAAGTCAAATTGATCAAGATATCAATTTATTGCGATAGACCCAAAAATTTTCTACATCGGGAATTATTTCAAAAATATGAAAAAAATATTTTCAAGAAAATAAAAAAAATAAATAATGATGTCTATATATACATATAAAGTATATATAAAAAAATGAGTGTCTAAAAATATATGAATTTGTGCGAATATCAATTTATATATAATACATTGTAATAATATTATTATAGTAATATTATAAGTCCAAGATATTTGTATATATATTATATTATATTAAAAATATAATATAATATATATTAAAAAAAGAGAAATTGAAAAAAAAAAGAAATGAAAAAAAAGAAAGAACAGAAACTGAAAATGAAGAAGCAGAAACGCGAAAACAGGGAGGAAACTGATCCTCCCCTGTTTTCCTTCATCGGCAGCAACACAGGCGAAGACGGCTCGAGGGGTGACCGGCGAAGGGTCGACCGGCACCGAGGGATCGTCTTAGCGCCATCACGTGCCCCATATCCTCGGCGATGGAGAGACCAGAGGGGGAGAGACCGAAAGGGGGAGAAGGGAGATTCAGCGGCACCGGCGTCGATTTGGCTCGAGCTAAGCCAATCAAAGCCTCCCCAGGCCAAGGCACGTCAAACGGTGGCTGAAACGACCTGAGGACCAGCAGAAAATGCCGGCAACGATAAAATCACCACTGAATCGATTCAGACCGGTTCAATGTAAAGAGGTTGAACCGGTTCGAACTGGTTGAGGAGGAGAGAGAAAAAAATAAAAGAAAAGGAAAAAAAGGGAAAAATTCGGTGATGCCTCGTTTACGGATAAGCCGGTAAGCGGTTGAAATTGATCGATTTAATTTTTTAAAAAATTATTTGAAATTATATTTGACCGAAATTGACCCGAGTTAAATATATAAATGTGTAGCGCGACGATAGGTGACAAGTGTGAATTCGATCGAGCCTCGAATTAGGAGCCATCACGAAAACTCGGGTAAGTGAATCTCACTTACTATAACTTGTGTAGTTATACGAGTTAGAGATTAATTGAATAAGTTATGGATTAATTCCGTATAAATTATTTTAGGTTTGAAATTGAAAAACGATTAGCGTAAATAATTGTGCGAGCTATCCAAAGAGACTGGAAAAGGCTTATGACAGCCCAATAAGAGTTAATGAGCTTGGTGGGCCCAAGGGACTCTAGAGACATGAATAGTAAAGTCGAAATGAGCTTAAAATAGAGTTGGACTCAATAAGAGGCAACTAGGCCAATAAAAGCAATTGGGCCTAATTGATGAAATAGACTGAATAGAAAAGGATAAATGAGTTGTCAAACTTAATTGATGTGATTGATAACTATCTGCAGCTCCAGGAGATATATTCGGAGCCGGATGATTGATTTACGAAAAGTAGAAAAAGGTAAAAAAGAGCATTCGACGGGATTCCAGGTAAGGGATCTATACTAGCTCTTAGAGATAGATGTACATATTTTTATCGTCGTTTACATACACTTAAATTTCGTATAGAGTATGGATATGAAATTTCTGGATAGTACACAAATATGAAAAAATTACGAAAATACCCCCAGACTCGAGAATTTTTGAAAATGCATAAAGTGCAAGAAATTCATGTTTTCTCTGTGAAAAGGAGATTTTGTAAAGCTGAAATGATAGATTGGCTCATGATTTGACTGTATGCATTAAATTGCACGTTTTTCTAAAGTGTGATTTGATTGACGAATGATTTGATGGGATGTTACCCTCTCACTCTGTTTTGTACCATTTTGCGTATCGCATTTGGTTTTGAGTATCACTGTTGTGGGAAATAGAGCCAGCTGTCTATTTTGTGTGTGAGAAATCGTGTTGGAGCTAAGATGAGATCTGTGGATTTATCCAGATCCGCTCGCACTTGATTTTGGTATGACATATGTACAGACTGTGCTGGAGCACTGCTCGCACTGGATTCTGTTGTGATTTGTGATTGAGATCGTACTAGAGCACTCATGTTGACTGTGTGTCACACTGACTTGCTTGCACTAGATCTGAGACGACAGGTTATGGTTGATAATTTATTTGGTTAGGGTGGTGAGCTTGTGACTCAGGCACCTATAACTGTGTGGTAATTATACTGTGGTTCACGGAGTACGTCGTACCGTGTAGACAACATCGAGTACACTGTACCGTGAAACTATGGGATGTGAGGATTGCGTCTTTGGACTCAGGCATGCTTTGTCATTGCTCTGATTTGTGATAGTCCTTAGATAGGAGCCGATGGATAGATTAATCCCCTCCTCGGACTCAGAGACACCTTGGCACACCTGATCCGTGATAACTGGTGGGTCTCGGACTTTGGCCAATTATCCCTTGGATTTGTGTGGATCCATTGTAAGACCCGAATTTAATTAAAATACGAAATGAATGAGTATTCGTGAAAGGAAGTCGGGTTAAATTAATCCCGAACGCGTGTAAGGGCAAAATGGTCAAAAGATCGAAAGTCGGTATAATTTCGATAAGGAAATTTAATTAAAAATATGGATTTGAGAAATTTTGGTCAATAAGGATGAAATAAATTTATTTTGGGTTAAATTGATCAAGATATTAATTAATGGGAATTAATCGGGATTTTTAGTTCGGAAAAATAATCCCGAAAAATAATCAAAAATTATACCGGGAAGCCGAAATAATACCGAGAAATTAATTTATAGACTAAATGAATAAAATATAATTTTTTTAAGATATTTTGAATATTTTAGACTAATTTAATCAATTAAATAATATTAATAAAAATAAATAAATATATAAAACTAAATTAATGAACTGAAAAAAAAAATCAGATTGGAAATCGGGGAGAGAGAAACACAAAGCATAGACGAAAAACGAAGCAAAACGAGGATCACCGGCGAGCCACCACCAGCGCCGGATGAGAGGTCACGACCACCGGAAAAGGGAGAGGAGAGGCCGGCGAGCAAGACAGCACCGACGACGCGCCGTGAAACTCGCCGGAGATCGACGAATAGGGGAGAGAAGTCGCGGGAGAAAGAGCTTCGATCGGCGGTGAACGGCGCCGATCTGGCCGACCCCACCCCCAGCCGAGGACTCCCCAGGCCCAGACGATGCGATCGGTGGTGGCCACGACTGGCGAAACCGACGGACGGCGTCGGAATCGACGAAAAAAGAAAACGGTACCGACGGCCGAGAGAGAACAGGCCGGACCGGCGACCTTTCGGCTGCCTTGGACGAAGCCGAGGCCAGATTCGAGCTGCGGACGACCCAACGGAGCTGCTGGCGGTGGAAGCCGGTGGAGAACCGGTCGGCATGGCGGTGAACCGGAGCGAACAGGAGTGAACCGGGGTGAACCGGCGGTCCGAACCGGTCTGAACCGGACTGAACCGGTTCAGCCAAAAAGAGAGGAAAAAAAGGAAGAAAAAGGGAAAAAGAAAAAGAAGAAAAATTGGAGAAAATTTCAGTGATGCAATCGAGCTTCGGGTAAGTCGGTAAGCGGTCGAATTGACCGATTTAAATTTTAAAATATTTAATTCGATAAATAATCGACTGAAAGTTTACCCGAAAATATATTTAATTGTGTAGCTCGACAATTGGCATCGACCGAGAGCTCGAGACAGCTTCGATTTGCAGACTAGCATGGAATCTCGGGTAAGTAACCCTTATTTACGATAATTTACATCGTTATGCGTGATATGAATTTAAATTCCGCATAAATTGAATTAAATTATGAAAATTTAGATAAATTGTGGTAAATATTAAATTTAGCTATTCGAGAGTTAGAATGAGGCCCAATAAATTATTGGTGGGCCCAATGAGCCCAATAGGCCTCGATAATGTGAAAATTAAGTGAAAAACGGGCTTAAGGCCGATTAAGGCCCATTAAGGTGCAAACGGGCCCAATAGGGGTAAATGGGCCCAATGATTTAAATTAAGCCCAGAAAATAGAAAATACAATTAAATTTATAATATCTGACCTGAGGAATAATTATACGCAGTTTCGGACATTTGATTGGGAGCATATCGGACTGCGTGACGAGACAATAGTGGAAAAGAAAAGGTCAGACTCGACAGAAAAATAAGGTAAGGGAATTTTGTAGGTGCATAGAGATGCCTATACGTATTTTGAGGGTATTTACAGGGCTTAGAAATGTCTTACAGCATCTAAAAATGAAATAATAAATTTGTGAAAATCAGGGCATAGGTGAATAAAGGAAAAAGATGATTTTACCCCTGGAAGTAAAATTTACAAAAAGGGTAGTAAGGCAGATAAATTGCATGATTTTCATGTTTTGATATTTTATATGACTATTTTGCTTTGGTTTAAGCAAATTTACACATAGGTTGGCTGTTGACTTAATGAATTATACAAAAGGGTACTGGTTTGTACCCGTTTCTATTTTAAAAGATATTTTATCAAGATTGAGCCACCTATCGTGTTTACATGAATAAAAAGAGTGCTAGAGTCTTTCTCGCACTCAAGTTTACTGATTTATTTCTCATGAAAAGCCGTACTGGAGCATTGCTCGTACGAGAAATTTGTGTGTGCACAAAATCGTGCTGGAGCTTCGCTCGCACGAGATTTTAGATATCATGATATGCATAGCGTGGTGCTGGAGCTTCGCTCACACTAGACGTGAGTTGACATGCATATAGTCGTGCGGAAACCTCCTGTAGACTGTGTGTCACAGAGAGTTGAGATGCTAGCACGCATACTTTGAGACATGGGTTGGTTATCGACATAGTATTGGGGTAGATAAGACCTACGGCAGGCACCCCCAGACTATGATATGGGTCCACGGAGTACGATGTACCGTGTATGTCACACGGAGTACGCTGTACCGTGCAGTCATGATGACTCTATGATGTTACTTGATATTCTGGCGGGTAGGACTTGACCCCACCTCCCGTTGCAGTTGTGATACCCCGCACACCGGGATCCGTGTAGCCTGGGATCACAGGGACATAGTATGGCCATAGTCCTCGATTTTTCATACAGTAACCTACATGCCTCACATGATATCATACGGTCTGGATAGACCAGGACAAACCCGATGGAGGGGTAGTCCCGATTTATGTTTTTAAAAGAGATGTGATTTGATGAATCAAGGTATTCCCGAGAGATGGGTTTGACCTTGATGAAGTTGTTTTATAATGAAACAAATGAGTTTTAAATGTGATGAATTTATGATGAAACAAATAAGTTTCAAAGTGATGAGTTTTGTGATTAAACAAATGAGTTTTAAAGTGAAGAGTTTATGATGAAATAAATAAGTTTTAATGTGACGAGCATGAGATGTCATACATGATGATTTTTCATGTGTGCTTTATATGTCGGTTTCATGATTTCTTGTATATGATATATACATACATGTGGCATTGTTTTAATCTTACCTCATGCTCCGAAAGTAAACGATTTTTACATCATGACATTATCAGCACGTAGATAGTATAGTTATCTACCTGCTTACATTATTGCCTTACTGAGCACGTTTCGCTCACCCTTTCATTTTCCACCCCACAGGGTATATTCAGTAGAAGAGAGCGACAATAGTCTCGCATCTCGGTTATCCGCTGCTTCTTATCAAGATCAGGTATACACATTTGTACAATTTTGTATCTGAACATATAGATGCACAGTACTGTATATGAATGTAATATTGGGGATGTATTTAGTTTAAATAAATTGATATGTAAATGAAAGGTGAAAATGGAATGGTAAATAGGTGAGAGGTGACTAACACCGAATCATAGCCCAACTGTTTAGTAGTGTAACTGTTCACGACGGGTAAGGACATTAAAAAGCGAAAAATTTACTCTGATTTTTAGGTAATTTGGGTCGTGACAATTTAATGGTATCAGAGCAGAGTTGGCCTGATATGAGTCGGTGTTAGTGGTTAAGTAAATTTACATCCCCATGTACTGTGCATTATTTAGATACAATTGTGTATATCAAGATGGAATTGCAGCTAAGAAATTTGTTTCGAATGCAAGAATATAGTTTTTATAACTGATAGCCGATATGGTAAAGTGGCGAGTACACATGCTCGAGACCGTAGAGATCGGTCTGAGAATCAAATGAGTTGTCATATGAGACTCAAGATGAGCGTGAGGTGGAGGCTGATGTTGACCATACTCCACAGGGTCCTATAAAGAGACCAAACAGTATTGAGATACACTCCGAGAGGATGGAGTAAAGTGTAGAAAATATTTCAAAGTTATTTACTCAGTCTATGCAGGTAATTGAGGATAGGCAGGATAAAGCCTAAACAAATGCCTCAGGCTATAGAGATTTTCACACCCCTCTGATATATAGCGGAGTAAAGAAACCTATAGTTGTTGAGGACTGGGTGTATGAGATAGCGAAGTTGTATGATTTTTTCAGTGTATGTCGACTAAGAAAGTGACTTTTAAATACGTTTATGTTAAAGAGTCGAGGCGGAATATTGGTGGAAGTTCGCTCGACCTACCTGAATAGTTAGACGTCCAGAGTCGACATGAAGAATAATTCTGGATGTTTTCTGGTGACAGAATATCCCGGATACTATTTAAGGAAAATTACAAGTAAAAATTTTTTTAAACTGACCCAGAGGTATTGGTTGATTGATGAGTATGAATCTCAGATTATATCACTGGGCAAGTATGAACTCGATATTATGGGCAGTGAGAGTCGAAAAAGCTCAAAAGTTCATGGAAATGACTCAAATTGTCGATTAGAGTTCGATTGGCTCACTACTTATGTCGAGGCAGTGCGCAGAATACAGTTGCGTGAATAATATCATGTGTTGCACGCCTCTGAGATTGGGAAAGGTAGTAAGGGCCGAAATAGAGACGGAAGAGAATAGAGAATGACAGAGATGTCAGAGCGGGAAAAAGATCAGTTGGCAAGAGATTAGAGTTGATGAGTCACGGGGTAAGATAATTGGTAAGGCCCCAAAATATCCAATTTAACACTTATAAGGGGTATTGTGATTTGAGAACCCCGACCTGCTACGAAGCAATGTAGCAGTGTGAGCACTGTAAGCAGTGTGGGATGTGTGGTGGATACCACGGAAGGAGGGTCTATACCTACACTGTATTGATGAAAATGGCCGTTAAGTGTGGTAAGACAGACCATTGATTTTGATTGCACAGAGTTGGACGAGATCGCCCCACAGAAAAGTAAAGAGACAGAGAAAAAACTTCTTTAGTATAGCTGCAACGAAAAGGGAGGCCATAGCCGAAAGGAAAAAAGGAAAGTAGGCTGTTGGACGAAGGCGAGAGGATGTCTTGGACCAGGACACTATTGATGTTTCATGGATGTGGTGTAAGATACCACACTGTTATGAATAATGAGGTACATATGTTCATTGATCCTGGTGCCACACATTTATTCATACCGCCTTCATTTGCATATAAGTGAGTAAAAGGCATGAATGCCTACATCATTGGGCACAATACTGATAAATGAGTACCCCAATAGAGGAGGATTAATTAACGGAATATGGATATAGAGATTTTAAGTTGAAAATAGGAGTGAGAACATCATTGAAAGGTATACTGTAAGTGTTGACAAGTGATAAAAAGGGGTACAATAGTTGAAATTAAAGGAGTAAATGATTTTACTCACGAAATGAGTAATGACAGAGTTTTATTATAAGTGATATACGAAAAGAGATAAGTTTTAAGATGTGATAAATCCTAAATACAAGATGTATTGGAGTAAGAGATATATGCTAGGTAAGGAATACCCTTAATATGCGAAGTAATTGGGATTAAAGCGATTAGTAGCGAATATAAATTGTGACCACATGGACTGGTATATAAAGTATATGTGGTTAAGTCTGAAGGTTAATAAAGGTATTTCAAAATACCTCCCCGCCTGAAGACTTGAAAGCGTCTAAAAGTATATATATATGACCTATAACATGAAATCGATCGTCATAATAAATACCTTTAGCATTAGGATACCTTTACTAAGACGATAAGAATATTAAAATTTGACAAATCATAAAGGTTAACATAGCAAAATTTAATAAGAGCCGATAAGATAAGAAAAGGAAATGACGCAGGTTAGTACCTGAAAACATAAGCGATTTTGTAGGATCTTATACGCTTATGCGTAAATAAGTCAAGGATTGGACCAATTTGTAATCATCATTAACGATGATATGTTGGGTGTAGTTAAAGTCTAGGGCAAATTGTAAGCAATAATTGGAAAATTGCTTTTACAAATGGGTTGTTGCGAGTTCTCAATATGGTCTACTTGGTTGACACGTTTAACTAAGAAAACGTGGTCTTTGAATGAGATGATAAATAAGATGATAGATGTGACATGAATTTCGGTGTAGTGAAGTATGAATTGACCACCGTGATTAATTTCACCATACCCAACAGCTCAAGAGGTTCACAGTGAGTATGGATACCTCGAAATTATGAAGGAGCTGTGTATTGATGTATAATGGGAAGATAGTCAATTATGGAGTCAGACAACTCCTTGATCATGAAATAAACTATCTGACTCATGATTTTAAGTTAGCAGCGATAGTACTTGTACTGAGGATATGGTACTATTAGGTACACGATGAGAAATTTTGGGTATGCACTGATCATAAAGCCCCGAGTATCTGTTTTTCACAGAAAGAGGCGAATATGAGAGTACATAGTGGGTTAGAGCTTCTAAGAGATTTTGATTGTGGAAAAAAATTGTACCACCCAGGAAAGGCTAATGTGATGGCTGATGCCTTGAGCAGAAAGAGCCTCGGGATGGTATTACATATGATGGTCAGGGAGCGTGAGCTGCTAAAGCAGTTGTGAGCCTCAGTAGTGATGTGATCCCTTCTGATGATGACAGTGATTGTGTGACAGCTAGCCTGATAATTAGAACCGGATGAGAGTGCTCGGATTTGCCAGGCTTAGCGTGATGATCGGCATGATGTCGATAGTGTGGGTGAGATTCAGAAGGGTACAGTGACAGAGTTCACAGAGTATGATAATGATTTACAGAGAGGTTCAGAGACAGTATAAGTGCTCCCCAGGACCACAGTTGATGAGATAGTAATATTGTCAGAAGCTCACTCTTCGGGATATATAGTGCATATGGAAAGTAAAGAATATATATCGAAATCTCGAAAAGGGTATTGGTGGTCAGATGTGAAAAGAGATATGGTAGAGATTGTGGAAAAGTGCCTAGTATGTCAGCAGAGTAAGGTAGAGTATTAAAAGTCTGCAGAGTTATTGCAGCACCTACCTATATCGACATGGCACGAAAAATGAGAGCAAGTCTTCATGAATGTCGTGATGGGTTACAGAGAACCCAGGTGAATTACGAGGCTATTTAGATGATAGTCGATAGAGTGACTAAGTCTACCCACCTTCTGGTTATGAAATCCCCAGATACCCAGAGTGTGTATGAGGATTTATGTATAAGGAAGATTGTGGAACATGATGTAGCGTTCCAGTGAGCATGGTATCATATAGGGATTCTCGCTTCACCTCTTACTTCAGGGAATATTTTTCAGGAAGCTATGGGAACCCGACTGAGTATTAGCACAGTTTTTCATCCTCAGACAGATGGTCAGTCAGAGAAGACTGTACAAGTTCTGGAGGATCCGATGAAAGCGTGTGCCCTTAATTTTTATGCTCCTGGGATGATCAGTTATTACAAATCGAATTCGTCAATAGTGATAGTTGTCACCTGAGTATCGGAATAACAAGATATGAGGCAGAGTATGGCTGTAGGGGTTATTCCCCAAATTGGATAAGAAAAAGTGGGTGACAGATAGAATTATTTTTGACTTTGGATAATAAGTCTCTGAGGATGTTTAGTTAAGGATGAGAGATTAAGAACACCTCAGAGCAGATAGAAAAGTATTGGAAATTCACCCTTGGTGAATTAGTATGATTGAAATGTTTCTTGTCCTAAGAGAATGAGGACATAGCGAACTTTTGGAAGAAGGTAAATTGAGTTTCGCTGGATTGAATCTTTTGAGAGATTGGACAAGTGGAAGATAAGATCTGTAGGTGGCATTTCCACTTGAATAAGTAGGCACCCATAATGTGTCCCATCTTTTGATGCTTCGGAAATACTATCCAGATCCAGCATAAGTGATAGGATATGAGATCCAACAGTTCAGCTTAATGCAATTATAAGTATATTGAAAAAGTTGATTCGGGCATTAAACAGGAAAGAGAAAGTATTGAGGTTTAAGATGATCTCCTTAATTAAAGTTCTTTGGTAGTAATACACTCCGAAAAAAGGTCACGTGAGAATTAAAGAAGTATGATACGATTGATGTACCCGGAGTAGTTTATGGACTCATGAATTGGTTCTAATTTGGAGGACCAAATTCTTTAAGTGGGGGAGAGTTGTAAGACCCGAATTTAATTAAAATACGAAATGAATGAGTATTCGTGAAGGGAAGTCGGGTTAAATTAATCCCGAACGCGTGTAAGGGCAAAATGGTCAAAAGATCGAAAGTCGGTATAATTTCGATAAGGAAATTTAATTAAAAATATGGATTTGAGAAATTTTGGTCAATAAGGATGAAATATATTTATTTTGGGTTAAATTGATCAAGATATTAATTAATGGGAATTAATCGAGATTTTTAGTTCAGAAAAATAATCCCGAAAAATAATCGAAAATTATACCGGGAAGCCGAAATAATACCGAGAAATTAATTTATAGACTAAATGAATAAAATATAATTTTTTTAAGATATTTTGAATATTTTAGACTAATTTAATCAATTAAATAATATTAATAAAAATAAATAAATATATAAAACTAAATTGATGAACTGAAAAAAAAAATCAGATTGGAAATCGGGGAGAGAGAAACACAAAGCATAGACGAAAAACGAAGCAAAACGAGGATCACCGGCGAGCCACCACCGGCGCCGGATGAGAGGTCACGACCACCGAAAAAGGGAGAGGAGAGGCCGGCGAGCAAGACAGCACCGGCGATGCGCCGTGAAACTCGTCGGAGATCGACGAATCGGGGAGAGAAGCCGCGGGAGAAAGAGTTTCGATCGGCGCTGATCTGGCCGACCCCACCCCCAGCCGAGGACTCCCCAGGCCTAGACGATGCGATCGGTGGTGGCCACGGCTGGCGAAACCGATGGACGGCGCCGGAATCGACGGAAAAAGGAAACGGTACCGACGGCCGAGAGAGAACAGGCCGGACCGGCGACCTTTCGGCGACCTTGGACGAAGCCGAGGCCAGATTCGAGCTGCGGACGACCCAACGGAGCTGCTGGCGGTGGAAGCCGGCGGAGAACCGGTCGGCAAGGCGGTGAACCGGAGCGAACCGGAGTGAACCGGGGTGAACCGGCGGTCCGAACCGGTCTGAACCGGACTGAACCGGTTCAGCCAAAAAGAGAGGGAAAAAAAGGAAGAAAAAGGGAAAAAGAAAAAGAAGAAAAATTGGGAAAAATTTCAGTGATGCAATCGAGCTTCGGGTAAGTCGGTAAGCGGTCGAATTGACCGATTTAAATTTTAAAATATTTAATTCGATAAATAATCGACTGAAAGTTTACCCAAAAATATATTTAATTGTGTAGCTCGACAATTGGCATCGATCGAGAGCTCGAGACAGCTTCGATTTGTGGACTAGCATGGAATCTCGGGTAAGTAACCCTTATTTACGACAATTTACATCGTTATGCGTGATATGAATTTAAATTCCGCATAAATTGAATTAAATTATGGAAATTTAGATAAATTGTCGTAAATATTAAATTTAGCTATTCGAGAGTTAGAATGAGGCCCAATAAATTATTGGTGGGCCCAATGAGCCCAATAGGCCTCGATAATGTGAAAATTAAGTGGAAAACGGGCTTAAGGCCGATTAAGGCCCATTAAGGTGCAAACGGACCCAATAGGGGTAAATGGGCCCAATGATTTAAATTAAACCCAGAAAATAGAAAATACAATTAAATTATATAATATCTGACCTGAGGAATAATTATACGTAGTTCCGAACATTTGATTGGGAGCATATCGGACTGCGCGACGAGACAACAGTGGAAAAGAAAAGGTCAGACTCGACAGAAAAATAAGGTAAGGGAATTTTGTAGGTGCATAGAGATGCCTATACGTATTTTGAGGGTATTTACAGGGCTTAGAAATGTCTTACAGCATCTAGAAATGAAATAATAAATTTGTGAAAATCGGGGCATAGGTGAATAAAGGAAAAAGACGATTTTGCCCCTGGAAGTAAAATTTACAAAAAGGGTAGTAAGGCAGATAAATTGCATGATTTTCATGTTTTGATATTTTATATGACTATTTTGCTTTGGTTTAAGCAAATTTACACATAGGTTGGCTGTTGACTTAATGAATTATACAAAAGGGTACTGGTTTGTACCCGTTTCTATTTTAAAAGATATTTTATCAAGATTGAGCCACCTATCGTGTTTACATGAATAAAAAGAGTGCTAGAGTCTTTCTCGCACTCAAGTTTACTGATTTATTTCTCATGAAAAGTCGTACTGGAGCATTGCTCGTACGAGAAATTTGTGTGTGCACAAAATCGTGCTGGAGCTTCGCTCGCACGAGATTTTAGATATCATGATATGCATAGCGTGGTGCTGGAGCTTCGCTCGCACTAGACGTGAGTTGACATGTATATAGTCGTGCGAAAACCTCCTGTAGACTGTGTGTCACAGAGAGTTGAGATGCTCGCACGCATACTTTGAGACATGGGTTGGTTATCGACATAGTATTGGGGTGGATAAGACCTACGGCAGGCACCCCCAGACTATGATATGGGTCCACGGAGTACGATGTACCGTGTATGTCACACGGAGTACGCTGTACCGTGCAGTCATGATGACTCTATGATGTTACTTGATATTCTGGCGGGTAGGACTTGACCCCACCTCCCGTTGCAGTTGTGATACCCCGCACACCGGGATCCGTGTAGCCTGGGATCACAGGGACATAGTATGGCCATAGTCCTCGATTTTTCATACAGTAACCTACATGCCTCACATGATATCATACGGTCTGGATAGACCAGGATAAACCCGATGGAGGGGTAGTCCCGATTTATGTTTTTAAAAGAGATGTGATTTGATGAATCAAGGTATTCCCGAGAGATGGGTTTGACCTTGATGAAGTTGTTTTATAATGAAACAAATGAGTTTTAAATGTGATGAATTTATGATGAAACAAATAAGTTTCAAAGTGATGAGTTTTGTGATTAAACAAATGAGTTTTAAAGTGAAGAGTTTATGATGAAATAAATAAGTTTTAATGTGACGAGCATGAGATGTCATACATGATGATTTTCCATGTGTGCTTTATATGTCGGTTTCATGATTTCTTGTATATGATATATACATACATGTGGCATTGTTTTAATCTTACCTCATGCTCCGAAAGTAAACGATTTTTACATCATGACATTATCAGCACGTAGATAGTATAGTTATCTATCTGCTTACATTATTGCCTTACTGAGCACGTTTCGCTCACCCTTTCATTTTTCACCCCACAGGGTATATTCAGTAGAAGAGAGCGACAATAGTCTCGCATCTCGGTTATCCGCTGCTTCTTATCAAGATCAGGTATACACATTTGTACAATTTTGTATCTGAACATATAGATGCACAGTACTGTATATGAATGTAATATTGGGGATGTATTTAGTTTAAATAAATTGATATGTAAATGAAAGGTGAAAATGGAATGGTAAATAGGTGAGAGGTGACTAACACCGAATCATAGCCCAACTGTTTAGTAGTGTAACTGTTCACGATGGGTAAGGACATTAAAAAGCGAAAAATTTACTCTGATTTTTAGGTAATTTGGGTTGTGACATCCATGCCTAGTCTCACATGTTTTTTGGTTTTGCTGATGAAACTAATTGTGATTTGATTTCTATGATGAAACCGTTTGTAATGAGAATATGATTTAAATATGAGTTTCAATACTGAACACAGAAATATTTTACTCTGAACGAGTTTTGACATTCGGTTTTTGGCAATAAATTGTTATGTGTTTCACTATGATGGTTTTGTAAATAAGATGGGTTTTCAGTGAGTGCATTTGTTTAAGAAATGATTGAGTTTCTATCGATTGATGATTATCGTATATAATGTTTCTGTTTTCAGTAAATGCAAATGATTTGAAAAGTGAATGTCTTTGTTTTACGAAATGAGAAGACATGCATTATGAGCATCGTAGATAGTGTGGTTATCTACCTGCTTTCATATATTTCTTACTGAGCTTGTGGCGCTCATCCCTTTACTTTTCCCCCCTCTACAGAGCATTTCACTTGAGTGTATAAACTGCGTCCGCCTTGTGATCATTTACACACAGCTATCCAGCAGGATCGAGGTATACACACATATGTACTTTTTTGTATCTGAATAATAGTGTACAGTGATATAGTCACGTTATATGGGGGATGTATAAGTAAGGCAATGTAAACGAATTTCAAATTTTAAAATGATAACTTTATGAGCTTCCGCAATGTTGGTGCCTGGGACGAAAGCATTGCCTGATATGTGTATATATAAATATATATAATTTATATATATATATATATATATATATATATATATATGAAACTGAGTGATGGATATTGACTCACAGCCCAACAAGTGAAGTGTGGTAAGTTCGCGAAAAATTTGTAGTGATTTTTGGAAAAACGGGTCGCGACAAAAGTCCTCTACCTTGCAACAAGCTTCTAGCCATTTCCACAATAGTGTGATTCTTTTGTTCAGCTACACCATTTTGCTCTGGTGTATAAGGTGCATTGAACTCCTCGTGAATGCCATGTTCTTAGAAAAAAAAAGGTTAAATTCTTTAGACAAAAGCTCACCATCATGATCCATACGAAGAGTCTTCATAAAAGTGCTACTCTGCTTTTCCATAAGAGTTTTAAATTTTCTAAAATTCTCAAAAGTCTCTGACTTGTTGGTTAGAAGATAAGCCTAACTTATTCAACTAAAATCATCAGTAAAAAGCAAAAAATACTTACTTCTACCTTGTTATGTGGTTCTCATATGCCCACACAAATCAAAATGTATCAATTTAAGGCACTTAAAGGCTCTCTACGATTTTTCACTTGGAAAGGATTTTCTTGCTTGTTTCCCATAAATAAACCCTTCACATAGACCAAGAGACTCAATTTATGGCAATCTAAGAACCACGTTGTTTTTTTTTTACTCAATAGCTTTAAAACTTTGATATTGAGATGTCCATATTGCAAGTGCCATAGCTTCGACTCATCCTTCTAATAACAATAAGGGCTTGTTTTTCCATATTAAAAATTTTGAATGGAAACATTTTATTTTCTGTCAAGCGTACATTCACCATAAGTTGCCCAAATTTATCTTTAATCACACAAGTCTTATTGTCAATGACATTTGTAAATCCACCAACCATGTTTCCCACACTCAATAAGCTATGTGCCAAGTTAAGAACAAAAAAGACATTTGAAAGTAATTGTACTTTACCATTACTTGTCTCCATTGCAATGATGCCTTTTCCTTTAACTTGTATCCGTTTATTATGTCCAAGTCTAATTTGCAACTTTTCTAATTCATCAAGCTTTTTAAACAACGATCTATTGTTGGTCATATGATTCGAACACCCATTATCAACAAACCAAACATCATTTGAAACTTCATTAATAGGAAAATGAGCCAGAAATAACTTACTCTATTGACTTTCTTCTTCCACATAACTTACTTGATTCCAATAGTTAGCCTTTACATGCCCAACCTTCTTGCAATTATAACATTGAACGACATTCTTATTCCACTCTTGCTTACCAACTGATTGCCTTTCTTACCCATCAAAGTGACTTCGGTTTCTACATCTTCCACATCCTCTACCACAAAAGTCATCTCTTCCACGTCCTTTACCAGTGAACACATCTCATCTAGTTTTTTCTCCCTTCACTTGAAGTGCCTTCTTATCATCTTCTCTTGCAATCTGTTTAGCCTTGCCTCATGAGCTTACAAAGAACCCGTTAGTTCATCAAAGGAAAAAGTAGACAAATCCTTAGATTCTTCAATTGCAACAACTATATGATCAAACTTTGACATTAGACTTCGTAAAATTTTGGAAACTATAGTCTCATTAGTAATATTTTGTCATAAGATCTTATTTGACTAACAATTGCAATTACTCTAAACAGAAATTCTTACACTGGTTCTTTACTTTTCATAATCAAAGTTTCAAACTCATGCCGAAAAGTTTGGAATTTTACAGCTATCACCTTTGAAGAACCTTGAAACTCTTTCTATAGTGTTTCCCAAGTTTTATTTGAAGTGTTAGCTGCTACAATTCTCGAGAAGAATGCATCATGGACAACTTATTAAATGAGAAACAATGCTTTTGAATCCTTCTTTTTGTTGTCTTATAGCCGGGTTTCATCACAATCTCTTTCGTCGTACAAATTCTCTACCAATTCCCAAAGATCTTGAGATTTGAATAGAATTTTCATCTTGATGCTCCAAAACTCAAAAAACTCTCCTTTGAATATGGGGATGAGAGACATTAGGACTACCATTCATTGTTATAGCTTTTGTTAAATGAATTTAGGATTTTCTGCTCTTATACCAAATTTGTTGGGAAATAGAACAAAATATGCTGTGAAAGTCAAAAGATAAAGAGAAGCTAAAGATCAAAGATATTTTTTTGAGTAAAATTGCACATTTTATTGACTTTAATGGGGCTTTTAAATAGGTTCACAAGACAACTAACTTCTCTAAAAAATTTCAACTACATAGCGAAATATTAGGCATATAATCAACTTTGAAACAGAAAACATGGACCGACTTAATTACTTATCAAATCAAATAATTTGAAAAAATTAGTAAACAAATTCCTAAAGACAAAGGTCTTATTGAATAGACATGAACTCATTGTTTTGAATCACTTTTCAACATAAACCATGCATCTCTCATATGTGGAAAAGTATAGTATGCACGGTTTTAGAAGAAAGTCAAATATAAAGAGAATCATTAAACTAAAGATATAAAATTTTCAATTTTTTTCTTAGCATTACTGAAGGGCATTTCAATTGCTGAACCGAAAAGGAATCCTTTCGACGTGCAACGAAACGAGCTTTCATGGGGAGTTGGTTGTATAGGCCTGAATGCAGAGCAACTTAAATGATGTCGTGCTCAAATAAAGTGGATTTTTCGAAGTTTTAATGGCTTTTTCTGAAGGAAATGGAAGAAAGATTAGTCGAGTTGAACTGAATGAAGAGAATCCTATGATCATTTCAAAATTGGAAATGATTGTCGAGTCTGAAGTGTAGAGTACAAATTTTGGGAAGAAGTCTTTGGATAACAGACTACAATCCTGAAAGAAATCCAAAAGAGAAGAAGCTTCTAGGTTCTTCTACCTAAATGATACATGGACACCATGCAACACAAAACAGAGAAAGAGGCTGGCTAAAAGGGAGAACACAACCCTTTCCCTTCCTTTTTTACTTTTTTTATCTGCTTGCCCACGAGTCATTCAATTGACATCTAATTGAAGCCTAATTGGCATACATGTCAGCAACAATTGACCAAAAAAAAAACATTAGTATGACCAAAAAAATTAATAAGTGATGATTTTTTACATAATTGTTTTATGACTAAGTTATTGCAAGATCGGATAAAAAGAAGTACCGGCGAAATTTTCCTCTAAAAATGGAGAAAATAATAGGGAAGTGCACTATAAAAATCAACTAAACCAGCGAATTCTATCCAACAAATGGATACTTCTGATTGGTAAACAATGGGCTTCGCAACTTGTAGTCATAACGCATGGTAAATAGTGCAAAAAATTTGCTGTCCATTGAGCCTGAATAGAGACAAAAAAGCTTTGGCTTATTCAGTTCTAAATCATACAAGTACTGAAGTGCACTTGTAACTTGTACTGAAATACAATAAACAAACAAGTTTAAAGAGAGGGATGGTGTGACTTGGGAGTATAAAAATATGAAGAGATATGGCGTGATTTGAAATGAAAATGTCATTTGTTTGGTAGGAAGGAAAGGGTCTTTTTTTTTTTTTTTTTTTTTGTAGGAGCAAAATAGCAAGCAACTTACAGAATTCTTAGTGTTCCATTTCGATCTGTGAGCTAAAAGGAGCAAAATAACTTATATTGGAGACAATTTCCTATGCCCTACATGCAGAAATGTCAACTTGGAAAATGCAAACATCCAAGTCAAACAAAGTCCCAACTCTCACAAGTCACAGCCTTGTACTTAAGTCTTCTTAATAAAACATCTTTCCTTTCGTAAAAGAAAGAGATAGGATAGTGCCAATCTTGTGCTAACAAGACCTTGCAAGAGGATTTTCTAAGCCTCTACTAAATGTTACAAAAAAATAAAACACCAGCTTTTCCTAGTGATGGCTACCAGTAATGAAGGTTCAAGGTTCAGTGATCAGCCTCATCCTCAGGCCTTGTCAAAATGCACTAAAAAAATAGTTCATGATATAAGAACAAGCCACTTTGACAATACAATCTTCCATCAGATAAATCATCCAAAATAACTATAATGGCACACCAGTTGGCAATTAAAAATATGATGCACAGATCTAAAAGAAGAATTAAATGCATATATGCCCAAGGCCACTGAGGTTGGCATATCAATGCAGGTGTATAATATGGAGGTTGTTGGAAAAATAAATTGCTCTAGCCTTTATGTGGTATAACACTGAAGGAGAAGCCAAAGAGAAATGAAGAATATCCCTATTTATTATTTCGCTCTGAGTACAAAATAGAAATCACCTATTTCACTTGAAGAGGCGGTACTGTAATAATTTCAAGTGCTCCTATTTATTCTCTTATATCAAGGAATAAGAAACATTTATAAAAAACTGCACCTAGATGTCTCTGAGATAATGGGGCCTGTAAGCCTAGCTGAAGCACTTTTTTTCTTTGCTCTCCATTTGGAGTTCAGATCCCACTTCTCTAGCTTGAGTACAATGGTAACGACTGCTGCCATGAAAACTAAAGTTGGTTTGCATGTGACATTATCAGATTCGGCAACCTATGCATGTTCTGGCCATCTAATGGAAAATTAGAAGCGCCATTTATGAACTGCACCTAGATGTCTCACAGACGTGCATTTGGTCCATCCCAGTTTATTGGTTCTGTAGTCTCTGGAGAAGCAGAGTTTTCTTTCCTTTCACTCCCTCTGGAGGTCACAACTTCACTTTTAGCTTGAGAACAGAGGTACGACAATGACTGCAGCCATGAAACTAATGTGGGTTTGCGTGTGACATCATCAGATTCAGCAACCTGGGCATATAACTCATTAAGAACCATGTTCTGGCCGGTTTTTGGTAGTTGGACAATTAGCTGAGCTAAAGACTTCATTAGAGCTGGTAGTACCTACAGAAATGAGTAAATGCTAACATTATCAAGCAAACACCTGAGTTCCCAGATACAAATAAGCAAATATTTTTCCAACAGAATCTGGTCCGAGCAGTTCTGCTTGTAAATTGCAATATATCGGAGTAGATTTTTTTTTTATACAATTCTGTTTACTTCGTAACAATATTGTTACATTTATTTCAAATTATGTTGCATAAAAGCAACATAAAAGCAACATAAAAGCAGTGAACCAACAATCAAGATGGAGAGAATAAACTAGCTACAGTGCCTGATTTTAACTAGTCAAACCCTTCAAGGAGAAAATAAAGGGGAAAAGGGCAAAAGAAAAGAATGGAGAAAAATTGCTTCTTGTGCTCCAAAAAAAGGAAATTAGCATATGCAAGTATTTACCTGTATATCAACAAGGGAAATAAGACGCAGAAGCAACTCTAGGATTTTTTTACAAGGCTCAGGCCCTCCTTGCCAGTTCTTCCACTCATCAGCCTTTAAAGTGGAAGCATCACCGCAGAGCTTATTAGCTTTATCAACAAGACAGTGAATGCAATAAAATGTCGCTGGGCTACCAGCAGGAAGATGCCGAACCAAGGCTGCAACTCCTGAAGCCATTCCCTCAAAAGGAGTAATGCCAGGATATCCCTAGATTCATCAAATAATAAAGAGATTAATTTAGTCCCACAAGTTTGATAACATTTTTCAGGTATTTCTACAGTCAGTTTCAGTAAATTTCATGTACCTCTAAAGATCTTTGCATGTAATAAAATACAAGTTGCTCCTTCAGCAACACTCTTTCATCCACCGAGTCTTTTCCAGAAGATATGAATGCTGCAAACATAGAATGTGAGGCTCGAGCTACTTTTCCATTTGGATGTCCCATATATCTAATCACATTTGTTATTAGGAACCAGAGTTTATATCATTTAATATGAATAATAAGTTTTCCAAGTAAAGTAATCATGTATTTTAGGATACAGAAACATAGTTGGAGCAACCACCATTCTAAACACAGCAGCAGGCAATCGTTCAATGAAAGTTGGAATAACCCGCACATAAAACAAAATGCGAGCAGTTTGCACCTCATCCTTGGACCATTCATACTCCATTTTCTTCTTGGAGGAGAAGTCTACAAGACAAAATTCAAATCCCCATAAAACTAACAATTTATAGAACAATATGAAAACTCATGCAAGAACTTTAAAGTGCAGAATTACTTGAACTTAGTACCCTACCGCTCAATTAAAATGGTACATAAATGCATGCCATGGTCAAAAAAGAATACCTTGCCAAGTAGTCAAGTCAACATAGGTGGGGATGGATTCCATGAAAGAGATGCAGGCAGACTCATTTTCCTGAATACATGCGACAACTCTTCGAATCGTATCCATATATTCTGGCAAACGAATACGTCGAAAATACTCTAAGCAAGAGAAAGAAACTAAAATCTGGACTGATTTCTCTCTCTGCATTTCTTGAGAGAAGTTTGAATTTAGTCTGTGCTTTGTTACAGCCAAAGCAAAAACCACAACCATAAGAAAAGCAGATTCTACAATTTTCTCCAAATCCACTAGTAGCTCATCCTTTCTTTCACGAAGCAACAAAGCAACCTGCCGGTGACCAGAGTAGACATCCTGACAGTAGTCCCACATAAGACTCTCCACTAAGCTTTTGCTATCCTCATCTGCTGAGACATACTGATTGCAGAAAACACTTGTTATGGCACCGGCTTCCTTAAAAAGAACACTGTCTAGATGTTTTTTAAGCTCAATCAGTCCCAATTCAGACCCACTGCTATGGAGGAACTGAAGAATCTGCATATACAAGTTCCTTAAGGGAAAGATTTCTCTTAACAAGGCTGAGGTAAGGCAGAAAAGCACAGGGGCACTGAAAGGCACTGCACCACTTCGAGCCAAGGCTAATGACATACATTGTAGAATAAGACTGTCCGTGGGATCATTGTTTGAGTTCACAAATCCTTTAGTTTTAGATATCAAATTTTGTGCTATTAAGACTATTTGATTTTCTGCAGAAATTCTTAGTGTGGAAATAATCTCTAGTCCCTGGACATTAGCTGCATGTCTGCTAGCTCTCAATACTCCAGCTGCAACCATAACAAGAGCAAATGGAACATAGTTTGCCTTCAAAGTCCCTAAAGTCCCCTGTGAAAAAGCTTCAATTTTCTTAAAAGAACGTGATTTTATGTAACCAGACACAACCCATTCAACCAAGTGAAGGATCATGAGTGCGGAAGAAACTGTACTAGAAGGCCCATCTCCTTTTCCCCAAATTCCCAACAAAAAATCCAAAACTGTAACAAAATGAACATCCACAGAAGAAGATAATGCATATCCAATCCCTGCCAGCACATCTGGGATAATTTCTTCACATGATCTAACCAATTGGTAATCTTCTTCCAGCAGCCTACAAAGCAACTCCAAGCACACTATTTTTGAGCTTTCAGACACAACAGGCACAAATGAAATGGCCCCTAAAATAAGAATACCTTCAGCAAAAAAGGAAGGGCTTTTCTTCAAACCAAATTCAGTAGCAAATACACGAGAAATGACACCCACAGCGGAATCAATAAGTGCAGTAGACGGCCTGACGGACTTCCTGATCCAAATATAAAGAAGCCTGAGCAAGATAGGATACGATTCAGAAGGAAGATCGAAACCTTGAGACGAGAGTACAGATAACAGAAGTTTGGCTTGAGGATCAGCAACATGGAGAGAGGCTTGTGAGTTAAGGAGTGTTTTCAAAGATTGGAGGATATGGGGACGAAATGTTTGGTTCTGAAGTGAATCTCTAACCTCAGACCACGCTTGAATGATGGCACGAGCAGACGAAGATGAAGAATGTCCAGAAACAGTGTGGTTAATAACACCACTATTAGTCCTCAACCATTGTTCAAGAAAAAAGGTATTAACTTGTCTTGCCATATTATGAATTACTATTCATTCCCAATCTGCAGAATAAGCAATACAACTAGCTTCAAAAGGCCAATCCAAACATTGTTCTTCAATCAATATACTTAATAAGCATTCAAAGCTACTATTTAATTTTTATTACTAATCTAGAATTCCAGTATAACCAACAGAAGTCAAAGACAAGTCGAAAATTACAAAAGCAAACTCTGGAAAGTCAAATTTCCTATCAGTAATTCGAAATTCAATTTCCAGTTTTATAGTATGAGACTTAAACTAAAACCCAAAAAGAAAAGAATCAAGTGAAATGGAGTTTTGGCGACTTACCCTGAAATTGGGATTTTCTTTTCCTCCCTTCTTCAAATCAGCTCTTCCATTCTCTCACTTCGTCTCTCCGTCTTAATTTCTCACCCCAATTACTTTCTCTTTCTCCCTCCTCTCTCCGGGCCTCTCACTGGTTTTATGCCTTAACGAATAAAAGAACTAAATTATTAAAATATTAAAAGGTGAATGTTTAATAATAATTTAATGGTATTATCAAGTAACAATATAAAAATATTTTTTATTATGTGAAATAACTAAATAGTTTATCCTTGCAAATGCAATTCACGAAATGTTCATTTTATTTATTTTTCAATTCATATTAATTTTTATATTTTTATATAATATAAAAATTATATGAATTAAAAAATAATTTTTTAATTTATTTTTTATTTTTAATTTATTTAATTAACTTAGAAAAATTGTGTGTTTTCATTTTAAATATTTTATTAGTAGGTAAATTAAGATGAATTTGAATGATATTTAAGTTAAATGCTAGTTTGATCATTTAATTGGAACCCTTTTTGCAATTAATTTGATAATTTTATGAGTTCATCATAACTTTTCAATAATTTATATATATTTACATTGCTTTTAATAATAAATCATGTTATTCAAACGTTCTTCCAATATAAAAAATATTTTTAAATTACTTATAGAGAGAATTAATGAAAAATTACTATATTGTTGAATTAAAATTATGATTTTACTGTATGTTCACATAAAATTTTTTATATATTTTAACTTTTAAATAATTACCATGGCAAGAAAGATTGAAATTTATTGTCTTTCTAATAAGGATGGAGTAATAAAACAATGTATATAGATGTATTAGATAATTGATTCCATATTTACATTCTTCAGCTTTTTATTTTATTTTTTAATGAGTAATAAATTTTTTTACTGAAAATTAAAAATAAATCATTTGAAAAGAATTCTGTAAAAAAAACAAAACTTGAAATGTTTTTTAATAATCCAAAATTAAGAAATAGAAAAGCCTGATAGAAAAAAGTGTTGAATACTTAATTTTAATTCTAATTTTTGAGACGATTTTCAATTAAGAATAAAATGTTTTATTTGTTTCAATTCAATATCTTAATTTTTTGGAATCTAACGTATAAAGATAATTTTCAACAGAATGAACTCTGCGTATAACAGGTGCTGTTAAAATGCATTATTCATTATAGTTACAAATGGTGCAACATGGCTAGGTCATAAATGCAATTAACTAATTAATGGGTCACTACCAACAAAGTGTTGGTTGAGGTGGAAAGCGACTTCTACTCAGGTAAGATGAGAACACAAGTTCGATTACTCGGAACTGTACTTGTTGGGAGGGTTTTAACCTTTAATATTTCTAACCTGAAAGTGATCAGTCTTGGGTTAAAAAGGCTTGAGGATGTCTTTAGTTTAAAAAAAAAAAAGGTCATTGGAAATTTTCTTTGTTTTATTTGCTTTTGTTTTCTTTTCCTCTTTCTCTTTCTACTTATTTCCTCCTTCTGCATTTTTTTTGGTCAAAATTCCTCCTTTTGAACTCTAAAGCATCCGAGAACTATAACGACCCAAATTTACTGATATTTCGATTGGGCTACAAGTCGATAACATATCCAAAACCATAAAATCACATATTTAATTTTGCTGAGTTAATATATTTTGAAATGACAAAACAAGTAAATTCAATAATATTAAGATGATATAAAAACATGTTTAGAGGTTATCAGTACCAGAACTTAGAGTTTTGTTGATGAGAGATCGATCTGGCTTATGAGAGATCGATCTCCTGGGTCTGTACTTGATGAGAGATCGATCTCATGAAGAAATGAGATCGATCTGCCAAGCTTTGAACCTATACAAAGGTATTAAGGAAGAGTGAGATCGATCTGCAAGGGTTAAGAGATCGATCTGCCTAAAACTAGAGTTGAGGGATCGATCTGATCTAGGAAGAGATCGATCTCCCTTAAGAGCATAGACTGTAGATCGATCTGAAAGATCGATCCACACTCAAACAGAGAACTTATGAGATTGATCTGGTAAGGAAGAGATCAATCTCCTCAAAGTCAGAGAGCTAAGGAGATCGATCTGTGGTATTGAGA
The DNA here is from genome assembly GCA_033439115.1 of Firmiana major. Taxonomy (NCBI): domain Eukaryota; kingdom Viridiplantae; phylum Streptophyta; class Magnoliopsida; order Malvales; family Malvaceae; genus Firmiana; species Firmiana major. Next base: position 12,799,285 of record CM065898.1, on the reverse strand, counting down.
GATCGATCTCCCCACTACGAGACTGCATGGCAGATCGATCTGTAGATCGATCTTGCCTCAAACAGAGAGATTGGAAGATCGATCTGCCTATTCGATAGATCGATCTGCCCTATCATTTTCAAATTAACAGATCGATCTGCTAACCTATGAGATCGATCTCCTTGTGTTATTGTGCTTTGATCTTGCAGGATTTATAACTAAGAGATCGATCTGGCCAAGAAGGCAGATCGATCTGGCACACTACTGGAGGTACCCAACGGCTAGTTTCTGCAAAATCTCAACGGGAAAAACAGCATTTAATGCTCCAACTACCAATCCTTCGGTATTTAACCAAGCATTGAAGACAAAGAGAATTGAGACATTATTGCTGCACATTTTCTACATTCTCAAGCTTTCAACACTTTCATTCCTTGTGTCTTCATTCCTCATTTATTGAGATTTATTGTATAAGCTTAAGTGCAAAAGCTGTATTTGTCCTACCTACATTAAAGCTTCATTTTTGTATTCATCCTTATCTTGAGAGAGAAGAGGATTGTTCCTCAGTGAGATAAATTGTAAGAGGGTGAATACATTTTCATATTACAAAGGGTAGAGAGGTTATTCCTTAACCTGTAAAAGGAACATTGTAAACTTCTGTTGAAGGAGAGTAAGAAAGCACTTGACAAGAAGGTCAAGGAGAGAGGACGTAGGCAAAAGTTTGGCCGAACCTCTATAAACGATTGTGTTTGTTTCTCTCTTCCCTATCTTGCATTAAATTGTTTAATTTTATTATATTGCTTATTTTCATTTGCAAATTAAAATAGGATTAAAATTAAAATTTGCTATTAACGTTAGAAAACCGATTCACCCCCTCTCGGTAGAGCCAACAATTGGTATCAGAGCTAGGACTCTTTAATCACCTAGGAACAACTTCCTAAGAGTTAGAAACGATCAAATGGCTCATAACAATGTAGCTACTAGTTTGGTAGGAGAGGGGCACTCTACGGTTAGACCTCCAATGTTCAATGGAGAGCATTATGCATATTGGAAGACTAGGATGATGTTATTCATTCAAGCAAATGATTATGAAGTATGGAGAATTATAATTAAAGGACCTCAAATCCCTACAAAGAAAATAGAGGGAAGAGATATTCCTAAGGAAGAAGATGAATGAGATTCAAATGATATTAAATGTGCTCAGCTAAATGCTAAAGCTATGCACACATTATTTTGTGCCTTAGGTCCAAATGAATATAATAGAGTCTTCGGGTGTGATAATGCCAAACAAATATGGGATAAATTGACAATAACTCATGAGGGTACAACCCAAGTGAAGGAGACAAAGGTAGGTATGCTCACACATGACTATGAGCTTTTTAGGATGAAGGAAGGAGAATCAATTAGTGATATGTTCACTAGATTCACAGATGTAATTAATGGACTAAAGTCCTTAGGAAAAATATATTCTAATATTGAAATGGTCAAGAAAATATTAAATAGCTTACCTAAATCATGGGAAGCTAAAGTGACTGCAATTGAGGAATCTAAGGATCCTCACACATTGTCTTTAGATGAATTAATAGGATCTCTACTCACTTATGAGATGAAATTAAAAAGAAATGAAGAGCCACCCAAGAAAGTGGGAGTTGCTCTAAAATCCACTGCTCAAGAGGAGATTAAGAATGAGAGTGGTAGTGAAGAAGACTTTGAGATGGCAATGTTTGCCAAAAGATTTAACAAGTTCATGAGGATGAGAGCTAGTGGTAGTAATAGGAGAAACAATAAGAGAGATCAAGAAGAAGTAGGTAGAAAAGACTCAATTGTGTGTTATGAGTGTAAAAAATCAGGACACATAAAATTTAACTGCCCTCTTCTTAAAAGGTCCAATGATAGGTTCCATAAAAAGAAGGCAATGGTGGCAACATGGAGCGACAGTGACTGCTCCGATGATGAATCAAATGAGGACATTGCCAACTTGTGCTTCATGGCTATTGAGGATGAAAAGGTAACTTCAAGCCTCAATGAATATTCTTTTGATGAATTGCAGGATGCCTTTGATGAACTTGCATTAGAGTATGAATCTATGAGTATGAAATATATCCAAATTGAGAAAAGAAAATGAGATAATGCAAATGGATAAATTAGAATGTGAAAAGAAACTAGAAATTTCAAATCTAGAAATTTGTGACCTTAAAGAGAAAAATAGCAATCTACATAATTTCTTTAATAGGTTTCACATGGGTCAACAAAAGTTAGATAGCATGCTAGAGACCCAAAGGGCATTCTTTGACAAAAATGGCTTAGGATATAATGCAAAGAGTAGAGAGACTCATCTTAAAAGTTTTATTGCTAGGAAAAGCATAAATAAAACTGCAATTACTTGTTCATATTGCAATAGAAAGGGACATGCATCACATAATTGCAATATAAAGATGAGAACTCTAAAAGGAAAAATAGTAAAAAGGATATGGATTCCAAAAGAAGTAATTCTCTCCAAGGATTGTAATGCATTAGCAAAATGGATCCCAAAGGGATCAAGAATTGCATTCACTAACCTCAAAGGACCCAAGAAAATTTGGGTACCTAAGACTTGAGTTTAAATCCTCTTGTAGGTGATTGAGCATGGCCACACAGCTAAAACAAAGGAAGCATGGTACTTGGATAGTGGATGCTCAAGGCACATGACGGGAGATAGAAGCCACTTCAACTCTTTTAAATCAAAGGTTGGTGGAGAGGTCACTTTTGGGGACAACTCCAAAGGCCAAGTAGAAGGAAGTGGCTCAATAGGTAATGATTACTTCTCTTTAGAAAAAGTATTGCTTGTTAGGGGTCTAAAGCACAACTTACTAAGCATAAGTCAACTTTGTGACAAAGGTTACAAAGTAATTTTTGATTGCATGAAATGTAATGTGGTAGATCCTAAGTCTAACAAAGTTCTTTTTCTAGGTCATAGGCAAGGCAATATATATATTGTATATCTTAATGAACTTAAAAATGAAAATATATGCCTAATGGTAGACAATAAAAAGGAATCTTGGTTATGGCATAGAAGACTAGGTCATGCTAGCATGCATGTGCTATCTAAGTTAGCTAGAAAGGATCTTGTTATAGGTTTACCCAAGCTATCCTTTGATCATGAAGAAATATGTGAAGCTTGTGTTAAAGGAAAACACAAAAGGACAACATTTAAGCCTAAGAATATTGTATCCACCACTAGGCCTCTTCAATTACTTCACTTAGATTTATTTGGACCAACTAGAATAACTAGCCTATGTGGGAAACACTATGGTTTTGTAATAGTTGATGATTACACTAGGTTCACATGGGTGTTCTTTTTAAGAGTAAAAAATGAAGCCTTAGAAAAGTTCATAGCCTATTCAAAAATTACTCAAAATGAAAAAGGGTATACAATAACTAGCATTAGAAGTGATCATGGTAAGGAATTTGAAAACATAGGATTTGATGAGTATTGTAATGATCAAGGAATTAGTCATAACTTCTCAGCCCCTAGGACACCACAACAAAATGGAGTAGTGAAAGAAGAAATAGAACTTTGGAAGAAATGGCTAGAACCATGTTGTGTGAGAATAATTTGCCAAAGTATTTTTGGGCTGAAGCTATAAACACATCTTGCTATATAATTAATAGAGCTATGATTAGACCCATGCTTAAGAAAACTCCTTATGAGCTCTACAAGGGTAAAAAGCCTAACATTAGCTACTTCCATCCCTTTGGCTGCAAATGTTTTGTCTTAAATAATGGGAAAGATAATTTAGGAAAATTTGATGCCAAAAGTGATGAGGGAATCTTTCTAGGATATGCTTTGAATTCAAAGGCTTATAGAGTATACAACAAAAGAACATTGATGGTTGAAGAATCAATTCATGTGATATTTGATGAGTCAAATAATTTATCTAAAGATTCAACAAATAATGAGGACGTTGGAATATTTGATGAAAACTTGGAGGAAAACTCAAAATTAGAAGATGATTTATTAGAAAAACTTGACTTGAATAAAGAAGATAAAGATGAAATAGAGATATTGGAGAGAGAATCTAGAGCACCAAGGGAGTTAGGATATGTAAAAGATTGTAAAATAGTGGGAGATCCAACTCTTGGAGTTAGAACTAGATCATCTCTAAGGAATATGTGTCAATATATAGCCTTTGTATCTCAAATAGAACCTAGGAATGTCAATGAAGCTTTAGATGACAATAATTGGTTCCTAGCAATGCAAGAAGACTTAAATCAATTTGAGAGAAGCAAAGTATGGAAACTAGTTCCTAGGCCTAGAGATCACTCTATAATTGGAACTAAATGGATATTCAAGAATAAGATGGATGAAAATAGTGTGATCATAAGGAATAAGGCTAGGTTAGTTGCACAAGGCTATACACAAGAAGAAGGAATAGATTATGATGAAACCTATGCACCGGTAGCTAGACTAGAGGCAATAAGAATGTTACTTGCCTTTGCATGTCATAAAAACTTCAAATTGTATCAAATGGATGTAAAGAGTGCATTCTTAAATGGTTTCATTAATGAAGAAGTCTATGTTGAGCAACCTCCTGACTTTGAAAATCATGAATATCCTGAACATGTTTTTAAATTGTCTAAGGCACTCTATGGATTGAAACAAGCTCCTAGAGCTTGGTATGAAAGGTTGTCAAAATTTTTAATAGAAAATGGATTTTCAAGAGGAAAAGTGGATACCACTTTGTTCATCAAAAATAAAAATAAGGATTTATTAGTTGTACAAGTGTATGTAGATGATATTATTTTTGGATCAACTAATGAGTCTTTATGTCAATAGTTTGCTAAGATCATGCAAGGTGAGTTTGAAATGAGCATGATGGGAGAACTCACATTCTTCTTGGGACTTCAAGTAAAGCAAACAAAAGATGGAACCTTCATCAATCAAGCAAAGTATACTAAGGATTTACTCAAGCGATTTGGAATGGACAATTGCAAACCTCAAGCCACTCCAATGGGCACCAACATCAAGCTTGATAAAGATGAGAGAGGTAAGTGTGTAGATAGTAAACTCTATAGGTCTATGATTGGCTCATTGCTTTATTTAACTGCAAGTAGACCAGATATTTTGTTTAGTGTATGCCTTTGTGCTAGATTTCAATCCTCTCCTAAGGAATCACATTTATTAGCCACTAAAAGGATCTTTAGATACCTTAAGGACACTCCCTATCTAGGACTTTGGTACCCCAAGGACTCTACCTTTGCACTTCATGTATTTTCAGATGCAGATTTTGGGGGATGCAAAATAGATAGGAAAAGTACTTCAGGTACTTGCCAATTCTTAGGAAATAGGCTAATCTCTTGGTTCTCCAAGAAACAAAACAGTGTGGCTCAGTCCACAACTGAAGCTGAATACATAGCAGCTGGTAGTTGTAGTGCTCAAGTGTTGTGGATTAAACAACAAATGAAAGATTATGGTATTGACATGAAACAAGTTTCTATCAAATGTGATAATACCAGTGCCATTAATCTATCTAAAAATCCTATTCAACACTCTAGAACCAAGCACATTGAAATTAGGCATCACTTCCTTAGAGATCATGTGCAAAAGGGGGATATAATTCTAGAGTATATTGACACTCTACATCAAATAGCTGATATATTCACCAAACCCCTTGATAGAGATAGGTTTTGCATTCTTAGAGGTGAATTAGGACTTATGAATGCTCCCTAACTTGCTTGTGTTTCAAAAAAAAAAAATCTTGGTTTCAAGTTGATTTTAAAAGAGTTTTCGCAAAGATTTTCTGGCAACAAGGATGAGAGATCGATCTCCTTGTAATATAGATCGATCTCCATACTTCCAACAAGCCTAAATCATTAAGGTTAAGCTAAGCAGATCGATCTTCTAACCATAAGATCGATCTTCTTATGTCTCTGTTAAAAAGCAGATCGATCTGTCCATTCGACAGATCGATCTCTCCAAGCTTCTGTATTTCTGAAGATCGATCTATGCATTTGGCAGATCGATCTCTCTAAGCCTCTGTTCAACTGAAGATCGATCTGTGCATGTGACAGATCGATCTCCTTAAGCCTCTGTTTGCTAACAGATCGATCTGTTCATGCGAACAAATCGATCTCCTTTGGCTTCTGGAAATGACAGATCGATCTGTCGTCTCGACAGATCGATCTCCTGTGCCCTGGACTATAAAAACTGGCCAGAAATCCCCAAATTTCAAAATCTTAAACTTCAAAATCCCTAACTTCCCTCGCACCACCTCTCTCGATTCCTCCTCAGATCGATCTCGGTACGGCCTTCATTGCGTCTCCGTGTCATTTCCTGGTATAGTAACCAACATTCCTCATTGTTTTCTCAAAAATTTCCTACGATTTGTGTTCAATTTCAGTCTAGGGCAAATCTAGTTACTGTTCTATTGATTTTTTTTTCGCTTGTGAATCTATATTAGCATAATTCTCGTGTCTAGAACCATGCCTAGGCTTAAGACAGTAGGACAAAAACCTCCCTGAACCAATGTAGCAACCGGGTCATCTTCCCAACCCATTCCTCCCTCTTCTATCACTACCTTCAACCGGTGTTTTAAAACACCTGCGAAGAGAAAGCGATACGAAGAATACTTTTCAACCATGCCAATTAAACATTGGCGTACAATCGATTTCTCTTTCCTCAACCGAATTCATTTTCCATATTTGTCTAAATTTGAGGAGTTTGGTTGGATGCCCTTTTTGAAAATAAATACTCCCGTACCTCCAAATATCGTTCGTGCATTCTTTTCGAATGCCGAACTCAATTATGATCCTATCGACTCTTGTCAAATTCTTGGTTTCACAACGTATGTCATGGGAAGGTCCATTGCTGTAACCACTGAAATTTTAGCCCAAGCCTTTGACATACGCGATGAAGGTTTGACGAACGAAGATGAGGAAGTTCCTTTGGAGTTTGACATTCCCGGGGATAAGGCGAGTGAACTCCCAATGCACCCCCGGCTACTCCACCTCATCATCTCGTGGAACCTTCGTCCATTTGGTACCCGACATTCGACTGTTAGGAGGTTAGATAGGTTTTGGATTCACCATATTCATTCCACCAGTCAAAAACCCAACCTCGTCCACTTTATCTTTCAAGACTGGTTAAAGATTGTACGAGACCAAGCCACAACGATCGTGTTTCCTCAACCAGTGGCGTACTTTCTTCAACGGCTCAAGATAGATAGCAGCTACGAAATCGGTGAACTGCCCTCTCCCAAGAGCGTCCTTAACATCGGGACCCTCCATCACATGGGATACTAAAAAGATTTTCGGGGCGACTGGAAGAAAAAGAGGGAACAGCAGCCTGCTGAAGCTATGGAGGAAGACCCCTCCGATGAGCCTATGAACCCACCTGCTACACCGGCTACGGGTCCATCGTCCTCGACTCCTCAGACCACTGTACCTGCACCCTCACCTGCTGGCATGGAGCTCATTATGACGATGATGAGTGAGCTCAACCGAAAGATCGATGAAGGCTTTGCAAACCTTCATACAACTCAGCAGCGGAGTTTCGACGACTTGAACCAAAGAGTGGATGCGGTTCATGCAACTCAACAGCGGATGTTCGACGACTTGAACCGAAGAGTGGATGAAGTTCATGAGGCTCAGGAGGCGATGTTTGATGAGATCCAAGACACTCGCACTCACGTTGAAGATCTCATGGATCGCGTTCCTCCTCCACCATAGGATCTAGTTGCTCGATTTAGTTTAGTTATATGTTTTACTTTTGCTACTTGTTGTTATTTTAACATGAATTTGCTTTAATGAACTGTCATTTGACTGTGTTTTAATGACAATGTTAATTTTGAAATGCCATGAGTACTATTTCGTTCTCTTTCTATTGATATGACAAAAAGGGGGAGAAGAAAACATGTGGTTGTGGTCAAGAGGCATAAAACGTTTTAAGAAGGTTTTTAAGAAACATCTCTAAACGTTTAAAAGAATGGTTAAAATGAGGGGGAGTTAAGATAGTAACAAAGTCAAAAGCTAAAAGAAAGCGGGAGCTCACAAAAAGGGGGAGTTTTTGCAAATTAACTAAACATGTTGATTGAATAAGTTTTGTCATATCAAAAAGGGGGAGATTGTTGAGTTAATATATTTTGAAATGACAAAACAAGTAAATTCAATAATATTAAGATGATATAAAAACATGTTTAGAGGTTATCAGTACCAGAACTTAGAGTTCTGTTGATGAGAGATCGATCTGGCTTATGAGAGATCGATCTCCTGGGTCTGTACTTGATGAGAGATCGATCTCATGAAGAAATGAGATCGATCTGCCAAGCTTTGAACCTATACAAAGGTATTAAGGAACAGTGAGATCGATCTGCAAGGGTTAAGAGATCGATCTGCCTAAAACTAGAGTTGAGGGATCGATCTGATCTAGGAAGAGATCGATCTTCCTTAAGAGCATAGACTGTAGATCGATCTGAAAGATCGATCCACACTCAAACAGAGAACTTATGAGATCGATCTGGTAAGGAAGAGATCGATCTCCTCAAAGTCAGAGAGCTAAGGAGATTGATCTGTGGTATTGAGAGATCGATCTCCCCACTACGAGACTGCATGGCAGATTGATCTGTAGATCGATCTTGCCTCAAACAGAGAGATTGGAAGATCGATCTGCCTATTCGACAGATCGATCTGCCCTATTATTTTCAAATTAACAGATCGATCTGCTAACCTATGAGATCGATCTCCTTGTGTTATTGTGCTTTGATCTTGCAGGATTTATAACTAAGAGATCGATCTGGCCAAGAAGGCAGATCGATCTGGCACACTACTGGAGGTACCCAACGGCTAGTTTCTGCAAAATCTCAACGGGAAAAACAGCATTTAATGCTCCAACTACCAATCCTTCAGTATTTAACCAAGCATTGAAGACAAAGAGAATTGAGACATTATTGCTGCACATTTTCTACATTCTTAAGCTTTCAACACTTTCATTCCTTGTGTCTTCATTCCTCATTTATTGAGATTTATTGTATAAGCTTAAGTGCAAAAGCTGTATTTGTCCTACCTACATTAAAGCTTCATTTTTGTATTCATCCTTATCTTGAGAGAGAAGAGGATTGTTCCTCAGTGAGATAAATTGTAAGAGGGTGAATACATTTTCATATTACAAAGGGTAGAGAGGTTATTCTTTAACCTGTAAAAGGAACATTGTAAACTTCTGTTGAAGGAGAGTAAGAAAGCACTTGACAAGAAGGTCAAGGAGAGAGGACGTAGGCAAAAGTTTGGCCGAACCTCTATAAACGATTGTGTTTGTTTCTCTCTTCCCTATCTTGCATTAAATTGTTTAATTTTATTATATTGCTTATTTTCATTTGCAAATTAAAATAGGATTAAAATTAAAATTTGCTATTAACGTTAGAAAACCGATTCACCCCCCTCTCGGTAGAGCCAACATATTTAATTTCTTGATAACAGTTTAAATCAAAATAATAGTAAATGCTTCTTCAATTAATCAACAATGTAGTCCTTTTTAAAAAACATTCATGTTCACATTCTCCATACACATTTCGTATACATTACTGCACTTCCAAAATGTAGATACAAAAACAAATGTCTATACTGGATATACCTTTAGCACAGAAGAACGCTTTTCTGGCGAATGGCTGTGCAAAATAAATAACTTATAACGACGGTCTCTGCTACTAATGAGATCTGTGGAAGAGAGTAAGGGCGGGTGAGCTTAACGTGCTTAGTAAGAGAAAATGAATCTCGTACCAGACAGATAAACACACTATCTATCTATATAGGTTTGAAAATATCAGACATCATTTACAGTTCCATACAGTAACTAACGGTAATAATAACAGTATCACAAACATTTCACTATAGTGAACATTCAAAATGGAGTACAGTAAACAAATCGGTTTCATACAATGTTTCAGTTCATATAAAATAGTAATTTAAATGAATTAAATAAGGCGAAACAAGCTGTAACAGTAATCAGTAAGACAATTGGCCAATATCGGTGACTCTGGGCAATCACTGATCAGGTGTGTCGGGAAGTCAATCGCCGTGGGAGTGGTCAACTATCCAAACGGCTCACAGTATAGTATGTCCGAAGACCAGTAACACGGTACATCGTACTCACATGCATATTGCACGGTACATCGTACTCCATGGACCATAGTAACAGTATCAGTTCAGTAACAATACAGTTCAGCAACAGTAACAGTATAACATGACTAATCATCGCATTTGTCTCAAAATCAGTGCGAGTCAGACCGTACGACACATAGTCAACACGCGCTCAAGCATATTTCATCAGTATTTCTTTATAAACAAATCATTTTCCTTAAATCACATCTAAATTCAAAATAATTCAAAACAGACTAACTAGCCCTTTTTCACTTAAAATCCCCTATAAACAGTCTGTGAAATTTAAATTCTGGAAATTTTTTATTTTAACCAATAATATCAGTATCCATGCAAACCATTTAAATTCAATCAGTAAAATTAGGCTATTCAATATGCTAAATTCTATAATTTTCAGAGTCATAAAATTCAGTCTAGGTTTTTCTGTAATTTCGGTATTGCGAAATTTAGCCTAAAAATTTATATCTATAAATATACAAAAATTACGCATATTTATCTATAGCAGCAATGATAATTTTTTCCTTACCTCGGTGACAAACATAAATTCTTTTATACTTTAATTCTGAGACTCAGTTGGTCTGTTCCAATCCGTTTTACTTTTTCAAAGCTGTAGTAAAATACCAATCGTCTCTATTAATCGTTGCAAGCCTATAATTTCTCTGCTATATCAAGTAAGATTTTTTTTAGGACTATCCACTACCCTAAATTTATCATTGAAGATTTCTTTTTTATAATAATAATAATAATAATAATAATAATAATAATTATTATTATTATTATTATTATTATTATTATTATTTCCTCCCTACCTTTTCTTTTCTTCCTAAGCTTCTGTCCTCTTCTTGTGGCTGCCACAAACAGAGAGGTATGGCTAGATCGGAAACGGCAGAGCAAAACAGCAGGGTTGCAACTCGAGCAAGGTTGAATGGGGCTGCAGACAACACGTTGGCGAAGCAGGGATGCACCAGCACAGAGGTGGCATATAGTAGCAAACAGTAACAATGCTGGAAGTAGTGGCAAAATTTGGGAGGGCTGACAGCTTGGGGAAATCAATGTAGGACAACAATTGGTTGCTGCAAGGAGACTCAACTGTATGTGGTGCGATGGAGAGGAAAGGCAGAGCAAATCGGTGGTACTGGGAACGTTAGTAGTACAACAGGAAGTCGCGAGGATGTAGTTGATTACGGGAATGGATGTGGGAGGCAAGGTGAAGCTAAGGCCGCAGCGATGATAGTGCAAAGAGATAGCTTGGTGACAGTAGGATGATATTGGCGGTAACCTTGGAGGAAATGGAAAAAGGTGGCGATAGACGATATAAGGGGCGAGAGCAGCCAGGCATGGAACAGTGGCAAGACTGCATGAGAGTGGGTCGAGGTAATACAACAATAGCAGAGCAGTGGTGATAAGCGGCGGGGCTGCTGGATGCCAGTGATGTCGCGACCCAAATTCCCAAAAATCACTACAAATTTTTCGCGAACTTACCACATTTCAATTGTTGGGCTGTGAGTCAATATTCATCACTCAGTTTCATATGTTATATATATACATAACAGGCAATGCTTTCGTCCCAGGCACTAACATTCGTGGAAGCTCATAAAGTTATCATTTCATAATTAGAAACTCGTTTACATTGCCTAACATATACATCCCCCATATAACGTGACTACATCACTGTACACTATTATTCAGATACAAAAAGTACATGTGTGTATACCTCGATGCTGCTAGATAGCTGTGTGTAAAAGACCGCAGGATGGACGCAGCTTATATACTCTACTGAAATGCTCTGTAGAGGTGGGAAAAATAAAGGGATGAGCATAATGCACTCAGTAAGAAATATATGAAAGCAGGTAGATAACCACACTATCTACGATGCTTATAATGCATGTTTTATCAACTCGTAAAACAAATGCATTTACTTTTCAAAACACTTGCATTAATATATGAAAACAAGTAGATAATCAAACTATCCACGATGCTCATGATGCATGGTTTATGCCAAAAAACTTATGGCATTCACAAAACCATTATAGTAAAACACATAGCAATTTACTACCAAAAACCAAATATCAAAACTCATTCAGAGTAAAATATTTCTGTGTTCAGTATTGAAACTCACATTTAAGTCATATTATCATTTCAAATGGTTTCATCACAGAAATCAAATCACAATTAGTTTCATCACCGAAACTAATAAAACAGATGAGACTAGGCAGGGATTTCCACACAAATCCAAGGGACAATTGGCCAAAGTCCGAGACCTACAAGCTATCACGGATCAGGTGTGCCAGGGTGTCTCTGAGTCCGAGGAGGGGATTAGTCTATCCATCAGCTCCTATCTAAGGACTATCACAAATCAGAGCAATGACACAGCATGCTCGAGTCCAAAGACGCAATCCTCACATCCCATAGTTGCACAGTACAGTGTACTCCATGTTGTCTACACGGTACGACGTACTCCGTGAACCACAGTACAATTACCACACAGTTGTAGGTGCTTGAGTTAAAAGCTCACCACCCCAACCAAATAAATTATCAACCATACTCTGTCGTCTCAGATCTAATGCGAGCAAGTCAGTGTGACACACAGTCAACATGAGGGCTCCAGCACGATCTCAATCACAAATCACAACAGAATCCAGTGCGAGCAGTGCTTCAGCGCGGTCTGTACATATGCAATACCAAAATCAAGTCGGAGCGGATCTGGATAAATCCACAGATCTCATCATAGCTCCAGCACGATTTCACACACACAAAATAGACAGCTGGCTCCATTTCTCACCACAGTGGTACTCAAAACCGAGTGCAATATGCAAAATGGTACAAAACAGAGTGAGAGGGTAACATCCCATCAATACACTCGTCAATCAAATCACACTTTAGAAAAACGTGCAAGTTAATGCATACAGTCAAATCATGAGCCAGTCTATCATTTCAGCTTCACAAAAAGCTCTTTTTCACAGAGAAAAACATGGATTGCATGCACTTTATGCATTTTCAAAATTCCTGAGTCTAAGGGTATTTTCGTAATTTTCCATATTTAGGTACTATCCAGAAATTTCATATCTATACTCTATACGAAATTTAATTGACTGTAAACGATGACGAAAATACGTACAGCTACCTCTAATAGCTCGCATAGATCCCTTACCTCGGATCACGTAGTGTGACCTTTCTTCCTCTGTGCTGTCCAAATCTCGCAGTTCGGTCAACTCTCAATATGACTCTAGAGCTGCATTTAACCATTCACAGGATTAATTACACATTTCCTATTGTATTACACATTTAATACAGTTCATTTCACTTAATTGGGCCCGTTTACTCTAAATGGGCCTAAATACTTTAATTGGGCCTTAATCCGTATTAAGCCCGTTTTTCACGTATTAATTCCCTTCATAGGGTCTATCGACTCATTGGACATATCAATACCCATTGAGTTTTATTCCAAGCTCTTTGGTAGCTCGAATATCATTTACGACAGTTTATTCGAAATTTCGAATATTATTCACTAAATCTAAAATTTAATCCGAAATGCGTAAAATAAATCTTAAATACGCGTTAATCACATAAATTATCGTAAATGAGCTTTACTTACCCGAGATTATACAATGGTGCGCGAATCAAAATTCGATCGAGCTTCCGTTCGAAATTAATCGTCGAACTGCACAATTGTATATTTCATTTTCGGGCCAATTTCTGATTAAATATAATTTAAATAAATTTATCAGAAATTAAATCGGTCACTTTTGACCTCATATCGACTTACCCGAAGTCTGATGAAATCTCAAAAATTTTTTTCTCTCTCTTCTTTCTCTCTCCTCTTGAACCGGTTCGGACCGGTTCAGTCCCTTTCACACTGAACCGGTCCGAACCGGTCAGTGGCCATTTCGTCGTTGCTGGCGCTGGCAGTCGATTCCCGACGCGATTCCACTGCCGTTCGAAGCGTCACGGCCTGGGGAGGCTTCGGCTGGCTTGGCTCTGGCCAAATCGGCACCGGCGGCACCGAATCTTCCTCTTCTCCCCGCGGCCTTCTCCTCCTTCGATCTCTCCATCGCCGGCGATCTGGGGTGCGTGGTGGTGCTGAGACAGTCCCTCGGTGCCGGCCGTCACTCGCCGGTCTTCTCCCCCTTCCTTTCGCCGCCGGTGGCCATGAATCAAGGGATCGGGTTTCGCCCGATCCTTCCCCTTTTTGCCTGGGTCGCGCGACTGTTTTGAGCGATCCAGTTCTTTTTTTTTGTTTTCTGTTTTTTTTAGATTTTTTTAAAATATATTTTTTATTATTTTATTCTTAAAATAATAATAAAAATCCTAAAATATCTCAAAAATTCATATTAAATTCATTTAGTCCGTAAATAAATTTATCAGTCCGAGTTTACTTTTTCGATATATTTTTCCATTATTTTTAGGCTCGTTTTTCGAGATAAAAATTTTAATAAATTCTAATAAATTTATATCTTGATCAATTGAACTTAAAATTTAATTATTTCTTTTTTATTGATCAAGATTACATGAATCCATATTTAAAATATCAATTTCTTAAGGAACTGACACCGAATTTTTGGGTCTTACAAGTGAAGATGTGGAAATGGTGAATAGAGAAAATCAGGGAAGTATTAGAGGATGATGGCAGTAAACAGTGTTAGTAGAAATGTGCTAGGATTAAGTTTGGTAACCTTGCAAATTTAAGGAAGAAACTAAAGGAAGAGTGGTGCAAATAATAGTCAGAATCGATTAGTTTTGGATGGTGGTGGCAGGAGAAAAATGGTGAATGCTTTACTTGGAGTGTGTATATATAGATAGTTTCTCTCAAATTCCCCTTCCTCTATTTCCTGCCATCTTCATTTCTTTCCTCCTCGTGTTCCCTGCTCTCACCTACCTTCTGTGTTTTCCATCCAAATTTTCAGGCCTCGCACGTCTTCTCTGTTACCTTCCCGTCACTGTACATCTTCCTCATTCCACTTCCTGTCACATTCTCCAGTTTTCCCACTTCTTTCTCTACTGGCTTCCACTACAATTGCCTCCATCAATTAGCTTCTTGCTGTAGCCAGCTTTTTCTACCCCTCTTCATTATTTTTTTGTGACGCCTCGGAAACGCGAAAAACGGGCTATATATATTTTTTTATCCTTTACTTAAGTTGTATTCCTATCAGTGTCAATTTCTTTATCTTCCGTTAATGTACTGAACCCCAGTTTATAATCGCAACCAATCGATTTCAATTTCTTTCCTCTACTTATCAGTATGTCTATTCTCATTCCCAAACTTTACATATCCAGAATATACAGTAAGGTTTAAATTGCGTTACTACAACTTTAGTTACATTCATATTTCTTATTTTACATCCCAAAACATTATTACAACATTGTCTATTCTTTACAGGAAGTCTGGTAGATAAAGTAAAATATACATTACTAGTACTGAGGATAGCCTGGAAGGGCTGAGTCCACCTGTCCACGACTGTTGTATGGCAGGTAAGGGTGACAATTTACTTAAGATAATCTGTGAGATAAAAATAAATGGGTGAGCTCTTCAAGCCCAGTAAGACACGCATTTAAAGCAGTCTTAGCATTAAAACATGTGAATGCAAAATATTGTGATATAAGCTTTATAAAATATCATGCACGTGAATATTAACCGAAACATATTTAGTTTCGAAAGTCAAGTTAAAGTATTTGTGATATCATAACTGGTAGCATGTAATTTATAAATCATGCATCTTATAAATCACGTAGCATGTAAATCATGTAACAAATATCCCGTAGGAAATCATTCACATAACATATATCATGTAGCTCATTTAAATAGCAAATCAAGTCAGAGTACATAATATTTAAATAATAAAATTGAGTACTCTTTCTTTCAAATAATATTGATTATTTTCATGGAGACTATGCAGCATTTTCATTGTGATAAGAGTCGCATAGAAATTTGCATAGATGCTTCACATAGTACCGATGGCTATGGTAAGAGACTGTAGACTGGATCAGGGTCTTACAGAGCCCCTCGCCACTAAACATATATTTCCTTTAACAGAGAGTGACTTAAACATCTCACTGAGTGGTATAAATACCCGACGCAGTTCAACATGCACCACAAGGGACTAAACGTACACCAGGTGGTATGAGGCATATTCCACGACGTTCCAGACCTACACAGTAATTTAAGATAGCTCTCATAGCTTACATATAGCCTCAGTCTCAAAACATTTCTTTGAAATCATTTCTCGGGTCCGTTCACGAGTAATTTCATAGAAAATCATATCTCGGGTCCGTTCACCTGTAATTTCATAGAAAATCATATTTTTCATAATCTCTCGGGTCCTTTCACCCGTAAACTCATAGAAAATCATACGTCGAGTCCATTCACTAAAAAACGCATAGAAATCATATTTTTCATAATTTCTCGGGTCTTTTCACCCGTAAACTCGTAGAAATAATCATTTAATCATATTTCGGGTCCTTTCACCCGTAATTTGTAGAAATAATATTTTTCACTTTCACATAACAAATTTCATTTAAAAACATTTCACAGATATCAAAAGTATATTTTGAAGAGCTTGTAAAATAGGGTTTTTCTTTTGGGTTTCTCGATTCTCAAGTGCTTAACAACTTTTCTAGGTTCGGAAGTATTATTCGTAAAAACCAATATGCTTAATACATTTTTAAGTTGAAGTAAGGTAATTGAATACCAATGCTACTTTAAATCACATCCCTTACCTTGTAGATCGTAAGGCAGCGCAAACGTGCAGTGTCTCGAGATTGCCTCGATTTGCATGTTGAATTCCTGAACTGCCCAAAACGATATTCATTCATAATATATTGATCAATTTCATCTTAACATACTCAATTTTAATTTATCTTCTCGAAGTTTGACCAATTTTGACTTTTCGGTTAACTTTTTTTTGGTTTTCTCGGTTTTACCGATTTAGTACCGTTTTTGGAAAATCTCGTTATTCTAATTTCTAATTTCATTACAACATTAACCTTATGACTCATTCAAGTTCATCAATTAAGCTAGTCACTTTTTCAAATTTTCAATTCTTTCATTTTTTCGGTTTTACACTGAGTTAAACTATAAATCAGGCTTTCTCGGTATAAATTTAACCGTTAATAACCTTAGATCCATTAAATTTTTCACATAAACACATCAACACCTTGCTGTCTAGACCTCAAATCATTCTTAGAAGTTAAATCATCCAAGTCCACTTAACTAAAAATCTTTCAACAACACCAAATAACAACATACATGAACTTCATCATCATCCATCAACTTTACCTCAGGTTTGACTAAGGTTGACCACACTTTTCTTCCTCAAAATTGATCCTCAACTGTTATTTAACATGTATAGAGCTTAGAATCATAAAAAACTACAAGAAAACTCAGCCAAAGAATAAAAAATTCCAAGTTCTTCACTTACCAAAAATAGGGCAGATCTGTCCACCGTTTTTATTTTAAGTATTTAACCTAGAAAATGAACTTCTTTGTGGCTGAATTTTTTATATGTTATATAAGACTGGATGAGGAATATTTTATCCTTCTTTACCGACATCTGAATCTGGCTGAAAGATGGTCGTAAAAATCACGGATTGAGGGGAAAGGGAGGACGCCTACTGGAATGAAGGGAGAGGGATATCTCTCGGGCTAGAAGTCCTTTGGGGTTGATGTTTATGCCCCCTGAAAGATCCTTAATTATAATTTCAGAATTAAAAAACTTGGCTTGAATTGAATACCCTAAGGTCTTCAAATTTGACAAACATGAGGGCTAGGTCGGCAAGTTGAAGGGGACGGATTTCTGTCCTCTTCTAGAAGAATTCAAGAAAAATTATTCTAGTCCAATTTTCTCCAAATTTCCTCTTCTCAAGTGTTATAATATGTCTCTAGTATGTTTCATAAACATTTGGGGGTCACTTGTTTAAGAAAAAGTACCCGATTGAGCCCATTTTGCGCGATTTGGTCAATACCAAGCAAAATGGCTTAAAGTTTTCAATTTACCTTAACAATTAATTCAATCCTCAAAACCTCCATATTTCCACTTGATTTTAATTTATCAAGTAAATTTCATCTTATATTAATTTTCTATGGCCTGAGAATAATTTTCTGGAATTTCTAGAATTTATTCCGAATTTATTATCTTTTCCGAGTCCATTTGCTCGATTTAGTGCAAAACCCAAACCTTACTAACTTTTTGACTTTCAATCCCTTAGTTTTCATTTCTAAACATCAATTCATACTCAAACATGTAATTCTTAAGAAATCCTCAGGCTTAGAGCCCTACCTTGATTTACGTGCCAGCGGCCTCACGTCACTAACCCGAGTGTTTCGGTGGTTTCGGGCCTGCATAATATTATTCCGAGTTTTCAATTACTTTTAAGTTTTTCAAATAAGAAATAAAGTGAGAAAAATTTGGGTTTCACATTTTTTCTTTCTGATTTCCTCATTTCCCAAGCTGTACGGGTGTCAGCATTAGTCATTTTTTTATCCCTTCTACTGAGTGGTCTCCCCTGTGCTGTACCCCTCTTCTCCTTTTGCATCGAAGGGCATCCCTCCTTCAGCAAACATACTGACTTCCTTGTTTCCTATTTTCATTATACTCCTCTGCCTCTCATCGTTGCAGTCTACCATTGTTTTATATATATATATATATATATATATATATATATATATATATATATATATTCTGTTGTTTCCTTCTCCTAGGCTGCTGAAAACAACAACAATATGGGACTCTCTCCCCGATCATAACCCCATCATCGCCCTTCACGTTTTTGACTTCACGCCTCCTGCCTATTATTTCCCTTATAGGTGTATTCCTTTGATGGATATCCTGGGTCCATGTAGAATGTATAGGTATATATGCACTTATATATGTATATTGCACATAGCTTCATATATATGTATATATTTATAAAATATACACCTATGTGCATATCTATATATATGTACATACCCATATACTAAATTTGAAGAAATTATTACTCATACATGTAAATACATATATATATATATATATCTTTGCTCTTGATAGATTTCCTTTACAACATGTATAAAAGTGAGTTTATTTTACTATTTGTATTTATATTTTATATAGATATTTTCTAACTTATAAGTATATAATTTTATTTCCACTTCCCATAGATATTCATTCCTAGAGTTAATATATTTTTAATTAAATTAATTCTTCAAAGTCTCACCATATAATAATATAATTTTAATTTAACTTCTTGACTAATGGAACTAAATCCTTAATCCTAATGATTAAATTGTTGATCATGGATATAACTAAGTACATAAAATGTATGGTGTTTACAGGGACAATCTAAAGTTTGTTAGAAAATTTGAAACTTAAGTGAAAGAGATTGATTAAAATGTTATTTAATCAATGAATAAATAAAATTAGTGTTTAGCATATTTAACATGTTTTCTAGTTAAGAAAAATCGAGGTATATCGGCAATGTAATTGGTAGGGTAAAATAAGTATTAAAGAAAGAGGTATTATAGCAACACACTTTAAAGTCGATTACTACATTAAGTTCGTGATAGTTCATGATTGTTCACCAAAGAAGCCCAATTTTCAGAATTTAAAGTTCAAGAATAACTTCAAGCTTTTATCTTCATACAACCCCAAGTGGACAAAGTTTGTTATCATTTTTTAACAATCTTAAGGCTTATTATCTGAAATCCTGAAGATGGAAATGTTGAAAGAGTTGGCAATCAACTTCAAAAATTGGAACGGTTGATGGAGGGAACTTCCTTAGGTGGCAACAAAAGATGATGATTTTACTTACATCTCTAAATATGGTCTATGTTCTCACAACTCTACAAGTGCATCAAAGACAAAAGCTGGATAGTGATGACTACACTTGTAAAGGATGCATTTTAAACGGTATCCTTGATTCTTTATTTGATACTTACATCAGAATCAACACAACACAAGAATTATGAAAAAAAAAGGATGCTAGATATATGAAGGAAGATGCAACTAGCAAAAAGTTTTTGGGGACAAGTTAGAACATTTATAAAATGAATGATTCCATACCTGTTGTTGTGCATGCTATTAAAAATAAAAAAAGTGCACCGAGTGTCGCACGAAGAATGCGCCAAGTGGCGCATGAAGAAAACAGGTACAGGCATAAGAAAATTTGGCATTTAACGAAAAAGGCATATGCGTAATTAATGACAGAGAGAAACCCCTATAAATATGGGCCAGGTATGATTCATAAATCGGATATGAGAACTCCCTACAAAAACTCTACCACATTCTCTGTCTGACTTAAGCATCGGAGTGCAAACGCAGGGAACAACTCCTGCGTTCCTCTGATTTTCGTCTTTTTTGCAGAAGCTCTCGGTAACACGTGGCAGGAAACCCAAAGAGAATACGTCGACGATTCGTCACCATTGTTTCAGGTAACAACAATTAGAAGGGAACCTGAAGAGAAGATGTCAGCGATTTGTCACCATTGTTTCAGGTAACAACAATTGGCGTCATCTGTGGGAAAGGAAAGAAAAGCTATGGTACAGACATGCTGCCACAACACAACCCAAGCCCCCATAGGCCGTAGCGAGAGGGTTTTCGGTGACCCAAACAAATGAGCTTTCTTTTTCTTTCTCTCTTTCTCTGGAAAACTATTACTTGGAGTAAAGCCCCGTCCTCAAGATCTGTTTTGTCAAAACTCAAACTTCGATAGAGATTGCAGGGAAAAGGATAACAGATATGCTCTAGAAAACAACTTTCGTTCACATAAGCTTTACACTAAGTTACCTTTGAAGGAGGAATTTGTTTTTATTATTTGTTGTTCTTCTCATGTACTGCAACTGAGAATATCTATCATTTTATACTGATTTAAGTTATTAGTAATAGTCCTACATGTAAGACCCACTTTGTATATATTGTTGCTATATTCCTTATGATTCACGCGATGTACACTACTATATATTTATCGAATCATAAGAAGAGCGTTGACTAATCAGAATGTGAAGCAAAATAAAAATGGAAAATCGATAGAAGTCAGAAGTAATTAAATATGAGCCGAGATGACCACTGATCAAACGGAAATGATTAGAATGAAGTTAACCGAAAATACGGAAATTAAATAAGAAATTATGGGGGGCGTATGAAGGAAGGTCAAGTTAAATTGAATTCCGAAACAAGAGCAGGGGTAAAATGGTAAAAAATACCAAAAACCCGGTATTAGGGCGATAAGAAAATTTAATTAAAAATTTCGGATGTAAGATATCTTGATCGACAATAAGGAAATTATAAATTTTGGGTTAATTGATCAAGATTCGGAAATTTTAAAAAAATACCGAAAAAAAAAATTACCGGGGCTATATCTCGAAAAACGCGAAGAAATAATATCAAAATTTAGAGAAAAATAAAATTTATAAATTAAATTTTAAATTGAATAAATAAAAGTAGAATAAAAAATAAGGTAAGTGGAGATATTTTGGGATTTTATGAGTATTTTATTGAATAGTAAATTAATTAAAAAAAAAAACAACAACCGAAACAAAAAAAAGGGGAAAGAAGACCCGAGAAAATCGAGAAACCCGAAAACAGTAACCCGCCTCCCGTTCACCGTCGAATCTCACCCACCGGCGACCGTTCGAGTCCGACGAAGCTTCCAGGAGCAAGAGGAGAGTCCGGCGAGCACGTGGGTACCGGTTTCACGCCGTCAGGTGGCCGGAGCAGTCCGATCCAAGCTCCGAAAATCCGAGGGAGAGAAGAGGCGATCGCCGGCGAACCACTGCGTCTGGGCCGGAAAGGAAGCTACCGACGTGTTCAGGGGAGGAAGCCGGTCCTTTTGCCACCGGTCTTGGCCGGTGAGACCGCCGGAAACGCCGGCGACGGCAAGAGGCAGTGAGGAACAAAAACGGTGTCGTTTGGTTGGCTGGAAGGAAAGGGAAGGAAAGGGAAAGAAAGGGAAGGAAAAGAGAAAGGAAAAGAGAGGAAAAGAAAGGAAAAGGAAGGAAAAAGGGAAAAAAGGAAAGAAAATTACCGGGGGACGACTCGAGGTTTGGGTAAGTTGACCGAGGGTCGATATTGACCTACGGATAAATTCCGAAAATTTAATTTAATATTATTTTAATGAAAAATAATCCGAATTTACCTAATTATGTAGTTTACGACGGAGACCGAACGAGGGCCAATCGAGCTCTGATTTTCGTACCCCACATCGTATCGGGTAAGTACAATTTAATTTTGGCAATTAGAGTTATTTAAATATCGAGTTTAATTATTTTATGAAATTATGGATTAATTTCGCGTAGGAAGGAATATTATGCGAAATTGTAATATAATTGCCGTAAGTGGTATACGGGCTATCCAATAAATTTGGAATGAAGCCCGATAATTATTAGGAAGCTGTATAAGCCCGGTATACCCAAAGAAGGGAATTAATAAATATAAAAGGGCTAAAATGGGCCGAGGCCCAATAAGGCAGATAAGGCCCAATAGTTTCAAGTTGATCAGTAAATGCAATATACTAATCGGGATAATTGAATTAACCCCGATTATGTGGTTATATGCAGTTACGTACATTGATTGGCGCGCACTCGGGCCGAGACGTTCGGTATCATCGAGACAAGAGTAGTCTGAGCGCTTCCAGGTCAGGGAATTTTACGAACTGCTAGAGATAGCTTTACGAATTTTCGACATCATTTACATTCCCTTAAATTGTCCGAAAGGTCTAGATTTGCGATAAAATTTTTAGGGCCCCGGATGGGCAAATTACCAAATTACCCCTGTCAAGGGAAAAATTTCAAATTTTAGGAAAAAGTGTGAGGAGCAAGAACAAAGGGTTCCTGCTCGTTTTTGAAGTATTCGGGTACATGCATGAGTAGGGCGGCTAACTTTTAAATGAAATTGCACAACATTTCATATTTTCAACAAATGTTGATTTTCGTTGAAAAACGATTTGAGAAATGTAGCCGCCTACGTGATCTTTCATAAATGTGACGTGCTAGAGCTCAGCTCGCACGAGTTTTAATTTGTGCAATTATTTCACTAGTGCTGGAGCGAGAGCTCGCACTAGGGTTTTTCATGATTTTCATGACACGGTGCCGGAGTCTAACTCGCACCATATTTTTATATACGATTTTTCATGACAGAGTGCTTGAGCTTAGCTCGCACTAGTTTTACCTGAATTACTGACAGTGTTAGAGCACCGCTCGCACTACTTTTCAGAGATTATACGATAAGCCGTGCTTGGAGCAACGGGTAGACTGTGTGTCACCGTTTTAATAGGCTCGCACGTGCGCTTGAGACATGGCATGAGTATAGAGACATGATATGGGTTCGTGGAGTACGATGTACCGTGCAAGTAGCATGGAGTACGATGTACCGTGTTGTATCTTCGGATACGGCATCTCCGGATGCAGCATCTTCGGATGTCGGGGATCGGATAAGACTGACGGGATGGACTGACCCACCTCCCGGGCGGTTCCCGATCATGGGGAGTACCCGCACACTAGGATCCGTGTAGCTGAGGAACTCCCGAGGACAGATATGGCCATAGTCCTAGTTATTACCGATATACCGATGTTGCCTAGTCTCGTATCTCGTAGATTTATGTTTTTCGATGTAATTGTTTTCGAGGAGCATGATTTCACAGATTTTGTGTGAGTCAGGGCAACCCGAGGGAAGGGTTGAGTCCTGACCTTATTTGATATTTTAACGAGAAATAAATGATTTAAAAGATATGCATGTTAAGTTTTCATGCTTTTGAGTTTTCATATGAATTATTTTACACGACATCATAACATGTCATCTGTTTTAGAAATGTGTGGAGAAGGGGCGGTTTATGCATGGCACTACGTACATGTAGGTTGTATTGTTATCTACTTGTTCATAGAATTGCCTTACTGAGCTTGATGTGCTCACCCCTTTCACTTTCTCACACAGATTTCTTCCAGTAGATTGGGAGGCGACTGGGTACGGCATTATAATTGTCCGCTGCTGCCTATCTTTTGAGGTATATACACGTTACGTATATGATTTTTGTATCTAAATAACTTGAGCACAGTATTTTATTTTGTATGACACTGGGATGTATAGAGTGGGTATAATTATGTAATTAAATCAAAGTAATGTAGTGCAGAATTTATGAATGTATATTTAAATTAAATTATGCACTAATTGTAAATGCATGGAGAAGATGTGGGCATTGACATACAGCCCAATTTTTGGTTATGGTTGGTCACGATCAGAGGTAAGTATAAATAATAAAAACGCGAAAAATTCACTCTGATTTTTGGGTAGTTCGGGTCGTGACAATTAAGGTGGTATCAGAGCAGAATTGGTCTGATGTATGTCAGTGTCAATAATTAGGAATTACATCCCTGTGTTACTGTGCTTGGTTAGATACAATCGTGTATATTAAGATGGGTTTTAATTAAGAGATGGTTGTGAATGCAGGACCATAGGCAGGATGCCGGTTACTCGTCGCGGTAGAGGAGGTCGGGCACGAGGCAGAGGCCGTAGAGGTAGGCCTGCCACTGATAGACGTGCCGAGTTACCTCATGAGACTCAGGAGGAGGTTGAGGTAGATACCGGGGTGGAGCATGCCCCACAGGGTCCTCCAGAGAGAGAGACTACAGAGCAGGGTACTGCAGAGAGGGATACTGCAGGGGGATCTGCTGAGGCGATTGAGGCACGGTTCGCCAGGATAGAGCGGAGCCTCGAGGTGCTTATGGAGTTGGTTACTCAGTCAGTACAGGGTGTTAGAGGGGGACATGGTGATGCTGGACAGGCAGCTACTCCTGATGCGCCTGCTCAGCCAGTCCAGGAGACGGAGACTCCTACACCCCTACAGGTTCAGGACGTGGATTCTCCTGTCACCCCGCATCAGAGTACCCGAGATTGGGGTTACAGTTGTGATATGGATAGACTATGGCAGTTCCAGAAGTTTAGACCGCCGGCATTCATCAGGGCGAAGGACCCAGTTGTAGCTGAGGATTGGTTGAGCGAAATGGAGAAGCTATACGGGTTCTTCGAGTGTACCTCTACGGAGATGGTGGCATTCGCAGTTTTTATGTTTAGAGGATCAGCGGAGCATTGGTGGAAGTCCACCAGGCAGATTCTCAAAGCTAGACATACTGTGATCAGCTGAGAGATATTCTTGGAGGCCTTTAGGAGGCAGTATATCCCAGATACAGCGCAGCGGAAGCTGCAGTCTGAGTTTTTCCACTTGACCCAGGGGAGTCGGACGGTAGACGAGTACGAGACGAGGTTTATCTCCTTGGGCAGGTATGACCCGGACACCTTGAGTAGTGAGACTAAGAAGGTCCGGAGGTTTATAGATGGATTGAGGCCAGCGATCAGATCTAAATTGGTCCCTTTGGCTATCCCGACTTACGAGGAGGCAGTGAGTAGAGCACAACTGATTGAGCAGGATTTAGAGAGGACTGCCTCAGAGTTTGGGAGGACTGGCAGCAGACAGAGAGAGAGGAAGAGACCCGTGGAAGATAGAGGGTCTGGTTATAAGGGGGCAGACAGTTGATTGAGAAGAGGCCAAAGATAGAGGAGATCCGAAAGAGGCCAGCTAGACCTCCAGTTTATCCGGCCATTGCTCCTGCCCCACAGAAGGGTATTGTGATAGGTGGGCCACGACCTACGACTGAGAAGTGCGGCAGGTGTGGCAGATACCATGGTGATAGACCCTGCTTTATTCCTGTAGTAGTATGCTATAGATGCGGGAAGCCGGGACACATGAGCAGAGACTGTTCTGAGATAGTGGGGAGTGCCCCTCAGAAGGGCCAGGCTTCAGAGAGGGCTTCTGGTGATACATCTGCGCCGCGGAGGAAAGCGACAGCGGCTGAGAAGGGGAAGCAAGCAGTTGGTACAGGGCGAGTGCACGCTCTTGACCAGGATACAGCGGATCAGTCAGCAGAGGTGGTGAAAGGTACTATTCTGATCCATGATTTAGAAGCATATGTGTTAATAGATCCTGGTTCTACGCATTCATTTGTATCACCATTGTTTGCATTTAAATTGGGTAATTATGTGAAACCTACCTCTCTGAGTAGAAAGTTATCTATAATGACACCGATGAATACTAGCCAATTAGTGGAGTATGTATTGAGGGATTGTGAGCTGAAATTAGGTGGTAGAGTGATGACAGCCAATCTAATCTTGATGCATATGAGAGATTTTGATGTAATCTTAGGGATGGATTGGTTGGCTGCTCATCGAGCTGTTTTAGATTGTTTTGCTAGGACAGTTACGTTTCATACTCCAGAAAAATGTATTGTGCAATTTCCTTGAAGTAAATGAGAATTTTATGAGAGTATGAATGAATGATGTACTAATTTGGTGGATAATGTTGTGAAGGTTATATTGCGTACGTGGTAGATACGGCTGTGGCACGTCCGGAATTGACAGACATTCCAGTAGTCAGGGAATTTCCAGATGTCTTTCCGGATGAGTTACCAGGGTTACCGCCAGTGAGGGAGACAGAGTTCAGTATTGATATGACTCCCGGTACAGAGCCGATATCGAGACCACCGTACAGGATGGCTCCAGTCGAGTTAGAGGAATTGAGGAAACAGTTACAAGAACTGTTAGAGAAGGGGTTTATTAGACTGAGCGTGTCACCGAGGGGAGCACCGGTCTTGTTTGTTAGGAAGAAGGATGGGAGCCTTCGGTTGTGTATCGACTATCGACTATTGAATAAGGCTACCATCAAGAATAAGTACCCCCTTTCGAGGATTGATGATTTACTGGATCAGCTACGGGGAGCACAGGTCTTTTCCAAGATTGATCTGAGGTCTGGGTACCATCAGTTGAGAGTTCGGGATGGAGATGTACCCAAGACGGCTTTTTGCACCCGCTATGGTCACTTTGAGTTTACAGTTATGCCATTCGGGTTGACGAACGCTCCCGCAGCTTTTATGTCATTGATGAACGAGGTGTTTCGGCCTTATTTGGATCAGTTTGTGATTATCTTCATCGATGACATCCTGGTTTATTCGAGATCCAGAGAGGAGCATGAGCAGCATTTGAGGATTGTATTGCAGACCCTCCGTGAGAAGCAGTTGTATGCTAAACTCAGTAAGTGTGAGTTTTGGCTTGAGCAGATCTCCTTCTTGGGACATATTGTGTTGAGGGATGGTGTGTCAGTAGACCCATCCAAGATTGAGGCAGTAGTACAGTGGCAGAGGCCTCAGACAGTCACGGAGATCAGGAGTTTTCTGGGTTTAGCCGGATATTATAGACGGTTTGTGGAGGGGTTTTCGAGATTGGCTGCTCCGTTGACACGTCTCACTCGGAAGAGTGCTGCGTTTGAGTGGGACGACAGATGCGAGGAAAGTTTTCAGGAGCTGAAGCGTCGATTGACCTCTGCTCCGATTCTCACCATTCCTACCAGCTCAGGAGGTTTTTCTGTTTACACGGATGCTTCTTACCAAGGACTGGGCTGTGTATTGATGCAGGACGGAAAGGTAGTCGCTTATGGATCCAGACAGCTGAAGGATCATGAGAGGAACTACCCGACCCACGACTTAGAGTTAGCGGCTGTAGTGTTTGCACTGAAGATATGGCGCCACTATCTGTATGGTGAGAAATTCCAGGTATTTACCGACCATAAAAGCCTCAAGTATCTGTTTTCGCAGAAGGAATTGAACATGAGATAGAGAAGGTGGCTTGAGCTTCTGAAGGATTACGACTGTGAGATCTTATACCACCCGGGTAAGGCGAATGTTGTGGCTGACGCGTTGAGTAGGAAGCATCTCGGGTTGGTTGCTTATATGATGGTACGGGAGCACGAGTTATTGGAGCAGTTTGCGAGCCTCAGTTTAGATGTGACCCCGCCTGATGCTGATAGTGGTTATATGATTGCTAGCCTGCGATTAGAGCCGGATTTGATGGATCGGATTCGACAGGCTCAGCGTGAGGATCAGCAGTGTATTGAGATAGTCAGGCAGATGCAGAGGGGTATTGAGACTGAGTTTGAGTTGAGTTTGGATGGGTTACTGAGGTTCAGAGACAGGATATGTGTTCCCGAGGATCCTGAGATCAGGAGGTTGATCTTGACAGAGGCTCATTCGTCGAGGTATACTTTGCATCCGGGTAGTACAAAGATGTATCAGAATCTCCGGAAGGTATACTGGTGGTCGGGGATGAAGAGGGATATAGCGGAGTTTGTTGCGAGATGTCTCGTCTGTCAGCAGGTGAAGGTAGAGCATCAGAAGCCTGCAGGGTTATTGCAGCCTCTACCTATACCGACTTGGAAATGGGAGCATGTCACCATGGACTTTGTGATGGGCTTACCGAGGACTCGTAGAGGGAATGATGCCATATGGGTGATAGTCGACAGATTGACGAAGTCGGCACATTTCCTAGCGATGAGAGTCACCGATACTCTGAGCAGGTTGGCGGAGCTCTATGTGCGCGAGATTGTGAGACTGCATGGTGTCCCAGTGAGTATTGTGTCGGATAGGGATTCCCGCTTCACTTCCCGTTTCTGGGAACATTTTCAGGAAGCTATGGGAACCCAGTTGAGATTCAGTACAGCTTTCCATCCTCAGACAGATGGGCAGTCAGAGAGGACTATACAGACCCTCGAGGATATGTTGAGAGCTTGTGTACTTGACTTTAGAGGCTCCTGGGATGATCACCTACCACTCGCGGAGTTCGCCTACAATAACAGTTATCATTCGAGTATCGGGATGGCACCTTATGAGGCCTTGTATGGCCGTAGATGTCGATCTCCTATATGATGGGAGGAGGTTGGTGACAGGCAGATATTCGCTCCCGATTTGATACGTCAGGCCTCTGAGGACGTCTAGTTGATTTGTGAGAGGTTGAGGACAGCTCAGAGTCGACAGAAAAGTTATGCTGACAGGAGACGTAGACCGTTGGAGTTTACAGCAGGGGAGTCAGTATTTTTGAAAGTTTCTCCTTCCAAGGGTATTACGAGATTCGGGAAGAGAGGGAAGCTGAGCCCTCACTTCATAGGACCTTTTGAGATACTCGAGAGAGTGGGAGATCGAGCTTACAGGCTAGCATTGCCACCAGAACTAGCAAATGTTCATAATGTCTTCCACGTCTCCATGCTTCGGAAGTATCAGCCGGATCCGTCGCATGTGATCAGATATGAGCCACTGGAGCTCAGTGAGAGTATGTCCTATGTTGAGAGACCGATTCAGATTTTGGATAGGAAGGAGAAGGTATTGAGGTCGAAGACGATTCCTCTGGTGAAAGTATTGTGGCAGCATCACACTCCGGAGGAGGCGACTTGGGAGTTAGAGAGTAAGATGAAAGAGAATTACCCGGAGTTATTCAGAGACTGATTTGGTTCCAATTTGGAGGACCAAATTCTTTTAGTGGGGGAGATTATGTAAGACCCACTTTGTATATATTGTTGCTATATTCCTTATGATTCACGCGATGTACACTACTATATATTTATCGAATCATAAGAAGAGCGTTGACTAATCAGAATGTGAAGCAAAATAAAAATGGAAAATCGATAGAAGTCAGAAGTAATTAAATATGAGCCGAGATGACCACTGATCAAACGGAAATGATTAGAATGAAGTTAACCGAAAATACGGAAATTAAATAAGAAATTATGGGGGGCGTATGAAGGAAGGTCAAGTTAAATTGAATTCCGAAACAAGAGCAGGGGTAAAATGGTAAAAAATACCAAAAACCCGGTATTAGGGCGATAAGAAAATTTAATTAAAAATTTCGGATGTAAGATATCTTGATCGACAATAAGGAAATTATAAATTTTGGGTTAATTGATCAAGATTCAAAAATTTAAAAAAAATACCGAAAAAAAAATTACCGGGGCTATATCTCGAAAAACGCGAAGAAATAATATCAAAATTTAGAGAAAAATAAAATTTATAAATAAAATTTTAAATTGAATAAATAAAAGTAGAATAAAAAATAAGGTAAGTGGAGATATTTTGGGATTTTATGAGTATTTTATTGAATAGTAAATTAATTAAAATAAAAAAAAAAACAAAAAAAAAACAACAACCGAAACAAAAAAAAAAGGGGGAAAGAAGACCCGAGAAAACCGAGAAAATCGAGAAACCCGAAAACAGTAACCCGCCTCCCGTTCACCGCCGAATCTCACCCACCGACGACCGTTCGAGTCCGACGAAGCTTCCAGGAGCAAGAGGAGAGTCCGGCGAGCACGTGGGTACTGGTTTCACGCCGTCAGGTGGCCGGAGCAGTCCGATCCGAGCTCCAAAAATTCGAGGGAGAGAAGAGGCGATCGCCGGCGAACCACTGCGTCTGGGCCGGAAAGGAAGCTACCGACGTGTTCAGGGGAGGAAGCCGGTCCTTTTGGCACCGGTCTTGGCCGGTGAGACCGCCGGAAACGCCGGCGACGGCAAGAGGCAGTGAGGAACAAAAACGGTGTCGTTTGGTTGGCTGGAAGGAAAGGGAAGGAAAGGGAAAGAAAGGGAAGGAAAAGAGAAAGGAAAAGAGAGGAAAAGAAAGGAAAAGGAAGGAAAAAGGGAAAAAAGGAAAGAAAATTACCGGGGGACGACTCGAGGTTTGGGTAAGTTGATCGAGGGTCGATATTGACCTACGGGTAAATTCCGGAAATTTAATTTAATATTATTTTAATGAAAAATAATCCGAATTTACCTAATTATGCAGTTTACGACGGAGACCGAACGAGGGCCGATCGAGCTCTGATTTTCGTACCCCGCATCGTATCGGGTAAGTACAATTTAATTTCGGCAATTAGAGTTATTTAAATACTGAGTTTAATTATTTTATGAAATTATGGATTAATTTCGCGTAGGAAGGAATATTATGCGAAATTGTAATATAATTGCCGTAAGTGGTATACGGGCTATCCAATAAATTTGGAATGAAGCCCGATAATTATTAGGAAGCTGTATAAGCCCGGTATACCCGAAGAAGGGAATTAATAAATATAAAAGGGCTAAAATGGGCCGAGGCCCAATAAGGCAGATAAGGCCCAATAGTTTCAAGTTGATCAGTAAATGCAATATACTGATCGGGATAATTGAATTAACCCCGATTATGTGGTTATATGCAGTTACGTACATTGATTGGCGCGCACTCGGGCCGAGACATTCGGTATCATCGAGACAAGAGTAGTCTGCGCGCGATTCCAGGTAAGGGAATTTTACGAACTGCTAGAGATAGCTTTACGAATTTTCGACATCATTTACATTCCCTTAAATTGTCCGAAGGGTCTAGATTTGCGATAAAATTTTTAGGGCCCCGGATGGGCAAATTACCAAATTACCCCTGTCAAGGGAAAAATTTCAAATTTTAGGAAAAAGTGTGAGGAGCAAGAACAAAGGGTTCCTGCTCGTTTTTGAAGTATTCGGGTACATGCATGAGTAGGACGGCTAACTTTTAAATGAAATTGCACAACATTTCATATTTTCAACAAATGTTGATTTTCGTTGAAAAACGATTTGAGAAATGTAGCCGCCTACGTGATCTTTCATAAATGTGACGTGCTAGAGCTCAGCTCGCACGAGTTTTAATTTGTGCAATTATTTCACTAGTGCTGGAGCGAGAGCTCGCACTAGGGTTTTTCATGATTTTCATGACACGGTGCCGGAGTCTAACTCGCACCATATTTTTATATACGATTTTTCATGACAGAGTGCTTGAGCTTAGCTCGCACTAGTTTTACCTGAATTACTGACAGTGTTAGAGCACCGCTCGCACTACTTTTCAGAGATTATACGATAAGCCGTGCTTGGAGCAACGGGTAGACTGTGTGTCACCGTTTTAATAGGCTCGCACGTGCGCTTGAGACATGGCATGAGTATAGAGACATGATATGGGTTCGTGGAGTACGATGTACCGTGCAAGTAGCATGGAGTACGATGTACCGTGTTGTATCTTCGGATACGGCATCTCCGGATGCAGCATCTTCGGATGCCGGGGATCGGATAAGACTGACGGGATGGACTGACCCACCTCCCGGGCGGTTCCCGATCATGGGGAGTACCCGCACACTAGGATCCGTGTAGCTGAGGAACTCCCGAGGACAGATATGGCCATAGTCCTAGTTATTACCGATATACCGATGTTGCCTAGTCTCGTATCTCGTAGATTTATGTTTTTCGATGTAATTGTTTTCGAGGAGCATGATTTCACAGATTTTGTGTGAGTCAGGGCAACCCGAGGGAAGGGTTGAGTCCTGACCTTATTTGATATTTTAACGAGAAATAAATGATTTAAAAGATATGCATGTTAAGTTTTCATGCTTTTGAGTTTTCATATGAATTATTTTACACGACATCATAACATGTCATCTGTTTTGGAAATGTGTGGAGAAGGGGCGGTTTATGCATGGCACTACATACATGTAGGTTGTATTGTTATCTACTTGTTCGTAGAATTGCCTTACTGAGCTTGATGTGCTCACCCCTTTCACTTTCTCACACAGATTTCTTCCAGTAGATTGGGAGGCGACTGGGTACGGCATTATAATTGTCCGCTGCTGCCTATCTTTTGAGGTATATACACGTTACGTATATGATTTTTGTATCTAAATAACTTGAGCACAGTATTTTATTTTGTATGACACTGGGATGTATAGAGTGGGTATAATTATGTAATTAAATCAAAGTAATGTAGTGCAGAATTTATGAATGTATATTTAAATTAAATTATGCACTAATTGTAAATGCATGGAGAAGATGTGGGCATTGACATACAGCCCAATTTTTGGTTATGGTTGGTCACGATCAGAGGTAAGTATAAATAATAAAAACGCGAAAAATTCACTCTGATTTTTGGGTAGTTCGGGTCGTGACACTACATGAATTGGAATAATCAACAACTTGTATCAAGGAGATGACTAGAAAATTACATGGGGTATCAACAGTAGCGTGTTAGTGTATTTGATTGCAAGCATTAGATTGGTATCTTCTTATTGCTGCTGGGGCTGGAATTTTGCTCTGTTACCAGTTGCCATTGCACTGATTCTGGAAATGTGCATATTAGATGCCAGCTAGTCCTTCTGTGCCAAGGCTATTGTTAGATGTGCATTCCTTTGCTAGCAAGCTTTGGAGAAAATGGGCTGGGTTGTTTGCTTTATATTGGAAAATCGTGTTTAGTCAGAGAAGTTCCTAATGTCCTGCTGAATGTCTTCTGATGGGTAGCATCTTTCCTTAGGAGATTAAGTCACCGTGAGCAACTATGTAATTGTGTAGCTTCTTGATCATTGGAGGATCATTTGCTATTCTGAAGAGTTATTGAGATTCTGTACCACACCTGGAATTTGTATATCATCTAGATTTCTACTTAACAACATGGAAGCTGAGACAGGGAATGCTAACCACTGATCAGTTGTTCTTCATCAGATGCTATCTTCTGTTTTACCTGTTCTTCTAATATCAATCAAATATGTTGACCCTGGAAAGTGGCTGCAATTGTTGAAGGAGCTGCACGGTTTGGTTTTGATCTGGTAGCCCCAACGCTTCTTTTTAATTGTGCTGCCATTTTGTGCCAATACCTCTCAGCTCGAATTGGTATAGTGACTGGAAGAGATCTTGCTCAGATTTGCAGCGATGAGTATGACAAGTCTACTCTTATATTCCTAGGAGTTCAACCTGAGCTTTCTGTGGTTGTCTTGGACCTTACCATGGTTTTAGGTGTTGCACATGGGATTAATCTTCTCTTTAGGATAGATCTTTCCACTAGTGTATTTATTGCTGCTCTTGATGCTGTTTTATTCCCAGTTTTTGCCACCCTCCTGGATCACTACAAGGCAAGCTTCCTATGCATCTATGCAACGGGTTTCATGTTGCTTTCATATGTTTTTGGAATGCTCATTAGTCTACCAGAAATTTCTCTTCCCATGCCTGGGATGCTTACAAAGTTGAGCGGGGAGAGTGCATTTGCCCTAATGAGTCTCCTTGGAGCAAGCATCATGCCTCACAATTTTTATCTACATTCATCTATTGTTCAGGGGACCACCAAATATTTCAAAGAGTGCCTTGTGTCACAATCATCTTCTTGCCATCTTATGCGTCTTCAGTGGTGTTTATTTAGTAAATTGTGTGTTGATGAATTCATCTGCAAGTGTGTTCCACAATGCAGGCATTGTCTTGGTTACTTTTTAGGATGTAATGTCACTAATGGAACAGGTGTTTAGGAATGGTATACTGCTTTTGGTCTTTTTGTTGGTTATGTTCTTATCTAATCAAATCACTGCATCAAGCTGGAATCTTGGTGGGCAAGTTGTCTTGCATGATTTCCTTGGGCTTGACATACCGGGTTGGCCAACAATCAAAATTATAGCAATGGTCCTAGCTCTTTATTGTGTGTGGACATGTGGAGTTGAAGGGTATATCAATTGCTAATCTTTGCTCAGATTATGGTAGCTCTTATCCTTCCATCTTTAATGATCCCTCTATTTCGAATTGCCTCGTTAAGACCAATCATGGGTGCCTATAAGATTTCTTCGGTTGTGGAGTTCCTATCACTGGTGACATTCATGGGGATGTTAGGCTTAAAGATAATTTTTTTTGTAGAAATGATATTTAGGAATAGTGATTGGGTTGCTAATTTGAGATTGAACGCTGGAATTGGCGTGTCTGTTCCTTTTGTTGTTCTTCTTGTTACTGCTTGTGCATCATTTTCTTTGATGCTTTGGCTTGCAGCTACTCCTTTAAAATCTGCTAATTTCAGAAGTGAAGCTTATGCATGGAAGTGGGATTTGAACAGAACTATTTCTGAGACAGCTATAGAGAGGAAGGAAAATGATTTAAGTAAAATTGTATATCATGGAGAGGAACCTGCTCAAATGCAGGAAAGATCATTAACAGCAGAAAAGTTTATTGAGAGACATTCAGATTTGTCTTATCCAAATTATGATTTGGATTTTCCTGAAACAATTATGGAGTCTGACCAGGAAATACATTTGACTACTGTTAATGAGAACTCTTCTAACGGTATGTATCCAAGCCCCTCAGTTTGTAACACTTGTGAGTCGACATCCATAATTAAGTCAGCTTCCGCTGTAGTTCATAAGGTAGTGGATGATGATTTACCTGTCACCAAGACTCTGAAGATTGAATCAATGAACCCTGTTGAGAAAACAGTGAGCTTAGAGGGAGATCTGTAGATCGAAAAAGATAATGATACGAAGATGCTTGGGAGCCTGAAGAACCGTCCAAACCTCCTTCTAAAAGTATTTCCTCCTTGACACTAGACTGCCCTCCTTCATTTAGGAGCCTCAGTGGGAAAAGTGATGACAGCGACAATGGTACTGGGAGTCTCTCTAGAGCAAAATTAGGTCGTGCTGCAAGGCGTCAATTAGCTAGCATTCTTGATGAATTTTAGGGTCAATTGTATGATTTTCATGGGTAGCCCACCCAAGAAAGTAAGAATCATAGTCATATATCTGAGTTCAAACTAGTTAGGATCTTCAACAATCAGTA
Organism: Firmiana major; assembly: GCA_033439115.1. Taxonomy (NCBI): domain Eukaryota; kingdom Viridiplantae; phylum Streptophyta; class Magnoliopsida; order Malvales; family Malvaceae; genus Firmiana; species Firmiana major. The sequence goes on along the minus strand of CM065898.1, from coordinate 12,763,785 downwards.
ACTTTCTGTGAGAGCATACCTATAAAGTTGGTCGACAAGTTGACAGAATGAAGGTTGGAGTATCCTGAGATGAGTGGAATAGCTTTCAAACCTATTCTGAAAATATGATCAACAGTTGAGGAAGAATTGAGAGTCTGAATGACATTATTGGCATGTAAAATTTCCTCAGACAGATTGATATCCGAATGACGAGTCAAGTGGGTTGTGATTCTTGCTGGTGACTTTCCATTGTCTGGAGAAGGTAGAAAAGTTATGCCCTCTTCGCCGTTCACATCATCAGCAGGTTGTGTGATTTGGGTGTCAAGATCTCTCACCCACTCATATACTCTTGTGAATGATGATGACGGAGCAAGGAATGCAACCCATTGGTTCTGGGGCCATAAACCAGATGCTCTAGTGTGGAAACCATTCCAGCTTTGATTGTCATCGTAGTTGCCAGTGAAGTCCTTGTTCAAGGAATTTCCACTAAATGATCCAGTGACAGGAAGAGGCCGTGGTTTTGTTGTCCAGTGTTTGTGTAAGTTCCGGTGGCTCCAGAGAAACAATTTCCACTATAATCTTCTGCTTTTGGAAGGTAGAACTTGACTAGAAGAATGTTTTTTCAACATCACTCTGCCAGCACTACAACGAGTCATTACAGAGGCTGGGCTACCGGGATTAAAATCATCATTTACTCTTGGAGATAACTCCTACAATTCTTCAAAGGACTGAGACTTAGGCAACTGATCAGCTACCTTTCGCAGCACTTCCCTTGTCTCCAAATCAAAGCAAGAGCCCTTAAGCTTTGGTGAAGCCTAGAACTCAGCCCTCTCGACCCCCAGGTCACTAATATGTCCACTTTGAATCATATCAATAGTCTTTTCAGCATCTTTCTCTGCATGGTAGATAAGCTCTTCCTTTGCTACAGTTTCAAATGAATCTGTAGAGGCCACCTTTTTGGTTCTGAAATCAAATTCTTCTTCACCTGAATTGGTCACCTCTTTATAGCTGATTTTGGATCTTCCATGTTGTTTGGGACAACTGTTGGATCTCTAGCTGACAAAAAGGGTCGAAAGAGGGCAAGTGTTACTTATTGCATAACTTACATACTGAGCTGCATTACCAAGCATTCTCCTCAGTACAAGGTCTTAATGCTGGGATGAGTTTTGGGAGGTATTGCTACTTCTCTTCTCTTTTTAGCCTTCGAATCTTAGCTTGGTGCAGAACACAACAAGAGAGGATTTGATCAACAGTGGCTTTCTATGACATTCTCAAAGGCAATATTTCTTGGAAATGGCTTGATGGCTATTTTATTTGGGTTGTTTGGAAACGTACTGGTGGATAATTTGCAGTTAGGCCCTGTTGCTCCATTCGACGCTGCATCTTGCTTCCTTACAATTGGCATGATAATTATATTGACATCATGGACTGAAAACTATGGTGACCCTTCGGAAAGCAAGGACTTGCTTACTCAATCCAGGGCTGCTGCTGCCGCCATTGCTTCCGATGAGAAAATTACTTTGTTGGGTGCCATACAATCCCTATTTGAAGGTTCAATATACACCTTTGTGTTCCTCTAGACATCAGCTTTGAGCCCAAATGACGAGAATATCCCACACGATTTTATTTTTGCGACTTTCATGTTATCTTCAATGTTGGGAAGCTCCATTGTCTCATGACTGCTGGCTCACCTAACCCCAAAAGTTGAAAGCTATATGCAGATTGTATTCATGATCTCTTCAGCATCCCTACTGCTTCCTATTATCACAAGTTTCTTGGTAGCGCCGTCAAACGTGAAAGGTGGAAGCATATCATTTTTTGGGTGTATCCAACTCATTGGTTTCTGCACATTTGAAGCCTACGTTGGGTTTTCTTACCTGTCTACCATGAAGATGAGGTCTCAGTACATTCCAGAGGAGGCTAGAAGCACTATCATGAACTTCTTTCGCATTCCTCTCAACATCTTTGTGTGCATTGCATTATACAATATGAGAATGAGACTGGCTGAAGTGAATAATTATTGGGAAATAGTTGGAATGGGAAGAAATGGTACAGGCTAAATTTTCATATTTGATTTTTGAAATCATACTTTACCCTAATTACTGATGCTAATTCAGTCTCTGGTACATTATCATTGAGCTTAAAGCTTATGGCCTGAATGTTTATCCCAACAAAAGCATAAGACCATGTGCACTTACCGTATTTATAAGTTTCATTCTGGCATCCCGTAGAATTTTCACTGTTCTTTTTGTCGATGAGCTCTTCCTATTAAGATTAGCCTCACAGTTTTCTTGTTGCTTAGATTATCTTTTAAAATTCTTTAGTGGCTGGTCAATTTTGGTTTCGAGGCATGACAAGTGAACTGGTTCTACCTTCTATTTTGATCACATTGAAGGGTCGAAAACTATCATCGATTTGATTGGTCCTCTGCGTTTGGGGACTGCTGGTAGTCCCTAATCTCATTAGTTTTGTTGGTGGGAAAGGCCAAAGAGGGTATGCAGAAAGATTGAAAGACTAAGAACAAACACCACAGTTCTAATACAGAAGAATCCCATAATTAAGACTCAATAATTGACTAGAAAACAGAAGTACTGGTCCGGTTTTAGGCTTTATCGCCACTTAAACCCTGCTGCAGAGTTCGGGAGGCAAACCTCTGCCGTAGGATTTGGTCGAAATGAATTCGAAGTTCATCGGTTTGGGGAGCAGGGGAGACAAAACCTTCCCTCAGCAAATAGAAGGCACTGAAGATAGACGAACTGTAAGAGCTTGAGGGGCAATAGCGTCATTGTGGCCAGGCGTTGGAAATAGACGAGCCATAAGAGCCTAAGGCGCAATAGCGTCACTATGGCCAGGCGTGGAAAACAGACGAGCTGTAAGAGCCTGAGGCACAATAGCGTCATTGTGGCCAGACGTTGAAGACAGACGAGCGGTAAGAGCCTGAGGCGCAATAGCGTCATTGTGGCCAGGTGTGGAAAACAGACGAGTCGTAAGAGCCTGAGGCGCAATATCGTCACTATGGCTAGGCGCTGAAAACGTAAGAGTCGTAAGAGCCTGATGTGCAATAGCGTCACTGTGGCCCGGCGTTGAAGACAGACAACCCGTAAGAGCCTGAGGCTCAATAGCGTCACTGTGGCCAGGCGTGGAAAACAGACGAGCCGTAAGAGCCTGAGGCGCAATAGCGTCATTGTGGCCAGGTGCTGAAAACGTACGAGCCGTAAGAGCCTGAGGCGCAATAGCATCACTGTGGCCAAGCGTTGAAGACAAACGAGCCGTAAGAGCCTGAGGCACAATAGCGTCACTGTGGCCAGGCGTGAAAAACAGACGAGCCGTAAGAGCCTGAGGCATAATCGCGTCACTGTGGCCAGGCATTGCAAACGGATAAGTCGTAAGAGCTTGAGGCGCAATAGCGTCACTGTGGCCAGGTGTTGAAGACCGATAAGCTGTTGGAGCCAGAGGTGCATAGCGTCACAACGGCCAAGCATTTGAAAAGACTTGTCGTAAGAGCCAAAGGCGTAAAGGCGTCACGACGGCCAGGCATTTGAAAACAAACATGCCATAGTACTAGAGGCACGAATACATCACGACGGCACGACACCAGGAGAAGATTTCTATAAAGCAGCTTGAAGCGAAAAACGTGCGAGCTAAGCCACGAAGAAAAAGTGCAAAAGCTTGAAGTGAAAAATGCGCGAGGTAAGCTAAGCACTTTGTTGTCCTTAAATGGAACACTACTGCAAGTGCACAGGTCAGTTTTCAAGTATAGAGTAAATATGAGTATTGTCCCACAGGGAACTGTGTCTACCGCTAATCACTGTAATCAAAAACTTTGAGCTTTATTTAGAAAATTAATGAATGTTGGTTAAAATCCTATTTATTACTTTAACGATTAACTACGGAACACTTTAATTAAAATAAATCACAATAATTAAGAATGAAAATTTCAATAACAAAATATTCCTAGAACTCGATTTCACGTAACTAGGGTTCATACAATTCCTTTGATCAATTGTTCTTTTGATTTCAATTTGTTTATAGTTGAAACTATTTCTTGTTTATCTCTCCCAAGTTTTAAACAGTCATACCCAATTTACCTAATCCTAACCTCCCGATTCAGAATTAAATAATAGAGTTCATTAAGCAATAATAATCTGTTTCTCTATGACGCATAAGAATTGTCAACCTCCCGATTCAACAATGTCCTACGTTAATCTACCCTTGTGCATATAAATAATCCCCTCTCCCGAGTGCCGGATCCTTATACTAATTCATCTAATTGGTGGCCAATCAACTAGAGCATTAAGAACAAGTAGATTAAATAAACATAATAGAAATCATCCAAACAACATCATAAAGTAATTGCAATCTGCCCAAAGTTGGTTACATCGATTCTAGGAAAATGAAGTTTAGTTCCTAGACATCATAATAAACATCCAAGAAATCCAAGTTAACACCCCAAGAATAAAAATTGGTGGAAAAAGATGTAAAAGATGGAGTTTCTATGGAGCTAAATTATTCTTGAAGTCTTCTGCCGCAGTCTCCCTCGAAATTCTGATAAAAAGACCATTTATAAGGTTTTCAAGAACTAAAACGCGGAAGGTCACGTGGAAAAACAGTGTTGCCCTAATCAGATTGCTATGCTGCGACAATGGTATTAATCCCTCAAATCTGCTCTGCACTGTCCAGTTTCTTCTATTGCTGTAGCATAAGTCACGATCAGCATCCTGTAACTTCAATTCTTCACGGAATCATCAGAACCAGCTCCAAAAGCTTTAACTTCTCCAAATTGTTCTTTTTCCTGCACAAGTGCACAAAACACATAAAACATACCTAATATTGCAAAGAACAAATCAAATAACTAAGTCAAAAGGGTCCTAAACATATATAAAATTTAGTGCTAACAAATACCCCCAAACTTAGAAATTTGCTTGTCCTCAAGCAAAGACATACTAGAAAAGAACATTAAAGACTCTCAACCATACTCAGCTCATATGCTTGTCATACTAAATTGGGGTTTTCCTCAAGAATTCACAAGGTTCTCAACTTAAGAAAAATTTCAGATTTATATTGTTCAAGTCAATCAAAGCAAACCAATCCCCCTTCACTCTTCACTTTCCACTTGTGTGTATGTGTACAATCATTTACTCAAATTCATGCACTCAAGAGTTAATGCAAAACCTAAATAAGAATTAAATACAAGACTTCATATGCTTGATTTAACTACTACTCTCCACTAATAGAGGCTCATGCATAACCAGGAATCAAAAGGACTTTTCAAGGGTTGTAACGTAAGGCTCGGGTTTAGGTGGGATAAAAGATATAACATGAAGTTCAATCCACCTAAAGCACTATAATCACCCTTAGATTTAATTTGTTTTGAGCTTATGAATCACTACCCAACTTTATTCATTCTCGAGTTTTATTTTTTCTCTTTTTTTTTTTTGAGTTGAAGATTTTTTCACTACTTGTAACTGCGTATGACACTAAATTTTCATCAAGACCCGAGAACAAACCCATGTTTGTCATAATCAAGTTCACAAACTAACAATTTACAAACCACCCTTATTTTCTTTTGAGCTCATCCCCTAATCCAAAATTTTGATTAATAGAACTTCAAGCAAAGGACCAAAAGAAAAAAATAATCAAACAATTAGGCCATGGCTTGTAATATGGTTAGATAACAACAAAATGGAAAAATTAGGCTCAAAGGGTTTTCCAAAGGATTAATATAATTGGGTAGGCTTAAAAGGCTCAATCTCAAGCAAAAATGGCCTAGATCATTTTCCTAATTATGCATGGTCTATCAATTTCGCCTCAAGTAATAACTAATCAAGTTCTAGAGTCTTTTTGGTTTCACAAATCAACACAATAAGTACATAAACTGAATCTAATTGATGCATAAGACTAAGTGAAAAGATTCAAGTGAAGCTTTCTATCCACATGCTAATACTCAAACAATAAAATTATCAATTTAAGCAAAATTTGGTACTTCCTTGCAATATCCATCATCAGTCACAAACTAGAAAACTAATCTGTAAAGCTGAGTATAATTGTCACACAAACATATAAATTTGAAACAAATAACAACTGCTAAAAATTATTGAAACAAACATATAAAGCATAAGGCATATAAAACACAATCACAGCTAATAACTCTCCCAAACTTAAGATTTTCATTGTCGTCAATGAATAGGAAAAAGTATTAAAGAGGACTTCCCTGGGGTAGTCTAGTTGTTCGAATCCTCCTCTGAGCCAACCTCAGCATCAGCTTCCTCTGGGGCATCTTCTTCCATGTCATCATCATCATCATCAGCTGCATTTCCCTGCTGTGGCATACACCATTGTGGTGGTAAGGGAAATTCCACCTCTCCTTCATGACCCCTCATATTTAGGTACTGTATCAATGACTGATTGTAATAGGCAACATACGCACAGAAGTCTGATAGTCTCGATCCTTATTGTGTACCTCCATCCGCAACTCTTTAATCTCATTAAGCACAGTTTCAATGGAGCTGGAAGTGGTGGAAGGTGCAGCTGATGGGCTAGCAGAAGTACCAACAGAAGGTGGTGGTGGTGCAGCAGGAGTAGCAGCTTCTTTCTGAGTCAGAGGTACCCGAGGATTTTTGAAAGTGATTGCAGATTTTCTTGCCAATCTTGGTTCAAGCTCAGTCCAATATACTCCATATTTCTTACAGAGTCCACAAACCAATGAAGGGTAAGGTAAACCCCTTTTATTTTCCCTACATATGAACTCTTGCATGGACCAAAAAATAATGGCTCCAAAATCAACAATCTTTCTAGTCAGAATACAATAAAGGAGAGCAGCTCTATCCACATCGACACTACTTTTATGGGTGGTAGGCATGATTCTAGAACAAAAAAAAATCATACCATTCATGAAAACCATATTGCAGTCGATTGGAAGGGAATGCCATAGATTCAGCTTTTGACCTTTTCTGTCAATGTGTGTATGGGACTGTTAGTTCGTTAATGACCCGAACCAGCTCATCAGAATCAGTGTGTAGAGCTGCGACATAGCTGGTATACTCATCTTGCACCCCTTACAAAAGATCCAAATATAGATTAATGGCGTTGGCATTGTAAGGAAATAAAACACCATAACTTCTGAAGTCGAATGAGTGCTCTCCATGGCATTGGCATAAAATTCTCGGACCATATCAAGGATGGCGTCTTCAGGTCGCCCTACTAATTTTAACAACCCGAAATCCCTCAAAAACTCAGAATACATATCCCAGCCACCAATGTCAGGCCAGAAGCTCCTTTCGATAATCATGTTTTTATCCATGATTTTTTTAAAATTTTCTGTTGCTTGGCTGTTCACAAATCTAGAGGGATCATAATTGGTGATGACTGGCTCTTCCCTCTGTGGAGATGGGGCTGAGCTATCAGTGGCTTGACTCGAACTTTTCAGGTTTCGTCTGGCTCGGGCTTTGGGTGCCATTATCCACCAATGGAATCACAAATTACAAGAACAATTTGTAGCTGAACCCAATCGGACGAGCATACAAAATAGACCCAACAATCGTTTCACAACCAGAATTACTCCAACACAAATTTATCAAACAGAGAAGGGTTTCAAAAATCCAAGTTATAAAAGAACCAAAAGGATAGCCGCTGGAAGATCGAAAACAATTTAAAGGAAAGAAGGAAAATACCAAGAATTGAAATCACATAAGATTGAGTTGGACCACTTTACGTCTTTATCACAATCCGACAAGAAAACACTTTCTTCTTCCCCCAAAGGTTTCGGGACCACCAAGAGATCTAACCCACGAAAATTTGTTGGCGAAACTACCAAATTAGTAGAAAACAACAAGCTCAGAAGAGAGAAAAATAATGGTAGTGGGTTTGTCGGGGTACTTTCAAGAGACTAAAGAAAGATGCAATAACCAGAAAAAGAGAGTCTGAATAGGTAAAAGGTTCGATTGTCTCTTTCTAATTAGTTTGGTAGGGTTATTTCCTTAACCAAATAGTAAGTGGGGTTAACTAGATAAGGGACTGCGTCTTCCAATAAAGCATTAACATGTGTAGTCCATGCACCTTATCTTTGAATATTGTATACATTTGTTTCCTATTTTGACAGAATTTTGTCTCAGGCTTTTCTTACTCTTAACTTTCTTTCTCTTACCATTGCTGACATTATTCGGTCCTCACCTCTAGAGTTGAAAGAAAAATTTTAGTCTTCCAGCTTAGTTACTATTCACATATCTCTTCATTTTCTTTCTTGAAAAACCATTCTCTTTTCTCTTCTGTTTCGGATTGTCGACTCTGAAGCTACTAAAGCTCTTGCAAAAAAAAATTTTTCTTTTCTTTTCATCAGTCACGCACCCATGCATTCTTTCTTGAAGGATCATGATGATTAAACTTCCAAACTGTGCTCTTCTAATGCATATGCCTGAAAAATAAAACACAAACTAATCAAATAAATTAAAAATAAAAATAAAAACAGACTACTAAAATCAGATAATAATAGAATGACATTAAAAACTAAAAATCTTAGAAAATTAAATTGGGTTGCCTCCCAAAAGTGCTAAATTTCAAGTCTTCAGCCAGACTGTTTTCAGTCTCCTTAATTCGGTTCACCAAGGGAAATGCTGTCTAATTTTTGCACCCCTTCTCCATAATAATGCTTTAGACGCTGCCCATTGACCTTGAACAAGCTCCCATCTGATTTCTTCAACTCAATTGCTCCATATAGAAAACCTTGGTGTATCACAAACGGTCCTGACCACCTTGACTTCAACTTGCCAGGAAATAATTTAAGCCGTGAATTTTACAATAGAACTTTCTGTCCAGGACTGAATTCTCGTCTTCTTATCATTTTGTCATGCCATCTCTTGGTCCTATCCTTATAAATCCTTGCATTGTTATAGGACTCATTTCTCAGCTTATCAAGCTCATTCAATTGGAGTAACCGATTTGCTCTAGCCTTGTTATAGTCAAAATTTAGCTTCTTAATGGCACAATAAGCTCGATGCTCAAGCTCTACAGGTAGATGGCATGCCTTACCAAATACTAATCTATAGGAAGACATCCCGATTGGAGTTTTATAGGCTGTTCTATATGCCCAAAGCGCGTCATCTAACTTGTTAGCGCAATCTTTTCTATTCAAACTGACAGTCTTCTCTAATATCAGCTTCACTTCTCGGTTTAAAATTTCAGCTTGACCATTTGTTTGCGAATGATAACTGAGAGCTACTTTATGTCGAATTCCATACTTTGATATCAAACCATTGAATACTTTGTTACAGAAGTGAGGGCCCTCATCACTCAAAATGACCCTTGGAGTACCGAATCTTGTCAATATATTCTTGTGTAGGAACCGAATCACCATTTTGGCATCATTTGTTGGTGTTGCTATTGCCTCTACCCACTTAGAGACATAATCAACAGCAAGGAGAATATATAACTTCCCAAAAGATGGAGGAAACGGTCCCATAAAATCGATACCCCATACATCAAAGATTTCCACTTCTAGAATATTTATCAAAGGTAATTCATGCATTCTTGAAATGTTTCTAACCCTTTGACATCTGTCACATGTTTTTACAAACATGTACCTATCTTTAAACACACTAGGCCAATAAAAGCCTGATTGCAGCACCTTTGCTGCTGTACGTTCTGCACCAAAATGGCCTCCATATGCTGCAGCATGACAGTGGCGCAGAATTTACTGAACTTCATCTTTCGGCACACATCGTCTTATAATCTGGTCTGGACACTTCTTAAACAGCAGAGGGTCATCCCAAAAATACGAGTTGACATCATGGAAGAATTTCTTCCTTTGTTGATAAGTTAAACCACTTGGCATTAATCCTCATGCTAAGTAATTCACTATGTCTGCGAACCAGGGCAGATTTGCATCAATCTTCATTATTGTCTCATCTAGAAACTCCTCTTGAATAGGTTGTTCTTGCTGAATTTTAGATTGCTCCAACCTAGACAAATGATCAGCTATAACATTATCAGATCCCTTTTTATCCATGATCTCAAAATCAAATTCTTGCAAAAGCAAGATCCATCCAATAAGTCTGGGTTTGGCGTCCTTCTTCGTAAATAGATATCGAATGGCTGCATGATCTGTATAGACAATGACCTTGCCCCCAATTAAGTATGGTCTGAACTTGTCAAATGCATGTACAACTGCAAGCATCTCCTTCTCCGTTGTTGTGTAATTTTTTTGAGTTTCATCTAAAGTCCTGCTTGAGTAATAGATAGCCGAAAAATCTTGTCTCTTTTCTATCCAAGGATAGCTCCAATTGCAAAATTACTCGCGTCGCACATTAGTTCAAACGGTTCTGTCCAATCAGGTGCGATCATAATAGGTTCAGAAATAAGCTCCTTCTTGATCTTTTCGAACGCTTGCAAGCAAAAATCATCAAAGACAAAATCAACATTTTTTCCAATAAGTTACATAAAGGTTTTGATATTTTTGAAAAGTCCCTGATAAATCTGCGATAGAAGCCTGCATGTCCTAAAAAGCTCCTCACGGCTTTAACTGATTTTGGAGGGGGAAGCTTTTCAATAGCAGCGATTTTAGCTCTATCCGCCTCAATGCCATGAGCTGAAATTTTATGTCCAAGGACGATTCCTTCTTGCACCATAAAATGACACTTCTCCCAATTTAAGACGAGATTCGTCTCTTCACACCTCTGCAAAACAAGTGCCAAATTAGATAAACATTAGTCAAAAGTCTTACCAAATACTGAGAAGTTATCCATGAAGACTTCCATTATCTCTTCAACCATGTCAGTAAAGATCGACATCATGCATCTCTGGAAAGTTGCTGGGGCATTACATAATCCGAAAGGCATCCTCCTATATGCAAAGGTTCCATATGGGCAAGTGAAGGTTGTTTTCTCTTGATCTTTTGGGGTTATTGCAATCTGGTTATAGCCCGAGTAGCCATCTAAAAAGCAATAATAATTATGCCCGGCTAGTCTGTTTAACATTTGGTCAATGAATGAAAGCAAAAAGTGGTCTTTCCTAGTGGCTTTATTCAGCTTCTTATAATCGATGCAGACTCTCCAACCTGTTACTATTCTGGTGGATATGATTTCATCGTTGGTGTCACGAACTATTGTCATTCCACCCTTTTTAGGCACAACCTGCACAGGACTCACCCAAGAACTATCAGATATAGCATATATAATACCAGCATTTAATAATTTTAAAATCTCAGCTCTAACATCTTCTTTCATTGCTAGATTTAGTCTTCTCTGTGGTTCAATAGAGGTTTATGATTTTCCTCTAACCGAATTTTATGCATTACAACGGAGGGACTAATTCCTTTGATGTCGGCAATGGACCATCCAATTGTCGATTTGTGCTCTCTTAAAATTTTGAGCAACTTGTCTTCCTCTGTAGCAGATAAAAATGATGAAATAATCACAGGAAAAGTACTATCATCACCTAAAAAGGCATACCTCAAATGACTTGGTAATTCTTTCAATTCAGTTTTGCCTTCTTTTTTCTCACTTACCTGCGACTTGTCAATCTTTTCCTTAGTTGTTGTAGTCGCACTTTCTAATGGGTTGGCTTCCAAAGTAACAACACAACTTTTAATTTCATCAATTAATAATTCATCATCTAAATTAGAAACTGAATTTACCATACATTGAGCCATAGCATCGGTTGGTGCTTCCTTTGTTTCAACTTCCCTTACATAACTCTGCACTACTTCAATCAACTTATAGGTCTCTGGCTCATCAGTAAATTTCATCGCCTTATAGATGTTGAATATAACTGATTCATCATTCATCCTCAAGGTTAATTGCCCTTTCTGAACATCAATTACTGCTCTCCCAGTAGCAAGGAATGGTCTCCCAAGTATAAACAAAATTTCTCTATCCTCTTCATAATCTAAAACTACGAAATCGACAGGAAAAATTAGCTTATCAACTTTAACAAGTACATCTTCTATTATACCTCTGGGATAAGTAATCGATCTATTCGCTAGTTGTAGTGTTATGGTGGTTGGCTTTACTTCTCCAAGACCTAGGCTCCTGAAAATAGATAAAGGCATTAAATTTATGCTAGCACCTAAATCACATAATGCCTTACCCACTTTCAATCCTTCAATCTCGCATGGAATAGTAAAGCTTCCAAGGTCTTTCAATTTTTGTGGTAACTTTTGCTGCAAAATTGCACAGTATTCCTCTGTCAAGTTGACAGTTTCATAATCCTCAAGTCTCCGTTTCTTTGACAGCACCTCTTTCATGAACTTTGCATAATGTGGCATCTGCTGCAAGGCATCAACAAACGAAATGTTAATGTGTAATTTCTTAAATATATCAAGAAATTTCTTAAACTCAGATTCAATCTTCCTTTTATACAAAGCTTGAGGATAAGGAATAGATGGTTTTAATAAAGGAGGATTATCAGGAAAAAGTTTACTAAAAGGTTTAGAATTAACTCTCTGTTTATCTGTTTCTGATTCTGCATCCTTTGACATAACAGGTTCGATCTACTTCTTCTGCACCTCAGTGATTGGTGCAGTTTCTTCTTTCTCTGCTACCTTTGGTGGCTCATAGGTGTTTCCACTTCTCAAAGATATAGTATTGCAATGTTCTTTCAGATTTAGCACTGTATCACTAGGGAACTTACCTCTTTCATTCAAAGAACTGACAGCTGCAGCTAACTGTCCCAAAGTAGTCTCAACAGACTTCATCTGCGCACCAATACTGGTATTCATCTCTGACATTTTAGCTTCCACGTTGTCTAACCGTGCATCAATTTTGCTAAATCGTGTTCTAGTTTCAACTCCTCAAATTCGTTCCTTCTAACTCCACCATAACCTTGAGAATTCTCTTGATTATTGAATCCTGTATTGCTGTTACTTGCTACTGATGGGTTTAGAACATTCTTGGAATTACCATAAGATAGATTCTCATGGTTTCTGAATCCTGGCTGATAATAGTTGGGAACTCGATTTCCCTGAAAACCAAAGTTACGATTATTAATATAATTCACCTGCTCCAAATTCGTCCCCATCAAGTTAGAATTTGTGTTGTTAGGATGAATCATAGCTTGCAGCCCTTGTATACCCATTTAAGAAATTTGTGTTGAAATCTGCTCAAGTCTTGCTAGAATAGCTGTCTGATTATCTAACTCATGCATACTTGCTACTCTTCTGACATTAGCTCTTTCACCTGGCCATTGGCTGTTGTTTATAGCCATCTCCTCAAGTAACTGCATAGCCTGATCAGGTGTCTTAGACCATAGTGAACCTCTTGCTGAGGCGTCCATAGTAGCTCTTGTTTGCAGAGTCATGCCTCCGTAGAAAACCTGTATCTGCTTTCCTTCATCATATCCATGCTGAGGGCATCTACGCAATAACTCTTTAAATCACTCCCATGCCTCATGTAATGGCTCTTGGTCTAACTGTGTGAACTGGGCAATCTCTAATCTCATCTGCATTGTCTTTCCTGGTGGAAAATACTTTGTCAAAAATTTATGTGCCATTACTGCCCATGTCAGAATGCTTCCTACTGGTAGGTTTTGATACCAACTCAATGCTTTATCCCGAAGAGAAAAAGGAAATAATCTTAGCCGAATAGCGTCGTCAGAGGCTCCATTAATCTTAATGGTGCTGCAAATCTGCAGAAAACTTGTTAAATGTGTATTTGGATCCTCCAAGACTGAACCTCCAAATTGGTTTTGCATAACCGTGTTGATCAATGCCGGCTTCAATTCAAAGTTGTTACAGTTCACAGGAATCTCTCTTATAGCAGCGAAATTCTGGTTCACAACTGGGGTAAAGTAATCGTGTATAGCTCGCTGCTGCTGATTTTCATCTGCCATGATTAAATTTCGATCTTTCTCTTCAAATCTGTTCTGTTGAATTTGTCTGATGGTTCTCTTTAGCTCTTGATCAGACTCTTCTTTTATATCTGTATTTCCACTTCTACGAGTTTTTCCCATTCACCTAAAAAATAAATATTCGTAGATAATAAATTAAAACAAAAATATAAATAAAAATCTAAATTAAAGTAAAGGCTATTGGGGAACAGTATCAACGAAAAACTAAACAACAGTTTCCCGACAACGACGCCAGAAAACTTGTTGTCCTTAAATGGAACACTACTGCAAGTGCACAGGTCAGTTTTCGAGTATAGAGTAAATATGAGTATCGTCCCACAGGGAACTGCGTCTACCGCTAATCACTGTAATCAACAACCTTGAGCTTTATTTAGAAAATTAATGAATGTTGGTTAAAATCCTATTTATTACTTTAACGATTAACTACGGAACACTTTAATTAAAATAAATCACAATAATTAAGAATGAAAATATCAATGACAAAATATTCCTAGAACTCGATTTCACCTAACTAGGGTTCATACAATTCCTTTGCTCAATTGTTCTTTTGATTTCAATTTATTTATAGCCGAAACTATTTCCTGTTTATCTCTCTTCGAGTTTTAAACAGTCATACCCAATTTACCTAATCCTAACGTCCCGATTCAGAATTAAATAATAGAGTTCATTAAGCAATAATAATCTGTTTGTCTATGACACATAAGAATTGTCAACCTCCCGATTCAACAATGTCCTACGTTAATCTACCCTTGTGCATATAAATAATCCCCTCTCCTGAGTGCCGGATCCTTATACTAATTCATCTAATTGGTGGCCAATCAACTAGAGCATTAAGAACAAGTAGATTAAATAAACATAATAGAAATCATCCCAACAACATCACAAAGTAATTGCAATCTGCCCAAAGTTGGTTACATTGATTCTAGGAAAATGAAGTTTAGTTCCTAGACATCATAATAAACATCCAAGAAATCCAAGTTAACATCCCAAGAATAAAAATTGATGAAAAAAGATGTAAAAGATGGAGTTTCTATGGAGCTAAATTAGTCTTGAAGTCTTCTGCCGTAGCCTCCCTCGAAATTATGATAAAAAGACTATTTATAAGGTTTTCAAGCACTAAAACGCGAAAGGCCACGTGGAAAAATAGTGTTGCCCTAATCAGACTGCTATGTTGCAGCAATGGTATTAATCCCTTAAATCTGCTCTGCACTGTCCAGTTTTTTCAATTGCTGCAACATAAGTCACGATCAGCATCCTGTAACTTCAATTCTTCACGGAATCATCAAAACCAGCTCCAAAAGCTTTAACTTCTCCAAATTGTTCTTTTTCCTGCACAAGTGCACAAAACACATAAAACATACCTAATATTACAAAGAACAAATCAAATAACTAAGTCAAAAGGGTCCTAAATATATATGAAATTCAATGCTAACACACTCAAGTAAGAGCTTGAAGCAAAAAATACGCGAGGTAAGCTAAACACTCTGATGAAAATTCGACTTTAGAATTTAACTCAAGGACTTGACATGAGGTTACGATGAGAATATATGTACTCTTCCGCAAGGTTATACCTAGCGAAAGAGTGGGGAGCAATTATTGTGCATGCTATTAAAAATAAAAAAGTGCGTCGCGTGGCACACGAAGAATGCGTCAAGTGGCACACGAAGAAAACGGGTATAGGCATGAGAAAATCTGGCATTTAACGAAAAGGGCATATGCATAATTAGTGACTGAGAGAAACCCCTATAAATAGGGGCCAGGTATGATTCATAAATCGGATCTGAGAACTCCCTACAAAAACTCTGCCAAATTCTCTGTTTGACTTAAGTATTGGAGTGCAAACGCAGGGAACAACCCCTGCGTTCCTCTGATTTTCTTCTTTTTTTGCAGAAGCTCTCGGCAACACGTGGCAGGGAACTCGAAGAGAAGACATCAGCGATTCGTCACCATTGTTTCAGGTAACAACAATTGGCAGGGAACCCGAAGAGAAAACGTCAGCAATTCGTCACCATTGTTTTAGGTAACAACACCTGTTATGGAACAATTTGCTGAAATTAAAATGATCCTTAACAAATTTAAGCAGTGCTCTATGAACATGGATGAATCAATTGTAGTGTCTTCTATAATTGATAAATTTCTAGCATCATGGAAGGATATTAAGAGAAATTTAAAGTATCTCTCTTGATTACCTTGCACATAATCTTTGTATTAAATAACAATATCACAAAGAGAATAAAAAGGAGAAGAAGACTAACATCTCCAAAGTCCATCTGGTGGAGGATATTACTCTAAAAAAATCCACAAAGAAGAAGGAACTTTCTACCAAAAGTTAGAAATTCAAAAAGGTGCATGTCTTCATTGTGGAAAACCAAGGCACTTCAAAAAGGATTGCTATGTCTTCCAAAAGAAGAAAAAAACACTCAAGGTAACCAGTACAACTTTGTTACTGTGATTTTTTAAGTTAATTTCATAAAAGACAAATAAGCAAGGTGGATAGATTTTGGTGCTACAAAACATGTATGCATAAACAAGGCTATGTTCAAAACTTTCAAAGAAGAAATAGATGGAAAAGTGCTCTTCATGGGAATTCTTCTTCAACTAAAATCAAAGCCAAGGAAATCATATATTTAAACTTCACTTCTGGAAAAACATTAACTTTAACCAATGTTTTGTATATTCTAGAAGTTAAGAAGAAGCTAGTGTCTGCTAGTTTACTCAATAAGTTTGGGTTTAAAGTTAACATTGAGTGGGATAAGTTCATACTATATAAAGGTTGAATTTTCGTGGGAAAGGGATATGCTAACAAAGGCATGTTTAAACTTAATACATCTCATTTCAATGTCAATAATAAGAAGAATGATTCAGCTTATCTTGTGGAGTCTTTTGATTGTGGTATAGTAGATTAAAACTTGCATGTTTAGGGATGTAAACGAGATGAATATCCATTAATTTTAAGGTACCTGGCCTTGAACCTGAATCTTATAATTTACCTGATTATTTTTTATAATTACCTGAAATGTTCATTTTATTTATTTTTCAATTCAGATTAATTTTTATATTTTTATATAATATAAAAATTATATGAATTAAAAAATAAATTTTTTTAATTTATTTTTTAATTTTTAATTTATTTAATTAATTTAGAGAAATTGCCTGTTTTCATATTAAGTATTTTATTAGTAAGTAAATTAAGATGAATTTGAATGATATTTAAGTTAAATGGTAGTTTAATTATTTAATTTGAACCCATTTTGCAATTAATTTGATAATTTTATGTGTTCATCATAACTTTTCAATAATTTATATATATTTACATTGCTTTTAATAATAAATCATGTTATTCAAAAGTTCTTCTAATATAAATAAAATATTTTTGAATTACATATAGAGAGAATTAATGAAAAATTATTGTATTGTTGAATTAAAATTATGATTTTACTTAATGTTCACATGAAATTTTTATATTTTTTAACTTTTAAAAAATTACCATGACAAGAGAGATTGAAATTTATTGTCTTTTAATAAAGATGGAGTAATAAAAAAAATGTATATAGATGTATTAGATAATTGATTCCATATTTCATTCTTCAACTTTTTTATTTTTTAATGAGTAATAAATTATTTTTGCTGAAAATCAAAAATAAATCATTTGAATAGAATTCTGAAAAAAAAACAAAAACAGGATTTTTTTAATAATCCAAAAATAAGAAATAGAAAAGCCTGATACAAAAAAAAAAGGCTAAATACTTAATTTAAAATCTAATTTTTGAGAAAATTCTCAATTAAGAATAAAAGTTTTATTTGTTTCAATTCAAGATCTTAATTTTTTGAAATCTAACGTGTAAAGATAATTTTTAACAGAATGGACTCCGTGTATAACAGGTGCTATTAAAATGCATTCTTCATTGAAGTTACAAATGGTGCAACATGGCTAGGTCATAAATGCAATTAACTAATGAATGGGTCACTACCAACAAAGTGTTGGTTGAGATAGGAAGTGACCTCTGCTCAGGTAAGATGAGAACACAAGTTTGATCTCCTGAAAACGTACTTATTGGGAGGGTTTTAACGTTTCATGTTCCTGACTCGAATGGGATCGGTTTTAGGCTAAAAAGGCTTGGGGATGCCTTTAGTTACAAAAAAAAAAAAGATAATGAGTCATTGAAAATTTTCTTTGTTTTATTTGCTTTTGTTTTCTTTTCCTCTTTCTCTTTGTACTTTTTCTTTCCTCCTTCTGTACTTTTTTGGTCGAAATTCCTCATTTTGTTCTCTAAAACATCCAAGAACAATCTAAAGTTTGTTAGAAAATTTCAAAATTAAGTAAAAGAGATTGATTAAAATGTTATTTAATAGATGAATAAATAAAATTAGTGTTTAGCATATTTAACATGTTTTTGAGTTAAGAAAAATCGAGTTATATCGGTAATGTAATTGGTAGGGTAAAATAAGTCTAAAAGAATGAGGCATTATAACAATACGCTTTAAAGTCGATTACTACATTAAGTTCGTGATAGTTCGTGATTGTTCACTAAAGAAGCCTAATTTTCAGAAGTTAAAGTTCAAGAATAACTCCAAGCTTTTATCTTCATACAACCCCAAGTGGACAAAGTTTGTTATCATGTTTTAACAATCTTAGAGTTTATTATATGAATTCGTGAAGATGGAAATGTTGAAAGAGTTGGCAATCAGCTCCGAAAAATTTGAACGATTGATGGAGGGAATGTGAGACCCCGTATAGGTTTAACCTTGAACATATGTAAATGAATTCATAAGTATGATGATGTACTAGTAATGTGAATCATATGCGATATAAAGTCCATAAGTTAAATGTACACACTTGTAATGAGAGATGGTGATTGTACGTACAAGTTACATTAAGTATGAATATGAAGAAATGGACTTAAACATATGATGAATGTGAGTGGAATGGTGTCACGACCCAAACTACCCAAAAATCAGAGTTAATTTTTCGCGTTTTATTATTTTCTTACTTAAATTCTTACCTGTCCTCGAATCGTGACCAACACTCCACTAATAATTGGGCTGTGCGTCAATGCCAGTCCCACCATACCATTACCATCTAACTTATTTCTTCTCCAGTCATTTATAATTGTTATATTATTTATACATCCCCTAAAGTTACTTACAAACATGTTACTGTGCTATGCTTATGTAGATACAATATGTACAAGTGTATATATATACCTTATGTTGATGGGCAGCAGCGGATATCCAGAATGCAGTACTGAGTCGTCGCAACTTCAACTGGAGATCATCTGTGGGAGAAAATGAAAGGGGTGAGCACATCAAGCTCAGTAAGGCAATCCTACGAACAAGTAGGTAACCATACTACCTACATGAACGTGGTGCCATGCATAAACCACCCTTTCTCCACACATTTTAAAATAGATGCTATGAATTATGATGTTATGTAAAACATATTTGCACGGAAAATCAACATGCAATTATTACAAATCATTTCTTTCTCAATTAAAATTTTCACAATAAAGTCAGGACTCGACCCCTCCTGCGGGTGATCCTGACTCACACAAAACCATGAAAACGGTTTACATCACACGTGGGTTTCGAAAAGCATGGAAATACCATCATGCAATTTAGTTTTTAAAACCCAGTTTAAATCATCGTAAAAATCATCAACATGCGAGACTAGGCAACGTCTGTATATAGGTAAATAACTAGGACTATGGCCACATTTGTCCTCGTGAGTTCCTCAGCTACACGGATCCTAGTGTGCGGGTTCTCACCATGATCGGGAACCGCCCGGGAGGTGGGTCAGTCCATCCCGTCAGTCTTATCCGATCCCCGACATCCGAAGATGCTGAATCCGGAGATGCCGTATCCGAAGATACCACACGGTACATCGTACTCCATGCTACTTGCACGGTACATCGTACTCCATGAACCCATATAATATCTCTAGGTACTCCAGCCCAATTGGCCTGCTTCCCATAGAGGTTTTGTTTCTCAATACTCATGCCATGTCTCAAAACGCACGTGCGAGCCTATTTAATCGGTGACACACAGTCTACCCGATGCTCCAAGCACGGCTCATCGCATGTTCTCATAAAATCAGTGCGAGCAATGCTCAGCACTCTCATCAAATCACGTAAATCTAGTGCGAGCTAAGCTCTAGCACTCTGTATGCAAATCGTATAAAAATCTGGTGCGAGCTAAGCTCTAACACCCTGTCTCAAAATCATATAAAAATATGGTGCGAGTTAGACTCTAGCACCCTGTCACGAAAATCATATATATATGTATACAAATCTAGTGCGAGTTGGACTCCAGCACCTATGCATGTAAAACTCTAGTGCGAGCTCTCACTCTAGCACTAATGCATGCATCACACAAATCAAACATCGTGCGAGCTAAGCTCTAGCACGTCACATGTAAATAAAAACACGTAGGCGGCTCTGTTTCCTCAAAACAGTTTTCAAAACAATTTCACGTTGAAAGTATGCAATGCTGTGCATTTTCTTTCAAGGTGAGCCAGCCTACTCATGCATGCATCAAAACACCTCCAGAATGAGCAGAAACCTTTTGTTCTTGCTCCTCCCAATTTTTCCTAAATTTTTAGATTTTACCCTTAACAAGGGTATTTTAGTAATTTGCCCATTCGGGGCACTAAAATTATTATTCGACCTCTAGACCCTTCAGATAAATTTTAAAGGACTGCATATGAATTTAAAATTGCGTAAAGTTACCTCTAGCAGTCCGTAGAATTCCCTTACCTCGATTCTCGTCGAGTCTGACCTTTTTCTTTTCCAATGTAGTCCCGTCGCGCAGTCCGATATGCTTTCAATCCAATGCCCGGAACTGCGTATTAATATTCCTCAGGTCAGATATTACACAATTTAATCGTATTTAATCTTTTCTGGGCTTAATTTAAATCGTTGGGCCCATTTACCCCTATTGGGCCCGATTGCACCTTAATGGGCCTAAATCGGCCTTAAGCCCGTTTTCCACTTAATTTTTACTTTATCGAGGCCTATTGGGCTCCTTGGGCCCACCAATAATTTATCGGGCCTCGTTCTAATTCTCGCATAGCAAAATTCACTATTTACGACAATTATCTAAATTTCCATAATTTAATTCAATTTATGCGTAAATTAAATCAATATCACGCATAACGAGGCAATTATCGTAAATAGGGGTCACTTACCACAGATTCCATGCTAGTCCGTAAATCGAGACTGTCTCGAGCCCTCGGTGGATGCCAATCGTCGAGCTACACAATTAATTACATTTTCGGGTAAACTTTTCGATCGAAATTTAATTAAATAAAATATTTCAAATTTAAATCGGGTCAATTTGACCGCTTATCGACTTACCCAAAGCTCGATTGCATCATAGGAATTTTCCCCAATTTTTTTCTCTTTCTTTTTCCCTTTTTTCTTCCTTTTTTCCTCTCTTTTTGGCTGAACCGGTTCAGTCCGGTTCGGACCGGTTCAGACCGCCGGTTCACCCCGTTTCGGTCGGTTCACCGCCGGTTCACCCATTTTCCGACCGGTTCTCCGCCGGCTTCCACCGCCAGCAGCTCCGCTGGATCGTCCGCACCTCGAATCTGGCCTTGGTTCGCCTCAACGTCGCCGAAATGCCGCCGGTCCGGCTGTTCTCCTCTTCGCCGTCGGACCCGTCTCCCTCTTTTGGCCGTCGCCGGCGATTCCCGCCGCCTCGTCGGGTGTTATCGGTCTCAAAATGATCGGCTCCTCCTCCTGAACTCATCGGTGGCCGCCGTTAATGCCCAGTCGCCGTGGATCGCCGGAGCCGAGCCATTCTCTCCCTCGATTTTTCCTTCCTCCGATCGGCGTCTTCCGGCCTCCAATCGGCGCGTCTCCGGTGCCCTGAAGATCGCCGGTCTCTCCTCTTGCACCTCGGGTGCTCGTCGGCGGTCAAGGGTCGTCGGTACTCCTTCGGTGGTCACGGTCTCCTCGGGTCTTCTTCGGGTTTCCATTTTCGCGCGATTTCGCGTTTTCTGACTTTTTTTTTTTCATTTCTTTTATTAATTATTTTTATTATTATTATTTATTTATTTTAATTATTTTACTATTCAATAAAATAATTAAAATACCCAAATATCTTCAAAAATTATTATTTTTATTCTTATTCAATTATTTTAATTTTTATTTAATTTATTTATTATATTTTAGGCTCTTTTTCGGGTATAATTTCTCCGTATTTTTGGGATATTGTCCCGGATGACTTTTCGGTATATTTTTCGATTATTTTTCGGGATTGTTTTTCGCAGCGAAAATTTCGGTTAATTTTAAAAATTAATATTTTAATCAATTTTAACCCGAAACATGTTATTTCTTCGTTATTGATCAAAATTATTTAATCCCTTATTTTTAATTAATTTTTCTCATCGAATTTATTCCGACTTCCGGTCTTTTAACCATTTTGCCCTTACACGTGTTCGGGATTAATTTAACCCGACCTTCCTTCATACATCCCTCCATCTTTTCTTATTTAATTTTCGTATTTTAATTAAATTCGGGTCTTACAACTCTCCCCCACTTAAGGAATTTGGTCATCCAAATTAGAACCAAGTCATAAGAGTCCATATACAACTCCGGGTACATCAATCGTATCATACTTCTTTAATTCTTACGTGACCTTCTCCGGAATGTATTACTACCAAAGGACTTAATTGGGGAGATTATCTTAAACCCCAATACTTTCTCTTTCCTGTCTAATGCCCGAATCAACTTCTTCGATATACTTGTATTTTCATTAAACTGAACTTTTGGAGTTCATATCCTATCACCTCTGCTGGATCTGGATAGTAGTACCGAAGCATCAAAAGCTGAGACACATTGTGGGTGCCTGCTTATTCAAGTGGAAATGTCACCAACAGGTCCTATCTCCCACTTGTCCAATCTCTCAAAATATTCCATCCAGCGCAACTCAATTTACTTTCTTCCAAAAGTTCGCTATGTCCTTATTCTCTTAGGACAAGTAACTTTCAACCATACTAATTCACCAAGGGAAATTTCCAATACTTGTCTATCTGCTCTGAGGTGTTCTTAATCTCTTATCCTTAACTTAACATCCTCAGAGACTTATTATCCAAAGTCGAAAATGATCATACCTGTCACCCACTTTTCTTATCCAATTTGGGGAATAACCCCTACAGCTGTACACTGTCTCATATCTTGTTATCCCGATACTCAATTTGTTAACTGTCACTATTGACAACTTCAATTAGAAATCAACTGATCATTCCAGGAGCTTATAAAATCAATGGCACACGCTTTCATCGTATCCTCCAGAACTTGTACAGTCCTCTCTGACTGACCATCTGTCTGAGGATGGAAAGCTGTGCCTAATACTCAGTCGGGTTCCCATAGCTTCCTTAAATATCCTCAGAAATTGGAAGTGAAGCGGGAATCCCTATATGATACCATGCTCACTGGAACGCTACTTAATGTTCCACAATCTTCCTTACACATAACTCCTCATATACACTCTGAGTATTTGGGGATTTCATAACCAAAAGGTGGGTAGACTTAGTCAATCTGTCGGCTATTATCCAAATAGTCTCCTGGTTTATCCGGGTCCCCTATAACCCATCACGACATTCATGGAGACTTACTCTCGTTTTTCGTGCCGTGTCGATATAGGTAGGTGCTGCAATAACTCTGCAGACTTTTAATACTCTACCTTACTCTGCTGACATACTAGGCACTTTTTCACAATCTCTACCATCTCTTTTCACATCTGACCACCAATACCCTTTTCAGAGATTTCGTATATATAATCGTTACTTTCCGTATGCACTGTATATCCCGAAGAGTGAGCTTCTGACAATATTACTATCTCATCCACTGTGGTCCTGGGGAGCACTCATACTGTCTTTGAATCCTCAGTAACTCATCATCACACTCTTTGTGATCTCTGTCACTGTACCCTTCTGAATCTGACCCAAACCATCGACATCCTGCCGATCATCACGCTAAGCCTGGCAAGTCCGGGCACTCTCATCCGGTTCCAATCATCAGGCTAGCTGTCACACAATCACTGTCATCATCAGAAGGGATCACATCTATACTGAGGCTCACAACTGCATCTAGCAGCTCACGCTCCCTGACCATCATATGTAATACCATCCCGAGGCTCTTTCTACTCAAAGCATCAGCCTTTCCCGGGGGTACAATTTTCACAAATCAAAATCTCTCAGAAGCTCCAACCCACTATGTATTTCTCATATTCGCCTCTTTCTGTAAAAACAGATACTCGGGCTTTATGATCAGTGCATATCCACAATTTCTCACCCTGTACATAATAGTACCATATCCTCGGTACAACTACTGTTGCCAACTTTAAATCATGGGTCAGATAGTTTATTTCATGATCAAGGAGTTGTCTGACTCCATACTTGACTATCTTCCCATTATACATCAATACACAGCTCATTCATTATTTCGAGGTATCCATACTCACTGAGAACCTCTTGAGCTGTTGGGTATGGTGAAATTAATCACGGTGGTCAGTTCATACTTTACTACACCGAAATTTATATCACATCCATCATCTTATTTATCATCTTATTCAATGACCACGTTTTCATAATTAAACGTGTCAACAAAGCATATCCTTTTTGAACTCGCAGCAACCCATTGTAAAAGTCATTTCCCAGTTGTTGCTTATAATTTACCCTAGACTTTAACTACACCCAATATATCATCGATAATGATGATTACAATTCGGTCTAATCCTTGACTTATTTACGCATAAGCGTATAAGATCCTTCTCAACCGCTTACGTTTTCAGGTACTAACCTGCGCCATTTCCTTTTCTTATCTTAACGGCTCTTATTAAATTTTACTAGGTTAACCTTTATGATTTGTCGAATTTTATAGTTCTTATCGTCTTAGTAAAGGTATCCTAATGCTAAAGATATTTATTACGATGATCGATTTCACGTTATAGGTTATATATATATACTTTTAGACGCTGTCAAGTCTTCAGGCGGGGAGGTATTTTGAAATACCTTTATTGACCTTCAGACTTAACCACAACTGCGTTATATCTCAGTCTCTGTGGTCACAATTTATATTCGTTACTAATTGCTTTAATCCTAATGACTCCATATCGTAAGAATGTTCTTACCTAGCATATATCTCTTACTCCAATACATCTTGTATTCAGAATTAAGCATATCTCATCTTAAAGATTATCTCCTTCGTATATCAATCATGACAAAACTCTTATCATTATTCATTCCGTGAGTACAATTCTTTACTCCTTTAATTTCAACTGTTGCACCCCTGTTTTCAACTTAAAATCTCTATATCCATATTCCGTTAATTAATCCTCCTCTATTGGGGTACTCATTTATCAGTATCGTGCCCAATGATGTAGGCATTCATACCTTTTACTGACTTATATGTGAATGAAGGCGGTATGAATAAATATGTGGCACCAGGATTAATGATCATATGTGCTTCATTATTCATAACAAGTGTGGTATCTTACACCACATCCATGAAACATCAATAGTGTCCTGGTCCAAGACATCCTCTCGCCTTCGTCCAACAGCCTACTTTCCTTTTTCTTTTCTTCTCGGCTATTGCCTCCCTCTTCGTTGCAGCTATACCAACGAAGTTTTTCTTTGTCTCTTTACTTTCCTGTGGGGCAATCTCGCTCAACTCTGAGCAATCAAAATCAATGGTCTGTCTTACCACACTTGACGACCATTTTCACCAATACCGTATAGGTATAGACCCTCCTTTCGTGGTATCCACCACACATCTCACACTGCTTACAGTGCTCACACTGCTACACTACTTCGTAGCAGGTCGGGGTCCTCCAATCGCAATGCTCCTCAAGAGTGCTAAAATTAGATGCACTGGGGCCTTACCAATTATCTTACTCCATAACTCGTCAAATCAGATCTTTTTACCAATTACCATTTTTTCCATTTTAACATCTCTGTCATTTCTCGATTCTCTTTTCTGTCTCTATTTCAGCCCTCATTACCTTTCCCAATCTCAGAGGCGTGCAATTCATGTTCTTATTTACCCAACTGCAAATCTGCGCACTGCCTCGGTATAGGTAATATCTCACGGGCCAATCAGACTCAACTGACAATCTGAGCCCTTCCATAAACTTTTAGACATTTCGACTGTCACTTGTTCATAGTGTCGAGGTAATATCTGCCCAGAATAAAATCGAGTTTCATACTCATAATTAAATCAAATCCTCTGGGTCAGAGTAAGGACTTTAATCCGAAATTTCCTTTAAATCATGTCCGGGATATCCTGTCACCGGAATATATCCAAGATATTTCTCATATCAGCTCTTAAGATGGGTCGAACGATTTTCCACCAATGTTCCGCTGCGCCCTCTGATCTTATTCATAATCTGAGCAATTAGCTCCTCAAAATAATCTCCATACTCCGCTCCAATCTCGCGAAGCGTGTCTCAATACTGTCCGATCTCTCTGTCGGACTCTGTGAGGCATTCTCAACATTAGCCTCCATTTCAATTTCATCATGATTCTCATAGTCAAACTCAGCACGACTTAGCAGATTCAGGTCTACCTCTACGACCTCTGCCTCGTGCACTATCTCATCTAACGCGACTCATATTAAGCATTCCTGCATTCTCAACCATTTCTTAGTCAAGCCCATCTCGATATACACTATTGTATCTAACTAAGCACAGTAACACGGGGATGTAATTTCTTAATTACTGACACTGACACACATCAGACCAATTGTGCTCTGATATCATAATAATTGTCACGACCCAAACTACCCAAAAATCAGAGTTAATTTTTCGCGTTTTATTATTTTCTTACTTAAATTCTTACCTGTCCTCGAATCGTGACCAACACTCCACTAATAATTGGGCTGTGCGTCAATGCCAGTCCCACCATACCATTACCATCTAACTTATTTCTTCTCCAGTCATTTATAATTGTTATATTATTTATACATCCCCTAAAGTTACTTACAAACATGTTACTGTGCTATGCTTATGTAGATACAATATGTACAAGTGTATATATATACCTTATGTTGATGGGCAGCAGCGGATATCCAGAATGCAGTACTGTCGTCGCAACTTCAACTGGAGATCATCTGTGGGAGAAAATGAAAGGGGTGAGCACATCAAGCTCAGTAAGGCAATCCTACGAACAAGTAGGTAACCATACTACCTACATGAACGTGGTGCCATGCATAAACCACCCTTTCTCCACACATTTTAAAATAGATGCTATGAATTATGATGTTATGTAAAACATATTTGCACGGAAAATCAACATGCAATTATTACAAATCATTTCTTTCTCAATTAAAATTTTCACAATAAAGTCAGGACTCGACCCCTCCTGTGGGTGATCCTGACTCACACAAAACCATGAAAACGGTTTACATCACACGTGGGTTTCGAAAAGCATGGAAATACCATCATGCAATTTAGTTTTTAAAACCCAGTTTAAATCATCGTAAAAATCATCAACATGCGAGACTAGGCAACGTCTGTATATAGGTAAATAACTAGGACTATGGCCACATTTGTCCTCGTGAGTTCCTCAGCTACACGGATCCTAGTGTGCGGGTTCTCACCATGATCGGGAACCGCCCGGGAGGTGGGTCAGTCCATCCCGTCAGTCTTATCCGATCCCCGACATCCGAAGATGCTGCATCCGGAGATGCCGTATCCGAAGATACCACACGGTACATCGTACTCCATGCTACTTGCACGGTACATCGTACTCCATGAACCCATATAATATCTCTAGGTACTCCAGCCCAATTGGCCTGCTTCCCACAGAGGTTTTGTTTCTCAATACTCATGCCATGTCTCAAAACGCACGTGCGAGCCTATTTAATCGGTGACACACAGTCTACCCGATGCTCCAAGCACGGCTCATCGCATGTTCTCATAAAATCAGTGCGAGCAATGCTCAGCACTCTCATCAAATCACGTAAATCTAGTGCGAGCTAAGCTCTAGCACTCTGTATGCAAATCGTATAAAAATCTGGTGCGAGCTAAGCTCTAACACCCTGTCTCAAAATCATATAAAAATATGGTGCGAGTTAGACTCTAGCACCCTGTCACGAAAATCATATATATATGTATACAAATCTGGTGCGAGTTGGACTCCAGCACCTATGCATGTAAAACTCTAGTGCGAGCTCTCACTCTAGCACTAATGCATGCATCACACAAATCAAACATCGTGCGAGCTAAGCTCTAGCACGTCACATGTAAATAAAAACACGTAGGCGGCTCTGTTTCCTCAAAACAGTTTTCAAAACAATTTCACGTTGAAAGTATGCAATGCTGTGCATTTTCTTTCAAGGTGAGCCAGCCTACTCATGCATGCATCAAAACACCTCCAGAATGAGCAGAAACCTTTTGTTCTTGCTCCTCCCAATTTTTCCTAAATTTTTAGATTTTACCCTTAACAAGGGTATTTTAGTAATTTGCCCATTCGGGGCACTAAAATTATTATTCGACCTCTAGACCCTTCAGATAAATTTTAAAGGACTGCATATGAATTTAAAATTGCGTAAAGTTACCTCTAGCAGTCCGCAGAATTCCCTTACCTCGATTCTCGTCGAGTCTGACCTTTTTCTTTTCCAATGTAGTCCCGTCGCACAGTCCGATATGCTTCCAATCCAATGCCCGAAACTGCGTATTAATATTCCTCAGGTCAGATATTACACAATTTAATCGTATTTAATCTTTTCTGGGCTTAATTTAAATCGTTGGGCCCATTTACCCCTATTGGGCCCGATTGCACCTTAATGGGCCTAAATCGGCCTTAAGCCCGTTTTCCACTTAATTTTTACTTTATCGAGGCCTATTGGGCTCCTTGGGCCCACCAATAATTTATCGGGCCTCGTTCTAATTCTCGCATAGCAAAATTTACTATTTACGACAATTATCTAAATTTCCATAATTTAATTCAATTTATGCGTAAATTAAATCAATATCATGCATAACGAGGTAATTATCGTAAATAGGGGTCACTTACCCGAGATTCCATGCTAGTCCGCAAATCGAGACTGTCTCGAGCCCTCGGTGGATGCCAATCGTCGAGCTACACAATTAATTACATTTTCGGGTAAACTTTTCGGTCGAAATTTAATTAAATAAAATATTCCAAATTTAAATCGGGTCAATTTGACAGCTTATCGACTTACCCGAAGCTCGATTGCATCATAGAAATTTTCCCCAATTTTTTTCTCTTTCTTTTTCCTTTTTTTCTTCCTTTTTTCCTCTCTTTTTGGCTGAACCGGTTCAGTCCGGTTCGGACCGGTTCAGACCGTCGGTTCACCCCGGTTCGGTCGGTTCACCACCGGTTCACCCATTTTTCGACCGGTTATCCACCGACTTACACCGCCAGCAGCTCCGCTGGGTCGTCCGCACCTCGAATCTGGCCTTGGTTCGCCTCAACGTCGCCGGAATGCCGCCGGTCCGACTGTTCTCCTCTTCGCCGTCGGACCCGTCTCCCTCTTTTGGCCGTCGCCGGCGATTCCCGCCGCCTCGTCGGGTGTTATCGGTCTCAAAATGACCGGCTCCTCCTCCTGAACTCATCGGTGGCCGCCGTTAATGCCCAGTCGCCGTGGATCGCCGGAGCCGAGCCATTCTCTCCCTCGATTTTTCCTTCCTCCGATCGGCGTCTTCCGGCCTCCAATCGGCGCGTCTCCGGTGCCCTGAAGATCGCCGATCTCTCCTCTTGCACCTCGGGTGCTCGTCGGCGGTCAAGGGTCGCCGGTACTCCTTCGGTGGTCACGGTCTCCTCGGGTCTTCTTCGGGTTTCCATTTTCGCGCGATTTCGCGTTTTCTGACTTTTTTTTTTCATTTCTTTTATTAATTATTTTTATTATTATTATTTATTTATTTTAATTATTTTACTATTCAATAAAATACATTAAAATACCCAAATATCTACAAAAATTATTATTTTTATTCTTATTCAATTATTTTAATTTTTATTTAATTTATTTATTATATTTTAGGCTCTTTTTCGGGTATAATTTCTCCGTATTTTTGAGATATTGTCCCGGATGACTTTTCGGTATATTTTTCGATTATTTTTCGGGATTGTTTTTCGCAGCGAAAATTTCGGTTAATTTTAAAAATTAATATTTTAATCAATTTTAACCCGAAACATGTTATTTCTTCGTTATTGATCAAAATTATTTAATCCCTTATTTTTAATTAATTTTTCTCATCGAATTTATTCCGACTTCCGGTCTTTTGACCATTTTACCCTTACACGTGTTCGGGATTAATTTAACCCGACCTTCCTTCATACATCCCTCCATCTTTTCTTATTTAATTTTCGTATTTTAATTAAATTCGGGTCTTACAAATGGGAAATGAGTAGTGTAGTAAATGGAATGAAGATTTGCATAAGTCATGCACTTCCATTTAGTTACATATTGAATATATTTGGTCATGTAAGAATTACACATAAGTTTTAATGTGTACAAAGTGTGATTGGATGTCATTTTCAAGTCTCAAGGATGGATGAATGAGGAAATGACTATGGCAGCAAATTGAGGAGGTTTTGAATGAAGTTGCTGCAGAAAATTGCAGTAAAATCTAGAAATATGAATGACAGATCGATCTCATGGGATGAGAGATCGATCTGAAAGAGCCAAAATGACCTTATTTTGAGCTCTAAGACAAGATAGATCGATCTCCAATGGAGCCAGATCGATCTGATAAACATTTTGTAATGAGAAGATCGATTTTAAGGCAAGAGGATCGATCTCCTTAACTCTCTATTTGAGAACAGATTGATCTTAAAGTTAGACAGATCGATCTCCTTAAGGGTTCTTTAAAGAGCAGATCGATCTCCTACAAGGGGTAGATCGATCTCCAGGAGGAAAATTACCTTCAACAAATCGATCTCATCATGGAAGAAGATCGATCTTGTAGTGGTTGTGTTTGGTAAAAAGAACTACCAAACCTTGCAGAGATCGATCTCCACAAGGGTCAGATCGATCTCATGTCTCTGCATTTATAAAAAAAGCATGGGATTGAGATGAAAACTCAGAACTCTTCTCCCACCAAACCTCACCTGCCATTTTCTCTCAAGACCCAAGCTTTCTCACTCTAAAAATCACTACATTCCAGCCAATTTTGGAAGAAGCTCAAGAAGGGAAAGTTGTTCCTTGAAGCAAGGAGAACAACATACCCAAAAATCTCACATTGGTGTGATCAAGAGAAGGAGTTGTGGCTCCCACAAGTTTGACTAAGTAAAAGGGTAAGCTCTTCAACCTTCAAGCTTCTAAATATGGTTTCTAGGTATTTGTGGGTTGAATGATATGTGAAATGTTGATATGAAAGATGAATGTAGTGATAGGTGAGTAGTATTAAGGGAGATTTATAAAGAGAAAATCCATGAAAAAATGATAGAAAGCTTTATAGATGATAAAATGATGTTAGTGAAAAGGTGAAATGTGATTTGAAGGATTTGAGGAGTAGGAATAGATAAATAGAAGACAATGTATATGTTTAGTAGATGAAAACAGAAAATAACTTGATGATTTATACGTGTAGCTCGGAATACGTGAGACACGACTAACCCGGATTGCGAACGGAGCAAACGTGACAGAAGAGATACGAGTGCGATTCGAGGTAAGGGACTGTGTGTTAGCTATAGAGATGTTCGTACGTATTTTACGACAATTTCGTAGATATATGGCTAGAATTAATGAGATACTACCATTCTATGAAATGATATGGGAGCATTAAGTGTACTATGATATAAATGTATTGAGAAATGGGATGGGGTAAGGAAATAGCATGATATGCATGATTTCAATGTTTTCTCAATTTTGTATTGATTTTGTGATTGAGAAATGATAATGATAGGTTGGCTAGTTTTACATGCTTTAGCATGAGGAGGCATGCTGCATAACTAAACATTTTTTGAGTTTTAAAAAGAGAAAATAGACATCTATCGGATTTGAGATGAGACTGGTGTTGGAGCTCTAGCTCACACCCGTTTTAATGACTTGACTATGTGCTGGGGTGTTAGCTCGCACATGTTTCTATGCTTTTGATGTGCCGTGCTGGAGTTTAACTCGCATGATGGTTTTGATAAAAGTGTTGGAGCATTGCTCACACCTGTTTTTATGAGTTGAGGTAAACCTGGGGATTTAGGACCTAAGGGGATGCCAGCTGACGGCCTTTGAAAGGGCTGGGCCTTAACAATAGCTCGTACCGCGCTGGAGCCTTGCGATGACTGTGTGTCACGCTGTTTGCTCGCTTGGTATATGAGACATGGTTCAAGATGAAAAGTCCATCAGAGTTGGAGTATGAACTTGGGTCCACGGTCGTACGTAATACTGTGTAGTTGTCCGTTGGTATACTATGTACCGTGCTGGGTGCACGTGAGTACGAGTATCGCGTAAATGACACATGACGTATCTTATACCTTGAGTATATAAGGAGATGAGGTTGATTGAGATGAGCCGGAGGGTAGGACTGACCCATCCCCCTTCAGGCGAAGTGATGCCCTGTGCACACCTGATCAGTGAGGCCTGAAATCACTGACTATGGCCATATGTAGTGGATATTAGATTACCGAAAATTTCATGCCTATCTCAGAGATTCGAGAAACACAGACAACTCAAAAAATAAAGAGATTTGAGGAAAAGAAAGTTTGAGAGAGTAAAGAGATTTTGTGTTTTGATAAATCTCTGATTTAACACTTGTGCTGTGAGGGCATTGTTTTATGAATCATGTTTTAAAATGGAAGCATGACATATATGACTTACATGAAAATGCAAATGAGAAATGTATGTTTAAAACCATTTTCGTATAATATTTCCATTTATATCGAAAACATGGTTTCTGGTTTATACATGCATGGGCTATGTAGGTAGTACGATATCTACCTGCTAGAATTCATTTCCTTACTGAGCTGTGGTTTACTCATCCCACTGTCATGCCCCGGAAGCGCGGAAAAATGGGGCTAATTTAAACTTTTTTATCCATTAACTATGTTGTTTTCCTGTCCATGTCTAGATTGAAAATCTTTCTCATTTTCCAGGATCTCATTACATCACATACATTCTGTATATATATAATCATTTACAACTATTACATCCCGACTATTATATACAATAGTGTCTATTCTGTATCACATGTCTGGAATATAAGTAAGACTGTACCTCAAGGTTACGAAAGTATCCGTGAAAGGTCGGACTACCTTGTCAATGACCAAGTCTCGTATGTGCAGTAGACTTGCTATAAATAATCTGGGAAATGGAGAGGAGAGGGGTGAGTTTTTCAGACTCAGTAAGAGATACATTTAAAATAGCTTTAAATACTCAAAACATGGTAAAACGCATGGTTTTACAAATCAGCATAAATATGTACTAGAGTAGAGATGCTTACATTTCATAAAAGCAGTAAAAACATGTTTAAATCATAAGTTTACACATCATGCATCTTTTTAGTAAAACTCATATATAGCATGCATATCACGTCGTGTAAACAAGTAAAAAGCATCTCAAAATTTAATCCTGCATATCATAACATGCTTATCACTTTAAAATGAAATTGTATTGTCATATGCACATTTCGTAAAACATACTCATGGCTACCTTTAAAATCTCATCATAAAATATGTGCTCAATAGCAAATCATAAGACAGGTAGCATGAAATGTGTGAAAACATATATATATCATTCCGTCAATTCATCATGTAGGGTCAGGCAATCGTCTCATATACTAGTCCCGAAGGACATCATACATTTGGTCCCGTAGGACAAAATCATGGGTACTCATGGCCATAGTACAGGGAGCCGTAGGACTGGATCAGGATCGTACGCTGCCCTATCTCTCGTGCACCACTAAATGGGGACTATACGCACGAACTCACGTGCATCGCCAAGTGTGGTCTATACGTACGTTTCTCATATCAAGTCAGAGCCTGCCCGTTCCCTGGCCGTCGGCTAGGTAGATCCTCGATCGTCTCCATACAAGATCGACCCCAGATCCTCTGACTTTCTTCATGTCATGCCTTTTTACCTCACAAAAATCATTTTGGGCCTCTTACCCAATTTATCAAAATCATTTCGGGCCTCATACCCGTGTATTAAAATCATTACGGGACTCTAACCCGATTTTCATAAATCATTACGGGACTCTAGCCCATTTTTCATAGAAAACATAGTTTTCATAAATCATTGCGGGACTCTAGCCCGTGTAAATATGGAAAGCATAGTTATCAAAGTTAATTCTTGGGACTCATACCCGTACCGTGAAAATATAGCTTAAAAGCTGTCTCGGGACTTTAACCCGTATCATGAAAACATGGTTTCATAAAACATATCGGGACTTTAACCCGTAATCTCACATAAAAATACTATGCTTTCGTTTCAAAAGTGAAAAATCACTTTTATAAAGATATATGCTGTAAAATACATCTCAAATATATAAAACATGCTGAAAACTCGAGAAATGGTTTTGGCTTCGGTTTAAATACCGTTGGAAATCCATTTCGTAAAATCTCATCCAATTCTCATACATAAACAGTTGGTAAGGATGAAAGAGTACTAACGCTACTCTAAATTATATCCCTTACCTCTTAGCGACTGATGTAGAGCACTTTCCTCGATGCTCGGGTTTACCTCGTAAAACGTGTCGATAGACCGAGCTGCTGCAAAACAAGTTCAACTTATCACATATGGCTTAAATTCATTTCAACATATCCAAATATGTGATTATATCGAAGCTTTGACCAAAAGTTGACTTTTATCGAATTTACTCTTTTTGCTCGGTTTTATCGGTATAAATCTCGTTTTAATCGTATTTAACTCAATAAATATTTTCCTTTTTCCTTTTTCTCTTTTTCTTTCCTTTTTCTCCTTTTTCCCTCTCTTTCTTGGCTGAACCGGTTTGGTCCAGTTCAGACCGGTTCAGACCGGTCCGGTTCAGTCCGGTTCAGTTCCGGTTCAACTTCTTCCTCGCCGTTCGGGGCTTTTTCGACCGGTTCTCCGCCGGCTTCCGCCTCCAGCTTGTTCGCGGGGTAGTCCGGTGCATGGATCTGGGGTCGGCTTCGCCAAAGCTCACCAGAAAGTGGCCGGTTCGGCCTCTTCTCTCCTCCGACGGTGGCACCCAATTTTTCTTCTTCCGATCGACGCCGTTTGGCGGCGTTTCAAGCCGATCTGCTCCTGGATCAGCGTTGCAGAGGTCCCCTCTGGCCGGTGGTGGGTCGCTCCTCCCCTCCTCGGCCACCGATCTCTCTCTCTCCTCTCTTTTCTCTTGGTTTCACTCTTTCTCTCTCTTTCTCTCTCCTTCTCCCGCCGGTCACCGTTTCTCCCTCAGTTGTCGGTGCCAGCGAGCTCGGCTCTCTCGCCTGTTCGGTTCTCCGGTGGTGGCTCGCGGTGACCGGGGCAGACGAGGCTGGGTTCGGGTCCCTGGTTTCGTCTTCAATTTCCTTCAATCTCCAATTCCCGATTTCCTGTTTCAATTTCTCTTTTTTTTTTCTTTTTTCTTTTTTTAACTTTATTATTATTTATTATATTTTATTATATTATATTATATTATATTATATTTTAATTAAATAAAATATAATAAAATACTCAAAATATCTCAAAAATCATATTACATTTTATTAATTAATTAATTTAATTAATTTAATTTATTTTAATTATTTCGGTGTGTTTTTCGCATATTTTCGGGATAATGTCCCGGGCGAAAATTATGAAAATTCGTAATATTTTCGTATCTTGACCAATTGGACTCGGAATTCCAAAATTTCTTCCTTATCGATCAAGATTTCCTAAATCCATATTTTTAATGAAATTTCTTCATCGAATTTACACCGAAATTAGGATCTTTTGACCATTTTACCCTTCTACACGTTCGGGATTAATTTAGACCGATTTTCCTTCTCGGACTCACTATCTTTTCTCATTTAAATTCCGTATCTTTCGTCCAACGATTTAAATCCCTTTAATTTAAATTATGGTCCCAAATAATGAACATAGTGGGAAAAATCCAGGTTTCACATTTCTCCCCACCTTTTAAGAATTCAGTCCTCTGAATTCAAGCTGGCCTATCAATCAGGTGAGGTTACTTCTCCTACATTTGGCTCTCTAGTTCCCAAGTGACTTCTTCTGTCTTATGATGTTGCCAGAGAACCTTTACTAGTAGAATAGTCTTAAATCGTAACACTTCCTCTTTCTTTTTTTTTTTTGAAGTGTACTATACTCTTCATCAGTGACACCTTTACAATTACAGAGTCCCTAACCTGAAATTCAAGAGGATGTCTGCGCACATTGGCATAACTTTTTTGTGCGGTCCTCGATCTGTCACGGATGAGCTGAACACCCTTAGCTTCCTGTTCCACTAAATCGGAAGCAAGGTGAATCTAGGACAATGGGACTGCTTCGTAATGCTCTGACTCAAGGTGTCATCATGTGGCACACAGATATGACCTTGGTACCTCAGCAATCCATCATCACTGATTGTAAACTCAAACTGCGATGTCTCCTCTGCCTGGCTAACCATATCTAGTAATCTTTGATCGTTTCGCTATCCAGCTCTAATATGGTCTAGTATACTTGGTTCAATCTATAGGTTAGCCATATATCCATGCTCAATCTCATCCATACTGATCCTGAGTTCGTTGAATTGTTTCAATAAGTCCCACTCTCTAATCATCATGTAGGACATCATACCCTTTTAGCTCAGGGCGTCGGCTACCACATTCGCCTTATCAGGATGATATAAAATCTCACAGTCATAGTCTTTTAGGAGCTCTATCTATCTTCGTTGTCTCATATTAAGCTCCCTCTAATTAAACCAGTACTTATGTGCAACATGTAATCTAATAACTCCAAGTTTCCTATGAAACTTACATGCAGATTGTGGTAACACAAACGAGTGTGTGGAACTTAGGTCACACAGTATATGTGCTTCATGATTACAGACAAGGAGAGTACCTCGAATAGCATCGGAGGATGTATCTGCTGTCTCTTGGACATAGGCATACACTCGACCCCGGGAGACAGGCTTCTTGCCCTTGTATGCGACTGTGGCTCTCCTCTGTGGAGCCTGAGTCAGTCTCTCTGTCTGTCTAAGTGCCTCATGAGGTTCCTGAGATCTCATAAGTGAACACTCTCTCATCAGGTGTTCTGTTTCACCACATCTGTAGTAAGCAAAGGTACCTATGCGACAAGGTCCAATGTGAATATTGCCACATATCCTACACTGTGGCACTCTTATCTCAGGGCCTCTAATCATACATGCGGCACCAACTGGGGTCTTGGGCTTACCAGACCCTATCTGAGGTCCTTACACCCTCTGTCTCTTGGGTTGACCCCCTCTCAATTCATGTCGAGAAGCAACTGCTCTCTTCCCTTAACTCTGACTAATCTCTTGAGACCATGCTCTGCTTGAGTAATATCCAAGCCCCTCTCTATCTATTGGACTCGTCTCAGAGCATATCTAAAATCTACGATATTCTGACCCAATAGCTTATCACCGATCCCATATCTCAGTCCAGCCAGAAATCTCTCTGTCTGGCACTCGGGATCTCTAACTGTCTCTGGATCGTATCTCATTAGGGTTGTAAATCATTCTCATACTTGTCTACTATAAAACTTCCCTGTTACAAATCTAAAAACTCAGCATGTATCTTCTTTCAAGCTGCAAGCGGTACATACTGCTCTCGGAATGCGACTAAAGAAAGCATTCCCTGTGATCTCTGAGGGATCCTCGGCTAATATCGTCTGTGTGGATCTCCTCCAGAACTTAGCCTGTCCCTTTATCATTTAACCTGCCATAGTCACTCTCTCCCTATCAGTACACCCCAAAACTGAAATATCGCCTCAATATCAACGATTCACTCCTCAGCCTTAACCGGGTCCTTAAGCCCTGTGAACTCCAGAGGATGCATACTCAAGAAATCTCGCACCCTCTGAGTCTCTTTGTCATCCCTATGCTGGGGAACTGCTGGCTGAGGGCTGGGGCTACTGGAGGAACTGGTGGGGGATGAGGATTAGGCGTAAGAGTAGCTGTCTCCGTACCAGGTGTACGTACCCCAAACTGCTGGGTAGACATAGTGGTAAGAGCTGTAAGTCTTTCCCTCATACCATGTACTGTCTCTTCGAGCCTCCTTATTCTATCAGTAGGGCTCTCGGATTGAGGGGGAGACGGTGGAGCGGGTTCAACTCGTCTCTATGAACGGTCCCATCTGCCACTCATGATTAGCGACCTACTATTTGCACATAATCCATAAATTAAGTCATACTTTGACAGGTAAGCCTACCTTATTCCAGACATGCATAGACACATTGGGATGTAATACACTCTAATTACTAGACATGACAGTACTACACAATATTTGCTCTGATACCAAGAAAAACTGTCACGTCCCGGAAGCGCGAAAAAATAGGGCTAATTTAAACTTTTTTATCCATTAACTATGTTGTTTTCCTGTCCATGTCTAGATTGAAAATCTTTCTCATTTTCCAGGATCTCATTACATCACATACATTCTGTATATATATAATCATTTACAACTATTACATCCCGACTATTATATACAATAGTGTCTATTCTGTATCACATGTCTGGAATATAAGTAAGACTGTACCTCAAGGTTACGAAAGTATCCGTGAAAGGTCGGACTACCTTGTCAATGACCACAGTCTCGTATGTGCAGTAGACTTGCTATAAATAATCTGGGAGATGGAGAGGAGAGGGGTGAGTTTTTCAGACTCAGTAAGAGATACATTTAAAATAGCTTTAAATACTCAAAACATGGTAAAACGCATGGTTTTACAAATCAGCATAAATATGTACTAGAGTAGAGATGCTTACATTTCATAAAAGCAGTAAAAACATGTTTAAATCATAAGTTTACACATCATGCATCTTTTTGGTAAAACTCATATATAGCATGCATATCACGTCGTGTAAACAAGTAAAAAGCATCTCGAAATTTAATCCTGCATATCATAACATGCTTATCACTTTAAAATGAAATTGTATTGTCATATGCACATTTCGTAAAACATACTCATGGCTACCTTTAAAATCTCATCATAAAATATGTGCTCAATAGCAAATCATAAGACAGGTAGCATGAAATGTGTGAAAACATATATATATCCTTCCGTCAATTCATCATGTAGGGTCAGGCAATCGTCTCATATACTAGTCCCGAAGGACATCATACATTTGGTCCCGTAGGACAAAATCATGGGTACTCATGGCCGTAGTACAGGGAGCCGTAGGACTGGATCAGGGTCGTACGCTGCCCTATCTCTCGTGCACCACTAAATGGGGACTATACGCACGAACTCACGTGCATCACCAAGTGTGGTCTATACGCACGTTTCTCATATCAAGTCAGAGCTTGGCCGTCGGCTAGGTAGATCCTCGATCGTCTCCATACGAGATCGACCCCAGATCCTCTGACTTTCTTCATGTCATGCCTTTTTACCCCACAAAAATCATTTTGGGCCTCTTACCCAATTTATCAAAATCATTTCGGGCCTCATACCCGTGTATTAAAATCATTACGGGACTCCAACCCGATTTTCATAAATCATTACGGGACTCTAGCCCGTTTTTCATAGAAAACATAGTTTTCATAAATCATTGCGGGACTCTAGCCCGTGTAAATATGAAAAGCATAGTTATCAAAGTTAATTCTTGGGACTCATACCTGTACTGTGAAAATATAGCTTAAAAGCTGTCTCGGGACTTTAACCCGTATCATGAAAACATGGTTTCATAAAACATATCGGGACTTTAACCCGTATCATGAAAACATGGTTTCATAAAACATATCGGGACTTTAACCCGTAATCTCACATAAAAATACTATGCTTTCGTTTCAAAAGTGAAAAATCACTTTTATAAACATATATGTTGTAAAATGCATCTCAAATATATAAAACATGCTGAAAACTCGAGAAATGGTTTTGGCTTCGGTTTAAATACCGTTGAAAATCCATTTCGTAAAATCTCATCCAATTCTCATACATAAACAGTTGGTAAGGATGAAAGAGTACTAACGCTACTCTAAATTATATCCCTTACCTCTTAGCGACTGATGTAGAGCACTTTCCTCGATGCTCGGGTTTACCTCGTAAAATGTGTCGATAGACCGAGCTGCTGCAAAACAAGTTCAACTTATCACATATGGCTTAAATTCATTTCAACATATCCAAATATGTGATATATCGAAGCTTTGACCAAAAGTTGACTTTTATCGAATTTACTCTTTTTGCTCGGTTTTATCGGTATAAATCTCGTTTTAATCGTATTTAACTCAATAAATATTTTCCTTTTTCCTTTTTCTCTTTTTCTTTCCTTTTTCTCCTTTTTCCCTCTCTTTCTTGGCTGAAACGGTTCGGTCCAGTTCAGACCGGTCCGGTTCAGTTTCGGTTCAACTTCTTCCTCGCCGTTCGGGGCTTTTCCGGCCAGTTCTCCGCCGGCTTCCACCTCCAGCTTGTTCGCGGGGTAGTCCGATGCATGGATCTAGGGTCGGCTTCGCCAAAGCTCACCGAAAAGTGGTCGGTTCGGCCTCTTCTCTCCTCCGACGGCGGCACCCAATTTTTCTTCTTCCGATCGACGTCGTTTGGCGGCGTTTCAGGCCGATCTGCGCCTGGATCAGCGTCGCAGAGGTCCCCTCTGGCCGGTGGTGGGTCGCTCCTCCCCTCCTCGGCCACCGATCTCTCTCTCTCCTCTCTTTTCTCTCGGTTTCACTCTTTCTCTCTCTTTCTCTCTCCTTCTCCCGCCGGTCACCGTTTCTCCCTCAGTTGTCGGTGCCGACGAGCTCGGCTCTCTCGCCTGTTCGGTTCTCCGGTGGTGGCTCGCGGTGACCGGGGCAGACGAGGCTGGGTTCGGGTCCCTGGTTTCGTCTTCAATTTCCTTCAATCTCTAATTCCCGATTTCCTGTTTCAATTTCTCTTTTTTTTTCTTTTTTCTTTTTTTAACTTTATTATTATTTATTATATTTTATTATATTATATTATATTTTAATTAAATAAAATATAATAAAATACTCAAAATATCTCAAAAATCATATTACATTTTATTAATTAATTAATTTAATTAATTTAATTTATTTTAATTATTTCGGTGTGTTTTTCGCATATTTTCGGGATAATGTCTCGGGTGAAAATTACGAAAATTCGTAATATTTTCGTATCTTGACCAATTGGACTCGGAATTCCAAAATTTCTTCCTTATCGATCAAGATTTCCTAAATTCATATTTTTAATGAAATTTCTTCATCGAATTTACACCGAAATTAGGATCTTTTGACCATTTTACCCTTCTACACGTTCGGGATTAATTTAGACCGATTTTCCTTCTCGGACTCACTATCTTTTCTCATTTAAATTTCGTATCTTTCATCCAATGATTTAAATCCCTTTAATTTAAATTATGGTCCCAAATAATGAACATAGTGGGAAAAATCCGGGTTTCACACCCACTATTTCCCCCCTCCAGATACTGAAAAGTAGGAAAGCGGTGGTCTCTGGATCTTTTTTTGCGTTGGACAGCTCCCATCAATTGAAAAGGTATAAGAACAATATACACAAGAGCATTTTGTATCTATTATCTTGTATCGCACAGTTATACCTTAGAAATGTAACAGTTTTATGGGGATGTTATGTAATGATATTATTATACAATTAATTTTGTATATTTACACACCTGGGAGTGTGAATTAAATTTTAAATATTTCCGTTGTAAATTCAAGGAACTTTAGTAATTGCATCGCCTCACAGCCCAACCACAGTAGAG
Organism: Firmiana major; assembly: GCA_033439115.1. NCBI lineage: Eukaryota > Viridiplantae > Streptophyta > Magnoliopsida > Malvales > Malvaceae > Firmiana > Firmiana major. The sequence continues at coordinate 12,722,187 of CM065898.1, read as the reverse complement.
TAAGTATGGATAAAGGACATCCGAAAGTGGGGTGTGACAGGGAACTTCCTTAGGTGGTAACAAAAGACAGAGATTTTACTTACATCTCTAAATATGATCTATGTTCTCACAACTCTACAAGTGCATCAAAGACAAAAGCTAGATAGCGATGACTACACTTGTAAAGGATGCATTTTAGACGGTATCCCTGATTCTTTAGTTAATACTTACATTAGAATCAACACAACACAAGAATTATGAAAAAAAAAGGATGCTAGATATATGAAGGAAGATGCAACTAGAAAAAGTTTTTGGAGACAAGTTAGAACATTTATCAAATGAATGATTCCATAACTGTTTAGGAATAATTTGCTGAAATTAAAATCATCTTTAACAAATTTAAGCAGTGCTCTATGAACATGGATGAATAAGTTGTAGTGTCTTCTTATAATTGATAAACTTCTAACATCATGGAAAGATATTAAGAGAAATATAAAGCATAAAAGAAAGAAATATCCTTGATTACCTTGCAAATAATCTTTGTATTAAATAGTAATATCACAAATAGAATAAAAAGGAGAAGGAGTCTAACATCTCTAAAGTCCATCTGGAGGAGGATATTACTCTAAAAAAATCCACAAAGAAGAAGGAACTTTCTACCAAAAGTTAAAAACTCAAAAAGGCGCATGTCTTCATTGTGGAAAAACAAGGCACTTCAAAAAAGATTGTTATGTCTTCAAAAAGAAGAAAAAAGCACCCACAGTAACCGGTACAACTTTGTTGCTGTGATTTTTGAAGTTAATGTCATAAAAGACAAATAGGCATGGTGGATAGATTTTGGTGTTGCAAAACATGTGTGCATAAACAAAGCTATGTTCAAAACTTTCAAAGAAGTCGATGGAAATGTGCTCTTCATGGGAATTCTTCTTCAACTAAAATCAAAGCTAAGGAAATCATAGATTTGAACTTCACTTCTGGAAAAACATTGATTTTAACCAATGTTTTGTATGTTCTAGAAGTTAAGAAGAATCTAATGTTTGTTAGTTTATTCAATAAGTTTGGGCTCAAAGTTAACTTTGAGGGGGATAAGTTTATATTATCTAAAGTTTGAATTTGCATGGGAAAGGGACATGCTAACGAAAGCATGTTTAAACTTAATATATCTCATTTCAATTTTAATAATAATAAGAATGATTCAGTTTATCTTGTGGAGTCTTTTGATGTAGTATAGTAGATTAAAACATGCATGTTTAAGGATGTAAACGGGACGAGTACCCGTTAATTTTAATTTACCTGGCCTTGAACCTGAATCTTATAATTATCCGATTATTTTTTAAATGCAATACCTAAACCCTACCCTAATAAATTTCATACTACTCGTTTATTACCTGAACCTGTTTAACGAAAATTTTGACAAACTCGTTAATTGACCCAAACCCGTACCTGAACTCATGCAACAAAAACAATTATTCTATTGTTTAATTATCAATTAATTAAAAATATAAAATTAAATAAGAACATACAAGTTCCATCACAATTCGGCAAACTTTAGCAGTTCAACAAACGACTTAAAACTCATAGAATTATGTTTATAAAACTACAAACAAACATAATTTAATAAAAAACACAAACATAAATAGCTAATCGGGTTCGAGTTTTGGGTACCATAAGGGCACTACCTAAACCAAACACCAGCCTCAGGTACCCATTTAAATAATACTCGTTTTACATCCTAATATACATTATGATAAAGTAATTATGATGCCTAAATCTAATTTGGTTCCTTATTCAGTTAAAATTGATGAAAAATGTAGAACTTGCATGCTAATTAAAATAATAAAGAAACCATTTCTTAAGGTAGAAATAAATTCTTAAGGCAGAGTTAATGTTAAACCTCATTAAAGGTGCTTTTGTTATTGTCCTCCTATAAGGACTTTTGTTTAATGAAAGTTCGTTATTTCACCCAAAAAAAAAATCTAAGTTGTTAGAATTGGTGCATAGTGACGTAGGAGACTTGCCTCAATAGGAGGAATGGAAAAAATATGTGACACTCTCAGTATTATTATGTTTATGAAACTAAAAACAAACGTAATTTAATAAAAAAAAAACATAAACATATATAATAAAAAGTTAATCAGATTCAGGTTTAGGGTAACCTAAGGGCATTATCCAAACTCGTGAAATCACTACTCTGACCCGATTAAAACTCAATTATAAGGTATCCATACTCGATTTAATCAAAACGGTTAGTCTCGAATACCCATTTAAGTAGCACTTGTTTACATCCGTACTCTTATATGAGTAAATAACAATATTTAATTTTTACTTTAAATAGTATTAAATAAAATTATGAAATTTATGAAAATTATGAAAATTATATTACTTAAACAAACAATATTAATAAATATAACATTATTTTTATTTAATTTTGAAAATTTATTTTATGTATTAAATTATTATGTTATAAATTGTTTGTTTTTAATATATACTACTATTACATACCAAACTAGTTCTATGTTTTAATTTTTTAAAATAAAATAAATAAAAATAAGAAATGATGCCAAACTTCCCGTTAATAGATGCATAAGAAAATAAGTGAAATATAGGTTTTTTTTTAAAAAAAAAATAGAAAGAAAAGAATATGAGACACAATAATAAGGGAAATGTTAGCAAGTGATTTGTGATTTTAGTAAAAGTGGCATGTATATATATATATATATATATATATATATATATATATGTAAAATTATTTGTTTTCTCTTGAATTCAATTAACAGTATAACTCAAATTATCCATTATTTCAAAAAAAAAAAAAGCAAAATCAAATGATTCATGTAGTCATTTTTTACAGTGTCCTCCAATAGATTTAAGGTTCAAATTAAATCTTAACACTCTCCTCACACTTACACACATATATATTTTTCTTAAATGCAAAATATTTTTTTCTTAAATAGCAATTTAATTATCTTTAACTAATGTTATAGGTTTTTTGTCACATAAACATCCACATGTATATAAATACAAGGCTTCCAAGAAGCAAATTTCTTCAAATTTTTAAAAGACCGAATGCAAAATTTGAGTCATAAATAAAAATGAAATATTTTATAAAAATCATAAATGTGAGATATAATTTATTCTTAAATCCTATTAATAACTTTTTTTTTTTGCAAGTAATGTACATAAAAATGATATTTTAAATTCATTAGTTGTTTTTATTTTTTATAGAATCTATAACATTAAAAGGAGAGTAATGTATATGACTTAATGCGCTGATATGTGCGTTTGAAAAAAGTTTGAGTTGAGAGAGGTATTTTAGGTATTTGTTGAGATGCTATGGAAATAGACTTCATTTTTTTTTTTTTTTTACTGTTAAATATTATTTCAGCAAAAATATCATTTTTTTAAAGAAAAACAAAAATTATTTTTAAGTATATATTAAGTTTTTCAATTTATTTTCTTGGCCAGCATTATAATGACATTAGACGTCAAACATTTATTCATATTTGAAAAAAATAATATTATTGACATGAATGATAATCAAAATAAAGAAATTAAATTATTAATAATATAATAGTGCCCTACTTATCATTGTTAATTAAAAGAAAATCAATGGCAACAAAATTCAAAAACGGATAGTTAAGTTCGTAAGCCTCCCCAAAGCCCAAACTAGCACATTACTTGGTAAGTAAGTTTCTCATGAATTATTTTCCAAGCAGGAAAAGGATTTGAATTCACGTCTATATATATGACCCTTGTTTCTCCGAATTCTAGCATCCTTAATTTTCTTTTCAACTTCGAGAGTTTAGAGTGTGAGGAATTTGGCGATTGAGAGAGCTTCGTCTTTTTCTATCAAAGAAGGGTAGGGTTTATGCATTTGAACCCAAAACAGAGAAGTATTTTGTTGCCTTCGAGAATGGGTTCCAACTCAAAGCCCTTTGTTGCGTGGGGTTTGTTCTCTCCAGCCAACAGTACCAAGCCGAAAGACGAAACCCCAGTCGGTGAAGAAGACAGCAACGTTTCATTGGAGTTGTCTCTTTCGTCTGATTATATGAATACCGCAACCGATAAGCGAAAAGAAGAAAGGAATTGCACGGAGAAGAAAAGTGAAACTCTTTCTTCGGAACTGATCAGCGATGTTTCTTCAGAACATTCTCTTTCAAAGGATTATATTTGTGCGTCCAAAGGAAATAGGTTCGAAGGAGGCCAAGGCAGCAGCATTAATCAATATAATGGGAACAACTGCCTGAAGCCGAAGGATGGGGGTGTTTCTTTGGAACTGAATTTGGGTTTTGATGGTACTTGCAGTACTGCTTCCAATAAGAGACAAAGAATGGAGAACATATGTAGCAGCAATACTAATTCTACAGGGCAAGTTTCGTCGTGCAAAAACAAGAGAACTAAAGTTGATAAGATAGTTTCGACTAAACTCAGACTTGGCTCTGATCCCTGGTGCGTTAAAAAGCAGCTGACTGAAAGCGATCTCGGCAACATGTCAAGGCTGTTGTTGAAATCAGAATGCGTAAAATCCCATGTTTTCCCGTTCTGGAACGATGAGCAACTTGCAAAAATCAAGGAAGGGTTGCCAGTTTTGGTGTGGGATTGTGATACAAAATCAGAACATGAGCTGGTTTTCAAGCGGTGGAACAATGGGGCATACGTGCTTATCAACAATTGGGTGAAGCAGTTCGTGAATAGACGGGAACTGAAGATGGGCAATGCAATTGGCCTTTACTGGGACAAATGCAGTTCAGCATTCAAATTTTCTGTTCTTAGTCGAGTTGCAAGCCATTGACTTTTTTCTTCTTCTTCTTCTACATCAAGGGTTTTTTATTTTATGGTAATCTGACATACAGTGTATTGGTTTAATATAATATTACTCGGTTTACTCAATTCTGAGTTTAGGTTTAGTTAAAAACAGAATTCTCTTCAATCCTTATTATTTATCGGCTTAACTTTTCAATCGTTTTGGTTGTTTATCCTGGAACTTCTTTATTTTTTGTTAATGGGGCTGGGCATTCTATAATACAGACAGCAAAGTGTTTGGTTCAGTGCAATTGCCAGTTTGTTTTAAAACTATAGTCTAAAATTTACAGGATGTTAGTTTTGAATAATTTTCATTAAGTGATTTTTATATGGTTATAAGTTTTGTAAATATAATACTTGATTATGATTATAATTTTTCCTATAACGTAACGCTCTAAAAAATTGTAGGGTTTATTTAAGTCAACAGTATTTTACTATATTGTTTTTATTACATTCGGACATATTTACTATTTTTATGATAATCGGCCGTCTAACGCTCAATCCGTAAGTATTTAATTTCACTATTTGTTTATTGTTTTATATTGACATCTTTATGTTGCTATGTTTTCTCCAACACCAAGAATGAGAAGTAGAGAAGGAGTGATTGCCAAAAGAAAAATGGTGTTTTTTTTTTTCAAAAGAAAAATGGTGTTTGATTACATGCTTGTTTGTCATTTACTATACGATAAATGTTTATCCTTTTATATTTTTTTCTAAGAAGTGTACTAATATGATTGTAAGCATAAATCAAGATTTAATGATTTTAAACTATTAGATAAAATTGTGGATAATTTGGTCAAAATAGAGTAGCCAATTAAAAATTAATGTATAATTTTTTTCGATTAAGTTTAGTTAGTTCATTAACTGAATTAAGGTTATTTAACAAACTTTCTAAGGTTTAAGGTTTAATTGATCTAAAATTATCTATATTTCATAATAAGAAACAATATTGTCGTACATAAATTCTAAGAGAGTATTTGGTAAGAAAAAACTTGAAATCAAAAAAATAACTTCTGATTTTTCATTGTTAAATTAATGGTAGGTTTGAATTTTTGTTTCTTAATTATTATACATTTAATATAAGTTAATTTCAAACATAAATAATTAAATATTTATTTGATATGGCTTTTCACTTAATTTTTGAAATATTTGGATAATTAAATAATCTTTTATGTATATTTATTTGGAAATTAACATAAAAATTGAGAATCTTCCTAGGTGTTATAATGAAGAAAAATTTAAAAATTTTCTTGTCTTTCATTCGAAAAAGCTGCCTTGTATAAATGTCCATGAAAGCAAACTTTTAAGATAATTTTATGTCCTATAATAATATATGATCTAATACAAAACTAAAATTAAAAAATATTATATTATATAATTTAGAATTCTTTGATTTTCGGCCAAAAATATTTGCTCCGTTTAATTCATTAAAAATGACTTTTGAAAAATGATTTTTGAAAAATTAATTTTAAAAAAAAAATAGAATTTTTTGTTATTTGGTTGATATGCTGAAAAATATTTTTTGTTATTTTTTTGTTTTCTAAACAATCTACAATTATGCTAAAATAGTGTTATTCAAATAATAAACTGCTCATAATGTTTCTAAATCAATTATGATGATGATGATGATGAGGATGAGGATGATAATCATAAATATGAAAAGAACAATTTGGCTAAATCATCAATTCATTTCATTGTTAGATAGTAAGAGCTTGGTGCTAAAATTGGAAACAACACACCAAAATCTTAAAAACAAATATCTTGATGCGATCAAAGCCAAAATACCAGAAAAGCTAAAAGCCAATCTGCTGAAGCTTCAAAATTGTATTATCTCGAAGGACATGATGTCACTATCACTTATTGCGAAAACATAGCTATTCTGGCTTATTTTTTTCAATAACACTAACAATTATTTGTTATGCAAGTTTAGTCATATAGTCCAAAGTCAAAACATAATATGTAGTTATTTATGACACTCTTATATCTACTTTCCGTAATATTTTCAGGATTTTCGGAGTTCATCTTAGTCTCCAAAATATATCCATTCTAAGGCAATCCCTTATTTACTCGATTTTCGACAATTTGTCCAAAATTGATTCATTTTTATCCCGATAACCTAAATTTTAATAATATAAAATTCAAGCACTTAGTACACATCCCGACCTTGCTATTGGTATAATTTTGTCTGAAAATGAAATCTATAAAATAGTCAAATTTATACCAATAATGTGCTGCGAGAATTCTAAAGTCAAAAACTTCGGTACCAGATATTGCTATCATAATTGACCTATGATAGAAAAGGAAGGGGATGAGCTTTGGGGAGCTCAGTCAGCTAATTACACAATTGCAGAATTAACAAAAATAGGAATACTGGTTCAAATAATGCATGTTGTACAAATTACATTTCAAAATTTATTTTTGTGTTAAACGATCCTATCATATATAAAAACTTATCGATAATTCTGTAAGACCCGTAATTTAATATGTATTCTTTATGATTTTGTGATGTACAGACGAGTCACAATTGATATAAATCATAAGGAATGAATGTATTTAAGTTGCAAATGTGTATGAAAAGTAAAACGGGTGATTAAGCAAAGTTAAAATGAATGTAACAGTGAAATTCTAGGAGAAAGTGTAGCAGAACTACTTCTGAAGAGGAGCATATCGATCTCGCATTCAATGCAGATCGATCTTGAAGAGGTTCTGGGTAGAACAGATCAATCTCATGTAAGGGCCAGATCGATCTCCTTAATGTTATGAGTAATGCAGATCGATCTCATGCTTAGGGGCAGATCGATCTCATAAGCTTGGAAAGTCAATTTTCGAGGGGAAAAAGACAGGACAGATCGATCCCCATCGTCAGTAGATCATTCTCTAAGAGCAATTATATAAATATGAGGTTCTGCAACCTCTGTTTTCCCGAGAAACATCAAACCTTTCCAAAAGCAAAGTCTAAACCTAACTTTCTACACTAGAAAACTTCATCTTGTAATCAGTTTTGAGTGAGATTTAGTTAAGCAAAGTTGTTCTTAGTGAAGAGGAGAACAACATACTTGGAAACAAAAAGTTAGAATCAAAGATTGAAGAAGCAAAGTGAATTTTACCAACTTTGGTGAAAAGAGAAAAAGTTCAAGCTAGGTAAGATTCAATACATCACTTTGATATATGTTAATCTAGGTGTATTGGTGAGTTAATTGGTGACTAAGATTCATAGGCACCCACTAACTAGATCTTTTGTCAAAATTTATTCAACTTTGGGATCCATGACATTTTAAAAATATTTAAGATCCATTTGTTTCTTCAACCATAAGAATTAAAAAAAAAAAAACCATGTCAGTGTAGGAGAATGTTCATTTGAACCAAATTTTAATTCAAAAGTAACCTTTTTTGTCACATAAACATCCACATGGATAAACACATGGCTCTCAAGCAGCAAATTTTTTCAAATTTTAATGACAGATGATGGAATAAATTTGAAATATTTTTAAAATATTGAGATGCAAAAATTGAGTTTTAAAAGTTTTAAATAAACATGAAATATTTCACAAAAATCATAAATGTGTGATATAATTGATTCTTAAATCCTATAAATAACTTATTTTTTTGTAAGCAATGGACAGAAAAAAAAAAAAAAGATATTTTTGAATTCATTAGTTTTTTTTAATAGAATCTATAGCATTAAAAACAAAGAAGTTGTGTATTTGAAAACAGTTTGAGGTGAAAGAGGCATTGGCTTAGATGCTATCAAAAAAGACTTCATTTTCTTCTTTTATTGTTAAATATTATTTCAACAAAAATATTATTTTTTAAAGAAAAGCAAAAATTATTTTCAAGTATATATTACTTTAGACATCACACATTTAGTCATATTTGAATAAGAATAATATTATTGACATTAATAATAACCAAACTAAAGAAATTACATTATTAATAATATAACATTATTTTTTATTTAATTTTGAAAATTTATTTTATATAATAAGTTATTATGTTAGAAATTATTTGTTTTTAATATGTACTACTATTACATACCAAACTAGTTCTAAGTTTTAATTTTTTAAAATAAAATAAATAAAAATAAGAAATGATGCCAAACATCCCGTTAATAGATGTATAAGAAAATAAGTGAAACATAGGTTTATTTTAAAAATAAAAAGAAAAGAATATGAGACACAATTCTAATAAGGGAAATGTTAGCAGGTGATTTGTGATTTTAGTAAAAGTGGCATGTAAGGAAATATACACACACACACACACACACATATATATATATATATATATATATATATATATATATATATATATATATATATATAATTATTTGTTTTCTCTTATAACTCAAATTATCCATTATTTCAAAAAAGAAAAAAAGCAAAATCAAATGATTCATGTAATCATTTTTTACAGTGACCTCCAACAGATTTAAAGTTCAAATTAAATCTTAACACTCTCCTCACACACACATATATTTCTCTTAAATGCAAAATATTTTTTTCTTAAATAGCAATTTAATTATCTTTAATTAATGTTATAGGTTTTTTGTCACATAAACATCCACATGTATAAATACAAGGCTTCCAAGAAGCAAATTTCTTCAAATTTTAATTACGGTTGATGGAATAAATGAACTTGAAACATTTTTAAAAGACCGAGATGCAAAACTTGAGTTTTAAATAAAAATGAAATATTTTATAAAAATCATAAATGTGAGATATAATTTAATCTTAAATCCTATTAATAACTTTTTTTTTTGTAAGTAATGTACATAAAAATGATATTTTAAATTCATTAGTTGTTTTTATTTTGTATAGAATCTATAACATTAAAAGGAAAGTAATGTAGTTTGAGTTGAGAGAGGTATTTTCGGTATTGGCTGAGATGCTAAAAATATCATTTTTTTAAAGAAAAACAAAAATTATTTTCAAGTATACATTAAGTCTTTCAATTTATTTTCTTGGCCAGCATTATAATGACTTTAGACATCAAACATTTATTCATATTTGAAAAAAATAATATTATTGACATGAATGATAATCAAACTAAAGAAATTACATTATTAATAATATAATAGTGCCCTACTTATCATTGTTAATTAAAAGAAAGTCAATGGTGACAAAATTCAAAAACGGATAGTTAAGTTCGTAAGCCTCCCCAAAGCCCAAACTAGCACATTACTTGGTAAATAAGTTTCTCCTGAATTATTTTCCAAACAGGAAAAGAATCTGAATTTACATCCATATATATGACCCTTGTTTCTCCGATTTCTAGCATCCTTAATTTTCTTTTCAAGTCGGTTCTTCGAGAGTTTAGAGTGTGAGGAATTTGGCGATTGAGAGAGCTTCGTCTTTTTCTATTAAAGAAGGGTAGGGTTTATGCATTTGAACCCAAAACAGAGAAGCATTTTGTTGCCTTCGAGAATGGGTTCCAACTCAAAGCCCTTTGTTGCGTGGGGTTTGTTCTCTCCAGCCAACAGTACCAAGCCGAAAGAAGAAACCCCAGTCGGTGAAGAAGACAGCAATGTTTCATTGGAGTTGTCTCTTTCGTCTGATTACATGAATACCACAACCGATAAGCGAAAGGAAGAAACGAATTGCACGAAGAAAAGTGAAACCCTTTCTTCAGAACTGATCAGCGATGTTTCTTCAGAACATTCTCTTTCGAAGGATTATATTTGTGCGTCCAAAGGAAATAGGTTCGAAGGAGGCCAAGGCAGCAGCATTAATCAATATAATGACAACAACTGCCTGAAGCCGAAGGATGGGGGTATTTCTTTGGAACTGAATTTGGGTTTTGATGGTACTTGCAGTACTGCTTCCAATAAGAGACAAAGAATGGATAACATATGTAGCAGCACTACTAATTCTACAGGGAAAGCATCGCCGTGCAAAAACAAGAGAACTAAAGTTGATAAGATAGTTTCGACTGAACTCAGACTTGGCCCTGATCCCTGGTGCGTCAACAAGCAGCTTACTGAAAGCGATCTCGGCAACATGTCAAGGCTGTTGTTGAAATCAGAATGCGTAAAAACCCATGTTTTCCCGTTCTGGAACGCTGAGCAACTTGCAAAAATCAAGGAAGGGTTACCAGTTTTGGTGTGGGATTGTGATACAAAATCAGAACATGAGCTGGTTTTCAAGCGGTGGAACAATGGGGCATACGTGCTTATCAACAATTGGGTCAAGCAGTTCGTGAATAGACGGGAACTGAAGCTGGGCGATGCAATTGGCCTTTACTGGGACAAATGCACTTCAGCATTCAAATTTTCTGTTCTTAGTCGAGTTGCAAGCCATTGACTTTTTCCTTCTTCTTCTTCTACATCAAGGGTTTTTTTTTTTTTTTTCATGGTAATCTGATATACAGTTTATTGGTTTAATATAATATTACTCGATTCTGAGTACAAGTTTAGTTAAAAATAGAGTTCTCTTCATAGCCTTTCAATCTTTTTGGTTGTTTCTGCTTATAATTTTCCAAATTACAAATTTGACAGTAAGAAATTTTATAAATTTGACATATGAAAAGTATAATTAGCAAGATTTTCTTAGAAATTCCCTCAAATCCAGGTTTAGAGCAAAATGCTGCACTGTAGATAACACAATTCCAGCACATTAGCGAGCGAAAAGCGTGATATGAAGATAAAGAAGTCATTAAAATTCATGCCTCTGTCTATTAGAAAAATTGTTAATGAAAAGTTTATGGAATTATATAATACATTGACTTGAGGATGCAAAAGATATATAGTTAAAGCAAGTAGCATTAACAACCAAGTATATCATGTAAGAAAATTCTATTAAATTTGAGCTTGTTTGAATGGGTGGTACAGAAAAGATGTTTAAGGTTATATATTTTTTAATAAAATAATTATAAAAAACTAAAATAAGGAATTAAAAAATAATTTTACAAAAAAGTTTTGTCCTATTGACGCTATTCACCGCTGCCCACCCGGCATAGAAGCTCTCCCAAGCTCAGCCTTTATCTGTATACAAGTTTACAGTGTTCTATTTTATTGTTTTTATTAGGACAGAACATATTTATTGTTAGTTATTATACATATTTACTATTTTTATTATAATCATTTTATTAAAAAAAGATTACTGATTATATATTTTATATTTAACATAGTAAGCAATACACTAATATACAGAAACAAAAGATATTGGACCCTTCCGGTAAACTTTTATGTTTTCGTCAATTTTGCAAAATTTACATGTTATTTTAATCGTTAATAATTATCTAAATACAAACTGAATCGAAAAAATAATAAATAAATATAAAAAAAGCCTAAAAGATAATTTCAAAATAGATTAATACGTACTAATAAATAATTAGGATAAATTGATGTCTTCAATTAAACTAAACAATAAGCTTGGAAGTCCCATTGAAGTTCTAAGACATTAGTATCTATAATTGTCTTCTATTAATGCACTTTTCCAGTATGTATATATACACCTCTCGTTTTTGTATCTTTAAGCTATAAGAGAGTAGATTAAGCTTTAGGAAACATCAGAAAAATAAGAATAGGAGAGGAAAGCAGCATACGTGCTTTAGCTCTTATCATTTCTATTTTTCACTCCTTGAAGCACAATTGCTTCTTCTATTCGAAGGCATATCCTCCTTGATGGCTGAGACACAGGAATTGAATACCCATCAAAGAGCAGAATAATAAAAACAAATTAAGAGGGTAAATTTTGAAAGAAATAAGAAATTTTCTGAAGAGAAATCTATCAAAAACATACATGAAGCTTAGAGGAGCATTCATTCCATGAAAAACTGCTTCTAATTACTTCTAATTGCATCATTTATTATCAGATTGTTGGTGCACTAAAAAAATTAAAGGAAAAATCTTTAACTTTGAATATAGGATCATGGAATGGAAAACACAAACAAATGCAGAAAAAAGAAGGTAGCACCATAGCAGTATCAATTTTTCAAAGATTCTCTCTAATGGAATCATTGTCTGAATTCACGTATACCAAAGCCTGAATGTTTATAATGTCATTCATTTTTATTGTGAAGAAGCAAGAACTGAAATCGAAGCCTAAGTTGCTCCATATTCCTGGTTTCACCCAAAAGCGAAACCAACCCAATTATTCCACTAGCAAAGGATGAAAAACCCGAATACCAAATTTGCAATTCTATGCAATAAATTAAAACAGCAGGCTTGACAGCAACACAACAGCAACTCTGTTACCTCTACCAAAAAAAAAATGCCAATTATACCCAACACCTGGAGAACCCAGGTGCTACTGCTGTCAATGGGGGAAAGTGTACTGGGTTGCCCCGCGTTCGTTCAGTTGATTTTTTTTTTTTTTTTTTGGGTCTTGGAATTCATTGTTTAATAGAAAAAATCAGAAAGTTATCTGGGATTCACTCTTCTTCGCCATTGCTTGGTCCATCTGGCTTGCTCGTAACGATCTTATTTTCAGGTTCAACAAGTACATAGCTCCTAAACAACTTTGTCAACTTATTCGTAGAGAGTTGGGTGGTGGATTAAAGCTAAGTTTCCGGACCATGCTTTTGACTCAAAGTTCAATTGATGACCCACCAATTTAGACTATACATTATTCTAATGCCATAGGTCAAGAATCCATTTTAAATTTAATCCAATATCATCATGACTTTAGTTGCGCTTTATACATTTTAACTTTAATTCTATCTTACACTGATGCAAAGTCATAACTCAAGAATCCGTTCTACTTAATACATAATGAATTAGACAATTAAATAACATGGTTTTTTTTTTTTTTTTTTATAAGTGGTGTTTCATTAATATAAAGAAGCGCGAAAATTTGTTACTAGTCAAAATATACAAAAAAAAAAAGAAAAAAAGAAAAGGTTGTATAACTTCCTATATAATCCTCCAACTTTTACACACAAAGCTAATAGAGAGATTTTTTATTGTTTTTACAAATTTTGTAAGACGAAACTTGACATCAAAACAAATTGCCTATAGAGTATTATCAACCGTAGGTGAACAACTATCAAATTTCAAATCATTTCTTGCACGCCATATATGATAAATGCTTGCTATCCAGGCTCCCATCAAAAGCAAAGCAATGAAAGATTTAACCTTGAAATGATGAATAGCCCAACCAAGTTTCTTTGCCAAGTTTGAATCCTACAGTTAAAACCACACTTGGCTAAGGCAAACTGTCAAACTTTTTTTGAGAAAGCACAAGAAAAATAGAGATGACAAAATAAATGAGTTTTTTAAACAATTGAATACCCCAGCTCTTGATACAAGCAAGTGTGCTCAATCTATTAAAAACTGCAAGCCAGGCAATAAAGCTGTGTTTAGGAAGGATGAGGAGTTCCATACCAATTTGTGCCAAGCAACAATGGGGTGTTTATCCCTGATCCAGTTCCATGTATCAGAAAGAACAAAGTTACCAGACTTAGATGCCTACCAAACAATAACATCTTCATCTCCAATAAAGGCAAGCTTAGTTAAAGCTAGATGCAAATCATTTGACTGTAGAGAAGATAAATGTTGAGTCCAATCATTTGCTAAAATAATAAAGGCCACGTAAGACCTAAAAATCTACAGTATAATCTTTATGATTCAGTATTGCGAATATTGGAAATATGTTATTGGAATCGTAAGAGAAGAGATTATTAAATTACAAGTGTAATTGAAATGCAAAGTGCTCATGAAAGTACAAAAATGCCAAGTATGAGCAATAACAAGATCAAGTTAAATCGAAAAGGATTCAGATCATTATGACTGAAGATAAGAATTTAAAATATCAAAATATAGAGGGTTCAAGAAGGAAAGTCGGTTTGGTTTGGTCTCGATAATGTTGAAGTGATGAAAACGCCAAAAAAACTCGAAACTCGGTGTCATTTCCTTAAGAAATTGTCATGATAAACATTGGTTCATGAGATCTTGATCAATAAAGAAGAAATAATTGAATTCCAAGTCCAATTGATCAAAATGCGAAATTATAATGATAACCCAAAAATTTATCCCACATCGAGAATTTATCTCGAAAATATGGAGAAATAATTCTGGAAAAATAAAAATATAAATGAAAATAAAATAAAATAAAGATAAAATATAAATATAAAGATAAATAAAGATAAAAATAAATTATAATAAAATAAAAGAAATAAATTATATATATATATGTGTGTAAATATATATATGTATAATATATTATGATATAATATATTATATGTATAAAGATATTTTATATAGTATAATATATTATATTATATTTAAATATAATATAATATATTGTATAAGTTAGATAAAGGTGATAAAAAGAAATGAAATGAAAGGAATTGAGAAAACAAAGGAAAGTAACCAAAAAACAAATTGAAAACTGGATCGCGCGACCCAGCCTTCCCTTCTGTCTCTCCGAATGGAGGCCACCGGAGGGTGAGCCCGGACAGGAAGCCGATGAGGGAGAGGAGAGGCCACTGTCGGCATTGATAGCCCGAAGGAACTGCGACCGACGAGAGAGAGAGAGAGAGAGAGAGAGAGAGAGAGAGAGAGAGAGAAATGGTGAGACAGAAAGAAAAGAGAGAGAAAGAGAGAAAAAAAAGAAGAGAAAGGCCGAGGGAAGGGAGACGCTGGCCAGAGGGGCAGAGAGGAGTCACCACCGACGCTAGCTCAGCCAAAAATCTGGCAAAAAAGGGTGAAAACGACGAAGAGGAGAGAGGGCAATGACGCCGAAAAAGGAGAAGGTCGAACTGGCCTCATCGCTGTCGATTCGAGTGTGGCCACCACCAGATTCATGCTTCGTGTGGCCAGACGGACCAGTTGGAAGTGGAAGCCGACGAAGAACGGGCAGGCAAAGGCTCGAACGGTGAGGTTTAGTGCTGAACCGGGTCAGACTGGTTGAGCTAAAGAGAAGGTGCTGAACCGAACTGAACCGATTTAGCCAGAAAAAAAAAAGAGAAAAAAAGTTGGAAATTGGAAAAAATTCGATGAGGCATCGGGTCTAAAGACAAGCTAGTAAGCGGTCAGAATTCATCATTTTAAATTTTTGGAAAAGTTATTTGAATTTATATTTGATTGGAATTGGCCTGATTTAAGTATATAAATGTATAGCGCGACGATTGGCGACAAACGAGAGTTCGAGTCAGCCTCAATTTACGTGTCATCATGGAATCACGGGTACGTGAATCTCACATGCTACAATTTGTATAATTATGCACGTTAGCAATTTATCACATAAGTTACGGTTAATTCCGTATAAAAATGCTAAATGTTTGGAATTTAGAATCGACTGTCGTAAATGATTTGGTAAGTTGTTCAAGGAGATTAAAAAAAGGCTTAAGATGACCCAATAAGTATTAATGGACTTAATGAGCCCAACGGGCTTTAAAAGAATGAATAGTAAGTGAAAATGTGCTTAAAATTAGTTAAGGCTCATAAGGCGCAATCGGGCCCAATAAGAGTAAACGGGTTTAATGCTTTAAATTAAGCCTAATAAAGGTGAAATAACGATGAATGTATTATAATTAACTTGATATATGGTTATACACAGCTCGAGTTGACTGGGAGCAAATCGAACTAAATGGAATTCTCAGCGTTGAAAAAGTTAGACTGTACAGAGAATTGAGGTAAGGAAATTTTGTGAGTAGCTAGAGATAGCTACACGTAATTTTGTCAGGTTTTACGTACACTCAAATAGTCTAAGGATTCTAAAAAGGAAATAAAAATTTTAGCGCCCCAAGATGGGCAAATAACTATTTTATCCCTATTAAGGGTAAATTACTATTTTACCCTTATTGAGGAAAATTTCACCAAAGTATGATGAAGGTATGACATGCATGAAATGAGTATTTTGAATGATTTTTACTGCTTTTTAACAAAGCAAATTGATAGGTTGGTCAATGTTTCCATAAATTACATAAACAGCACTCCGTAAGTGCTAATTTTGATTTAAAAGAACACTCTATGAAAACAATGAGCCGTCTATCGAATTTATGTGAAAACAGATGGTGCTGGAGCATTGCTCACATTGAGTCTGAAGTTTGTGGTTGTGCATGAAAAGCGCTGGAGCGGTCGCTCGCACAAATTTTATTATTGTCATTTGCATGAAACGTGTTGGAGCCTTGGTCGCACCATGTTTTGATTTAATCTAATTTAATATGCCTGAAAGCATGCTGGAGCTTAGCTCGCACAAGATTTTAACATGGCATTGCATAAAAGTCGTACTGGAGCCTTGCTCGTACATGATTTAAATTGATTTGATAAGCATAACACCGTGCTGGAGCGTTGCTCACACGAGGATTTTATATGATATATAAAGTCGTGTTGTAGCGCTGCTCGCACGAGGTTTTGATTTATTATACGTAAAACAGTGCTAAAGTGTAACTCGCACGATATTTTAATATCATGATATGCATGGAGTAGTGCTGGGAGCTTTGCTCGCACTGGACTGTGTTGACATCCATAGAGCCGTGCTGATTGTCTCGTGTAGACTGTGTGTCACACAGATGAGAAGCTCACACGTACATTTTGAGACATTGATGAGGGATTGATATGATATAGGGTCCACAGAGTACGTTGTACCGTGCACGTAGCACAGAGTACGTTGTACCGTGCAGTTTTCTGACAATTCGCGTGAGTAAGGGACAGGCCTCGGAGTCTGACCACCTGGTCCTTGGACGATATTTATATAGACTGGCGGATGAGGATTTGACTCACCTCCCGTTGCAGCAGTGATGCCCCACACACTAGGATCCGTGTAGTCCAAGATCACAGAGTAGGATATGGCCATACTCCAGTATGTTACCCGATACCTGCCTAATCTCACATGATATAAATGTTGATTGAAAGAATATTTCTATGGTTTATATAATTGCATGTTTTACATGGCTTTGTGGATCAGGATAGCCCGAGGGATGGGTTAAGTCCTGATAAGGATTTTAATTGTTTTAAAGGATCAGGATAACATGAAGGATGTGTTGAGTCTTAATTATGATTTTAATGCTTTTGGTGAAAAACATGATTTTTATGATTTTAATGCTTTTAGTAAAAAGCATGATTTTATGATTTTAATGCTTTTGGTGAAAAGCATGATTTTAAATGCAATTTGGGCATGAGTTGTATGATTTTCATAAGTTCAAAGGATTAAATGATCTTTACTGCATAGATTATGCATTTTCCGTGTTTAAGATTTTTAAAAAGAAAAGAATGGATTTAAGTTTTAAAGGAAAAGAATAGATTTAAGTTTTAAAAGATAAGAATGGATCTAAGTTTTAAAGGAAAAGAATGGATTTAAGGGCATGACATTATGATCATGTAGATAGTGTAGTTATCTACTTGCTTGCATAATTGCCTTACTGAGCTTGTTTTGCTCATCCTTTCACTTTCCCCCTCTCTACAGAGCATTTCCAGTAGATTAATAGCTGCTGAAGCCTTATATTTTGGGATCCGCTGTCTTCCATCACTCGAAAGGTGTACACGTAAATATTTTTTATTTGAATAATGTAATAGGACAGTACTATAAATAGATGTAACTTTTAGGGATGCAAAAGGCATGTAAATACAGTTAACTCTGGTATAGGAAAGTAAATTGTAATGGATGTTAAGAAAAGACAAGTAATAGTAAGGGACTAATATTTACTCACAGCCCAACAGTTTAGTAGAATGGTCATGATAGGGAAAGGAAATAAAAAAAATGTAGTGATTTTAGGTAAGACGGTTCGTGACAGGCCAGAGTTGTATCGTCAGAGATAGCAGTTTGTGAAATTAAAACTCTGTCATAAGAGTTAATAAGAGAACCTGATTGAAGCCAGTTGTCGAACCAGAAAAAGGTCTTATTTCATTCCCTATCTTGTGCTTGATAAGTTCAATGGCAATGTTCCTTAGCTTGAGGAGTTTCCTTCAATTCCAAATACAATCTTATGGACATGTAAGTCGCCAAAAACTTATTCTGCATAGTTTGTAAGCTTTAATCCGAGTTACCCAAAGAGAGCTAGTTTGTGTGAATAATGACCAAATATGCCTCAAAAGACATGCATTATTCCATGTTAAGAGAACCTTTAAACCAAGTCTACCTTCCTTTTTGGGAAACAGATGACTAACCAAACAATTTTTGCACCTCTTGCACCGCCTTTCTTCCCCTTCCATAGAAACGCAGAATAAATCTAACTCACTTTCTTAAGAACCCTCTTGGGAAGTGGAAATATATTGCACCAATAGTTTTGGAGTCTAAACAAAACTTTTTTATCAATTGCAATCTACCAGCATAAGAAAGTCTCCTTGCAGCCCAACTGTGAATTCTAGCAATGATTTTCTGAATTAATGGCTGACAATCTACATCATTCAACTTCTTTAAAGAAAGGCTTTGAGATGATTATTTGGAAAACTCCCTAACCTGAAACCAGTACAAGCTTGAATCTCATGCAACATAGTGTTAGGGATACTAGCATGAAAAAACTCATTATTGGCAGGATTTAAATTCAGGCCAAATAAGATGTAAAAAGATTACAAGATAGAGAAAACTTCTTAAATTGCTTGTAAAGAGCCTTACATAAAAATCATAAGGTCATCAGCAAAACATAAGTGCTTAAGTTTGATTTTGCGACAACCAGGATGACGAGAAAAAAAACCTTGAGATCTGGCATTATTTAACATGCAAGATAAAACTTCCATTACCAAAACAAAGAGATAAGGTGATAGGGGGTCTCCTCGTCGAATTCCTTTCGCACTTGAGAAGTAGCCCATCAAACCTTCATTTAGAAAAACAAAAAACTTGGTAGTAATAACACACTCATGGATCCAGTTGAAGAAAATAATAGAGGCACCTAGAGCTACCAAAACACATTTAAGAAATTTCCAATTAACCGAGTCAAAAGTTTTCCTCAGATCAACTTTTAAAATGCCTCTAGGAAAGACATACTTTTATGATATCTTCTGACAAGTTTGTGAGCAAGAAAAATATTTTATGAGATGCTTCACCCATCGGCAAAAGCAGACTGGTTATAATCTCATGGAGGCACTTCTTCAATCTATTTACCAAGATCTTGGCAATACATCTATAAATAGTGCTACAAAATGAGACTGGCCTATAATTAGCCATCATGCTGGGGTTTGGAATTTTAGACATAATAGAAATGCTGATGGAGTTTATGGTAGTGTGTATTCTTCCTAAACTGAAGAAAGAGTCTTTAATAAAATCATCTCTCACAATGTTTTATGCCTCTTTGAAGAACTTTGCAACGCATCCATCAGGCACATAAGCCTTCTCATCAAGTAAAGAGAAAATAGTTTCTTTAATCTCTCGGCTAGTAATATTTCCTGCAAGAATAAGTCGACTTTCCTCATAAAATGATTTCCTTAAAATATTTTGAATGTCAAATGGGGAACAAGACTCCTCATAAGGATCAGAAACACCAAGTAAATTTTGAAAATAAGTGGTAGCTTCATGCTTAATGTCATCAAAGGAAATGAATTTTTGCCCTTTAGCATTGTAAAGTACTTTAATCTCATTGTAAGAGTTCTTGGCCCTCATGACTTTATGAAAGTAACCTGTGTTTTGGTCACTCAATTGCACCCGTTGAACTCTAGATTTTTATCTATAGAAAGTTTCCTCAGTTGCCAACATCATCACAAGTTCAGCGAATTTAGCCTTTGTTACGGTTGCTAAATCAAATTTAAAAGGCTTGGCAAGAGAGTCACTTTGTAGGGCATCCAACTCTTTGCGCAACACCTAAACTGTATCTGAAATAGCAGCATAATTGTTGCAATTAAGTTGCTTAAGGGCAGACTTTAGCAGTTTCAACTTTTGGTGGAGAATTGACACAGGAGAACCCCTCACATTTTGCTGCCAAATATCCTTAACAATAGACTTAAAGCTCTCATTATGAACCCATAAGTTAAAGAACTTAAATGGCTTGAGGGAGAGAAAGCTAGATTTGTAAGCTTTATCAAAGCAGGACTATGACCAAAAATTCCAGGCATCAAGTATTCAACACTGGAGTGAGGGAAAGAGACATACCATGAGTCATTAGATAAAGTTCTATCTAATTTCCTAGAAAGAGGTGCTTCATCTTGATGATTGCATCATGTCAAAAGAGGACCGGTAAATATATGATCATGCAGTTGTGCTTGTTGGAGGCATTCTTAAAACTCTCTAATATCAGTAGTAATGTTATGATTCCTGCTATAATCAATGCTCTTAGAAGGGCACTTAATAACATTAAAATCATCGGATAATATCCAAGGTTCATTACAAAACCATTTATTTAAATCAAGAAGATAAGCCCAAAGAGATCTTCTTTTAATGTCAGGATTCCTCCCATAAACAAAAGTAAAATACCAAAAGTCACCTTGAGTTCGAGAACAAAGACAAGTGATTGCTTGATCAATGGCTGACACCACTTGAAATGAAATTGGACATCTCCAGAGAATCCATATTCTATCATTCACAGCAAATTGATAGTTATGCATGACGTTCCAATTTCGGAAGCTTCTATTGAGAATGCTTGGCATATTGTTCACCTTAACTCTTGTCTCCACAAAGCAAAAGATGTTAATTTTATATTTCATAATTGACCTACCTACTTATTTTTCTTTTACTGGGTTGTTTAGTCCCCTAATGTTCCAAACAAGAATCATAAAGAAAAAATAGGTAAAGGCTTACCACCAATAGCACTTTTGCCATTAACAGTACTACCTCCACCCTTTTACCTCTTTTCTGACTTTTTCTTCATTAGAGCAATATTCTTTAACAACTCAGTAACTTTTGTAGTTGCAGCTCTTTATTTTTTGACAGATAAAGTGCATGAATCATCATCACTAACAGGTTTTACAATTATCGCACTATGGTTAGGTTCAACAAGATTTAAAGTAGCCAAGATTTCAAACTTATTTGCATCTTCAACCTTTAGCTTTTTCCTTTTTATAGATTCAAAATTAGCCTTCTGTGTGATTGTGTCTGACTGCTCCTGTCCAAAAACAATTTGTTTTGGCACTCACACAAGTTTTGTATAACCAACTATAGGAGGCAAAGGGCATACTCGAAAAGAGTTCCAAAACGTTTTACATTGAGTGCACTTATGTGGTGTCTAAGGGTATTCGACACCTATAGTAGTGATATACCCATTTCCCAAATCAACTTCAACAACATTTGGTAGCTCACCTAATTGCTTGACTGTGTCTGCTGCTTAATAAATTGAGTTAAAGGTATCAAGGTAAGACATGAATGGTATTGACAACTCCCAAGCAAACTATGTTCTTAAATTCTGATTTCTGTAAAATTCATATAGAAAAGATTATTTAAGATATGTATATTGTATTATCATTATTATAGTGAGGAATGCAAGTTAATAGGGATAAGAAAATATGTTGAGAGGAAATGAGATATTAAGATATGATTGATAGTGAAGTAAGAAGTGATAGGTTGAAGCCTACTATTATTGGGACTATTTTACACCTCTTTTTTTGCAGATGACCTCTTTGTATTTAATAAAAGCATCGATTGTTAAAGCTTTAAAGTTTAAGAAGGTGTAAGATGAATTCTATTTATCTTCGAGTACAAAGGTTAATTTGGAGAAGTAAAAAGTCTTTATTTCGCCCAAAGCAAATAAGGACAACATGAAGAAGGTTTCTAATGTTTTGGGGTTTTAGTATTAACCTTACTTGTAGGCTTGGTAAATATTTAGGAGTCCCTCTCATACATGAATGGGTGACAAAACATACATTCCAAAAGGTGATGGAGAAGATTTAGGAAAGCTTGCAAAATGGAAAGCAAAGCGTTTGAGCTTGGAATGTAAGGCTACTCTAATTAAATTGCAACATCAACTATCCCTTCTTGTAACATGATGGTTTCAATTTTGCCTAAAGCTGTGAATCAAGAAATTGATAGGTTGAATAGAAACTTTTTTGTAGGGGAGGGATGACAAAAGAAAGGAGTATTACTTGTATGTGTGCAAGCCAAAGTCATATGGTGGACTTAGCTTATGCAAAATGGAGAACCAAAATCAAGCTTTGATCCAAAAGACTACTTGGCATCTGTGACAGCCCGGGAGCACTAAAAATATGGCAACTTTAAAATTTTTCTTAAAACAAAACTACCAACTCTGGGTGTATTCCTGTGCAGCGTCCTTAAAATCGCTGTCGTTTATACACAAACATTATCCCCACGATCATACAATTTATACTTAATGAAATCAAATACATAATATCCTAAAAAGAATCAACCTATAAGTCTCAACTCATTTCTTTCACATCAACCTAATTACATCCCAAAATACTCATAACAAATGTATGTATTACAACATTGTCTAGATACAAAATGAACTGAATTATACCTTATGCATGTACAAGCGATAGCCTGGGGAGATCTTGTCCACCAGCCTATATCACGTACGCGGCAGGCTCTATCTCGATTACTTCAAGTAATCTGGAGGGGGAGGAAAAAGGGTGAGCTATCAAAATGCTTAGTAAGGAGGATAAAGGAAGTTATAAAAATCATCATCACAAACATAATATGATGGAAATAATGAGCATGAAAATCGTTATAGAAATAACGGTAGAAAATAATGGCATCCGCATAATTCACGTGATAAAATCATAAATCACATCAAATCTCAATGCATGATATAAATCGCAGTTGTAAAATCACATCATCATCACAGAGATCGAGACTAGGCATTTATAAAACTCATATGAAATCAACGTCATAGGCACATCACATCAATTGAATTCGTCCCCTAGACAGACATTCCCAATCGAGGGATTTCGTCGACAATAATACACATGGTCATGATTCGTTGTAGACTTGATCAGAGTCGTACAGTCGTCGATCTTACATGCCATCAAAACACAGCCTGATCTTACATGCTATTAAAGTAAGGCCACCCATCGCTACCGGAGTGGGGTCATCTCACGTTACATGAACGGAGGCGTTGGTCTTACATGCTATTAGAGCACGGCCCGACCTTACATGCTACTAGAGCAATGCCCGATGTGCATCTCATGACAAACCATAGTCCCAGTAGAAATTATTTTGCCTTCACGTAGAGCTCTTAGTGGTTATCACAAAACTCATTTTGATTATAACACATTGTATTCACATTTACACAAAACTCATCAAAATCGAGCTCAAAACGGTAAAACACTCACACAGTAAAAACATGCCATTGTTGTATATAAATCGTTTTACCTTCACGTATAGCTCATGGTGGTTATTACAAAAACTCATTTTGGTTATAAACCATATGTTTTCACAAATTACACAATCACATCAAAAATCGAGCTCAAATCGGCAAAACACTCACGCATTCATCAACACATCAAATCATCTCATTTCTCATAAACATGCTTATTTTATTAAACATTTTTCATGCTATTAAAACGTTTTCATTCATTTGAAAACTCACAAGCACAAATGGTTTTATTTCCCTTACCTCTTGCACCTTGAGTGGTACAATATCTTCGGGTTCTCGGACTAGCCTCGTTTCCCGCGTCGAATTCTTGAGCTGTCCACACACATCATTACCCAATCAATATACATCATTTTCAATTTCCATCTCTTTCTCTTACTCATTCTAACTCAACATTATCTCAAAACTCTTTCTACATCTTTATCAACACTTTAGTTAACTCATAACCATCACAATATACCCACATCTCATTTTTCATCTATACTCATTGTTTGTTTCCCTCATAACTTAGATATTTCTAACCAAATATATGTATAAGTGCATTTATCCACAAATATACCCAATGATAATGCTTAAACCAAGGATCTTGTGAGCTTACCTAGCTTGTCCTCTCTTGACCAAGTTGTAGAACGCTTGTCTCCTCCCTTTGCTCAAGCCTACCTTTGATTTTCTAGTATATTGTTCTCCTTGCCAAGAGGAACAACTTTTTCTCTTGCCCCTTTGTCTATCTTCGTCTAGAATAGGGTGAATCTTAGAGAGAGACAGCTTGGTTTGGGTGAAAATGGTGAAAGTTTGGGTTGCAGAGAGAGAAAGGCTCGATTTTAGGCGAAAATCATGTGATCCTTATATAGACAGGGCTTATGAGATCGATCTGGTATTGAAGGAAATCGATGTCTACTTCATTTCAACTGCTCCATCTGCTCTATTAACAACTACAAAATCGATTTGGCCGAGGGTGGAGATCGATTTGTTCTTCTAAGAGGGGATCGATCTGGCATTGGATTAGGGATCGATCTCTTCCAGGCTGAGAGTTAAGGAGATCGATCTGCCCTTGTGACAAGATCGATCCTTGCTAGGTAGAGACATTAGGAGATCGATCTTCTTCCTTAGGAGATCGAACTGCCTGTCTACTTTTGCACTTTTTTATGTATTCTGGAGCTATGGGATCGATCCCTCATCCTTGGAGATCGATCTGGCCTTCACAGATTATACTACTGCTGCACCAATTGCAGGAAACTCAATGCAAAACTCATCATAATCTACTCCATAGGCCATATTTCAATCCATACACATTTAAGACTTAAAAACTGCATCTCCTTATACTTCATTAAATTTAAAACTTGTGTGTACATCAACATGTCATAATTACATTCACCAAATTACAATTCTCACTTAGCAAATATCATAAAATTTACAGTTCTCACAGCATCTTCTTAATGAACCATATAGCATATGGGTTAAGTGTTTGAAAGTCAAGTATGGGATATGCAAGGATGCACTAAGATTTACACATGAGATGAACTTGAGGAAAGTGACATGGTCATATACTCAGAGAGGCATTGTATCTGCATTTAAATGGCTAGCACAAGGGCTAAAGCCTAAAGATACGCATAGAGGATGATAACACAAGCTACTTATAAACAGACATTTGGCTTGATAAACCTATTGTTAAGTTGATTGATAATGAGAACACTAAACTGATCTCTTGGAGAAAGTAAGTTATTATATGAATAAGGGTGGTCGGTTAAATACTGAAGTTTTATTTTCGATTTTACCTCTGGAAGTGGCTTTAAAGATCATTAGTGTATAAGTGTCGAGACTAGCTACCCAACAAGATAAATGGAATTGGATTTTTTCTTCAAAAGGTCTATTCAATACAAAGTCGACTTATAATTTTAGTATGCAATCAGTTATAGAGAGGAACCAAGATGGGAAGGACTGGATATGGAAATTGCTTGTGTCTTAATGGTGTTTACAATTCATTTTGTTGGTAAGAAAAGACAAAATCCTTACGAATTAATTACGAGCTAGCTGGGGGATGTGTTATTTAGCTGCATGCATATCGTGTGGATAAATGAGTCAACTTTTTCACGTGCTGAGGGGTTGTAAGATAGCAAAAGAAATTTTGAATGCACTAATCGAACTTGGTATGGAGTCTAATTTTTTTTGTTTGTTCTTTAACTATACAATTAATAATAATCTTAAGGAAAGGTTGATAGCGGGTAAGGGGAATGTTCACTAGAGATGCATATTCACCGCAACATGCTAGAGGTTGTGGAAGCATATATTTCGAAAAGTTTTTAATTCTTAGGATCGACTAGGTATGAGTGCAAGGATATTGGTTGATTGCATAATAGCATATGCTACATAGATTGAATTTGTTTTTGCTATAGAGGAAAATAGACATTTTTTTTCACAAATGTATCTCGTGGAAGGCCTCAAGCAAGGACACAATGAAACTTAACACTAATGGTGTGTCAATAGGTAATCCAAGAGTATCAAATGTTGGGGGGATTGTTAAGATCAAGCAATGGATAATGGCTATCGGGTTTTTGAACACATTTGAGAATATGTTTTAAATTTGTTGCTGAACTTCAAGCTATCAAACTTGGTTTGGTTTTGGCTTGGTCTAAAGGCTATAGAAAGCTAGCATGCAAGTTAAATGCACATGTAGTAGTGGATCCAATCAAGTTTGTAGATACTAATAGCTAATTGTAGACAACTAATCTTTTTCAGATGGTTATAATAATAATCTGAGGCAATTTCTACTTGAATTTATTTTAAGAGGATTAATTGGGTTCCTTTAATTAGATTTGGATCAACTTCTTCATGTTCGATTAATTCTTGTTCGATCAATGGATTTAAAATACCCACGAATATGAGTTTTCAATTTTATTAATAGATAGAGACCCGAGTGCAAAAGCTCAATTCCAAGCCTAAATGAAAACCTCAAGTATGATTATCTCTATCAAGACCCAAAATTAGACTCATGATCTGATGGTATGTTTTCCCCTTTGTTTTTTATTATTATTATTATTATTTTAAAAGGAATAAGCATGAATAGCCATGGCAAACTCATTTTGCCTCCTTCCAATTCTAGCATCCACTTACCTCAGCCCTAGATTCACCTTAACTCTGGCAACAATCACCAATTCAACTCCTACTATTCACTTAGGTTCATTGTTCGCTTGATTTCACCAATTTGGCAACTCATAATTCTACCCTTGTTTATGCTCACTAGTGTTATCAATGGCAATAATAGCGACCATTATAATGGTGTAGCGGAGCAGAAAATTAGCTATCGTTATGATAACATGCATAGTGTAGCAGTTTTACAATAACACCGTTATTAGTCGTGATAGCAAGCGCAATAGAGAGTAACGGTTAACGACCAATAGTGGCACTATTGAATAAATCTGGTCAAATGTCCATTTAACCTTTATTTAATTTTTTTAATTACAACCAATGGATTTATTTTATTTAAGGGAATTTGAGTTTTTTAAACCTTTTAAAGTATATTAAGAAAATATCCTATATCAAACTAAAAAATCGTATGCCATTTACTATGGTTCATTAACAACTTGGGAGCTTAGGCATAGGCATGTTACTATTGAATCTGATTCTTTGTTAATCATGAACAAAGTGACATAGTTTGAAGGAAAGAAACCCTTAACTTCAACTTTTGCGTGCTTGTAAATAACTCATTGGAGGGATTGGGCTTGCTTCCTTTAGCATGTATTTCGAGAAGCACATACATGTGCTGATTTTCTAGCAAATCAAGCACATAGTTCTTCTTTAGACTTAGTTAATGTAAGACCCACTTTCTATGTACATGTTGCTATATTCCCTATGATTCATGTGATGTACATTCCCATATATTCATTGAATCATAAGAAGAGTTTTGACTGAATTAAATTTGCAAGAAGAATAAAATGAAATATCGGTGAACGCCGGAAGTAGTCAAATATGGGCCGAAATGACCACAGGCCAAACGAAAATAATCAAAATGAAGTTAACAGAAAATAAAAAATTAAAATAAGAAAAGATGGTGGATGTATGAAGGAAAGTCAGGTTAATTTGGTTTCGAAATAAGTGCAAGGGTAAAACGGTCAAAAGATCAAAATCCGGGATAAATTCGATGAGAAAAATTCAATTAAAAATAAGGATTTAGGATATCTTGATCGATAATGAGGGAATTATACAATTTCGAGTCCAATTGATCAAGATCTGAAATTTTTAGAAATACCGAAAAGTCACTCGGGACAATATCCCGAAAATACGGAGAAATTATACCAAAAAAGGGTTAAAATATAATAAATAAATTAATTTAATTTAATTTAATTTAATTTATTTGGAATAAAATAATAGAATTATAGATATTTTTAAATTATTTTAAACTATTTTAATAAATATTATAATAATAAAATAATTTATAAATAATAATAATTAAAAAAAAAGAAATCTGAAATCGAGAAAACCTGAGAGGAACGGAAACCGACTGCGACCCTCGAGAAAATCGAGGACGATCCCAGCACACCGGCTACCGACGACCTTCGACGAAGCCACGAGGAGGAAAAGGAGAGGCCAGCGATTAGATCTAGATTGGTCCCTTTGGTTGTCCCGACTTACGAGGAGGCAGTGAGCAGGGCACAGTTGATAGAGCAGGATTTTGAGAGGACTGTCTTAGAGTTCGGGAAGGCTGGCAGCAGAGTTAGAGAGAAGAAGAGACCAGTGGGAGACAGAGGATCTGGTTATAGAGGGGGCAGACGGTTGATTGAGAAGAGGCCGAGGATAGAGGAGATTCGAGAGAGGCCAGCTAGACCTCCAGTTTATCCGGCCATTACTTCTGCTCCACAGAAGGGTATTGTGATAGGGGGACCACAACCTACGACTGAGAGATGCAGTAGGTGTGGATAGACCCTGTTTTAGTACCACAGTGGTATGCTATAGATGCGGGAACCCTGGACATGTGGTCAGAGACTATCCAGAGATAGTAGAGAGTGTCCCTCAGAAGGGTAAGGGTTCAAAGAGGGCTTCCGGTGATACATCTGCACCACGAAGGAAAGCGACAGCAATAGAGAAAGGGAAGCAAGCGATTGGTACAGGGCGAGTGCATGCTCTAGACCAGGATACAGCAGATCAGTCATCAGATGTGGTGAAAGGTACTATTCTGATCTATGATTTAGAAGCATATGTGTTAATAGATCCTTGTTCTACGCATTCATTTGTATCACCTTTGTTTGCATGTAAATTGTGTAATTATGTGAAACCTACCCCTCTGAGTAGAAAACTATCGATAATGACACCCATGAACACTAGCCAATTAGTGAAGTATGTATTGAGGGATTGTGAGCTGAAATTAGGTGGCAGAGTGATAACAGTCGATCTAATCTTGATGCACATGAGAGATTTTGATGTAATCCTAGGAATGGATTGGTTGGCTGCTAATCGAGCTGCCTTAGATTGTTTTGCCAGGACAGTCACGTTTCATACTCCAGAAAAATGTATTGTGCAATTTCCTTGAAGTAAATGAGAATGAGAATCTTATAAGAGTACGAATGAATGACGTACTAATTTGGTGAATAATGTTGTGAAGGTTATATTGCGTACGTGGTAGATACAGCTGAGGCACATCTGGAATTGACAGACATTCCAGTAGTCAGAGAATTTTCAGATGTCTTTCTGGATGAGTTACCAGGGTTACCGCCAGTGAGGGAGATAGAGTTCAGTATTGATGTGACATCCGGTACAGAACCGATATCTAGACCATCGTACAGGATGGCTCCGATTGAGTTAGAGGAGCTGAGGAAACAGTTACAGGAACTGTTAGAGAAGGGGTTCATCAGACCGAGTGTGTCACTGTGGGGAGCACCGGTTCTGTTTGTTAGGAAGAAGGATGGGAGCCTTCGATTGTGTATCGACTACCGATTATTGAACAAGGCTACCATCAAGAATAAGTATCCCCTTTCAAGGATTGATGATTTACTGGATCAGCTACGGGGAGCACAGGTCTTTTCCAAGATTGATTTGAAATCTGGGTACCATTAGTTGAGAGTTCGGGATGGAGATGTACCCAAGACAGCTTTTCGCACCCGTTAAGGTCACGTTGAGTTTATGGTTATGCCATTCGGGTTGACGAACGCTCCCGTAACTTTTATGTCATTGATGAATGAGGTGTTTCGGCCTTATTTAGATCGATTTGTGATTGTCTTCATCGATGAAATCCTAGTTTATTTGAGATCCAGAGAGGAGCATGAGCAGCACCTGAGGATTGTATTGCAGACCCTCCGTGAGAAGCAGCTGTATGCTAAACTCAGTCGCCTTAATGTCTACTGGAGGGATTCTGTGTTAGAAAATGAAAGGGGTGAGCACATCAAGCTCAATAAGGTAATCCTACGAACAAGTAGGTAACCATACTACCTACATGAACGTGGTGCCATGTATAAACCACCCTTTCTCCACACATTTCCAAAACAGATGCTATGTTATGATGTCATGTAAAACAATTCACATAGAATTCCAAAGAGCATGAAAATTGAACATGTATATCTTTTTTTTAATCATTTATTTCTCGTTTAAAATTTCATAACAAAGCCAGGACTCAACCCCTCCCTCGGGTGTCCCTGACTCACACAAAATCCACAAAAATGTATTTTCTCGAAAACATCAATATTTGAAAACATCAATACACGAGACTAGGCAGTATATGTATATCTTGGGTAAATAACCAGGACTATGGCCATGTGTCCTCATGAGCTCCTCTGCTACACGGATCCTAGTGTGGGAGGTCTCACCCCGATCGGGAACCGCCCGGGAGGTGGGTCAGTCCAACCCGTCGGTCTTATCCGATCTCATGCATCCGAAGATGCCACTCATATCCGAAGATACCACGCATTTGAAGATGCCACATGGTACAGCGTACTCCATGCTACTTGCACGATACAACGTATTCCATGGACCCATATCATATCTCTATACTCATGCCCTGTCTCAAAACGCACTTGCGAGCCTATTTAATCGGTGTAACACACAGTTTACCCGACGCTCCAAGCACGGCTCATCGCATGATTTCAGAAAAATAGTGCGAGCGATGCTCTAGCACTCTCATAAAATCAAGTAAAACTAGTACGAGCTGAGTTCTAGCACTCTGTACACATTTCATGTGAAAATCTGGTACGAGTTAGACTTCAGCACCGTATTACGAAAATTGTATAAAAATCTGGTGCGAGTTAAACTCCAGCACCAATGCATGTAAAACTCTAGTGCGAGCTCTCGCTCTAGCACTAAGGTATGCATCACACAATTCAAAACTCATGCGAGCTGAGCTTTAGCACGTCACATTTTCATAAAATCACGTAGGCGGCTACATTTCTCAAATCATTTTCAGAGAAAATCAACATCTGTTGAAATTATACAATGCTGTGCATTTTTATTTAAAAGTTAGCCAACCTACTCATGCATGTGTTCAAACATCTCAAGAAACGAGCAGGAACCTCTTGTCCTTTCTCCTCCCACATTTTTCCTAAAGTTGAAAATTTTACCCTTAACAAGGGTATTTTAGTAATTTCCCCATTCAGGGTACTAAAAATTTTATCTGAAATCTAGAGCCTTCAGACCATTTAAAAGACTGTAAATGGCGTCGAAATTTCGTAAAGCTACCTCTAGCAGTTCGTAAAATTCTCTTACCTGTAATCACGTGCGAGCTTATCCCGTCTCGATAATACCCGATCTCTCAGTCCAAATGCGCGTCAACCAAGTCTACGGAACTGCATATAACCACATAATTGGGGTCAATTCAATTATATTTATCAGTATATCACATTTACTGATCGAATCTAACGTACTGAGTTCGTTTTACTTTATTGGGCCTGATTGCAATTTAATGGGCCTCGAGCCCTCGGGCCCGTTTTCAGCCCGTTTATACTATTTAAATCCCTTCTTCGTGTTTACTAAGCTCATTCAACTTACCAATAATCATCGAGCTTCGTTCCAAACTCATTGGATAGCCCGTACACTATTTACGACAATTACGTTAATATTCCCTTTAATATAGAGTTTCGATTATTTTACGAATTAATTCTTTATAAAAAGGAATATTATTCGGAATATTAACGTAATTGTCGTAAATAGTGTACGGGCTATCCAATGAGTTTGGAGCGAAGCCCGATGATTATCGGTAAGTTGAATGAGCCTAGTAAACCCGAAGAAGGGATTTAAATAGTATAAACGGACTGAAAACGGGCCCGAGGGCTCGAGGCCCATTAAAGTGCAATCAGGCCCAATAAAGTAAAACGAGCCCAGTACGTTAAATTCGATCAGTAAATATGATATACTGATAAAGATAATTGAATTGACCCCAATTATGTGGTTATATGCAGTTCCGCAGACTTGGTTGATGCACATTTGGACTGAGAGATCGAGTATTATCGAGACGGGATAAGCTCGCACGTGATTCCAGGTAAGGGAATTTTACGAACTGCTAGAGGTAGCTTTATGAAATTTCGACGCCATTTACAGTCTTTTAAATGGTCTGAAGGCTCTAGATTTCAGATAAAATTTTTAATGCCCTGAATGGGCAAATTACTAAAATACCCTTGTTAAGGGTAAAATTTTCAACTTTAGGAAAAATGTGGGAGGAGTAAGAACAAGAGGTTCCTACTCGTTTCTTGAGATGTTTGAACACATGCATGAGTAGGCTGGCTAACTTTTAAATAAAAATGCACAGCATTGCATAATTTCAACAGATGTTGATTTTCTCTGAAAATGATTTGAGAAATGTAGTCGCCTACGTGATTTTATGAAAATGTGACGTGCTAGAGCTCAGCTCGCACGAGTTTTGAATTGTGTGATGCATACCTTAGTGCTGGAGCGAGAGCTCGCACTAGAGTTTTACATGCATTGGTGCTGGAGTCTAACTCGCACCAGATTTTCATATGAAATGTGTACAGAGTGCTAGAGCTCAGTTCACACTAGTCTTACTTGATTTTATGAGAGTGTTGGAGCATCGCTCGCACTATTTTTTTGAAATCATGCGATGAGCCGTGCTTGGAGCATCGGGTAGACTGTGTGTCACACCAATTAAATAGGCTCACACGTGCGTTTTGAGACAGGGCATGAGTATAGAGATATGATATGGATCCACGGAGTACGTTGTACCGTGCAAGTAGCATGGAGTATGCTGTACCATGTGGCATCTTCAGATGCATGGTATCTTCGGATACGAGTGGCATCTTCGGATGCGTGGGATCGGATAAGACCGACGGGTTGGATTAACCTACCTCCCAGGCGATTCCCGATCGGGATGAGACCCCGCACACTAGGATCAGTGTAGCAGAGGGGCTCACGAGGACACATGGCCATAGTCCTGGTTATTTACCCGAGATATACATATACTGCCTAGTCTCGTGTATTGATGTTTTCGAATATTGATGTTTTCGAGAAAACACATTTTTATGGATTTTGTGTGAGTCAGGGACACCTAAGGGAGGGGTTGAGTCCTGGCTTTGTTATGAAATTTTAAACGAGAAATAAATGATTAAAAAAAAGATATACATGTTCAATTTTCATGCTCTTTGGAATTCTATGTGAATTGTTTTACATGACATCATAACATAGCATCTGTTTTGGAAATGTGTGGAGAAAGGGTGGTTTATGCATGGCACCACGTTCATGTAGGTAGTATGGTTACCTACTTATTCGTAGGATTGCCTTACTGAACTTGATGTGCTCACCCCTTTCATTTTCCAACACAGATTCCCTCCAGTAGACATTGAGGCGACTGAGTACTGTATTCCTGATATCCGCTGCTACCCATCATGTTAAGGTATATACACTTGTACATAATGTATCTAAATAAGTATAGCATAGTAATATATTTGTAAGTAATTATCAGGGATGTATAGATAATGTAAACACTTGTAAATAAATGAAAAAGAATAAATGAAAAACGAATGTGTTTACCCTTTTTTGTAATAAGAAATTAAGTTATATGATGATTCAATGGTGAGACTGGCATTGACCCACAGCCCAATTATTAGTGGAGTGTGGTCACGATTCGAAGGATAGATAAGTATGAAATAAAAATGAAAAATTTACTCTGATTTTTGGGTAGTTTTTGGCCGTGACAGTTAACCTCTCCCATCCGCCAGTAAAATTAAAGAAGTTTCTACATGAAATGTTGCTAGTATAAGTCGACCTAGACTGTGTTAACTTAAGCAATTGCTCATATGTACCAAACAATAACCTAAAAACTCACATGCAAACCATCGACAAAAAGCTACTATAAAAACCCATATGCAAACCATCGATAGCCAACCACTCTAAAATTAACCCATCTACAAAGCATTGATAGCCAGCCACTCTCAACTTTCTCAAGAGACACCACACTCTCAAACTCTCTCAACCCATCGGAATGGCCACAATTTTAGATTCTTTAAGTAACTGTTGAATGTCGAACATAGCATAGTCAAGAGAACCAGGTAAGTTTTCGACTTTCCTTCCTTTTATCTTTTCTCTCTCTCTCTCTTATCCAACTGTTTCTATTTTGTCCATCACTTCATCTTCTTCATTACGTTCTAAAATTTACAACTTTTTTTTTTATTTTAACCAACAAACTGTCGAAGTCTAGGACGATGGAACTCATTAATTATTTTCTTTTTTCTAGTACAGTCTTTAAAATTTTTCTTATTATTTTTTTTAGAATTTTTCTTATTAAGTTTTTTTATACTTGTCACATAACAACGTTTACGACCAGTGAGAGCCCTTTTTTCTTGATTTTATTTCTCTCACTTTGTCCATCAATTTTGTACAATGAAAAGCATATGGTGTATCTTACTTAATGTACGATATTTTAACTCTCCAAATGAATGAAAAACCATATAAAAACAAAAAACAAACTGTGACACCTTGAAATTTTATTATGAAGGTTTAAGAGATTATTGATATTAATATATTTATATATAAATAGTATATGTGTAAATATATTCAGGGGAGGCATGAAAACGTGGGAACTAACAAAAAAAAAGAAATATATATAATAATAATATGTAGAATAACAACAAAATAATGATGGCTTTCTTTCCTCCATAACAGTACATGCATGGGCCACATAAAAAAAAAAAGGTTGTCTTCCTCCTTCTTCACTGAACTACCGCGACTTCTTGACTGTGATGCTGCCATTGTTTCTTCTTTCTTTCGATTAAGGGAAAAAAAATCCAGGCAAAGTGTTGAGAGGCTCACAGTGTGGGTGTAATGCGATTTTAAGGAAACCATTACCAGTCTCGATTTTGACTTCTTAAACGAAACCGAGAAACCCAAGAAATTCAATGGAGAGAAGGGAGACTCGGTGAGGAAGAAATCTGGACAACACACCAGATTATTGAAGAAAACCCCTTGGCAATGACTTGGGCAAGTTAAAACCCCCATTGCATGTAGTTATTTTGGTTACTAGGTGCAAATCGAGAGCCAAATTCAAGGAAACTTGATTTGGGTTGGATCTGTCAAGAAGAACAGAAAAACAGAGGAGTAAGAGCAGTGCACCACGCCATTTGCATGTTGATTTAATTAACAATCTTTGGTAACATTCAGCTGGATGTAGGCGACGCTGTTAGCAGGGGAGTTAAGAAAATAGACGTGCTTAAGGTCTCGGCAATTCGTGGACAAGAATGATGGGTGAAGAGAGGTAACAAAGAAATAAATAGATAAATGAAATAGCTTGGCAGTGATGGCAATTTTCTGTTCTGGAAATTAACAAGTTTATTTGATGATTTATATGATACAAAATTGTAGGTAGATGAGATTGGGAACTTGTGAAGCCGAGAGGATCAGTTTACTAGTGTGATTTCCAGCAAAATAAAATTATGGGTAAGAGTTGCAGGAAATTTTAAAGAATTGTCATTGTACATTTAGTTTCTCTCATTTACTAAATTTGCAGGTATAGTGTATCGAGAAGAGGAAGCTACAACAAGATTCGGTTTAAACTTTCCCAAAAAAAAAAACAGAAAGGGGCGAGAGACGGATAACTCTCAATTTCAAGTTTAAGGTAAATATATATATATAGCTGTAACAAATAAATAGATCAAATTTGAAGTTTCAAGTTTAGCAAAATTGATGAACCCATTGTGTTTAATATAGTTTGAGTTGGGAACCGTTTAGAAGAATCGAGAGAAGTAAGCTAGCTTTCGTTGTTGGTGTCAAGTACAAGTAAGTAGATATGTAGTTACAAATTTCTTATTTGATTTTCTGAATTGATTTCTGTGGCATGAGGCTGACTATATGACATAATTTTGATGATTATCTGCCTCATTTGTGCTTTGTTTAAAAATATGCACTATGCTTTGATGTAACTAAATACTTTATATGATTATATTTACTTTAGTAAAATTTATTCTATTTTATCTTATTTATTTATTAGGCAAATTTGATATCCTGAAGTTTCTTTTTAACGAAATTAAAATATTTTCTCCTATTAAGGAAATTTATTTTGATTTTAAACCTCATGCCTAAACTTATCATATAATGGAAGTAAATTATGATTTGACTTTTATTAGTGATGCGGGTACGAGTGGACCCTCGCGGTACATGAAATTGGGAACAGTTTGGTCTATCCCGAGGTGATAGGTGCCGGTTTCACCTGGCCCGTGAGACTGACTCAGGTCTATGATAATAGATACGCCCTAGAAATAGGGAGTCTGTTGCATTGATAGCTACAGTGCGTTCTGTTAGGGTGGTACCCAGCGTTCCGACGCTTCTGTATCCGATATCCGTTATCCGATTTTTATTTGTTTGACTACTTCCTTGATTGATATTCATGCCTGGTTTGATATATATATCGTTTTAGCATGTGTTACCAACACTATCTGTTGTATCCGCTTTCAGATTTGTTTTCTATTAAGGCATGTAAATTATTAAATCCGTTTTAAGTTTTGAGTAGCTTCATATTTGCTTACTGGGTTTCCCAAAACTCACCCCTCATCTCTACTCTTTCAGATTTCAATTGAGTGGATCTTTTGAGACATGAGCTGTTCCTTCAAGAGTTTTTCGGGGCTTCCACCGAGGTATATCCGTACGGTGGTTGTAAGTATGCTTATGTATATGCTGACTTAGTAGGGACTACATGGTGTACATAGGAGTGTATTTTTGGGATTGTAAATATTCAGTAAGATAAACTACTTTATGAGATGACTGATGGATGGTATAATAACAATATTTTGTTTTAGATATTTAAAAATCTTAATAGGTAGTGACTGTCGGTAAGTGGCGTAAAGGGATTTACCTCGATAGAACTCTCTAACAAAATCATGTAATATGTTTTAGAATTGTTTAAAGGTATGGAATTCCATGCACAAATATCCGTCAGTATTACGGACTTGAATTCAACTACATTGAAAATTTTAATATTGGTCAAGCTTACACAATACACACACAAACGATAAGATAAAGAAACGCGTGAAATCAGCCCGAAATTTTGTAGCTTCCGTGACTTTACATAAGAATTTGGGATGTAACATTTATTGTGACGACTGTGTGGCGCTTTGTTATCGCAGGATTCAAGAGGTGGCCCCCACAATCTCACTTAACGTATTGTTCTCTTTGGCTGCGCAGCGGAAGCCTTAAGGTTTTGTTCCCTCAGGATGCGTCCCCTTAAGTTCGAACATTGGAACCCTTAGGTATCCAAGCCTTGCCACAACGGTTTAAAAAAATATAATATGAATAATTTCAATAACCACAGTTAGGTTTTGCCATTGAAAATTATATGAATCACTTTAAAGCTAATATTATCTATAGTAAAATAAAAGTTTACAAAATGATTTATATGCAATAAAATGTTAAGGGATTATAGTGCAAAAGGTTAAGGGTATCTTTAATTATTAAGTTTTGTTTAATCATTGTTTTTACTATCTTTGTTTTTTTAATGAGATTATTTTACAAGTAAAAGTAATAATTATAATTAAATAATTCTGGTAGCATATTATATAATAAAAAATCAATAAACATTTAACAAAATATAAAGCAAAAAAACATGCAAATAATATAAATTAAACTTGAAATTGAAAATGAAAAGACACACTCGTATTATTTTGCTTTGATTTATTATTAAAACAAAATCTCATCATTATTTTTTAATATAAATTGGTATAAATTAAAAGTTAATGAAAGTAATTGAAAATATGTAGATATTAAAGAGTAAAAAATTTGGAAAAAATTCAAGGATATGTTGTAGAACATTAATATTTCTTTAAAGGGATTAATGGAAATTGTATTTCCTTAAAAGGAAATTAGATCTTTTTAATTTATCAAGAAGAAAATAAAAATAACTATTGTACTCTCAATGAATTGTCGATAAAAAGTCACATTTTTCAATTTAGAAAATTACAATTGAGAATTTCAATATCTAAAATAAGGTTTTTGAATACCTATAGATATAAAGCTGTATAAAATATGTTTATTTATGATAATTATATACATATCATGATATAAACAGATATATGTTTACTTCAAAAAAGAGATATTCGAATATTTTATTGTAAGTATTCGCATACCTAAAATTAATTTTTCTCTTGAAACAAACGTACAACAAACATACTTATATTTATATCATGATGTACATATAATTTTCATAAGATATACATATACAAGTATTCAAATACTTTATTTAGATGTTTGAATACCTATGGACATAAATAGCCAAAACCGAAATCACTACATTCAAAGGTCTAATATTCTTGAGAGAGAAAGAAGGAAGGAAATTAAGCTTAAAAAAGAAAAATGGAAAACTAGCCGGTGAGGATGAGAGCGATGGTATATGCGTTGTATCCGTTTCAGCAAAAGATAATGAGTGGGCTATGAAAGGATCTGACTC
Source organism: Firmiana major (assembly GCA_033439115.1). Taxonomy (NCBI): domain Eukaryota; kingdom Viridiplantae; phylum Streptophyta; class Magnoliopsida; order Malvales; family Malvaceae; genus Firmiana; species Firmiana major. The sequence goes on along the minus strand of CM065898.1, from coordinate 12,683,417 downwards.
GCAAGATCTCCCACAAGGTCTCTTTGAAAATTGGATTAGCGCTACTCCCCTACTCGCCCCTTTCGTCGGAACCTATACGTACGTCAAAAACTACAAAGAAAAGGAAAAGCCGGCACAGCGGTATTGAAACCAATGGGAGGCCTCCATTTTGTCAGAATAAATCAGAGCTTTAATAATTTAGATGCAACTGTTTAAGGTTTCATGTAACAATGAACCGCGGTTTTTGGTTGTGATTGGATTAGTTTGGAGTTGGTGTTTTGTGGATTATGGAAAATGAATTCGGATCATTGTCTTTGTCTTCCTTGAAATAAACGTGGATTGGCTCCTCAATTTTGTTAAAAGAAAAGGTCTAATATTCTTAAAAATGAAAAAGCCGCGAAAGCGCTTTTGCTACAAAGAAATTATTTATAGATATTCAATTTCTTATATATATTTTATAAAAATTATATGTACATTATGAATAAACATATGTATATTTATTTTAAAAGAAAAATTAGTTTTAGTATTTAACTATCTACAATAAAGTATTTGAATATTTTTTTTAAATAAATATGAAATATTTTTATTATGATATACATATAATTATCATAAATATATATATTTTATACAGCTTTATATCTATAAGTAATCTAATACCTTTAAGTATTGAAATTTTCAATTGTAATTTTTTGAATAGGAAGGCATTGCGACTCATTAAAGTATTCAAATATACAAATAAAATATTCGAATACGTATAGATATATACATTTTATGAGAATAATATATCATGATATAAACTCATATATATATATATATATATTTCAAGAAAAAAATTATTTTTAAGTATTCGAATACCTACAATAAAATATTCGAATACTTTTCTTTTGAAACAAATATACATATATTTATATTATGATGTGTATATAGTTATCATAAATATACATATTGTAATTTATAGATTATCGTAATTGTATTTTTTGAATGGAAATGCATGACATTTTCTCAACAACTTTAAAAAGGTTTCATTTTCTTTGAAAAATAAGTTCCGTTAGTCCCTTTAAAGAATGTTATTGTTTCTCGGCATTTTCTTGGAATTTTCTGATTTCCATTAGTCAACGATGTCTTGTTCAGAACATGACATAGTTGCCAATGGTGAAACGTGGAACTGGAACAGTTCAAAAATAGAAACAAAACCTTCTTCTTTGATCTTTCCTAGCTGCCAATTGCTTAAGTGGTCTTCGGTAAGGAAAAAAAAAAGGGACCCCCAAAACCACGAAAACCTTTATTAATGTTAAAATCAACCGAAATCCCCGGAATTGAAAAACCCAAAATGCAGCCATTTCAATTTCCATCAAGCACCTCTCGAACGCGTTTTCTTGCTATTATGTCCAAACACACGGACGAGCCTCTCTATGTATTTTTTTTTTATACAATATAAAAGTTCGGATTGGATATAGACGAAGTTAAGACATTCCACTCTCTTTTAAAAAACTACACAGCCATAGATGCCGTCAAGATTCAAGAACAAATGTACCTTCCCTCATTTTCTTAATTTTTCTTCTGTTAAACCAAATCCCAAGACCTGATAAACCATAACCCAGACCTTTCCTTAACTTTCTCTTCTTCAGCTTTGCTCGTTTGGGTTTCAGTGTTTTTTCCTTTTGGATTTTTGCTTTTTTTTTTTTTTAAAGCATTTCAAGTCAATTCTTTTCAGCTGTTGATATCTTATTTATCTTTCTTTGGTTTCTTTTCTATGGTGCCAAGCTTCCAGTTACTGAATTTGAGATCCAAGGATTTGTATGTATTTTTTTGGCTCTAGCATGATGATGGATTTATCAGTGGTGATCAATAATCGTGTTGACTTTTTATTCTTTCCTTCAATTAATCAGGCTCTTGAACTTGCTTATTCAATCATGTTTCATAGTTGTTGAAATCATTATTGTTATTTTTATGGATTTTTTTTTTTTTATGTTTGGAGTTAAGGAATAAGTTCGTCTCTTTTGTTATCAATTTTTAGCTCATGTTGTTTTTGATTTTGGTACAAAATTTTTCCCTCAAAGTCTAGAGCAGAATATAGGGAGTTTGGTTTTTATTAGGAAGATCAGATAGGATTTTGAGGAAAAATTTCAAGTTTGAGAGTAGATGGGTAATACTTGTGTAGGACCAAGCATTTCCAAAAATGGATTTTTCCAATCGGTTTCTGCTGCAATGTGGCGGTCCCGAACGTCTGATGACTCAGTTCCTCATACTAATGGGGAAACTGGGAGTGAGATATCATGTAAAGAACCTGAATCACCATTACCGGTCCAAAACAAACCTCCAGAACAAATGACAATGCCAAAACCAGAGATCAAGCAGGAGACTAAACCAGAGACCAAACAAGAGAGTAAACCAAAGACTAAACCAGAAACTACACCTGAAAAATCAACAAAACCCAAGTCCCCTCATATGAAGAGGGTGTCTAGTGCAGGCCTCAGGACTGGGTCAGTGTTACAGACAAGGACTGGTAATTTCAAGGAATACTATAGCCTGGGGAGAAAACTAGGACAAGGGCAATTCGGAACGACTTTCCTTTGTGTGGAGAAGTCAACTGGAAAAGAGTATGCCTGCAAATCGATTGCAAAGAGAAAGTTGTTAAGTGATGAGGATGTAGAGGATGTGAGAAGAGAAATTCAAATAATGCACCACTTGGCAGGGCATCCAAATGTTATATCAATAAAAGGTGCCTATGAGGATGCAGTGGCAGTTCGTGTTGTTATGGAATTCTGTGCTGGTGGAGAGCTTTTTGACAGAATTATTCAGCGTGGACATTATACAGAAAGAAAGGCAGCTGCACTTACGAGGACTATAGTCGGGGTTGTGGAAGCCTGCCATTCTTTGGGGGTTATGCATAGAGACCTTAAACCTGAGAACTTTCTTTTTGTCAATCAGCAAGAGGATTCACTTCTCAAGACAATTGATTTTGGATTATCAGTATTCTTTAAGCCAGGTATAAACTGATTGATCTTATTCTCTTTGAATTTCCCAAAAGTGATGATGTTAGCGTTTTTTAGTTACCTATTTAAGCCATTTCTTCACCGACCTGGTTTCAGAGGCGCACTAGAGTAGGGGAAGCAATTATATAAGCTACTTGAACTTTTAGCTTTATTTATAAATAAAAATAAAAAGGAGGAAATGCAATTTATCAAGTATGTAATTTCTCCACTGGCAGGAGCCCGTAAGTGTTTAGGCTGACAAAATTTTCCCATTAAAACTGCAAGGTTTTCTTAACTTAAAAATTAACACTGTCAAAGTCTAAATTTTAGTAAATGAATTACTATCAAGTTATTGAATCAGCAGAGAAGTAATTCTCTGCTACGTAAAGTTTATTATGGAAGTAATTCCTACCAGAAATATGATATTACATTAGAATTCCTTGTAAATTTATAAAACAAAATAAGTATCAATCTCATACATTGCATTTCAAATGGTTTGTGACACTGGGTTTCATGATATGCTGCTAGTCTTGTGGTGATATTCTGCTGTCTGCCATCCACTCAGCTATGGTATCACTTGCACATCTATTTCCTATGCTCTTATCACTGGTTTAGGCATGTAAATTGTGTTTGACTCTGTAAATGTTTGTGGAAGACAAGGTTTTTCACCCTTGTACTCTTACTTGGACACGATCATGTTGCATTATCCATTGAAACTTAGAGTTCTACAAATAAATTTGACTGAGCCTCAATCTCAAAGCGTGTCATTCTTTCTTAAATTAAGCACTATTAAGAAAGACAAAGATTATCTTTTAGTTCGCATTGGCATGAAATCTACTAGGCTTTTGTTTGCTTTTTTTGTAAAAAATTGTTTATAGAGCTTTTACTCCTGCTTTGGTTTTGCTCTTCTTTAGTTCTCATTGTCAATATAACAGAAACGCCTAGTAAATTTGACCTCCACTTGTATTTACTGACAACACTAGTGGAATCAGAGAACATTTACTTTATTGTTTCGTAATCCGCTCGGTCACTTTCTCCATGTAGGTGAAAAATTTACTGATGTGGTTGGGAGCCCATACTATGTTGCCCCGGAAATCTTACGAAAGCATTATGGTCCAGAAGCAGATGTCTGGAGTGCAGGAGTAATTCTTTACATTCTCTTAAGTGGAGTTCCTCCCTTTTGGGCTGGTAAAGAAACTTTCTGATGCACAAGATTTTTGCGTTTTGATAAATCACAATTGGTTACAATCCTAATTCAGCCAAGTACAATTATTTTAGCTCCATTTTTTTTATTTCATCATGATTATGTTTTGACACTGTTTCTCCCTTTTTTCCCCATGATGTAGAAACTGAGGAAGATATATTTGAACAGGTCTTGCATGGTGACCTTGATTTTGAGTCAGATCCTTGGCCTAGTATCTCCGAAAGTGCAAAAGATTTGGTGAGGAGAATGCTCATTCGAAACCCTAGGAGACGATTAACTGCACATGCCGTTTTGTGTAAGTCACATTCTTTACTTTAGCTTTTCTATTATCATCATTCTTTGTTCTTACTTATGCTACATGGATCCTGCTGTTGGCAAGTGGGTGCTTCTTATGCCATTGGCATGGTTGTAATTGATTTGGTGCTTGGGCTGGGCATTCTTAGACTTTAGACCCTGTTTCATGTGTCACGGGATGGTTTCCTTGTTTAAAAAAGTAAATTGTTTATGCTGTATGTGGGCTTTCTATATAAGGTAGGTATGAATTAAGTAACGGAATCTATTATTATTGGAAGTTTAAAACTGATCCATACTGGAGCTCTAAAATACAGCATTGAATCACATCATAATGTGGCTTTTGAAGAATCCTTGGGTTGACAGAAGTAACCATCTGCACTTCCTATTGTCTTTCATTGACATATTATATATGTTACATTTTAATTATTTGCTCATTTTAAATCAATTATAATATTGTGTGTTAGTTTTTTATTTGCTTTATAGCAATTCTTTAAAAAGCTAATAGCAAAAATCCAGTAGTAAAAGCATCATCCAAATGGAGTCTTTTGCTGCATCTTTAATAGTATAGCTGCAGACCTAAATTAATGCATTTTTTACTGCCTAGAAAGATTTTGTTCTGCCATGGTATCCACAATGTAGATGGCAACAATTTTTACGATTAAATTTAGATGGCAGTGACTATAAATTTCAGTAGGGCACTTTTGTTTTTTTTTTCCTCCTTTTCTATAATTGGTTAAATTCTATGCAGGCCACCCTTGGATACAGATTGATGGTGTTGCTCCTGACAAGGCTCTTGATTCTGCAGTCTTAAGTCGTTTGAAGCAATTTTCTGCAATGAATAAGCTCAAGAAAATGGCCCTTAGAGTAAGTCTCTTGACATGCTAGACGTAATATATGGGGAAAAAGGAGTTGAGAGAGGAGGGAGAGAGGGATGGAGAGGGACAGGGAAAGGATTGAGCTATTTGTACAGAAGTGGAAGACTTGACAGTTGGGTGGATACACAAGATATCAAAACCTATTTATCATAACCTTTTCGTTTTCAAAATTTTTTACTTCAGTTTTTCTAGTTATGTTGTTTCTAGTTATGTTGACAAGCAGAATTTTTCTTTCTTTTCCCTTGCAGGTAATTGCAGAGAGCCTATCTGAAGAAGAAATAGCTGGCCTCAAAGAAATGTTCAAGATGATAGATACTGACAACAGTGGTCAGATCACGTTTGAAGAACTTAAAGCGGGACTGAAAAGAGTTGGAGCTAATCTGAAGGAGTCTGAAATTTATGATCTTATGCAAGCAGTAAGTATGAGACTCGATTTGGATATAGTATAAACAACTCCAAAGGTTTCTCCTTTTCTACCAACTGCTAGTCAGCGAGTGTTATGTGGATTTGGGATGATTCTCATGAGGGATAATGAGCAAACCATTTTTCCTCATTCTATATTGAAAGAGAAGCACAAGGCATTATCTCCCAAGAGTGTAGAAAACCATTTCTTGACCTTGTACATCAAATCTAGGCAAAATGGTGACATCTAAAAATCTCTTTGCTTATTCACAAAAATTTCTAAAATATCTTCCCTGTTCCGCACTCAAGGAACAAGCGTAGAGGAGGTTGCCTCAAGAAGAAATGTAGAAAGGAGACGTATGTTAAGGCAGCTCATGGCTGGTTATGTACTTCTAAAGGCAGCCCACTAAGAATAGTTTGTGAATTTGTGCAACTATCTTGGTTTTTGTTCCCTCAATTTAGCATCTTTAGTATTTAAATGCAACAAAGTATAGAGTTACAGAGAGAATGAAAGGAAGACAGACCATATGGTATGAAGTGTTGCTAACCATGGAGTCCATCTGGATTCTCTACTGGTCTTAAGTCATCTAACAATGGGATCTAACCCATGCCTTGAACAGTTTTGTATGAGTATGAATTTGCATCTGTATGCAAGGTACCATCTCTTTGTCCGAAGGAGACAGTGGAAAACATGATTTTAGTTTCATAAAACTGATACCCCAAGAGGAGCAAGTAGTTTTCTATGTTATCCTAAATTTGTGGTGATTTGCCCAAGGATTTGGACTGGAAATACAGTTTTTCTTCCTTTTATTTTTGATTTTCTTTGTTCTATAAAGAATACAAAATTAATTTTGAATAAGTGATGATGACTTGTTCTAACGTAATCCGTCTTCTTAAACTACAGGCTGATGTTGATAATAGCGGCACAATTGATTATGGGGAATTTGTAGCTGCTACACTGCACCTAAACAAAATTGAGAGAGAAGATCATTTATTTGCTGCCTTTTCCTACTTTGATAAGGATGGTAGTGGTTATATTACTTCAGATGAGCTCCAACAAGCCTGTGAGGAGTTTGGCATAGAGGATGTTCGCCTTGAAGAAATGATCCAAGAAGTTGATCAGGATAATGTAAGTGGTTTGTTTTATCTTTCATTTTTAATTGGATAATTATAGCATAGATTGACCAAAATTAAGAACAGGAAGGATTTTAGGGGCCGTGTCTCTTGCCTTCCAAAAATATATGCAGTGCAAAGCTGTGGTTCAGTGGTTGAGTAACTCTTCATCCAAATAAGTGATCTGGGGTTCAAAATCCTAAGTTTACTCTGCTTGCTTAGCCAAAATTAACTTGGTAGTCATTAGCTTTTCCCTCACTACCGCTTTCCAAATCTGTAAATAGTCCCATATTTGGGTTTATATAAAGTTGTCAAAATTTTAGAATAAAACCATCAATGCCTCGAGTTTCCATAACACCATCCCTCATTTTGAAGAAGCATATCAAAATATTTATGCTCTTCTCGTAGTAAAGTTGTGTTAAAGAGTTATCACGTAGAAAATACTCTATTTAGCTCTCTGTTCTGTTGTCTATATCATTTCTCGTATATTCTATGGATCATATGCAGGATGGACGCATAGATTACAATGAGTTTGTGGCCATGATGCAGAAAGGAAATGTTGTGGGTGCCGGTAAGAAAAGCCTACAAAACAGTTTTAGCATCGGATTTAGAGAAGCATTAAAACTTTAGTATTGGCAACTGTTAAAGATTTTGTTCTATTTGTTTCTTTTAAGTTTTGAGGGAACTGAGATTTGTATAGTTAGAACTACCGATGCTCATTGTACGGAGCAACCAGCCCAGGTTGCAACGGGCACTTTGCCATTTCCCTCCACTCTTATTTGCAATTAAAATTGGCTTCCATCATGTTCCATACTTTTTTCTCACAAGGAAATTGGCTGCTCTTTTTTTTTTTTCTTTTTTATGCTCTGAAATATGGTGCTCTTTTATTTATTTATTTATTTATTTATTTTATTTTTTTCATTAGAGCCCGTACAAGTCAACTATAGCTTTGAGAATGAAACTATATTTGGCTTTTTGTGGAACAAGTCATGGTTATATACTGAATTTTCGTGATAACACAGATCAACAAATAGACATACATATATATATATATATATATATATATATATATATATATATATATATATATATATATATATATTTGTTTTTGTAAATGTGATATTAACTCATCAAATACCTGTACAAGTAGAGACTTGAAAAGCACAAGGCCTCTCCTAGCCTCAATTTTGAGTTATTATTAAATAACAAATTTTTTATATTATTATTTTAAATTTAAATAAAAACAATCAAAATTTGACTTAATAATTATTATTCCTTTTTATTAGAGATTATTCTTCCTTCTTATATCTCTTATGATAAAAAGAAAAAAAAAAAAGCATATCCAATCAGGCTGTTATTGACCTCTGTAGAAGCTGATCAGCCAAGCTTACAACGGGTCCAATGGCTATGATTTGGCCATAAGGTGGGTGAAGGTAGGAGAATTAGGAGAAGATAAGAGGTAAAAAAAAATAGAAGAAAAATACAAAATAATATTTTTGTTTTTGTTTTTTTAGTATGACTCGCGATATGCAACACTGGTATGTCATGTGTTTAACATGTTAGAAAAACGTCCGCATGTCATCTTAATATAGGTTTTATTATTTATGTCTCATTTGTAGCAAACGACATTACGGATAAGTATTATTTAACGCATTTAAAATCAACCGTTGCATCCAATATTTTTAAAGTTGGAGTATTAAATTATACATTTCGCTATAATTAAAAGGCATTTTTTATATTAATCTTTTATTTTGAAATAAGACAATCATATTGTGTCCTAATCTTGTCGCGTCATATCATTTCATTAGTGTACAATATTGTCACGACCTAAAATCTTGGGGTTTAGGATGTGAAAATAATGATCAAATAAATCCATTTAATAAAAATCTTTCAATGATATTAAATTTTATTAATAATTTCGATAAAAATTTTAAATGGATATTTATAAATATGAAAAATATTTTTTGTGATTAAAAATTTTATAATATTCGTACTTTTTTATATATTATCGTTATTATTTGTTGTCACGTGTATATGTGGATACATTTATTCTATCTTTTTTTATATAATAGTTATTTATTAAATATATGTTATGTTTGTTTAGTACATCGGATAATGAATGAAATAGAATAATAATTTTATTTTATGTTTGATGCATACATTAAAAATATAATTGGATTACAAAAAATATTAGTCATCCTCCTAATATAGAATGATTCAATTCTCCTTACAATGTAAGGATTATTTCTTATCAATAAGAAATAAATAACACTATTTTATTTATTTTATCTTTAAAATTAATATTTAAAAAGTAACTTAAATATTTAATAAAAATAATAAGAATCATTGATTAATTAATTAATCCAAATTATTTTTTTCTTTTTTTCCTTCTTTTTCTTTTTTTTTTTTACTTCTTTTTTCTTTCTTTTCCTTTTTTTCCTTATTTTTGATTAAAAAATATTAATTTTGATAAAATAATATATTCTTGAATGATTTTAGTTTTTTTCAAAAATATTTTTGAAAATATTCAATACTCTTAGATCAATTTTTAGAGTATAAATTCTCAAACATAAAAATTATTATAAAATATATATTTTTTAACTATTTTTTTTGTCTTTTTATTTTTCCTTTCTTATTTTTTTTTGGCCGATAAGAAAAGAAAAAAAGAATGAGAAAGGAAAGAAAAATACATGTCAACCATAAAATTATTAGAAATTATATTTTTTTTTTACTTTATAAATTATTAAATTTAACTTGCATTTTTTTTGTTTTTTCTTTTTCTTTTTAATTGGTTAAAAAAGAAAGAAGAGGAAGAAATAATATTAATAAAAAAATTATTAATGTAATAAGAAACAATATTAATATTAAGAGAAATATTTAAGAATTATATGTAACGACTCGAAGTTATCCACATTTCGGTTTAGCTACAAGTTGATATTAGGTCGAAACAATACACAGTCTGATTAATTTTTTTTCTTTTTTAGTAACAAATTTAAATAAAATATATTCACACTCCTCATACACATCTCGTATGCATTTACTGTACTTATAAAAATTTTAGATACAAAAAAATTCCTTACAACTGGGTATACCTTCGACGCAGAAAAATACTCCGCGGAACCATAGTTATGCGACGTACCTTACTAACGGAAGCGTCCAAATTACTGATGGGACTCTGTGGAGGAAAGATGCGAGTGAGCTTAACGCACTCAGTAAGAAACTTATGTAAGCAGTAGACAACTATACTATCTACATGCTTATAATGTATGTCATGATCAGTTATAAAACACTTATATAATTCAATTCGTAAATACTAAAAATGATTCACAATCGATGCACTTTCTTTGAAAAACACTTCTAGTCACACTCCATTTCCGGTAATATACTTTATCATATGTAAAACATATGCATTTAATATAGTCGATACGATAAACCATTTACTGTTCAATCAATGCAGTAAAACACTTGAATTCGTTTCTTTAAAACGATTCATTCAATCAGTAAAACAGTTCAGTTTACTTTTCTTTCTATCAATAAAGCAATTTAGTTCGTTGAGACTAGGCTGTGATTCAGTCAATAACAGTACAATCGACATATGATCATAGTCAGTGACCCCGCGCCTCACGGGCCAAGTGTGTGCGAGTGTCATACGCCTCAGGGGGGATGGGTCAGTTCAGTCCAGTTTAGTAGCAAAAAACTCAATAACGTACTCCATGTGCATCCACACGGTACAGCGTACATCCGTGGACTCCAATACAATACAATATGACTGAGGGTATTGAGTAATCTCAATGATTTACCCCTTAGCATCAATCTCCACCATCACCTTAGTCTCAAAATCCAGTACGATCTTTTTCTCATAAATCATATAAAAATCCCGTGCGAGTCGGACCATGCGACACAGTCTGCACGTGCTCAAGCACGTCTCATCAGTGCAAGTCAGGCCATGCGACACATAGTCAGCACGCGCTCAAGCACATCTCGTCAGTGCGATTCGGTCTGTGCGATACAGTCAACACACGCTCAAGCACGTCTCGTCAGTGCGAGTCAGGCCGTGCGACATACAATCAACACGCGCTCAAGCACATCTCGTCAGTGCGAGTTGGTCAGTGCGATACAGTCAGCATGCACTCCAACACCATTTCATTTGAAAATCAGATAGGTGGTTCAATTTTTTCAAAAATAATATAGAAACCAATGTTCTGTACAAAAACAGTACATAAACGATATGTAAGTGGAGACTTCCCGGGAGGTCACCCATCATGAAAATTTCTTCCACTCGAACACACTTAACTTCGTAAAACGTGTTATTTTATGCATACAGTAAAAACACATGAGAAACGGTATTCAACGATGAAAACACTGAAAACATGCAATGTATGCATTTTATGATTTTTCAACACTTTACGGTACGATTTAGTCTATACATAGGGGTAATATAGGAAATTTTTATCTCTAATGTATCTATTTAGCTACTCGAAATTATAAAATACGTACAGTTATCTCTCAAACTTGCATAAATTCCTTACTTCAATGTCTGTCTGTAGTTCTCGATTGTCTCGACGTAACGAGTCGACGAGTTTGATCCACTTGATTTATTTTTGTCAAAAATTTCAAATAAATATTTTCAGTCGTCTTTCTCTTGAATTTACCTGATTTTCTCGACGCCTCTTATTCCATTCCCAAGTAGTTTTATTTATTTACATATACATATATATATATATATATATATATATATATATATATCCAAAACACTTTTTTTCTTTTTTTGGCTTTTTAATCTTCCCGTCAAAATTGTTTCTTGTTCATTTCTTCTCCTTTTCTCCTTTTCACCATCTTTTTTTCTTCTTTCTTCCAGGCGCGACAACCTTCTTTCTGCATGATTTTCTTTCTATCCGCCGCCGGTAATGCCTCTGACCACGCCTCTTCCAACCACCCGCTTCTAGCTCCCTCGTCCGACCTACTCCGTTCTTCCTCCTAGTCTCCGCTCTCGGGTCCAAGCCCTCTACTCTCGATTTTCGATCTTCTTTCTTTTTCCGTTTTTTCTTCCTTCCTTCTCGGCATGGCGACCCCTCCACCATCATCATCATCATTTTTCGACCACTTTTCTCACAATGTGAGCCAGCTTCGACGTTCCCTGTGTCACCGTTTCTAACGCCACATTCGCCACTGCTCCAAATCCAACATCCTCTGTCTTTCGGACCTATACACAGCCAATGACAGCATCATCTTTCTTTCCAGTACTACCAATTTGTTTGCTTCCATTTCCTTCCTCAAATGATCCTAATCCGTCTACGCTACCCCATTGTCACCAGTCATCTACCACCGTGACTCCCGCTTCGCTGCCCCTATTTCTGAAATCAGGAAAGTCCCTGTTTCGGTCCTTAGTTTGCTGGTTTCTCATCTCTGATCAGTATCATGTTCTGCTTTAAGGCTTCTTCCACGAAAGTTGCTAATGTTTTGGCTTTCTCGGTTCAAGCTTCAGCTCTATTTTCTATTTCTGCCCTCTCAATTTCCAGCTCACTTTCTTACAGCCTCTTTCATTCTCTCATTCCATTGTCATGTTTTCTACCCATTGTTTATATATATATCATAGCCATTTGCAGAGGTTAACTTCTGCTTTTGATTTGACTAAATTGGTTGGAGTAGTTTGCCCAACCCGATTGGCTTCCTTACCACTCATTCACATTTCCTTTCCTGCAAAAAAAATCAGATCACATGCATGCAGTACACTTCACCTCTGGTCTATCATTCTCACGTTTCCTTTCCTGTTGTTTAGTAGTATATATATGTATATATTATTTTTCACCTAACAGTACCTTTCCCTTCATTTCCTATGCTCAATGTACATTTCCTTCATTAAACATCTCCCTTTCCTTACGTTTCTGTTGCAGTTTTACTGTAGCAGAATTCTACTCTAGGGTTTGGCTTCCAATAAAGCCAAACCTCATCACGTGGTGCTAGAAGCCAAACCTCATCACGTGGTGCTACTCTTGCCTTCATTTCCCTTCTTTTCATCTTTACGTTTCATACCGGTCAGAATTCATCATCATCACTCACGTTCCTTTGGTTACCTGAAACATCATCTTCATTCATTCTTGTTATTTTACTTATCGAGGACACTATTATCATCCTTCCATTTCCACCGAATGAACATCCTCACCATTAAATAGAAATATCTATTTTGACTAAGGGTGTTCGGGTTGGCTTTTCTTTCTAAACTTGGTTCTGTTTCGATCAGTCCAACTTCTTTTCAATAGCCACATAGCCCGCTGTCTATATTATATAAATATATATATATATATATATATATATATATATATATATATATATATTTATGTGTGTGTCTTTGTTTCCTTCCCTCGATCAGGCCATCCTCAGCAACACTTCACAAATATTGCAGCCAACCATCATTTCCAAATTCAATTTTTCCTCTGCCCTATGTTTTGAACTATGGCAGAGAAGGTACTCACTCACTCAATTTCTTTCCTTGCTATCTTGTCATGTACCGGTTTCAATTTCCTCTTACAACACTCTCACCAATATATATAGATATATACATATATCCTCATATATATATATATATATATATATATATATATATATATATATATATATATATATATATATATATATATATATATATATATATATATTTACTAAATGGAACTCTCGGCCATGTAGCTGTATATGTATATTTATATGCATATACATATGTATATACATTGGTCTTTATATATATATATATATATATATACATATGCTCCTATTTATTTACTCTTAGGACTAATGTATTTTATTTAATTAACTCTTCCAAAGTCTCACAATGAAAAATATAGTTTAATATAAATTATTGACTAAGGGAACTCATTTTTAATCCCAACGGCTTAGTTGTTATTCATTATTAAAATCAAGTACATAAAAATTTATGGTGTTTACATCCTCCCCACCTTAGAAAATTTGATCCTCAAATTTAAAATTACATTAATCCTCAAACAAATGTGGGTACTTCTCCCGCATTAAGTTTTCCAATTCCCACGTGGCCTCCTCCGAAATTTGGTATTGCCACAGAATCCTTGATCAGAGGAATTGTCTTAGACCTCAATACCTTCTATTTCCTATCCAGTATCCGAACCGATTTCTCATATACATCATATCCTCTTTTAACTCCAGTGGTTCATACTTTACCACATGCATTGGATCTGGATAATATTTGCGTAGCATCGAAACGTGGAAGATATTGTCGATATTTGATAATTTCGGCAGTAACACCAATCTGTAAGCTTTGTCTCGTACTCGGTCTAAGATCTCAAAAGGTCAAATATAGTGGGGACTTAGTTTTCCTTTCTTTCCAAATCTCATTATACTTTTGGAAGAAAAAACTTTTAGAAACACCGAATCTCCAACCGAAAATTTCAAAGGTCTACGTCTTTGGTCAGTAAAACTCTTTTGTCTGTTCTAGGTTGTTCTCAACATTTCACAAATTAATTGAATATCTTTAAAAACTTGCTTAACCAAATCGGGCACAACTATCTTCCTTTCACCCACTTCTTCCATCCAATCAGTGAACGATAATTTTTTTTATCATACTACGCTTCATACGGTATCATTTCGATACTTGAGTGGTAATTGATATTATATGCAAACTCTACTAATGGCAATCGGTCCTTCCAAGAGCCTCTAAAATTTCGGGTACGTACTCTTAATTCCATATTAGCATAGGTAAAGGTTTGTTACAATCTCTTAGGCTTCTGGTACTCAACCTTAACCTGCTGACATATAGTCACAAAATCAATCATGCCTCTTATTGTACCTGATTACCCATATACCTTTCAGAGATTTGATATATCTTACTATTCTCCGAATATATAGTATATTTCGATGATTGAGCTTCTCATAAAATCTTTTTCTTTAACTGTGAATCATCGGGTACACATATGCTATTTTTAAATCTCCATAATTCATCAGTACTAATACCAACACTTGTTGTAGCACCGGTCTGGTCTGATTAGCTACATCAATACAGTGTTTATCATTACGCTGAGTCTGTTTGATTCGATCAACCAAATCCATATTTCTACTCTCAGGCTAATCACCATGTAATGAATGTCGGTATCAGGAAATGGCCACATCCAAGTCGCAGCTCACTAAATATTTCAATAACTTAGGTTCCTGACCAATATAGAATGTCATCCCAAAGTCACTTTCGCTCAGGGCATCAACTATTACCTTAGCCTTACCCGTGTGGTACGATCTTTCATAATCATATTCCTTCAAAAGTTCAATCTATCTTCCTTGTCTCATATTCAATTCCTTCTGCGAAAATATTTATCTAAGACTTTTACATTTAATAAGAATCTATAATTTCTCATCATATCGGCAGTGATGCCATGTTTTCTATGCAACATTACTGTTGTCAATTTTCAGTTCATGGTTCTGATAATGTCACGACCCAAATTACCTAAAAATCACTACAAATTTTTCGTTACTTTTTCATTTTCTTACCCGTCGTGAACAATTTAACTACTAACAATTAGGCTATAAGTCGATGTTAGTCCCTTCTGTCATGTTACTTACCTTAACATGTATTTTTCATATTTCATTTACATATCAATTTATTTTAAATAAATACATCCCCAACATTACTTCCATGTACAGTACTGTGCCTCTACATGTTCAGATACAAAATTATACAAATGTGTATACCTGGTCTTGATAAGAAGCAGCGGATAACCGAAATGCAAGACTACTGTCGTTCTTTTCTATTGAATGTACCCTGTGGGGTGAAAAATGAAAGGGTGAGCGAAACTTACTCAGTAAGGCAATAATGTAAGCATGTAGATAACTATGAAAGACTGATAATGTCATGATATAAAATCGTTTACATTTGGAGAATGAGGTATGTCTAAAACGATACCACATGTATGTATACATCATATAAGAGAAATCATGAAATCGACATATAAATCAAACATGAAAAAATCATCATGTATGACATCTCATGCTCGTCACATTAAAACTTATTTGTTTCATCATAAACTTATCACATTAAAACTTATTTGTTGTATCACAAAACAACCACACCAAGGTCAAACTCATCTCTCAAGAATACATTGATTCATTAAATCACATCTCATTTAAAAACATAAATCGGGACATTACCTCTCCTTCGGGTTTGTCCTGGTCTATTCAGACCGTATGATATCATGTGAGGAATGTAGGTTACTGTATGAAAATCGAGGACTATGACCATACTTTGTCCCTGTGATCCCAGGCTACACGGATCCCGGTGTGCGGGGCATCACAACTGTAACGAGAGGTGGGGTCAATTCCTACCCGCCAGAATATCAAGTAACATCATCGAGTCATCATGACTGCACGGTACAGCGTACTCCGTGTGACATACACGGTACAACGTACTCCGTGGACCTATATCATAGTTTGGGGGTGTCTGCCGTAGGTCTTATCCACCCCAATACTATGTCGATAAACAACCAATGTCTCAAAGTATATGTGCGAACATCTCAACTCTCTGCGACACACAGTCTACAGGAGGCTTCCACATGACTATATGCATGTCAACTCATGTCTAGTGCGAGCGAAGCTCCAGCACCACGCTATGCATATCATGATATCTAAGATCTCGTGCGAGCGAAGCTCCAGCACGGTTTTGTGCACACACAAATTTCTCATACGAGCAATGCTCCAATACGGCTTTTCATAAGTAATAAAATTTAGTGTGAGTAAGATTCTAGCACTCTTTTTACTCGAATAAATATGATAAGTGACTCAATCTTGATAAAACATCTTTTAAAATAGTAACCGGTACAAACCGGTACCCTTTCGTATAATTCAAGAAATCAACAGCCAACCTATGTGCATATTTGCTTAAATCAAAGGAATACATTCATATAAAACATTAAAAACATGAAATCATACAATTTATCTGCCTTACTACCCTTTTTATAAATTTTACTCCCAGGGGCAAAATCATCTTTTTCTTTATTCACCTATGCCCCGATTTTCTTAAAAATTATTATTTCGTTTCTAGATAATTTAAGAAATTTTAGACCCTGTAAATCCCCTCAAAAATACGTATAGGTATCTCTATGCACCTACAAAATTCTCTTACCTCGATTTACGCACAAACTTATCTCGTCTCGATAATATCCGATCTCGATGTCCAACTGCACGTCAACCAAGTCTACAAAACTGCATATAACCACATATTTTGGGTTAATTCACTTATTTTTATCAATATATCACATTTACTGATCGAATCTAACGTACTGGGCCCGTTTTACTTTATTGGGCCCAATTGCACCTTAATGGGTCTCGACCCATTTTCATCTTGTTTCTACTTATTAAATCCCTTCTTCGGGTTTACTGGGCTCATTTAGCTTACCAATAATCATCAGGCTTCGTTCCAAACTCATTTGATAGCCTGTATACTATTTACGGTAATTACGTTACAATTCCGATAAATATTCCTTTTTATACAGAATTAATCCATAAATTTCGTAAAATAATCAAAACTCTGTATTAAAGGACTCATATTATCGTAATTAAAATATACTTACCCAATATGATGCGAGGTACAAAAATCGAAGCTCAATCGGCTCTCATCCGGGCTCTGTCGTAAAACTACACAATTATATATTTAATTTCAGGTTAATTTTTGATTAAATATAATTTAAATAAATTTCTCAAAAATCAAATCGATCACTTTTGACATCGTAGCGACTTACCCGAAGTCCGGTGTATCCCCAAAAATTCTTTCCCTTTTTTCTTTTTCTCTTTTTCTCCTTTTTTCCCTTCTTTCTTGGGTAAACCGGTTCAGTCCGGTTCAACCCGGTTCAGTTCGGTTTAACCCGGTTCAGACCGGTCCAATTCAGTCCGGTTCACTCCGGTTCGACCGGTTCAGGGCCTCGCCGGTCGGTTCTTCGTCGGCTTCCTTCACCAGTGGCTCCGCTGGGCCATCCGATGCACAGATCTAGGGTTGGTTTCGTTCAAGGCCGCCGAAAAGTGGCCGGTCCGACCTTTCTCCTCTTCGACGTCGGTGGGTCTCCTTCCTTTTGTCGTTTCTGGCGCCGTCCGTCAGTTTCGGCAGTTGTGGCCACCACCAATCAGCTCGTATTAGCCTGGGGTAGCCTCAGCTGGGGTCGATTGGGGGTAGATCGGCGTCGGTTGCCAACGATCTCCTTTTCTCCCTTGGGTTCTCTCTCCTTCGATTTCGCTGGATTCCGACGTCGGTGGGCTGTGCCGCCGGTACCAGGGAGGTCGCCGGCCTCTCCTCTTCCTTTTCCAGCCCTCCGTCTGGCCGCTGGGTCACCGGTGATTGTTCGGTGGTCGTGTCTTCCTCGTCGGTTTCGTTTTTTTTGTTTTCATTTCCTTCTCTCTCTTCGACAAAGTTTTCTGATTTCCTTTTTTTTACTTAATTAATTTAATTAATTAATTAATTAATTTATTATTTATTATTATTATATTCAATATTTTATTATTATTTGACAAAAATATCTAAAAGTATTCATATTTTATTCATTTAACCCATAAATAAATTTATCGATATTATTTCAACTTTTCGGTATATTTTTCGATTATTTTCGGGATTATTTTTCGAAGTAAAAATCTCGATTAATTCTCATAAATTTATATCTTGATCAATTTAACCCAAAATTTAATTATTTATTCGTTATTGATCAAGATTTCTCAATCTCATGTTTTTAATAAAATTTTCTTATCGGGTTTATACCGAATTTCGATCTTTTGATCGATTTGCCCTTTCATATGTTCGGGATTAATTTAACACGACTTCCCTTCACGAATACTCATTCATTTCGCATTTTAAATCCTTATTTCCCGTCCGAATCTCATTCGTTTAAATTTGTGACCATTTTCATCCCTCATAAAAATTTACGATTAATTTTCGGGTCTTACATAATCTCCACCACTTAAGAAATTTGGTCCTCCAAATTAGAACCAAGACAAATGGATCTATAAACAACTCTGGGTACGTCTATCGTATCATACTTTTTAATTCCCTTGTGACTTTTTTGGAGTGTACTACTACCAAAGGATTTTAATTAGGGAGATCATCATAAACCTCAATACTTTCTCCTTCCGTCTAATACCCAAATCGATTTTTCAATCATACGTTATACTTTCATTGAGCTAAACTGTTGAAGCTCATATCTGATCACATATGCTGGGTCCGGATAATATTTTCGAAGCATCATAAGATAGGACACATTGTGGATGCCTGCTAATTCAGGTGGTAACGCCAACGTACAGGCCTTGTCTCCCACTTTGTCCAATCTCTTTCTGAATCTCGTTACGTCCTTATGGTATGTCCAAGGGCATGTAACTTTCAACAATACTAATTCACCCTCGGTGAATTCCAATGGTTTCTGTGTCTTGTCGGCATAGCTTTTCTATCTGCTCTAAGGTGTTCTTAATCCTTCACAATTAACTGAACATCCTCATAGGTTTGTTTTACTAATTCAGGAATAATTTTCTATCTGTCACCCACTTCTTCTTATCCAAATCGGGGAAACAACCCTTACGGTCATACAATTCCTTATCTGAAGTCATCCCGATACTCAAGTGACAATTGTCATTATTGACGAATTCGATTAGTAACAACTGATCATCCCAGGAGCTTATAAGATAAATGACACACGCTCTCATCATATCCTCCAGAACCTGTACAGTCCTCTCTGATTGACCATCTGTCTGAGGATGGAAAGCTGTGCTAACACTCAATCGGGTTCCCATAGCTTACTAAAAACGTTTCTAAAAATGAGAAGTGAAGCTGGAATCCCTATATGATACAATGCTCACTGAAAAAATACTTGGTGTTTCACAATTTTCTATACACATAAATCTGCCTACGCACTTATAGTATCTGGTAATTTCATAATCAGAAGGTGGGTAGACTTAGTCAATCTATCGACTATCACCCAGATAGTCTCGTGATTCATTCGGGTCTTCTATAACCCATCACGATATTCATGGTAACTTGTTTCAATTTCCGTGTCGATATAGGTAGAAACTGCAATAACCTTGCAAATTCTTTTGCTCTACCTTACTCTGCTGACATTCGAGACACTTTTTTTCATAATCTCTACAATGTCTCTTTTCATATTTGACCACCAATACCCTTTTCTAAGATTTTAATATATTTATTACTTCTCGGATGCACTGTATCTCCCAAAGAGTGAGCTTCTGACAATAACTCTATCTCATCACTGTGGTCCTAGGGAGCACTTATACTGTCTCTGAACCTCAGTAAGCCATCATCACTCTCTGTGAACTCTGTCACTGTACCCATCTGAATCTGACCCACACTATCGACACCATGCCGATCATCACGCTAAGCCTGTCAAATTCGGTCACTCAAATCCGGTTCTAATCTCAGGCTAGCTGTCACACAATCACTATCATCATCAGAGGGAATCACATGACTACTGAGGCTTACAACTGCTCTAGCAGCTCACGCTCCCTGACCATCATATGTAATACCATCCCGAGGCTCTTTCTGCTCAAGGCATTAGCCATTACATTAACCTTTCCTGGGTGGTATAATTTCCACAATCATAATCCCTCAGAAGCTCTAACCCTCTTTATTCTCGTATCCGACTCTTTATGTGAAAACAGATATTCAAGGCTTTTATGATCAGTGCATACCTGAAATTTCTCACCGTGTACATAGTAGTGTCATATACTCAATACAACTACTATCGCTGTCCACTTTAAATCATAGGCCATATAGTCTTTTCATGATCCTTGAGTTGTTTGGATTCATAATCGACTATCTTCCCCTTTTGCATCAATACACAGCCTATTCATTATTTTGAGGTATCCACAGACTCATGAGAAACCTCTTAATCTGTTGGGTATGGTGAAAATAAAGGCGGTGGTCAGTTTATTACTTTAGTACACCTAAACTCCTGTCACGTCTACCATCCCATTCAAATACAATTTTTTTTTCTAAGTTAAACATGTCAATAAAGTAGTAAATTTCGAGAACTCTCAACAAATCATCTGTAAAAACAATTTTCAATTGTTGCTTATAATTTTTCCTGAACTGTAAATACACCCAAAATATCATCAATATGGATGATAACAAATCGGTCCAGGTAAAGTTTAAATACCTCATCGTAGTTGAGTTCCACTAAATATTTCAATCACCCATATCCTTGACATATGCACGCATAAACGTATAATGTCATTTAGGAATTGCTTCCATTCAAGATACTAACCCGTGTCATTTCCTTTTTCTTATATTAACGGCTTTTATAAAATTTTTAATTAATTTTTTAAACCTTCCTGATTAATCGAATTCTATATTTCTTTATCATACAAGTAAAGGTACCCTAATTTTAAATGGATATATTACGACTGTCGATTTCAATTTATAGGTTATGTGTATACTTTTAGACGCTGTCAAGTCTTCAGGCGGGGAGGTATTTTGAAATACCTTTATTAACCCTCAGACTTGACCACAATTACTTTACATATCAGTCCATGTGGTCACAATTCATACTCACTACTAATTGCTTTAATCCAAATTACTTCACGTATCATATATATTCTTACCTTGCATACGCCTCTTATTTCAATAGATTTTGTATTCAGGATCTATCACATCTAAAAGCCGATCTCCTTTCGTATATCACTTATAACAAACTCTGTCATTACTCATTCCGTGAGTACAATCATTTACTCCTTTAATTTTAATCGCTACACCCCTTTTTCGACTTATAATCTCTTCATAATTATTCCGTTAGTTAACCCT
The DNA here is from genome assembly GCA_033439115.1 of Firmiana major. Lineage (NCBI taxonomy): Eukaryota > Viridiplantae > Streptophyta > Magnoliopsida > Malvales > Malvaceae > Firmiana > Firmiana major. The sequence goes on along the minus strand of CM065898.1, from coordinate 12,661,778 downwards.
CCTCTATTGGGGTACTAATTATTAGCATTGTGCCCACGAGTATAGGCATTCACGTCTTTTACTAACTTATATACAAATGAAGGTGGTATGACTAAATACGTGGCACCAGGATTAATTAACATAATTACTTCACTATTCTTAATTAGTGTGGTATCTTTCACCACATCATATGAAACATCAATAGTGTCCTGGTCCAAGGCATACACTCGCCCTCATCCAACAGCCTACTTTCCCTTTCTCTTCGGCTGTGGCCTCCCTTTTTGGTGTAGAGATATCAACAGAGTTTTCTATGTCTCTTTGCTCTTCTGTAGGGCAGTCTTACCCAACTCTGAGCAATCATTAATTAATTGACCTGTCTTATCACACTTAACGCCTATTTTAGTTAATAAAGTGTAGGCGTAGGCCTTACTTCCGTGGTATCTACCACACATCCTACACTGTTTACACTGCTATACTACTCACCCTGCTACGGAGCAGGTCGGGGTCTTCCAATCACAATACCCCTCATAAGTGTTGAAATTAGATATACTGGGCATTACCAATCATCTTACCCCGTGACTCATCAACTCTAATCTCTTACAAACTGGTCTCTTTCCCGCTCTGACATCTCTGTCATTCTCTATTCTCTTCTTTCTCTATTTCGACCCTTACTACCTTCCCCAATCTCAGAGGCGTGCAACACATGATATTCTTCACGCAACTGTATTCTGCGCACTGCCTCGACATAAGTATTGAGCCAATCGAACTCTAATCGACAATTTCAGCCCTTCCATGAACTTTTGGGCTTTTCGACTCTCACTGCTCATAGTGTTGGGGTAATACCTGGACAGATATATAAATTGAGATTCATACTCGTCAATCAACCAATGTCTCTGGGTCATTGTAAAGAATTTTACCTGTAAATTTCCTTTAAACAGTGTCTGGGATATTCTGTCACTAGAATACATCCAGAAATATTTTTCATGTCGACTTTGGACGTCTAACTCTTCAGATGGGTCGAGCGGACTTCCACCAATGCTCTGCCTCGACTCCAACATAAACATATTTAAAAGTCACCTTCTCAGTCGACATACACAGAAAGAATCCATAGCACTTCGCTATCTCAAACACCCAGTCCTCAGTAACTATTGGTTTCTTTACTTGGCAAAATACCGGAGGGGTGTGAGAATCTCTATAGTCTGAGGCATCTGTTTAGGCTTGACCCTGCCTATCCTCAACTACCTGCATAGACTGAGTAAACAACTCTGAAATATTTTTTACACTCCACTCCATCCTCTCGGAGCGTGTCTCAATACATTTTGGACTCTTTATAGGACCCTGTGGAGTATGCTTAACATCAGCCTCCACCTCACTCTCATCTTGAGTCTCATGTAATGACTCATTCGACTCTCAAGCCGATCTCTACGGCCTCGAGCATGTGTACTCGCCCCTCTACCATAGCGGCTATCAGTTATAAAAACTATATTCTTGCATTCAAACTAAATTCTTAGCTGCATTTCTACATTGATATACACAATTGTATCTAAACAATGCACAGTACATGGGGATGTAAATTTACTTAACCACTAACACAGACTCATATCAGGCCAACTCATCTCTGATACCACCTTTTGTCACGACCCAAATTACCTAAAAATCACTACAAATTTTTCGTTACTTTTTCATTTCCTTACCCGTCGTGAACAGTTTCACTACTAACAGTTGGACTATGAGTCGATGTTAGTCCCTCCTGTCATGTTACTTACCTTAACATGTATTTTTCATATTTCATTTACATATCAATTTTTTTAAATAAATACATCCCCAACATTACTTTCATGTACAATACTATGCCTCTATATGTTCAGATACAAAATTATACAAATGTGTATACCTGGTATTGATAAGAAGCAGCGAATAACCAAAATGTAAGACTACTATCGTTCTCTTCTATTGAATGTACCTTGTGGGGTGGAAAATGAAAGGGTGAGCGAAACTTACTCAGTAAGGCAATAATGTAAGCAGGTTGATAACTATACTATCTACGTGCTGATAATGTCATGATATAAAATCGTTTACATTTGGAGCATGAGGTATGTCTAAAACGATGCCACCTGTATGTATACATCATATAAGAGAAATCATGAAATCGACATATAAATCAAACATGGAAAAATCATCATGTATGACATCTCATGCTCGTCACATTAAAACTTATTTATTTCATCATAAACTTATCACGTTAAAACTTATTTGTTGTATCACAAAACAACCACACCAAGGTCAAACCCATCTCTCGGGAATACCTTGATTCATTAAATCACATCTCATTTAAAAACATAAATTGGGATATTACCCCTCCTTCGGGTTTGTCTTAGTCTATTCAGACCGTATGATATCATGTGAGGAATGCAGGTTACTGTATGAAAATTGAGGACTATGGCCATACTTTGTCCTTGTGATCCCAGGCTACACGGATCCCGGTGTGTGGGGCATCACAACTGTAACGGGAGGTGGGGACAATTCCTACCCACCAGAATATCAAGTAACATCATCGAGTCATCATGACTGCACGGTACAGCGTACTCCATGTGACATACACGGTACAACGTACTTCGTGGACCCATATCATAGTCTGGGGGTGCCTGCCGTAGGTCTTATCCACCCCAATACTATGTCGATAACCAACCAATGTCTCAAAGTATACGTGCAAGCATCTCAACTCTCTGCGACACATAGTCTACAGGAGGCTTCCGCACGACTATATGCATGTCAACTCACGTTTAGTGCGAGCGAAGCTCCAGCACCACGCTATGCATATCATGATATCTAAGATCTCGTGCGAGCGAAGCTCCAGCACGATTTTGTGCACACACAAATTTTTCGTACGAGCAATGCTCCACTACGGCTTTTCATGAGTAATAAATCAGTAAAATTTAGTGCGAGCAAGACTCTAACACTCTTTTTACTCGAATAAATATGATAAGTGGCTCAATCTTGATAAAACATCTTTTAAAATAGTAACCGGTACAAACCGGTACCCTTTCGTATAATTCAAGAAATCAACAGCCAACCTATGTGCATATTTACTTAAATCAAAGCAATACATTCATATAAAACATTAAAAACATGAAATCATGCAATTTATCTGCCGTACTACCCTTTTTATAAATTTTACTCCCAATGGCAAAATCGTTTTTTCTTTATTCATCTATGCCCCGGTTTTCGCAAAAATTATTATTTCGTTCCTAGATAATTTAAGAAATTCTAGACCCTGTAAATCCCCTCAAAAATGCGCATAGGTATCTCTATGCACTTACAAAATTCTCTTACCTTGATTTACGCACAAACTTATCTCGTCTCGATAATATCCGATCTCTCAGTCCAACTGCACGTCAACCAAGTTTACAAAACTGCATATAACCACATATTTTGGGTTAATTCACTTATTTTTATCAGTATATCACATTTACTGATCGAATCTAATGTACTGGGCTCGTTTTACTTTATTTGCCCAATTGCACCCTAATGGGCCTCGACCTATTTTCAGCCTGTTTCTACTTATTAAATCCCTTCTTCGGGTTTACTGGGCTCATTCAGCTTAACAAAAATCATCGAGTTTCGTTCCAAACTCATTGATAGCCCGTATACTCTTTACGGTAATTACGTTGCAATTCTGATAAATATTCCTTTTTATACAGAATTAATCCATAAATTTCGTAAAATAATCGAAACTATGTATTAAAGGACTCATATTATCGTAATTAAAATATACTTACCCAATATGATGCGGGGTACGAAAATCGGAGCTCAATCGGCTCTCGTTCGGGCTCTGTCGTAAAACTGCACAATTATATATTTAATTCTGGGTTAATTTTCGATTAAATATAATTTAAATAAATTTTTCGAAAATCAAATCGATCACTTTTGACCTCGTATCGACTTACCCAAAATTCGATGTATTCCGAAAAATTCTTCCCCTTTTTCCTTTTTCTCTTTTTCTCTTTTTTCCTTTCTTTCTTGGCTGAATCAGTTCAGTCCAGTTCAACCCGGTTTAGACCAGTCCGGTTCAGTCTTGTTCACTCCGGTTCTACAGATTCAAGGCCTCGTCGGTTAGTTCTTCGCCGGCTTTCACCACTAGTGGCTCCGCTGGGCCGTCCGATGCACGGATCTGGGGTTGGTTTCTTTCAAGGTAGCCGAAAAGTGGCTGGTCCGACCTTTCTCCTATTCGGCGTCGGTGGGTCTCCTTCCTTCTGTCGTTTTAGACGCCATCCGTCGATTTCGACAGTTGTGGCCACCACCAATTAGCTCGTCTTAGCCTGGGGTAGCCTCGGCTGGGGTCAATTGGGGGTAGATCGACGCCGATTGTCGTCGATCTCTTTTTCTCCGTCGGGTTCTCTCTCCTTCGATTTCGTTGGATTTCGGCGTCGGTGGGCTACGCCGTCGGTACCAAGGAGGTCGTCGGCCTCTCCTCTTCCTTTTCTAGCCCTCCGCCTGGCCGCTGGGTCACCGGTGGTTGTCTGGTGGTCGTGTCTTCCTCATTGATTTCGTTTTTTTTCATTTCTTTCTCTCTCTTCGACAAAGTTTTCTAATTTCCTTTTTTTTTACTTAATTAATTTAATTAATTATTTATTTATTTATTTTTATTATTACTATTATTATTATATTCAATATTTTATTATTATTTGACAAAAATATCTAAAAATATTCATATTTTATTCATTTAACCCATAAATAAATTTATTGGTATTATTTCGATTTTTCGGTATATTTTTCGAAGTAAAAATCCCGATTAATTCCGATTAATTCTCATAAATTATATCTTGATCAATTTAACCCGCAATTTAATTATTTCTTCGCTATTGATCAAGATTTCTAAATCCCATATTTTTAATAAAATTTTCTTATCGGGTTTATACCGAATTTCAATCTTTTGACCGTTTTACCCTTGCACGTGTTCGAAATTAATTTAACCTGACTTCCCTTCACGAATACTCATTCATTTCGCATTTTAAATTCTTATTTCCAGTCCGAATCTCATTCGTTTAAATTTGTGACCATTTTCATCACTCATGAAAATTTACGATTAATTTTCGGGTCTTACAGATAATTCTTCACTGCACAAGTAATGGTACCCTGACTTCAAACGCAAATATTACGACCGTCAATTTCAATATATGTGTTATGGATCAGGTTACTTCTAGACGCTGTCAAGTCTCTCAGGTAGGGAGATATTTTGAAATACCTTTATTAGCCATCAGACTTGACCACATAAACTGGTTATAGATATAAAAGTTCAAGGTTCAATCCCAATTAAGAAGTAGGATACCAAAACTTATCGCAATTTCACATTTATCATTTGGACACAATCCATTCTCAATCCATATCACTTAATCCGAATTCATTTCACATATCAAAGATATTCTTAACTTGTATTTGCCTATCATTCAAATTACAATTTTGTATCCAAATTTATCACACTTTTAAACTTGTCTCATTTCGTACATCAGTTATAACAAAATCACTTCCTTACTTAAATTGAGTCTCATATTTGATATGTAAGCATATACAATTTACAATTCTTAGATTCGTTACGTACCTCATATTTCAAAGTCTCTTTATATCTCAAAACTCTGAATCTTCTTAACAATTTTGTTTTTTTTTTTTCACTAATTTATAATCCTTGTTTAGGGGAACCCAATTGACACTCATTCTAAATACAATGTGACCCAGAAGACTTTGGGTCTCCTTAAAAATTAACGCCAGTACACTCCAAAGTGGGTGACTCAGTTTGATAATCCCCTTTTCATATAATTCTTGTAATTGTTTTTTCGGCATTTCTAATTCAATCAAAGCTATTCAGTACAGTTGGTCTGAATAATTAATTCGATACCACCGCTAAATCAATTTCAAACTTCATCTTTCAATTTAATGGTAACTCTGATAGATCATTTGAATACATGTCGAAAATTCCTCTGTCTACTGGGGTGTTTCTTTTCTCCGAACATACCCTATCTTTATCAATCATATAAACAGTGTGACCTTCACTTATACTTTTAGTTTTGTAATTCATCTTTTCAATGACTTTACTCTATCACTTACACTGCTTCCTCAAAATAACATCCAATGGAACTAATTTAGCTCGACTGAGGATCTTAATACCTCCTACGAGTTTTCTTGGACTTCTTTCGTTTTTCATCTCTACTTATCCGGATTTATACTCCTTCCAAAACTATAAATTAGTTTCATATTCATTCTCGGACTTGTTACCTTATGTCCGAATGCAATCATTTTATCCATAATTGCCACTTTGTTTCATTCGAAATGTGTTGTCGTCTAAAGGCTTCCAGAAACATATCTCATGTATTTCTCTAATGTCGAATCTCGAATTAAATCGGGGGATTTCCCTCCGAGCTCGACTTTTCATTTCGATACTGATGCTACAAGGCTATTTTCTCTATAGTAGTGTACTCTAAAAATCTGTGTAACTTCTCCAATTCTTTAACACAAAAGTTGCAAAAGCAACTTTTTCGGTAGAGTTACGTCTAAAATCATCAAGATTTTCTATCTCATTCATCCAATCCTCCAAATCTCTGAATTCTTAACTTTATTGAAAAATGGAGGCTCAAACTTTCGAAGTTGCCTCTATTAGGTTTACAATCGTACCTTACAAATCCATATAAATTCTTTCATTTCATTTATTCAAGTTTTCCATCACATTTGGATTCTCAACTCTAGTATATATATTAGTGTACTATTTTTTGAAATTGTCTCAGTCTTTCTCTTAGTCACACCTCAATCATTATCATTATCACGGGGCCACTATCACTTGACCTGACAATATCATCATTGTTTCCATGTCCCACTCAAATTTTATGAAGCGAACTCCAAAAATTTTTAATGAAACTATAAGGTGTGCACTAAGACGAGGGTCCACTACACTTCTCAGGCCTACCTCTACGACCTCGAGGAACGATTCATTTCTAGCTACCAATATGGTTGTAATACCAACCGGCATTAACTATTAGTTTCCCTCTCGTCTACTTGTATGATTGTAATACCTACCAGACATATCTATTAGTTTCTCTTCATTCAATGACACAATTTTCAATAAAGCACAGTCAGGTATACCCATTTGTATCTAAATAATGTATAGTAATGTTGGGGATATGAACTTTCTAGATTTCTCTTACTTCTAATACCGACTTGTGTCAGGTCAACCTCGCTCTGATACCACTTCTGTAACGACCCGAATTTACCTACATTTCGGTTAGATTACAAGTCGATATTAGGTCGGAACAATACTCAGTCTGATTAATTTTTTTCTTTCTTAATAACAAATTTAAACAAAATATGTTCACACTCCTTATACACATCTTGTATGCATTTACTCTACTTATAAAAAATTTAGATACAAAAGAATTCCTTATAATTGAGTATACCTTCGATGTAGAAAAATACTCCGCGGAACCATAGCTGTGCGACGTGCCTTACTAATGGAAGCGTCCAAATTACTGATGAGATTTTGTGGAGGAAAGTAGGGAGTGAGTTTAACGCGCTCAATAAGAAACTTATGTAAGCAGTAGATGACTATACTATCTACATGCTTATAACGTATGTCATGATCAGTTATTAAATACTGTAAAACACTTGAATATAATTCAATTCGTAAATACTAAAAATGATTCACAATCGATGCACTTTCTTTGAAAAACACTTTCAGTCACACTTCATTTCCGGTAATATACTTTATCATATGTAAAACATATGCATTCAATATAGTCAGTACGATAAACCATTTATTGTTCAATCAATGCAGTAAAACACTTGAATTCGTTTATTTAAAACGATTCATTCAATGAGTAAAGCAAGTCAGTTCACTTTTCTTTAGATCAATAAAACAATTCAGTTCGTTGAGACTAGGTTGAGATTGAATCAATAACAGATACAGTTGACATATGACCATAGTCAGTGACCCTGCGCCTCACGGGTCAAGTGTGCGTGAGTGTCATACGCCTCAGGGGGGATGGATCAGTCCAACCCGTCGGCCAATGAAAACAGTACAGTTCAGTTCAGTTCAATAGTCTGGAGACTCAATACACGGTGTAACGTACTCCATGTGCGTCCACACGGTACAGCATACATCCGTGGACCCCAATACAATACAATTAACTGAGGGTACCGAGTAATCTCAATGATTTACCCCTTAACATCAATCTCCACCATTACGTTAGTCTCAAAATCCAGTACGATCTTTTTCTCCTAAATCATATGAAAATTTCTTGTGAGTCGGACCATGCGACACAGTCTGCACACCCTCAAGCTTGTGTCGTCAGTGCGAGTCAGGCCGTGCGACACATAGTCAGCACGTGCTCAAGAACATCTCGTCAGTGTGAGTCTGTCCGTGTGATACAGTCAGCACACGCTTAAACACGTCTCGTCAGTGCGAGTCAGGCTGTGCAACACACAGTCAACACACTCTCAAGCACATCTTGTCAGTGTGAGTCGGTCTGTGCCATGCAGTCAACATGCGCTTTAACACTGTTTCATTTGAAAATCGAATAGGTGGTTCAATTTTTTCAAAAATAATATAGAAACCAATGTTCTGTACAAAAACAGTGACAAACGATATGTGAGTGGAGACTTCCCGGGAGGTCACCCATAATGGAAATTTCTCCCACTCGAGCACACTTAACTTTGTAAAACGTGCTATATTATGCAGACAGTAAAAACAATAGCCGACTTATCCATATACCATGAGAAACAGTATTCGACGATGAAAACATTGAAAACATGTAATTTATGCATTTTATGATTTTTCAACACTTTACGGTACGATTCATTCTATACGTAGGGGTAATATAGGAAAATTCTATCTCTACGGTATTTATTTAGCTACTCGAAATCATAAAATACGTACAATTATCTCTAAAACTTGTATAAATTCCTTACCTCAATGTCTATCCGTAGTTCTCGATTGTCTCGACGTAACGAGTCTGTGAATTCGGTCCACTAGATTTATTTTTGTCGAAAATTTCGAATAAATATTTTTGATCGTCTTTCTCTCGAATTTACCTGATTTTCTCAATGCCTCTTATTCCATTCCCAAGTAGTTATATTTATTCACACACACACATATATATATATATATATATATATATATATCCAAAACACTTTTTTTTCGTTTTTTGCCTTTTGAATCTTCCAGCCAAAACTATTTCTTGTTCATTTCTTCTTCTGTTCTCCTGTTCACCATCTTTTTTTCATCTTCCTATTCGGCGCCGATAATGCCTCTAACCACGCCTCTTCCAACCACCCGCTTCTAGCTCCCTTGTCCGACCTCCTCCGTTCTTCCTCCTAGTCTTCGCTCTCAGGTCCACGCCCTCTACTCTCGGTTTTTGATCTTCTTTCTTCTCCTGTTTTTCTTCCTTCCTTCCTGGCATGGCAACCCCTCCACCATCATCATCATCATTTTTCGACCACTTTTCTCACAATGTGAGCCAGCTCCGACGTTCCCTGCGTCACCGTTTCCAACACCACATTTGCCACTGCTCCGAATCCAATATCATTTGTCTTTCGAACTTATACACAGCCAATGACAACATCATCTTTCTTTCTAACACTGCCAATCTGTTTGCTTCAATTTCCTTCCTCAAATGATCCTAATCTGTCTATGCTACCCCATTGTCACCAATCATCTACCATCGTGACTATCGCTTCGTTGCCCCTAGTTTTAAAATCAATGAAGTCCCAGTTTCGGTCCTCGATTTGTTGGTTTCTCATCTCTGTTCAGTTTCACGTTCTGCTTTAAGGCTTCTTCCACGAAAGTTGCAATTGTTTTAGCTTTCTCGGTTCAAGCTTCAGCTCTATTTTCTGTTTCTGCCCTCTCCATTTCCAGCTCACTTTCTTACAGCCTCTTTCATTCTCTCAATCCATTATCATGTTTTCTGTCCATTGTTTTATATATATATATATATATATATATATATCATACCCATTTGCAGAGGCTAACTTCTGCTTTTGATTTGACTAAATTGGTGGGAGTACTTTGCCCACCCCGATTGGCTTCCTTACCACTCATTCATGTTTCCTTTCCTGCAAAAAAATTAGATCACATGCAGGCAGTACACTACACCTCTGGTCTGTCATTCTCACGTTTCCTTTCCTGCTATTTAGTAGTATATATATGTATTTGTTTTTCACCTAACAGTACCTTTCCCTTCATTTCCTATGCTCAATGTACATTTCCTTCATTAAACATCTCTATTTCCTTACGTTTCTGTTGCAGTTTTACTGCAGCAGAATTCTACTCTCGGGTTTGGCTTCCAATGAAGCCAAACCTCATCACGTGGTGCTGCTCTTGCCTTCATTTCCCTTCTTTTCTTATTTACGTTTCATACCGATCAGAATTCATCATCATCACTCACGTTCCTTTGGTTACCTGAAACATCATCTTCATTCATTCTTGTTATTTTACCTATCGAGGACGCTATTATCATCCTTCCATTTCCACCGAATGAACATCATCACCATTAAATAGAAATATTTGTTTTGACTAAGGGTGTTCAGGTTGGCTTTTCTTTCTAAACTTGGTTTTGTTTTAGTCAGTCCCTCTTCTTTTCAGCAGCCACACAGCCCTCTGTCTATATATATTATATATATGTGTCTTTGTTTCTTTCCCTCGGTCAGACCATCCTTAGCATCACTTCATAAATATTGCAGCCAACCATCATTTCCAAATTTAGTTTTTCCTCTGCCTCATCATGTTTTGAACTATGGCAGAGAATGTATTCACTCACTCAATTTGTTTCCTTGCTATCTTGTCATATACTGGCTTCAATTTCCTCTTATAGACTCTCACCAATATATATAGATATATACATATATCCTCATATATATATATATATATATATATATTACTAAATGGAGCTCTCGGACATGTAGTTGTCTATGTATATTTATATACATATACATATGTATATACATTGGTATTTATATATATAGATATACATACATATATATATATATATATATATATATGCATATACTCATATTTATTTATTCTTAGGACTAATGTATTTTATTTAATTAACTCTTCCAAGTCTCACAATGAAAAATATAGTTTAATATAAATCATTGATTAAGGAAACTCATTTTTAATCCCAACGGCTTAGTTGTTATTCATTATTAAAATCAAGTACATAATAATTTATAGTGTTTACATTATCAATTTGAAAAATTAATGTAATAAAAAATCAACTTATTTCTTTGAAAAACTTAAGTTCTTACAATCAAATAAATTAATTTTAATTTAAATCATATACCGAAGTAAAAAGAAGAAAGAAAAAAAATAAAAAATAGAGCAATTTTTTATAAAAAATATTTTTTTAATAAAATCATTTTTTTTTAAAAAGTAATTTAAATTTTTTATTAAGAAATCAACTACTAAATTTAAATATTAAAAATAATATTATAAATAATATTTAACTTTTAAAATTTTAGATTTATATTTATAACAAAAAATTATGAACTTAAATTATGTTACTTCAAAAAAGAGTGCTACAAAAAACCATTTTATACTACTTTTTATTTATACATAGCAAATATGGTGAAAGATATAAAAAGTTATCATATCTTATTCTTTATCCTTATATATACAAGGATGATATCATCTAATTTTATTTTTTTCACAATCTTATATTATCATATGATCCTCATCTTATGAACCAAGCATGGCCATAGGATTGCATATTGTACAAACTAAAACTAATAAAGTGCACATTAATCGAAATTTGCATTAACATATAAAGTTTGTCTCATGTAAAATATATATCATATTAATATAAAGTTTATTGCTTTAAACATAAATGTAAAATTAGAATTAAAAAATAAAATAATTCAATGTAAACTTTATCTTATTTTTATCTATCAAATAAATTTATTTAATGAAATTATTAGAACACAATTAGAAGTTTTTATTTATAAATGTCATAATTGCAAATCCGAGAATTGAACCACTAAACACAGGAACTGAAAAAGAGTCCTCATCAATATTTTTTTTAAAAACTAGGTATGAGTCGGCATCTAAATGAATCTATATTTTCTAAAGAAATCCTATGTTTTCGATTAAGGTTTCCCAAAAAGAATAGGTTCTGGTTCATATAACAAAACTAGGTTTAAGAGTATAGTCACGTGTAAGTAAAATTTAGCATTCCACATTGTCCATCTTAAAATTGTATTAATTTAATCTTATATTATCCTAGAGTGGTCTTAACTGAAAAGTTTTTATTTTTACCAAAATTCATTATTTTAATTATTGAAAAAATTTCTAGGTTTTTTTTTATCATTTTACGTAATTCTTAAAAAGGTTTCTCCCCTCAAGAGTATTTAAAAAATCTTGATAGTTTTTCTTACAGATGCTTTGTCATGTTAATAAAAATTTGCATTAACATATAAAGTTTGTCTCATGTAAAAGATAAATTATACAAATATAAAAGTTTAATGCTTTTTACATAAATGTAAAATTAGAATTATAAAAATAAAATAATTCAATGTAAACTTTAACTTATTTTGCAACATCAAATAAATTCATTTAATGAAATCATTTGAAAGCAATTAAAGTTTTTTATTTATAAAAGCATAATTACAAATTCGAGAATTCAACCACTAGAGACACGCAAAAAAAAATTGTCATCAATATTTTTTTAATTAGATGTGATTAGTCACGTAAGTGAATTTATGTTATCTAAAGAAATACCAAGCTCTCGATTAAGGTTTTCTAAGAAGAATAGGTTTTAGTTCACATAACAAAACTAGGTTTGAGAGTGCACTCACATGTAGGGAAGATTTTTAGCTCCTATGGCATTTCTATACCTTTTTAGCTCTTGAGTCCTTCTTCAAACTTGTTCTACTATCTCCCCTCTATTACATAAATCAGTTCAAGAGCTTACATCTCAATCTAGAGTAAGCAAAACACAAGGATGCTAAGGGTAAGGGAGTTTCAGCCAACACTAGCTCCATTGGGTTCTTATAGTTTTCAATCTTCCATCTTTTTATATGTTGAATAAGGTTTAATATAAAGTGTTTTCATGGTTTTAGATTGAAGTAAAAGGCTCCCTAAGGCTTGATACAAGTTTCAACCACTCGGTGAAACAAGGTAAGATGTTGGTTTCAAGCCACGATTTCAATATATGTGTGATGTGTTTAGTATGTTATGATGATATATGGTAATAAAATGAAGTGAACGTGAATGTATCAAGGGGTTGTAGTTTCGGCTGTTAGGGTTTTCATGGGGAAATTGTGTAATTTCAAAGGGGTTTTGTGATATAAAGTAAAATTCATGTAATTAAGCGTGAAATTAGTGTTATTTAGCATTAAAAATGATATTAAGGCATTGCTATATATTCGGCCAAAGGAAGGGCAAAATGTTAATTTTGCATATGCAATGTAAGTTCAGTGCATAACTAGCGATAAGTAAGTACTAATGGAATAAATGCAATTATAACAATAATAAAGTAATGAATGGTAACTTTTGTCACTTTATAGCTTAAATGACTTAATGGAAGTCATGTAAAAGTATGCCATTTAGGTGGCATTAATGTGTATTAAGATAACGTGAAGTGATTTTTGAATGAATTATATGATATTGAAGGCTTCAAAACAATGGTGGTGTGTGTGGAAACTATTTCAGCCAAAACTAAGCAAGTGAGCAACTAAATAAGTTTTGAGTTAATTGTGTAAGTTGCAGGTTAACTCTTTACGAAACTTATTTCTATTTTAAAATCGCATTGAATAAGGTATATGATTTGTACGAGCTATATGTATAAATATGTGAAACAACTGATTGAATTGATGATATAAATTATTTTAAATTTACCTTGCAAGCTGGGTAATGAACTTATGTTACTCGGTTATATTACAAAAATTTTGTATTTTAATATAGTATAAGACCTAAGAAAATCAATTTATATATGATATATGTTTTTAGACAGTTTTGTATATTTTCAAAATTATGTTATGACTCTTATATTTTATGATCATTGCATGGCATAATACTATGAGATTTATAAGTTTACATAAATTTTTATTTGAACATTAAAAAATTTTAAAATCGCATTATTAACATGTTTTGAAATAATATAAAACACATGACTTATATTATGGATACATTTATGAAACTAAATATATACTGGTTTTCATTATCCAAAAAAAAAATATATATACTGGTTTTCGTGCATACAGTTACAAAAATTTCAAAACATGCTTTTTCATCGATCATTTCTATAAAGAAAACATTTTTCAATCATTAAAATAAAAGCCATCCACTTTTCCCCGAAATGAATAAAATAGTCCATATTCGCCTGTCATTTCATCTTTAGGTCCATAAACGCGTATTATCACTCTCTCTCTGACTAAGAGATATAAAAAATACGTATGCTTTTCATAGAAATGCATTAGCCCCGAATTTTAATTTTAATTTCTACTTTTTTCCCCCTTTCTGCGTACAGTATACCATAAAAACCCTAATTAAAGCAACATTTTTCTCTTCTAAGATTTTTGCTCAAAATTCCCAAACCCTAACTTTCGTTTCTCCTGTCCATCTCTCTGATGGCGACGGCGCGTGAGGAGAGCAACCCGTACGACGACGGATTAGGTGTCGGAGGAAAGTTCAGGAAACGACCGTTTCGGAGGACACCGCAAACGACGCCGTACGATCGACCACCGACCGCAATACGGAACCCCAGCGGTACCGGCCATAGAAATGGTTGGTTATCGAAATTGGTGGATCCAGCGCAGAGGCTTATTACTTCCAGTGCTCACAGGCTCTTCGCCTCCGTCTTTAGGAAACGCCTCCCTCCTCCGCCGCCTCATCAACCGCAAGCGCCAGAGTCTGGTGAGGTTTATTCCTCGGCTCTCCTTTATTTTTACTGAAATTAAAGTACGTAGAAAACCTTTGTTTTTGTGGAAATGGGTTTGGTTAGGTTGCTTTTATTGTTGGAGTTTTTGAGTGGTAGTTTGTTAGTGTTTGGTTCGGGAGTTTGTGGTTTCTGATTGAGGACGACATTTGGGAGTTAGGGGGGGTTCTACTTTTGCTTATTACGTTTTGAAAATTTGAGAATAAGAAATCGTGTCTTTTGAATAATAATTCTCTCTATAATTGTGTTGTTGTTATTGAAACGAGTGCAGTTTAATCTTTGGTTTTCTTTTTGGTGTATAATATTTCTCATTAGTTGACGTATGCTTCATTTAAAAATGAAAAATAACTCCCCTGTACCACAAAATAATAGGCGAGAACTGGTACCTAACTGCTCAATGTTGCTCATAATTGTAAATTAATTTGTACTTAAAAATATATTAATGTATTATCGACAGGAAGATGTTAAATATGCTTGAGCATGTACAGTATTTCAATTTCTTCTTTGTTAACCATGAGTAAATTGTTTAGATTGGTGATTCTGTTAATTTTTTATGAGTTATTTATGTCTGGTATGTTTGAAGTTTAAATTACCATTAATTAGTTTTTTTGGTGATGTTGATGAAATGTTGCATGTAAAATGTCATCAGAGACTAATAAGGAAGCTAGGGAGAATCCACCAGCAGCAACTTCAACTGTAAGTATTCAAGTTAGATATTTAAATCCGGTGTTTGTGTTCCTGTTAGCTTGACTTAGGATTTCTGTCCAATTAGTTACCTTTTTTTTTTTTTTTTTAACACATCCGGAGCTGAAACATGAAAAACTATTTATTGCAAATGAACATATAGAACTAACACTTTTTTTTTTTTCCGGTAATCTTTGAACATATAGAACTGTTTTTTTTTCTTTTTTTCTTTCCTCAGTATTATTATATGTAGGAAATGGTATGTGGTAGTGTTATCTTGGCGATGGCAAAAAGTCTGTTTGTCCAATACTTTCAAGTTCAATCATTTTCTTTGGTGGAAGATTGGATTTTTAGGTTGCATGCATTTGGAAAGTTGAATTTGAAAGAAGATATATGGATTTCTAATTTAGTATAAATTGTTTGATGGATTACATAAAAACATGACTTTCATGGTTATTTTCAAATGCATGGGTTTGTTAGTTCTCTACATAGTGATAAATTGGAAGAACATATGTGAAATTGGAAAAAAAACTAATTTTCTTATACCCTCTCAAATACATAGATGTGTTGAATCTTTAACAGATTTGTAAGATTGTGTGCATTTATCCTCACAGTTTATCATAATTAACCAAACCCAAATCCACTTTCTTAGATTTTCTCAAATATAGCATTAAAGTTTCATTGGGTTTAAATGCAGTTGCACTTTTGAATAAAATTTTAGTTCAATTATACTGTGGTACTTTGAGGGTTTTTTTGGCTTCTTAAAACTTTTTCTATTTGTGGTATTCCTTTTGGTTTTTTTCGAAGACATTTTTGATTGCATATTTTTTCAGTTTCTCGAATATCCTTTCAATAAATTAAATAACTATTTTCAAGAATGAAAATTGTGAATACATTTGGTATCAAAATTTTCTTAGTAGTACGAAATAAGAATGTTTGATGAATGTGAGTAATTTTAATATCCTTCAATTAAGATCTTTTTTTTGGTTCATTTGGCAATTCTATAAGTGCTATTTGATAGAGCTGTTCAAAATTGTTGTATAGGATGTAGAAAACTATCCTATAATACTTTATTTTATTTTTAAAATATAAAAATGAAAGACTTAAACTTCATTAAAGCAAATAATAAGTTATAAAATGAAAGAAATAAATAAGTGAAATAACTTTTAATTATTTAAAAACAAAAGATAATGAAATTAGGAGAATAATTGAACTAAAATAAAAAACGTGAATGCCAAAAATATAATTCTCTCTACAATTAATAAATTGTTGAAAGATAAAGTGAAAATGTAAGGCGAATCTCATTAGCACTTGTTATAGAAGCTCTGGTTTATGGTTTCATTTGAATGCCAAATGAGCTTTCTGCTTATGCTAAAAATTTAAAAAGGGTTAATAATTCAAATGGTCCCTAAATTATACACCTTTTCTCATGTTGATAAGTGAGGAATATAAGTTGGCAATCATCATCATCGTCATCATCA
This sequence comes from Firmiana major, assembly GCA_033439115.1. Classification (NCBI taxonomy): domain Eukaryota; kingdom Viridiplantae; phylum Streptophyta; class Magnoliopsida; order Malvales; family Malvaceae; genus Firmiana; species Firmiana major. Next base: position 12,644,719 of record CM065898.1, on the reverse strand, counting down.
GAGTTGTTAATCCCAACATGATGTAGGGTATATGAACTAATATATGATCTCATGTTAAGTCGTCAGCATGAATTCTTCTCATTGACTTATTTCTATCTAAAGCAACGTATTCTTCTAACTCTCATTTTGCCATATCCTTTTGGATTACTTCTTTCCAAGTTTTTTTCGGTCTTCCTCTAACCTTGACCCTTCTTACATCATTCATAGCCCCCACTTTTCTAACTGGAGCGTCCATAGGTCTACGTCATATGTGTTCAAACCAACGTAAACGACTTTCATTCATATTGTCTTCAATATGTGCCACTTCAACCTTTTTGCAAATGTCCCCATATCTCATTCTATTGTTTCTTGTATATCTGCACATGCATCGCAGTATTCGCATTTTTGTGATACTCATTTTCTGTGTATGCAATCTTTTAGCTGCCTAACATTCACTGCCATAGAGTAATGTTAATCTAACAACTGTTCTGTAAAATTTGTCTTTCAACCATATAGGAATTCCATTGTCACACAATACACTTGTAACGCTTCTCCACTTGCTTCAACGGGCCTCTATCCTACAGATCACATCACAATCAATCTCTCCATCCATATGTACTATCGACTTCAATTATCTAAAATGATTTTGTTTAGAGATTGCCACCCTATTTAGCATCGCTATATTTCTATCTTTTTCATTGTTTGAATTAAATTTACATTCCATGTATTCAGTGTTTACTTTGCTTAATTTGAATCCTTTTGAATCTAATATCTATCTCCACAGTTTTAATTTCGTATTAATCACCACTCTAGTCTTAGCGCAAGATAATATCATTTGCAAACATTATACGCTAAGGTACATTATCCTAGATGGATTTTGTCAGCTCTTCCATTATTGTAACTAACAGGAATGAGTTTAGCGCCGACCCTTAATGTAGCCCTACTGTGATAAGGAATTCACTTATTTGCCTTTTACACGCCCTCACATGTGTCCTTCCATCTCTATACATGTCTTATATTATTTCAATATATTTCACGGGAGCTTTTTTCTTCATTAAAGATCACCATAACACTTTCCTAGGTGTTTTATCATATGCTTTCTCCAAGTCTATAAAATCCATATGGACATCTTTATCTTTTACTTGAGAACGCTCTGCAAGTTGTCTGAGCAAGTATATTGCTTTCATGGTTGACCAGTCAGGCATAAAATCAAATTGATTTTTCGATATTAGTCTTCCTTAATCTTCGTTCTATTACTATTTTCGATAATTTCATTGTGTGGCTCATTAGTTTTATGTCTCGATAATTGGAATAACTTCGAATATCTTCTTTGTTCTTCTGAAAAGTAGCTAAACATTAATTTTGTCAGACAATTCAACCCAAAGCTTACCTCAATATTGGGTGATGATGATGATGATGATGATGATGATGATGATGTAATCAACCCAACGCCTAACTCAATTGAAGAAAAGTTTACGTGACAAGGAAATACCTAATAAAATTGTGACACATAGTAATAAATATCAGGCCATTGTTGTGTAAAATTAGCATGAAAGAGAAAAATAAAAAAATTCTTATTTAAGAAGTTCAAAAACATAAAAAACATTTAAAATATATTTAAACCAGTAGTATTATTTGCATTAAAAAATAAAAATATAAAAATTAAAATTTTTAAAATAAAAAAATTTATAAAAAATTCAAAATTAATATTTAAAAATATCTGAATATTTTCAAAAAATAATGATTTTTTTTTTCCAATTTCAAAAAGAGAGAACTGAAAAAAATGAAAGAGGGAGTGAGGGAATTTGGAGAGAGAGGAGAAGGAGAAGGGGAATCGGGTAAAGGGAGGGAGAGGAGGGAGATTGGCTGATCGGCCAGTCTTAGGCAGATCTCAAAACACCATAATGTGTGTTGAACAATGACAAACCCTCAAAAATGTTTTATTGGATGTAATTTTTAGTTATAAACTGTTTAGAATCCCACGATTGACTCTAACTCTAAGTTTCCTAAATGATATTAACTAATTTCTAGCTTAATTTGCACCAAATTCCTGAGCTAATTTCACCAATAACTCCAATGTGAAGATCTCTGAGTTTCCTAAATGATCTTGAATAATTTCTAGCCTAATTTGTACCAAATTCCTGAACCAATTTCACTAATAATAACTCCAATGCTAAGATCTTAGTAGACAGTACAGCCATTCAATAATACCAGCAAAATGCTCAACCTCCCATTAGCAGACCATTTCATAGATCTAAAACATCCGAAATAAAACAATAAGGATGGTAAAATCAACAATTTCAACAAAAAATTAATTGCAGGTGCTATAAAAGAAAAAAAAGAGTTAATAAATGGAATTACAGAAGAGAAAGAGTACTCTTTCCACCAACTTCATTGATGCTGTTGCTGAACTGGATGTGTTGGCCAGCGTAAAGGCCATGTTTTGCACGACCCATGACGACAAACTTGCTGTCGGGAATGCCTTTTTTGAGTTGTTCCTTCACGCCGAGCACCGAATTGTTCTGTCCCACCTTCTTCATCATCTGCTTCTTCTTGAATGCGTCTTTTCCTTTCCCTTGCCTTCACTCCTTTTGTATTATGTAAGTTTTAATTGGCTTTGGAAATGTCAAAATCTCAGATATATTAGAAGTGATCTCACAAGTAGAATTCAAAAACCCCAATTTGATTTTTTTCTGCTCAAGCTTTCTTCATGTTTAGGAGGAGGCTTTTTAGATTTGGCTTTTCCCTGCTGTTAAGGCCTCAATCTGCCCGAGGCCAGCAGACGGCACCAATGGCGTCCTTCCCTGCCCATTCTCTCTCATAGATTCCCTCTCTATTTTTCATTTTTAATTTTAAATTTAAAAGAAAACTATATTTTAATTTAAAAAATCATTTTTTTTTTAAAATTTTTATCATGTGATGTGGTGATGGACCCACATGTCGTGACTTTATGGGAATTCCATGCCACATCAATGCATTCATTAACGGTGTTAGATCCTATGTCAAGTGTTTGACGGAACTAAAGTCTAGGTACCATTTTGCCATCTCTTTAGGTACCAACACGAGAAAAAGGTGTATAGTTCAAAGACCCTTTATAACATTAACCCTTTGAAAATTTTAGAGCTGAATACTTTGCTTGTGCTTTTAGTTGAAAAGCTCTACTATAATCTTGGGCCTAACACAATACTGCCAAACAAAGAATGATGTGGAAAAGATGGATAAAAATATGAAGTGAAGATAATGATTAGTAAACAAAATTTTGATTAAATTTGTTTATGATCACATGCTTATCACTTGTTTGGCTGGATAAAATAAGAAAAAAATTTATATCATAATTTATATTTATGTTTATATATTTGTTTAAACGTAGCTTGATGTGTGTATGTCTGTTTTGTGTTCTTTGACTGTCGTTGAACTTTATCTCTAAGACAAATTGATGTATGTCAAGGTCAAATGCAATTTATAATGCCAATCATGTTGGTATCAATTTATTTTTTAAGCCATTATGCTGCATCCTGCTATACCTTGTTTTATTGGGGATTTGTGTGAAAAACAGAGAAAAGAAACGTGATTTTTCATATATTCTATTGCACACCAAAGAGGTAGCTTTATACAAAAAACCTAGCAATAAAAAGGAAACTAACTAGATCACATTAGATCCCATGATTTATGGGATACTCTAACAGAAAAGGAAACTAATTAAATCAGCTTAATTCTAGAGATACAAGCTGTTACAAAATCTCCTAAAATAGCTAACTATACATGTGTAGAATATAAACCTTTTTTTTTTTCCACACTCCCCCTCAAGCTGGTGAATAGGTATTCTCCATTCCCAGCTTGGATACAATATTTTGAAAGATTGAACTATTTAATCCCTTGGTGAGCACATCAGCAAGTTGGCCATGTGTAGACACATAAGGTGTACAAATCAACCCGCTCTCCAACTTTTCTTTGATGAAGTGTCTATCAATTTCAATGTGTTTTGTTCGATCATGTTGTACTGGATTGTGAGCTATGTTGATTGCAGACTTGTTATCACAATAGAGCCTCATTGGACCATCCCACTTAATCTTCAAGTCTTCTAAGATGATCTTCAACCAAAGTAGTTCACACAACCCCTGAGCCATTGCTCGGAATTCTGCCTCCGCACTAGACCGTGCTACCACATTCTGTTTCTTACTCCTCCACGTCACAAGATTTCCGCCAAGAAAGGTGCAATATCCAGAGGTTGACCTCCTGTCAACAATCGACCCAGCATAATCGGCATCCGTGTATGCCTCAAGTACTAAACCTCCATTCCTTTTGAACAAAATACCTTTTCCTGGTGTGCCCTTGAGATACTGTAGCACTCGGTGGGCTGCTTGCAGATGAACTTCCTTCGGGCTATGCATGAATTGACTAATTACACTCACCGCATATGCTATATCAGGTCGTGTGTGAGACAAATAAATGAGTTTTCCTACTAGGCGTTGATACATTTCTTTGTCTATTGGAGCATCCTCCTCTGCCTTTCCAAGTCTAAGATTTGGATCTATTGGGGTACTTGCTGGTTTGCAAGCTGTCTTGCCTGTTTCTTTGAGGAGATCTGTAACATACTTCTGTTGGGAGATGAAAATGCCCTGCCTAGAGTGAGCCACCTCAATCCCAAGAAAATATTTCAACCTCCCGAGCGCCTTGATCTCAAACTCCTTAGCCAAACACTGATTTAGAAACTCTCTCTCCTTATCATCATTCCCTGTTACTATTATGTCATCTACATATACCAAGAGAGCTGTGACTCCCCCTGAAGGCGAGTGTTTAATGAACAGCGTATGGTCCCCTTGGCTTTGTCTATATCCCATGACCATCATAACTCTCGCAAATCTTCCAAACCATGCTCGTGGTGATTGCTTAAGTCCATACAAGGCCTTTTTTAACTTACACACAGTATGAGCAGCCAAATTATTTCCATAACCTGGCGGGACCTCCATATAAATCTCCTCCTCTAGTTCTCCATGTAAAAATGCATTCTTGACATCAAATTGCTGCAATTGCCAACCATAATTAGCTGCTAATGACAACAAGACTCTAACAGTATTCATCTTCGCAACTGGAGCAAAGGTTTCTAGGTAATCAATTCCATAGGTTTGAGTATAACCCTTTGCTACCAACCTTGCCTTATACCTCTCTATCGATCCATCTGCTTTATATTTCACTGTATAAACCCATTTACATCCCACAGGTTTCTTTCCTACCGGCAACTTCACCAACTCCCAAGTTTTGTTTTTTTCTAACGCCTCCATCTCCACATTCATAGCTTGTTTCCATTTCTCATTGGACAAAGCCTCGGATAAGGTGGTAGGAATGACAATGGTGTTTAAGCTCACAAGGAAGGCTCTATGAGATGGTGAAAAGTTTTTAAAAGACAAGAAGTGTGCAAGAGGATATAAAGGTCGTTTTGTACACTCTCTAGTCCCTTTTCTAACAGCAATGGGAAGGTCCTGGTCATTATTGCTTACACAAAATTCAGTTTCAACTGGTAGTGAAGGATTAGAAATTGTTACCTCATTCTCAGGATCTGGGTTGGAGTCTTGGACTTGCACAGATTCAGGGATAACCATCTTCTTCCTTGAAAACACCTTGCCCTTGCCAAATCTCACATTCTCAAGAGCAGAGTCTATTTTTTCTTGGGGATTTTCTGGCACAGGTTCAGGCACAGGATTTGACTCGGACTCGTATACGGACTCAGACACAGTCACAGGGTTTGACATAGTGGAACAAGGTGAACAAGGCGAGAAAACTGGTTTAGACACGAGAAGTGATGGCAGATCAAGTAAAAAATCCCCCCTATCCTTATCTTCCATTATTGAATTCCCCCCCTGAAGATAAGGAGTGGTGAAATAAGACTCTTGTTCATTGAAAGTAACATCCATCGAGACATAGAACTTCTTTGATGGAGGATGGTAACACTTATAACCTTTCTGAGTCGAAGAATATCCCACAAAGACACATTTTAATGCCCTTGGATCTAACTTCTCCCTATTTTGACTATGGACATGGACAAATGACGTGCACCCAAATATCCTAGGGACAAGATTATTTGTAGTGTGTAGATTAGAATAGAATGTTGAGAGTATGTCCATTGGACTCTTGAATCCTAAGACTCTGGAAGGCAAACGATTTATAAGATGAGCAGCTGTAAGAACTGCTTCCCCCCAAAAAGATTTAGGCACATTTTTCTGGAGCAAAAAGGCTCGGGTTGATTCAAGAAGGTGACCATTTTTCCTTTCTGCTACTCCATTTTGTTGTGGGGTATAAACACAAGATGACTCATGTAGTATCCCTTCCTTCTGAAAGTATGAAGTTAGGACTTGATTGAAATAATCCCTAGCGTTATCCGACCTAAACCTCTTGATATTGACCCCAAATTGATTCCTAATCATAGAACAAAAGTTTGGGAGAACAGTACTGACATCAGATTTATGTTTGAGCAAAAAAATCCAAGTAACACGAGTACAATCATCAATGAATGAAACAAACCATCTTGCCCCAGAAACATTAGGAATAGTAGAAGGACCCCAAATATCACTGTGAATGAGATAAAAAGGAATGGAACTTCTTTTATTACTAATTGGAAAAGATACCCGTTTGTGTTTAGCAAGTTCACACACTTCACAATGAAAATTTTCAACATCTAGACCTTTAAATAAAGAAGGAAATAGAATTTTAAGAACCCTAAATGATGGATGTCCAAGTCGGCGATGATAAAGCCAAACTTGCTCTTTATTGGATGAAAATAACTTTGAAACAAAAGAATGAGGTAATTTGCCCTTGGTAATGCTTGACTGACTTGGTGCTTCGAGGTAGTAGAGCCCATCCCGTTCTCTAGCATGTCCAATCATCTTCCCCGAATCCTTGTCCTGAAATACACAATAATTATGATAAAAAACCACATTGCAACATAAATCTTGTGTGAGTTTTTGGATAGAGACAAGGTTTGTGGACAATTTAGGGACATGGAGAACATTCTTTAAGATCACTGATGGGCTTATTTTGACATCTCCTACACCTGCTACAGTGGTCAAAGAACCATCGGCTGTGGCTATTTTCTTATTGCTTGGACAAGGGAAATATGTGAAAAAAAATTTTGGTGAGTGGGTCATATGATCGGTAGCTCCTGAATCGATGATCCAAGAGTTGGAAAAGGTTGTACCCGAGACATTTAATCCAATAGAAGATGGAAACTCACCTGAATATGCCAATGAACAAGTACCTGAAGGTTTGTCTAGATTACCAATAAGAGATCTCACCCTCTCGACCTCTTCCGGATTGAGACCGCCTAACTCCTGTGGTGTTACTTCAATATGTTTTATTGAAGCAACATGGGCCTGCCTATTGTTCTTTGACTGTTCTCCTTTTTGTCCCCACTCTCGGCTTGGAGGTTTTCCATGAAGCTTCCAACATCGTTCACGAGTATGGCGTGCTTTCTTACAATAAGTGCACCACAAGCTATCCTTGTAATCAGAATTTTGAGCTTTTGTTTGGCTAAATGCCCTTTCCACCTTCGTGGCTGAATTATTGCCACCACTAGCCACCATAGCAGAGCTGTCCATGCTCTGTGGTTCAAGCATTAGGCCTCTTCTGCTTTCCTCACCTCGAATCAGTGCCACTACCTCGTTAAAACATGGAACTTCCTGCTTGCCAAGAATCTGGATTCTCACTTGATCAAATTCTGGATTAAGTCCCACAAGAAAATCATAGACTCTATCTTGCTCAATGAAGTTCTTTAGAACAGCAGCATCTTCAGAACATTTGGTTTCTATCACCCTATAATGATCAAGTTCCTGCCACAAATATTTCAATTGATTGGCATATTCAGTAACTGTTTTACTTCCTTGCTTTGCAGCAACTGTCTTCACCTTGACCTCGTATACTTGAGCCGCATCTCTGGCTTTAGAATACGTCTGTTGAATTGCATCCCAAATATCCTTGGCAGTAGGCAAGAACATACATGTATCACTAATCTCAGGGGTCATAGAATTCCACAGCCATGCCATGATCATGGAATCTTCTGCATCCCATGCTTCAAAACAAGGATTTCCTGGTTTTGGCCCCGTACCCATAAGATGGCTGATCATCCCTTTTCCTTTTAGCACAGTACGAACAAGTTGAGACCATTTAAGGTAATTTTTTCCATCCAACCTGTATGCAGCCTGGATATTTTGTAATTCTCCTGGTTTTTGGGAACAAACAATCTCCCCTGATTGTGCTGTAGTGGTCGTCTCTGCAACTTCCGACATCTTCCACGCGATCTCTAGGCTATTAAGGCAGATCGTGTGAAGCAGAAAGAAGACTGAATGGGCTAAACAGAATTTTTGTAAGATATTCTGTTTTAAACTCAAAAAACAGAGTAGAACAGAGTACAAATAACCAGCAGTATATTATGGGCAATAAAGGCCTGTGAAGCAAGGTGACGATGAAGGCCAAAGCTTCTAATGTTAAGAGAACCTAAAGCTCTGATGCCATGTGAAAAACAGAGAAAAGAAACGTGATTTTTCATATATTCTATTGCACACCAAAGAGGTAGCTTTATACAAAAAACCTAGCAATAAAAAGGAAACTAACTAGATCACATTAGATCCCATGATTTATGGGATACTCTAACAGAAAAGGAAACTAATTAAATCAGCTTAATTCTAGAGATACAAGCTGTTACAAAATCTCCTAAAATAGCTAACTATACATGTGTAGAATATAAACCTTTTTTTTTTTCCACAATTTGAACTTGAGGAATTCATATGGCATGTAAGATTGTCATTAAGAACATCATTTCATCATTAGCCATGTTCAGCTTTCCCTCATTTTGCTCTAAGAAAAAGTTTATTATTATTATTTTTGGTTACTAAAACCTATTTCATTCCCATTTTTCAGATTACATTTTATTTTCTATTCACCAAGTGAAACAAAGAGCACTAATATTTTTTTAAGTTAGACATATACTTTTCTTAGTATGTTACCTTTTAGTGGGAGCAACAGAACATATATAGTGGGTCACATGGACTAAATGTTTGGGACAGACTTTGTCCAAAATTATATAACCTATATTCATTATGAATTGTGGTATTTACTTTCAGGTTATCTGTATTTTTTTTTTTTTTTGCTGGATGATATTGTTCTTATGTATTTAATTATAAGTTCCCCTATGTAATTTTCTCTATGATGAACCCAACTTATATGCTTTGTTGTTGTATGGAAATTTGTCCACACAGGATCCTTCTGTTGTGCAAGGAGGTGATATGGGATATGATAATCCTGGTAATCATACTGATGAAGGTGGAGTTGCTGAACTTGAGGAAATTTTGAAGCAGAAGACATTTACCAGGCAAGATAATCTAAAATTGCTACTTATTGATTTCTAGTTGAAATGTATGGTTAATTGTGCTAACTTTGTTTTAAGTGAACTTTGCTAAATTAAATTGGTGTCATTTTCTCGGATAATTTGCATTGTGTGCACTCATGCTTTAGGATTCTGAACTTTTTATTTCTCTCAGTTTCCTTCAACTGGAAGAAAGCCCAAGAGTATGAATCTGATTGAATTTCTTCATGCATTTGCAAATTCTAATTATTCTTGCAATCTTTCTAGTTGGTTACTTTGCTATTGAATTTCCTATCTATACATGCTGTTGTCATGCTTTGTGATTTTCCTTCGTGCTTCAGGTTGGATGGGAATAAACTTCACCGGCCCTATTTGGGTGGGCTTATCACGTTTCTCTATGCTTGAGTAGTAATTCTTTCAACATGAAGTTTCTTGATGCTATAGATAATGAATACTATTATCGTTCTTTTGCAGCTCTGAAATTGCTCAATTGACATGTTTACTACATTCGAGAACTGTTGATAATCCTGGTGGAAATGAAGAGAGATCTAAAGTGAAACCAGAGGTTTCATGTGACAAAAAAGAGAAATTTCCACAGACCCTGGTTAGAGAAAATGGGACTGAGAACCATCTTATTTCAACGCCTGTTGTCAGCTCAACTGTAAGAAAAATTTTCTTTGCTTATTTTGCTTTTGGGGTAACATACCCTTAAGTGACCCCTTGGTGTTCCAGGTCCTTGATGAGGATGTTGCTTCACCTGCTCAGCTTGCAAAAGCTTATATGGGCAGTAGACCTTCAAAAGTATCTGTATCAATGCTTGGATTACACAATGAAGTGCCTACGGGAGATTCAATTTCGCTGAGCAATAAAGCTTTCCCTTCTAAATCACCCATTGTGTCACTTGTGCGAACATCTTCAGGCCAAGTTGGGAGTCTTGGAAATGATTTTGTGACCCCACGGCCACGGGGCAGGTCTACAATATATAGTATGGCACGAACACCTTGTTCCAGAGTTAACTCTGCAGCTGTCCTCAAGGTTCATATGCTCGACAATCATTTTCTCTTTTATAATTGTTTTTTAGCATATTTCTTATTCTAGTTGTTTGAGTCTTCCCTAGGGTGCCGGCACCAGTAGTGATGCTCTTGGTGGACGATCATCATCATCTCAGAGTGCGTTAGAGCAATACAGAACTTCTGGCTCTAGACAAGTGGTACTAATTCAGGATTGTTCTATATCTCTCTTTTAGGATTTCCTCATCTAAACAATGTCACTGGATATATTTCTATCCTTGCAGGTTTTAAAGCGCAGGAGTTCAGTATTAGACAATGATATAGGATCAATTAGCCATATTCGCCGGATTCGTCAAAAATCTAATGTTCTTTATTCAAAAAACTTAAATTTACCTTCTTCTACTGGTCCTCTATCTATCCAGATAGCTGGCACTAGTTCAGTTGGCTTAGATACTCTAGCTGAGAATGGGGATAACTGCATTCCTGGCACAAGTTTTACCCCTGTTCCATCTAAGTCCAGTGAGATGGCTTCAAAAATATTAGAGCAACTTGACAAGTTGGTCTCTCCAAGGGAAAAATCACCGACTATGTTATCACCATCTATGCTACGTGGGCAAGCTCTTAAAAGCCTTGAGAATGTGGATTATTCAAAATTTCTGGAGAACATGCGTGATAGTGACAAGTTGATTGGTTCTCACACTGCACTGCCTGATATTCAAGACTTTAAGTCTCACAAGTGTGATAAAGAAAATGGCTCAACAACGTTGGTTGCTCTCTCTGACAAGTCAGTTCCTACAGTAAATGGTGTAGATAATGGTAGCTTAATGAAGTTTAATAATGAGCCTATTGTTAAAGCTGCTGATTCCACGGTGATAAAGTCTGTTTTACAGCTACCTCAACAAAAAAGACGGGCTTTTCAGATGAGTGCACATGAGGTATGCATTAATGGGTCAACAGATATAATTGATGTCTTATATCATTAGGATATGATTTCTCGGTGATCAAATAGTGGAAAATATTAATTATCAAAATTCCTCCTCTTACTTTTGCCTATCAAGTGCTATTATTTTGATTTAAAGAGGCTAGAAGAAAAGAGTCTGTTAGATGGTTACCATTGGATTGACAAAAGAAATTTATAAGCTTCACTTTTTCTTGTTTTGTTCTGTTAAAAATTTATGGTCTGTCACAGGATTATCTGGATCTGGATGGTGATGACTATCCTAATGGAGCCGCATCTGCTACATTTGGTGAAGGGGGAGAGAGGTCGGATAATTGTGTCACGGGGAGTAAGAGTGCTGCTGCTGAAGCTATATTAGTAGACAAGCCTTCTGGTCTTTCTGAAGTTAAGTCTATTCCAAGTTCTTCTTTCAACAAAAAACCTGATTTGACGACATCTGACGGATCATCAGTTGTTGAAAACAATGCTGGTATCACTTTTCCAATTGAACAGGTGGCCACTTCATCTGTGCCAGCAGCATTGTTGGTATCTCAGTCAACTTCAACAGCCAATAAAGATGCTGCCTCTGAGGAACCAAAGGCTACTTCTCCTATGCTTAGCTTTGGGGAGAAAGTTTCTCCACCTAAGCAGTTGGATACCGGTGCTTCCATTTTAGGCTTTGCCTCTACTAATGTTGGTGAGGTTTCATCAGCTAATGGATCTTCAGGTGTTAAGCTTCGCACAAATTCAGACCAAAAACTAGACAGCGCAAGCAGGTTGGTATATATGGATTACTCAACATTGGAAAGTTGTTTACTTCTGCCTTCACTTCCCCTTTCTTTCCATGCCCCAAAATGCAGGCATTGGACTTGGAATTACTAATAGGGGGTTGAATGGAACAGACTAAGGATTAGTTTATTCAAAGGGAGTAAAAGTTTTAACCTACCATGTTTGGGATCTCTTATAAATGGTGGGGAGGGTATTTTGGAGGTGAATCTAACCCTTTCCACCTCCCTTGTGACTTCACTTTAAACTCTTTGAAATCCTCCTGCTTTAAAAGTAGAGTATAGCATTTATTGATTTCTGCTTGGAGTCCTGTTTCCTACCCTTAAAACTTTATTTTAATGATGATTTCTTGTCAGTATATGCTGTTAATAAATCATAAAAACTCTTTTTATCATGTCCACCTCTTTCTCAAAAAAGGTAAAGGAAAGTTGTTTCTCTACTTATTTTTCTTACATTCCTACCCATTTACCTTCTTTTACCTTAAAACTTTCAAATATACCACCTTGAGGTTAAGAATAAACGGAATGGGGGAAATTTTTTTCATTAGATTGATTAAAGTTGCTACTGACTTTTAGAAATTGCAAATCAGGATTATGATAATAGGCATTTGATTGCTATAATTCTTGCATCACTTATGATAATTTACCCTTAATTGTTAGAATCCTTACATTACATTGCTGACTTCCAAGATCATAGTTTTCAAGCTTAGGTTTATTTTTTTGTCCATATAATGATATTTAGTTTTGCATGGTGCGGTGAGATAGTGCTACAAAAGGGCAAGCTTGCACTCTATTTTAGCGTGTCGGGTGGTAGATTATCTTGAACACTCCTTGTATTATATGTCAATCTGCTGTATCAGGTTGACCTTTGCATATATATGTCCATAATCTTTCTTTGTTGGTGGAATCTAATTTTGAGAGATGAGGTTGGGACTTGGGAGGCTTGGAGCATAGTTTAAACAGTATAAAATGATTTTATAGTGGCTTATTTTAAATTACAGTATATCTTTTGTAAAGACTTCTAAATACAATGATGTCTTATGTAAAGTCATTAAGTGTATAGTTTTGAAAAGGTTAATAACATATTTGGTGCTCGAACTATAATCATATTCTAGATTTAGTACCTAATGGTTAAAAATTCACAATTTCGCACTTGGAAGTTCGCTTTCATATTCGTTTGCACAGAAGTCTACAACTGTTAGTCAAATAAATGGTGTTTATCTAAACAAATCAGAACATGGTAAGGTGTCTCGCAAATTTATTGGATGTTTTGGATACGTCACTTGTTTGACTAATGGTTTTAGTCTCATGTGCAAATTGATAGATGAAAGCAAAGTTCGAGTACCTGATTGCTAGTTTTTAAACTATAGGTACCAAATCAAGAATTTGACTATAATTCATGTATGAAATGTTTAATTAACCCATTTTAAAATTGTTGATGGTGAGATTTTTCAAATAGTAATTGATGAAGTTCTAGTAAGAAATGAAAAGATGTGTATACTTAATCAGCATGTAGACAGAGTTTTTCTGCTTTAATAAGATTCAGTTTCTGTTTGGTATCCTTAGTCACCTCCCCTCTTTCACTTTGCTAACAATCACCCGAAAAAATTATTTCTTAGCACAATGATGGATCAGTATATATGCTTTGCTTCTGGAGTATTAAACCTTTGCTGCTTTATGTGCAGCTTTGCTCCTACTGCTCCTAGTACAACTGATTATTGGTCAGATAAAACTGACAAGAACAATCTGAATGGGATCTTCTTCAGGACACCTGAAACTGCAACATCTTGTGCTGTATCCACTTCGACATCAGCTGGAAGCATCTTTAAGTTTGGTGCCTCGAAAAATAGTCCTACTTTGAATAATGGGTCTCTTGCTTCAAGTCCTTTTTCTTTCTCTTTGACGGCACCATCTCTAATGCCCAATAATGGTGGAAGTTCATCCAGTAGCTCTACCAATTTTATGTCCTTCACCACCAATGGTGACACTTTTTCTGCAGATACCACTTCCACAACTGCCAATGTCACTATCAGCAGTGCTAGCAGCCCCTTTATGGAGGCTTCAATCTCTTCCTTTACTGCTGCGCCTGTTTTCAAATTTGCATCCCCTGGGGACCCATCAGCTTCAGCTTCAACATTATCAGCAACTGAAGCTAAGACCCAGGATTCAAGCTCCGACAATGTAGTCATTATTCCTTCTGGTAGTACATCTGCTTTTACTAGCTCTGGAAGTAATATTTTTGGCGGTATGTCTGCAGTTGCAGGCACTGTGAGCAGCACTTCTGGTTGTGTAACAGCTGTAGTCACAACCTCTGGAAATAGCAGTTTCAGTGATACATCCTCCACCATAACAAACTCTGGAAATGGCTTCTTCAACAGCACATTTTCAACAGTGACAAACACAGGCAATGGTATCTTTGGTGGTACATCCGCAACTGCAGACACAGGCAGTAATGTTTTTGGTGGTACATCTTTGTCTATTGCCAGTACAGGAAGTAGTGTTTTTTCCACTACACCTGCAATCTCGAGCACAGGAAGCAATATCTTTGGATTCGGTGCTCCAGCTGCATCCCTATCTACTACACAGGGTCAGGGTTTAAATCCTTTTAATGCTGTTAATACTCAAGCATCTGCTGCTGGAACTGGCATTGGTACCTCAACTCAAAGCATGCCCATTCAGTTTTCTTCATCTGCATCATCTCCATCATTTGGACTGGCTGGGAATACAACTTTTTCCTCTGGCAATAATTCAGTGTTTGGGTCTTCATCATCTGTAGCTAAACCTTTTGGTGCTGGGGCTACATTTGGAATTACCTCTTCCTCTTCTGAAACCAACTCCCTCAGCTCTGGCAGTGGCATTGCTTCGAGCACATTTGGTTCCACCTGGCAAGCCTCGAAGACACCCATATTCGGTTCGTCATCATCAGGGTTTTGCTTTGGATCATCAGCTTCTGTTACTGCTCCTAGCAGTGCACCTACTATCTTTGGGTCATCCACTGGTGCCTCTTCAAGTTCCATATTTTCATTCACTTCAGCTGCAGCTACTACTCCATCACAGCCTGTGTTTGGGAACACTAGTCCTGGCTTAGTATTTGGCTCAACTCCCTCTAGTAATAATGATCAAATGGAGGATAGTATGGCAGAGGACACAGTTCAGGCTTCTACGCCAACTGTTCCTCCATTTGGTCAACAACCAATCTCACCACCCGCATCTGCGCTTGTTTTTGGTGCATCAAATCCATCAGGAGCGAGATCTTTCCAATTTGGAGCCCAACCAAGCACAGCCACACCTCAGAATCCATCTCCATTTCAGGTTTCTGGTAGTCTGGAATTTGGTGGTGGAGGGAGATTCTCATTGGGCAGCAGTGGCGGTGACAAGTCTGCCAGAAAATTTGTGAAGGTCCGCAAGCAGCGGAAGAAGTGAAAAGGTCTGATTACGGTCGTGAACTGTTTCATGTGAGAGGTTCTCTTGATTGATTGAATAATTATATAGGCAGAGGAGAAGAACACCGGCTGATTGTTGCTCTGTGCGGTAGCCTTCTGAAATCGTTTAGTGCCAGCAGAGGGATTGATTGGTCACTTCGAACTTCCAAAAATAGTCCTGCTTCTGCCTGGTCATTTACAGTTTTCCTCTGGCAGAAGCTTGTCACAATTTTGTATGGTCTTCCTAGTAACATTTGAGAAAACATTTGTACTGTACCAGTATAATTAGCGTGTCATATGTAACATAAAAAACGATGAAATGTTTATGAATTTCATTTTTAGAGAGAATCGCCTCTCTTGGGTGCCTTCTCGGAAGTAAATATCATGAATGAGATAATATCTTTGTCTATTCTTGTGTCATCGGTTTCAGGCGTCTATCTCTTGCCCTAGAATGAGAGATGTCCTTCAGTTATGGATACATTCACACTAGTGTAAAAAAGATTAAATGATGTAACATGCCTAATTTTTCTCTCTATATAGATATGGGATAATATTTTATACATCATCAATGAAGTTTTTTTTGACTCCACAAACAGAGTTAGAATAATAATATATGTCTTATTTTATTTATTTTTTATTTTCTTAATATGTTTAAAGAATATGTATCATCATCTTAATCTTATTTATGAAATCAAAAACTCTACTGATGGTGTATTGAATAATTATTATATATATATATATATATATATATATATATGTGTGTGTGTGTGTGTGTGTGTGTGTGTGAATGAATCTAGTTATACTAATATAAAGAAGATTTTTACCGTAAGTTTATAAATTTGATCTTATTGTAAGGTTAGAGAATAATAAATAAATTTTGACCTTATGGTAAAGTTAGGGAATAATAATCCTTAGATTAGTAATATTTAATCTAAATCATTGATTAAATTTTAAAAAAAAATCATTTTGATAACTTGTTAAACTAGTTTTTTAAATTATTATTATATAATAAATAATAATAAAAAATAGAAGCATATTACTAATTTAACCTTCATCTAAATACATTTCATAATGAATTAATGATTTCCACTTGAAAAAAAAATTTTACTTTATTTCGTTACACCAATAAACATGGTGTGTGCTACGGAGTGTAAATATAGTAAGTTAAAAGATATGTATCATGATTTATGTGATTTTATAATATATTTATATTTACGAGAATAATTATGATTTCCCATTAAGTGTATGGTGTGAATCAAATTGTTCATCAAATACAACGCTCTTAAAAAGATTGGTTTAATGTCCAAGCACAATTAGGATACAAGTATGTAAAAAAAGTAAATAAGACATAAAATAAATATAACAAAGCCTGAGTAAGAATAAGAGTCAAAAGTCATTTTCCCTAGAAAAGCAGGACTTATTGTAGGTAAGTGGAGGCACAGGATCATGTTTTATGTCATTATCTAGTGGAATCTGTCTGAATAAGATCAGTCTGTCTTCAAATCATAAGACCGAAGAAATCAGAAGATTGAGAAATATCTAAACTGAGCCTATTGGATCAGGCCAACCGTGTTGTTTTTTGAGCTGAGTCCATCCCTAACACTAAGTCCCCTTAGACTTGAGATGATTTGAAAAGGACTTCGTCGTGTTTTTGTGGCCATCTAATCTTAAGCGTGTTGCCATGCACAGACGACTTTTTGTTGTTGAATTGGCTTAAGTTAAATTCTTCACCTTTAAAATTGTGACGCTTTCAAGCAAGTTTAGACGCTGCTTTTGACAGTGACCATCTTTTATAAAAAAAAAAAAAAAATTGATTGCCCCTTTTCGTTGCAGACACTAGCTCTGCTTGCAAGTGAAACTTCATTAGTTGTCATAGCTTATGGTCTTGCACGCTTAGAGTCAGCTTTGCTTGCAAGTGAAACTTCATTAGTTGTAATAGCTTATGTTCTTGCATGCTTAGAGTCTCAGCTCAATAGCTTTTGCTTTTGTGACCACAATGCTCTATAAAATCACTCAATCTTTCAATTTTTTTGAAATGTATTTGGAACAGAACAATTGACATATAGTAGCAAGCAGGGGAAATTAATGCCAAAATGTAAGCCTTTTTTTTTTCTTTAATTCACACCAAAAAAGGGAAAGCAAGACATGGGGATAGATAGAGTTAAGAAAAGGAAGTCGCTGACGTAGCCAATTCAGTGAACGACCGTAAAAATATTAGACCCAAAATGGGATGCCATTACAACAATCGCAGGGTATGATAGGAGTTTTTTTTGGGCTCACAGTGCTAAAGGAACACACTAAACCGAGAAATCTTCTACGTGAGAGAGAGTATCAAATCACACTCATGGACATTATCTGACGAGCGAGTCCAGGATCTTGCTGCAGCAGCTCCCTCAAGTTGTTCTCCACCTCGGAGATCTGTTTTTCCAAGTACTCCTTTGAGGTCTGCCAAAAATCAATAAATTAGGTTACATTCAAAGAGAATGTAATCAGCAGATTTCGCAGACTATAAGATGTTGTTCATGATCTAAAATAAAAGCAGCAAAAAGTTCTCAAAAATACAATAACAACTTCAAGATGTTAATGAGAATGTAAATGAGTAAAGCCAAGGCAAGTAAATATTTGCTTACCTAGATTCCTTTGCAGCTCTTAAACCAACTACCATGCAACACAAATGCCCCATTCAAAACCTAACATTCTAGTTATCTAATCAAGAATTAACACTCATTGGAAGAAAGTTGCAAGCTTGCCTACAACCACCTTAATCTAGCATAACAACTGGGCAGTACACTTTATCTACCAATTGTCATACTGAAATTTGGTTAATACATTTATATGCACAAAAGATGTGCATTCACATTATGCTTTCCTTCTTTCTGTTTTTGGTAAAACTACAACAGAACGCTTTTTACAACTTGTAAAGTTCTAATAACTAGTTAAGCGATGGAACAAACTTTCAGAAGATTAAATAAAAAGCCATAATAAATCCAAATAGTAGAAACCATAAAATCATAAAAAAAAAAAAAATCCATGATGTAATAACGTAGAGTGGTTATAGCAAACAATAAAACAAAAAGAGTAAAACATGGTGAGACAATCCGTTAAATATGGTGCAAATAAATCTTTCTAGCAGGCTTTGTAATTTAAATTTGTTTTTTTTCATAAAGAGGTACAAGGGGAAAAGAGGAGATTGAACCTTGAATTTAATCCCTCTTAACGAGGGGTAACTATTGCTAGGCTAAGCCTTGCTTTTTTTGTAATTTAGGTTTTAATAAACAAGTAAGATATCCAACAAAAGGGGTGATTCCGACCAGTAGTAAAAGAGGAAAATAACAATCCAAAATGCAAAATGGACACAAAATGAAAACAAATGATTCAAGAGGAGAAAATGCGTGCACAAAAAGCTTGACAAAACCAAAGAATAATTACCTGTAACGAAGCAAGTGCAGACTCACTATCTTTCATCTTCTGTTGTTGCTCATTCATTAGAACAGACTTAGGCTCTAAAACAAACCTAGACAGATGATGAAAGAGAGGCAAACAAAAAAGTCCATCAGTGCACATCATGTATTGTCCCTCGCAGGCCATGAATCATGATTAACAATATTTAAGTTACAGGCTACTCACGTTCTTCCTGCAAATCAATAAACAAAAAGGTTATTGCTCTGCAGATTTCGCACAATCAACCTATAACGCAGCAAAAACAGCTGCTCAAAGGTCACAACATATGAAACAGCCCTATACAGAATGCCAGTTCTGAAACTAAAGAGAAGCCTAAGCCTTGCATCCTAAAGGGTGAATTTAAAACCATTTTAAATAAGTCAACAGAACTAAAATATCAAGCAATGCAAAATCATAGCTTGAATATCATACCTATGGATTTGTATGTATTTGTATCACCAGAAAGCTGACCTAGCTCCTCCAATGTTAAGAAAGCACGCTTCTTTTCTCCTTCCTTGTTTCGCATCTGGTTTTGCACCTACAAGTCATAGGATTCACTCACTTCAGTCCCAGAGGTTAAAGATACTTAAGAAGTCTTTCGAGAAAATTTTAGTGGGGTAAAGATCACAATAAACTGACATCAATTGTACAACAGCCACTCTTGCACATAAACACTGAAAGAAAATTGATTTTGGGAGCTACACATGGGCCTACAAATTGAGGATGTACTCAACGGTGAGATTCACATAACCAAAAATTGCTAGGATGTGGGAATATGACAAAAGTCAGGACGTCTGCTGCTCCTTTGCCATATATCCCAAAGCAGTGCATAACCAATCAAGTTTGACAGGAAAGTTGCACAAAAAATTCAATTTCAGATAACAACTTCACTGTTTTTGAAATAAGTTTATTGATTTTTTACAAACTTCCATACACTCTAAAACGCAAAAGAAACATAGACTGTTCAGATGTAAAATCACACAACACAGTACATCAGCAATAGAATCAGGCATGCATACAAGGATAGCTGTAAGGAAAATAATTTTTGCAGCTTGTGGAGGCAGCAGCTGTTCCACATGCTGAAGATTCTTAAAAATGACATAGGATCAATTATCATAAATATAAAGTTTGATTTAAGTCACGAAATAATATGAACCACACAAGCAGCCTAATCATGCTAGTGCTCAATCCAGTATAACCCTCCATGGGTTTACTTCAAGGGTACAAATGCTTTTGCAAAAATATCACTCAATTATAAAATTTAATTTTTTCCCACAACTCCAGTAAATATTACCACATCTAATGTTCCTTCAACAGGACATACTGTCCTTCATCCCAGCAAAAAAAAAAAAAATGTCTCTAATACGAAGCTATACTTCAACTGTGATTGTGGTCTTCCTAGATTCAAGTCTAAGAAGACACAGTCGCCGCTTCATAAACAAAAAAATAGATTTGGTTAAATCAAACTAGTAGCAATTTTTGTCCCTCAAAAAGTTAATGTATCAAGTTAGCTCAACAGAAGGTCAACAGCCACATATAATTAGAGAAGAGAAGTAGAGAAAAAGCAAGTCTCTGTTTCAATCTATTTCTGCTTGTTCTTTCGTTAACCAATCATCAGATAAAATCTTCAACCATGAGAAAACAGCTGACCTAGATACCAAGCAACAGGCTACAGAGTCATACTACCAATCTACAGGAAAATCATACTTACCTGTTTCAATTTGCCAGTGAGCTCAATCATTCGACCTTGAATCTCTAAAAGTGCCTGTTATACAACACAAGTCATTAACACTGAGATTTTACATTTTCCAACTTTCCCGGCAATCAAATCAAAAAAGAATCCTTCAGAAAACAAGCCAAAAGAGAAGACTTGGTTCTTACAGTTTTGTTAACTTCGTCCGCCATATCTAAAGATTCAAGCGGAATAAATCAGCAAAAACTTCAAGAGTTTAAATATATTATATATGAATCAATCGAAAAGTAAAAGGCATAAATGGCATTTTGAATATAGGAGTAAATTGCAAAAGCAACAAATTGTTATTGCCCAATTCCATTTCGATGTAAAAGATAATGTGAAAAAGAAAATCGCTAACTTACTCTTCATTTTATCTTAGGGTTTAGGGTTTCATTAATGTAAACAAATTAGAGTAAAAGGAGAAGAGACGGTAAGGTAATACCTGTTTGACTAAACTGTCTTCTTATTTACTTTAAGACTAAAGAGTGGTAGGAAGGCCGGAGTGTGGGGGCGGAGGAGAGAGAAATACAGTGTTACGCCGCCGTTAAGTGAGCATATGGTTTTGTGAAAGAAGGCTTTCCTGTGACTTTCGAACCGACCGCCAACTTTCTCGTTAATTTATCCGATGGTTCATGATAATTAGGATAATAATGCAATTTTTAGTTTTAAAGGCTTTTCATTTTTTAATAAAGTTTTTTTTTTTTCAAAAAAATATTTAATTGTAAATGAAGATAGGATTGACAGCTTTAATATCAATTAAATTACATCAATAATCACTAATTTTTCACAAAATTTTTATTTTGTTTATGAAACTTTAATTTTTTTTCCACTAGAATTACTCAAGTTTGTTAAAGAAGCCAAATTTAATCAAGTCAATAAAGTAAAAAAAAAAATTTAAGTCAAATATATTTTAATTTAAAAAAATAGATGTAAGTATTTAACATTTTATTGTATGCAAATTTTAAATTTGAATATTGATAGAAGTAATTTATATCAAGTCCACGTAAGCAATATTAGCTAACGGGTGACAACCATGTGTTAAGTCACAATGCCACGTGACATGTGCCATGTGTCAAGTCATAATGCCACGTGGCAATCATCGAAGAACCAATGACACCTCTGCACCCTGCGGTAGACCTCTGCACTCTTGGTGCCTTGCGGCAGACCTCTGCACCTCTGGTGTAAGATCAGACCTCTGCCACAGGGTGGCAGACTTTTGAACCCTACGACAGAGGTCCTCAGAGCTCTGCACCCCTGATATTGAGCTCTCAGAACTCACTTCTGATAACCCAATCGCGTGCTTGGACCTCAAAACACGGAAGACCCAAAATAATGAAATTTTGGGCCCAAATACCTATAAGTCTTGAGCTTATTGAAGACACACAATGAACATCTATAAATACCCCACAGGTATGATAAAAAAACCCTAAACTTTATTTTGTTGACTAAAACTCTGCTTAAACATCTTTTTTCTGACTTAAGCATCGAAGTGCGCGCGCAGGGATAAATCCTTGCGCCTCTCTGACCTTTACTGTTTTTACAGAATCTTCAGTACACGTGGAGAAGACGATAAGGAAGATTACATAAGTATTATTGAGAGTAACAACAATTGGCACCGTCTGTGGGAATCAAACATAAAAGTCAAATTTTTTAGAGAAATGGTGAGAACACGTTCGACAGCAGCAGCGAACTTGGGGGAGAAAAATTCTGTGAGTCCTCCCAACAGACCTGCGAGAAGACAGGAGCAGATTAGAGAAGAAAAGGGGGCTGCCACAGTTTCCCTAGAGGAGTTTGAGGCTTTGAAATGTCAGAATGATGAGGTTACTCAAGCACTCCAACGCCAAAATGAGCAGACGACTGTAGCCTTAAGGGCTATAGTGGATTTCTTCAAAAATGCACTGTCACAGTTCAGTCTACCCCTAGAAGTGCAGCAGTTGGTGAGAGAGAATATCCCATGACACACCTATGAGGAAGGTCAGCCCTTTGTAGTGGCGAATTTGGGGTAACTAGAATGAGGGTAGACGGGCAGCATGCTGCGCATTACTCAGCATCGACAGGACCCTATCGCAGGGTTTCAGGAGCAGTACCCTACCTCAGGGGTGAGGGAGTTGAACCTTGCCGTAGGGGTCAGGAGTCAAGACCCTGCCACAGGTCTGAGGGAGTTCAACCCTACCGCACGGTTTCAAGAGCAGTACCCTGTCGCAGGGGTCAGGAGTCAAGACCCTGCCGCATGTCTGACGGAGTTCAACCCTGCCGTACGGTTTCAGGAGTAGTATCCTGCCGCAAGGGTGAGGGAGCCGAACCCTACTGCAGGTCTGAGGGAGTTTAACCCTGCCGCACAGTTTCAGGAGGCAGACCTCTGCCGCAGAGTTCAGGAGGCAGACCTCCGTCGCAGAGTTTTGGTGACATAATTTCGAAGTTCGTCGACCTGGGGAGCCTTGGAGACAGAACTCTCCCTCAAAGGACAGGATGCGGCAGGCTTATGGGCAGGACAGTCTTAAGCCCCTAGACTATTTTGAAGGCTCAAGACCGAATCATGGAATGAGAGATGTTGGAAGGAAGCATTCGGTACAAGGACCCGGGGAAAGGGAGATTACAGACAATGTGGAGGTCCCTAGCAGGGAAATGAACCATATACGAGATCCAGAAAGGGAGAGTATAATGAACACTCGAGACATGACGCACAGGGTGCCATTGGACAAGCCACGAAACAAGGGAAGAAGGGGCTCTCACTCAAATTACTTAGACTCTTCTAGTACTGAGGAAAGGGGAGTACACTTAACTTAGGAATTGGAGAACATGAAAAAAGTCATAGAAAAGGTTTTGGAAAAGAAGAAGTTGGTGTCTACTGAAGATAGCCAGAGAAGGAAAATCCCTTTCAGCTTCGAGATTATAGAGAAACCGCTATTGAAGAAATTTAAGATGCCTTCTATGGCTACTTATGCTCCAAAGCCGACCCATATGACCATATGTAAAATTATGAGTGTCTCATGTTACTCCATGGATGAGAAGATGAAATAATGTGCAGAGCCTTCTCGCTCACACTAACGGGACATGCTATGAAATGGTTTAATGGACTGAAGGAAGGTTCCATCTCATCTTTTGATCAGTTGCGAAGTGAGTTTTTGAAAGCATTCATAATTAATAGCCAGCGAAAGAAGAACGCCACCTACCTGCTTACACTCAAGCAAGGGAACAAAGAGTCTTTGTAAAATTATGTGGATCGCTTCCGGGATGCGACTTTAGAGGTGAAGGATCTACAAGTAGGAGTAGCTATAGCAGCGATACTGCAAGGAACAAAATCTGAGAAGTTACAAGAATCTTTATCCCTAGATCAACCTGCAACTATCTCAGATTTATTTTCCCGAGCGAATAAGTATATTACCCAAGAGGAAGTGATGAGAATGGTGCAGTCTCGAGAGGCGAAGGAGGGAAGAAAAAGAGAAAGAGACATGACTGAAAGGAGTTCTTCTAGGCCCGACAGATCAGACAAAGCTCCTAGGCTTAGGTACGAAAACTATACCAAGCTAAACGAGCCTCGTGCTGCTATTCTTGCTTCTATTGAAGGGACTGGATTGTTGGAGTTCCCAAAGAAAAAAATAGGAAACTTAGGGCGAAATGTAGATGCCTACTATAGTTTTCACTCCACTCATGGACATCCTACGAAAATGTGCAGAGAATTGATGGATCAGTTGGAAAAACTAGCTCGGGGAGGGAAGATTAATCATTTCCTTTGGAGAAGTGAAATGGCTCGTTACCTCTCACGAGATCGAAGGGATAACCGTCCATAGAATAGACAGACTAATAATGGCAAAAATAGGGGAAGAAGGCTGAGAGATGAGGAAGAAGCTAGACCAGATCCCATGGGTAACCAATAAGATAATGAACCAACTGGTCCAGCAATAAATGTCATCGCAAGTGGAGATTCCATGGCAAGGAACTCCTCTGCCTCTTGCAAAGCTTACGCGAGGCAAACATATCAAATTGATGCTGTTATAGAGGAAAAGGTGGACGAAGAGCCTATTGTGTTTACTCCAGCAGACATGGGAGATATTGTCATCCCCCATGATGATCCCATGGTAGTCTCAGCGGTGGTGGCGAAACACCCAGTTGGCAGAATCCTGGTTGATAACGGAAGCTCGGTGAATTTAATCTATTGGAATTGTTTTGAGAAGATGAACGTATCGGAGGATAGATTAAAACCAGTTGTGACGCCACTGTATGGATTTGCAGGGGAGAAGGTAAAGGTATTCAGATCCATTTAGTTACCCATAACTCTTGGAGAAAGTTCAAAGGATGTGACTCGACAAGTGTTATTCATGGTCGTGAAATCAACTTCGGTTGCTTATAACATGGTTTTGGGAAGACCTCTGTTGAATGACATGAGGGCTGTAATCTCTTCTTGCTACCTGTTAATGAAGTTTCCTACCTCCAATAGAGTTGGACTAGTGCGGGGAGATTAAAAGAAGGCTCGTACATGTTATATCGCCTCTACTACTTGTAAAAGAATACAGAAGAAGGAGACGCTAACTATAGTCGACCCCCCTAAGCCTCAACTTGTTGAAGAGATGGAAACTATTGAGCTGATAGAAGGAGTTGGAGAAAAGAAGGATTTAATGAGAACTCAACTTGATGAATAAATAAGGAGAGAGATAGTGGAATGCCTAAGGAAAAACTCTGATATTTTTGATTGGACACCAGCTGATATGCCCGAGATTAATCCAGAAGTAATCTGTCATAGACTCAATGTTCTACCTGGGCATAAGCCAGTCAAACAAAAGAAAAGAAATTTTACCCTGGAAAGATAAAAAGTGATCACTGAAGAGGTTAGTAAGCTTTTAGAGGCTGGATTTATTATAGAAGTTAACTATCCAGAGTGGTTGGCCAACGTTGTAATGGTAAAGAAATCTAATGGGAAATTAAGGATGTGTGTGGACTTTACCAACTTGAATAAAGCTTGTCCCAAAGATTCCTATCCTTTGCCCCGAATTGATAAGCTTGTAGATGAAACGTCGGGATATGAACTTCTCAGTTTTCTAGATGCTTTTTTCGGATACCACCAGATTATGCTTCATCCAAAAGATGAAGAGAAGACTTACTTTATAACAGATGATGGGACATACCGTTATCGTGTGATGCCATTCGGTTTAAGGAATGCTAGAGCCACTTATCAGCGGATGGTAAACAAAGTCTTCAAGGATCTCCTGGGAAACTCCATGGAAGCTTATGTGGATGACATAATCGTTAAAAGCAAAGCAGAGGAATCTCATGCTCACTAGATGTCTAAGGTGTTCAAAGTGTTGAGGGAGTTTAATATGAAGCTAAACCCTAACAAGTGTTCCTTTGGAGTCAGATCTAAAAAGTTTTTGGGATTTATGATCACTAATAGGGGCATTGAGGCAAACCCCGAGAAGGTACAAGCGATCATAGATATGAAGCCACTAACTACAGTGAAAGAAGTCCAAAGATTGACGGGCAGGATAGCAACTTTGAACCATTTTCTATCGAAATCTACGGAGAGGAGCTTGTTATTCTTCAAAACTCTAAGAGGTGGAAAGAGTTTCAAATGGAAAGATGAGTGCCAAGCAGCTTTCGAAGACACTTAAAGAAGTATTTGAAGGAGCTACCTTTATTGACAAGGCCTCAAGTAGGGGAACATTTGTTTATGTACCTAGGAGTTGCTGAGTACGCCGTCAGTGCAGTATTGTTGAGAAAAGATGAAATGGTGGATCGCCCTATTTATTATGTAAGTAAGGTATTGCTAGACCCTGAGACATGTTATTCGCTAGCTGAAAAGTTTGCATTAACCCTCGTGATAGCCTCTAAAAAATTGTGTCCTTACTTTCAGACACACCGTATCACAGTTTTGACGGATCAACTGTTACGGTAAATTCTTCAAAAACTTGAACACTCAAGGAGATTGGTGAAGTGGGCAGTAGAACTCAGAGAGTATGATATCACATTTCAGTCCCGACAAGCCATTAAAGGCCAAGCTCTAGCAGACTTCATAGTCGAATGCACTAGCCCAAGGGTCAACAATGAAGAAGAAACTCGGCCATGGCTACTGTACATTGACGAAGCATCAAGTGCAAATGGTAGTGGGGCTGGCATAGTCCTAGTATCACCTGAAGGGAAATCTTTGGAATATTCTTTGCGCTTTGGGTTCCCTAGTTTAAATAACATAGCAGAATATGAGGCATTGGTAGCTGGAATGAAGTTAGCATAGAGATTACAAGTTCGCAACCTAGTGGCACATAGTGACTCCCAATTAGTGGTGAACCAATTCAACGGACAGTACAAAACTCGAGAGCCGATGTTAATCTCATACCTAAAGAAAGTCCAATTACTGGCTTGAACTTTCGAGAACTTTCAGTTGGTACAAATCAACCGATCCGAAAACACCCATGCAGACTCACTATCTAAATTGGCCGCTTCTAATGAAATCGAAGGAAGAGTAGTGAAGGTGAAAAGGCTAGAAAGGCCTAGTATTGAAGAAGCGAAAGTGTATGATATTGAGGTGGGAGATGATTGGAGGACACCATTTAAACAGTACCTAACTAATGGTACACTTCCACATGACAAGGAAGTAGCTGACGCTTAAAGATGCAGGGGGTAAAGTTCACGTTAATAAATGGGGAGCTGTACAAGAGGGAGTATACATCACCTCTGTTAAAGTGTTTAGGGTCAAAAAAGGCTAATTATGTCCTAGCAGAAGTACACGAGGGAATTTGTGGCGAATATTTGGGAGCTAGAGCCCTTACCTCCAAAATATTACCGTCGAGATTCTATTGGCCAATATTGAAGAAAGACGCGGTGGATAAAGTCCGCAAATGTGACAAGTGCCAATGGTTTGCGCCAATAACAACGGCTCCAATTACTCCGTTTCAGGGTATGGTGCAAACCAACGCCCTTTGCACAATGGGGGATAGACATTTTGGGACCCTTTTCATTAGCCACGGGACAAATAAAGTTTCTGTTGGTAGCTACCAATTACTTTACAAAATGGATTGAGGCAGAACCATTAGCTACTATTACTGAGAAGAAAGTCGAGCCGATGGTATGGAAGGACATTATATGTCAATTGGGATTCCACGCGTCTTAAACGCTGACCATGGGAAGCAGTTTGATTATGATGTCTTTCCTGAGTTCTGCAAACGCCTTAGTATTTAGTTGAGGATTTCTTTTGTTTCATATCCTCAAGCTAATGGGCTTGCAGAAGTCAGCAACCGAACCATCCTTCACAGTTTGAAGACTAGATTGAATAAAGCTAAATGGGTGTAGGTGGATGAGTTACCTAGTGCTTTGTGGACGTACCGCACCACCAGTTGATTGTCAACCGAAGAAACGCCATTTAGTTTTGTATACGAAACTGAACCATTGATCCCCGTAAAAATTGGAGCACTTTCATCGAGAATGATACCCTTGGTAGAGGAAGAGAATTCGAAAGGGTTAAGGGAAAACCTAGATTTGCTTGACGAACATAGAGAGGTTACGGCTATCCGACTTGCATCCTACCACTAAAGGGTAGCTAACTACTATAACAGCCGAGTTAAAGACAAACCAATGTCGGAGGGAGATTTGGTGTTGAGAAAGTTACACATAACCAATGCACTGAAAGAGGATGGAAAATTCAAAGCCAATTGGGAAGGTCCATATCGAATTAGATGGATGATTGGGCCCAGCACCTGTATCTTAGAAACTTTACAAAGGAAGACATGGAACTCAAACCACTTAAAGTTGTATTGGAGTTAATCGTTTATATTATGTCTTCTTTTCGAATTTTTGCATTTCCATGCGAGGAATAAATCAAGTGATCTCTTCATTCATATTTATCTTTCTAACGTTTACAAATATGAATCTTGTGACAGAAGAGATTATGACACAGTGCCAGAGGCGTGAATGCGTCACGACGGCCAGACATTAGAAAGAAGACATGCCACAGTGCCAGAGGAGCGAATGAGTCACGACAGCCAGACATTAGCAAAAAGACATGCTATAGTGCCAGAGGCGCGAATGCGTCACGGTGGCCAGGCATTAGAAAAAAGACATGCCATAGTGCCAGAGGCACGAATTTCACACCCCACTTCTGAGTGTCCTTTATCCCTACTCACGCTACTACAGTTGGGCTGTGAGGTGATGCAATTACTAATATTTCATACATTGACAGTGAAAATTTTTTAACTTTTAATTCACACTCCCAGGTGTGTATAGATATACAAAATCATTTGTATAATAGTTTTTCTTTATATAACATCCCCATAAAACTATTACATTTCCAAGGTATAACTGTGCGACACTATATTAGATACAAAATACTCATGTGTATACAAATCTTATACCTTTGCGGATTGTGGGAGCTGTCCAACACAAGAGAAATCTAGAGACCACCGCTCTCCTACTTCTCAGTACTTGGAGAGGAAAAATAGTGAGATGACCAAACCACAGCCCAGTAAGGAAATGAATGCTAGCAAGTAGACATCGTACTACCTACATAGCCCATACATGTATAAACCAAAACCATGTTTTCATTATAAAGGGAAGTATCATCGAAAAATGCTTTTAAACATACATTTCTCATTTGCATTTTCATGTAAATCATATGTCATGCTTCCATTTTAAAATATAATTCATAAAACAATGCCCTCCCGGTACCAATGTTTAAAACAGAGATTTATCAAAACACAAAATCTCTTTACTTTCTTAATCATATCTTTCCCTCAAATCCCTTTCTTTTTTGAGATTGTCTTTATTTCTCGAATCTCTGAGACAAGCATGAAATTTTCGACAATTAAATATCAACAACATATAGCCATAGTCAGTGATCCCAGGCCTCACTGATTAGGTGTGCACAGGGCATCACTTCGCCTGAAGGGGGATGGGTCAGTCCTACACTCCGGCTCATCTCAATCAACCTCATCTCCTCATATACTCACAGTATAAGGTACGCTATGTGTCATCTACGCGATACTCGTACTCACATGCATCCAGCATGGTACATAGTACACCAACGGATA
This sequence comes from Firmiana major, assembly GCA_033439115.1. Taxonomy (NCBI): domain Eukaryota; kingdom Viridiplantae; phylum Streptophyta; class Magnoliopsida; order Malvales; family Malvaceae; genus Firmiana; species Firmiana major. The sequence continues at coordinate 12,615,041 of CM065898.1, read as the reverse complement.
ACTACATAGTACTACGTACGACCGTGGACCCAAGTCCATACTCCAACTCCGATGGACTTTTCATCCTGAACCATGTCTCATATACCAGGCGAGCATGCAGCGTGACACATAGTCATCGCAAGGCTCCAACACGGTACGATTTATCGTTAAGGTCCAGCCCGTTGAAAGGTCGTCGGTTGGCATCCCCTTGGGTCCCAGACCCCCAGGTTTACCTCAACTCATTAAAAACAGGTGCGAGCAATGCTTCAGCACTTTTCTCAAAACCATCGTGCGAGTTAAACTCCAGCACGGTACATCAAAAGCATAGAAACATGTGTGAGCTAACACTCCAACATATAGTTAAGTCATTAAAACGGGTGTGAGCTAAAGCTTCAACACCAAATCTCATCTCAAATATGATAGGTTGCTATTTTCTCTTTTTAAAACTCAAAACATGTTTATGTATGCAGCATGTCTCTTCATGCTAAAACATGTAAAATTAACCAACCTATCATCATCATTTCTCAATCACCAATATCATTACAAAAATGAGAAAAACATCGAAAATATGCATATCATGCTATTTCCTTACCCTATCCTATTTCTTAATACATATATATTATAATACATTTAATGCTTCCATGTCATTTCATAGAATCATAGTATCGTACTAGTTCTAGTATTATATCTACGAAATTATCGTAAAATACGCACGAACATCTCTATAGTTAACACACGGTCCCTTACCTCGATTTACTTGTGTGCAACTGTCCGCCTTTATGCTTCTCGTGTTCTCATCTCGACTTGTTTCGGCGTATCATCGAAAACTGAAATTCATCCATCAAGCACTTGAATTAACGTTTCTAACTCTTGTTCAACTAAGTATTTATCCAATGCCTTACATATACATTTTACCCCCTTATGGTAAATCTCATAATTTTATCCCAATATCCACATATCCAAATCATACCCACAACACAATCATCCTCTTAAGATAACACATTCATCATTAATACTTCTACATTTCACTTTCTCACACTAGACCATTTCTAGGTTATGGTGGGTTCTTTACTTTCTAGGTAGTAAAGAATCCACCTAGAAATTGTCGTAAAATACGCACGAACATCTCTATAGTTAACACACAGTCCCTTACCTCGATTTACTTGTGTGCAATTGTCCGCCTTTATGCTTCTCGCGTTCTCAGCTCGACTTGTTCTGGTGTATCATCGAAAACTGAAATTCATCCATCAAGCACTTGAGTTAATGTTTCTAACTCTTGTTCAACTAAGTATTTATCCAATGCCTTACATATACATTTTACCCCCTTATGGTAAATCTCACAATTTTATCCCAATATCCACATATCCAAATCATACCCATAACACAATCATCCTCTTAAAATAACACATTCATCATTAATACTTCTACATTCCACTTTCTCACACTAGACCATTTCTAGGTTATGGTGGATTCTTTACTTTCTAGGTAGTTTCTATCATTTCTATGCATACTAATAATTTCCCACATCAATATCCAAACAAATGTACTTGGGTATTTGCATTAGAAACTCACCTAACTCAATTTCCTCCTTGCTCCAATGAATATACACCTTGTTGCTTAAATCCAATAGATGAGGAATATGTCTCCCAACTATGTTGTTCTTCTCTTTGATGTGAACAACTTTGTCTCTAATAGCTTTCCCTCAAATCTTACTAAAAATGGTTGGATTTAGGAGTGAGAAAGCTAGGTTTTTGAGTTGAAATGAAAAGAAATGGTTTTGTCCCGAAATCTGTAAATCCAACTGCTCCTATTGATAGATTCAGCTTAATGAGATCGATCTTCTTTGGGTGGAGATCGATTTGGTCCTCTTAAAATCCCTCTCTTCCAAGACATTTTGAAAGTTGGAGATCGATATGTCGAGGCTTGCGATCGATCTACTCTCAAACAGAAGCTTAAGGAGATCGATCTGATCTTAGGGGAGATAGATCTGCTTCCAACTCGAGAGCTAAGGAGATCGATCTGACTCCTTTGGAGATCGATCTGCTCTATTCCATTACTCAAATAAGAACATTTTGGCTCTTTCAGATCGATCTCTCATCCTATGAGATCGATCTGACCTTCATATTTCTAGATTTTTTACAGCTTTTCTGCAGCAACACATACCAAACAATCCCTCAATTTACTGCCTTAGTCATTCTTCCATCTGATCACCTTTAAGACTTGAAGATGGCACCCATTAATACTTCATACTCATTAAAACTCGTGTGAAATCTTTGTATACCTAAAGGTACTTAATATAAACCAAATGGAAGTGCACAACTTATACAAATCTTCCTTCCATTTTACCACACTACTCATATTTCATTTCACTCATATTCTTCCCATGTTTAAGTCCATTTCTTCATATTCATATATAATGTAACTTGTAGGTACAATCACAACTCCTATTACATGTGTGTACCTTAAACTTATGGACTTACATTACATATATTCCACATTACAAGTATATCACCATACTTATGAATTCATTTACATATATATATATATATATATATATAAGGTCAAACCTATACGGGGTCTCATAGCGAATGCATCACGGAGGCCAGGCATTAGAAACAAGACATGCCATAGTGCTAAAGGTGCGAATGCATCACGACAGCTAGGCATTAGAAAAAAAGACATGTCATAGTGCCAGAGGCGCGAAAGCGTCACGGCGACCAGACATTAGAAAGAAGACTTGCCATAGTGCCAGAGGCGCGAAAGCATCACGACAGCCAAGCATTAGAAATAAGACTTGCCATAGTGCCAGAGGCATGAAAGCGTCACGACGGCCAGACATTAGACAAAAGACATGCCATAATACTAGAGACGCGAATGCGTCACGACTGTCCGGCACTAGAAAAAGAAAAGGATTTGGTTCAAAAGGAACGAATGATGGAGGATTTGAAGGAGAAACAGAAAGATTGGTGGCACGAACACTTTCTATACCCCAACTAGCAGACGTCAAATTTTCAGATGATAAGAAGTTATAAAGGTTAATTGACCTATCGACTAATAGCTCGTGGAAAGTTGAAGACAATTGTCTCCTAAAAGTAGCAATACAAGGACCTTTTAGGATACTACGCTTGGCTTCCCATCGAGTAGGGAAGTTACAACCTTCAGGTACCTCTACAACGAGTCATTCCGACTCGAACCCATGGAGTTTGTTAGGAAGTTTTTCGAATAACCTGTTTTAAAATCTAAGTTCAGATACTCTCTGAATAGAATACGAGATTAAGTCAAAACTATCCCAAAACCTGAAAAAAAGTATAGAATAAAGGAGAGAAGGAGGAACACCCCTCATTTGGCAATGCGTGGTAAAACCAATTAATTGCATCCAACCATGAGGGTGTAACTGGCCAGGACCGATCCATCGTTCCCTCAAAAAAGAAATCGTAAAATTGGAGATTAGGAAACAAAAACCTAACTCTAAAGATATTCTAAAAATAGCCACTCCGCTCGATACGCTAAGTACACTCCTTTCTTCCGGACTTGGAAGCCTATAAAAATACCTTTCAGGAAATGGGAACCTATGCCTAATATCTTAGAGGTCAACCTCTGTCAAAGTCGATTTAAGCCCTAACTCCAGATGCTTTCCTACACCATCTTGCCATCCTAGACCTAAAAAAGAGAGTGAAACAGTTCTAAATGCGACAGGGTTGAAACTCAGAGGTTTAACGACAGAGTTTAAGGTTTGGTGAGAAAGATCAGGGTTTAAGAAAAAGGCGATAGGGTTCCGGATTAGACACGCGAAAGGGTTTACGTTCAGACCTACGAAACGTAAGTGGCGACAGAGTTCGCGATAGGTTTTTTGCGACAGAATATGCAAATGGCGACATAGTTCGCGAGAGGGTTTTTGCGGCAGAGTATGAAAGTGGCGATAGAGTTTGCAGCAGAGTATCAAGTGGCGACAGAGTTCGCGATAGGATTTTGCCTCAGGGTATGAAAGTGGCGACAAAGTTTGCGGCAGAGTATCAAGTGGTGACAAAGTTTGCAATGGGATTGCGACAGAGTATGCGATAGGATTTTCGGTCGAGTGCGACAGAGTATGATAGAATTTACGACAGAGTTGCAGTAGGGATGTAACAGTTTTCCTAAACTATTTGGCAGCATCTTACCCTTATATAGTCGCGATTAAGATGACTGAAATGTTGCGTTCTTACAGGAGCTTAAATGTCTCTCGCGAGTAAAATGTTGCGTGCTTAATAGCCACCCCAGAAAGACATAATCCTCTTATTATACTCTCTCATAGGGAATTTTTCTATGCAAGAGTGGGGAGCAATTGATAGAGGTAATTTACATCAAGTCCACGTAGGCAACATTAGCTAATGAGTGATAGCCACATGTCAAGTCACAATGCCATATGACATGTGCCATGTGTCAAGTCATAATGCCACGTGGCAATCACCGAAGAGCCAATGACACCTCTGCACCCTGCGGCAGACCTCTGCACCCCTGGTGCCCTGCGACAGACCTTTGCACCCCTGGTGCCTTGCGGCAGACCTTTGCACCCTTGGTGTAAGATCAGACCTCTGTCGCAGGGTGACAGACTTCTGAACCCTGCGACATAGGTCCTTAGAGCTCTGTACCCCTGAGACTGAGCTCTCAGAACTCATTTCTGATAGTCCAGTAGCGCGTCTGGGCCTCAGAACACGGAAGGCCCAAAACAATAAAATTTTGAATCCAAATACCTATAAGTCCTGAGCTTATTGAAGCCACACAGTGGACATCTATAAATACCCCACATGTATGATAAAAAAACCTAAGCTCTATTTTGTTGACTAAAACTCTGCTTAAACATCTTTTTTCTGACTTAAGCATCGAAGTGCGCGCGCAGGGACAAATCCCTGCGCTTCTCTGACCTTTACTGTTTTTGCAGAATCTTTAGTATACGTGGAGAAGACGACAAGGAAGATTACATCAGCATTAGTTCATTATTGTTGAGAGCAAGAACAAATATAAACATCTTATTTTCCTGTAAATAAAACTTAAATTTTCTTTTAAAATCATTCAATGAAGTTCAAAATTTATTAAATAACACTAAGTTCCGTTTGTATTACATAGATAACATAAATCAGATGATAACTCACAAAATTACTCACGTCCATTGCTCAATAGAATGTCCAAAGGGCAGTTGGTGTCATTTAATATCTTTAAACTTAAATATGTGATTTTCAAAGTTTATGATTTAATTTTGTTGGCTCTACCGAGAGGGGGGTGAATCGATTTTCTAAGGTTAATGGCAAATTTAAACTAAATTAAGTCTAATTACAAGTAACAAATAATCAATATAATGTAATGCAATAAATTGAAAGAAAATAAGGGAAGAAAATAACAAATTCAGTAGTTTATAGAGGTTCGACCAATCTCTTGCCTACTCCTCTCTTCTTGACCTCCTTGTCAAGAGCTTTCTTTCACTCTATCAATGAATGTTACACACTCCTTTTTACAGGTTAAGGAATAACCTCTCTACCCTTTTTACACAAACAAATATTCACATTTTTACAAAGTTTATCTCACTGAGGAACACTTCTCTTCTTTCTTGAAATAGGGATGAACACAAGGTAAAGCTTTTCTTTTGTGGGTAGGATACAAATAGCTTTTTACACCAAGAGTTTTACAACAATATCAATAAATGAAGATTGAAGACCAAGAGAATGTTGAAATGAAATTCTTGAGAATATACAGAATTTACAGCAATGGTGTCTTCTTTTATAGTGTCTTCAATGCTTGATTTTATACAGCAGGATTGGTAGTTGGAGCATTTAATGTTGTTTTTCCCGTTGAAGGTTTTGTAGAAAGAGCCGTTGGAAACTTCCAGTAGAGTGCCAGATCGATCTCCCATTTTGACCAGATCGATCTCTTAGTTTAATTTCCTGTGATTACAAAGCAAATGGAAGCATGGAGATCGATCTCATATATGTAGAGATCGATCTTAGAATTTGAAAATGTTAGTGAAGATCGATCTGTTGAACTAGCAGATCGATCTTCCAATCTCTCTATTTGAGGCAAGATCGATCTCTAAACACCCTAGATTGATCTCCTTAACTCTCTGACTTTGAGGAGATTGATCTCTTCCTATACCAGATCGATCTCATAAACTCTCTGTTTGAGCATAGATCGATCTACAGCCTTTACCCTTTGTTTTAGAGGAGATCAATCTCTTCCTAGACCAGATCGATCTCATAGATATTCTGTAATAAACAGATCGATCTTATAACCCTTGCAGATCGATCTCTTCTTCCTCAACACCTTGTACAATTCCTTTGAGATTTCAATCTTTTAGCAGATCGATCTCATATGCTCATGAGATCGATCTCTCATACTAGAAAACCTAGGAGATCGATCTCTTATCTTACCAGATCGATCTCTCATCCTTAAATACTTAGTTTCTAGTACTGATAACCTCTAAACATGTTTTAAATCATTTCTATATTATTGAATTTACTTGTTTTGTCATTTCAAAATATATTAACTCAACAATCTCCCCCTTTTTGATATGACAAAACTTATTCAATGAATATGTTTAGTTACCCATTTGCATTAAGTACAAAATATGTTTTGCTTTCACAAACTCCCCCTTACTGTAAGGTCCCCTTAACTCCCCTTTAATTTTAGCCCCTTAACTCCCCCTTAATTTAGGCTTTCCTTTAAAACATTAAACATGTTTTCTTAGCATATTCTTCTCCCCCTTTTTGTCATATCAATGTCAATAAAGGTATAAGGGCAAATAACTTTCAAGAGATATGTCATTTCAAAATGGTAACTCATTATAACACATTTCAAAATGAACTATCATGTCATTTCACAAAGTAAGCATTCAAGCAAATGATATGTCAAACAACAAACAGTAAACATGAAAAACTATCTAAAACATCCCTAACAATCATGTCCTAAGGTTGAGGAGGGAAGCGCTCCATGAGTTCCTCGACTTGAGTGCGAGTAACCTGCAGCTCATCGAACATAGCCTGCTGTGTGGCATGAAGGTTTGCAAATCCTTCATCCATCTTTTGGTTAAGCTCCATAATCATCCCCACAATCGATTCCAGCCCGTCGGATTATGATGCAGGTGCAGTGGGCTGAGCAGTCGATGAAGACGGAACTTCAGTAGGTTCAGCTGGTGGGGCAGTAGGCTCTGCTGATAGTTCTTCTTCCATAGCTGCCTCAGACTGCTGTTATCGCTTCTTTCACCTTTGCCCTTGAAAATCTTTATAGTATCCCATGTGGTGAAGTGTGCCAATGTTTAATACGCTCTTTGGGGAAGGCACTTCACCAGTTTCACACAAACAATCGACCCCAAGTCGTTGAAGCAAGTACGCAAGCGGTTGCGAAAAAACTATCGTGGAGGCTTAGTCGCGTACGATCTTCAGCCCATCTTCGTATATGAAGTAGACCAGATTGGGTTTTTGATTTGGGAAGAGTGGAGGTGGTGGAGCCAAAATCGATCTAGTCTCCTAACCATGGAGTGACGGGTACCAAAGGGTCTAAGATTCCACGAGATGATAAGGTGGAGTAACCTCGGATGCATCGGTAGGTCACTCGCCTTATCCTCGAGAAGAACTTCTTCCTATTCATCGGTCAACCCCTTATCTTTTATGTTAAACACTCGGGCTAATATAGATGTGTCTATAGGGATTGATTTAGACATGACATACGTTTTAAACCCTAGAATTTTACAGGCATCATCAGGGTCGTAGATGAGTTCAACGTTAGAAAAGAAGGCCCTAACGATGTTTGGAGGTACCGGGGTGTTAATTTTAAGAAATGAAAGCCAACCAAATTCTTCCATTTTTGATAGATACGAAAAGTCAGTACAGTTTAAAAACGAGAAATCAATTGTTCGCCAATGTTTAATTGGCATGGTGGAGAAATACTCTTCATATCTTTTCCTTTTTACAGGTGTTTGAAAACACTTGTTAAAGGTAGTGATAGAAGAGGGAGGAGCTGTTTGGGAAGATGACCCTCTATCAACATTTAGTCTAGGGGGTTTTTGGCCAACTCTCTTAAGACGAGGCATGATTAAAATTCCAGCTAGACACACTCTAGATTGTTTTGTAGTTCCTAGATAACAGTTCTCTAGAAACCTAGGCAATGGAACAGTTCTAGAATTACCCTAATGGAGATTTTCAGCACAAACAAAGAAATTTTTGAAGAAAACTTAACAATGTAGGTTTCTAGATCACAAATTGATGAAGAGATTTGACAAGAACCTTACCGAGATCGATCTGGGAGTGAGAATCGAGGGTTGAGGCGCGACTGAGTTTAGGGATTTTGAAAATTTGGATGTTTGAAATTTAGGGATTTTGAAGCAGTTTTTATAGTTCAGGGCTAAGGAGATCGATCTGTCGCGAAACCAGATCGATCAGTTATTTCCAGAGACTTGAAAAGATCGATCTGCTGAATCAAAGGATCGATCTTCAAAATACAGAAGCTCAAGAAGATCGATCTGCCAAATGCATAGATCGATCTGCTGTTTTACAGAGGCTTAAGGAAATCGATCTGCCAAATGCATAGATCGATCTGCTGTTATACAGAGGCTTAAGGAGATCAATCTTATAGTAAAGAAGATCGATCTGCTTAGCTTAACCTTTTGCTTTAGGCCAATTTGGAGCATGAAGATCGATCTATAGTGATTAAAGATCGATCTCTTATACTTTTTGCCCAGAAAAATCATTGAAAAATTCGTTGAAAATCACTTTGAAATCAAGGTTTTGAAGGGGATAAATCTCAAGGAACATTCATGAGTCCTAATTCACCTCTAAAACACAAAACTTATCTCTATCAAGAGGTTTGGTGAAGATATCAGTTATTTGATGTAAAGTATCAATATACTCTAGAATTATATCTCCTTTTTGAACATGGTCTCTAAGAAAATGATGCCTAATCTCAATATGCTTAATTCTAGAGTGTTGAATTGGATTCTTAGAGAGATTAATGGCACTGGTATTATCACATTTGATTGAGACTTGCTTCATGTCAATACCATAGTCTTTCATTTGTTGTTTAATCCACAACACTTGAACACTACAACTACCAGCTGCTATATATTCAACCTCTGTTGTGGATTGAGCTACACTATTTTGTTTCTTAGAAAACCATGAGATTAATCTATTTCCTAAGAATTGACATGTTCCTGAAGTGCTCTTTCTATCTATTTTACAACTCCCAAAATCTGCATCAGAAAAAGCATGAAGAGCAAAGGTGGAGTCCTTGGGGTACCAAAGTCCTAGAGAGGGAGTGTCCTTAAAATATCTAAAGATCCTTTTAGTTGCTAATAAGTGTGATTCCCTAGGAGAGGATTGAAATCTAGCACAAAGGCATACACTAAACAGAATATCTGGTCTACTTGCAGTAAGATAAAGCAATGAACCAATCATAGACCTATATTGTTTAGTGTCTACACACTTACCACTTTCATCTTTATCAAGCTTGATGTTGGTGCCCATTGGAGTTGCTTGAGGTTTTCAATTATCCATTCCAAATCGTTTGAGCAATTTCTTAGTATATTTTGCTTGATTGATGAAAGTTCCATCCTTAGTTTGCTTAACTTGAAGTCCCAAGAAGTTGGTGAGCTCTCCCATCATACTCATTTCAAATTCACCTTGCATGACCTTAGCAAACTCTTGGCATAGAGATTCATTAGTTGATCCAAAAATAATGTCATCTACATATACTTGAACAACTAACAAATCTTTGTTTTTATTTTTGATAAATAAAGTAGTATCTACTTTTTCTCTTGAAAATCCTTTTTCTATAGGAACTTTGATAGTCTTTCATACCATGCTCTAGGAGCTTGTTTCAAACCATAAAGTGCCTTAGAGAGTTTGAATACATGTTCAGGAAATTCATGACTTTTAAAATCGGGAGGTTGCTCAACATAAACTTCTTCATTAATGAAACCATTTAAGAATGCACTCTTCACATCCATTTGGTATAATTTGAAATTTTTATAGCAAGCAAAGGCAAGTAGCATTCTTATTGCTTCTAATCTAGCTACCGGTGTATAAGTTTTATCATAGTCTATTCCTTCTTCTTGCCTATAGTCTTGTGCAACTAGCCTAGCTTTGTTTCTTATAATCACACTATTTTCATCTATCTTGTTCTTGAAGATCCATTTAGTTTCAATTATAGAGTGATCACTAGGTCTAAGAACTAGTTTTCATACTTTACTTCTCTCAAATTGATTTAATTCCTCTTGCATGGCTAAAAACCAATTATTATCATCTAAAGCTTCATTGACATTTCTAGGTTCAATTTGATATACAAATGCTATATATTGACACACATTCCTTAGAGATAATCTAGTTCTAACTCCAAGAGTTGGATTTCCTACTATTTCACAATCTTTTACATATCCTAATTCTCTTGGTGCTCTAGACTCTCTTTCTAATATTTTTAGTTCTTCTTCATCCTCTTTATTAATGTCAAGTTTCTCTAATAGACCATTCTCTATGTTTGAAGTTTCTTTTAAGTTCTCATTAAATATTTCTATATCCTCATCATTGGTTGAACTTTTAGATAAGTCATTTGACTCATCAAATATTACAAGAATTGATTCTTCAACCATCAATGTTCTTTTGTTATATACTCTATATGCCTTTGAATTCAAAGAATAGCCTAAAAAGATTCCCTCATCACTCTTGGCATCAAATTTTCCTAAATTGTCTTTTCCATTATTTAAGATAAAGCATTTACAACCAAAGGGGTGAAAATAGCTAATATTAGGTTTCTTTCCCTTGTAAAGCTCATAAGGGGTTTTCTTTAAAATTGGTCTAATCATAGCTCTATTAATGATATAGCAAGATGTATTTATGGTTTCAGCCCAAAAAATTTAGGTAAATTATTTTCACACAACATGGTTCTAGTCATTTCTTCCAATATTCTATTTCTTCTCTCAACTACCCCATTTTGTTGTGGTGTCCTAGGGGCTGAAAAATTATGACTAATTCATTGATCATTGCAATACTCATCAAATCCAATATTTTCAAACTCCTTGCCATGATCACTTCTAATACTAGTTATAGTGTAACCTTTTTCATTTTGAGTCACTTTTGTATAGGCAATGAATTTTTCTAAGGCTTCATTTTTTACTCTAGAAAAGAACACCCAAGTGAACCTAGTGTAATCATCTACAATTACAAACCCATAATGTTTCCCACCTAGGCTTGTTGTTCTAGTTGGTCCAAATAGATCTAGATGAAGTAATTGGAGAGGCCTAGTTGTTGATACACTATGTTTAAGTTCAAATGTTGTTCTTTTATATTTTCCTTTAACACAAGCTTCACATATTTTATCATAGTCAAAAGACAACTTAGGTAAACCTATAACAAGGTCTTTTCTAGCTAGTTTAGATAACACATGCATGCTAGTATGACCTAGTCTTCTATGCCACAACCAAGGTTCTTTTTCTTTATCTACCATAAGGTATACATTTTCATTCTTAAGTTCATTTAGATAAACGATGTATATGTTACCTTGCCTATGACCTAGAAAAAGAACTTTATTAGATTTAGGATCTATAACATGACATTTCAAGCACAAAAATTACTTTGTAACCTTTGTCACAAAGTTGACTAATACTTAGTAAATTATGTTTTAGACCCCTAACAAGCAACACATTTTCTAATGAAAAGTAGTCATACCTATTGAACCACTTCCTTCAACTTGGCCTTTGGAGTTATCCCCAAATGTGACTTCTCCACCAACTTTTGATTTAAATGAGTTGAAATGGCTTCTATCACCGATCATGTGTCTTGAGCATCCACTGTCCAAGTACCAAGCTTCCTTTGTTTTAGCCTTGTGGCAATGCTCAATCACCTATAATCAAAATTTAAATTCATGTCTTAGGTACTCAAATTTTCTTGGGTCCTTTGGAGTTAGTGAATACAATTCTTGATCCCTTTGGGATCCATTTTACGATAGTATTAATATCTTTTGAATTAACTACATCTTTTGGAACCCAAATTCTTTTCACTATTTTTCCTTTAAATGTGGTCATCTTCACATTACAAATATATGATGCATGACCCTTTTTATTACAATATGAACAAATAGTTGAAGGTTTATGCATGCTCTTTCTAACTATGAAACTTTTGAGGTGAGTCTCTCTACTTTTATCATATCTTAATCCATTCTTATCAAAGAAGGCCCTTTGAGTTTCTAGCATGTTATCTAATTTTTGTTGACCCATGTAAAATCTAGTAAAAGAATTATGTAAGTTACTATTTTTTTCTTTTAGGTCACAAATTTCTAGATTTGTATTTTCTAGTTTCTTTTCACATTCTATCTTATCCTTCAACAGTATCTCATTTTCCTTCGTTAATTTAGAAATTAATTTTTTGTACTTCATACTCATGCATTCATATTCTAATGCAAGATCATCAAATGCATCTTGCAGTTCATCAAAAGAATATTCATTGAGATCTGAAGTTACCTCTTCATCTTCGATGGCCATGAAGCATAGGTTGGCAATGTCTTCATTTGAGTCATCATCGGAGCTATCACTGTCACTTCATGTTGCTATCATTGCCTTCTTTTTGTGGAACATATCATTGGATCTTTTAAGAAGAGGTCAGTTAAATTTAATATGTCCAGGTTTTTTACATTCATAAGATACAATAGTATCTTTTCTACCTAACTCTTTTTGCTCTTTCTTGTGGTTTCTCCTACCACTACCACTTGCTTTCATTCTCATAAATTTGTTAAATCTTTTGGCAAACATTGTCATTTCAAGATCTTCTTCACTACCACTCTCATTTTTATTCTCCTCTTGAGTAGTAGATTTCAGAGCTACTCCCACTTTCTTGGGTGGCTTTTCATTTCTTCTTAACTTCATCTCATAAGTGAGTAGTGATCCTATTAATTCATCTAGTGACAATGTGTGGGGATCTTTGGACTCCTCAATTGTAGTTACTTTAGCTTCTCATGATTTTGGTAGGCTATTCAATATTTTCTTAACCATTTCTATATTTGAATAAATTTTTCCTAAGGATTTTAACCCATTTATTACATCAGTGAATCTAGTGAACATATCACTAATTAACTCTCATTCTTTCATCCTAAATAGCTCATAATCATGTGTGAGCTTTCCTACCTTAGTCTCCTTTACTTGAGTTGTATCTTCATGAGTTATTACCAATTTGTCCCATATTTGTTTGACATTGTCACAACCGGAAACTCTATTATACTCATTTGGCCCTAAAGCACAAAATAAGGTGTGCATGATCTTTGCATTTAGCTGAGCACATTTTACATCATTTGAATCCCACTCATCTTCTTCTTTAGGGATATCTCTTCCCTCTATTCTTTTAGTTGGAATTTGAGGTCGTTTAGTTATAATCCTCCAAATCTCATAATCATTTGCTTGAATGAAAAGCATCATCCCAGTTTTCCAATAAGCATAATGTTCACTATTAAACATAGGAGGCCTAACTGTAGAATGCCGCTCTCCTACTAGATTGGTTGGTACATTGTTGTGAGCCATTAGATCGCTTTTAACTCTTAGGAAGTTATTCCTCTATGATCAAAGAGTCCTAACTCTGATACCAATTGTTGGCTCTACCGAGAGGGGGTGAATCGATTTTCTAAGGTTAATGACAAATTTAAACTAAATTAAGTCTAATTACAAGTAACAAATAATCAATATAATATAATGCAATAAATTGAAAGAAAATAAGGGAAGGAAATAGCAAACTCAGTAGTTTATAGAGGTTCGGCCAATCTCTTGCCTACGTCCTCTCTTCTTGACCTCCTTGTCAAGAGCTTTCTTTCACTCTACCAATGAATGTTACATACTCCATTTCACAGGTTAAGGAATAACCTCTCTACCCTTTTTACACAAACAAATATTCACCCTTTTACAAAGTTTATCTCACTGAGGAACACTCCTCTTCTTTCTTGAAATAAGGATGAATACAAGGTAAAGCTTTTCTTTTATAGGTAGGATACAAATAGCTTTTTACACCAAGAGTTTTACAACAATATCAATAAATGAAGATTGAAGACCAAGAGGATGTTGAAATGAAATTTTTGAGAATATACAGAATTTGCAGCAATGGTGTCTTCTTTTACAGTGTCTTCAATGCTTGATTTTATACAATAGGATTGGTAGTTGGAGCATTTAATGTTGTTTTTCCCGTTGAAGGTTTTGTAGAAAGAGCCATTGGAAACCTCCAATAGAGTGCCAGATCAATCTCCCAATAGAGTGCCAGATCAATCTCTTAGTTTAATTTCTTGTGATTACAAAGCAAATGGAAGTATGGAGATCGATCTCATATATGTAGAGATCGATCTTACAATTTGAAAATGTTAGTAAAGATCGATCTGTCGAACGAGCAGATCAATCTTCCAATCTATCTGTTTGAGGCAAGATCGATCTCTAAACACCCTAGATCGATCTCCTTAACTCTCTGACTTTGAGGAGATCGATCTCTTCCTATACCAGATCGATCTCATAAACTCTCTGTTTGAGCATAGATCGATCTACAAATCGATCTACTGCCTTTACCCTTTGTTTTAGAGGACATCGATCTCTTCCTAGACCAGATCGATCTCATAGATATTCTGTAATAAACAGATTGATCTTATAACCCTTACAGATCGATCTCTTCTTCCTCAACACCTTGTACAATTCCTTTGAGATTTCAATCTTTTAGCAGATCGATCTCATATTCTCATGAGATCGATCTCTCATACTAGAAAACCCAGGAGATCGATCTCTTATCTTACCAGATCGATCTCTCATCCTTAAATACTTAGTTTCTGGTACTGATAACATCTAAACATATTTTAAATCATTTCTATATTATTGAATTTACTTGTTTTGTCATTTCAAAATATATTAACTCAACAAATTTAAAATAAAATAAAATAAAAGATTATAAATTGATTTTTATACGATAAAATGTTTAGGTTTTATATCTATTTGACTATTATTTGAGTATATTTGAGAGTGTATTTGACTACTATTTTATAAAAAAAACCATAATTTCCATGTACAAATGCACATAAATAGAAGTGACAAAATTGATCTCAATTCAAAAAATTCATTTAACATAAATCTAAATCAATTCGAATTCAAAATAATACGAATCCAAATAAATTTGAATTCGAATTAATCAAAATAATTACTTAAAATATCCAAAACTAAATTAAGAATAATTTTATTTTTTTAAAAAAATATTAATGTAATTCAAATGTTATATAAATATATAAAAATCAAAACTTTGTGGAAAAAAAAGATATCATGGTTTATTATTTTGCCACATTTATTATTTAAAAAAATAGAGTTGTCAACAATATAATTAATTTTTAGTCATTTAAATTTCAAATTTAAAAAAAAATCAGATTCAAATAAAAATAATAATAACCAACAATCTATTAATGGTTGATATTTTGAGAATAATCTTCAATTGTAGCTAATTAACGTATATCTTCAAAATAATTTTTCTTGACAATTTTATTTTGTTTTCCAAAAATGAACATTATAAATAAAAATTAACGCCGTGTATCTTACAGATTTAAATTTAATAAGAGTTTATATTTGATTCACTGACAAATGTGAGTTAAAAAAAAGTAACACATTATTAATGAGTAAAGTTACAAATATGCAAGTCTTTGGAACTAAATATTAATTAAGTTTCTTAATTTATTTTTAAGAATTTGTACATTTTTAAATTTTTTGATGTGGCACTTTGTGGTTAACTAATAGTGCAAAGAGATTATATACTATCAGTATATCAAATCTAAACTCCTAAAATAATAAAAAAAAGAACAAATTAATTATTTATTAAAATTTAACAGTTTTAAATTTTTTTAATTATTTTATTTACTATTATTTTCTTAATTATGTTTAAGAAATTGAAAATCATTTATCTTATTTTTCTTCTAATAAAAAAATAAAAAAAATAAGTAATATCTTTAAAAAATAAAAGAAATTCATAAAATTAAAAAATTTGCGGTAAGTTAATAAAATTGATTATAACACACGAGACCATTCAATTAAAATGAAGATATATTCATCATTTATAATTTACAAGAAAAAAACATTGAAAATTAACCCAAATTTTATCCCACTCAAGATTTTAGAAAAGTTATACAAAATCAAATCGACATATATCATATAACACATAAACAAAGTTAGTTTCTCATCATGAACAAAAGTAATTTTATATTTCACATAATATAATTTTATATTATTTACAAATAACTTTTAATTCATTTGACTTACATTTTAATTTTTATATAGTTTAATTATATTTATATGATTTCTCAAATTAACAATTTGAATTTAAATAATATGAGTGTTAAACAAAAAATAATCCAAACTTAAAATGATTTGAAGGTCTTATAATCCAAATAATTTGAAACTGAAATAAGTCAAGATTGAAATGCTTTGAACTTGAATTCACTCAAACCAAAAATGATTCTGATCGAATTGATCCAACTTAAAATAATCGGAATCTCAAATGGTACAATTTTTCTTGCCCAAATTCAATTTGATCCAAACTTAAAATAATCTAATATTTCATTAATAAAAATAATTGGATTCAAAATGATTTCATTCAAATTTAATCAGATTCGCCTATTTTTCACTTATAGATAAATGGTTTGATTAATCAAAATCCATATTTATCTTTTTTGTATTTTCATCATTCATAAAATCTATTTCCATCCCTCACTTGTTTTCCCAATTCAAATGGTTATTATTGCTTGGAATTTCCATTCAAAAAAATTATAGACATATTAGCATGTGTAATGTAGCCTATAAAGTTATCTTTAATGTTCTTGCTAATAAATTAAACAAGACTTCATGTTTTCAATTAGTAAGAATCAAAGTGCATTTGCTTTGAAAAAGATTGATTTTTGATAATATAATGGTGGCATATAAAATGTTTCATTTTATGAAAAAGGGGATAGGTATATAAGGGACATATGACAATTAAAATAGGTATGAGTAAGGCTTATGACCGAATTTAATGGGTTATAATGCGGACAATGGATTTTATTGAAAGGTGGATTACATTGATTATGATGTGTATTCATAATATCTCATATTTGGTTATAATCAGTGGACAACAATGTGGTAGGATTATTCCGTATAGGTGGTTAAGACAAAAGGATCCTTTCTCTTTGTTATTTGTAGAAGGCCTTTCTAGTTTATTGAATGAAGAAGAGAAGAATGATTCTTTACAAGGTATAACAATAAGACAAGGTGCACCAGAGCATCTTATCTCCTTTTTATGAATGCAAATTTGAGAATGTGTACTAAGGTCCTACAATTGCTACATTGGTATGAGAAGGCATTAGGGTAAGTGGTGAATATAGGGAAGTCTGATGTATTCTTTAGTGCCAATACAAAGTCAAATGTAAGTGCAGATATAATGCAATTCTTAGAGATCTAAAATATAATGAATAATAACACTTACTTTGGAGTATCGATATTCATAGGGAGAAAGAAGGTTGTATTGCTGAGATTGTTAAAGGACAAGATCTAGAGAAAGTTACAAGAGTGGCGAGGTTACTTACTATTCAATGCATGGATGGTGGTTTTGATTCAGGTTGTGTCGTAAGCTATACCCATATATATATATATATATATAAATATATAATAAGTTTGTTTAAGCTTCCTATTGTTGTGCACAAGCGGAAGCATAAAACACAACTATAACTACTAATTATTGAAGCAGGCAAAAACAAATGCTAAACAAATGATCAAATGCAAAGCATAAAGGAAGAAAAGAGGAAAAAACAAGATTTTACGTGGTTCTGTATAATTATCTACGTCCACGGGCGCTGCTGAAAACCTTCACTAATTCCAAAATGGAATTATTACAAAATTTGGACACAATTGCAAAACCCAGAAACAAATAGGGAAAAACCAAAATACAAATATATGGGCTATTTATATTTCTCTTAGGGATATCTAACCTATTAGCCCAGGCCTCAATTTATAAGCAAAAACTCTTTCTCTCCCTTTGTGATTTTCCAATGTGGGATTCCTCACTAGGCTAATAAGCCATTAATTTCAACAAATCTCCACCTTGACGAATTAGCCTTCAGCAATGCCTTCAAATGTATCTCTTAGACTTTCAAAATATTAATCAAGTTCAAACAATGATTGAACTTGATTGCTGTCATCACTTTGGTCATCATATCTGCGGGATTATCAACAGTCCCAATTTTCTGTAAGAGAATCTTCCCTTCAGTCAGAATTTTTCGCACGAAATGATATCGAACATCAATATGCTTAGTGCAAACATGGAATACTGGATTCTTTGCTAAATGAATGGCACTCTGACTATGCAAATGAATAGTGATATTCTTTTGTCCCATTCCCAATTATTTCAGTAATCATTGTAACCAAATTACTTCCTTTATAGCCTCTGTTAACGCCATGTACTCTGCTTCTGTTGTAGACAAAGCAACTGTTGACTGTAAGGTAGACTTCCAACTTATCGGAGCTTTTGCAAGAGTGAACACATATCCAGTAGTTGATTGACGCTTATCCAAATCACCAGCATAATCTGAATCAACGTATCCGATTGCCACCTGACCAAGTGAGTTCTCCTTTTGAAAGACCAAACCAATATCTATAGTTTTCAACAAATACCGTAGTATCCATTTCACGGCTTGCCAATATCCTTTACCAGGATCATGCATATACCTGCTCACAACTCCAACTGCCTGTGAAATGTCGGGTCTCGTACACACCATAGCATACATCAGGCTACCAACTGCATTAGCATATGGAACTCGAGACATATATTCTCGTTCATCATCTATACTAGGAGATAAAGATGCACTAAGTTTCATATGAGGGGCAAGTGGTGTACTTACAGGTTTTGACTACTCTGAAATGCCAAAACACTGTAATACCTTCTTCAAATATTGCTTCTGATTCAAACAAACCTTGCCTCTTCCTCTATCTATGCTAATCTCTATACCTAGTATCTTCTTTGCTTCACCCAAATCTTTCATCTCAAACTCTTGATTCAACTGAGTCTTCAACCTTTCAAGTTCTTCGATATTCTTCGAAGCTATCAACATATCATCAACATACAAGAGCAGATAAATGAAAGAACCATCATGTAGCCTCTGAAAATACACACAACTGTCAAATTTGCTTCTTGTGTACCTCATACCCATCATAAACTGATCAAATTGCTTGTACCACTGCCTCAGAGATTGTTTCAAACCATAAAGCGATTTTTTCAGTTTGCAAACCAAATTCTCTTTTCCAACAACCTTAAATCCATCTGGCTGAGTCATATAGATTTCCTCCTCCAAGTCTCCATGTAGAAATGCAGTTTTTACATCAAGTTGAACTAGTTCCAAATTCATCTGAGCTACCAAGGCCAACAAAATTCTAATGGAAGAATGTTTCATAACTGGAGAAAATACCTCATTGTAATCAATTCCTTCCCTTTGAACGTAGCCTTTAGCCACCAACCTTGCCTTGTAGCGGACGTGCTCCTTGTTAGGAAATCCATCTTTCTTCGTGAATACTCATTTGCACCCAATTACCTTCTTATCTTTTGGTAGTTGAGCTAGCTCTCAGGTTTCATTCTTTTGAAGAGACTGCATCTCTTCATCCATAGCATTCTTCAACTTATCTATTTCAGAACATTGGACTGCTTCTCTATAAGTGGAAGGAACTTCATTGTCTACAATTGGAAGTGCATAGGCCACCATATCAACAAAACGAGCAGGTTTGCAAATCTCCCATCTTGACCTATTCATTGTAATTGATTCTTGTTGCAGTAGAGGTTCTTAGGCGAAAACCTCTTCATCATCTTCAATAGTCTCCTTTTCAACAAGTTTAACTGGATTAATTGTTGACTCAAACTTCACCTGTTTTCAAGTAGACTCTACCTATTGCGAAATATCCTCAACATTCTCATCTGTTTTCTTCCTCAACATAGGAGATTCATCAAAAGTAACATCCCTACTAAATATTATCTTCTTCGAATTTGGATATAATAGACGATATCCTTTTACCCTTGATGAAATCCCCACAAAAATAGCTTTCTTGGCTCTGGATCCAACTTAGATTCTTTTACATGATAATACACAGTACACCCAAATACATGTAAAGAATCATAATCATTAATAGGTTTTTCAGACCAAACCTCCAATGGAGTTCTACCATCAATTGCTGTTGATGGTAACCGATTAATGAGATGACACGCATAAGTCACTGCCTCAGCCCAAAACTCCTTGCCCAACCCAGCATTGGATAACATACACCGAACTTTCTCCAGTAACATTCGGTTCATGTGTTCTGCCAACCCATTCTGTTGCGGTGTGTTTCTGACTGTGAAATGACATACAATGCCAGCATCTTAACAAATTCTCAGAAAAGGATCATTTCTATATTCACCTCCATTGTCTGTTTTGAGGTACTTAATCTTTCTTCCAGTCTGAGTTTCCACCATCTTTTTTCATTTAAGGAAAATCTCAAGTACGTCATCCTTCGTCTTCATTGTATACACCCAAACTCTTCTGGAAAAGTCATCAACAAATGTGACAAAATAATATTTACCCCCCATGGATGCTGTCCTGGTAGGTCCCCAAACATCAGAATGGACATAATCCAAAATGCCTTTCGTATTATGAATTGCAGTCCCAAATTTCACTATCGTCTACTTTCCCAGAACACAATACTCACAAAAATCTAACTTGCAGGTCTTTGCTCCTTTCAACAAGCCTTGATTCACCAAACTGCTTAAGGCTTTTTCACCTGCATGTCCCAAGCGCATATGCCATAGCCTGATCAAATTTGAATCAACATCCTTCTCTAAAGCTGCTGCTGTTGATCCAGTAACTGTACAACCATTGTAGTAGTACAAGTTATTCTTCCTTGTGCCTTTCATAGTCACCAAAGCACCAGACACAACTTTCAAAACTCTATATCGAATAATTACCCCATAGCCTTTAGATTCTAAGACTCCCAATGAGATGAGATTCTTTTTTAACTCTGGTACATATCGAACTTCAATCAAAACTCTGGTTGATCCATCATCATTCTTTAACTGGATTGAACCTATCCCCAAAGTTTTACATGAGTTATCATTACCCATGAAAACAACTCCACCTAGTGCTTCGAAGTTGAAGAACCACTCCTTATGTGGACACATATGATAAGTACAACCCGTATCCAAAATCCACTCATTACTTCCAGATATGGATGGTTGATTGACCAACGCGAAATCCAAAATCCACATATGATAACTACATATGCATCAGAAGTAGCTTTGCCCTTACCCTTATCTTTCTTCTGCAGCTTCGGACAATCTTTCTTCCAATGCCCTTTCTCATGAGAAAAGGCACATTCTTCTTTATCAGGTCTTTTCTTCGAACGTGATCCCCTACTTTTTTATCTTCTGCTTTGGCTTCTTCCCCTAACTACGAGCGCCTCTGCTGATTCATCCCTATTCTCTTTCTGATCATTCTTTCGAATTTCATAATTAAGCAAAGCTGCACACACTTCTTCAAAGGATAATTTTTCCTTTCCATGAATAAGTGTAATACACAAATGATCCAACTCATCAGGAAGAGATCCTATTAGCAGCATAGCTTTTTGCTCATCTTTGAAGGTTTCATCCAAATTCAACAAATTAGCTAACAAACGGTTGAATTCATTGATGTGATCACTGATATTCATACCCGATTTCAACTGAAGGCGATATTGTAAGACCCGAATTTAATTAAAATATGAAATAAAGGAGTATTTGTGAGGGGAAGTCGGGTTAAATTAATCCCGAACACGTGTAAGGGTAAAATGGTCAAAAGACCAAAGGTCGGTATAATTTCGATAAGAAAATTTAATTAAAAATATGGATTTGAGAAATCTTGGTCAATAAAGATGAAATAAATTTATTTTGAGTTAAACTGATCAAGATATTAATTTATTGGAATTAATCGAGATTAATCGAGATTTTTAGTTCGGAAGAATAATCCCGAAAATAATCGAAAAATATATCGAAAAGTCATTCGGGATAATATCCCGAAAATACGGAGAAATTATACCCGAAAAAGAGGTTAAAATATAATAAATAAATTAAATAAAA
Organism: Firmiana major; assembly: GCA_033439115.1. Lineage (NCBI taxonomy): Eukaryota > Viridiplantae > Streptophyta > Magnoliopsida > Malvales > Malvaceae > Firmiana > Firmiana major. The sequence continues at coordinate 12,592,953 of CM065898.1, read as the reverse complement.
TTAAATTAAAGAATTTAGAATTAAATAATAATTTTTGAGAGATATTTGGATATTTTAATATATTTTAATGAATAGTAAAATAATTAAAATAAATAAAAATAATAATAAAATTAATAAAAATAAATTAATGAAAGGAAAAAAAAAGGAGACTGAAAACGAAAATATCGGGGAGAGAGAGAGACCGAACGAAAGCAGCCGACCGAGCCCTGCCGGCGGCCAGGCGACCAGGCGAGGCCCAGGCGGAGGAAGCCCGACGAGGCCCGACCACCACCGGCCTAACAGAGGAACGAACGGCGGCGAAACGACGGCGAAAATCGAGGGAGAAGGCCGACGGGGTTGAGGGGTTCGATCCCGGCGAACGGCGGCATCTTGGCTCCGACCGACCCCAGCCGAGGCTTCCCGAGGTCCAGACGAGTCGATTGGCAGCGGCCCCGACCGGCGAAACTGCCGGCAAACGCCGGAAACGACGGAGGAAAGGAAATGGGTCCGACGGCCGAGGGAGAACAGCCGGACCGGCGACTTTCCAGCGGCCTTGGGCGAAGCCGAGCCCAGATCTGAGACGGGGACAACCTCACGGAGCCACTGGCGGTGGAAGCCGGCGAGAACCGGCTGGAAAAGGGGTGAACTGGGGGTGAACCGACTAAACCGGGGTGAACCGACGGTCTGAACCGGTCCGAACCGGACTGAACCGGTTCAGCCAAAAAGAGGGAAAAAAGGAGAAAAAAGGGAAAAAGAAAAAGAGAAAAAAATTGAAAAAAATTTCTGTGGTGCAATCGAGTTTCGGGTAAGTCGATAAGTGGTCAAATTGACCCGATTTAAATTTGAAATATTTTATTTAATTAATTATCGACTGAAAGTTTACCCGGAAAATATATTTAATTGTGTAGCTCGACGATTGGCATCCACCGAGGGCTCGAGACAGCCTCGATTTACGGACTAGCATGGAATCTCGGGTAAGTGACCCTTATTTATGACAATTACCTCGTTATGCGTGATATTGATTTAAATTTCGCATAAATTGAATTAAATTATGGAAATTTATATAATTGTCGTAAATAGTGAATTTAGCTATTCGAGAGCTAGGACGAGGCCTAATAAATTATTGGTGGGCCCAATGAGCCCAATAGGCCTCGATAAAGTGAAAATTAAGTGGTAAACGGGCTTAAGGCCGATTAAGGCCCATTAAGGTGTAATCGGGCCCAATAGGGGTAAACGGGCCCAATGATTTAAATTAAACCCATAAAGTATTAAATACGATTAAATTGCATAATATCTGACCTGAGGAATATTAATACGCAGTTCCGGGCATTTGATTGGGAGCATAACGGACTGCGCAACGAGATAACATTGGAAAAGAAAAGGTCAGACTCTACGAAAAAATAAGGTAAGGGAATTCTACGGACTGCTAGAGGTAAACTCTACGAAATTTTAAATTCATATGCAGTCTTTAAAATTTATCTGAAGGGTCTAGAAGTCGAATAATAATTTTAGTGCCCCGAATGGGAAAATTACTAAAATACCCTTGTTAAGGGTAAAATCTAAAAATTTAGGAAAATTGGGAGGAGCATGGACAAGAGGTTCCTGCTCGTTCTGGAGGTATTTCAACACATGCATGAGTAGGCTAGCTCACTTTTAAAGAAAAATGCATAGCATTGCATATCTTAAATGATGTGATTTCTGTGAAAACTATTTGGAGATAACTGAGCCGCCTACGTGTTTTATTTACATGTGACGTGCTAGAGCTCAGCTCGCACGATGTTTGATTTGTGTGATGTATGCATTAGTGCTGGAGCGAGAGCTCGCACTAGAGTTTTACATGCATAGGTGCTAGAGTATAACTCGCACCAGATTTCATATGCTTTTCGTGACACGGTGCTAGAGTCTAACTCGCACCAGATTTTACATGATTTTCATGACAGGGTGCTGGAGTATAACTCGCACCATATTTTTATACACGATTTTCGTGACAGAGTGCTTGAGCTTAGCTCGCACTAGTTTTATTTGATTTACTGACAGTGTTAGAGCACCGCTCGCACTACTTTTCAGAGATCATACGATAAGCCGTGCTTGGAGCATCGGGTAGACTGTGTGTCACCGATTAAATAGGCTTGCACGTGCGTTTTGAGACATGGCATGTTAAAATAACCTGATGAGCCCGAACGAGGGATAAGGGTTAGAGAAACAACCTGATGAGCCCGAACGAGGGATAAGGGTTAGAGATCCACCTGATGAGCCCGAACGAGGGATAAGGGTTGGAGATCCAGCTGATGAGCCCGAACGAGGGATAAGGCTGAGGGTCCACGGAGTACGATGTACCGTGCAAGTAGCATGGAGTACGATGTACCGTGTAGTATCTTCGGATACGGTATCTTTGTGATACGGGGTATCTTCGGATACGGCATCTTCGGATGCGTGAGATCGGATAAGACTGACGGGTTGGATTGACCCACCTCCCGGGCGGTTCCCGATCAGGGTGAGACCTCGCACACTGGGATCCGTGAAGCTAGAGGGACTCACGAGGACACATTGGCCAGTCCTGGTTATTGCCGTTATACAAATATTGCCTCGTCTCGCATGTCGACGATTTCGATGATTTAAACTGGATTTTTAAACTAAATTTGCATGATGGTATTTTCATGCTTTTCAAACCCACGTGTGATGTAAACCGTTTTCATGGTTTTGTGTGAGTCAGGATCACCCGCAGGAGGGGTCGAGTCCTGACTTTATTGTGAAAATTTTAATTGAGAAAGAAATGATTTGTAATACTTGCATGTTGAATTTTCCGTGCAAATGTGTTTTACATAACATCATAACGCATATCATTTGTTTTAAAATGTGTGGAGAAAGGGTGGTTTATGCATGGCACCATGTTCATGTAGGTAGTATGGTTACCTACTTGTTCGTAGGATTGCCTTACTGAGCTTGATGTGCTCACCCCTTTCATTTTCTCCCACAGATAATCTCCAGTTGAAGTTGCGACGACTCAGTACTGCATTCCGGATATCCGCTGCTGCCCATCAACATAAGGTATATACACTTGCACATATTGTATCTACATAAGCATAGCACAGTAACATGTTTGTAAGTAACTTTAGGGGATGTATAAATATTGTAAACAAATATAAATGACTGGAGAATAAATAAGTTAGATGGTAATGGTATGGTGGGACTGGCATTGACGCACAGCCCAATTATTAGTGGAGTGTGGTCACGATTCGAGGACAGGTAAGAATTCAAGTAAATAAACAAAACGCGAAAAAAAATTAACTCTGATTTTTGGGTAGTTTGGGTCGTGACAATTATTATGGTATCAGAGCACAATTGGTCTGATGTGTGTCAGTGTCAGTAATTAGGAAATTACATCCCCGTGTTACTGTGCTTAGTTAGATACAATAGTGTATATCGAGATGGGTTTTGACTAAGAAATGGTTGAGAATGCAGGAATGCCTAATATGAGTCGCGTTAGATGAGATAGTGCACGAGGCAGAGGTCGTAGAGGTAGACCTGAGTCTGCTAAGTCGTGCTGAGTTTGACTATGAGAATCATGATGAGATTGGAATAGAGGCTAATGTTAAGCATGCCTCACAGAGTCCGACAGAGAGATCGGACAGTATTGAGACACGCTTCGCGAGATTGAAGCGGAGCATGGGAATTATTTTGAGGAGCTAATTGCTCAGATTATGAATGAGATCAGAGGGCGCAGCGGAACATTGGTGGAAACCCGCTCGACCCATCTTAAGTGTTAAACATCCAGAGCTGACATGAGAAATGTTTATGGATGTATTCCGGTGATAGGATATCCCGGATATGATTTAAAGGAAATTATGGATAAAAGTCCTTACTCTGACCCAGAGGATTTGATTTATTGATGAGTATGACTTATGAGTATGAAACTCAGTGATATTCTTGGACAGATATTACCTCGACACTATGAACAGTGATAGTCGAGATGTCTAAAAGTCCACGAAATGATTCGACTTTCAGTTAGAGTCTGATTGGCCCGTAAGATATTACCTATACCGAGGCAGTGCGCAGATTTACAGTTGGGTAAATAAGAACATGAATTGCACGCCTCTGAGATTGGGAAAGGTAGTGAGGGCCGAAATAGAGACAGAAAAGGAGAATCGAGAAATGATAAAGATGTTAAAATGGAAAAAAGGTAATTGGTAAAAGATTAGATTTGGTGAGTAATGGACTAAGATAATTGGTAAGGCCTCAGTGCATCCAATTTTGGCACTCTTGAGGGACATTGTAATTTGGAGGACCCCGACCTGCTACGAAGCAGTGTAGCAGTGTAAGCACTGTAAGCAGTGTGAGATGTGTGGTGGATACCACGGAAGGAGGGTCTATACTTACACGGTATTGGTGAAAATGGTCGTCAAGTGTGGTAAGACAGACTATTGATTTTGATTGCTCAGAGTTGAGCGAGATCGCCCCACAGAAAAGTAAAGAGACAGAGAAAAACTTCATTGGTATAGCTACAACAAAAAGGGAGACCATAGCCGAAAAGAAAAAAGAAGAAAGTAGGCTGTTGGACGAAGGCGAGAGGATGTTTTGGACCAGGATACTATTGATGTTTCACGGATGTGGTGTAAGATACCACACTTGTTATGAATAATGAAGTACATATGTTCATTAATCCTGGTGCCACACATTTATTCATACCACCTTCATTCCCATATAAGTGAGTAAAAGGCATGAATGCCTACATCATTGGGCACAATACTGATAAATGAGTGCCCCAATAGAAGAGGAGTAATTAACAGAATATGGTTATCGAGATTTAATTGACAAAAAGGGGTGTAACAGTTGAAATTAAAGGAGTAAAGGATTGTACTCACTGAATGAATAAAGACAAGAGTTTCGTCATGATTGATATACGAAGGAGATAATCCTTGAGATATGTTGATTATAAATACAAGATGTATTGGAGTAAGAGATATATGCTAAGTAAGGAATACCCTTAATATGCGAAGTAATTGAGGTTAAGCAATTAGTAGCGAATATAAATTGTGACCACATAGACTGAGATATAACGTAGTTGTGGTTAAGTCTGAAGGTTAATAAAGGTATTTCAAAATACCTCCCCGCCTGAAGACTTGACAGCGTCTAGATATATATATATAACCTATAACGTGAAATCGATCGTCATAATAAATACCTTTAGCATTAGGATACCCTTACTAAGACGATAAGAATATTAAAATTCGACGAATCATAAAGGTTAACATAGTAAAAAATTTAATAAGAGTCGTTAAGATAAGAAAAGGAAATGACACAGGTTAGTACCTGAAAACGTAAGCGATTTTGAAGGATCTTATACGCTTATGCGTAAATAAGTCAAGGATTAGATCGAGTTGTAATCATCATTATCGATGATATATTGGGTGTAGTTAAAGTCTAGGGCGATTTATAAGCAACAATTGGGGAAATTGCTTTTGCAGATGGTTGCTGCGAGTTCTAAAAGGATATCCTTTGTTGACACGTTTAATTATGAAAACGTGGTCATGGAATGAGATAATAAATAAGATGATGGATGTGATATAAATTTCGGTGTAGTAAAGTATGAACTGACCACCGTGAATAATTTCACCATACCCAACAGCTCAAGAGGTTCTCAGTGAGTATGGATACCTCAAAGTTATGAAGAGGCTGTGTATTGATGTATAATGGGAAGATAGTCAATTTTGGAGTCAGACAACTCCTTGATCACGAAATAAACTATCTGACCCATGATTTAAAGTTGGTAACAGTAGTTGTACCGAGGATATGGTACTATTATGTACATGGTGAGAAATTGTGGATATGCACTGATCATAAAGCCCGAGTATCTGTTTTTACAGAAAGAGGCGAACATGAGAATACATAGTGGGTTAGAGCTTCTGAGAGGTTTTGATTTGTGAAAAATTGTACCACCCAGGAAAGGCTAATGTGATGACTGATGCCTTGAGCAAAAAGAGCCTCGGGATGGTACCACATATGATGGTCAGGGAGCGTGAGCTGCTAGAGCAGTTGTGGACCTCAGTATTGATGTGATCCCTTCTGATGATGACAGTGATTGTGTGACAGCTAGCCTGATGATTAGAACCGGATGAGAGTGCCCGGATTTGCCAGGCTTAGCGTGATGATCGACCGGATGTCGATAGTTTGGGTCTGATTCAGAAGGGTACAGTAACAGAGTTCACAGTGGGTGATGATGAGTTACTGAGGATTCCGAGACAGTATAAGTGCTCCCCAGGACCACAGTTGATGAGATAGTAATGTTGTCAGAAGCTCACTCTTCGGGATATACAGTGCATACGGAAAGTAATGATTATATATTGAAATCTCGAAAAGGGTATTGGTGGTCAGATGTGGAAAGAGACATGGTAGAGATTGTGAAGAAGTGCCTAGTATGTCAACAGAATAAGGTAGAGTATTAAAAGTCTGCAGAGTTATTGCAACACCTACCTATATTGACACGGCACGAAAATGGGAACAAGTCTTCATGAATTTTATGATGGGTTACAAAGAACCCAGGTGAATTACGAGGCTATTTGGATGATAGTCGATAGAGTGACTAAGTTTACCCACCTTTTGGATATGAAATCCCTAAATACTCAGAGTGTATATGAGGATTTATGTGTAAGGAAGATTGTGAAACATTATGTAGCGTTCCAGTGAGCATGATATCATATAGGGATTCCCGCTTCACTTCCTACTTCGGAGGATATTTTCAGGAAGCTATGGGAACCCGACTGAGTATTAGCACAGCTTTCCATCCTCAGACAGATGGTTAGTCAGAGAAGACTGTACAAGTTCTGGAGGATCCGATGAAAGCGTGTGCCGTTAATTTTATAAGCTCCTGGAATGATCAGTTGATTTCTAATTGAAGTTGCCAATAACGACAGTTGACAGTTGAGTATCGGGATGACAAGATATGAGTGTATGGCTGTAGGGGTTGTTCCCCAAATTGGATAAAAAAAAGTGGGTGACAGATAGAATTATTTACGACTTTGGATAATAAGTCTCTGAGGATGTTTAGTTAAGGATGAGAGATTAAGAACACCTCAGAGCAGATAGATAAGTATTGGAATTTACCCTTGGTGAATTAGTATGGTTGAAATAATTCTTGTCCTAAGAGAATAAGAGCATAGCGAATTTTTGGAAGAAGGTAAATTGAGTTGCGCTGGATGGAATATTTTGAGAGATCGGACAAGTGGGAGATAAGACCTGTAGGTTGATGTTATCACGTGAATAAGCAGGCACCCACAATGTGTTCCAGCTTTTGATGTTTCGGCAATACTATCCAGATCCAGCATAGGTGATCGAATGTGAATTCCAAAAGTTCAGTTTTATGCAAATATAAGTATATTGAAGAAGTTGATTCGGGCATTAAACAGGAAAGAGATAGTATTGAGGTTTAAGATAATCTCCCTAATTAAAGTCCTTTGGTAGTAATACACTCCGGAGAAGGTTACATAAGAATTTAAGAGTATGATACGATCGATGTACCCGGAGTTGTATATGGACTCATATGACTTTGTTCTAATTTGGAGGACCAAATTCTTTAAGTGGGGGAGAGTTGTAAGACCCGAATTTAATTAAAATATGAAATAAAGGAGTATTTGTGAGGGGAAGTCGGGTTAAATTAATCTCAAACACGTGTAAGGGCAAAATGGTCAAAAGACCAAAGGTCGGTATAATTTCGATAAGAAAATTTAATTAAAAATATGGATTTGAGAAATCTTGGTCAATAAAGATGAAATAAATTTATTTTGGGTTAAACTGATCAAGATATTAATTTATTGGAATTAATCGAGATTAATCGGGATTTTTAGTTCGGAAGAATAATCCCGAAAATAATCGAAAAATATACCGAAAAGTCATTCGGGACAATATCCCAAAAATACGGAGAAATTATACCCGAAAAAGAGGTTAAAATATAATAAATAAATTAAATAAAATTAAATTAAAGAATTTAGAATTAAATAATAATTTTTGAGAGATATTTGGGTATTTTAATATATTTTAATAAATAGTAAAATAATTAAAATAAATAAAAATAATAATAAAATTAATAAAAATAAATTAATGAAAGGAAAAAAAAAAGGAGACTGAAAACGAAAATATCGGGGAGAGAGAGAGACCGAACGGAAGCAGCCGATCGAGCCCTGCCGGCGGCCAGGCGACCAGGCGAGGCCCAGGCGGAGGAAGCCCGACGAGGCCCGACCACCACCGGCCTAACAGAGGAACGAACGGCGACGAAACGGCGGCGAAAACCGAGGGAGAAGGCCGACGGGGTTGAGGGGTTCGATCCCGGCGAACGGCGGCATCTTGGCTCCGACCGACCCCAGCCGAGGCTTCCTGAGGTCCAGACGAGTCGATTGGCAGCGGCCCCGACCGGCGAAACTGCCGGCAAACACCAAAAACAACGGAGGAAAGGAAATGGGTCCGACGGCCGAGGGAGAACAGCCGGACCGGCGACTTTCCAGCGGCCTTGGGCGAAGCCGAGCCCAGATCTGAGACGCGGACAACCTCACGGAGCCACTGGCGGTGGAAGCCGGCGGAGAATCGGTCGGAAAAGGGGTGAACCGGCGGTGAACCGGCCAAACCGGGGTGAACCGGCGGTCTGAACCGGTCCGAACCGGACTGAACCGGTTCAGCCAAAAAGAGGGGAAAAAAGGAGAAAAAAGGGAAAAAGAAAAAGAGGAAAAAATTGGGGAAAATTTCTGTGGTGCAATCGAGCTTCGGGTAGGTCGATAAGCGGTCAAATTGACTCGATTTAAATTTGGAATATTTTATTTAATTAATTATCGACTGAAAGTTTACCCGAAAAATATATTTAATTGTGTAGCTCGACGATTGGCATCCACCGAGGGCTCGAGACAGCCTCGATTTACGGACTAGCATGGAATCTCGGGTAAGTGACCCTTATTTACGACAATTACCTCGTTATGCGTGATATTGATTTAAATTCCGCATAAATTGAATTAAATTATGGAAATTTATATAATTGTCGTAAATAGTGAATTTAGCTATTCAAGAGCTAGGACGAGGCCTAATAAATTATTGGTGGGCCCAATGAGCCCAATAGGCCTCGATAAAGTGAAAATTAAGTGGTAAACGGGCTTAAGGCCGATTAAGGCCCATTAAGGTGTAATCGGGCCCAATAGGGGTAAACGGGCCCAATGATTTAAATTAAGCCCAGAAAGTATTAAATACGATTAAATTGCATAATATCTGACCTGAGGAATATTAATACGCAGTTCCGGGCATTTGATTGGGAGCATAACGGACTGCGCAACGAGATAACATTGGAAAAGAAAAGGTCAGACTCTACGGAAAAATAAGGTAAGGGAATTCTACGGACTGCTAGAGGTAAACTCTACGAAATTTTAAATTCATATGCAGTCTTTAAAATTTATCTGAAGGGTCTAGAAGTCGAATAATAATTTTAGTACCCCGAATGGGCAAATTACTAAAATACCCTTGTTCAGGGTAAAATCTAAAAATTTAGGAAAATTGGGAGGAGCAAGGACAAGAGGTTCCTGCTCGTTCTGGAGGTATTTCAACACATGCATGAGTAGGCTGGCTCACTTTTAAAGAAAAATGCATAGCATTGCATATCTTAAATGATGTGATTTCTGTGAAAACTATTTGGAGATAACTAAGCCGCCTACGTGTTTTATTTACATGTGACGTGCTAGAGCTCAGCTCGCACGATGTTTGATTTGTGTGATGTATGCATTAGTGCTGGAGCGAGAGCTCGCACTAGAGTTTTACATGCATAGGTGCTAGAGTATAACTCGCACCAGATTTCATATGCTTTTCGTGACACGGTGCTAGAGTCTAACTCGCACCAGATTTTACATGATTTTCATGACAGGGTGCTGGAGTATAACTCGCACCATATTTTTATACACGATTTTCGTGACAGAGTGCTTGAGCTTAGCTCGCACTAGTTTTATTTGATTTACTGACAGTGTTAGAGCACCGCTCGCACTACTTTTCAGAGATCATACGATAAGCCGTGCTTGGAGCATCGGGTAGACTGTGTGTCACCGATTAAATAGGCTCGCACGTGCGTTTTGAGACATGGCATGTTAAAATAACCTGATGAGCCCGAACGAGGGATAAGGGTTAGAGAAATAACCTGATGAGCCCGAACGAGGGATAAGGGTTAGAGAAACAACCTGATGAGCCCGAACGAGGGATAAGGGTTAGAGATCCACCTGATGAGCCCGAACGAGGGATAAGGGTTGGAGATCCAGCTGATGAGCCCGAACGAGGGATAAGGCTGAGGGTCCACGGAGTACGATGTACCGTGCAAGTAGCATGGAGTATGATGTACCGTGTAGTATCTTCGGATACGGTATCTTTGTGATACGGGGTATCTTCGGATACGGCATCTTCGGATGCGTGAGATCGGATAAGACTGACGGGTTGGATTGACCCATCTCCCAGCGGTTCTCGATCAGGGTGAGACCTCGCACACTGGGATCCGTGAATCTAGAGGGACTCACGAGGACACATTGGTCAGTCCTGGTTATTGCCGTTATACAAATATTGCCTCGTCTCGCATGTCGACGATTTCGATGATTTAAACTGGGTTTTTAAACTAAATTTGCATGATGGTATTTCCATGCTTTTCAAACCCACGTGTGATGTAAACCGTTTTCATGGTTTTGTGTGAGTCAGGATCACCCGCAGGAGGGGTCGAGTCCTGACTTTATTGTGAAAATTTTAATTGAGAAAGAAATGATTTGTAATACTTGCATGTTGAATTTTCCGTGCAAATGTGTTTTACATAACATCATAACGCATATCATTTGTTTTAAAATGTGTGGAGAAAGGGTGGTTTATGCATGGCACCATGTTCATGTAGGTAGTATGGTTACCTACTTGTTCGTAGGATTGCCTTACTGAGCTTGATGTGCTCACCCCTTTCATTTTCTCCCACAGATAATCTCCAGTTGAAGTTGCGACGACTCAGTACTGCATTCCGGATATCCGCTGCTGCCCATCAACATAAGGTATATACACTTGTACATATTGTATCTACATAAGCATAGCACAGTAACATGTTTGTAAGTAACTTTAGGGGATGTATAAATATTGTAAACAAATATAAATGACTGGAGAATAAATAAGTTAGATGGTAATGGTATGGTGGGACTGGCATTGACGCACAGCCCAATTATTAGTGGAGTGTGGTCACGATTCGAGGACAGGTAAGAATTCAAGTAAATAAACAAAACGCGAAAAAAAATTAACTCTGATTTTTGAGTAGTTTGGGTCGTGACAGATATAGCCTCTTCAATAAATAAAGCCGATTCTCGTTGCTTTTCTTCATATATTTATTCTCCAGCGCCTCCCACAATATTTTGACAAAAGTTTCCTTCATGAATGGATACTTCTGTTCTCTGCAGAGACATGATGGAATCAACCCACATGTTTTCGCATTCAGTCTCTCCCAATCTTTTTCTTTGACCTCATCGGGTTTCTTTTCTTCCAGAGTGATGTCTAAATCTTGTTGACACAGGACATCCTTAACTTCACTTTGCCACAGGTCGAAATTATTTCGACCATCAAATTTCTCCACTTTAATTTTTGTTGATGCTGTCATTTCTGTTTCAAACTATTCTCCCAAATGTATACTAACCGTATACCAAAACAATATGACACTCTAAATAGTACTGCATACTAGAATAGAGACCATAACTTACGTGAACAGTGCACCAGGTCAGCTCCCAGGAAAGAGAGATGGGTCACCGGACACACTTAAATACCAAGTCTTTCCTTAGCCAGAGCTTTCCTAGACATGCACTACCACTTTATCTCAGTTCTGGCATACACGGTATAAATAGAGTATAACAGAGTTCTCTTAACCAAACAGCTCAGGAATAATTTTTCTTTTCTGATGTGGAGGATCGGACAACGCTGCAACCACAAAGCATACTACGACAACCAAGAGCTCTGATACTAATTGTTGTGCACAAGTGGAAGCATAAAACACAACTATAACTACTAATTATTGAAGCAGGCAAAAACAAATGCTAAACAAATGATCAAATGCAAAGCGTAAAGGAAGAAAAGAGAAAACACAAGATTTTATGTGGTTCGATATAATTACCTACGTCCACGGGCGCTGCTGAAAACCTTCACTAATTCCAAAATGAAATTATTACAAAATTTGAACACAATTGCAAAATCCAGAAACTAATAGGGAAAAGCCAAAATACTATATGAGCTATTTATATTTCTCTCAAGGATATCTAACCTATTAGCCCAGACCTCAATTTATAAGCCAAAACTCTTTCTCTCCGTTTGTGATTTTTCAATGTGAGATTCCTCACTAGGCTAATAAGCCATTAATTTAAACACCTATGAGTTTTATTTATTAGTTAAATATGTTAAATGTAAGGTTTTAGTGGAGAGATGGCTTGGCTCATAAGAAAATTCACTGGATTAGATGGGATGATTTGTGTTGTTCAGAAATGGACTGAAGTTTGGGGTTTAAAGACTTTAAGGCATTCAACCTAGCCCTTATTTAACCAAGTAGTGTTGGCATGTAGTACAAGATGAGAAGTCTCGATGTCATAAGGTTTTAAAAGCTAGATACTTTCTAAATTGTTCCATCCTATCTGTGGTATAATCTTCTAGTAGCTCAAAAGCTGCTGTTGTAGGGCTCTTGCTAGAAAGTAGGAGATGATAGTCCTATTGAAGTTTGGAAGGACAAGTGGTTGAATAAGCCATCGATGTATATGGTAGAAGTGCCATCTGGTCCACAACAAACTAAAGTTGATAATGGAAAAACTAATTGATCAAATTAATATTAGGTAAAGGGAGGAAATAGTGAAAGAATTACTCTCTGCTAATGATGTGGATCGAGTTTTACAGATTCCATTGAACAAGAATTGCATTAAAGATTTTCTCATTTGGAATGAGACAATGCTCGGGTGCTTCACAGTAAAGTCAAATATGTTTTAGCTAGGAGGATGTTATGGAGGTCAATTATCTCTAGGACACAAAAGTTACAGTTTGGAGGCACATCTGGACAATAAAGGTTATCCCGAATATGAAAGTTTTCATCTAGAGATGCATGCATGGCGTATTATCTACATCTGAAGCTTTAAAAAAGAGAGTTATCAGTTGATGTATGTTGTCCTGCATGTGGTGTAAATGAGGAATCATGAAACCATGTTTGGCAACCACAGAAACCAACCTTGAGATGGAATTTTGCAGCCAAAATGGCCTATCATGCAACTTCATAGCCTGCTACATACTTAGCCTCCATAGTTAAGGACGTTGTAAGTGTTTACTTTACACTTTCCAACTCTAAATGATAGCCACGTACAAGTATTCATGATTTACAAGTAATACGGAGATAAGTCTGGATATCGTTTTCATGAGAATAAATTTAATTGCCATAGCTAAATACTAAAATTGGTCACCCTAGATTTATTCAAACAAATCAAATATTCTTGAGTTAAATTAACTATTTAAACAATTAAAAATAAATCATAAAAAATTCAAAATAAAAATTTTAAATGCATTAAAATTAAAAAAAGAAAGAAAGAATGGATGAACTTATATAAAATTACTTAAAACATTAATTAAAATTTTATAACCTATTACCTAATTATCTAAATTGACAAAGTAATAATAAAATCTATTATAGTAATAAACTAAAGTAATAACTAATAATCTAATCTAAACTTAAACTAATAGAATATATAATAAACTAAAACTAAACTATTCTTAACTAATTGCATTTAAATGCATGAAACAGTAAACAAAACTGTGAGCAGTGCATTAAAACCGAAAATCCATGTCTGCCTCTGCTTTGCTTAATCTCCAGTCTAGCCCCATGCGTCTGTCCCAGCCAACATGTCGTTGCCTTTCAATCTTCGTTTCTCCTATCTTGCCACCTCCTGCTTCACGTGTCTTGATTAAGCACACATCAAGCAACACTTTCAGCCCTTTACGCTGCTAAGAAAATCACGACAGCAAGTGTAGGAATAGTAGAATCGAAAATGGAGAAAAATAAAGAATGTAGGAAACATTGCAGAGTAGAGGATGGAATTTGGCTGTTGTCACCGCCAGCTTCACGCTCTCCTCTGGTCCAACGATCAGCTACCAGGAACACCAAAGCAGAAAGAGAAAGATGCAAAAAAGCAGAACAGAAAATAAAATAGAGCAATCTTAAAAAAGAAAATGCAAGAATTGAAAAGAGCAACTAGACAAGAACAATACTTAACTTAATGAACTAATAAAATCCTTATATTAAACTGAAATTGTACTGATCTTTTATTAAAAAATAAATTTATCAGTCACTAAAAACTGCAGGAGCTTAAGTGATTAAAGATAAGAAAACATAAACTGAGAATGTGAAGACCCGAAAATTAAAAAAAAAAACTGGGAAAGAACTCGCTGCCTATCACGCAGCAAGTTTTTTACATTTTAAACCTCAACTAATGCAATAAAAAAAAAAACCTAATAGCATTCTAGCTACAGAAAACATCGAGGAACAAAATTGGAAGATGGCTGCCTATCACCCAACCCCTTCTCCCTCCTCCCTACCTTTTATATGTAAGGTTTATTTCTCGGGTTCCTTGGGCAGCAATTTTTTTTTTCAGCTAGACTCTCATTGCTTATGGATATGGGCTTGCAACTTTTAGATTTTTATGGGTTGGGTTTTCATATGGAAAAGGTTTAAAAATGTTTTACATGGAACATGGCCTGGGTTTTATATGGGTCTTGCATGGTAATGTAATGAGTTTTAAGATTATAAATGGTTGGGGTTTTTATTTTATGGCCTAAGGGTTTGAGGTTTGACTAAAAATAGGGTTTAAGAATAGGATTGAAACACCAATACCATTCATTTTCCTTGATTTGCACCATTTTTCAATTTTTTTTTATATTTTTCTCAAAATTCCTACACATGAATAAAAATCCAATAAATAGGAAAGAAATTAAATAAAAATTTCAAAATTAAATCAAAATTCTTGTAATAAAGTACACTAAAATATGATATTTTAAAGACTTACCATACCTAAATATATAACTAAAAATTGGTTTCTATCATTTGGGTAGCATGCAAAATCAGCACCAGAATATCCAACCAAACCTAGAATGTTGAATCTACAAATATCCAAATACTCTATTTGTAGCTTCCAACTCTCTATTACAGGATCACTCAAGTGTCTTCGAAGTACACCTTTAATATACTTAACATTAGAATACATACAGACTTGAGCATACAATAATTACCCATAATAATGCATACTTAATACTTTACATGAGCTCTTTCTTTATTAACTCGAGGACATTAAGCTTTTAACAGTATGCCGCTTTTCACGAAAGGGCACCTTAATTGGAGAACAATATACATCAAACCTACTTAACATACTCAATATAGGTTTTTCTGAGACTAACGGAGTATTCCTATAAATATGTCATGAAGAATCTCAATCCCTAAAACAACATTGAGCCACACTTAGATTCTTCATCCTGAAGTGACAAGACGATATGAAATTTGTCTCATACAATATGTCAGTGTCATAGACTACTATTTGATATCATCAATTTAGAGCACCACAAGCACTTAACTGTTCCCACTGGCCTTATAATGGATCCAATTATCAACATGTTCTCCATAGAGTGACAATTCCATAAAACTTAAGATATCACAATTTGGATACCTTTTAACATTCGCAAATGAACTTCTCGAGTTCACAAACTGTATGCTCCATGTAAGACCCGAATTTAATTAAAATATGAAAATTAAATAAGAAAAGATGGGGGATGTATGAAGGAAGGTCAGGTAAAATTGATTTTTGAAACAGGAGCAGGGGTAAAATGGTAAAAATACCAAAACCCGGTATTAGTTCGATAAAGAAATTTAATTAAAATAAGGATGTAAGATATCTTGATCGATAATGAGGAAATTATACAATTTTGGGTCAATTGATCAAGATTCGAAAATTTTAAAAATACCGAAAAAAATTACCGGAACAATATCTTGAAAAGCGTGAAGGAATAATATCAAAAATTTGGAGAAAAATATATTTAATAAATTAAATTTAAATTAAATAAATTAAATTAGAATAAAATAATAATTTTAGAAGATATTTTGGGTAATTATAGTATTTTAATGAATAGTGTAATAATTAAAATAAATAATAATAATAATAAAAAAAAGAAGAAGAAGTTAATCTGAAAAAAAAAAGAGAAAAGGGGGTCGGGGAGAGAGAAAGAGAAGCAGAGAAACGGAAGTCAAGAAAACCGAGGAAGCCGAGGACGCACCGGCGACCGACGACCCCCGACGAGGAGCCGACGAGGAGGAGGGGAGGCCGGCGAGCAAGATGGTACCGGAGACGCGCCATGCAGTGGCCGGAGCAGGCCGATCGGAGCGAAAGAAGACCGACGGAGAAATGGGCCGATTCCCGGCAAATCACCGCGTCTGGGCTGAAACGGAGGCTACCGACGCACTCAGGGGAAGAAGCCGGTTCTTTTGAGACCGGTCTTGGCCGGTGAGACCGCCGAAAACGTCGACGACGGCAATTGGCAGTAAACGGTACCGTTTGGCCGAAAGGAAAAGGAGGGAAAAGGAAGGAAAGAGGAAAGAAAAGAAAGGAAAAGGAAGGAAAGAGAAAAGAAAAAAAAAGAAAAAGAGGAAAAATTGGGAAAAAATTCTGACGATGCAATCGAGCTACGGGTAAGTCAGTAGTGGTCGAAATTGACCCGATTTAAATTTTGGAGTATTTAATTTAATTAATTTTGGGCTGAAAACTTACCCGAAAAAAATTGTGGAATTATATAGCTCGACAATTGGCATCCAACGAGAGCTCGAGATAGCCTCGATTTGCGGATTAGCATGGAATATCGGGTAAGTGACCCTTATTTACGACAATTTACATCGTTATCGTGATATGAATTTAAATTCCGCATAAATTGAATTAAATTTTGGAAATTTAGATAAATTGTCGTAAATAATAAATTTAGCTATTTGAGAGTTAGAACGAGGCCCAATAAATTGTTGGAGGGCCCAATGAGCCCAATAGGCCTCGATAAAGTGAAAATTAAGTGAAAAACGGGCTTAAGGCCGATTAAGGCCCATTAAGGTGCAATCGGGCCCAATAGGGGTAAACGGGCCCAATGATTTAAATTAAGCCCAGAAAATAGGAAATACAATTAAATTGTATAATATCTGACCTGAGGAATATTAATACGCAGTTCCGGGCATTTGATTGGGAGCATAACGGACTACGTGACGAGACAACAGTGGAAAAGAAAATGTCAGACTCGACAGGAAAATAAGGTAAGGGAATTTTACGGGCTATTAGAGGTAGCTTTACGCAATTTTGAATTCATATACAGTCTTTTAAAAATGTTCTGGAGGGTCTAGAGGTCGAAGAATAATTTTAGTGCCCCGTATGGGCAAAATTACCGAAATACCCTTGTTAAGGGTAAATGTTTCCAACTTTAGGAAAAATTGGGAGGAGCAAGGACAAGAAGTTCCTGCTCGTTCTGGAGGTATTTTAACACATGCATGAGTAGGCTGGCTCACTTTTAAAGAAAAATGCATAGCATTGCATACCTTCAATAATATAATTGTTTTGAAAACTGTTTTGAGGAAACAGAGCCGCCTACATGTTTTTATTGACATGTGACGTGCTGGAGCTTAGGCTCGCACGATGTTTGATTTGTGTGATGCATGCATTAGTGCTGGAGCGAGAGCTCGCACTAGAGTTTTACATGCATAGGTGCTAGAGTATAACTCGCACCAGATTTCATATGCTTTTTCGTGACACGGTGCTAGAGTCTAACTCGCACCAGATTTTACATGATTTTCATGACAGGGTGCTGGAGTTTAACTCGCACCAGATTTTATAAGATTTTCATGTGATTCATATATACAGTGTTAGAGCACCGCTCGCACTACATTTCAGAGATCATACGATAAGCCGTGCTTGGAGCATCGGGTAGACTGTGTGTCACCGATTTGATAGGCTCGCACGTGCGTTTTGAGACATGACATGAGTATTGAGAAACAAAACCTCTCTGTGGGAAGCAGGCCATTTGGGCTGGAGTACCTAGAGTGATATGGGTCCATGGAGTACGATGTACCGTGCAAGTAGCATGGAGTACGATGTACCGTGGGGTATCTTCGGATACGGTATCTTGTGATACGGGGTATCTTCGGATACGGCATCTTCGGATGCGTGAGATCGGATAAGACTGACGGGTTGGATTGACCCACCTCCCGGGCGGTTCCCGATCAGGGTGAGACCTCGCACACTGGGATCCGTGAAGCTAGAGGGACTCACGAGGACACATATGGCCAGTCCTGATTATTGCCGTTATACAGATATTGCCTCGTCTCGCATGTCGACGATTTCGATGATTTAAACTGGGTTTTTAATTAAATGTGCATGATGGTTATTTTCATGCTTTTTAAACCCATGTGTGATGTATACCGATTTTCATGGTTTTGTGTGAGTCAGGATCACCCGAAGGAGGGGTCAAGTCCTGACTTTATTGTGAAAATTTTAATTGAGAAAGAAATGATTTGAAATAATTGCATGTTGAATTTTCTGTGCAAACTCGATTTACATAACATCATAACTTTCATATCATCTGTTTTAAATGTGTGGAGAAAGGGTGGTTTATACATGGCACCACGTTCATGTAGGTAGTATGGTTACCTACTTGTTCGTAGGATTGCCTTACTAAGCTTGATGTGCTCACCCCTTTCATTTTCTCCCACAGATAATCTCCAGTTGAAGTTGCGACGACTCAGTACTGCATTCCGGATATCCGCTGCTGCCCATCATTTAAGGTATATACACTTGTACATATTGTATCTACATAAGCATAGCATAGTAACATGTTTGTAAGTAACTTTAGGGGATGTATAAATAATGTAAACAATATTAAATGATTAGAGAAGAAATAAGTTAGATGGTAATTGAATGGTAGGACTGGCATTGACGCACAACCCAATTATTAATGGAGTGTGGTCACGATTCGAGGACAGGTAAGAGTTTAAGTAATAAAAATAACAAAGCGCAAAAAAAAATTAACTCTGATTTTTGGGTAGCTTGGGTCGTGACACTCCATCTCAGGAACTACAAACTTTGAGGTTGCATTAGACATTTTAATGTCTACATGATGTAGCTCTTAATCAAAATTAGTTACCAATTGCTATCATGATTCTAAAAGAACCTTAGGAAAAAAACAAAAGAGAAAGTTTCCATAAAACCAAGTGCTTGTTTTTATTTAAAGCCTTTAGCCAAATTTGGCTTTAAATTTTTTTTACCTGAACTCTAGAGTCTCTTTTGGTCTATAATGATGTGACAACTCAAATAAATCTCATGCATCTTTATACAATATAGATGTCGACTCATCTTGCGTGGCAAATATCTAACTCCTGGAGTTCGTGTAAACACCATAAAATTTATATATTTAATTAGACTATATAAGAATAAAAATAATATGTTTTAACAGAAGTGCGAATATTTGTTGTAGGGCTCGAGAAGTATGTGAACCGAGATGCCCGTGAATGACAGAGAGCCCGAAATACAGGAAATGATGAAGCAAATGCAAGCATGGAGGGATTGAAAATTTTCATTTCATTAGTTGAAAATTTTGATGTAAAACTTATATCAAGGATTTATAAAGAGTGATGAGATCCCAATAATATTTCATTTCGAAATAATGAAAATTTCATGGAAGGCATGAATATTATGTCCTTGGATAAGTTTATAAAGAAGAAAATGTATGTATATATATATATGTATGTATGTATGTATGTATAATAATATATATATATATATATACATATGTATAATAATATATATATATATATATATATATATATATATATATATATATAACAAATATATATATATATATATTATGTAATGTATAGTATGTAATATATAAGTATTAATAAATAAAAATAATGCATGAGACAAATAAAATGAAATGGAAATAAACACAAAACAAATAAAACAAAAAATATATAATAATATCACTAAACAAACAAATAATATATATATATATATATATATATATTAATATAATGTATATATATGTTAATATATATATATATATATATATGTTCATAAAATATATTAAGCCTTGTACGGAATTGGCTTTCAAAGAAAGCCAATTTCGTTTGCTACATTTTCGAAAGAAGCAGATTTCCTCTGCTGGGCGGGAAGCAAAAGAAAGAAAAGAGGAGAAGAGAAGGAAAGAAGAGGGCTGACCGGGGGAGAAAAGAGAAAGAAAAGAAGAGAAGAAAGGAAAGGAAGGGAAGAAAAAAGGAAAGAAGAAAGAAGGCTGGCTGATCGGGGAGAAGAAAATCGAGACTGAAGGGAAGCAAGAAATCGAGAGGCAGGGGAGAAGGAGAGGGAGACCGAAGGGAGAACAGAACCGAGAGGCAGAGGAGAAGGAGAGGGAGACCGATGGGAAGCAGAACAGGAGCTGAAAATAGAAGAAAATCGAGGGAGCTGAAAACTGGAAGTGAGACCGTAAGGCAGGGGAGGAGGAGAAGAGCAGACCGAGGGTGAGAGTGAAGCAGAACCAGGAAAGCAAATCTGGAGCAGAAGAGCTGACCGGGGGGAAAGGAAAGAAAGAAAGAAAGGGGTAGATCGAGGAAGAGGGAAAACTGAAGCAGAATCGAGGCTAAAAAACAGGGGAAAAGAAATTGAAGCTGAATGGAAGGCTGAAACCGAGGCTTGTATTGAAGCAGACCGAGAGCTGAAACAGAACTGAGGAAGAGGGGCTAAAGGGGAGGAAAAATCGAGAAGGAAGGAAAGTGAGGGAGTTCGGGTGTGGCCTGGAACAGTGAAGGAGCAGGAGATGGCAACACCGAGAGCTTAGGAAGACGATGAGCAAGGTTGTCGGGTGATTAGCGAGAGAGAAAAAAAAGAGAAAAGAAAGGCTGGAAATTTGAAAAAGAGACAAAGGTAAAATTTATATATGTAAATTTAATGTACATATATATATATATGTTTGAGATATAAGCATGTTAGTGTGAATTAAGGTGTATGTAAAATATAAATGGAAAAATGAGGAGTAGACAAAAAAAATATACATGTGATAAGGAAAAATGAAAACAAATAATAATAAATATGTGTATGTACTTAGATGTATATACATATAGGTGTATAAGATAAATGTGTATGTTAATATATGTACATACAAAAAATATATATAGTAATAAAAATATATAAACGTGTGTGTTGACTTAGGTATGTACAATAATACGTACACACGAAGTAGTAACGAATATGTTACGAATTTAACGCAATTTGGACAATTCACATGAATAGGGTGCTAAGTATACAATTTCGGTATAGGAGAATCGTAGAAGGAATTAAAGGAGGTACTAGGAGGTATCACCACTCGAATTTGAAATTTTCGATAAATTGAGGTAAGGGGGTATAATTTAAAGCGGTAATAGTTATTTTCTGAACCATGATTAAGGAAAATTGACAAAGATGTGAACTATGATTTTCGAGCATGTTTTCTGCTTTTGTTTTTTGAGTAAGAACGTGTTTTCTGAGTTGTATTTTGAATAATTGCATATTTTTGAATTTGACTTTTGAACAAAAGCATGTTTTCTGAAATTATCTTTTGAATAAGATGATTGTACTTTGATATTTTTATATATGAAAACTATAGTATGTTTAGAGACTAAGGGCCATTTATGTTGTATGCTAACGCATGTCAACTTCGCCTGTGTGGCGTCTGAACTTCTCCTTCGTGGCGTCTGAATTTCACCTTCGGGTGTCTGAACGCTGTACGACCTTGATCCCGTCTACAGTCTTACCATGGCCATAGGTTCTGAATTCCCTCTACGAAGGATGACTTTGTTATTGCCGCATGATAATTATATAGGCCAACGTAGTCTCTATTTGAAATTAAATTCGGTTTTCAGATTTGATTTTATGACATGTGATTTTACATGTATTCATGTTTTTGGAATTCTGAATATACGAAAAGGTTACGTGATATCTGTTAAGTTCAAGTACTTAAAGAATTATGTTTTGAATCATGATGTTTCTGATTTTCCTAATTTCGAATGTCCTTTATATTAGTTTTAGAGAGTAGTCATTATACATACTATTATGTTTTTCTACATATTTGAATCGCTAAGACCGTTTTAAATGCACTTTCTTATTGGGCTTTTTTCCGAAAGCTCACCCCTCTACCTTTCAGACTATTTGCAGTGATCCGTAAGCGCGACCTGCGCATACATGACATTGGCTGTGGGAAAGAGCTACCTTAGGCTACTTTTTGTATATGCAACATAAGGTATAAATTACATTCCTTTATTAGACATATTTGTACGCACAAACATATATTGAGAATATTTTGTTGGGATGTAATTTGTAAGGAAAACAATGTAAAGAATATTATTTTTGGGATTAGGTTTTAAGATGATTGGTATTGCATCGAAATGGATGTATTGAGTTGTAAATGTGGATTTAGAAAGTATGCTTGGTAGTTGTGGATATCTAGGATTGTTGGAAAGTATGCTTAGTAGTTGTGGATATCTAGGATTGTCAAAACAATTGAGTTGCAGGTGGGTAGGCTCATATATAAGCCGTTATACTGCCGAAATTTCTATCTGTCATATATGTCAAAATATGGAAAATAAATATAATTATGGATAAAGAATTAGGAAAAGTGATTTAACACTGAATAAGAATACAACCTAAGTGAATAAAGGAATAAGTGGGTAAATTAAGTTTAAAAAAAAAAGTCCCCCAAATTTCAAGGGTCAAGGGTCGTTATAGTTCGGATCAATAAAGCCTTCGAACAGTATTAGAATCAGAAGACATGTGAATCTCACATTCATATTCCTTTGTAAAGTCAGTTGCAGGTTCAAAAATACAGCATTAGGATCAATTGTTAATTCCTTCTGTCATGACCTCATCCATCAAAAGTAGCACATACATGGGATTTGTACAACAATATGTACTCTTATGATGACATTGTAAAGTACACAACTCCCACTGTCTAAGTCAACCTCTAAATAGATTGCAATGTTAGACTCAATAATTTTAGCATCACACAATAGAATACGAAAATCTAGAATCACTATAGCCAATACAATAACCAATAGAATTGTCATTGATACTTTTCTTGACTGTAAGCTATAGGTCTTTGCCTTTACTTTGTAACCTTAAACATGAGAAATAGCACAAAATTGATTTCTTATCGGGCTATAACTTATGGTGAATTTGAAAACTGATTTAGTTTGGATCTCAACTTAGAATGTGAATAGTAGTATTCATAATTTCACTCCATTAGAATTTTTGAAAATTTAATGACTATAAATTGTTCCATATCAGAATGTATGATTGATTATTATTGCAATCTAGTTCTGTTTTGATATTCCAAGCAAAGTATACTCAGCGCCAATACATGATCCTAAAGTGCACTTGACCAAAAACTCAATATAGGATTTCGCCTAAATCTATTATACTGACCACAATATTCATCACTGCTATTTGATCATTACCTTAAGCAACTTACCTGACATAATCTATGCAGCGAAAACAATCAAAAGGCTTAAGGCTTCTATAGGATCAAAATTCTCACTCCACATAACCTAAGCTAGAATGATCTTTATTGAAAGTAATGAAATGCCTGTATTCACTAAATACCATATGTGGAAATGATCTACAAATGTCGGTATAACTCAATTTTTAATCAATCTCCATGTCTGCTAATTATATCCTTAACATTAGCTGCAAGATTTCTCTTAATGTAATCTCTAATGTGCCAAAATCAAAATATCCCTAACTCTTATGCCATAACATGATAGACTTCCTATCATTCCACCATAATTAAAACCAAAAGTCACATCATTCACAATGAAGAAAATTTTCCCAATATTATGGTACAAATCTACTATACATAATTCATCACATAAAATGCCACTTGTTGTCACTAAACAGAAATACTTCTTTGTTATTAGAATGAAAAATATAAATTGACAATAAACTGTATGCGAAATGTAACAACAATTTGGCAACTTTTATGTTTTTAGCATGGATTTTAACCCTTATACCCATATTCACAACCATTTCCTTTTATTTGTTCTCCAATTGCTTATGACTTTATTGATAACAACATCGATATCCAACCGCCAATAATTAGAGGTTATACCTTCTAGATTAGGTGCAAAATAAAGACTTAAGGAATGTCTTTTCCACACACATTCCAATCTAGAATACTCTTATAATCTACCCTCTTGTGCTTAAATTTATGACAAAAGTGGTACACATCTCTAAATTCCTCTGATTTTCAATATCTAGTGGTATTGGTGAAACCAAAATAGGAGATGGGCTTGGCATATTTCTTCCTTTAAATGACCTTCTATTGAGACCTCTTAATGATATTATTTTTGGCAGTATATTGGTACTGATGGCCGAATGAGATCTATCAACCCAAAAGATATCCTTTTTTTAGATGACAATATCACTCTTGATTTTTAAATGCCATAGTTCTTTCTATCCATTGAGGTAGTTGAATGAGATTTGCAAACTTGAAAGATCTTCCACTCTCTACCCTAGAAAGAAGTGATTCAGAATCTACCATATATATGGAACTAGTCTTCTATCGCAACCAACCTTCGTCAATCTTTGCGAATTATTCCTAAATGGGATCCATAAATACTTTGTGATCTTTGCTGATCATAATACTCTCTCTAATATGCTAATGCTATACCCTATATAATCAGAGAATTCTCATTGGAGTGTTCTTGAAATTCACATTAATACTTTCTCCTCAAAAAGCTCAAAATAATAGGTAGGAAAGATGGATCGACTCTCTAGGCTATTTCTAAGTTCTAATGCCTCATAATCCTAAGGAGTGATTAACACCATTTTATCTAATTTGATCTAAATAGAGAGTTTATATGTGATAGTTGCATATACAATTAAAATTGACAAAGGCTAATTGAATAACTTAAACAACATTGTGTTTATTCTAAAATTAGTTGTAAAGGATAAGGCAAAAGTAGTTGAATATAAACTTGAATGTTCGCCCACCGACAATGTAGGAAAATCATGTTATATCCAAACTAGAATCCTCTCATTGCTAAGCATCCTTCGAAGCAACAACAATTCAACATGGAAAGAATTGCCACTTTTAAAGATCTTGGCAAATTATGCAACTATCAATATACATTGTATTATTATTATCTCTTTAAAATTACCATAATAATTGTTAGAAAATCTTCATGACCATTCTTACGACAAGCAAGTATTAGTTAATCCGATTAATAATTTTGTAATTTTAAGAATATTCACATAATTATTTGACCAAAATTAACTACACACAAATTATGCAATTCCTGACGTATATATAGTAACTTTAGGTCTAACACAATTAATTCCACATGAATGTGCCTATTCAAATAATAAGGCAATATTATTTTAGAGATTGCATTTGTTTAAATAAATTGTTAATGGAATAGATAGATCTAAATTCGGAGAACTGACTCTAACAAAATACCTAAATAATTTATTTAAACTCATTAAAGTAGCCCAATTATGTGCATGCGTATATTCAAAAATTAAGTGAATTATGAATTCAATGGGTAATTGAATTTCTAAAAATTACCCCAAAAATAATTCCTCCAAAAACTCAATTATAACCATGTAATTTTGGGCTTAACAATTAATTATGGCCATTATATAAATTTGACCTATAAGCTAAATAGCCCAAGGATTAATTAACCAAATGACCTAATAATTAATTAATCAAAATGACTAACCATTACACAAATTAAGCAAAATGGCAAATAATTAATCCAAATTCATTAGCCAAATACAATTAATTAATCGAAATGACCTCTAAATTAATTAGACAAAATGACCTCAAAATTTAATTAATTTTATTGCCAAAATTAATTTAAAACTAGCCCAAAATATATTTGCCCATTTTAAATTATATTATAAAGCCTAAGATAATCAAACAAAAACTGGTCCAACTCAATTTAAATAATAATGGCCTATTAATTTCAATATACTAAATGACCATATAACAATCAGAATAGGCTCACAATTAAAAGAAAACCGAATGGCCTAAATAAAAACAAAAAACTAATGGCCCAACAACTAAAGGGTTACTACTCAAAACGTAGGCCCAAAGACATGGCCTATTGAAATAGCTAAAATTTTGGTAGAATTTTCACCTCTTTCTCTGTTTTAAATTAATTTTCGGTATATGGCACGTGCACTGCATGCACCAACAAAAAAGGGCGCGTGCACGCACCCGTGGGGGGTTAGCATGTGTTTTTTACGAGCTAGCAACAAAAGTTTTGGCGCGTGCAAAGCATGTACCTCACGTTCATTATCGGGCAAGGAGTCTTCTCTTCCCGCTTGGGTTTTTCACAGAAAACGAATCATTTTGACCCGATCCGACTGTAGCCCTTCATTTTAGCTTTGATTTTTTGATTTTTCATCCTTAAGCTTCTCAAAATAAGAAAACTACAATTTAGAGCTAAAACACACCTAAAAATAGAATGGGTTTTGGTTAACCTGAAAATCAAAAGCTCAAAACTGAGGTTTAATTGTTTCTCTCTTTAGATTGGAAACGATTTACGACTTTAGGGTGAGTTTGGCTTTAATGCCAATTTTTGAAACTAACCAAAAGCTTACCAAGTCACTATCACAATATTTAAATGCATAAAACTAACTTAGATGTGGGCAAGAGCTCAATCCCGCTATATCCACATTGAAACACACTCCACACGCTTCTTGTTAACTATCCTCAAGCCTGCATAGGAGAGAGAATGAGAGATAGAGAGTGAAGGAGAGCGAGAGAGAGAGTTTCTACTTTCTTTCCTATATTCTAACGTTATGAAACTTAATGGGTCAGTTTCATATATATAGGCAGAGAGTAGGAACCTCCATTCAAATGATTCATGTATAAACTCATCCCATTATAATTCTAATACATGTATATAATATATATAATATAGGGTCACACTTTAGACAGAATATACTACTTAATATGATGTTAATTATGGTAAGACTTAGTTAGTCCACTAAATTAAAGAGATTAATTCCAACAAAAGGTTTGTAGCAACCTCTATTGTTTATGTTTGAGCTTTTCTTCTGAACTTTTTACTTGATCTAATTAGAAGTTGCAATATAAAAACAATGTTATATTTACAAACAACTAGTAATAAGTTAAAAGTGCTAAAGTTATTGCCTTAGAAGGCCTAAATGAGCTTAATTTAACAATTGAGGAAAGCTAAGATGAACTTGATAGGGTTTTTGCAATAAAAGAACGCCTAGATGAAGAAGGCCTAGATAAAGAAAACCTATGTAAGACCCGATTTTATTGTAAGAGCAAAAGGGAATTAATAGAATTTTACGAGTGCATTTAAAAATGCAAAAGGATTGAAATGGAATTCCCGAGCACGTTGAAGGGAAAAATGGTCAAAAGATCGAAAGCCGGTATAATTTCGATAAGAAAATTTAATTAAAAATATGGATTTGAGAAATCTTGATCAATAAAGGAGAAATAATAAAATTTCGGGTTAAATTGATCAAGATTCGAAATTTTTAGAAATACCGAAAAGTCATTCGGGACAATATCCCGAAAATACGCAGAAATTATACCCGAAAAAGGGTTAAAAATATAATAAATAAATAAAATTAAATTAAATTAATTTATTGGAATAAAATAATAGATTTGTAGATATTTATTGAATAATTTAGAATATTTTAATGAATACTTTAATAATAAAATAAATTATAAATAATAATAAAAATAATTAAAAAAAAAGAAGAAACTCAGAATCGCATTTCGCGATTCTGAAAAGAAACAACAGGAAACGAAGAAGTGGCCCAGCCCTTGCCGACGATCGACGGCCGACGGAGGCTGAGGAAGGGAGCCCAATGAGGGCCGGGCCACCACCGGTCTAAAAGAGCCATGAACGGCGGCGACTGGCGAGAGGAACGGCGAGAAACGAAACCGAGAGAAGATAAGGCGATTCCCGGTGACCGGCGACGATTCGGCACTGACCGACCATCGTCGAACGTTCCCGAGGCCCAGACGACGTGATTGGTGGTGGCCACGACCGGTGAAACTGTCGACAAACGCCGAAAACGGCGGAAAGAGGAAATGGGTACCGACGGTGGAGAGAACAGGCCGGACCGGCGACTTTTCGACGGCCTTGGACGAAACCGATGGCAGATTCGTGCTGCGGACGGCTTAGCGGAGCCACTGGCGGCGGAAGCCGGTGGAGAACCGACCGACAAGGCACTTAGTCGAATCGGAGTGAACCGACGGTCCGAACCGGGTTGAACAGGACCGAACCGGTTCAGCCAAGAAAGAAAGGAAAAAATGAGAAAAAGGGAAAAAGAAAAAGAGGAAAAATTGGAAAAAATCCCAGTGATGTAATCGAGCTACAGGTAAGTCAGTAGCGGTCGAAATTGATCGATTTGAATTTTGAAATATTTTATTTAATTATTATTCGACTGGAAATTTACACGAAAATTTATGAAATGTGTAGCTCGACAATCGACGTCAAACGAGAGCTCGAGATAGCCTCGATTTGCGTACTAACATGAAATCTCAGGTAAGTAACCCTTATTTACGACAATTTGCATCGTTATGCGTGCTTCAGATTTAATTATCGCATAAAATAAATTAAATTATGAAAATTTAGATAAATTATCGTAAATAATAAATTGAGCTATTTGAGAGTTAGAACGAGGCCCAATAAATTGTTGGTGGGCCCAATGAACCCAATAGGCCTCGATAATGTGAAAATTAAGTGAAAAACGGACTTAAGGCCGATTAAGGCCCATTAAGGTGCAATCGGGCCCAATAGGGGTAAAAGGGCCCAATGATTTAAATTAAGCTCAAAAAATAGGAATTACAATTAAATTTTATGATATCTGACCTGAGGAATAATTATACACAGTTTCGGACATTGGATTGGGAGTAAATTAGACTGCGTGACGAGACAGCAGTGGAAAAGGAAAGGTCAGACTCTACAGAAAAATAAGGTAAGAGAATTCTATGGATGGCTAGAGGTAACTTTACAAAATTTCAAAGTCATATGCAGTCTTTTAAATTATCTGAAGGGTCTAGAAGTAAGTTAATAATTTTAGTGCCCCGAATGGGCAAATTACCAAAATACCCTTGTTAAGGGTAAAATTTACAATTTTAGGAAAAATTGGGAGGAGCAAGAACAAGAGGTTCCTGCTCGTTCTGGAGGTGTTTTGATGCATGCATGAGTAGGCTGGCTAACCTTGAAAGAAAAATGCACAGCATTGCATATTTTCAACGATGAAATTGTTTTGAAAACTGTTTTGAAGAAACAGAGCCGCCTACGTGTTTTTATTGACATGTGACGTGCTAGAGCTTAGCTCGCATGATATTTTGATTTGGGTGATGCATGTATTAGTGCTGGAGTGAGAGCTCGCACTAGAGTTTTACATGCATTGGTGCTGGAGTCTAACTCGCACATGATTTTAACATGATTTTTGTGATACGGTGCTAGAGTCTAACTCGCACCATATTTTTTATATGATTTTTGAAGACAAGGTGTTGGAGCTTCGTTAGCACCAGATTTTCACATGGTTTGCATACAGAGTGCTAGAGCTTAGCTCGCACTAGTTTTACTTGATTCGATGAGAGTGCTGAGCATCGCTCGCACTGATTTTATGAGAATATGCGATGAGCCATGCTTGGAGCGTCGAGTAGACTGTGTGTCACCGATTTAATAGGCTCGCACGTGCGTTTTGAGATAGGGTATGACATATGGGTCCATGGAGTACGATGTACCATGCAAGTAGCATGGAGTACGATGTACCGTGTGGCATCTTCGGATGCGTGGTACTTCGGATGCGTGGTACTTCGGATACGTGTGGCATCTTTGGATGCGTGGGATCGGATAAGACCGACGAGATGGACTGACCCACCTCCCGAGCGGTTCCAAATCATGGTGAGAATCAGCACACTAGGATCCGTGTAGCAGAGGAACTCCCGAGGACACATGGCCATAATCCTGGTTATTACCGATATACAGATGTTGCCTAGTCTCGCATGTTGACGATTTTGATGAGATCAAAACTGGGTTTTAAATCAAATGTGCATGATGATTATTTTCATGCTTTTTAAACCCATGTGTGATGTAAACTGATTTTCATGGTTTTGTGTGAGCCAGGACCACCCGAAGGAGAGGTTGAGTCCTGACTTTATTCTGAAATTTTTAAATTAGGAAGAAATGATTTAAAAAGAGTTGCATGTTGAATTTTCCATGCGAACGTGTTTTACATGACATCATGAATCATAGCATCAGTTTTAAAATGTGTGGAGAAAGGGTGGTTTATACATGGCACCACGTTCATGTAGGTAGTATGGTTACCTACTTGTTCGTAGGATTGCCTTACTGAGCTTGATGTGCTCACCCCTTTCATTTTCTCACACAGATAATCTCCAGTAGATGTTGAGGCGACTGAGTACTGCATTCCGGATATCCGCTGCTGCCCATCACTTAAGGTATATACACTTGTATATATTGTATCTAAATAAGCATAGCACAGCAACATGTTTGTAAGTAACTTTAGGGGATGTATAAATATTGTAAACATTTATAAATGACTGAGAAAGAATTAAGTTATATGGTAAATGAATGGTGGGACTGGCATTGACGCACAACCCAATTGTTAGTGGAGTGTGGTCACGATCAGAAGACAGGTAAGCATGAAAGAAAATAACAAAACGTGAAAAATTTACTCTAATTTTTGGGTAGTTTTGGGTCGTGACAACCTAGCTTAGGAAGGCCTAGATGAGGGAGGCCTAGATGAAGAAGGTTTGGTGGAATCTCCCACAGCAATTACTGTAAATTATGCTTACTCTTTCTATTTCTTTATTCTTCTTTATATATTGTTTCCCCTATCACACAAGCATGGCATCCTTTGGAATTATGCCCCTTTTGATGATAGTTACCATATTTTACAGTTTTATTTTCTCTTGACACTGTAAGGATTCTTATACTTGTCAAATACTTTACTCCTAGCCTTTTTAAGCATATTTGGTGGTCTAAAGACAACTTGTGCTAAAAAATGATCCAAGTAACTGATGGGCCATTCATCCCTACCTTGCATTGAGTGTATCATGCCACTTTATGTCTTAAAATATATCTTTCTACTGTATAACTTTACACATTATCCTAACTAATAACCTTTTAATCGAGAGACTAAGAAAGGATTATGTCATGCAATAAGACTTGGGTCCAAGCCCAATCTCATCCCCTATTATTATCACAATAGATGTACTCACTATTATGCCTTCTCTTTCCTCATGAACATGTAAGCCACATCATGTGTTGGCGTGAGCTGTACACTTATTTAGTTGAGAGATTTTAGGAGTTGGTTTATATCATAGCTGTATAAATCCCATTTGTTATGTGATCTTTATTTACTTGCCAAAGTTAGCTCTGTACCTATAGTTTTTTCTAATTCATTGTTTGTGTGTATATATATATGTGTGAATTTCCCCGACCGAAGACGATGGCAAGACCAACCGATTTAATGGAACTAAATCAATAGGGTATTGCTGCTATACTTGAAGATTTAACTATAAGAATAACTTAGGCTTTAACTCAGAACCAGACCCAGACTTCAACGGTGACATATGATGCTGTCGCTACACAGATTGGTATCAAACTTGATGGTACAAATTATGCTCTATGGTCCCAAATTGCTGAGATGTGTATCTCAGGCAAAGACAAATTGGGATATATAAATGGCGACTCCCTACAACCAGAACCAAACGATCCTACATTTAGAAGATGGAGGACAGAGAATGCTATTGTGAAGAGGTGGTTGATTAATTCTATAGACCCTTCTCTAATCAGCAACTTTATTCGATTTCTAACTACCAAACAGGTATGGGAATCAATTGCTACCACTTATTTTGATAGGAATGAAAAATCTCAGGCATATGATTTAAAAAGACGTATATCCCGAATGAGACAAAATGGAGAATCTATTGAATCGTACCACAATGGTCTCCAAGGCTTATGGAGGGAAATTGACTTTTGTCGCCCAAATCTAATGGAGTGTGCAGGTGATATACAAAAGTATAATGTTCTTCTTTAAGAAGATCGAGTTTATGCCTTCCTTGATGGACTAGATGACAGACTTGACAAAATTAGAAGTGATGTACTCCAACTACAACCATTTCCAATGGTTGAACATGCCTATGCTTATGTCTGAAGGGAAGATATCAGACAAACAGTCATGCTTACAAACAATGGTAACCATACTACTGTGGCCATGGCGTCTAAAGGAGTCAAAATGGGTCCACAGCTACATCTGGCTTCCCAAGCTGTAAAATCTGGGTCTTTCGCTTCAAGTGGTGGAAAACCAAATTCTTTGACAAAAGCTAAGGGACAAACAAAGGGTGGAGGAAGTGGCTGTTCTCATTGTGAAAACTTGAAGCATACTCGTGAAACTTATTTCAAGTTACATGGCTATCCAGAATGGTGGAATGAACTCAAGGCTCGAAAATAAAAAGAAGCCAATGGTGGAACCCGACGAGTAGCAATGGCATGCACAGAGCCCCAACTATCTTTTGCTCATTTTATAGAGTCAACAGTTGAATCTACTTCTAATCTCAATGATCAAGGTAACAACTGCTGTTACAACAACAGTGCTTTACTTGTTTTTAATGAACAGAAAAAAATACAGAACCAATGCGAACTAGTATCTCAAATGCTAATGGGGTTATGTATCCAGTTACAGGTGCTGGCACAGTGCACTTATCACCCTCAATTTCTTTGTCTAATACTCTTTTAGTACCATCTCTTTTAAATAGACTAATGTCTGTGGGACAAGCCACCGAAGAACTAAATTATGTAGTACTAATGTATCCAAACTTTTACCTTTTTCAGGATATTCTCACGAAGGAGATCATTGGGAGTGGTACTAAGAGAGGGGGTTATACTACATGGATGATTTCAGTTCTGGCAGAGTCAATAATGCGAACCATTTATCTAGTTCAAAGGAAAAACAGATTTGGTTATGGCACTATCGCTTGGACACTCGTTATTGTGAGATCTGAGAATTTCAGACATATTTCAATTATGTAATATGAACTTGAAGTATAATTTATTGAGCTAAGTGAATTGTGGGAATGATAATTGGAGATTTATATGTTAAGTGTTTAAAATAAGTATGAAGTTATGAGGACAGATCGATCTGAGAGAAGGAGAGATCGATCTGATGAGTTAAAAATGACAAGGAAGAAGGAATTTAAGGAGCAGATCGATCTCCAATGGAAGAGGATCGATCTCCTTATGATTCTGTTTGAGAGAAGATCGATCTCATGAGGAAGGGATCGATCTCCAAATGTTTCTGTTTGGGAGAAGATCGATCTCCTCAAGGAGCAGATCGATCTCATAAAGCCATAAAGAGATCGATCTCACCCCTCAACAGATCGATCTCCTAGGCATAAATTACCCTAAATCGTCCCCAAATTCAAATGCAGATCGATCTCATCAAGAGCCAGATCGATCTCCTATCCTCAGTCTATATAAGGAATCCCTGCTTTCTCCTATAATTTTATTTTCTCTCTCTTCTAACCCCCATTTTCACCGAGCCCTAGCTTTCTCACTCATCCAAAGCACCCATTTCTGTCCAAATCAGAAGTTGTGGCAAGAAGGAAAGTTGTTCCTCATCCAAGGGAGAACAACATACTTGGAAATCGAAAGACGGATTGAATCGAGGCAAGAGATAAGCTCTCCACAAGTTTTGGGTAATTTTTAAACCTCGATCTTGATATTTGAGATGATTTTGGTAATGATAGTTGTTGGCATTGTGTTGAAATAGCTGAAAAATGATTAGGGATTGATGAAATTACAATGTAGTTGGAGTGATGATGATATTTGGCAACTTTGGTAAATTTAGGAATTTTGAGCTATAAATGGAGATTTAGACAATGTGGTGTATTAGCATAGATATTGTGGCTTAGGAAATATATAATGTTGAGGTGTTGGGAGCGAGATTGTGGTTTGTGATGGAGTTATGAGAATTGAGAAATTTGAGGTGTGATGAGCAATTATGCTCGATTTTGAGAATTGAGGTTAATGTGATAATGAGTATTAATGTTTTAACATCGTTTGGACAGCTCGGGAGTTCCAGAGTGGAATGCGAGGTTAGTCCGTGATACGGGGGAAACGATTGCACTATACGAGGTGCAAAGAGGTAAGGGAAAACTAAACCATTTGTGTATGTGTTTTGATGAATTGTTGTAGCATGAACCATGATTTGAGAATACAAACATGTTTGGTGTTGTGTTGTGATATAATTGCACACGATTTTTATAGCTGGTTGGAGCCCATTAATTTATGAGTTTATAAGCTGAGTGTGAAATTACTTTATAAACCTTTGAGTTTGCGTGAAAAGTAAATTGGGCTCTACGTTAAGGCGATATTGAGATTTGAGAAAATGTGTGCGTGTTTTGCCGGTTGGAACTCGATTTTAATATGTTTTGTGTTGAGTACACAAATGTTTTAAATGAGTTTTATGAGAGAAAACCATTATGAGTTCTACGTGAAGGCATAATGTTTTATAAGATAATGGCTAATGATTGAGACTTAGGCGTGTCATGTTGAATACACATCAGGCCTTGCTCTGGTAGCATGTAAGACTGATATAGTGGGACGCCTGGGAATCGACCTAGGGACCACAGGCCTTGTTCTAGTAACATGTAAGTCCGATTATTCCTCTGCTTTGGTAGCGTTGGGAGGCCTTGCTCTGGTAACATGTAAGTTCGATATTCCTCCGTTTTGGTAACGTGAGATGACCCCTGTTCTGGTAACGCTGGGTGGCCTTGCTTTGGTAGCATGTAAGACCGAGAGAGTGGACCGCCTGGGAACCGACCCAAGGACCACGTGATAGTGTGCATGAGGCGAGGTATTGCTCTGGTAGCATGTAAGGCCGGGCCTTGTTCTGGTAACATATAAGTCCAATATACCATGCATACGACCATATTGTCGTCGTTTCCTCTATACGAGGATGCCTGGGATGCGCACCCAGAGGAGATTATACATTTGATGTGCCATGACGAGTTTTAATTGAGTTTTATTGCCTAGTCTCGTTTTACACATGAGTTGTGTTTTGTGACCTTGTCACGTGCTATTTACTGAGGTGATTTTTATCACGTATTTTGAGAATAACCATTATCGCATATATTTACACATGCTTGTGAGTGCTCGATATTGAGCCTTTTTACCTTCATGTTTTCACATGATTTATGAGTTATGAGATGATGATGTTTTGAGAATCTTTCATGCTACGATTTTAAATGAGCTTCATAAAAAAATACATATTTGTGATGTGTGATATGGTTTATATAACTGAGTTCCCTTACCCCCTTACTGAACGATTTGGAAGCTCACCCTGTTTTCTCTTCCCCCAGATCGCTTCAAGTGAAGTGAGTTCCCTGCGACGTACGGGTTAGAGGCTAGTGGAGGACTTGAGCTCCAGGGCGTATTTTGTGTATTGAGGTAGATATTTAATATTCATGTACCTAGACTAGAGTTATATTTACAGACATTCATTGTATAATGATGTACGAGATGTATTAGGATTAATTAACTTGGAATCGAGTAATATATAGGATACTATATTATGATGAGATCCTGAGGCATGATAATTATGATGATATATGACACTGCACAGGAATGCACCCTTAATTGTGAATTGATGAGTAAAAAGTTTTAAATTAGCCATATTTTTCGCGTTTTCGGGGCGTGACAGAGTTTTCTTTGTATCAGAGCTTAGGGTGTTTAGTACTGTCAGTGTCGGTTAAGTGAAATAGAATACATCCCAAGTGTCTGTAATAGTCTGGTCATGAACTGAATCTGAGGATTGAGATTTCAATCGATTTTGATATGTACGCGCAGGAGACGAGTTGAGATAGAGAATGAGTAAACGACGAGGTCGTTCGAGGAGGCAGGCAGAGTCCCCTCCGTCACCTATCCCACAACCAGAGAGTCCTAACTCTCAATTTAATCAGATTGAGACCGATGTGAGGCAAGGTATTGAGCAGATGGCAGCGTTATTCATGTAACACTTTGAAGTTAATGCCTCGGGTACTACTCCTACACCCCCACAAGGACCTCCCATACCCCCAGTGCCTCCCGTCACTCAGCCTGATGACAGAAGTATGGTCCGACTGAAGGACTTTTTGAAAATGAATCCACCTGCATTTAGGGGAAAGAAGGATCCTACAGAGGCTGAGGAGTGGTTGACGGAGTTGAGAGTTATATTCGACTATCTGGGGTGCACCGATGCTGAGAGGGTCAGTATGAGTGCCTATATGTTGAAAGGGAGAGCTCGAGATTGGTGGGGTACTACCCAGGGTATTTTGATGTCCTACCAGGATGTGATTGGTTGGGAAAAGTTCCAGACAACCTTTAGAGCCCAATATGTACCACGAGCTGCCCAGAGAAGGAGGCAAGCATAGTTTTTGAGTTTGGTACAGGGTGACATGTCTGTAGATGATTATGAGAGCCGATTTATCGCTCTGTTGAGATATGATCCAGAGACTTTCAAGAATGAAGAGCTCCGCACAGAGAGATTTGTGTATGGATTGTAGCCCATCATCAGAGATCGATTGATTGGGTTGTGTATTACTGAGTTTGGAGATGCTCTGAGATGAGCACAAGAGATTGAGAGGGGAATTGAAATTGTACAGTCCCAGAATAAGTTTGGAGTAGTGATTAGGGACAAAGGCAAGAGGCCAGCGATGTCTCAAGCAGATGTTCGGAGAGATTCCTTCAGGAGAGGAAGGATTGAGGTACAGAAGAGCAGATTGGAGAGACCCAGAGCTTATCCTATTATCAAGGAGACCCCTCGATATGGTAGGCCGGAGATAAGGGTTTGTAGAGACTGTGGTCGATCGCATGAGGGAAGTTGTACTGGGTCGATCTGTGGATGTTTTAGATGTGGTGACATAGGTCACAGAGTGAAGGACTGTCCTCAACCTTAGATACCACATGCTCCGGAGCCTACTAGACAGCAGCCTCAGAGAGTGAATCCCCAGAGACGGGCCACTGCTGCAGAGAAAGGGAAGAAACCTGTGGCACAGGGACGTGTGTTTGCCATGGATAAGGAAACTGCGGACACTTCAGCAGAAACTATAAGAGGTATACTTTCTGTCTGTAATCATAAGGCTCATGTATTGATAGATCCAGGATCCACGCATTCGTTTATTTCAGAGCATTTTGCATGTAGTTTAAATTTGAAGTTTGAACCTCTAGAGTATGTACTACATGTAAATACCCCTATGCGTGAATCCCGGAGAACTGAGTTAATCTGTAGAGGATGTGAAATAAAGGTGGGAGATAGAGTGATGTTAGCAGATCTAATCATATTGAATATACATGAGTTTGATGTAATTCTGGGGATGGATTGGTTGGCAACCAATCGAGTGAGTTTAGACTGCTACACTAAGATTGTAACTTTCTCCCTACCTGAACCTTACAGTGTATGGCTGAGATATTGAGGAAATGAATATGTGGAATTCTAGTAAGTAATTTGAGAATTTTAATATTATTTTTGAGAGTATTAAATATGATGGTTCATGTGAAGGTTACGAAACATTCATCTCAGACAATGAGCGGGAACATCCGAGGATTGAGGATATACCTGTGGTGTGTGAATTTCCGGATGTTTTCCCAGATGAGCTACCAGGTTTGCCACCAGAGAGAGAGCTGGAGTTTACCATTAATTTAGTACCAAATACTCAGCCGATCTCTAAACCTCCCTACAAGATGGCATTAGTGGAACTTAAGGAATTAAAGAAACAACTATAGGAGTTATTGGATCAAGGGTTTATTAGGCCCAGTGTTTCACCGTGGGGAGCATCGGTTTTATTTGTCAAGAAGAAGGATGGTAGTCTCAGATTATGTGTAGACTACCGGCTGTTGAATAATGTCACGGTGAAGAATAAATACCCACTACCCAGGATTGATGATCTACTTGATCAACTAAGAGGGGTCTCAGTCTTTTCTAAGATTGATTTGAGATCGGGCTATCACCAATTGAGGATCAAGGAAGAAGATATTTCCAAGACGACCTTCAGGACAAGGTATGGCCATTATGAATTTCTGGTGATATCCTTTGGATTGACGAATGCCCCTGCTGCATTTATGAGGTTGATGAACGAAGTGTTCAGAGACTATCTAGATAAATTTGTGATAGTCTTTATTGATGATATCCTGGTATACTCTCGGTCGTATGAGGAGCATGCACAGCATTTGTGGTTAGTACTTCAGATACTCCGAGATAAGCAATTATATGGAAAGCTTAGTAAGTGTGAGTTTTGGTTGAACCGGATAGCTTTCCTTGGTCATATAGTCTCAGAGGAAGGAGTATCAGTAGATCCAAGTAAAGTAGCAGCTATGCTTAGTTGGGAGAGACCGAGGACAGTTACTGAGGTGCGAAGCTTCCTTGGTTTGGCAGGGTATTACAGAAGATTTGTGGAAGGATTTTCAAGGATTGTCGCTCCTTTGACTAAACTCACGCGTAAGGAGACTCCGTTCATATGGACTGATCAATGTGAGCTCAGTTTTCAGGAGTTAAAAAGGAGATTGACAGCGGCACCTGTGTTAACTATTCCTGAGGGATCAGGAGGATTTTCGGTGTATAGTGATGCATCTCATCAAGGATTGGGGTGTGTGCTTATGCAGCACGGAAGAGTGGTCACATATGGATCGCGACAGTTGAAAGACCATGAGCGAAATTACCCCATGCATGATTTGGAGTTAGCCGCTGTGGTATTTGATTTGAAGATCTGGCGACACTACTTATATGGGGAAAGATTCCAGATCTTCACTGATCACAAGAGTTTAAGATATCTCTTTGATCAGAAAGAGTTAAACATGAGACAAAGGAGATGGATGGAACTCCTTAAGGATTATGACTGCGAGATTCTATATCATCCGGGTAAGGCGAATGTAGCTGCTGATGCCTTGAGCAGGAAGAGTATGATATCTGCTATGATGATCAGGGAATGGGATTTGTTAGAGCAGTTCGTCGAACTTCGGATCAGAGTTAAAGAGGTAGAGACTGGATTTTTGGCTAGCTTGCGGATAGAGCCCAGGATCATGGATCAGATTAGAACTGGGCAGCATAGTGATCAGAGGTTGATAGATATGGTTAGCCAAGCTAAACAGAGTTCGCAGTCGGATCTCACAGTTAGTGAGGATGGATTATTGAGATTCAGAGGACAAATTTGTGTACCGGACGATGATACCCTAAAGAGACTGATACTGAGGGAATCTCACTGCTCGCGATACACCATGCACCCAGGGAGTACTAAGATGTACCGAGATTTGAGAAAGGTGTACTGGTGGAGTGGTATGAAGCGAGACGTGGCAGAGTATGTGGCCAGGTGTTTAATATGCCAGCAAGTGAAAGCTGAGCATCGGAAGCCTGGAGGGTTACTACAGTTCTTACTTATACCTACATGGAAATGGGAGCATGTCACCATGGATTTTATTATGGGTTTACCGAGGACCCGAAGAGGTTGTGATGCGATATAGGTCCTTGTGGATAGATTGACCAAGAGTGCCCACTTCCTTGCCATCAAGAGCACTGATACTGTGGATGCCTTAGCTAAGCTGTATGTCAGCGAGATAGCTAGATTACATTGGGCTCCAGTGAGTATTACTTCTAATAGAGATTCCCGGTTTACTTCCAGATTTTGGACCCAGTTTCAGGAGTCCATGGGATCTCGATTGAGTTTTAGTACCGCCTATCATCCTCAGACAGATGGTCAGTCAGAGATGACTATTCAGACCCTGGAGGATATGTTGAGGGCGTGTACGATGGATTTTAAGGGATCATGGGATGATCACCTGCCCCTAGCAGAGTTTGCGTACAATAACAGCTATCATGCAAGTATTAGAATGGCACCCTTTGAGGCTCTATATGGTAGGAGGTGTAGATCCCCTGTAGCTTGGGAAGAAGTCGGTGACAGAAAGATAAATGCTCCCGAGCTTGTTGAGCAAGCTGTACAGAGTGTGAAACTCATATGTGAGAGGCTACGGGCTGCACAAGGTAGACAGAAAAGCTACGCGGATGTGCGTAGAAGGCCACTCAAGTTTGATGTTGGTGATACAGTATTTTTGAAAGTATCACCGAGTAAGGGTATCGTGCGATTTGGGAAGAAAGAAAAATTGAGTCCTCGATACATAGGACTATTCGAGATTCTTGAGAGAGTGGGAGAGGTAGCCTACAGATTGGCATTACCCCCATAGATGTCCGGAATACACAACATCTTTCATGTGTCTATGTTAAGGAAGTACCACTCGGACCCTTCTCATGTTATAAAGTATGACGAGATGAACATACAGGAGGACATGAGCTATACTGAGGAACCCGTCCGGATTCTCGATAGAAAGGAGAAGGTACTGAGAACCAAGAGCATCCCATTAGTGAAAGTTTTGTGGAAACATCAGTCAAGGGTAGAGGCAACGTGGGAACTAGAGAACCTCATGAAGGAGAAATACCCCCATCTCTTTGACTAGTTGAGTTGAATTTGGAGGACCAAATTCTTTTAAGGTGGGGAGGATGTGAGATCTGAGAATTTCAGACATATTTCAATTATGTAATATGAACTTGAAGTATAATTTATTGAGCTAAGTGAATTGTTGGAATGATAATTGAAGATTTATATGTTAAGTGTTTAAAATAAGTATGAAACTATGAGGACAGATCGATCCGGGAGAAGGAGAGATCGATCTGATGAGTTAAAAATGACAAGGAAGGAGGAATTTAAGGAGCAGATCGATCTCCAATGGAAGAGGATTGATCTCTTTATGATTCTGTTTGAGAGAAGATCGATCTCATGAGGAAGGGATCGATCTCCGAATGTTTCTGTTTGGGAAAAGATCGATCTCTTCAAGGAGCAGATCGATCTCATAAAGCCATAAAGAGATCGATCTCACCCCTCGACAGATCGATCTCCTAGGCATAAATTGCCCCAAATCGTCCACAAATTCAAATGCAGATCGATCTCATCAAGAGCCAGATCGATCTCCTACCCTCAGTCTATATAAGGAATCCCTGCTTTCTCCTGTAATTTCATTTTCTCTCTCTTCCAACCCCCATTTTCACCGAGCCCTAGCTTTCTCACTCATTGAAAGCACCCATTTTTGTCTAAATCAGAAGTTGTGGCAAGAAGGAAAATTGTTCCTCATCCAAGGGAGAACAACATACTTGGAAATCGAAAGACGGATTGAATCGAGGCAAGAGATAAGCTCTCCACAAGTTTTGGGTAATTTTTAAACCTCGATCTTGATATTTGAGATGATTTTGGTAATGATAGTTGTTGGCATTGTGTTGAAATAGCTGAAAAATGATTATGGGTTGATGAAATTACAATGTAGTTAGAGTGATGATGATATTTGGCAACTATGGTAAATTTAGGAATTTTGAGCTATAAATGGAGATTTAGACAATGTGGTGTATTAGCATAGATATTGTGGCTTAGGAAATATATAATGTTGAGGTGTTGGGAGCGAGATTGTGGTTTGTGATGGAGTTATGAGAATTGAGAAATTTAAGGTGTTATGAGCAATTATGCTCGATTTTGAGAATTGAGGTTAATGTGATAATGAGTATTGATGTTTTAACATCGTTTGGACAGCTCAGGAGTTCCAGAGTGGAATGCGAGGTTAGTCCGTGATACGGGGGAAACGATTGCACTATACAAGGTGCAAAGAGGTAAGGGAAAACTAAACCATTTGTGTATGAGTTTTGATGAATTGTTGTAGCATGAACCATGATTTGAGAATACAAGCATGTTTGGTGTTGTGTTGTGATATAATTGCATACGGTTTTTATAGCCGGTTGGAGCCCGTTATTTTATGAGTTTATAAGCTGAGTGTGAAATTGCTTTATAAACCTTTGAGTTTGCGTGAAAAGTAAATTGGGCTTTACGTTAAGGCGATATTGAGATTTGAGAAAATGTGTGCGTGTTTTACCGGTTGAAACTCGGTTTTAATATGTTTTGTGTTGAGTACACAAATGTTTTAAATGAGTTTAGGAGAGAAAACCATTATGAGTTCTACGTGAAGGCATAACGTTTTATAAGATAATGGCTAATGATTGAGACTTAGGCGTGTCATGTTGAATACACATCGGGCCTTGCTCTGGTAGCATGTAAGATCGCTATAGTGGGACGCCTGGGAATCGACCCAGGGACCACATGCCTTGTTCTGGTAACATGTAAGTCCGATTATTCCTCTGCTTTGGTAGCGTTGGGAGGCCTTGCTCTGGTAGCATGTAAGTCCGATATTCCTCCGTTTTGGTAACAAGAGATGCCTCCGTTTTGGTAACGTGAGATGACCCCCGTTCTGGTAACGCTGGGTGGCCTTGCTTTGGTAGCATGTAAGACCGAGAGAGTGGGCTGCCTGAGAACCGACCCAGGGACCACGTGATAGTGTGCATGAGGCGAGGCATTACTCTGGTAGCATGTAAGGCCGGGCCTTGTTCTGGTAACATATAAGTCCAATATACATGCATACGACCATATTGTCGATGTTCCCTCTATACGAGGATGCCTGGGATGCACACCCAGAGGAGATTACACATTTGATGCGCCATGACAAGTTTTAATTGAGTTTTATTGCCTAGTCTCGTTTTACACATGAGTTGTGTTTTGTGACCTTGTCACGTGCTATTTACTGAAGTGATTTTTATCACGTATTTTGAGAACAGCCATTATCGCATATATTTACACATGCTTGTGAGTGCTCGATATTGAGCCTTTTTACCTTCATGTTTTCACATGATTTATGAGTTATGAGATGATGATGTTTTGAGAATCTTTCATGCTACGATTTCAAATGAGCTTCATAAACAAATACATATTTGTGATGTGTGATATGGTTTATATAACTGAGTTCCCTTACCCTCCTTACTGAGCGATTTGGAAGCTCACCCTATTTTCTCTTCCCCCCAGATCTCTTCAAGTGAAGTGAGTTCCCTGCGACGTACAGGTTAGAGGCTAGTGGAGGACTTGAGCTCCAGGCCGTATTTTGTGTATTGAGGTAGATATTTAATATTCATGTACCCAGACTAGAGTTATATTTACAGACATTCATTGTATAATGATGTACGAGATGTATTAGGATTAATTAACTTGGAATCGAGTAATATATAGGATACTATATTATGATGAGATCCTGAGGCATGATAATTATGATGATGTATGACACTGCACAGGAATGCACCCTTAATTGTGAATTGATGAGTAAAAAGTTTTAAATTAGCCCTATTTTTCGCGTTTTCGGGGCGTGACAGTCATTCAGTTATATGAGGCATTTATTTCCACGGTTGTTTTCTAACCCGAATTATTCAAATTTCAAATGTGAGACTTGTATTTTAGCCAAGAGTCATCGTGTACCGTTTCCCATTAGTCTGAATAAATGTGATATTCCTTTTACTTTGATTCATTCAGATGTTTGGGGACCTTCTCCTATCACAACTGTCTTTGGCGTACGTTGGTTTGTGACCTTTGTAGATGACTGTACCCAAATGGCGTGGTTATATATATTGAAACGCAAAGAAGAGGTATTTGATGTGTTGCGTGCATTTCATGCTATGATTCAAAATCAATTCTCAACCAAAATCAAGATTCGTCGATTTGATAATGGGGGAGAATATGCAAGTCAAGATTTCATCGAATATTTTGACAAACATGGTCTCCTCCATGAATCCTCCAGTAGTCAAACTCTGCAACAAAATGGTGTGGTCGAACGAAAAAATCGACATATTCTGAAAACTGCTCGTTCATTGTTAATTGGAGCAAAAGTACTTCACCGCTATTGGGATAATGCTGTTGTGACTGCATTCTACTTGCTAAATCACACGCCTTCTAAAGTCTTGGCGTTCAAAACTCCATTACAGGTTTTATCAAAGCATG
Source organism: Firmiana major (assembly GCA_033439115.1). Lineage (NCBI taxonomy): Eukaryota > Viridiplantae > Streptophyta > Magnoliopsida > Malvales > Malvaceae > Firmiana > Firmiana major. Next base: position 12,548,973 of record CM065898.1, on the reverse strand, counting down.
TTACATTACCATCTATTCTTCTTATCCCCCCACGCATATTTGGGTGTGTTGCATTTGTTCATCTACATAAAAATCAACGAACCAAACTTGATCCTTGTGATGTTCGTTGTATTTTTCTAGGGTATGGAAAAAACAAGAAAGGCTACCATTGCTATAACCCTACCATAAAACATACCTATACACAATGGATGTCATATTCTTAGAATCTGAGAATTTTTACTCGTCATCATTATCAACCTCTCCTTTTCAAGGGGAGCCATGGGATGAAGAGCAAAAGTGGTGGGAGTGCCCAATTGTGAATATTGATTGTCTAAGTGCAATAACACCTACAGAAGTGGACATTGTAACATCTAGTGCAACAATGATGTCAGATGTTGTTGCAACCGTGCCAAAGAACACTACTACAGTAGAAGATGTTGTTACAACAACTGAAAAAGAAGATCTTGAATATTGCAAAATCAATAAGGAAACCCCTCTACTCCATGTACCAGACAATGACAATCCTTCTCCTAAGAATATTCATGAGGTAACTTCCCTTATTCCATCTTCTGGCCATGTTTTGGATACTCCTATTTGTTATCACTTACCTTTCAGACACAATAGGGGTAAGCCTCCAGCTCGATACTTACCTGACATTGAAGGAAAACAATCGAAATATCCTATCTCTAATCATGTAACCACTCAAAGGTTGACTAAAACTCTCAGAGACTTCACTGATAAGTTGTCCTCTTATCATATCCCTCATGGAATTCATGAAGCCTTAAGTGATCCCAAATGACGTCAAGCAATTGAGGAAGAGATGGAAGCACTAGAAAGGAAAAAAATTTGGAATCTTGTTTCACTACAAGAGGGGAAGAAGACAGTTGGGTGTAGATGGACTTTCTCTATTAAACATAAGGCGGATGGGTCTATTGAACGATACAAGGCGAGACTAGTAGCCAAGGGCTATACACAGACATATGGAGTAGATTATCAGGAGACATTCTCTCCAGTGGTGAAATTAAATACTGTCAGAGTTTTGTTATCTTTAGTAGCAAATTTAGATTGGCCACTACACCAATTCAACATAAAGAATGCTTTTCTTCATGGAGATCTTGAGGAAGAAATTTATATAGACATCCCACCGGGTTATATCTCATCTCCCACCACTGAAATTGTGTGCAAATTACAAAGGGCTTTATATGGACTGAAACAATCACCACGTGCTTGGTTTTGTCGATTTAGTATGGCTATGAGAAAATATGGTTTTCAACAAAACAACTCAAATCATAGTCTTTTCTTAAAAGAGCGACAAGGGAAGGTAACTGCATTGATAATTTATGTGGATGGCATGATCATTACAGGAGATGATGCAGAAGAAATTGGTAAACTGCAAAAACAATTAGCTGCCGAGTTTGAGATGAAGAACTTGGGAGGACTCAAGTATTTCTTAGGAATTGAAGTGGCTAGATCAAAGTGAGACATATTTCTTTCACAAAGAAAGTATATACTAGACCTACTAACTGAACTAGGGATGCTTGACTGTAAGCCAGCTGACACTCCAATGGTTCAGAATTAGAAACTTAGGGAATTTTCAGAATTAAGTACCAACCAATAAAGAGAGGTATCAACGACTAATGGGTAAGCTAATTTGCCTATCTCATACTCGTCCAGACATTTCCTATGTTGTCAGTATAGTCAGTCAATTCAATCATTGTCCTAGTGAAAACCATATGGATGCTGTGGTTTGAATACTTCGTTATTTGAAAAAAGCTCCTGGAAGAGAGCTTATGTTTTCTAAGAACAATCATTTAGATGTTGAGGGTTACAGGGATGCTGATTGGGCATGTAAACACCACAAATTTCCTACATTTAATTAAACTATATAAAAATGAGAATAATATATTTTAATGGAAGTGTGAATATTCGTTGTAGGGCTTGAGGAGTATAGGAGCCGAGAAGCCCGTGCATGACAGGGAAAACCAAAGCTACAAGAAGTGATGAAGCAAATGCAAGAATGGAGGGATTGAAAATAATTTTGATGTAAAAAAAAAACTTATATCAGGATTTATGATGAATGATGAAATATCAATAATATTTCATTTTCGAAATAATGAAAATTTCATGGAAGGCATGAATATTGTCATTATATAATTTTATAAAAAGAAAATGTATATATATATATATATATATATATACTAGGAAAATTAAAAATAAATGGATAATAATATATATAACAAATATATATAATGTAATATAGGTTAATAAATAAACAAAAACAAACCAAACAAACAAAAATAAAAACAATCAAAACAAATAATAACCTTAAACAATGAACAAATAATAAATATATTAATAATATATATATATTAAAATAATATATATATAACTGTACAGAATTGGCTTTGAAAAGCCAATTTCGTCTGCTACATTTTCGAATTGGGAAACAGAGGGTCCCTATTGCTGGAGCGGGAAAAGAGAAGAAAGAAAGAGGGGGGCTGGCCGGGAGAGGGAAAAAAAGAGAAAGGAGAAGAGGAAGAAGAAGGAAATGGGGAAGGAAAGCTGGGTCGGCAAGAGAGAAGGAAAGGAAGGGAAAGAAGAAGAAGGCCGAGGGAGTTGCTGCTGGAGGTGAAACCGAGAGGCAGGGGAGATTGAAGGAGAAACAGACCTAGAGAAGGGGAAGAGCAAACCGAGGAAGAGGACCAAGCAGAAAATGAAGCTGAAAAAAAAAAGAAGAAAATCGAGAGAGCTGAAGGAGGGAGAGTAGAATTGAAAACTGGAAACGAAATTTAAGCCGACTGAGGTAGAAAATGAGGCTGGAAATTGAAGCAAGTTGAAACAGTCTGAAGTAAAACTGAGAGGGAGATAGCAAAGCAGCCGAGAGGTGAGGAGGAAGATGGATGAATAGTGAGCTCAGGTTGTGAAGAAGAAAAAAATAGGGAGCTGGAAATTTGGGAAAGAAAAAAGGTAAAATGTATATATGTATATATGTATATTTAATGTACATGTATATATATATATGTGTGTGTGTTATAGATACAAGCATGTTAGTGTAGATTTAATTAGACAAAAAAATGGGAAAAATGAGAAGTAGACAAAAAATATATATTTGTGATATTGAATAATGGAAACAAATAATAATATATATGTATATATATTGGTGTGAATATACATATGGGTGTATATAAGATAAGGGTGTATGTTAGTATATGTACATACAAAGAATATATACATGTGATAAGGAAAGATGAAAACAAATAATAATAATATATATAGGAGTATATATATATATATTTATGTGTATATACATGTAGATGTATATAATTAATGTGTATGTTAATATTTGTATGTACAAAATAATATATAGTAAGGAAAATATATAAACGTGCGTGTTGGCCTAGGTATGTGCAATAATACGTACACACGAAGTAGTCAACGAATAGGTTACGATTTTAACGCAACTCAGACAATTCGCATGAATAGGGTGCTAAGTATATAATTTTGGTGTAGGTGATCGTAGAAGGAATTAAAGGAGGTACTAGGAGGCGTCACCACTCGAATTCAAAAATTTCGATAAATCGAGGTAAAGGGTGTAATTTAAGATGGTAATGGTATCCCTACCCTTAGATTTCGATTTATTTATGTGTTTTCGAGCCTTCTCGTGCAACCCTTAATTGTAAAACAAAACCCGACACCTATTAAGCCCAAGTTTTATTTGATCATGTTTTCGAGATAAAGAAATGCCATATGAAATTAAATACATAGTTTCAAGCATGATTTCTGAATAAAGGTTACGGTTTTGACTTATGTATGAATTGATTTCATGTGTTTGAAAGAAATGAAATTTGATATGTGAACACATGTTTAAGAAATGAAATTTGTTTTCGAAAGGTGATTGTGGGGGCCACCTTTTGAGTCCTACAGGAACAAAGTGCCACACCGTCTTTCTGTTTTATGAAAGAGTTTTTAGATCATAAGAAATTCGATTTTATTACTCGGTATGAGTTTATGGGCTATAAAACCCAAGAAAGATTTTGAAAACTCTGTTTTAAGATGAAAAGGCAATGTATAGTGGAATTGTGGGGGCCACCTCTTGAGTCCTGCGGGAGCAAAGTACCACGTAATTTCACAATGACATGTGAACGTGAGGGGCCACCTCTTGAGTCTGACGGGAGCAAAGTGCCATGCGGTTCACAATGATATGCGATCGTGGGGGTAACCTCTTGGGTTCTGTGCGAGCAAAGTACCACATAGTCTGTGTGACTGTGGGGGCCACCTCTTGGGTCCTACAGATGCAAAGTGTCACACGGTCAATGCATTTTTTTCATGCTCGCCTTTGTGGAGTCTGAATTCCACCTTCAGGTGTCTGATCGCTGTACGAACTTGGTCCCGTCTATAGCCTTACCATTGCCATAGGTTCTGAATTCCCTTTACGGAGGATATTTTGTTATTGCCGCTTGACAATCCTATAAGTTAGCCAAGTCTCCATCTGATCTGAACCATGCTATATGATTTTGATCCTTCGATATATGTTTATGCATCAGTTATGCTTTTGAAGTTCTATCGGTTTTGAAATATTCTAGAGTTCTGTATGTTTCGAAAGATTGTGATGTAACTGAATAGATTTGTTACTTCGAAATTATATTTCTATTGATTTTGTTTTGTTTATACGCTTTTTGGAAGCTATGTGATATTTGTAAAGAAACGTTATATCTTAGTTTTATCATGCATTCAATGTGATTTAGCCACCATGATCATTTTAAATGTGTTTCTTATTGGACTTTTTCCCGAAAGCTCACCCCTCTACCTTTTAGATTATTTGCAGTGATCTACTGACGCTACCTGCTACGTACACGACGTAGGTTGGTGGGAATGAGCTACCCTAGGCTACTTTTTGTACACGCAAACAAGGTATACAATTACATTCCTTTACTAGACATATTTGCACGCACAGACACATATATTGAGAATATTTTTATTGGGATGTAATTTGTAAGGAATACAATGTAAAGGATTCTATTTTTGGGATTATATTTTGAGAAGATTGGAAATAAATCGAAATGGAGGTATTGGGTTGTAAATGTAGGATTGTTGGAAAGCATGCTTAGTAGTTGTGGATATCTAGGAGTGTTAAAACAATTGAATTGCAGGTGGGTAGGCTCATATATAAGCCGTTATGCTGTCGAAATTTCTATCGACCATATAAGTCAAAATATGGAATTTAAATATAAATTCGGATAAAGAATTAGGAAAAGTGATTTGACACTGAACATGAATACAACCTAAGTGAATAAGGGAATAAGTGGGTAAATTAAGTTAAAAAAAATCTCCCAATTTTTAAGGGTCAAAGGTCGTTACAATTTAAGTGTATCAGAGCGAAGGTTGTCTAGGACTATCAGTGTCGAAAATAAGGATTCAATTACACCTCAATGTCTGTGCTTGTCTGGTTGTAGGTAATGTATACTTAATGACTTTAAGGTTTGATTTATGGAATTACGCGCAGGCATTAGATCACTCGCATGATGAGTGGAAGACGCGGACGTCCTCGGAGGCAAGCTCAGCCACCTCCACCTCCTCCACTGGAGCCAGAGAGTCCTAATACTCGTATGGCTCAATTCGAGCAGCGCCTCGAGCGAGGCTTGGAATTGATAGTTGCCATGGTTGCCCAACACTTAGGGGTAAATGCTTCTAATTCAGCTGGTACAGCACCGATCCCTACTTCGGTGCCAACTCCGCCACAAACACCACCTCCTCCTCCACCAGTTTCGCCAGTACCTATGGTGCCTGTAAACCCCACAAATTTTTTACGTTTAATTAGATTATATTAAAATGGAAATAATATATATTAATGAAAGTGTGAATATTCGTTGTAGGACTCGAGGACTATAGGAACCAAGAAGCCCGTGAAGGACCGGGAACCCAAGGATACAAAGAGTGAAAAGGCGAATGCAAGTACGGAGGGATTAGAAAATTTTAATTTGTTAATCAAAAATTGTTGATGTAAACACTTGTATCGAGAATTTATGAAGAATGATGGAATCCCGATACTAATTTATTTTATTTTCGGAATAAGAAAAATCTCATGGAAGGCATGATATTATGTCTTTGGATAAATTATACAAGAAAATATATGTGTAGAGACATACATAAGTGAAATGTGTATATATATATATATATATACATATATATATATATATATATATATATATATATATATATATATATATATATATATACATATATACAAGGCATTTAATTAAAAGGAAGTGTATATGTATATATATATATATATACATAGGTATAATATATACATATACTAGACAATTTAAAATGGAAGAATGATGATATATATCTATATATATATATAGATTTTAATGTATAATGTATAAGATATTTAAAATAAAAAATAAATAATAATAATAATAATAACAACAATACAAACACATAAACAAAAAAAAAAACCTATATACTAATATAATATATATATATACATATACTAAACTACTATATATATATTATGGCATGTACGGAATTGGCTTAGAAAAGCCAATTCCGTCTGCCACTGTTTGCAATTGGAAAAAAAAATAAACAGAGGAGTTGGGCGGGAGAAAGAGCAGAAGAAGAGAAGAGAAAGGAGAAAGGGAAGAAGAGGGGCTGATCGGCTGGGGAGAAGAGGAAAGGAAAGAAGAGAAAGAAGAAAGGAAGAAGAGGGGCTGATCAGCTGGGGAGAAGAGGAAAGGAAAGAAGAGAAAGGAGAAAGAAGAAAGGAAGAAGAGAGGCTCGGTCGGCTGGAGAAGAAGGGAAGAAGGGAGAAAGAAGAGAAGGGAAAGGAGAGGAGAAGGAAGCTGAGTCTGCCGAGGAAGAAGAGAAAGAGAAAAAAAAGAGAAATCGAGAGGAAGGAAAGGGGGACAGCAGCACCGAGAAGAAGAAGAAATCGAAGCTATTGGGAGCAGAACAGGGGTGCGTGAATGGGTCCGAAGCTGTTAGGAATAGGAGCTGAACAGAGTAGCTTGAAGCAGTAGCAGCCAGGAAGCGATGATAATAAGGGAGAAAAGGAAGCTGGGAATCGGGAATTGAGGGAGACCGAAGGCAGCACCGAGAGTAGGAAATCTGGAAACAGAATCGGGATTGAAGGGATAGCAGAATAGGGGCTGGAAATGGAGGCTGCAACCGAGAGCAAACAGGAGAAACCATGAGGGAGAAATGGCTGGAACCAAGGGAGAAAGAGATGAAGAAGAAGAGCAATCGGGATAGTGAGCAGCTGGGCTAACCGAGAGGGAAGAAAGGAAAAAGAAAGAAAAGAAAAAAAAGGAAGAAAGAAAAGGTAAAATACATGTATGTATAATGTATATTGATGTACATGTATATATATGTATTGTATGCATATAGTGTGAGATCTGAGAATTTTAGATATATTTTAATGATGTAATAAGAACTTGAAGTGTAAATTATTGAGCTAGATGAATTGTGGGAATTATAATTGGAGATTTTTATGTTAAGTGTGTAAAATAAGCATGAAATATGAGGACAGATCGATCTGGGAGAAGGAGAGATCGATCTGGTGAGTTAAAAATGACGAGGAAGGAGGAATTTGAGGAGCAGATCGATCTCCAATGGAAGAGATCGATCTCCAAATGATTCTGTTTGAGAAAGGATCGATCTCATGAGGAAGAGATCGATCTCCAAATGATTCTGTTTGGGAGAAGATCGATCTCCTTAGGAGCAGATCGATCTCATAAAGCCATAAAGAGATCGATCTCACCCCTCGACAGATCGATCTCCTAGGCATAAAATTGCCCAGATCGTCCCCAAAATTCAAACGCAGATCGATCTCATCAAGAGGCAGCTCGATCTCCTACCTCTAGTCTATATAAGGAACCCGTGTTTTTCTCCTGCAAACTCACTTTCTCTCTCTTCCAACCCCCATTTTACCGAAAACCTAACTTTCTCACTCATCCAAATCACCCATTTCCGGCCGAATCAGCTGTTGTGGTAAGAAGGAAAGTTGTTCCTCATCAAAGGGAGAACAACATACTTGGAAATCGAAGGACGAATCGGATCGAGGCGTGGGTTGTGCGTCTCACAAGCTTTGGGTAATTTCTAAACCTCGATCTTGATATTTGAGCTGATTTTGATGATATTGGTGGTTGTCATTGTGTACAAATAGTTGAGAAATGATTAGGAATTGATGAAATTGCAATGTGGTTGGAGTAATGTAGATATTTGGTGATTTTGGTAATTTTGAGAATTGTGCTATAAATGGAAATATAGACAATGTGGTGAATTAGCATAGATAATTGGCATGAGAAATGTAGGACGTTGAGATATTGTGAATGAGGTTGTAGTTTAGGGTTGAGTTACGAGAATCAAGAGATTTGAGGAGTTATGAGCAATTATGCTCGATTTTGAGAATTGAGGTTTATGAGATAATTGAGTGTTGATCTTTTAACATCGTTTGGACAGCTCGGGAGTTCCAGAGTGGAATGCGAGGCTAGTCCGTGATACGGGGGAAACGATTGCACTATACGAGGTGCAAAGAGGTAAGGGAAATCTAAACCATTTGTGTATGTGAATTGTAAACTATTTTATAATGAATTGTGGTTTATAAAACAAGCATGTTGGGTTTTGTGTTGAGATTTAATTGCACACGATTTTTATAGCCGGTTGGAGCCCAATGTTTTTATGAGTTTCTAACTGGGCTCTACGTTAAGGCAATATTGAGATTTGAGAAATGTGTGCGTGTGCTTTGCCGGTTGGAACTCGGTTTTATTACGTTTTGTGTTGAGTACAAAACGATTTTCAAATGAGTTTTATGAGAGAAAAACCATTATGAGTTCTACGTGAAGGCAAACCTGTCTTATGTGATAAGACTTGGGTGTGTAGTTGTGAGTACACACCGGGCATTGCTCTGGTAGCATGTAAGCCCGATTTCTTCTCCGTTCTGGTAACGTGAGAACAACCCATTGGTGGCTGTGCCACGTTGAGAAACCCCATTGGTGGCTGTGCCACGTTGAGAAACCCCATTGGTGGCTGTGCCACGTTATACCCCATTGGTGGCTGTGCCACGTTGAGAAACCCTATTCTGTGGCTATGCCACACGAGAAATTAAATCAGTGGCTGTGCCACGTGTGTTTTGTGGCTATGCCACGAGTGATTTTAAATCAGTGGCTATGCCACATGTGTTTAGTGGCTACGCCACGCGAGAAATTAAATCAGTGGCTACGCCACGTGTGTTTAGTGGCTGTGCCACGTGCATTATTTTTACTGTGATTTTATCACGTTATTTGAGAAAGCGTTTAACGCGTTATTTTCACATGCTTTGTTATTGCTCTAGAGTGAGCCTTTTACTTCATGTTTTCACATGATTTGAGATATGAGAATATCGTTTTGAGTACTTTCATGCTATGGTTTTCAAATGAGTTTTACATACAAATAAACCTTTTGTGATGTGTATTTTGGTTTATGAAATGAGTTCCTTACCCCCCCTTACTGAGCGATTTAGAAGCTCATCCTGTTTTCTTTTCCCCCCAGAGTTCTTCAAGTGAAAAAGGATCTCCCTGCGACGTACGGAGTAGTGGCTAGTGGAGGACTTGAACTCCAGGCCACATATATATTGTATCTTGAGGTATATCTTATCCTTTCATGTACCCAGACTATTATAGTAATTGCAGACACTTGATGTATAACATTATATGGGATGTATTAGGATTAATTAACTTGAGATGGATTAATGTATTTGATATGATATATAAATTCTAGTAAGGAGATCCTGAGGCATAATGATCATGATGATGTATGACACTGCACAGGAATACACCTTTAATTGTGAATTAATGAATAAAAAGTTTTAAATTAGCACTATTTTCCGCACTTTCGAGGCGTGACAGAGTTTTCTTGGTATCAGAGCTTAGGGTGTCTAGTACTGTCAGTGTCGGTTAAGTGAAATAGAATACATCCCAAGTGTCTGTAATAGTCTGGTCATGAACTGAAATTGAGGATTGAGATTTCAATCGATTGTGATATGTACGCGCAGGAGACGAGTTGAGATAGAGAATGAGTAAACGACGAGGTCGTTCGAGGAGGCAGGCAGAGTCCCCTCCGCCACCTGTCCCACAACCAGAGAGTCCTAACTCTCGAATCGGATTGAGATCGATGTGAGGCAAGGTTTTGAGCAGATGACAGCGTTATTCGTGCAACACTTTGGAGTTAATGCCTCGGGTACTACGCCTACACCACCACAAGGACCTCCCATACCCCTAGTGCCTCCCGTCACTCAGCCTGAGGATAGAAGTATGGTCCGACTAAGGGATTTTCTGAAGATGAATCCACCCGCATTTAGGGGAAAGAAGGATCCTACAGAGGCTGAGGAGTGGTTGACGGAGTTAAGGATTATATTTGATTTCCTGGGGTGCACCGATGCTGAGAGGGTCAGTATGAGTGCCTATATGCTGAAGGAGAGAGTTCGAGATTGGTGGGGTACTACCCAGGGTATTCTGATGTCCCACCATGATGTGATTGGTTGGGAAGAGTTTCAGACAGCCTTTAGGACCCAATATGTACCACGAGCCGCCCAGAGAAAGAAACAAGCCGAGTTTTTGAGTTTGGTACAGGGTAACATGTCTGTGGATGACTATGAGAGCCAATTCACAACGCTATTGAGATATGACCCAGAGACCTTCAAGAGTGAAGAGCTCCGCACAGAGAAGTTTGTGTATGGGTTGAAGCCTGTCATTAGAGATAGATTAATAGGGCTATGTATTACTGAGTTTGGAGATGCTCTGAGACGAGCACAAGAGATTGAAAGAGGGATTGAGATGGTACAATCCCAGAATGAGCTCAGAGCGGTGAATAGAGATAAGGGCAAGAGGCCAGCACTTTTCCAAACAGAGGCTCGGAGAGGTTCCTTCAGAAGAGGAAGGATTGAGGTACAGAAGGGCAGATTAGAGAGACCCAGAGGTTACCCTAATATCAGAGAGACCCCTCGAGATGTCAGGCCTGAGACAAGGTTTTGCAGAGATTGTGGCCGAATGCATGAGGGAAGTTGTACTGGGTCGATCCATGGATGTTTTAGATGTGGTGACATGGGTCACAGAGTGAAGGACTGTCCTCAACCTCAGATACCACATGCTCCGGAGCCCACTAGACAACAGCCTCAGAGAGTGGATCCCCGGAGACGGGCCACTGCGGCAGAGAAAGGGAAGAAACCTGTGGCACAAGGACGTGTGTTTGCCCTGGATAAGGAGACCGCAGACACTTCGGCAGAAACTATAAGAGGTACACTCTCTGTCTGTAATTATGAGGCTCATGTGTTGATTGATTCAGGATCCACGCATTCGTTTATTTCTGAGCATTTTGCATGTAGATTAAACTTGAAGTTCGAGCCTCTAGAATACATACTACATGTAAATACCCCTATGCGTGAATCCCAGAGAACTGAGTTAATCTGTAGAGGATGTGAGATAAAGGTGGGAGATAGAGTGATGTTAGCAGATCTAATCATGTTGAATATACATGGGTTTGATGTAATTCTGGGGATGGATTGGTTGGCAACCAATCGAGTGAGTTTAGACTGCTACACTAAGATTGTAACTTTCTCCCTACCTGAACCTTACAGTGTACGATTGAGATATTGAGAAAATGTATATGTGGAATTCTAGTAAGTAATTTGAGAATTTTGATATTATTTTGGAGAATATTAAATATGATTATTCATGTGAAGGCTATGAGACACTCATCTCAGACGATGAGCGGGAACATCCGAGGATTGAGGATATACCTGTGGTTTGTGAATTTCTGGATATTTTCCCAAATGAATTGCCAGGTTTACCACCTGAGAGAGAGCTGGAGTTTACCATTGATTTGGTACTAGATACTCAGCCGATCTCTAAACCTCCTTACAGGATGGCATTAGTGGAACTCGAGGAATTGAAGAGACAACTACAGGAGTTATTGGATCAAGGGTTTATTAGACCCAGTGTTTCACCGTGGGGAGCGCCAGTACTATCTGTTAAGAAGAAGGATGGTAGTCTCAGATTATGTGTAGACTACCGACTGTTGAATAAAGCCACGGTGAAGAATAAATACCCACTACCCAGGATTGATGATCTACTTGATCAGCTGAGAGGGGCATCAGTCTTTTCTAAGATTGATTTGAGATCGGGCTATCACCAATTGAGGATCAAGGAAGAAGATATTCCAAAGACGGCCTTCAGGATGAGGTATGGCCATTATGAATTTCTGGTGATGTCCTTTGGATTGACGAACGCCCCTGCAGCATTTATGAGATTGATGAACGAGGTGTTCAGAGACTATCTGGATAAATTTGTGATAGTCTTTATTGATGATATCCTGGTGTACTCTCGGTCGTATGAGGAGCATGCACAGCATTTGTGGTTAGTACTTCAGATACTCCGAGATAAGTAATTATACGAAAAGCTTAGTAAGTGTGAGTTTTGACTGAACCGGATAGCTTTCCTTGGTCATATAGTCTCAGAGGAAGGAGTATCATTGGACCCAAGCAAGGTGGAGGCTGTGCTTAATTGGGAGAGACCGAGGACAGTCACTGAGGTGCGAAGATTCCTTGGTTTGGCAGGGTATTACAGAAGATTTGTGAAAGGATTTTTGAGGATTGCCACCCCTTTGACTAAGCTCACGCGCAAAGAGACTCCATTTATATGGACTGACCAATGTGAGCTCAGTTTTCAGGAATTAAAGAGGAGGTTGACAGCGGCACCTATGTTAACTATCCCTGAGGGATCAGGAGGATTCTCGGTGTATAGTGATGCATCTCATCAAGGATTGGGGTGTATGCGTATGCAGCACGGAAGAGTGGTCGCATATGGATCGCGACAACTGAAGGACCATGAGCGAAATTACCCCACGCATGATTTGGAGTTAGCCGCTGTGGTATTTGCTTTGAAGATCTGGCGACACTACTTATATGGGGAAAGATTCCAGATCTTCACTGATCACAAGAGTTTAAGATATCTCTTTGATCAGAAAGAGTTAAACATGAGACAAAGGAGATGGATGGAACTCCTTAAGGATTATGACTGCGAGATTCTATATCATCCGGGTAAGGCGAATGTAGTTGCTGATGCCCTGAGCAAGAAGAGTATGATATCTGCTATGATGATCAGGGAATGGGATTTGTTAGAGCAGTTCGCCGAACTTCGGATCAGAGTTAAAGAGGTAGAGACTGGATTTTTGGCTAGCTTGTGGATAGAGCCCAGGATCATGGATCAGATTAGAACTGGGCAGCGCAGTGATCAGAGATTAATAGATATGGTTAGCCAAGCTGAGCAGAGTTCGCAGTCAGATCTCACCATCAGTGAGGATGGATTGTTGAGATTCAGAGGACGGATCTATGTACCGGATGATGATACCCTGAAGAGACAGATACTGAGAGAATCCCACTACTCGCGATACACCATGCATCCAGGGAGTACTAAGATGTACCGAGACTTAAGAAAGGTGTATTGGTGGAGTGGTATGAAGCGAGACGTGGCAGAGTATGTGGCCAGGTGTTTAGTATGCCAGCAAGTGAAAGCTGAGCATCGGAAGCCCGGAGGACTACTACAGCCCTTACCTGTACCTACATGGAAATGGGAGCATGTCACTATGGACTTTATTATGGGTTTACCGAGGACCCGAAGAGGTCATGACGCTATATGGGTTATAGTGGATAGATTGACCGAGAGTGCACACTTTCTTGCCATCAAGAGCACAGATACTGTGGATGCCTTAGCTGAGCTGTATGTCAGTGAGATAGCTAGATTACATGGGGCTCCAGTGAGTATTACTTCTGATAGAGATTCCCGATTTACTTCCAGATTTTGGACCCAGTTTCAGGAGTCCATGGGATCTCGGTTGAGTTTCAGTACCGCCTATCATCCTCAGACAGATGGTCAGTCAGAGAGGACTATTCAGACCCTGGAGGATATGTTGAGGGCGTGTACGATGGATTTTAAGGGATCATGGGATGATCACCTGCCCCTAACAGAGTTTGCGTACAATAACAGCTATCATGCGAGTATTGGAATGGCACCTTTTAAGGCTCTATATGGTAGGAGGTGTAGATCCCCTGTAGCTTGGGAAGAAGTCGGTGATAGAAAGATAAATGCTCTCGAGCTTGTTGAGCAAGCCGTACAGAGTGTGAAACTCATATGTGAGAGGTTACGGGCTGCACAAAGTAGACAGAAAAGCTACGCGGATGTGCGTAGACGGCCACTCGAGTTTGACGTTGGTGATGCAGTATTTCTGAAAGTATCACCGAGCAAGGGTATCATGCGATTTGGGAAGAAAGGAAAATTGACTCCTCGATACATAGGACCATTCGAGATTCTTGAGAAAGTGGGAGAGGTAGCTTACAGATTAGCATTACCCCCACAGATGTCCGGAATACACAACTTTTTTCATGTGTCTATGTTGAGGAAGTACCACCCGGACCCTTCTCATGTTATAGAGTATGACAAGATGGACATTCAAGAAGACATGAGCTACACTGAGGAACCCGTCCGGATTCTCGATAGAAAGGAGAAGGTACTGAGAACCAAGAGCATCCCATTAGTGAAAGTTTTGTGGAAACATCACTCAAGGGAAGAGGCAACGTGGGAACTAGAGAGCCTCATGAAGGAGAAATACCCCCATCTATTCGACTAGTTGAGTTGAATTTGGAGGACCAAATTCTATTTAAGGTGGGGAGGATGTGAGATCTGAGAATTTTAGATATATTTTAATGATGTAATAAGAACTTGAAGTGTAAATTATTGAGCTAGATGAATTGTGGGAATTATAATTTGAGATTTTTATGTTAAGTGTGTAAAATAAGCATGAAATATGAGAACAGATCGATCTGGGAGAAGGAGAGATCGATCTGGTGAGTTAAAAATGACGAGGAAGGAGGAATTTGATGAGCAGATCGATCTCCAATGGAAGAGATCGATCTCCAAATGATTCTGTTTGAGAAAGGATCGATCTCATGAGGAAGAGATCGATCTCCAAATGATTCTATTTGGGAGAAGATCGATCTCCTTAGGAGCAGATCGATCTCATAAAGCCATAAAGAGATCGATCTCACCCCTCGAAAGATCGATCTCCTAGGCATAAAATTGCCCAGATCATCCCCAAAATTCAAACGCAGATCGATCTCATCAAGAGGCAGATCGATCTCCTACCTCCAGTCTATATAAGAAACCCGTGTTTTTCTCCTGCAAACTCACTTTCTCTCTCTTCCAACCCCCATTTTACCGAAAACCTAACTTTCTCACTCATCCAAATCACTCATTTTCGGCCGAATCAGCTGTTGTGGTAAGAAGGAAAGTTGTTCCTCATCAAAGGGAGAACAACATACTTGGAAATCGAAGGACGAATCGGATCGAGGCGTGGGTTGTGCGTCTCACAAGCTTTGGGTAATTTCTAAACCTCGATCTTGATATTTGAGCTGATTTTGATGATATTGGTGGTTGTCATTGTGTTGAAATAGTTGAGAAATGATTAGGAATTGATGAAATTGCAATGTGGTTGGAGTAATGTAGATATTTGGTGATTTTGGTAATTTTGAGAATTGTGCTATAAATGGAAATATAGACAATGTGGTGAATTAGCATAGATAATTGGCATGAGAAATGTAGGACGTTGAGATATTGTGAATGAGGTTGTAGTTTAGGGTTGAGTTATGAGAATCAAGAGATTTGAGGAGTTATGAGCAATTATGCTCAATTTTGAGAATTGAGGTTTATGAGATAATTGAGTGTTGATGTTTTAACATCGTTTGGACAGCTCGGGAGTTCCAGAGTGGAATGCGAGGCTAGTCTGTGATACCGGGGAAACGATTGCACTATACGAGGTGCAAAGAGGTAAGGAAAATCTAAACCATTTGTGTATGTGAATTGTAAACTATTTTAGCATGAATTGTGGTTTATAAAACAAGCATGTTGGGTTTTGTGTTGAGATTTAATTGCACATGATTTTTATAGCCGGTTGGAGCCCAATGTTTTTATGAGTTTATAACTGGGCTCTACGTTAAGGCAATATTGAGATTTGAGAAATGTGTGCGTGTGCTTTGCCGGTTGGAACTCGGTTTTATTACGTTTTGTGTTGAGTACAAAACGATTTTCAAATGAGTTTTATGAGAGAAAAACCATTATGAGTTCTACGTGAAGGCAAACCTGTCTTATGTGATAAGACTTGGGTGTGTAGTTGTGAGTACACACCGGGCATTGCTCTGGTAGCATGTAAGCCCGATTTCTTCTCCGTTCTGGTAACGTGAGAACAACCCATTGGTGGCTGTGCCACGTTGAGAAACCCCATTGGTGGCTGTGCCACGTTGAGAAACCCTATTCTGTGGCTATGCCACGCGAGAAATTAAATCAGTGGCTGTGCCACGTGTGTTTTGTGGTTATGCCACGAGTGATTTTAAATCAGTGGCTAGGCCACGTGTGTTTAGTGGCTACGCCACGCGAGAAATTAAATCAGTGGCTACGCCACGTGTGTTTAGTGGCTGTGCCTCGTGCATTATTTTTACTGTGATTTTATCACGTTATTTGAGAAAGCGTTTAACGCGTTATTTTCACATGCTTTTTTATTGCTCTAGAGTGAGCCTTTTACTTCATGTTTTCACATGATTTGAGATATGAGAATATCGTTTTGAGTACTTTCATGCTATGGTTTTCAAATGAGTTTCACATACAAATAAACCTTTTGTGATGTGTATTTTGGTTTATGAAATGAGTTCCTTACCCCCCCTTACTGAGCGATTTAGAAGTTCACCCTGTTTTCTTTTCCCCCCAGAGTTCTTCAAGTGAAAAAGGATCTCCCTGCGACGTACGGAGTAGTGGCTAGTGGAGGACTTGAGCTCCAGGCCACATATATATTGTATCTTGAGGTATATCTTATCCTTTCATGTACCCAGACTATTATTGTAATTGCAGACACTTGATGTATAACATTATATGGGATGTATTAGGATTAATTAACTTGAGATGGATTAATGTATTTGATATGATATATAAATTCTAGTGAGGAGATCCTGAGGCATAATGATCATGATGATGTATGACACTGCACAGGAATGCACCTTTAATTGTGAATTAATGAATAAAAAGTTTTAAATTAGCCCTATTTTCCGCACTTTCGGGGCGTGACATATAGCATGTTAGTTATAGATTGAATTAGACAAAAATTGGAAAGATGAGAATTAGACAAATATGTGTATGTATGAGATGAGGAAAAAAATGGGAAAACAATATTAATATATATATATATATATATGTATAAGAGTGTATATATATATATATACATATATATATATGTATATATATATATGTATATGTATATATATATACATATATATATATGTATATATATATGTATATTTATTTATTTAGGTACATGTACATATAGGTGTATATAATGAATTGGGTATGCTAGTATTTGTATAAAGAAAATATGTATGCATATGTGATAAGGAAAAATGGAAAACAATGATAATATATATATAATGGGGGGAATCTTCTTTCTAAATCGGTAGGTTTGAAGTGAGTTTTGAACAGGTTATAATTGTCTTATAATTCTGGGAGGAGGATATCAGGGATTGCCCCATAAAGGTTCCACCAATGGACGAACCAAGAGGGAAGAATGGAAATATTAATTTTGTTAGTTAGGTAGAATAACCAGGTATGGGTAAATTTTGGGTTTTGCAAAAGGGGCATATTGTACCAGGCTTGCTGATAGTCCCAATAATTAAAAGTCTTGCAGAATTACTATGATGGTTTTACCGGGAGGGTTTTTGGTTTTGCTAAATCCTAATTCCATTCTGAAGGAGTAATGACTTTTAGGATTTTGCAAGTAGAATAAGAATGGGATTTTGAGTCAGCATAAGCAAAGTGCTTGAAGGTGGCTGATCCGGTAACTTCTAGTATGTACTGGTAATAGTCATTGGTTTTTTGGAGATCCCATGGTTTAAAAAACCGATTGTTTCCAAACATTTTTTGGATGGTAATAATTGGATTTGGGTCAAAAAATTCTTTTTCAACTGAGATAATATTTTGAAAAGCTGGTTTTATAATAAAGGCAAATTTTTTTGAAAGTTTTTGTTGAGAAACAATAATTTGTGAGGAGCTTGAGGATTGCTCCAAAGGATTTTGTAATAAAACAGTTTTGGAAAGGGTTTGTGAGGAAGAAGAATCTCCTTTCTTGGTTTCAGAAATTAGTTTTGGATTTTTACCTGCATGGACTACAGTGATGGATTCTGCTTCGTCCTTTGCAATTTTTTGGATCGCCTTTTTGATTTAAGGGGCTTCCTTAGTTTTGGAAATCTCTGATGTTGGGATTTCCAATGAGCTTCTGAGAGCTAAAACCAATTCAGGGTGCTTGGCTATTGATTGGAGCCATTCATTGATTTGATCTGTTTTGTCTTCTGGAGACAGGGTTTTTGTGAAGCTTGTGCTGCTTCATCATCTTCCATGATCTGTGACCATGAAACTATGGTTTTGCTCTGTGTAGCTTTCTTTTTTCCTTTGTCCTTTTTGGGAGGCATTTTGGTGGTCTGTTTTGGAGAAATTCTCCGGTTAGAAAATCTGGTAAGGAATTGGATTCTTCAGAAATATAATTAATATCAAAATCAAATATACTAAGTATAGCTTGCCATCTGGCAAAAATCTGTTTTGATGCAATGTTTTGAACATCTTTTTGCAAAATTTCTTTTGCTGACTTACAGTCAATCCTAAGTAAAAATTTTTGATTTAATAAATCACTTTGAAATTTTGTAATGCATAAAACAATAGACAAAATTTCTTTTTTAATCGTTGAATAAGACTTTTGGCAATCATTCCAATGTCCGGAAGTGAATTGGACTACTGCTTCTCTTTGGTCTTGGACCTGTTTAAGAATGCCCCCATATCCTATATCACTAGCATCAGTTTCTACAATTTTGAGAAGATTGGGATTTGCTAGGTGAAGACAAGGTATTTTGGTAATTTGGGATTTTATTTTTTGGACGAGGTTAGTATGTTCATCTGTCCAAGGTGAAGGATTTTTCTTCAATCTATTGTGAAGGGGTTTTGCCGTTCTATTAATATTTGGACAAAAATCTAGGACATAATTGAGGCTTCCTAGGAATTGTTGTAACTGGGTTTTATCAAGAATTTTGTCTGGGAATTTTGAAGCAAATTCTAGACTTCTTTCAATAGGACTGATGGTTCCTTGATGGATGTAATGTCCGAGAAACCGAATTTTTGTCTGAAACAGAGAGATTTTCTTGGCTGAGACAACTAAGCCATTTTGCCTAATGATATGAAAGAAGGTTTTTAGATGTTTTAGATGTTGTTCAATAGAATTAGAGAAGATTAGAATATCATCAATATAAACAATACAGAATTCAAAATATGGATTGAAAATATCATTCATTATTCTTTGAAATTCTGAAGGAGCATTTTTTAAACCAAAAGGCATGACATTCCATTCATACTGACCAAATGGGATAGTGAAGGCAGTTTTATACCTATGGCTTGGTTCAATTTGGATTTGCCAGAATCCTAACTTCATATCGAATTTTGAGAATACGAAAGAGGAATGAAGTTTTTGGAGTAAATCCTTTTTGTTTGGAATGGGGTATCGAATCCATTTTAACGCTTGGTTAAGGGGTTTGTAATTAATTACTAACCTAGGAGTACCTCGTTCTATTTCAGCAGGTTTGTTGACATAGAAGGCTGCACAACTCCAAGGAGATCGAGATTTGGAAATTAATCCTTTGGAAAGAAGATCTTGTATTTCTATTCTACAGAATTGTTCTAGTTCTCCATTCATTTGGATTGGCCTAGCTTTTGTGGGGATATTCTTTTCATTAAAATTGGGCTCATAAGGAAGGTCAACGGCATGTTGTTTCCTGATCCAAAAAGCATTTGATAGTTCTGAGCAAACTTCATTTTCAAATTGGGCTTTGATTTTGAAAATCTGTTTTTGAAAGGATTCATTTTTGAGTTGATTTTCAATTTTTTATAATTGGAGATTTTGTTTTAGAAATGAAATATCGTTTTGTTTGCTTTTTATTAATAAAGCTATTTCATTATTGTAAATAGAATTAGCTTTTAAGAGAATGAGATTCCTCGTTTTAGGCTTTTCTAAGAAATCAAAATTTAATTTGATATTTTTTGTTTTGAAAGATATTCCATCATAAGTAACTTTATAAGGAGTAATCAAATTAATGAAAGGTGTCCCTAATATAAGAAAATGATGAATATCATTAACTAAAACAAAAGAGGTTTTGATATAAAATCCATTATTAAAAATACTTGCTTCTGTTTTTCCTTTGATATCCATTTTGGAATTATTCGCAGAAGTAAGTTTTTCAGAGGTTGTTTGATGAAAACGTTTTGGCACTAAGCCAGTTTTTATGCAATTTAAATCTGCTCCTGTATCAAATAAGGCAACAGTATCAATTTCAAAATTATTGGAGAAAACTAATGAAATTTTTATAAAATATTTTCGATAAGTAATTTCTTTTAAAACAAAGAGAAAATCTTCTGGGACAGTTTCAATGTTTTCTAATTTATTTATTTTAGAATCCTAATCACTATGTTCACTATCACTGGATTCTAGGTTGGTTTTGGCAAGGAGAGACTGAATGATTTTAGAATCGTGCTGCTGTTTTTCTTTGAGCTGTTTGACTTCTGTTTTGAGGATTTTGATATCTTTGTAGATATCGTTGATGGAAAGAGAAGACGTTTTTGAAGGTTTCTTCTTTTCTATAATGGTTTTAAGATCATAGAGATTTGTGGATGGGCTTGGACGGGTGTTTTATGATCTGGATTGGTTTCGAGAGATTTTTTGAGTTGTTGAAGAAAATCTTTCTGGATTTCAAGATTTTCAACATACTGGATCATATCAAGAAGAAGGCTTTGCTCTTTTAAAAGCATATTGAGCATTTTTTATTCGAGAGAAGAATCAGATTGAGAGGCTATTTCATCTAATTGAGGGTCAGAGGTCTCGTCTGAGCCTGTTTCTGAATCAGAGGATTCTTGGATGAAAAGAACCTGGATTTTTTCAAGAGTGTCTTGATCAATTTGAAGTTGTTGGACTTTTTTAAATATGCGACAATATTTAGAAATGTGGCCTTTTTTACCGCACTTAAAACACTTGATATCCGGATTTTTAGAATTGGGCCAAGAAGGTTTTGGGCCTTTTCTGAACTTGTAAACAGGTTTTTCTTCAGGGGCTTTCTTCTAAAAGGGTTTTTTATAATTATGCCTAAGAGAGTCTTTGGGCTTTGTGAATTTGGATTTTTCTGATCTTTTGCTACATTGGCCATGACAGGGTTTTTCGTGGTCAAAGTAATCAAATTGTTTGCAGAAAGATCCTAATTCTACTTTGGATTGCCTAAGTTCCTTTTTTAGGCGTTTTCTGAGTTTGAGGTCTTGGCAAATTAATTGGCCTTGGTTTTAGGTAAAGCTGATTAGCTCTCTATAAGTAAGTTGATTATATGGGATTACATGGGTTCCCATAGTTTCTCTGATTTTGGTTCTGACCTTTTCTCCTAAGAGAGTTGGAAGACCTGCTAGGAATTTTTCTTTTCAAAAAGGTTGATTTGAATCATCACGTAGCATAACCCTAGTGAGGAAAGTGGATTTGTACCATTGGAATTCACTAAGATTTCTACATTTAAGATTTGACAATAAATCTGCATTTTTATCTTTAAGATGGGATGGATCTCCTATAAAATGTTTGATAACAGAGAATATAAGAGTTGATACCACATCTTGGATAGGGTTTCCTAAGTGATCTAAGATTGGTTCATCTTCATCACCAGTTTGAATTGCATTTAGGATTTCTAATTGATCAGAAGGCTTTAGATGGTAGTCCCACCATCCTTTGAGTTGGCCTGAAAATCCTGCTATGAGAAGTTCAGCAACAGTTTTATCAGTTGTATTTTGCTGGGTTTTGTACGCATTTGACGCCATTGTCATTTGCTGTACGAGATTGAGGATTTGGTATTCAGACATTCTATCTATATTCCATTCATAGATAGAGGATGCGTTATACCTTGGTTGGATTATCGTACTGGGTTGGTTTCCAAGTTCGATTTTCGGGTACCTTGGCTGGATTGCAAGAGGTTTTGGGTTATACCAATGAACTTTGTTGACTTTTGGAGATGAGGACTGGCTATCATCAAAAGAGCTTTGGCCTGATTCTTGGCTAGATTTTTGTAAAACCGAGACACTTTGCTGGGTTTCTTCAATTTGTTTTGAAGTTTGGCTAGAGGAAGGAATAACCAAAGAATCTAATTTTTGTTGGATAGCTTGCAGGAATTCAAGTTTGTTTGAAGAGACTTCAGTTTTTGCAGAGTTTGAGACTTGGAAGGGTTTGAACACAGGGTTAGCCTTTTGGTGTTCTGTGGGTGGTTTTGAAGTAGTAGTTTTGCTGATTGTCGTTGTCACGACCCGAACTTCCCAAAAATCAGAGTGAATTTTTCGCGTTTTTATTATTTATACTTACCTCTGATCGTGACCAACCAAAACCAATAATTGGGCTGTATGTCAGTGCCCACATCTTCTCCATTCATTTACAATTAGTGTATAATTTAATTTAAATATACATTCATAATATTCTGCACTACATTTCTTTGATTTAATTACATAATTATTCTCACTCTATACATCCCAGTGTCATACAAAATATAATACTGTGCTCATGTTATTTAGATACAAAAACCATACATATAGCGTGTATATACCTCAAAAGATAGGCAGCAGCGGACAACTAGAATGCCGTACCCAGTCGCCTCCCAATCTACTGAATGAAATCTGTGTGAGAAAGTGAAAGGGGTGAGCACATCAAGCTCAGTAAGGCAATTCTACGAACAAGTAGATAACAATACAACCTACATGAACGTAGTGCCATGCATAAACCGCCCCTTCTCCACACATTTTCAAAACAGATGTTATGTTATGATGTCATGTAAAATATCTCATATGAAAGCTCAAGAATCATGAAAACTAAAACAAGCACATCTTTTAAATCATTTATTTCTCGTTAAAATTTCATATAAGGTCAGGACTCAACCCTTCCCTCGGGTCGCCCTGACTCACACAAAATTCGTGAAATCGTGTTTTTCGAAAACAACAATATCTGAAACATAAATCCATGAAATACGAGACTAGGCAACATCGATATATCGGTAATAACTAGGACTATGGTCATATGTGTCCTCGGGAGTTCCTCAGCTACACGGATCCTAGTGTGCGGGTTCTCACCATGATCGGGAACCGCCCGAGAGGTGGGTCACTCCATCTCGTCGGTCTTATCCGATTCCATGCATCCGAAGATGCTGATGCATCATACTGTGACGGCCAACCCTTGCTCGGCCAACCCCTGCCAACGGTCATGGCAACCAAGCTCAGGTCCACTGACCCGCAAGGCCCATCGACAACGCTGGTGGTCTAACAACGGGTGGTCCAACAACGCCACAAGTCCAACGTATCACGAAGATACTACACGGTACATCGTACTCCATGCTACTTGCACGGTACATCGTACTCCGTGGACCCATATAATGTCTCTATACTCATGCCATGTCTCAAGCGCACGTGCGAGCCTTTTTACCGGTGACACACAGTCTACCCGTTGCTCCAAGCATGGCTTATCGTATAATCTCTGAAAAATAGTGCGAGCGGTGTTCTAACACTGTTAGTAAATCAAGTAAAACTAGTGCGAGCTGAGCTCAGCACTCTATCATGAAAAATCGTATATAGAAATATGGTGCGAGTTAGACTCCAGCACCGTGTTATGAGAATCATGTAAAACTTTAGTGCGAGCTCTCGCTCTGTACAAATCAAAACTCGTGCGAGCTGAGCTCTAGCACATCCCATTTATGAAAGATCACGTAGGCGGCTATATTTCTCAAATCGTATTTCAACGAAAATCAACTTTTGTTGAAATTATGAAATGTTGTGCAATTTCATTTAAAAGTTAGCCGACCTACTCATGCATGTACCGGAATACTCCAAAAACGAGCAAGAACCCTTTGTTCTTGCTCCTTACACCTTTCCCTAAATTTTGGAATTTTACCCTTGACAAGGGTATTTTGGTAATTTGCCCATCCGGGGCCCTAAAAATTTTATGTCAAATCTAGACCCTTCGGACAATTTAAGGGAATGTAAATGACGTCGAAAATTCGTAAAGCTATCTCTAGCAGTTCGTAAAATTCCCTTACCTGGAATCGCGCGCAGACTACTCTTGTCTCGATGATACCGAGCCCCTCGGCCCAAGTGCGCGCCAACCAATGTACGCAACTGCATATAACCACATAATCGAGGTTAATTCAATTATCTCGATCAGTATATTGCATTTACTGATCAATTTGAAGCTATTGGGCCTTATCTACCTTATTGGGCCTCGGCCCATTTTAGCCCTTTTATATTTATTAATTTCCTTCTTCGGGTATACCGAGCTTATACAGCTTCCTAATAATTATCGGGCTTCATTCCAAATTTATTGGATAGCCCGTATACCACTTACGGCAATTTTATTACAATTTCGCATAATATTCCTTCCTACGCGAAATTAATCCATAATTCCATAAAATAATTAAACTCGGTATTTAAATAACTCTAATTGCCGAAATTAAATTGTACTTACCCGATATGCTGCGGGGTACGAAGATCAGAGCTCGATCGGCTCTCGTTCGGTCTCCGTCGTAAAACTGCATAATTAGGTAAATCCGGATTATTTTTCATTAAAATAATATTAAATTAAATTTCCGAAATTCACCCGTTGGTCAATATCGACCCTCGGTCAACTTACCCGAACCTCGAGTCGTCCCCCGATAATTTTTTTTTTCTTCCTTTTCCTTCCTTTTCCTTTCTCTTTTCCTTTCTCTTTCCTTTCTCTTTCCTTCCCTTTCCTTCCCTTTCCTTCCAGCCAGCCAAACGACACCGTTTAAGCCCTTTTGCCGTCGCCGGCGTTTCCGACGGTCTCACCGGCCGAGACCGGTGCCAAAAGGACCGGCTTGCTCCCCTGGTTGCGTCGGTGGTCCCCTTTTCAACCCAGACGCGACGGTTCGTCGGGAATCAACCTCTTTTTCCGGCGATCTTCCTCGGCTCCGATCGGGCTGCTCCGGCCACCTGACGGCGTGAAACCGGTACCCACGTGTTCGTCGGACTCTCCTCTTGCTCCTGGAAGCTTCGTCGGACTCGAACGGTCGCCGGTGGGCGAGATTCGGCGGTGAACGAAAAACGGGTTACTGTTCTCGGGTTTCTCGATTTCTCGGGTCTTCTTTCCTTTTTTTTTGTTTCAGTTGTTTTTTTTTATTATTATTATTTTTATTTTTATTTTTATTTATTTTAATTGATTTACTATTCCATAAAATACTCTTAAAAACCCAAAATATCTCCACTTACCTTATTTTTTATTCTACTTTTATTTATTCAATTAAAATTTAATTTATTAATTTTATTTTTCTCTAAATTTCGGTATTATTTCTTCGCGTTTTTCGAGATATAGTCCCGGTAATTTTTTTGATATTTTTAAAATCTCCGAATCTTGATCAATTGACCCAAAATTTATAATTTCCTTATTATTGATCAAGATATCCTAATTCCTTATTTTTTAATTAAAATTTTCTTATCGCCCTAATACCGGGTTTTGGTATTTTTACCATTTTACCCCTGCTCTTGTTTCGGGATTCAATTTAACCTAACCTCCCTTCATACAACCCCCCATATTTTCTTATTTAATTTTCGTATTTTCGGTTAACTTCATTCTGATCATTTTCGTTTGATCAGTGGTCCTTTCGACTCGTATTTAATTACTTCTTACTTCTACCGATATTCCATTTTATCTTTTGCTTCTCCAATTTAGTTAGTCAACGCTCTTCTTATGATTCGATGAATATATATAAGTGTACATCGCGTGAATCATAAGGAATATAGCAACAATACATACAAAATGGGTCTTACATAATCTCCCCCACTAAAAGAATTTGGTCCTCCAAATTGGAACCAAATCAGTCTCTGAATAACTCCGGGTACTTCTCTTTCATCTGACTCTCTAACTCCCAAGTCGCCTCCTCCGGAGTGTGATGCTGCCATAATACTTTCACCAGAGGAATCGTCTTCGACCTCAATACCTTCTCCTTCCTATCCAAAATCTGAATTGGTCTCTCAACATAGGACATACTCTCACTGAGCTCCAGTGGCTCATATCTGATCACATGCGACGGATCCGGCTGATACTTCCGAAGCATGGAGACGTGGAAGACATTATGAACATTTGCTAGCTCAGGTGGCAATGCTAGCCTGTAAGCTCGATCTCCCACTCTCTCGAGTATCTCAAAAGGTCCTATGAAGCGAGGGCTCAGCTTCCCTCTCTTCCCGAATCTCGTAATACCCTTGGAAGGAGAAACTTTCAAAAATACTGACTCCCCTGCTGTGAACTCCAACGGTCTACGTCTCCTGTCAGCATAACTCTTCTGTCGACTCTGAGCTGTCCTCAACCTCTCACAAATCAACTGGACGTCCTCAGAGGCCTGACGTATCAAATCGGGAGCGAATATCTGCCTGTCACCAACCTCCTCCCATCCAATAGGAGATCGACATCTACGGCCATACAGGGCCTCATATGGTGCCATCCCGATACTCGAATGATAATTGTTATTGTAGGCGAACTCCGCTAGTGGTAGGTGATCATCCCAGGAGCCTCTAAAATCAAGTACACAAGCTCTCAACATATCCTCGAGGGTCTGTATAGTCCTCTCCGACTGCCCGTCTGTCTGAGGATGGAAAGCTGTACTGAATCTCAACTGGGTTCCCATAGCTTCCTGAAAATGTTCCCAGAAACGGGAAGTGAAGCGGGAATCCCTATCCGATACAATACTCACTGGGACACCATGTAGTCTCACAATCTCGCGCACATAGAGCTCCGCCAACCTGCTCAGAGTATCGGTGACTCTCATCGCTAGGAAATGTGCCGACTTCGTCAATCTGTCAACTATCACCCATATGGCATCATTCCCTCTACGAGTCCTCGGTAAGCCCATCACAAAGTCCATGGTGACATGCTCCCATTTCCAAGTCGGTATAGGTAGAGGCTGCAATAACCCTGCAGGCTTCTGATGCTCTACCTTCACCTGCTGACAGATGAGACATCTCGCAACAAACTCCGCTACATCCCTCTTCATCCCCGACCACCAGTATACCTTCCGGAGATTCTGATACATCTTCGTACTACCCGGATGCAAGGTATACCTCGACGAATGAGCCTCTGTCAAGATCAACCTCCGGATCTCAGGATCCTCGGGAACACATATCCTGTCTCTGAACCTCAGTAACCCATCTGAACTCAACTCAAACTCAGTCTCAATACCCCTCTGCATCTGCCTGACTATCTCAATACACTGCTGATCCTCACGCTGAACCTGCCTAATTCGATCCATCAAATCCGGCTCCAATCGCAGGCTAGCGATCATATAACCACTATCAGCATCAGGCGGGGTCACATCCAAACTGAGGCTCGCAAACTGTTCCAATAACTCGTGCTCCCGTACCATCATATAAGCAACCAACCCGAGATGCTTCCTACTCAACGCATCAGCTACAACGTTCGCCTTACCCGGGTGGTATAAAATCTCACAGTCGTAATCCTTCAGAAGCTCCAGCCACCTTCTCTGTCTCATATTCAATTCCTTTTGCGAAAACAGATACTTGAGGCTTTTGTGATCGGTAAATACCTGGAATTTTTCACCATACAGATAGTGGCGCCATATCTTCAATGCAAACACTACGGCCGCCAACTCTAAGTCGTGGGTCGGGTAGTTCCTCTCATGATCCTTCAGCTGTCTGGATCTATAAGCGACTACCTTTCCGTCCTGCATCAATACACAGCCCAGTCCTTAGTAAGAAGCATCCGTGTAAACAGAAAAACCTCCTGAGCTGGTAGGAATGGTGAGAATCGGAGCAGAGGTCAGTCGACGCTTCAGCTCCTGAAAACTTTCCTCACATCTGTCGTCCCACTCAAACGCAACACTCTTCCGAGTGAGACGTGTCAACGGGGCAGCCAATCTCGAAAACCCTTCCACAAACCGTCTATAATATCCTGCTAAACCCAGAAAACTCCTGATCTCCGTGACTGTCTGAGGCCTCTGCCACTGTACTACTGCCTCAATCTTGGATGGGTCTACTGACACACCATCCCTCGACACAATATGTCCCAAGAAGGAGATCTGCTCAAGCCAAAAGTCACACATACTGAGTTTAGCATACAACTGCTTCTCACGGAGGGTCTGCAATACGATCCTCAGATGCTGCTCATGCTCCTCTCTGGATCTCGAATAAACCAAGATGTCATCGATGAAGATAATCACAAACTGATCCAAATAAGGCTGAAACACCTCGTTCATCAATGACATAAAAGCTGCGGGAGCGTTCGTCAACCCGAATGGCATAACTGTAAACTCAAAGTGACCATAGCGGGTGCGAAAAGCTGTCTTGGGTACATCTCCATCTCGAACTCTCAACTGATGGTACCCAGACCTCAGATCAATCTTGGAAAAGATCTGTGCTCCCCGTAGCTGATCCAGTAAATCATCAATCCTCGGAAGGGGGTACTTATTCTTGATGGTAGCCTTGTTCAATAGTCGATAATCGATACACAACCGAAGGCTCCCATCCTTCTTCCTAACAAATAGGACCGGTGCTCCCCACGGTGACACACTCGATCTGATAAACCCCTTCTCTAACAGTTCTTGTAACTGTTTCCTCAATTCCTCTAACTCAACAGGAGCCATCCTGTACGGTGGTCTAGATATCGGCTCTGTACCGGGAGTCATATCAATACTGAACTCTGTCTCCCTCACTGGCGGTAACCCTGGTAATTCATCCGGAAAGACATCTGAAAATTCTCTGACTACTGGAATGTCTGTCAATTCCGGACATGCCACAACCGTATCTACCACGTACGCAATATAACCTTCACAACATTATCCACCAAATTAGTACGTCATTCATTCATACTCTTATTAAAATTCTCATTTACTTCAAGGAAATTGCACAGTACATTTTTCTGGAGTATGAAACGTAACTGTCCTAGCAAAACAATCTAGAACAGCTCGATGAGCAGCCAACCAATCCATTCCTAAGATTACATCAAAATCTCTCATATGCATCAAGATTAGATTGGCTGTCATCACTCTACCACCTAATTTCAGCTCACAATCCCTCAATACATACTCCACTAATTGGCTAGTATTCATAGGTGTCATTATAGATAACTTTCTACTCAGAGGGGTAGGTTTTACATAATTATCCAGTTTAAATGCAAACAATGGTGATACAAATGAATGCGTAGAACCAGGATCTATTAACACATATGCTTCTAAATCATGGATCAGAATAGTACCTTTCACCACCTCTGTTGACTGATCCGCTGTATCCTGGTCAAGAGCGTGCACTCGCCCTGTACCAACTGCTTGCTTTCCCTTCTCAGCCGCTGTCGCCTTCCTCCGCGGCGCAGATGTATCACCAGAAGCCTTCTCTGAAGCCTGACCCTTCTGAGGAGCTCTCTCAACTATCTCAGGACAATCTCTGATCATGTGTCCCGACTTCCCGCATCTATAGCATACTACTACAGGAATAAGGCAGGGTCTACCACCATGGTACCTGCCACACCTGCCGCACTTCTCAGTCGTAGGTCGTGGCCCACCTATCACGATGCCCTTCTGAGGAGCAACTGAAATGGCCGGGTAAACTGGAGGTCTAGCTGGCCTCTCTCGGATCTCCTCTATCCTCGGCCTCTTCCCAATCAACTGTCTGCCCCCCTTATATCCAGACCCTCTATCTCCCACGGGTCTCTTCCTCTCTCTCTGTCTGCTGCCAGTCCTCCCAAACTCTGAGGCAGTCCTCTCGATATCCTGCTCAATCAGCTGTGCTCTACTCACTGCCTCCTCATAAGTCGGGATAGCCAAAGGGATCAATCTAGATCTGATCACTGGCCTCAGTCCATCTATAAACCTCCGGACCTTCTTAGTCTCACTACTCAAAGTGTCCGGGTCATACCTGCCCAAGGAGATAAATCTCGTCTCGTACTCGTCTACCGTCCGACTCCCCTGGGTCAAGTGCAAAAACTCAGACTGCAGCTTCCGCTGCGCTGTATCTGGGACATACTGCCTCCGAAAAGCCTCCAAGAATATCTCCCAGCTGATCACAGTATGTCTAGCTCTGAGAATCTGCCTGGTGGACTTTCACCAATGCTCCGCTGATCCTCTAAACATAAAAATCGCAAATGCCACCATCTCCGTAGAGGTACACTCGAAGAACCCATATAGCTTCTCCATCTCGCTCAACCAATCCTCAGCTACAACTGGGTCCTTCGCTCCACTAAATGACGACGGTCTAAACTTCTGGAACTGCCGTAGCCTATCCATATCACAACTGTAACCCCAATCTCGGGTACTCTGATGTGGGGTGACAGGAAAATCCACGTCCTGAACCGGTGGGGGTGTGGGAGTCTTTGTCTCCTGGACTGGCTGAGCAGGCGCATCAGGAGTAGCTGCCTGTCCAGCGTCACCATGTCCCCCTCTAACACCCTGTACCGACTGCGTAACCAACTCCATAAGCACCTCGAGGCTCCGCTCTATCCTAGCGAATCGTGCCTCAATCGCCTCAGCAGATCCCCTGGCAGTATCTCTCTCTGCAGTATCCTGCTCTGTAGTCTCTCTCTCTGGAGGACCCTGTGGGGCAGGCTCCACCCCAGTATCTATCTCAACCTCCTCCTGAGTCTCATGAGGTAACTTGGCACGTCTATCAGTCGCAGGCCTACCTCTACGGCCTCTGCCTCGTGCCCGACCTCCTCTACCGCGACGAGTAACAGGCATCCTGCCTATAGTCCTGCATTCACAGCCATTTCTTAATTAAAACCCATCTTAATATACACGTTTGTATCTAACCAAGCACAGTAACACAGGGATGTAATTCCTAATTATTGACACTGACATACATCAGACCAATTCTGCTCTGATACCACCTTAATTGTCACGACCCGAACTTCCCAAAAATCAGAGTGAATTTTTCGCGTTTTTATTATTTATACTTACCTCTGATCGTGACCAACTATAACCAATAATTGGGCTGTATGTCAGTGCCCACATCTTCTCCATTCATTTACAATTAGTGCATAATTTAATTTAAATATACATTCATAATATTCTGCACTACATTTCTTTGATTTAATTACATAATTATTCTCACTCTATACATCCCAGTGTCATACAAAATATAATACTGTGCTCATGTTATTTAGATACAAAAACCATACATATAGCGTGTATATACCTCAAAAGATAGGCAGCAGCGGACAACTAGAATGCCGTACCCAGTCGCCTCCCAATCTACTGAATGAAATCTGTGTGAGAAAGTGAAAGGGGTGAGCACATCAAGCTCAGTAAGGCAATTCTACGAACAAGTAGATAACAATACAACCTACATGAACGTAGTGCCATGCATAAACCGCCCCTTCTCCACACATTTTCAAAACAGATGTTATGTTATGATGTCATGTAAAATATCTCATATGAAAGCTCAAGAATCATGAAAACTAAAACAAGCACATCTTTTAAATCATTTATTTCTCGTTAAAATTTCATATAAGGTCAGGACTCAACCCTTCCCTCGGGTCGCCCTGACTCACACAAAATCCGTGAAATCGTGTTTTTCGAAAACAACAATATCTGAAACATAAATCCATGAAATACGAGACTAGGCAACATCGGTATATCGGTAATAACCAGGACTATGGCCATATGTGTCCTCGGGAGTTCCTCAGCTACACGGATCCTAGTGTGCGGGTTCTCACCATGATCGGGAACCGCCCGAGAGGTGGGTCACTCCATCTCGTCGGTCTTATCCGATTCCATGCATCCGAAGATGCTGATGCATCATACTGTGACGGCCAACCCTTACCCGGCCAACCCCTGCCAACGGCCATGGCAACCAAGCTCAGGTCCACTGACCCGCAAGGCCCATCGACAACGCTGGTGGTCTAACAACGGGTGGTCCAACAACGCCACAAGTCCAACGTATCACGAAGATACTACACGGTACATCGTACTCCATGCTACTTGCACGGTACATCGTACTCCGTGGACCCATATAATGTCTCTATACTCATGCCATGTCTCAAGCGCACGTGCGAGCCTTTTTACTGGTGACACACAGTCTACCCGTTGCTCCAAGCACGGCTTATCGTATAATCTCTGAAAAATAGTGCGAGCGGTGCTCTAACACTGTTAGTAAATCAAGTAAAACTAGTGCGAGCTGAGCTCAGCACTCTATCATGAAAAATCGTATATAGAAATATGGTGCGAGTTAGACTCCAGCACCGTGTTATGAGAATCATGTAAAACTTTAGTGCGAGCTCTCGCTCCAGCACTAATGAAATAATTGTACAAATCAAAACTCGTGCGAGCTGAGCTCTAGCACGTCCCATTTATGAAAGATCACGTAGGCGGCTATATTTCTCCAATCGTATTTCAACGAAAATCAACTTTTGTTGAAATTATGAAATGTTGTGCAATTTCATTTAAAAGTTAGCCGACCTACTCATGCATGTACCGGAATACTCCAAAAACGAGCAAGAACCCTTTGTTCTTGCTCCTTACACCTTTCCCTAAATTTTGGAATTTTACCCTTGACAAGGGTATTTTGGTAATTTGCCCATCCGGGGCCCTAAAAATTTTATGTCAAATCTAGACCCTTCGGACAATTTAAGGGAATGTAAATGACGTCGAAAATTCGTAAAGCTATCTCTAGCAGTTCGTAAAATTCCCTTACCTGGAATCGCGCGCAGACTACTCTTGTCTCGATGATACCGAGCCCCTCGGCCCAAGTGCGCGCCAACCAATGTACGCAACTGCATATAACCACATAATCGAGGTTAATTCAATTATCTCGATCAGTATATTGCATTTACTGATCAATTTGAAGCTATTGGGCCTTATCTACCTTATTGGGCCTCGGCCCATTTTAGCCCTTTTATATTTATTAATTTCCTTCTTCGGGTATACCGAGCTTATACAGCTTCCTAATAATTATCGGGCTTCATTCCAAATTTATTGGATAGCCCGTATACCACTTACGGCAATTTTATTACAATTTCGCATAATATTCCTTCCTACGCGAAATTAATCCATAATTCCATAAAATAATTAAACTCGGTATTTAAATAACTCTAATTGCCGAAATTAAATTGTACTTACCCGATATGCTGCGGGGTACGAAGATCAGAGCTCGATCGGCTCTCGTTCGGTCTCCGTCGTAAAACTGCATAATTAGGTAAATCCGGATTATTTTCCATTAAAATAATATTAAATTAAATTTCCGAAATTCACCCGTTGGTCAATATCGACCCTCGGTCAACTTACCCGAACCTCGAGTCGTCCCCCGGTAATTTTTTTTTTCTTCCTTTTCCTTCCTTTTCCTTTCTCTTTTCCTTTCTCTTTCCTTTCTCTTTCCTTCCAGCCAGCCAAACGACACCGTTTAAGCCCTTTTGCCGTCGCCGGCGTTTCCGACGGTCTCACCAGTCGAGACCGGTGCCAAAAGGACCGGCTTGCTCCCCTGGTTGCGTCGGTGGTCCCCTTTTCAACCCAGACGCGACGGTTCGTCGGGAATCAACCTCTTTTTCCGGCGATCTTCCTCGGCTCCGATCGGGCTGCTCCGACCACCTGACGGCGTGAAACCGGTACCCACGTGTTCGCCGGACTCTCCTCTTGCTCCTGGAAGCTTCGTCGGACTCGAACGGTCGCCGGTGGGCGAGATTCGGCGGTGAACGGAAAACGGGTTACTGTTCTCGGGTTTCTCGGTTTCTCGGGTCTTCTTTCCTTTTTTTTTGTTTCAGTTGTTTTTTTTTATTATTATTTTTATTTTTATTTTTATTTATTTTAATTGATTTACTATTCCATAAAATACTCTTAAAAACCCAAAATATCTCCACTTACCTTATTTTTTATTCTACTTTTATTTATTCAATTAAAATTTAATTTATTAATTTTATTTTTCTCTAAATTTCGGTATTATTTCTTCGCGTTTTTTGAGATATAGTCCCGGTAATTTTTCCGATATTTTTAAAATCTCCGAATCTTGATCAATTGACCCAAAATTTATAATTTCCTTATTATTGATCAAGATATCCTAATTCCTTATTTTTTTAATTAAAATTTTCTTATCGCCCTAATACCGGGTTTTGGTACTTTTACCATTTTACCCCTGCTCTTGTTTCGGGATTCAATTTAACCTAACCTCCCTTCATACAACCCCCCATATTTTCTTATTTAATTTTCGTATTTTCGGTTAACTTCATTCTGATCATTTTCGTTTGATCAGTGGTCCTTTCGACTCGTATTTAATTACTTCTTACTTCTACCGATATTCCATTTTATCTTTTGCTTCTCCAATTTAGTTAGTCAACGCTCTTCTTATGATTCGATGAATATATATAAGTGTACATCGCGTGAATCATAAGGAATATAGCAACAATACATACAAAGTGGGTCTTACAGTCGTGACTGGAGTTTTGGTCTGGTCAAGGCGAGAAAGTTGTTTGCTAATGGTTTTAAGAGAAACATTAGTAAAGTTGTTTTGTAAAACAATATTTTTAATATTAATGGAATCAGAATCCTATGGAGTTTTAACTGGACAGGCGTCTACCTTTTGATCTGCATGGGAGAAAGAGATATTCCTAAATAGAGGATGTTCTGATTCTATAGATCCAGAGGCAGTTTCCCAGATAGGAGCTTGTTTTTTCCTAAGGGTAACGGGATTGAGTGTTTTGAAAGAATAAGAAATATCATGATTTTCAGCATACATTTCAAACCAATCGAAGAATAAAATGTGAATTTTGTTTTGTAAAAAAAAGTCATAATAATCATTTTGAATTTCTTTTCTTGAAGAAAGGAAGTTTTTGAAAAACCATAATCTTTTTTCAGTATTTTTTGCAGAATAAAAATCATTATGCAGGGAAGTTTTGTCAAGGATAAATTCTTTTTCTAGAACATTTAGCTCATTTGCCATGTTTTCTGTTATGACCGAAGCTGGAGGAGACTCTGGAGGAGATTGA
This sequence comes from Firmiana major, assembly GCA_033439115.1. NCBI lineage: Eukaryota > Viridiplantae > Streptophyta > Magnoliopsida > Malvales > Malvaceae > Firmiana > Firmiana major. Next base: position 12,513,897 of record CM065898.1, on the reverse strand, counting down.
TTTTGTGTTTGATGATACACAGGTTAGGGAATATTTTTTTGAAAAATCAATGTTTTCTAGAGTAGTAGATGGTAAATCTGAAGTAGAATACCTGGGTTTAAAGGGAAGATTAATTATAGGAGGAAGATTTGGATGGAAATCCTAAATCTGTTCAGTAAATGGAAGATTTATAACAGATGAAAGTTTTGGTTTCTTGTTAGATCTACAGATTCTGAAGAAGAAACGTCCGAAAACCTAGAACTTGAAGCTCTGTTAAAACTGATTTTTACCTTACCGTCACGGAATTGGGTGATGTTTTTTATAGCAATATTTGGTTCTGGAGAAGGAATGGGATCTTCTTCTGGTTGAACCGCTCCATCAAGGATCTAATCATCAGGGAGTTGGATGTCTCTCCATTGGATTGGTTTTGGTATAACAACACGAGATTTGGATAGATCCGTTTGTAAAAGGAGTGTTTGACCCTTTTCACTTTGAAATTTATGTTTTGTGTTGAAGGCTGTCATCATAGCTTTGTAATGAACCCTAAAGATTAAAGCTACTGGGATTGATCCTTCTAACATATGATAATTATGAGTTTTAATCTGGAGGATTAAAGATTTCAAAATATTTTTGTCTTTTAAAGAGACAGTAAAATTTGGATAACAATCAAAAGAGACTGGTCATTTGCAAAGACTTGATTCAACGGTTCCTAGGAGGGAGTCGTGAAAATTTTTGAATCTGGCATCTCTGAGAGCTGCGAAGATTGAAGTGTTTAGTCCTTCCTTGGTTAAAGGTTTAAGACCGATTTGGACAAGTCCTATGTGGATATATCTATACCCTTTTTTGGAATGCTTTTCTAAGGATTCCTGAGAAAGTAAAGGAATGGTTTCAAAAGGTTTTGAGAGTTGGATATCTCTATCATGGGTTCTGATTGCATAATCGAAAAATAGGTTCAACCTATTGGTTTTATAGATTTGGTCCCTATGGACTTTTGGAATTTCCCAATCATCAATTTTTGAAGAAATGTTTTCAAAATTAATTGTTTCATCACTATTCACCAGATCGGATTGGGTTTTGCTAGTAGCAGATGAAGATGAAGAAGTATTTCTTCTGAGTAAAGACTCCATTTTAAAAGATAAATTTGGTTTTTCCGTTGATATCGAACAAAACAACACCAGCTAAACCAACGGCCTCACTGCCTCTCCGGGGCTTACTGCCGGGGCCACTGATGGAACGACGGATCGATACCAAAAGAAATAGAAATTTAAGGTTTAAAACGGTTCCTAAAATCAGAAAATATACTACCCCCCTCCACATATATATATATATATAAATATATATATATATATAAAAGGAGTGTATATATATATATATGTATATATATATATATATTTAGGTGCATATACATGTGGGGGGTATGAAAGGTGAATGTGTGCAAGTATATATATATACAAAGAATGTATATATGTGAGATAGGGAAACATGAAAACAATAAAAGTATATATCTATATATATATATATACATATAGGAGTGTGTATATATATATATATATATATATATTTATGCGTGTATACATGTGGATGTATATAATAAATGTATATGTTAATACTTGTAGGAGCAAAATATATAAATAGTGAAGAAATATATAAACGTGTGTGTTGGCCTAAGGATATACAATAATACATACACACGTAGTAGCAACGATAAATTACAATTTTAATGCAATTCGCATGAAAAGGGTGCTAAGTCTACAATTTCGGTGTAGATGATTTTAGAAGGGATTAAAGGAGGTACTAAGAGACGTCACTGTTCGAATTCGGGATATTCGATAAATCAAGGTAAGGGGTATTATTTAACTTAGTTCTAATAATGCATCCGTGTTTCACTTATAAACGATTTTATGAAAGAGCATATGATTTGAAGTGATTTATCAATGCTTTTATACTTGTGAAACTGTTTACGATGCATGTTTTAATTTATCAAAATATTTCCTGAGTACTTTACATGTTGTGAAATGAATTTCCTAAGGTATGAAGTGTATGGATGTTTTACATTTATTTATGTTTTTATATCCATACTGTTAAAGAAACTTCAACAATTTCAAAAGTATTTAAGAAAAGAAATTGTTTTCGAAAGGGGATTGTGGGGGCCACCTCTTGAGTCTTACGGGAACAAAGTGCCACACAATCTTTCGGTTTTATGAAAGAGTTTTCAGATTTCAAGGAATTCAATTTTATTACTCGATATGAGTTTATGAATTATAAAACCCAAGAAAGATTTTGGAAACTCTGTTTTGAGACTATAGGCTTCATGCATGGTTACTTCTTGTGGTGTTCCGGCTACACCACCTGAGGTGCCGGTACGTTGGCCCCTTTAGCACTTGACTCAACCTTTGTGGAAGATGTCGTGCTACTGGTGGTTTACGATGATGTTTTGGTAGTATCTCATGCCCGCGCAGCACGGATGAATGTTCCCCGCACGGTGAATGCCACAGGTGCCCGTGCCCTAGTTATGTGCTAGTATATGATAAGAAATAAGAAGATACTACCCATGTATATAATTATTATTGCTGTACGAACCTGATCCATTCTACAGCCCCCCCTTACCATGGCCATAGGTATGATAACTCTCCAATGGAGAATGACACGTATCGCATGACTTAGTTATAGCCTAGTCTCCTCGATTTGATTATGAAAAATCGACTATGATGACTGAAATATGCATGAAATGTTTACGAAACGACTATGAAATATTCATGAAATGTTTACGAAATGACTATGAAATATGCATGAAATGTTTACGAAACGATTATGAAATATGCATGAAATGTTTACGAAATGACTATGAAATATTCATGAAATGTTTACGAAATGATTATGAAACATGCATGAAATGTTTACGATATGATTTACGAAATGTTTATGAAAAGTTGTAAAAGGGTTAAGCATGTTAATGGTTTTATTGACACGCATGCTTTATGACGTTTATGCATGAAATGGAAATTTCTGTATTACATTAAGTTTCGTTCCATGAACAATTTCAAATACTTTTATATGTCAAAACTGTTTTAATAGTACTATCTTACTGGGCTTTTCCCCAAAAGCTCACCCTCTACCTTCAGATCATTTGCAGTGAATCTACCTACCTGCTGCGTACACGACGTAGGCTCGTGGGAAGAGCTACCATAGGCTACTTTCTTGTACACGTAGAAAGGTATACATTTACATTCCTGTACCAGACATATCTGTACGCACAGACACGTTGTCACGACCCAAACTACCCAAAAATCAGAGTAAATTTTTTTCGCATTTTGTTATTTTCTTTATTAAATTCTTACCTGTTCTCGAATCGTGACCACACTCCACTAACAAATTGGGCTGTGCGTCAATGCCAGTCCCACCATTCAATTTTCATCTAACTTATTTATTCTCCAGTCATTTATAATTGTTTTATTATTTATACATCCCCTAAAGTTACTTACAAACATGTTACTGTGCTATGCTTATGTAGATACAATATGTACAAGTGTATATACCTTATGTTGATGGGCAGCAGCGGATATCCGGAATGCAGTACTGAGTCGTCGCAACTTCAACTGGAGATCATCTGTGGGAGAAAATGAAAGGGATGAGCACATCAAGCTCAGTAAGGCAATCCTACGAACAAGTAGGTAACTATACTACCTACATGAACGTGGTGCCATGCATAAACCACCCTTTCTCCACACATTTTAAAACAATGATATGCGCTATGATGTTATGTAAAACATATTTGCACGGAAAATCAACATGCAATTATTACAAATCCTTTCTTTCTCAATTAAAATTTCCACAATAAAGTCAGGACTCGACCCCTCCGGCGGGTGATCCTGACTCAAACAAAACCATGAAAGCGGTTTACATTCACGTGGGTTTGAAAAGCATGGAAATACCCATCATGCACATTTAATTAAAAACCCAGTTTAAATCATCGAAATCGTCGACATGCGAGACGAGGCAATATTTGTATAACGGTAATAACCAGGACTGGCCAATATGTCCTCGTGAGTCCCTCTAGCTACACGGATCCCAGTGTGCGAGGTCTCACCCTGATCGGGAACTGCCCGGGAGGTGGGTCAATCCAACCCGTCAGTCTTATCCGATCTCACGCATCCAAAGATGCCGTATCTGAAGATACCCCGTATCACAAAGATACCGTATCACAAAGATACCCCGTATCACAAAGATACCGTATCCGAAGATACCCTGTATCACAAAGATACCGTATCCGAAGATACCCCACGGTACATCGTACTCCATGCTACTTGCACGGTACATCGTACTCCATGGACCCATATCACTCTAGGTACTCCAGCCCAAATGGCCTGCTTCCCACAGAGGTTTTCATAACTCAATACTCGTTGCCATGTCTCAAAACGCACGTGCGAGCCTATTTAATCGGTGACACACAGTCAACCCGATGCTCCAAGCACGGCTTATCGTATGATCTCTGAAAATTAGTGCGAGCGGTGCTCTAACACTGTCAGTAAATCAGATAAAACTGGTGCGAGCTAAGCTCTAGCACTCTGTATGTAAATCATGTGAAAATCGGGTGCGAGTTAGACTCTAGCACCCTGTCACGAAGATCATGTAAAATCTGGTGCGAGTTAGACTCTAGCACCGTGTCATGAGAAGCAAATGAAATCTGGTGCGAGTTATACTCTAGCACCTATGCATGTAAAACTCTAGTGCGAGCTCTCGCTCCAGCACTAATGCATGCATCACACAAATCGAAAATACCGTGCGAGCTGAGCTCTAGCACGTCATATGTCAATAAAACACGTAGGCGGCTCTATTTACTCAAAACAGTTTTCAAATCAATTTCACGTTGAAAGTATGCAATGCGGTGCATTTTCTTTCAAGGTGAGCCAGCCTACTCATGCATGCATCAAAAACACCTCCAGAACGAGCAGGAACCTCTTGTCCTTGCTCCTCCCAATTTTTTTCTAAATTTTTAGATTCTACCCTTAACAAGGGTATTTTAGTAATTTTGCCCATTCGGGGCACTAAAATTGTTAATTGACCTCTAGACCCTTCAGATTATTTTAAAAGACTGCCAATGAATTTAAAATTGCGTACTGTTACCTCTAGCAGTCCGCAGAATTCCCTTACCTCGATTCTCGTCGAGTCTGACCTTTTTCTTTTCCAATGTAGTCCCGTCGCGCAGTCCGATATGCTTCAAATCCAATGCCCGGAACTGCGTATTAACATTCCTCAGGTCAGATAACATATAATTTAATTGTACTTAATCTTTTCTGGGCTTAATTTAAATCGCTGGGCCCATTTACCCCTATTGGGCCCGATTGTACCTTAATGGGCCTTAATCGGCCTTAAGCCCGTTTACCACTTAATTTTCACTTTATCGAGGCCTATTGGGCTCATTGGACCCACCAATAATTTATTGAGCCTCGTTCTAATTCTCGAATATCTAAATTCACTATTTACGACAATTTATCTAAATTTCCATAATTTAATTCAATTTATGCGGAATTTAAATCAATATCACGCATAACGAGGTAATTGTCGTAAATAGGGATCACTTACCCGAGATTCCATGCTAGTCCTCAAATCGAGACTGTCTCGAGCCCTCGGTGGATGCCAATCGTCGAGCTACACAATTAATTACATTTTCGGGTAAACTTTTCGGTCGAAATTTAATTAAATAAAATATTCCAAATTTAAATCGGGTCAATTTGACCGCTTATCGACTTACCCGAAGCTCAATTGCATCACCGAAATTTTCCCCAATTTTTTCTCTTTTTCCTTTTCCCTTTTTCTCCCTTTTTCTTTCTCTTTTCCTTTCTCTTTTCCTTCCCTTTCCTTCCCTTTCCTTCCCTTTCCTTCCAGCCAGCCAAACGACACCGTTTAAGCCCTTTTGCCGTCGCCGGCGTTTTCGGCGGTCTCACCGGCCGAGACCGGTGCCAAAAGGACCGGCTTGCTCCCCTGGTTGCGTCGGTGGTCCCCTTTTCAACCCAGACGCGGCGGTTCGTCGGGAATCAACCTCTTTTTCCGACGATCTTCCTCGGTTCCGATCGGGCTGCTCCGGCCACCTGACGGCGTGAAACCGGTACCCACGTGTTCGTCGGACTCTCCTCTTGCTCCTGGAAGCTTCGTCGGACTCGAACGGTCGCCGGTGGGCGAGATTCGACGGTGAACGGGTGCGGGTCACTGTTTCGGGTTTTTGGTTTTCTCGGGTTGTTCCCGAGCTCTCTCTCTCTCTCCTCTTTTTTTTTTGTTTCGGTTGCTTCTTTTTTTTTTATTATTTTTATTTTTATTATTATTTATTTTTAACTAATTACTATTCAATAAAATACTCTTAAAAACCCAAAATATCTCCACTTACCTCATTTTTTTATTCTACTTTTATTCATTCAATTAAAATTTAATTTATTAATTTTATTTTTCTCTAAATTTCGGTATTATTTCTTCGCGTTTTTCGAGATATAGTCTCGGTAATTTCTTCGATATTTTTAAAATTTCTGAATCTTGATCAATTGACCCAAAATTTATAATTTCCTTATTATTGATCAAGATATCCTAATTCCTTATTTTTAATTAAAATTTTCTTATTGCCCTTATACCGGGTTTTGGTATTTTTACCATTTTACCCCTGCTCTTGTTTCGGGATTCAATTTAACTTAACCTCCCTTCATACATCCCCCCATATTTTCTTATTAAATTTTCGTATTTTAATTAAATTCGGGTCTTACAACTCTCCCCCACTTAAGAAATTTGGTCCTCCAAATTAGAACCAAGTCATATGAGTCCATATACAACTCCGGGTACATCAATCGTATCATACTCTTAAATTCTTATGTGACCTTCTCCGGAGTGTATTACTACCAAAGGACTTTGATTAGGGAGATCGTCTTAAACCTCAATACTTTCTCTTTCCTGTTTAATGCCCGAATCAACTTCTTCAATATACTTGTATTTTCCTCAAACTGAACTTTTGGAGTTCATATCCTATCACCTCTGCTGGATCTGGATAGTAGTACCGAAGCATCATAAGCTGGGACACATTGTGGGTGCCTGTTAATCCATGTGATTAACAACAACCTACAGGTCTTATCTCCCACTTGTCCAATCTCTCAAGGATTCGATCCAGCTCAACTCAATTTACTTCTTCCAAAAGTTCCGCTATGTCCTTATTTTCTTAGGACGTGTAACTTTCAACCATAATAATTCACCAAGGGTGAATTTCAATACTTTTCTATCTGTTCTGAGGTGTTCTTAATCTCTCATCCTTAACTAAACATCCTCAGAGGCCTATTATCCAAAGTCGAAAATGATCATATATGTCACCCACTTTTCTTATCCAATTTGGGGAACAACCCCCTACAGCCATACACTGTCTCATAACTTGTTATCCCGATACTCAACTGTCAACTGTCGTTATTGACAACTTCAATTAGAAATCAACTGATCATTCCAGGAGCTTATAAAATCAATGTCACACGCTTTCATCGGATCCTCCAGAACTTGTACAGTCCTCTCTGACTGACCATCTGTCTGAGGACGAAAAGCTGTGCTAATACTCAGTCGGGTTCCCATAGCTTCCTTAAATATCCACAGAGGTAGGAAGTGGAGCGGGAATCCCTATATGATACCATGCTCACTGGAACGTTACATAATGTTCCACAAACTGCCTTACACATAAATTCTCATACACACTCTGAGTATCTGGGGAGTTCATAACCAGAAGGTGGGTAGACTTAGTCACTCTATTGACTATCATCCAAATAGCCTCGTAACTCACTTGGGTTCTCTGTAACCTATCATAAAATTCATGGAGACTTACTCTCGTTTTTCGTGCCGTGTCGATATAGGTAGAAGCTGCAATAACTCTGCAGACTTTTAATACTCTACCTTATCCTGCTGACATACCAGACACTTTTTCACAATCTCCACCATATCTCTTTTCACATCTGACCACCAATACCCTTTTTAAGATTTCAATATATAATCATTACTTTTTCATATGCACTGTTTATCCCGAAGAGTGAGCTTCTGACAACATTACTATCTCATCCACTGTGGTCCTGGGGAGCACTCATACTGTCTCTGAATCCTCAGTAACTCATCATCACCCACTGTGAACTCTATCATTGTACCCTTCTGAATCAGACCCAAACTATCGACATCCGGTCGATCATCACGCTAAGCCTGGTAAATCCGGGAACTCTCATCCGGTTCTAATCATCAGGCTAGCTGTCACACAATCACTGTCATCATCAGAAGGGATCACATCAATACTGAGGTTCACAACTGCTCTAGCAGCTCACGCTCCCTGACCATCATATGTAATACCATCCCGAGGCTATTTCTGCTCAAGGCATCAGTCATCACATTAACCTTTTCTGGGTGGTACAATTTTCATAAATCAAAACCTCCCAGAAGCTCTAACCCACTATGCATTCTCATGTTCGCCTCTTTCTGTAAAAACAGATACTCGGGCTTTATGATCAGTGCATATCCACAATTTCTCACCCTGTACATAATAGTACCATATCCTCGGTACAAACACTTTCGCTGTCAACTTTAAATCATGGGTCAGATAGTTTATTTCGTGATCAAGGAGTTGTCTGACTCCAAAATTGACTATCTTCTCATTATACATCAATACACAGCTCATTCATTATTTCGAGGTATCCATACTCACTGAGAACCTCTTGAGCTGTTGGGTATGGTGAAATTAATCACGGTGGTCAATTCATACTTTACTACACCAAAATTTATATCACATCTCTCATCTTATTCATCATCTCATTCCAAGACCACGTTTCTTAGTTAAACGTGTCAACCAAGTATATCCATTTTAAACTCGCAGCAACCCATTTGTAAAAGCCATTTCTAATTGTTGCTTATAATTCGCCCTAGACTTTAACTACACCCAATATATCATCGATAATGATGATTACAACTCGATCTAATCCTTGACTTATTTACGCATAAGCGTATAAAATCCTTCAAAAGCGCTTACGTTTTCAGGTACTAACCTGCGTCATTTCCTTTCCTTATCTTAACGGCTCTTATTAAATTTTACCATGTTAGTCTTTATGATTTATCGAATTTAAATATTCTTATCGTCTTAGTAAAGGTATCCTAATGCTAAAGTTATCTATTACGACGCTCGATTTCCCGTTATAGGTTATATATATCTAGACGCTGTCAAGTCTTCAGGCGGGGAGGTATTTTGAAATACCTTTATTAGCCTTCAGACTTAACCACAACTACTGGTTATGGTTATACCCATCTTGTCCTTGGTTATAATTTGTATTCGCTACTAATTGCATTAATCCTAATGACTTCGTATCGTAAGGATGCTCTTACCTAGCATACGCCTCTTACTCCAATACATCTTGTATTTAGGATCAACACATATTCAAGATCATCTCCTTCGTATATCAATCATGACAAAACTCTAGTCATTATTCATTCCATGAGTACGATCCTTTACTCCTTTAATTTTTTCAACTGTTGCACCCCTTTTTATTAACTTAAAATCTCTATATCCACGTTCTGTTAATTAATCCTCCTCTATTGGGGTACTCATTTATCAGAATTATCCCCAATGATGTAGGCATTCATGCCTTTTACTCACTTATAAGCGAATGAAGGCGGTATAAATAAATATGTGGCACCAGGATCAATAAACATATGTACTTTATTATTCATAACAAGTGTGGTATCTTACACCACATCCATGAAACATCAATAGTGTCCTGGTCCAAGACATCCTCTCGCCTTCGTCCAATAGCCTACTTTCCTTTTTCTCTTCGGCTATGTCCTCCCTTTTCGTTGCAACTATTCCAACGAAATTTTTTTTTTTCTCTGTCTCTTTACTTTCCTGTGGGACGATCTCGCCCAATTCTGTGCAATCAAATCAATGGTCCGTCTTATCACACTTAACGGCCATTTTCATCTATACCATGTAGGTATAAACCTTCCTTCCGTGGTATCCACCACACATCTCACACTGCTTACAGTGCTCACACTGCTACACTGCTTCGTAGCAGGTCGGGGTCCGCCAATCACAATGCCCCTCAACAGTGCCAAAATTGGATGCACTAGGGCCTTACCAATTATCTCAGCCCATAACTCATCAAATCTAATCTTTAACCAATTACCATTTTCTCATTCAACATCTTTGTCATTTCTCGATTCTCTTTTCTGTCTCTATTTCAGCCCTCATTACCTTTCCCAATCTCAGAGGCGTGCAACTCATGTTCTTATTTACCCAACTGTAAATCTGCGCACTGCCTCGGTATAGGTAATATCTCTTGGGCCAATCGGACTCAAATTGACAAGTTGAGCCATTTCATGAACCTTTAGACATCTCGACTGTCACCGTTCATAGTGTCGAGGTAATATCTACCCAGAATATAATCGAGTCTCCATGCTCATAATTAAATCAAATCCTCTGGGTCAGAGTAAGGACTTTTATCCATAATTTCGTTTAAACAGTGTCCGGGATAATTCTGTCAACGGAATACATCCATAAACATCTCTCATCCTAGCTCTGGATGTTGAACACTTAAGATGGGTCGAGCGGGCTTCCACCAATGCTCCGCTACGCCCTCTGATCTCATACAAAATCTGAGCAATTAGCTCCTCAAAATAATCTCCACACTCCGCTCCAATCTCGCGAAGCGTGTCTCAATACTGTCCGATCTCTCTGTCGGACTCCGTGAGGCATTCTCAACATTAGCCTCTATCTCAATCTCATTATGATTCTCAAAATCAAACTCAGCACGACTTAGCAGACTCAGGTCTACCTCTACGACCTCTGCCTCGTGCACTATCTCATCTAGCGCGACTCATATTAAGCATTCCTGCATTCTCAACCATTTCTTAGTCAAGCCCATCTCGATATACACTATTGTATCTAACTAAGCACAGTAACACGGGGATGTAATTTCTTAATTACTGACACTGACACACATCAGACCAATTGTGCTCTGATACCAAAATAATTGTCACGACCCAAACTACCCAAAAATCAGAGTAAATTTTTTTCGCATTTTGTTATTTTCTTTATTAAATTCTTACCTGTTCTCGAATCGTGACCACACTCCACTAACAAATTGGGCTGTGCGTCAATGCCAGTCCCACCATTCAATTTTCATCTAACTTATTTATTCTCCAGTCATTTATAATTGTTTTATTATTTATACATCCCCTAAAGTTACTTACAAACATGTTACTGTGCTATGCTTATGTAGATACAATATGTACAAGTGTATATACCTTATGTTGATGGGCAGCAGCGGATATCCGGAATGCAGTACTGAGTCGTCGCAACTTCAACTGGAGATCATCTGTGGGAGAAAATGAAAGGGGTGAGCACATCAAGCTCAGTAAGGCAATCTTACGAACAAGTAGGTAACTATACTACCTACATGAACGTGGTGCCATGCATAAACCACCCTTTCTCCACACATTTTAAAACAATGATATGCGCTATGATGTTATGTAAAACATATTTGCACGGAAAATCAACATGCAATTATTACAAATCCTTTCTTTCTCAATTAAAATTTCCACAATAAAGTCAGGACTCGACCCCTCCGGCGGGTGATCCTGACTCAAACAAAACCATGAAAGCGGTTTACATTCACGTGGGTTTGAAAAGCATGGAAATACCCATCATGCACATTTAATTAAAAACCCAGTTTAAATCATCGAAATCGTCGACATGCGAGACGAGGCAATATTTATATAACGGTAATAACCAGGACTGGCCAATATGTCCTCGTGAGTCCCTCTAGCTACACGGATCCCAGTGTGCGAGGTCTCACCCTGATCGGGAACTGCCCGGGAGGTGGGTCAATCCAACCCGTCAGTCTTATCCGATCTCACGCATCCGAAGATGCCGTATCCGAAGATACCCCGTATCACAAAGATACCGTATCACAAAGATACCCCGTATCACAAAGATACCGTATCCGAAGATACCCTGTATCACAAAGATACCGTATCCGAAGATACCCCACGGTACATCGTACTCCATGCTACTTGCACGGTACATCGTACTCCATGGACCCATATCACTCTAGGTACTCCAGCCCAAATGGCCTGCTTCCCACAGAGGTTTTCATAACTCAATACTCGTTGCCATGTCTCAAAACGCACGTGCGAGCCTATTTAATCGGTGACACACAGTCAACTCGATGCTCCAAGCACGGCTTATCGTATGATCTCTGAAAATTAGTGCGAGCGGTGCTCTAACACTGTCAGTAAATCAGATAAAACTAGTGCGAGCTAAGCTCTAGCACTCTGTATGTAAATCATGTGAAAATCGGGTGCGAGTTAGACTCTAGCACCCTGTCACGAAGATCATGTAAAATCTGGTGCGAGTTAGACTCTAGCACCGTGTCATGAGAAGCAAATGAAATCTGGTGCGAGTTATACTCTAGCACCTATGCATGTAAAACTCTAGTGCGAGCTCTCGCTCCAGCACTAATGCATGCATCACACAAATCGAAAATACCGTGCGAGCTGAGCTCTAGCACGTCATATGTCAATAAAACACGTAGGCGGCTCTATTTACTCAAAACAGTTTTCAAATCAATTTCACGTTGAAAGTATGCAATGCGGTGCATTTTCTTTCAAGGTGAGCCAGCCTACTCATGCATGCATCAAAAACACCTCCAGAACGAGCAGGAACCTCTTGTCCTTGCTCCTCCCAATTTTTTTCTAAATTTTTAGATTCTACCCTTAACAAGGGTATTTTAGTAATTTTGCCCATTCGGGGCACTAAAATTGTTAATTGACCTCTAGACCCTTCAGATTATTTTAAAAGACTGCCAATGAATTTAAAATTGCGTACTGTTACCTCTAGCAGTCCGCAGAATTCCCTTACCTCGATTCTCGTCGAGTCTGACCTTTTTCTTTTCCAATGTAGTCCCGTCGCGCAGTCCGATATGCTTCAAATCCAATGCCCGGAACTGCGTATTAACATTCCTCAGATCAGATAACATATAATTTAATTGTACTTAATCTTTTCTGGGCTTAATTTAAATCGCTGGGCCCATTTACCCCTATTGGGCCCGATTGTACCTTAATGGGCCTTAATCGGCCTTAAGCCCGTTTACCACTTAATTTTCACTTTATCGAGGCCTATTGGGCTCATTGGACCCACCAATAATTTATTGAGCCTCGTTCTAATTCTCGAATATCTAAATTCACTATTTACGACAATTTATCTAAATTTCCATAATTTAATTCAATTTATGCGGAATTTAAATCAATATCACGCATAACGAGGTAATTGTCGTAAATAGGGATCACTTACCCGAGATTCCATGCTAGTCCTCAAATCGAGACTGTCTCGAGCCCTCGGTGGATGCCAATCGTCGAGCTACACAATTAATTACATTTTCGGGTAAACTTTTCGGTCGAAATTTAATTAAATAAAATATTCCAAATTTAAATCGGGTCAATTTGACCGCTTATCGACTTACCCGAAGCTCGATTGCATCACCGGAATTTTCTCCAATTTTTTCTCTTTTTCCTTTTCCCTTTTTCTCCCTTTTTCTTTCTCTTTTCCTTCCCTTTCCTTCCCTTTCCTTCCAGCCAGCCAAACGACACCGTTTAAGCCCTTTTGCCGTCGCCGGCGTTTCCGGCGGTCTCACCGGCCGAGACCGGTGCCAAAAGGACCGGCTTGCTCCCCTGGTTGCGTCGGTGGTCCCCTTTTCAACCCAGACGCGGCGGTTCGTCGGGAATCAACCTCTTTTTCCGGCGATCTTCCTCGATTCTGATCGGGCTGCTCCGGCCACCTGACGGCGTGAAACCGGTACCCACGTGTTCGCCGGACTCTCCTCTTGCTCCTGAAAGCTTCGTCGGACTCGAACGGTCGCCGGTGGGCGAGATTCGACGGTGAACGGGTGCGGGTCACTGTTTCGGGTTTTTGGTTTTCTCGGGTTGTTCCCGAGCTCTCTCTCTCTCTCCTCTTTTTTTTTTGTTTCGGTTGCTTCTTTTTTTTTTTTTATTATTTTTATTTTTATTATTATTTATTTTTAACTAATTACTATTCAATAAAATACTCTTAAAAACCCAAAATATCTCCACTTACCTCATTTTTTTATTCTACTTTTATTCATTCAATTAAAATTTAATTTATTAATTTTATTTTTCTCTAAATTTCGGTATTATTTCTTCGCGTTTTTCGAGATATAGTCCCGGTAATTTCTTCGATATTTTTAAAATTTCCGAATCTTGATCAATTGACCCAAAATTTATAATTTCCTTATTATTGATCAAGATATCCTAATTCCTTATTTTTAATTAAAATTTTCTTATTGCCCTTATACCGGGTTTTGGTATTTTTACCATTTTACCCCTGCTCTTGTTTCGGGATTCAATTTAACTTAACCTCCCTTCATACATCCCCCCATATTTTCTTATTAAATTTTCGTATTTTAATTAAATTCGGGTCTTACACACGTATATTGGAAATATTTAGTTGGGATGTAATTTGTAAGGAAATGATGTAAAGAATATGATTCTTGAGATTAGGTTGTAAGATGATGGTATTAATCGATATCGATATATTGAGTTACAAAAGTGGATTGGGAAAGTATGCTTGGTAGTTGTAGATATCTAGGATTGTTGGAAAGCATGCTTGGTAGTTATGGATATCTAGGATTGTCGAAAACAACTGAATTGCAGGTGGGTAGGTTCATATATAAGCCGTTATGCTGCCGAAATTTCCATCGACTATATAAGCTAAAGTATGGAAATTAATTATAAATACGAGTAAAAAATTAGGAAAAATGTTTTACCACTGCACATGAATACAACCTAAGTGAATAAAGGAATAAGTGGTAAAATAAATTCAAAAAAAAATTTATCCCGATTTTCAAGGGTCAAGGGTCGTTACAGTGCCTCAGCCTCCTATACAGGCCCGGAGGGAGGAGAGGGATATCGGTAGGATGAGGGACTTCCTGAAGATGAAGCCTCCAGCATTCAAGGGGATTAAGGATCCAGTAGAGGGTGAAGAGTAGCTGGTAAACCTTGGGAAGATCTTCGACTTTCTAGGGTGTTCTGATGTCGAGAAGGTTTCTATGGCCACGTACATACTGAAAGGCCAAACAGAGTATTGGTGGGGATCCACCAAGGTCCTTCTGACTGCTCAGCATCCAGTGATTAGTTGGGATGCATTCTCTACAGCCTTCAGAAAACAGTATGTTCCACGAACTGCCCAACAGAAGTTGAGGACGAACTTTTTGAATTTGGTACAGGGCAGTATGACCGTAGATGAGTACGAAAGTAAGTTCACTATGCTGATGAGGTATGATCCGGAGACGTTCTAGAATGAAGAGCGTCGGACTGAGAGGTTCCTAGCAGGGTTAAGGCCAGCTGTCTGAGATCGACTTTTGGGGTTATGGATTACGAAATTTCAGGATGCCCTGGGTAGGGCACAGATGATTGAGAGGGGTTTGAATGTTACACAGACGGAGTATGGCCTTAAGGGAAAGAACATAGATGAGAGTATGTAGATGGAGTTGGTGAGACAGGATTTTCGGAGGGGCCAGCCTAAGAGGCAAAGGATAAATGAGTCTAGGACTAGGGTTGATAGGCCCAAAGTTCCTGTACCTGCTCCACAGACTATCAGAGGTCTACAGCAATATGGGAAGCTATGTAGGGAATGCGGTAAACCCCATGAAGGTATTTGTTACCGGGCCATAGGGAGTTGCTTTGGGTGTGGACAGAAGGGGCACATGGTAAAGGATTGCCCATAAAATTAGATTCCACAACCCCTGGAGCAACCACGACAACCTAAAAGGCAAGCTCCCCAGAGACATATTCCATAGAGACGGGCTACCGCAGTAGAGAAGGGCAAGAAGCCTATCACTCATGTGAGGGTCTTTGTTTTAGACAGAGAGACTGCTGATGCCTCCACTGAGACCATTCAGGGTAAGTTTTTAATTTGCAATCATGAGGCACAAGTATTGTTTGATTCAGGTTCCACCCACTCTTTCATATCACCTCATTTTGCACGCAAATTGCATGTTAAGCCTGAATCTCTAGACTTTACATTACACGTTAGTACACCCATGTATAAATCACAAAAGACTGATATGGTGTGTAGGGATTGTGAAATCATGGTAGGAGATAGGATCATATTAGCAGATCTAATCTTGTTGAGCATGTATGGCTTTGATGTAATTTTGTGTATGGATTGGCTAACCACCAACCGTGTAAGTTTAGACTACTACTCTAAGACTGTAACCTTCTCCTTACCTAGTAAGTTTGATGTATGCTTTGCAGTTAAGAAATAAATTTTATGATTTTGTCTATTGATAAAAAAATTTTGGTGAATGTATTAATGTGAAGGTTATGTTGCATTCATCCTCGATACTAGTCGGGAATGTCCAAGTATTTAGGACATACCAGTGGTATGCGAGTTCCCGGGTGTATTTTTCTGGTGAACTACCGGGACTACTTCAGGAGAAAGAACTGGAGTTCACTATAGATTTAGCTCCAGATGTGCAGCCTATCTCGAAGTCTCCCTACCGGATGGACTTTGTAGATCTTGAGGAATAAAGAAAAAAAAGTTGCAAGAACTGTTAGATAGAGGAAGTTCAGAAACTCATAGGAGATAATGGGAAAGATAAAGAGAATGGCGGAAAAGAGATCTACAAAGGAAATAGTGACAATGAAATAGCACAGTCACTATGCTGGAAGAATGAATCAGGGAACTAACGGTATAAATAAGACTCTAAAGATCACACTGATTACATGATTGATAAAGATAGGGCGTGTTCGGAGTATAGAAACATCCCTGTAAATAGGGAAAGTTTTCTGACACATGATCAAATGATTTATCAAAGTTACCCCTAAACAAAAAGGAGAAGTTCTAAAATTGATTTGGCAGGTGGTATCGAATAAATTACTCAAACCACTGTACTGAGTGACTTTGCTTGGATTAGAAATGCTGAGAGAGCAATTATAAGAATTATATGAAGGGGAGATTTTCGGACCGAGTGACCAACTTTGGAGTGTACTGGTGTTAAATTTTAAGGAGACTCGGAGTCTTTTGGGTCACAGTGTATTAAGAATTGGTGTAAGTAGGATTTCTCAAACAGAGGTTACATGTTAATGGAAAATATCCAAACTATTATGAAGATTCAAAGTTTGAGTTATAAGGAAACTTTAGAATATGGCTTACGTATTGAATCTAGGATTGTAATTTCTATATTCTTATGTTTTGAATGCGAGACTTAATTGGAATAAGGAAAGAATTTTGCTATAGTTAATGTACGAATATGTCTGGTATGTGAAATGATTTGGATCAAGTGATATGAATTGAGAATAAGTTCTCACTAAGGATAAATGTGAAATTATGATAAGTTTGGTAACCTATTTTATTATTGAAATTGAATCATGAATACTTGTATCCATAATCGGTTTGCGTGGTCAAGTCTGATGGCCAATAAATGTTTTTAAAAATACCTCACCGCCCGAGAGACTTGACAGTGTCTAGAAGTACCCTCATGTATTTTGAAGGATCAAGAGGAATTTGGAGGACCAAATTCTTTAAAGGTGAGGAGAATGAAAACACCACAAATTTCCTACATTTAATTAGACTATATAAAAATGGGAATAATATATTTTAATGGAAGTGTGAATATTCGTTGTAGGGTTCGAGGAGTATAAGAGCCGAGAAGCCCGTGCATGACAAGGAAAACCGAAGCTACAAGAAGTGATGAAGCAAATGCAAGCATGGAGGGATCGAAAATAATTTTGATGTAAAAAAAACTTATATCGGGATTTATGAGGAATGATGAAATATCAATAATATTTCATTTTCGAAATAATGAAAATTTCATGGAAGACATGAATATTGTCATTGGATAATTTTATAAAAAGAAAATGTATATATATATGTATGAATATATATATATATATATATATATATATATATATATATACTAGGAAAATTTAAAATAAATGGATAATAATATATATATAACAAATATATATATATATATATATATATATTTTATGTAATATGGGTTAATAAATAAACAAAAACAAACCAAACAATCAAAAATAAAAACAATCAAAACAAATAATAACCTTAAACAATAAACAAATAATATATATATATATATATAGCATTGTACAGAATTGGCTTTGAAAAGCCAATTCCGTCTGCTACATTTTCAAATTGGGAAACAGAGGGTCCCTGTTGCTGGAGTGGGAAAAGAGAAGAAAGGAAGAGGGGGGCTGGTCGGGAGAGAAAAGAAAAGAGAAAGGAGAAGAGGAAGAAGAAAGAAAGGGGGAAGGAAAGCTGGGTTGGTGAGAGAGAAGGAAAGGAAGGGAAAGAAGAAGAAAGCCGAGGGAGTTGCTGCTGGAGGTGAAACCAAGTGGCAGGGGAGATTGAGGGAGAAGCAGACCTAGAGAAGGGGAAGAGCAAACCGAGGAAGAGGACCAAGCAGAAAATGAAGCTGGAAAAAAAAAAGAAGAAAACCGAGAGAGCTGAAGGAGGGAGAGTAGAACTGAAAACTGGAAAAGAAATTTAAGCAGACTGAGGCAGAAACGGGGCTGGAAATTGAAGCAGGTTGAAGCAGTCTAAAGCAAAATCGAGAGGGAGATATCAAAGCAGCCGAGAGGTGAGGAGGAAGATGGATGAATAGTGAGCTCGGGTTGTGAATAAGAAAAAAATAAGGAGCTGGAAATTTGGGAAAGAAAAAGGTAAAATGTATATATGTATATTTAATGTACATGTACATATATATGTGTTGTAGATACAATCATGTTAGTGTAGATTTAATTAGACAAAAAATGGAAAAAATGAGGAATAGACAAAAAATATATATTTGTGATATTGAATAATGGAAACAAATAATAATATATATATATATATATATTGGTGTGAATATACATATGGGTGTATATAAGATAAAGGTGTATGTTAGTATATGTACATACAAAGAATATATACATGTGATAAGGAAAGATGAAAACAAATAATAATATATATAGGAGCATATATATATATATATATATATATATATGTGTGTGTGTGTGTATATACATGCAGATGTATATAATAAATGTGTATGTTAATATTTGTATGTACAAAATAATATATAGTAAGGAAAATATATAAACGTGCATGTTGGCCTAGGTATGTGCAATAATACGTACACACGAAGTAGTAACGAATAGGTTACGATTTTAGCGCAACTCGAACAATTCGCATGAATAGGGTGCTAAGTATACAATTTCAGTGTAGGTGATCGTAGAAGGAATTAAA
Source organism: Firmiana major (assembly GCA_033439115.1). Taxonomy (NCBI): domain Eukaryota; kingdom Viridiplantae; phylum Streptophyta; class Magnoliopsida; order Malvales; family Malvaceae; genus Firmiana; species Firmiana major. The sequence continues at coordinate 12,494,609 of CM065898.1, read as the reverse complement.
GGAGGTACTAGGAGGCGTCACCACTCGAATTCAAAAATTTTGATAAATCGAGGTAAATGGTGTAATTTAAGATGGTAATGATATCCCTACCCTTAGACTCCGATTTATTTATGTGTTTTCGAGCCTTCTCGTGCAACCCTTGATTGTAAAACAAAACCCGACACCTATTAAGCCCAAGTTTTATTTGATCATATTTTTGAGATAAAGAAATGCCATATGAAATTAAATGCATAGTTTCAAGCATGATTTCTGAATAAAGGTTACGGTTTTGACTTATGTATGAATTGATTTCATGTGTTTGAAAGAAATGAAATTTGATATGTGAACACATGTTTAAGAAATGAAATTTGTTTTCGAAAGGTGATTGTAGGGGCCAACTCTTGAGTCCTATGGGAACAAAGTGTCACACCGTCTTTTTGTTTTATGAAAGAGTTTTCAGATCATAAGAAATTCGATTTTATTACTCAGTATGAGTTTATGAGTTATAAAACCCAAGAAAGATTTTGAAAACTCTGTTTTGAGACGAAAATGCAATGTATAGTGGAATTGTGGGGGCCACCTCTAGAGTCCTGCGAGAGCAAAGTGCCACGCAATTTTCACAATGACATGTGAACGTTGGGGGCCACCTCTTGAGTCCGACGGGAGCAAAGTGTCATGCGGTTCACAATGATATGTAATCGTGGAGGCCACCTCTTGGGTTCTGTGGGAGCAAAGTACCACACAGTCTGTGTGACTGTGGGGGGCACCTCTTGGGTCCTACAGATGCAAAGTATTTCACGATCAATGTATTTTTGTCATACTCGTCTTTGTGGCGTCTGAATTCCACCTTCGGGTGTCTGATCGCTGTACGACCTTGATCCCGTCTACAGCCTTACCATGGCCATAAGTTCTGAATTCCCTCTACGGAGGATGATTTTGCTATTGCCGCATGACAATCCTATAAGTTAGCTAAGTCTCCATCCGATATGAACTATGCTATATGATTTTGATCCTTCGATATATGTTTATGCATCAGTTATGCTTTTGAAGTTCTATCGGTTTTGAAATATTCTGGAGTTTTGTATGTTTCGAAAGATTGTGATGTAACTGAATAGATTTGTTACTTTGAAATTATATTTCTATTGATTTTGTTTTGTTTATACGCTTTATGGAAGCTATGTGATATTTGTAAAGAAACGTTATCTCTTAGTTTTATCATGCATTCAATGTGATTTAACCACCATGATCATTTTAAATGCATTTCTTACTGGACTTTTTCCCGAAAGCTCACCCCTCTACCTTTCAGATTATTTGCAGTGATCTACTGACGCTACCTGCCGCATACACGAATGAGCTATCCTAGGCTACTCTTTGTATACACAGTCAAGGTATACAATTACATTCCTTTACCAGAATATTTGTACGCACAGACACATATATTAGGAATATTTTTATTGGGATGTAATTTGTAAGGAATATAATGTAAAGGATTCTACTTTTGGGATTATATTTTGAGAAGATTGGAAATAAATCAAAATGGAGGTATTGGGTTGTAAATGTAGGATTGTTGGAAAGCATGCTTGGTAGTTGTGGATATCTAGGAGTGTTAAAACAATTGAATTGCAGGTGGGTAGGCTCATATATAAGTCGTTATGCTGCCAAAATTTCTATCGGTCATATAAGTCAAAATATGAAATTTAAATATAAATTCGGACAAAGAATTAGGAAAAGTGATTTGACACTGAACAGGAATACAACCTAAATGAATAAGGAAATAAGTGGGTAAATTAAGTTCAAAAAAAAAATTCCCTAATTTTCAAGGGTCAAGGGTCGTTACAGGGCAGGAAGTATATCTGATAGAAAATCTACGTCTGGATACTTCACCTTTATTGGAGGCAACTTAGTTACATGGAGGAGCAAGAAACAAAAGGTAGTTACATTGTCAAGTGCAGAGGCTGAGTTTCGAGGAATGGCGCATGGTCTATGTGAACTCCTGTGGCTTAGAAAGTTACCGTCAGAGATTGAGTTTGCTCCCAAATCAGAAATAAACCTGTATTGTGATAATAAGCTGCCATTGAAATATCCCATAACCCAGTTCGGCATGACCGCACTAAACATATCGAGGTAGATCGACACTTCATTAAACAAAATCTTGAAGAAAAAGTGATTCATTTTCCATTTGTCAGATCAGAGGATCAACTCCCTGATATACTTACAAAGGCAATCTCTACCAAAACCTTCCATAGCTCACTTGACAAGTTGGGCATTGAAGACATCTTTGCACTAACTTGAGGGGGAGTGTTAGCGTGAGTTGTACACTGATTTAATTGAGAGATTTTAGAAGTTGATTTATACCATAGCTGAATAAATCCCATTTGTTATGGGATCTTTATTTACTTACCAAAGTTAACTCTGTACTTGTAGTTTTTTCTAATTTATTGTTTATGTATAAATATATGTGTACCTTGTAAGAAGAAAAATATGAAAAAATTATTCTCAAATTCTCCTTTTAACAGCTTGCACGAGACATGGTGCTTTTAAAAAAAGTTTCTTTTACCATTCTTTTTATATACCAAATTTGCTAGAAAAACCTGATTTTTACTTATATTTTGTGTTTTAGGTTTTTCTTTTTATATCCCTTTTATTTTTGTCGAAACATTTTATTTGTATAAAAAAGAAATTTTTTATTTTCAATTTTTTTCTTCAAAAAAGTTAAATTTATTATTTATAAAAACAATTTAATTATTATATTGGACGCAATTCCCGAACTTTTTACTACTGCTTACAATTCGTAATTAACTAATTAGCCATACAATCCATGTGTATTACACTTGCACAAACCATATATTTGTCTCGCTTGTATACATACAATAGCTGAACCCCAGAGTCAGCGGAGCAGTATATTGTTCTACTCGGGTTTGATACTGGTGATTGAAGATCTCCAAGAATTAGGTTCAAAAGAAAAGCAAATTATTTAGTTGTTAGAGTGACATATATACAGATTCTTATAAAAAAAAATTCCCTCCCTACGTAATGCATATATTCTATAACAAACAATAAAGAGGGTTGAGGTCAAATCTATCCGAAAATAATTTTTGTGAAATCGAATATTATAGTGATAGTGCTATTAATTTTTGTAAATAAATGATAAAATTAAAATTAATAATAAGATATATTTTTTAATACGAAAGAATAATAATTGCAAGAGAAAATTTAACAAAAAAATTATTATTAAAATTTATATAAAATAGAATTTACAATATATAGTTGATATTTATAAAATTATTAAAAGATTAAGCTATTTACTTAAGATATTATCTTTTCATCCCAAAGTTTTGATTTTTATACCATTTTTTTATTAAAATTAATATATTATTAGGTGACAAAGTAGAAAGTAAGCATATGATAATGAATAAAAATATATATACACTGGTTGGTAATCAAAATTTTGCCATGGGAGAAGTGTTCCTTGACAGAAAGAAAAACCATAATAAAATACCAAGAAGAGAGAAGAATTGCAGCAACTAGAAAATAATAATTACAATTTCTTTTTCTTTTTTATATTCATAAATGGTGAACACAACAGGAATATATATTTATTTTATTATTCCCACATATTTTTGGTGTCATGCCTTTCCCTTTTCTTCTTTATTAAGTGGGATTGCCCAAGATCAGGTGGGGTCTTCTCCGCCATCTACATCACACAAAATTAATCCCTCACCATTTCCATTTCCATTTCCATTTCCATTGTCCCTCCCCACCAAACAACAGTGGCCAGCTCACCACCATATTACACACACAATTGAAAAATACAAGAATCTTGTACACTTGAGGGCATCAGCAACCAACCATCATGGAATTTCTGCATCAAGGATGGACGAAAAAGGCATCACACCAATATAATTTTGTTGCCATTTTCCATTTCCCATCTATAAAAAAAAAAATAAAGAAAAAGAAAAAGATCCTATTGTAGGGAACAAATCATCACATCTCATTCAAGCACTTTATACTATGCTGCTTCACCTGCATTGGATCAGTAATTAAGTAATTAGTAAAAAATATTGTGGTAATTTTCTCTCTTTCTGTCTCTTTTTTTTTTTTTTTTTTCCTTTTGGCTTCTTGCTTTTGTTGGAATGAGATACTTGACTTGGGCACAAAGTTAAATATATATAAAAAAAGGAAATGATTTATTTCATTATTAAGATTCAACATTGAATTTGTTGAGGCCAAAAAAAAAATTTCTGTAGAGGCCAGAAAGATCCACCAAATCTGTTGTTGACCTCTAAAATCATATGCTATGCTAAGCAGACACATTAATTGTATTAAATTATGTGACATGTTTTACCAGGGTTGTATAGGTACCTGGATATAGCTGTTAGGGTTTCTCATTATTGGGAAAAAAAAAAAAAGATGCAAAAATATATGGGAGAATGCAGTAAGAACCTGAGGCCATTAGTTAAAAACTGTTAAAATCATGGTGGCAGCATTAGGTGGTTAACAATGGAGCAAATGCTTATGAGGATAAGCAATGACAAGATCCAGACAAAGACCGAAAAACTAATTTAATCAACTGCAACACATTGCTCTATTAATTTAATTATGGGTATGGATTTGTTAATATGTAATGTAAAAGATAGATAAATACAATGAGAATTTTACCTTTTCATTCTTTGAAGTTTTCTTTATCATATGGGAAGTCATGGTTCTGTTCGTTCATAGTTGGCATGTGCTAAAACGAGAATCTTGTCCAATTGCCACAAGCATTCGCCATGCAACTTCAAGCAGCTTCCCTGCCAAACATTTAGGTAATAAAGAATTAGGCACAACCTTATTTTTTCAATTAAAATACAGAAGATCAACTGAAAGCTACAGATTAACTTCATGAAAACAGCTCCCCACCTTAAAAAATTGTTAAATTAATGATTGATTGAAATAAAAAAAATCCTATAAAAAATGATATCATAAACTATTAAACTAATAAGCTTTTGCAGATCAAAAAGTTCAAACCAAACTCTTATATTCACAAACTTAACTAACACTCTGTTTGGTAGAAAGAATAGAAAGGTGAAAGCAGGGAACAAATTTTAATCTAATGCGGTTGAGTTACTAAAATAAATGTCATCTTTGTTCATTTCTTTCCTTTCTACAGACATGGCAGACGCAAACAAAAATTTAACAGTAGATATGACATGTGTTTTAAAGGGAAGTTAATGCAATTTGCACAAATTTAGACAGGAAACACCAACTATATCATTGTGGTCCCTTTACTATTAATACTTTTGCTTGAAATTAAGTTGTTGCAATAAGAACAAAAATACAAATCATATATGCTCAATAATATGGTATAATGATAATGTAGGAAGGAAACAAATATGTTCGTAAAGACAGGCTGTTGGATTTTTATTTTTATTTCTTAGGAGGGAAGAGGCAGTCAAGATTCCTCTAAACCCTAAACAAAAATTTATTCTTGTTATGGTTGAACTTTCATATTCTTTTGCTACCTACACATTTTTTATAAGCAACTTTATTCCAATACAACCACTTAAGAATCAATATATTCCCTCCACCCCAGCCCCGTACCCACCCTTGATTTCAAAATAAAATTATTTTTGGCTTGTTTTTAACATGTATTGACTCATCAAAACTCTTGAAGACAGCATAAAATTCCCATAATTTCCTAAAATTTTCTGATTTAAGAATAATAAGCTTGTTCCTATGGTTTGAATAATAATAATAATAATAATAATAATAATAGAGACTAATTTGTTCTTATATCCAAAAACCCACTACTAAGAACAAAATAGGTTTTAATAATTGCTATTAATTAATTTTACACTTCTTATATACTATTTTAAAAGGTTGACAAAAAAAGGATATGAGATGCCGAAGATATGGTAAATTGTCAATTTCAAGCAGACAAACAACTAATCCACACAAATGAGGCTCCAAAGAAAGTAACTATACAAATTATTAGGGATTAGATTTACAAGGCAATCAGCTAAAATATTAGTTACCACAACATTGCAATATAAGCATGATGTAACCAACTCCTGCTAAATTAAATGGCACTTAACTTCCATCTAAAACCATTGTCTGCCCATTAAAGTTGATGAAGAAGTTAAGGGGAAAGGTAGTGAGTCATGTCATTCAAATATATATATATATATATATATATATATATATATATATATGTGTGTGTGTGTGTGTGTGTGTGTGTGTGTGTGTGTGTGTGTGTGTGTGTGTGTGTGTGTGTGAAAGCTTGAAGGAAGGTGGAGAATGTCATTTGCACTCACAACAACAAATGTGATGTAAACCTATGAAGTTCCAATTTCAAGTCTCAATTATACCAAGTTACAATAAAAAAAGAGCCCAATGAGGTTAAATTATTTCATTGAAAGAGCTAGCCTATCCCTCTGAGATATAATCAAGCTACCAAACTTAAAGCAAATTCTTAGTGAGTTTTTTTGGTAAGAAAAAGTCTAGGAGCAGGAAAAGGTATTCTATTTCTAAAGTAAGTGTATTATCGTCAATCCATTATCAAGATTTACAAATCTATATGACTTTTATCCTCAAATTTTTTGAAATCTACATATAGTCTATTATGGAAGAATCATGAAAATTCAAATTTGAATGCTTTTGTACTCAAAATTCAAATTTTAACCATTCATGCCAACTTCAATTGGCTAAAGAAATGAGTTTCATTGTCAATAACTCTAAATTTAAAGACAATTTAGTAAATGAAATCTATTCTTGATTTAGAAGATAGATTTATCTGCTTTTTACCTGCCATACTGTTCAGTTCCATAAAGCTAAATGTCCTAAACTTTTGGTCCAAGGCACAACCTCAACTTTAGCTTTCAGATGACTTATTTGTATCTAACAAAAGTATAAGCTTTCTTTTTCTTAGATGTGAACATAAAAGTTAGAATTGAACTAAAAAACTCACAAAAATTTATAACATGCAAAAGAAATTAATCACTAATTGCCAAAAGAAAAAAAGATTATGACAGAAAATACCCATGCACGCCTAACCAATACCTAAATAATTATTATTATCATCATTATAAATGAAAACAACAAAAGCAAACACACTAAAAGACAATTCTACCCTCTGACCGGTTCTGACACACCGACACTCCACCATTTACCAACACATACCCCAACCCCACCAAAAAATCCCCCTGCGACCAACCTACCCTTTTCTTGCCGCCGCTACTATTCCCAAACCCCCAAACAAATTGTAAAAAGAAATTATAATTTCGTAAAAAAGATAAAAATTTTAGTTACCTCTTCTGGGTTTCACTGTAGCAACTTTGATGGTTTTCTTTTCTTCGATTGTTTTCTCTTCCGGCGGGAAAAGAACGCCGTCAATCCCCTGAACGGAGATCCTTCCGTCAGTATAAATGTCGGGATCGAACAAATATGCGGAACCATCGCTGTGTCCGAATTTAACAGACCCGTCAGCTTCCTGAGCCAACACTTTATGCGGCAACCTCAATGTATCGTACGACACTTTCCCAAACCTCCTCACCGCATTGTACATACTTTCCTCGGTCTGGTACTCGGGAATTACGTGGTAATAAATGATTTGTTCCGGTGCACCCGGCTCGCTTAGCTGGTCCGTGGTTAACTTGGCCATGGCCTCGTCGTTGGGTGCTAAAACGGTTAAAACGTAGCCCTCGGAAACCAGGCGTCCCATTTCAGTGGCTAACGATGTTAAGTTGACTAAAATGTCAGCCATTTCGTTGTACCCTCCGTATTGTAGCAAAGTTTGAATGAAATCTTTAACTTGCCTCATTCCGTTGAAATGATGGTGCGGTCCACCCGGTCCTGGAGCTGGAGCCGGCGCTAGTGAAGGACCTGGAGCCATCGCGTCGTAAATTGGGAGGACGGGTGGCGCACCGGGCTTGACTGGTGGGGCTGTTTTTTTCAAACGGTGGGTTCTGGGGTCAACTTCAGGAGCTCCTTCCGGTTTAACAGCAGAGATTGAGCGAAGACTTCTACGATTGTTGAAATCTTGTTGCACGGATCGAGGGATTAATAGCTGTTCTATACCGTGGATGACACCATCTGGACGCTCCACAGCGTTGGGCTTAATGACTTTGGCTGTGCCAATGAATTTAGCCCCGGAGGAATCTTCACTGGATAGCTCAACTCGGTGATTGGATAAGGTATGGTGGTGGGTCGACTTGGTTTTTGAATTCGGCCAGGATTGCGGTTCTATCCTGGCGGGCACAATGTGGTAAAGCAAAAGAGTCTGGAGGGACTTGAGATTGCCAGGTTCCAGTAAAAAACGCTTGAATTCAGGGTCGAGATCCCGCTCAAGAGCTTCATTTTTAGGAGCAAAAATGGTAATATTGTGTTTCCCAACAGTTTCTTCCAGGGTCTGCAACAGCAAACCTTTCTCCACCAATTCCGCAAGCTCCGTGTAATGTGAATCCAGCAAAGCCACCAGGACTGAGTTGGAATTGATCTGACCCGAGTGATTTGTCGCTGATTGGATTTCTTGCAATGCCAGGGAGAATCTGAAACCTGAGAGCATGAGAAGAAAATTAAAGAACAAGATCAAAGCCATGACTGCTACAAAATGGTCGGCTTCTTGTTTGCGGAAATGGGGTATAAAACCAGAGAAAGAAGAGATGTTTTGTTTGCTCCAAAGACTTGTCTTTGTTCTACTTCGTTTCACTTTCTCTCTCTCAAGTCTCAGCTTGGAGTTTGCTTTCTCTATCTCCGACTGTTTTGTAGCTTTTGTTTATACTGAATGTGGTATTAAGTGAAATAAGTAATAAGAGGGAGAGGTAGGAAAAGCAACCGAAATAATGAAAGGAGGAGGGTGGAGGGTTAAAATAGCGTCGGTTGGGGGTAAAATGAAAGGGGAACACGTGGGAGGAAGGAGATGTTTTCAAAGATTGCCGGCTTGTCAAGGCTTTATTTTGTAGGGAAGGGGCGAGGGGTTGGTTGGGGGAAGCTTCTCCTTTGGTGCTCTTCGAGATTCTGCTTCAAGCCTTCCAACTTCCGGGATGACATTTGCCAAGTTTGTCAGTGGGAACGGTCCATTTGAACCGAATTCATTTTCGTATCATCAAGCACCCAGCTATAAACATGCTTCAAACAAAAAGCATAAGCTTGGGATATGCTCCAAGTAATTCGAGGGAATTCACCATAAGTTTGAGTTTATTCTATTCGAAAATTCAAAATTTTAAGTTGGATTAGAATTCGGTTGAATTTAATTTTTGAAATTTAAATTTAAATCAATAAAATATTTGAGTCATTTGAGTTCGACTTAATAAGTTCGGTTTCTTATTTTCTATTTATATATTTTAAGGTAAAATGATAAATTAATATAAAATATAATAATATATATTAAAAAATTAGATTAAATTTGTGAACTATTTGAATCGAGTATTAAAATATTCGAATTCGATTCGAGTAGTTATTTAAGGAATTCAAGTTCGAGCATTACTCGAAAATAAATTAGTCAAATTAAAGTAATCGAGTAGAACTCAATTAACTCATAAGTTGTATGACTTGTTTATATTCCTACCTAAGGTGCCAACTGAGTGTGAGGTAAATTTTCTTTTGTTAAAATCAAATCAGAAATCAAAGGTTTAAAATAACAAGGATAATTATATAGTGTAAATTTTATCTAAGTCCTTAAAATTTGAACCTAATTCAACTTTAGCATATTAATATTAAAAATGGACGGTCCATCCCAAATAACTTTACATCCTTAATAAAAGTTAATGAAATGTGAACAATTATAAAATTCTCTTAAACTTTTCAATGTAAATAATTTTTCATTCTTCTATTTTTCCTCTATCTTCCACGATTTTTTGCTTTTTCATAATTTTTCCTGAGTTGTTCAATCCATAATTTTCTTCTGAAATGTATTAGATTTAATCTTATTATTCATTAAAAATAAAATTATACTTAATTTATATTTTAATAATTTCAATCAATGTATCTAATTTTTCAAAATTTAAATTATTTTGATTTTAAATAATGTTAAATGTAAATCATTTTATATTATGATATTTTAAATTAAGTAATTTAGATTTTTGTTTGAAGTATATAAATGGAAAATAAATTAGAAGTAAAATAAATAAGTAAATAAATTAGACGTAGAAAAGAAAACATACTTTTCAAACTTCAATAGCTCTTTAACCTTTTCTTTTACATTTTTGTTTAATTTGAATATTTAAAGTATTCCAAATGATTCAGAAGCATAATGGTCTCAAATTTAAGTTTTTAACATTTACTTAACAGATTACTAATGAAATGAATTACTTGTCTTGTGAAATATAAAATGTTTGAAGCGAAGTGTCCATTTTTGATACTAATGGACTAAAGTTGAATTTGGTGCAAGCCTTAAGAACTTAGATAAAATTTACCATAATTATATGTGTTCATGTAATTTAATAAATAAATAAAAAGAAAATGTAGCACCTAAATGTTTATTTTAAACCAAAATGAATTAAATTCGTATGATATTTTCAAAATTTTGTTCAACACTTGATCCGACGTATCTATTTAAATTTGGTATTATTTTAAAATTTTAATCTATTTAATATATTTTAAAATTAAATTTAAATAAAGTATTTTTATAAAAATAATATATCGAGTCAAGATGAACTTAAATTTGAAAATTATTGCAAGTTTTATCTAAGTCAAATGAGCTAGTGGCTTGACTTTTGTGGAATTACGACTTATACTATGGTAACTTACTTCAATATTCCTCAGTGTAGCAACTTTTCTTTTTTTGTGGATCAATGATTGCACAATTTCATAAGTTTTTTGATGTAGACGATCTACTTACTATGGCAACTGCAGAGCATACTACTTATGTCACTGCAAATCATGACATAGAACAAAAGGTTGATTCATGTTAAAGAGGAAAGTAAGAAGATAACCGAGAGAAAGTTTTAGAGAGACTAGTATCACAACGTAATATTCTAAGAGACTTTTGGTTGCTTCGCAAGAAGATACCAAACATAAGTAATTCGTAGATTAGGCATAAAACCAAGGTATTTTAGCTGGTGCTCAAGACTCAAATGCCCTTTTTGCATAAATGTTGAGCTGGTGGCCTAACTTTTATAGAACTACACCTTTCACCACGGTAGTTTACTTCAGTATTTCTTGGTACAGTAACTTTTTTCTTTTCTATGAATCAATGATTTGTTAATAAATTCCTAAGCTTTCTGATGTAGAGCATCCACTCACTGCGGCAATTGCAAGGCATGCTACTTATATCATTACAAACCATGTGTAACGACTCGATTTTACAGAACTATATGGTTGGGATACGAGTCGATAATAGATCAGAACAATAAATCTACCTACTCAATTTTACTTTTTGGTAGCAAATTTAAACAAATCTAATAGTAGTACTTTCCAATTTAGTCAGCGTAATTGTTCTTTTACAAAATATTCATATCACATTCCTCATATACATTTCCATATACATTACTGTACTTACAAAATTTAGATACAAAATAGATGTCTATACTAGGTATACCTTTAATGTAAAAGAATACTTTACTAACGTATGGCTGTGCAAAATAATTCAGCTTACAGAAACGATCCCAACTATTGATGAGACTCTATGGAGGAAAGTAAAGGATGAGCTCAATATGCTCAGTAAGAAAAACACGTAGCAAGTAGATAAATACACTACCTATATATATGCCAAAATAAGAATTCTCATAAAAATATACAGATAATTTTGCAAAATCAATAATACCAGAATCGAAATTCGAAAACAATATCAATATTGATAGTATAAACAGTTTACTGTAGAAAATACAGGATTATGAAACTTTAAGTAGTAACATAAACGATTTCCACAAAATATTACAGTTCTTACGATCAAACCAGTACATCAAATAGACGAGACAAGACAGAACATGCTATATCAAAATTCAGAATGATAATTGGCCAATGTTGGTGACTCTGGGCATCACTGATTAGGTGTACCGAAATGTCAATCGCCGTGGGAGTGGTCAGTTACCCTAACGGCTCACAAAACAGAATGTCTGAAGACCAGAATACACGGTACATCGTACTCATGAAGCGTCGCATGATACATCGTACTCCGTGGACCACAGAAATAGAAATGGAGAGTAGTGCAGCATGATTTAACCATCGTCCTTGTCTCAAAATAAGTGCGAGTCGGATCGTGCGATATACAGTCAGCACGCGCTCAACCACATATCCTCAGTATCACTTTTAAGCAAATCATTCTTCATTAAAATCAACTGTAAATTCAGTTCGGTAAAAATATAACATTCAGAAAGAGGCTAATTCGTCCTTTTTAGATTAAAAATCCCAGTAAACAGTCTATGAAAATTTAATTCGGGATTTTCGATTTAAAACAATAATTACAAACTCCAGTGATATTTATCTAAATAAACTAAATATATTTATATCGATAAATGGGCCGATTTACTGAGGTTAAAGTTTTTCCTAATTCCAAGAAACTATAAAATCGACCTAGGGTTTTCTAGAATTCCAGTAACTATAAAATTTGACCTAGAATTTTATATCTACAATTCCATAGAAAAATACGTGAATCTATCTCTAGTAGCACACATAAGTTTTCTTTACCTTGGTATCTGCACGCAGTCCTCAATGCCTTAGTGACCGGAGTCAGTAGGTCCAGTCTACTCGGTTTATTTCTCTGGAGCTCTTTCCCTCAGGTTTCCCAATTTTCTCTGTGCCTTAATTCCTATCTCCAAATACTTATATATATATATATATATATATATATATATATATATATAATCCTATATACATATATATATAAATATATTTTCTACCTTTTTTTTCCGAATGAATTTTCCTTCTCGGCTTTTTCATTCTTCTTCCTTCATTTCTTTCTTTATTTCTTTCCTTCCTTCTTTCACGTCGCGTTTCCTTCACCGACGACACTGTTCATCGTTGCACCCACCTCTCGGCGCTGCCACCTCCATCATCCTAACATCTCCGCGCCAGCGCCACCGACCTCATGTTCACTCCGTTTTCGGGCACCCACATTCAACCTTTCCATTCTGTTCACCTCTACCTCTCTCGGTCTCCTACTTCAACTCTCTATTTCGACCCCGTTCTTCCTCTTAACCACAACTCTCGGGTCCTTTCCAACAGCCAGCCTCTCCCTCGTCTCTTTTGCTTCAGCTACAGAGGAGAGGCCTCCCCTATCTCTACGCGTTTCCCCCTCGCGTCTCTCTGTCTCTCTTATTTCGATTACAGAGTATGGGATGTAAGACCTATAAATTTCTATGTAATGTTTATGATTTCAGAATGTACAGACAAGTTACATTACATATGAATCACAAGTAATGGATGTTTTTAAACTCTAAATATGAATGAAATGTAAAATGAGTATAGAAGCAAATGAATGAGAGTTTAACTTTGAAAAATTGGGAAAACTGCAACTGAAATGCTGCAGAACGCAGAGAAGATCGATCTCATTGCAAGGGGAGATCGATCTCATTGCCTTGTGTTGAGTTAATGTATTTTGAAATGACAAAACAGGTTAATTCAATAATGTTAAGATGATATACAGACATGTTTAGAGGTTATTAGTACCAGAACTTAGAGTTCTGCTGATGAGAGATCGATCTGGGGTATGAGAGATCGATCTCCTGGGTTTTTACTTGATGAGAGATCGATCTCATGATGGAAGAGATCGATCTGGCAAGCCTTAAATCTGTACAAAGGTATTTAGGAAGAATGAGATCGATCTGCAAGGGTTAAGAGATCGATCTGGCTAATGCTAGAGTTGAGAGATCGATCTGGTCGATGAAGAGATCGATCTCCCTTAAGAGCTTAAGACTATAGATCGATCTGAGAGATCGATCCACATTCAAACAGAGAACTTATGAGATCGATCTGGTAAGGAAGAGATCGATCTCCTCAAAGTCAGAGAGCTAAAGAGATCGATCTGTGTTGTTGAGAGATCGATCTCCTCTCTACGAGAGTGCATGGCAGATCGATCTGGAGATCGATCTTGCCTCAAACAGAGAGACTAGGAGATCGATCTGCCTATTCGACAGATCGATCTGCCTCATTATTTTTAAACTAACAGATCGATCTGCTAACCTAAGAGATCGATCTCCTTGTGTATTTGTGCTTCAATCTTGCAGAATTTATAACTAAGAGATCGATCTGGCCAATAAGGCAGATCGATCTGGCACTCTACTGGAGGTACCCAACGGCTAGTTTCTGCAAAACACAACGGGAAGAATAGCATTTAATGCTCCAACTACCAATCCTTCAGTATTTAACCAAGCATTGAAGACAAAGAGAAAAGAGACACTATTGCTGCATATTCCAAACACTCTCAAGCTTTAATTCTTTCATTCTTTGTGTCCCTATTGCTCATTCATTGAGAAATATTGTAAAAGCTTAAGTGCAAAAAGCTACATTTGTCCTACCACTTTAAAGCCTTATATTGTATTCAGTCTTATCTTAAAAGAGAAGAGGATTGTTCCTCAGTGAGAGTAAATTGTAAGAGGCTGAATACTTTTTCTGTATTGCTAAGGGTAGAGAGGTTATTCCTTAACCTGCAAAAGGAACTGTGTAAGCTCTATTGAAAGAGAGAAAGAAAACACTTGACAATAAGGTCAAGGAGAGAGGACGTAGGCAAGAGTTTGGCCGAACCTCTATAAACGATTGTGTTTGTTTCTCTCTTCCCTACTTTGCATTAAATTGTTATATTGCACTATATTGCTCATTATCATTTGTGATTAAATTGTGATTAATTTTTAATTTGCCATAATTGTTAGAAAACCGATTCACCCCCCCTCTCGGTAGAGCCAACAATTGGTATCAGAGCTAGGACTCTTTAATCACATAGGAACAACTTCCTAAGAGTTAAAAACGATCAAATGGCTCTTAACAATGTAGCAACTAGTTTGGTAGGAGAGGGGCACTCTACAGTTAGACCTCCCATGTTCAATGGTGAACATTATTCATATTGGAGGACTAGGATGATGCTATTTATTCAAGCAAATGATTATGAAGTATGGAGAATTATAGTTAAGGGACCTCAAATCCCTACAAAGAGAATAGAGGGAAGAGACATTCCCAAAGAAGAAGATGAATGGGATTCTAATGACATTAAATGTGCACAACTAAATGCTAAAGCTATGCACACATTATTTTGTGCTTTAGGTCCTAATGAATACAATAGAGTCTCCGGGTGTGATAATGCCAAGCAAATATGGGATAAATTGGCAATAACTCATGAGGGTACAACCCAAGTGAAGGAGACAAAAGTAGGTATGCTCACACATGACTATGAGCTCTTTAGGATGAAGGAAGGAGAATCAATTAGTGATATGTTCACTAGATTCACAGACGTAATTAATGGATTAAAATCTTTAGAAAAAATATATTCTAATATTGAAATGGTAAAGAAAATTCTAAATAGCTTACCTAAATCATGGGAAGCTAAAGTGACGGCAATTAAGGAATCTAAGGATCCTCACACATTGTGCCTAGATGAATTGATAGGATCTTTGCTCACTTATGAGATGAAACTTAAAAGAAATGAAGAGCCACCCAAGAAAGTGGGTGTTGCTCTAAAATCCACTGCTCAAGAGGAGATTAAAAATGAGAGTGGCAGTGAGGAGGATATTGAGATGGCAATGTTTGTCAAAAGGTTTAATAAGTTCATGAGGATGAAAGCTAGTAGTAGTAATAGGAGAAACAATAGGAGAGAACAAGAGGAAGTAGGTAGAAAAGACTCTATTGTATGTTATGAATGTAAAAAATCGGGACACATAAAATTTAACTGCCCTCTTCTTAAAAGGTCAAATGATAGGTTCTATAAAAAGAAGGCAATGGTGGCAACATGGAGTGACAGTGATTGCTCCGATGATGAATCAAATGAGGACATTGCCAACTTATGCTTCATGGCTATTGATGATGATCAAAACGTAACCTCTAATCTCAATGAATACTCATTTGATGAATTGCAAGATGCATTTGATGATCTTGCATTAGAGTATGAATGTATGAGCATGAAGTATAAAAAGTTAATATCTAAATTAAAAAAGGAAAATGAGATAATGTTAAAAGATAAATTAGAATGTGAAAAGAAACTAGAGATTTCAAACCTAGAAATTTGTGACCTTAAGGAGAAAAATAACAATTTACAAAACTCCTTTAATAGATTTCACATGGGGCAACAAAAGCTAGATAGCATGTTAGAAACCCAAAGGGCATTTTTTGACAAAAATGGCTTAGGATATAATGCACAAAGTAGGGAGACCCATCTTAAGAGTTTTATTGCTAGGAAGAGCATGAATAAACCTGCAATTACTTGTTCATATTGTAATAGAAAGGGACATAAGTCACATTATTGCAATATAAAGATGAGGAATCTTAAAGGAAAAAGAGTAAAAAGGATATGGATTCCAAAAGAGGTAATTCATTCCAAGGACTGTAATGCATTAGCAAAATGGATCCCAATGGGATCAAGAATTGCATTTACTAACCTCCAAGGACCCAAGAAAATTTGGGTACCTAAGACTTGAGTTTAATTTTTTTTAGGTGATTGAGCATAGCCACAAAGCTAAAACAAAAGATGCTTGGTACTTAGATAGTGGATGCTCAAGGCACATGACGGGTGATAAAAGCCATTTCAATTCCTTCAAATCGAAAATTGGTGGAGAAGTCACTTTTGGGGACAACTCCAAAGGCCAAGTGGAAGGAAGTGGCTCAATAGGTAATGATCATTTCTCTTTAGAAAAAGTATTACTTGTTAGGGGTCTTAAGCATAACTTGTTAAGCATTAGTCAACTTTGTGACAAAGGTTATAAAGTAATTTTTGATTGCATGAAGTGTAATGTTATAGATCCTAAGTCAAATAAAATTCTTTTTCTAGGTCATAGGCAAGGTAACATATATATTATCTATCTTAATGAACTCAAAAATGAAAACATATGCTTAATGGTAGACAACAAAAAGGAATCTTGGTTATGGCATAGAAGACTAGGTCATGCTAGCATGAGTGTGCTATCCAAGTTAGCTAGAAAGGATCTAGTAATAGGCTTACCCAAAATACCTTTTGATCATGAAGAAATATGTGAAGCTTGTGTTAAAGGAAAACATAAGAGGACAACTTTTAAGCCTAAGAATAGTGTATCTACCACTAGGCCTCTCCAATTACTGCATTTAGACTTATTTGGACCAACTAGAACCACTAGCCTAGGTGGGAAACACTATGGATTTGTAATAGTTGATGATTACACTAGGTACACTTGGGTGTTCTTTTTGAGAGTAAAAAATAAAGCCTTAGAGAAATTCATAACTTACTCAAAGGTGACCCAAAATGAAAAAGGATATACAATAACAAGCATTAGGAGTGATCATGGCAAAGAATTTGAAAACATAGGATTTGATGAGTATTGCAATGATCAAGGAATTAGCCATAATTTTTCAGCCCCTAGGACACCACAACAAAATGGTGTAGTTGAGAGAAGAAATAGAACTTTGGAAGAGATGGCTAGAACTATGTTATGTGAGAATAACTTACCAAAGTATTTTTGGGCTGAAGCTATAAACACATCATGTTATATAATTAATAGAGCTATGATTAGACCCATGCTAAAGAAAACTCCTTATGAGCTCTACAAAGGTAAAAAGCCTAACATTAGCTATTTCCATCCTTTTGGCTGCAAATGTTTTGTTCTAAATAATGGGAAAGATAATTTGGGAAAATTTGATGCCAAGAGTGATGAGGGAATATTCCTAGGATACTTATTGAATTCAAAGGCCTATAGAATATATAACAAAAGAACATTAATGGTTGAAGAGTCTATTCATGTTGTATTTGATGAATCAAATAATATATCTAAAGATTCAACCAATGATGAAAATGTTGGAATATTTGATGAAGGCCTAGAAGATGACTTTCTAGAAAAGCTTGACTTGAATAAAGGAGATGAAGAAGAAATAGAGGTTTTAGAAAGAGAACCTAGAGCACCAAGAGAGTTAGGATATGTAAAAGATTGTGAAATAGTAGGAGATCCAACTCTTGGAGTTAGAACTAGATCATCCCTAAGGAATATGTGCCAATATATAGCCTTTGTATCTCAAATTGAGCCTAGGAATGTCAATGAAGCTTTAGAAGACAATAATTGGTTCCTAGCAATGCAAGAAGAATTAAATCAATTTGAGAGAAGCAAAGTATGGAAACTAGTTCCTAGGCCTAGTGATCACTCAATAATTGGAACTAAATGGATATTCAAGAACAAAATGGATGAAAATAGTGTGATCACAAGGAATAAGGCTAGGCTAGTTGCTCAAGGCTATAGACAAGAGGAAGGCATAGACTATGATGAAACATATGCACCGGTAGCTAGATTAGAGGCAATAAGAATGTTACTTGCCTTTGCATGTTATAAAAACTTCAAGTTATATCAAATGGATGTAAAGAGTGCATTCTTAAATGGTTTTATTAATGAAGAAGTATATGTTGAGCAACCTCCCGGATTTGAAAATCATGAATTTCCTGAACATGTTTTTAAATTATCTAAGGCACTTTATGGGTTAAAACAAGCTCCTAGAGCTTGGTATGAAAGGTTGTCAAAATTCTTAATAGAAAAGGGATTTTCAAGAGGAAAAGTGGATACCACCTTATTCATTAAGAATAAAAATAAGGATTTATTAGTTGTACAAGTATATGTAGATGATATTATTTTTGGTTCAACTAATGAGTCTTTATGCCAAGAGTTTGCTAAGATCATGCAAGGAGAATTTGAGATGAGCATGATGGGAGAACTCACATTCTTCTTGGGACTTCAAGTGAAGCAAACAAAAGATGGAACCTTCATCAATCAAGCAAAGTATACTAAGGAATTGCTCAAGCGATTTGGAATGGACAATTGCAAACCTCGAGCAACTCCAATGGGCACCAACATCAAGCTTGATAAGGATGAAAGTGGTAAGTGTGTAGACACTAAACTTTATAGGTCTATGATAGGCTCATTGCTTTATTTAACTGCAAGTAGACCAGATATTTTGTTTAGTGTATGCCTTTGTGCTAGATTTCAATCCTCTCCTAAGGAATCACATCTATTGGCAACTAAGAGAATCTTTAGATACCTCAAAGACACTCCCTCACTAGGACTTTGGTACCTTAAGGACTCCACTTTTGCCCTTCATGCATTTTCAGATGCTGATTTTGGAGGATGCAAAATAGATAGGAAAAGTACTTCAGGTACTTGCCAATTCTTAGGAAATAGGTTAATTTCTTGGTTCTCCAAGAAACAAAACAGTGTGACTCAGTCCACAACTGAAGCTGAATATATAGCAGCTGGTAATTGTAGTGCTCAAGTGTTGTGGATTAAACAACAAATGAGAGATTATGGTATTGACATGAAGCAAGTCACTATTAAATGTGATAATACCAGTGCCATTAATCTGTCTAAGAATCCTATTCAACACTCCAGAACCAAGCACATAGAAATTAGACATCACTTCCTTAGAGACCATGTACAAAAAGGGGATATAATTTTAGAGTACATTGACACTCTACATCAAATAGCTGATATATTCACCAAACCCCTTGATAGAGATAGGTTCTGTATTCTTAGAGGTGAATTAGGACTCATGAATATCTCTTAAGACTTTTGAGTTTCAAAAAATCTTGGTTTCAAGTTGATTTTAAAAGAGTTTTTGCAAAGATTTTCTGGCAATGAGGATGAGAGATCGATCTCCTTGCAATATAGATCGATCTCCATACCTCCAACAAGCCTAAATCATCAAGGTTAAGCTAAGCAGATCGATCTTCTAACCATAAGATCGATCTCCTTACGTCTCTGTTTAAAGGAAGATCGATCTGTCAACACGACAGATCGATCTCTTCAAGCTTCCGCATTCTGCAGATCGATCTGTGCATTGGGCAGATCGATCTGCCTAAGCCTCTGTTAAACGACAGATCGATCTGTGTGTAACAGATCGATCTGCTTAAGCCTCTGTTTGCGACCAGATCGATCTGGCCTTACGACAGATCGATCTCTATTGGATTCTGGAAATGACAGATCGATCTATCGCCTAGACAGATCGATCTCCTGTGCCCTGGAGTATAAATACCCGCGTGAAATTCCCAAATTTCAGAAACCCAATTTTCAAAATTCCCAAATTTCCCTCGCATCTTTTCCTCCAATTCCTCCTCAGATCGATCTCCGTACGGTCTTCCTTGAGTCTTGGTGTCAAATTTTGGTATAGTAACCAACATTCCTTACTGATTTTCTCAAAATTTTTCTTCAATTTGTGTTCATTTTAATTCTAGGGCAAACCTAGGTACTGTTTCATTGCTTTTCTCATTGTTGAATCTGTTTAGCGCAAATCTAGAGTCTAGAATAATGCCTAGGCTTATGACAATAGGACACAAACCCCGTAGGACCACTGTAGAGGCCGGTTCCTCATCACAACCCGTTCCTCCACCTCCTATCGCTTCCTTCAATCGGTGTTTTAAAACACCAGCAAAAAGAAAGCGATATGAGGAATACTTCTCAACCATGCAAATCAAGCATTGGCGTACTATCGATTTTTCCTTCCTCAATCGTATATATTTTCCTTACGTGTCAAAGTTTGAGGAATTTGGTTGGATGAATTTCTTAAAAATCAACACTCCCGTCCCTCCAAATCTAGTTCGTGCATTCTTTTCCAATGTCGAATTACTTTTTGACCCAAATGACACTTGCAAAATTATCGGTTTCAAAACTTATGTCATGGGTAAACCCATTATAATAGACACAGAAGTTCTAGCCAAAGCGTTTGACATACGCGATGAAGGCTTAACAAATGAGGATGAGGAAGTCTCCTTGGAGTTTGATCTCCCTGGGGACAAGGCGAGTGACCTGCCGATGCATCCTCGGTTACTCCACCTCATAATTTCGTGGAACCTCCGCCCTTTCGGTACTCGTCATTCTACCGTTAGGCGCTTAGATCGCTTTTGGCTCCATCACATTCACACCACAAGCCAAAAACCTAACCTCCCTCACTTTATATACGAAGATTGGCTGAAGATTGTGCGTGGACAAGCTACCACGATCGTGTTTCCACAACCGGTAGCTTATCTTCTCCACCGCCTTGGTATCGATTGCAGCGGCGAAACTGGCGAACTCCCCTCTCCCAAGAGCGTGCTTAACATTGGGACCCTCCATCATATGGGGTACTACAAAAACTTCCGGGGAGAGTGGACGAAAAAGAGGGACCAACAACCTGCTGAGGCTATGGAAGAGGACCCCACCAATGAACCAGCGCATCCACCTGCAGCACCAGCTCCAGAACCGTCGTCCTCAACGGCTGAGCCAACTGCACCAACGTCGTCTCCTGCTGGCTTGGAGATGTTCATGAAGATGATGAGTGATCTCACTCATAAAATCGATGAAGGATTTGCATATTTAAACCAAAGAGTGGATAAGATTCAAGAAGCTCAAGAGGCGATGTTCGATGAGGTCCAAGTAACACGCACGCATGTTGAGCATCTTTTGGATCGTGATCCTCCCTCACAATAGGCATTAGGTGCTTTGATTTAGTGTAGTTACAACATTTTAAGCTACTTGATGTTATCTGTGAGGAATTTGCTTGAATGAAATGTGATTTGACTGGATATTGGGTGAGTTAATGAAAATATTGATTTTGAAATGCCATGAATCTTCTATTTTGTGTGTGATTGATATGACAAAAAGGGGGAGAAGAAACATGTGTTGTGGTTGTGTTAACTGTTTAAAAGAATGATTTAATTGAGGGGGAGTTAAGACTTAACTGAGGGGGAGGTAAGTCATTAACAAAGTCAAAAGCTCACAAAAAGGGGGAGTTTTGCAAATTCACTAAACATGTTTATTTGATGAGTTTTGTCATATCAAAAAGGGGGAGATTGTTGAGTTAATGTATTTTAAAATGACAAAACAGGTTAATTCAATAATGTTAAGATGATATACAAACATGTTTAGAGGTTATTAGTACCAGAACTTAGAGTTCTGCTGATGAGAGATCGATCTGGGGTATGAGAGATCGATCTCCTGGGTTTTTACTTGATGAGAGATCGATCTCATGATGGAAGAGATCGATCTGGCAAGCCTTAAATCTGTACAAAGGTATTTAGGAAGAATGAGATCGATCTGCAAGGGTTAAGAGATCGATCTGGCTAATGCTAGAGTTGAGAGATCGATCTGGTCGATGAAGAGATCGATCTCCCTTAAGAGCTTAAGACTATAGATCGATCTGAGAGATCGATCCACATTCAAACAGAGAACTTATGAGATCGATCTGGTAAGGAAGAGATCGATCTCCTCAAAGTCAGAGAGCTAAAGAGATCGATCTGTGTTGTTGAGAGATCGATCTCCTCTCTACGAGAGTGCATAGCAGATCGATCTGGAGATCGATCTTGCCTCAAACAGAGAGACTAGGAGATCGATCTGCCTATTCGACAGATCGATCTGCCTCATTATTTTTAAACTAACAGATCGATCTGCTAACCTAAGAGATCGATCTCCTTGTGTATTTGTGCTTCAATCTTGCAGAATTTATAACTAAGAGATCGATCTGGCCAATAAGGCAGATCGATCTGGCACTCTACTGGAGGTACCCAACGGCTAGTTTCTGCAAAACACAACGGGAAGAATAGCATTTAATGCTCCAACTACCAATCCTTCAGTATTTAACCAAGCATTGAAGACAAAGAGAAAAGAGACACTATTGCTGCATATTCCAAACACTCTCAAGCTTTAATTCTTTCATTCTTTGTGTCCCTATTGCTCATTCATTGAGAAATATTGTAAAAGCTTAAGTGCAAAAAGCTACATTTGTCCTACCACTTTAAAGCCTTATATTGTATTCAGTCTTATCTTAAAAGAGAAGAGGATTGTTCCTCAGTGAGAGTAAATTGTAAGAGGCTGAATACTTTTTCTGTATTGCTAAGGGTAGAGAGGTTATTCCTTAACCTGCAAAAGGAACTGTGTAAGCTCTATTGAAAGAGAGAAAGAAAACACTTGACAATAAGGTCAAGGAGAGAGGACGTAGGCAAGAGTTTGGCCGAACCTCTATAAACGATTGTGTTTGTTTCTCTCTTCCCTACTTTGCATTAAATTGTTATATTGCACTATATTGCTCATTATCATTTGTGATTAAATTGTGATTAATTTTTAATTTTCCATAATTGTTAGAAAACCGATTCACCCCCCCTCTCGGTAGAGCCAACACCTTGTATTGCAATGCCAGGACATTCTACAAGAGGGAGATCGATCCCTTACTCAAGCATATCGATCTCAATTTGCCTCGGCTTGGACCAGATCGATCTCCTCCCATAAGGCATATCGATCTCTGTTTGTCTCTGGATAAGCCAGATCGATCTCCTCTTAAGGCCAGATCGATCTTTAAAGCCTTCTGCTTGAACCAAATCGATCCTATCCCCTTGAGCAGATCGATCTCATCTATAGGCAGATCGATCTCCTACCTGCAATTATCAAAATTTGGAAGAATTTAAACAAGGGGAGATCGATTTCCACCCTTTGAAGATCGATCTCATAATGTAAAATCTATAAAAAGTCAAAAAATTTGTGCATTCTTCTCTTGAACATTGAAAACTTTCCATGTTTGAGCAAAAACCTAATTTCTCACTCTAGATTTTCAACACCTTCCAAAGAGATTTGAGGAAACTGTATTTGAGCAAAGTTGTTGCTTAAGAGGAGGAGAGCAATATAGTTGAAAACTAGAGGTTTGATCGAAGGATTGAAGGAGAAAAAGGAATCTCTCCTCACATTTGGCAAGAAGGAGAAAAGTCAAGTTGGGTAAGATTTTAATGCACCAACTTCTAGTATGATAATCTAAACATTTAGATGAGTTGATTTGGTATATACATTGTTGGCTTAAATGTTCAAGTACATGCTTAAGTAACCATGACCTAGAATGAGCTTAGTAAGAGAAAGTTGAAATGGCATGAAGTTAACAATGATTTGAGTATATAGATAAGTTGATAAGCATGTATAGATGATTTTAAAATACTTTTGTGAAATCCATATGTTAGATTAGATGATGATTGAAAAGGGGTATAAGAAGTGTTTGATAAAATGCCATAGAGAACGAAAATGATGAATTTGAGGTATTGCGAAGCTAATGTCGGTTCAATATGAATCGTTAGACTCGAAGAGTCTAAAAGACTCTCGAGAAACGAATACAACAATCAAAATGGACTTAAGAGGACATAAGGTCCAAAAGATGTGACAATGCCAAATTGGTGTAAAATGGCCCCATGCATTGAATTGAAATTCATGCAAATGAGAATTTAATATGTTGAAATACACTAATGTGAGTAGCAAATGCTTATAGCTCTTGAAGATTGAGTTGGAGCCGATAAAGCCGGATCACGAGCATTGGAAAACAAAGGGAAGTGTTTCGCACGTGATTCGAGGTAAGGGATGCAACCTTTTGTGCATACGTATCTCTTTACTGATGAAAATGCTTTGGTAGCATAAAATGAGTTTACAAATGAGCATACTTATTGAGAAAAGTGTTTGGTTTGAGATTTATCACTTGAGTACATGTTTTATCGGTTTAAGCTCGATTTTGTGATTTGAGTTATTTATGAGTAAATATATCTTTTTATTTAAAAGAGATTTATAAGAAAAACTATCATGAGCTCTACGTGAAGGCGAAACTATTTTCTACATAATAATGACATGTGATTTTTGAGACTAAAAAGCTTGTCATGAAACTTACATTTCGATTGACGCTGAGGCTTTGCTAGGCCCGGGTCTTACCATGCCTTCATTTTGGTAACGTGAGATGCCTCCGTTTTGGTAACGTGAGATGCCTCCATTTTAATAATGTGAGATGCCCTCGTTGAGGATGATATGATATGATGTGATGTGATGATTGCTTTCATGATGTTTATACTATGCCTAGTCTCCATAATTATTTTGAGATATGATGTGTTTGCGAAATGAGATAAAGATGTTTTGATGAACTGTGATTTAATCACGTATTTATAATCATGTGAATTATGTCTGTGAGACCCCGTATATGTATAAGGGTATATATGTACATAGAAGTGTAAATAGAGTTGTACTATGAATTAATGAGTGAAGTATATGTGATGTAAGTCCACAAGTAATGTACACACTTGTAATGAGAGTGGTAATTGTACATACAAGTTTCATTTTGTACAAATGTGTAGAAATGGACTTAAACATGTGGAAAATGTGTGTAGAGTGGATTATGAATAGTTTGATAAAATGGAAGTAGAATTGCATAAGATGTGCACTTCCATTTTTGTTTATATTAAATACCATTGGTCACACAAGGATCCTACACAAGTTTTAATGTGTATGAAGTGAGGATGGATGCCATTTTCAAGTCTCAAAGATGAATGAATGAGGAAATGATCATGGTAGCAAATTAAGGATGTTTGGTAAGTGTTGTTGCAGAGGAACTGCAGAAAATCTGGAAATTTTGAAGGGCAGATCGATCTCATGGGATGAGAGATCGATCTGGAAGAGCCAGAATGCTCTTATTTGAGCAAAAGAATAGAACAGATCGATCTTCAATGGACCAGATCGATCTCCTTAGCTCTCTGTCTGGGAGCAGATCGATCTCATGCCTCGACAGATCGATCTCATGCCTCAACAGATCGATCTCATGCTTCGACAGATCGATCTCAGGCTTAAAAATACCGTGAAAAGAGGGATTTTAAGGGACCAGATCGATCTCCTCTTGGACCAGATCGATCTCCTCAAGCTATTTCTATATAAGGAGTGCTGGAAATCAGGAAATTTCGGGAAAAACACAAACCTTTCACTTTCAACCCAAAAACCTAACATTCTCTCTCTAAAATCAGCCATTTTCAGTGAGGTTTGAAGAGAGACCATTAGAGACAAAGTTGTTCTTATCAAAGAGAAGAACAACATAGTTGAAGAGCATTTTCCCATTGTGGATATTGAAGGATTTAAGGGCATTGCCATTTGGAGCAAGAGGAGAAATCAAAATTGGGTAAGATTCTAACACTCCAACTATGGTACATTGTTTATTTAGTGATTTTGGAGTTGTTGGCATGAGTATAGACGGTTAGAAACTATCTAAATGCATTGGTATGATTATGACCTAGAAATGGTTTAGTGTGAGAAAGTGAAATTGATTGAGATTAATGAGAAATGGGATGTCTAGAGGTGACAATAATGTTATGGGTATGAATTTAAGATGTTGTTAGTGGATAAATTGTGAGATTTACCTAAAAGAGGTAAAATGTGAAGTTAAGGCATTTGTGAAATGCATAAGTAAATAATGTTGACTAGTGAAGTCAATTATGGGTTAAATATGTTAACTCAATCGATTTAATGAATGAATCGCAGCTTCCGAGGATACGCCGAGGCGAGTTGAGCCAAGAGCGTGAGAAGCTAAAAGGAAAGGAGTCACACCAAGTAAATCGAGGTAAGGGAATTGTGTGGACTCTTAGAGATATTGTGCGCAATTTGGGCGCATAAATGTTTTGCTAGAATGCATGAGATTAGGAAATGTTGTTGTTGGGTGATTGAAGGGTAAAAGTTGGGAGTTTGAGAAATGTGCATGAAAACAAAAGCATATTGCTTTGAAAATCATGTTTTATTGCTTTTTAGCAAATGATTGGTAGGTTGGCTAACATTGAAATGATTTGCAAAAGAAATGAGTATGTTTTGGTTTTGATAACCACATTTTGCAAGTTTTGAGCCACCTACATGATTTCGTGAGTATGGAAGAGTGCAAGAGGCACTAGTTTTCACATGGATTTCATATTGTTTTGGCATTGTGCTTTGAGTTTGTCTCGCACTGGATGCCCATCTTGCATGTTGCCGTGTTTGGAGCTTCGAGTAGACTTGGTGTCACATCGATTAAATAGGCTCACACGTGCATTGTTTTGAGACATGGCATGTTAAAACAACCTGATGAGCCCGAACGAGGGATAAGGGTTGGAGATCCGCCTGATGAGCCCGAACGAGGGATAAGGGTTGGAGGAACAGCTGATGAGCCCGAACGAGGGATAAGGCTGGGGGTCCACGGAGTACGTTGTACCGTGCATGTAGCATGGAGTACATTGTACCGTGTTGTGATGTGATGTGCCGTCTTCGGACGAGATCTGCTATGGACCGGCGGGTAGGATTTGACCCACCTCCCGTGTGGAAGCAGATGGTGGTGATATCCCGCACACCTGATCCGTGTAGCCGGTATCACAGGTTATGTACATAGACCTTGAGGTTATTACCTATTGTTGAAACTGCCTATCTCACATGTATAATGCTATTTGAGAATAAATCCATGTTTGAAGTGTTTGTGGTCAGGAAAGCCCGAGGGATGGGCTGGGACCTGACGTTGAATTGATTTGTTAATGGTTTTTAAAGTGCACGAATGCATGATGTTTAATGCCATGCCTTATTGTGAAAATGCATGATGTTTAATGCCATGCTTTTATTGTGAATTATGCATGATGATTTATACCATGCTTTGAGTTGAAATGTGCACTGAATTTTAATAGCATGAATGCTTTACATACCATTAACACAATCATACACTCATGTTTTGAGATAAACAATGAATAAAATGCTTTTGAGCATGGCATCACGATCACGTAGATAGTACAGTATCTACCTGTTCGCATGATTGCCTTACTGAGCGTGTGGTTTGCTCACCCCCCTTATTTTCCCCTCTCTACAGAGATTTGAGTATAGATTGGACGTGACTGGAGGCATTCCCTTTTTGGTAATCCGCTGCATCCCATCGCTAAAGGTATACACACTTGGATTATTTTGTATCTAAACTAGACATAGCACAGTAGCATTTTGTATGTAACTACTGGGGATGTAAAACAATGTAAACACATGTAACAACTCTGATATATATACATTTATACAAGTGTTTACTCATAAATAATGTTTCAAATTGAATTGGTATGGTGGAGTGAGTTAGACGTCGACACACAGCCCAACTGTTAAGCGTGTGGTTGTTCACGATCGAGGAAGGATGATTAAGGATTGATGCATGAAAATGCGAAAAATTTGTACGTATTTTGGTAAGTTGAGGGTCGTGACAGAAGTTGGTATCAGAGCTCGAGTTGGTCTGACGTGTGTCGTGTCTAAAATACTTAATAAGTGAAAAAAATTACATCCCCAAGTTACTGTGCTTGTTTAGATACAAATAGTGTATGTCGATGGGTTGACTAAGTAATTGGTTGTGAATGTAGGGAACTGAGTAAGTATGCCTAATACCAGTCGCGGTAGAGGGATGAGAGCATAGGCTCAAGGCCGTAGAGGTAGGCCTGGGGGTCGTGTTGAGCCGGAAACACACGAGGCTCAGGAGGATGTTGAGGTGGAGGTCGACGTTGAGCACGCTCCACAGGGTCCAGAGGAGAGGCCCGAGAGTACTGAGGCTCGCTTCGCGAGGATTGAGCGGAGCATTGAGATGATTTTGGAATTGGTCACTCAATCTTTACCTGGAGTTGGCGGTAGACAGAGTCCCGCTACACAGGGTGATGCCGAGCAGGCAGCAGCTCCCGAGGCACGGGCGAGGCAAGCCCAAGGACCTCAGACGACAGATACCCCACCCCCACAGGATGTGCCTACGCCGGTTGCTATGCCAGGCAGTAGAGGTTGGGGATATGGATGTGATTTGGATAGACTGTGGCAGTTCCAGAAGTTTGGACCGCCGTCTTTCAGTGGAGTAAAGGACCCAGTAGCGGCTGAGGATTGGATCAATGAGATCGAGAAATTATATGGGTTCTTTGAGTGCACTACTACCGAGATGGTAGCATTTGCCGCTTTTATGCTGAAGGGATCAGCAGAACATTGGTGGAAATCCACCAGGCCTATTTTGAGAGCCCGACATACTGAGATCAGCTGGGATGTGTTTCTAGAGGCCTTCCGGAGACAGTATGTCCCGGATACCGCCCAGCGGAAGCTGAAGATGGCATTTTTGGGACTGACCCAAGGGAGCAGGACTGTGGATGAGTATGAGACTGCTTTTATATCCCTGGGCAGATATGATCCCAACACGATGAGTAATGAGGTCGAGAAGATCCAGAAGTTTGTGGATGGATTGAGACCAACCATCAGGTCTAAATTGGTTCCCTTGGATATACCGACCTATGAAGAGGCAGTGCGCAGGGCGCAATTATGTGAACAAGATGTTGATAGAATCGCCTCGGAATTTGGAAAGGTTGGTAAGATGAGGGACAGAGATAAGAAGAGACCTATGATGGATAGAGGCTTCAGCTATAAAGGAAGCAAGAGATTCTCTGGAAGGAGGCCGAGAATTGATGAAATCCGGGAGAGGACAATTGATACTCCCATGTATCCGACCATTGCTCCAGCTAAGGGAATCGTGATTGGAGGACCACCGCCTACTACAGACCAGTGTGGCAAGTGTGGTAGGTACCATGGTACTCGACCATGTTACGGACCTCAGGTTGTATGCTTCAGATGTGGGAAGCCAGGGCACGTAATCAGAGATTGCCCAGAGATGATAGAGAGAGCCCCACAGAAGGGCAAGGAACCAGAGAGAGCTCCAGTTGGTACTGCTGCTCCGAGGAGGAGGGCTACAGCTGAGGAAAAGGGGAAGCAAGTAGTGGGTGTAAGCAGATGACGAGTGCACGCACTGGATCAGGATACTGCAGATCAGTCATCAGATGTGGTAAAAGGTACCATCCAAATCTTTGATTTAGAAGCTTATGTACTGTTTGATCCTGGTGCCACACACTCCTTTATTTCGCCATCCTTTGCATGTAAATTGTTGAAGCATGTAAAACCCACGCTGCTTGATAAGATATTATTGATATCTACCCCTATGAATGATAGTCAGTTGACTGAGCATATATATAGGGATTGTAAAATGAAGATAGGAGGTAAAGAGATGGCAGCCGATTTAATTTTATTAAACATGAGTGATTTTGATGTGATCCTAGGAATGGATTGGTTGGCTGCCAATCATGTTGTTATGGATTGTTATGCGAAAACTTTGATGTTTCCAAAGATAGACAACCTTGTAGTTAATTTTGTGAAATGAAATTAAAGAACATGATTATTATAAGTGTGATGAGTACAATCTTGATACATGATATATGAAAGATAAATTTGATTTCATTTATGTATGTGATGTAATGATTTATGATACTAATGGTGGAAAGAATAATGTGAAGGATTCATCGCTTTTGTGATTGAGATGGATAAGGCACGTCCGGAATTGGAAGACATACCAGTGGTTAGGGAATTTCCAGATGTCTTTCCGGATGAGTTACCAGGATTACCTCCAGATAGGGAGATGGAGTTTGGTATAGATTTGGCACTTGGTACAGAGCCGATGTCCAAGCCACCATACAGGATGGCTCAAGTTGAGTTAGAGGAGTTAAGGAAACAATTACAAGAGTTGCTGGAGAAGGGGTTCATCAGGCCGAGCGTCTCACCTTGGGGAGCACCGGTTCTGTTTGTAAGGAAGAAAGATGGAAGCCTCCGACTGTGTATAGATTACCGGTTGTTGAATAAGGCCACCATCAAGAATAAGTATCCCCTCCCACTCATCGATGATTTGTTAGATCAGCTTAAGGGAGCGCAAGTCTTTTCCAAGATAGATCTGAGATCAGGGTACCATCAGTTGAGGATACGAGATGGAGATGTACCCAAGACAGCTTTTCGCACCCGGTATGGACATTATGAGTTTATGGTTATGCCATTCGGGTTGACGAATGCTCCCGCAGCTTTTATGTCTTTGATGAATGAGGTATTCCACCAGTACTAGGATCGATTTGTTATTGTGTTCATTGATGATATACTGGTGTATTCAAGGTCTAGAGAGGAGCATGAAAGGCATTTAAGGATAGTGCTACAAACCCTTCGAGAGAAGAAGTTGTACGCTAAACTCAGTAAGTGCGACTTTTGGTTGGAACAGATCTCTTTTCTGGGTCACATAGTATCAAAGGATGGAGTATCAGTGGATCCATCTAAGATTGAGGCCGTAGTTCAGTGGCAGAGACCCCAGACAGTGACAGAGATCAGAAGTTTCCTGGGTTTAGCTGGGTATTACCGAAGGTTTGTAGAGGGATTTTCGAGGTTAGCTGCTCCTTTGACACGTCTCACGAGGAAAAATGTAGAGTTTGTGTGGGATAAAAAGTGCGAAGAAAGTTTTGAGGAGTTGAAAAGGAGATTAACTACAGCTCCAATACTCACCATTCCTACCAGCTCAGGAGGTTTCTCGGTGTATGCAGACGCTTCACACCTAGGACTGGGCTGTGTATTGATGCAGGATGGGAAGGTAGTAGCCTATAGATCAAGACAGTTAAAGGATCATGAGAGGAACTACCCGACCCATGACTTGGAGTTGGCAGCGGTGGTGTTTGCGCTGAAGATGTGGCGCCACTACCTCTATGGTGAGAGATTTCAGATTTATACAGATCATAAGAGCCTTAAGTACCTGTTCTCACAGAAAGAGTTGAACATGAGACAGAGGAGATGGCTCGAGTTATTAAAGGATTATGATTGTGAAATCCTATACCACCCGGGTAAAGCAAATGTGGTTGCTGATGCATTGAGTAGGAAGCACCTCGGGATGGTATCATTCATGATGATCAGGGAACACGAGCTGTTGGAACAGTTCATGAACCTCAGTTTGGATATGACCCCGCCTGACGCTGATAGTGGATTTATGATAGCTAGCCTGCAGTTGGAACCGGATCTGGTAGATCGAATCCGACAGGCTCAGCGAGTTGATCAGCAGTGTAGTGATATTGTCGGGCAGATACAGAGGGGTATAGAGACGGACTTTGGGTTGAGTTCGGATGGATTGTTGAGGTTCAGAGGTAGGATATGTGTTCCTGATGACGCAGAGATCAGAAGGTTGATCCTGACAGAGGCTCACTCATCGAAGTATACGATACATCCAGGGGGTACCAAAATGTATCAAAACCTTCGAAAGGTTTATTGGTGGTCGGGAATGAAAAAGCACATTGCTGAATATGTTGCTAAGTGTCTCGTTTGTCAGCAGGTGAAGGTAGAGCATCAGAAGCCTGCAGGGTTATTGCAGCCTCTACCGATTCCGACATGGAAGTGGGAGCATGTCACCATGGATTTTGTGATGGGATTGCCGAGGACCCGGAGAGGTCATGATGCCATATGGGTGATTGTGGATCGGTTGACGAAATCAGCCCATTTTCTAGCTATGAGAGCTACCGATACTCTGAGCCAGTTAGCGAACCTATATGTGCGCGAGATAGTGAGGCTACATGGAATTCCAGTGAGCGTTGTTTCTGATAGGGATGCCCGCTTCACTTCCCACTTTTGGGAACATTTTCAGGAAGCGATGGGGACCCAGTTGAATTTTAGCACCGCGTTTCATCCTCAGACAGATGGTCAGTCAGAGAGGACTATACAGACCCTGGAGGACATGTTGAGAGCGTGTGCATTGGATTTTGGAGGCTCCTGGGATGACCATTTGCCACTCGCAGAGTTCGCGTATAATAACAGTTTTCATGCGAGTATCGGGATGGCACCATATGAGGCATTGTATGGGCGTAGATGCCGTTCCCCTATTGGATGGGAAGAGGTTGGTGACAGACAGATCTTTGCTCCCGACTTGGTTAGACAAGCCTCTGAGGATGTCCAATTGATATGTGAGAGGTTACGGACAGCTCAGAGCAGGCAAAAGAGTTATGCTGACAAGAGACGGAGACCACTAGAGTTTGAGGTGGGTGAGTCAGTGTTTTTGAAAGTTTCCCCTTCGAAGGGAATTATGAGATTTGGGAAGAAGGGAAAGTTGAGCCCTCGATATATCGGGCCATTTGAGATACTTGATAAGGTGGGAGACAAGGCGTATAGGTTGGCATTGCCACCAGAGTTGGCAAGTGTGCATAACGTCTTCTACGTATCCATGTTGAGGAAGTATCACCCGGACCCAGCACATGTGATAAGATATGAGCCTTTGGAGCTCAATGAGGGTATGACCTATGTTGAGAAGCCAGTTCGGGTATTGGACAGAAAAGAGAAAGTGCTGAGGACAAAGACAATTCCCTTGGTGAAGATACTTTGGCAACATCACACTGTGGAAGAAGCCACATGGGAATTGGAGAGTTTGATGCGGGAGAGGTATCCCGAGTTGTTCACAGAATAATTGGTTCCAATTTGGAGGACCAAATTTTCTAAGTGGGGGAGAATGTGAGACCCCGTATATGTATAAAGGTATATATGTACATAGAAGTGTAAATAGAGTTGTACTATGAATTAATGAGTGAAGTATATGTGATGTAAGTCCACAAGTAATGTACACACTTGTAATGAGAGTGGTAATTGTACATACAAGTTTCATTTTGTACAAATGTGTAGAAATGGACTTAAACATGTGGAAAATGTGTGTAGAGTGGATTATGAATAGTTTGATAAAATGGAAGTAGAATTGCATAAGATGTGCACTTCCATTTTTGTTTATATTAAATACCATTGGTCACACAAGGATCCTACACAAGTTTTAATGTGTATGAAGTGAGGATGGATGCCATTTTCAAGTCTCAAAGATGAATGAATGAGGAAATGATCATGGTAGCAAATTAAGGATGTTTGGTAAGTGTTGTTGCAGAGGAACTGCAGAAAATCTGGAAATTTTGAAGGGCAGATCGATCTCATGGGATGAGAGATCGATCTGGAAGAGCCAGAATGCTCTTATTTGAGCAAAAGAATAGAACAGATCGATCTCCAATGGACCAGATCGATCTCCTTAGCTCTCTGTCTGGGAGCAGATCGATCTCATGCCTCAACAGATCGATCTCATGCCTCAACAGATCGATCTCATGCTTCGACAGATCGATCTCAGGCTTAAAAATACCGTGAAAAGAGGGATTTTAAGGGACCAGATCGATCTCCTCTTGGACCAGATCGATCTCCTCAAGCTATTTCTATATAAGGAGTGCTGGAAATCAGGAAATTTCGGGAAAAACACAAACCTTTCAGTTTCAACCCAAAAACCTAACATTCTCTCTCTAAAATCAGCCATTTTCAGTGAGGTTTGAAGAGAGACCATTAGAGACAAAGTTGTTCTTATCAAAGAGAAGAACAACATAGTTGAAGAGCATTTTCCCATTGTGGATATTGAAGGATTTAAGGGCATTGCCATTTGGAGCAAGAGGAGAAATCAAAATTGGGTAAGATTCTAACACTCCAACTATGGTACATTGTTTATTTAGTGATTTTGGAGTTGTTGGCATGAGTATAGACGGTTAGACACTATCTAAATGCATTGGTATGATTATGACCTAGAAATGATTTAGTGTGAGAAAGTGAAATTGATTGAGATTAATGAGAAATGGGATGTCTAAAGGTGACAATAATGTTATGGGTATGAATTTAAGATGTTGTTAGTGGATAAATTGTGAGATTTACCTAAAAGAGGTAAAATGTGAAGTTAAGGCATTTGTGAAATGCATAAGTAAATAATGTTGACTAGTGAAGTCAATTATGGGTTAAATATGTTAACTCAATCGATTTAATGAATGAATCGCAGCTTCCGAGGATACGCCGAGGCGAGTTAAGCCAAGAGCGTGAGAAGCTAAAAGGAAAGGAGTCACACCAAGTAAATCGAGGTAAGGGAATTGTGTGGACTCTTAGAGATATTGTGCGCAATTTGGGCGCATAAATGTTTTGCTAGAATGCATGAGATTAGGAAATGTTGTTGTTGGGTGATTGAAGGGTAAAAGTTGGGAGTTTGAGAAATGTGCATGAAAACAAAAGCATATTGCTTTGAAAATCATGTTTTATTGCTTTTTAGCAAATGATTGGTAGGTTGGCTAACATTGAAATGATTTGCAAAAGAAATGAGTATGTTTTGGTTTTGATAACCACATTTTGCAAGTTTTGAGCCACCTACATGATTTCGTGAGTATGGAAGAGTGCAAGAGACACTAGTTTTCACATGGATTTCATATTGTTTTGGCATTGTGCTTTGAGTTTGTCTCGCACTGGATGCCCATCTTGCATGTTGCCGTGTTTGGAGCTTCGAGTAGACTTGGTGTCACATCGATTAAATAGGCTCACACGTGCATTGTTTTGAGACATGGCATGTTAAAACAACCTGATGAGCCCGAACGAGGGATAAGGGTTGGAGATCCGCCTGATGAGCCCGAACGAGGGATAAGGGTTGGAGGAACAGCTGATGAGCCCGAACGAGGGATAAGGCTGGGGGTCCACGGAGTACGTTGTACCGTGCATGTAGCATGGAGTACATTGTACCGTGTTGTGATGTGATGTGCCGTCTTCGGACGAGATCTGCTATGGACCGGCGGGTAGGATTTGACCCACCTCTCGTGTGGAAGTAGATGGTGGTGATATCCCGCACACCTGATCCGTGTAGCCGGTATCACAGGTTATGTACATAGACCTTGAGGTTATTACCTATTGTTGAAACTGCCTATCTCACATGTATAATGCTATTTGAGAATAAATCCATGTTTGAAGTGTTTGTGGTCAGGAAAGCCCGAGGGATGGGCTAGGACCTGACGTTGAATTGATTTGTTAATGGTTTTTAAAGTGCACGAATGCATGATGTTTAATGCCATGCCTTATTGTGAAAATGCATGATGTTTAATGCCATGCTTTTATTGTGAATTATGCATGATGATTTATACCATGCTTTGAGTTGAAATGTGCACTGAATTTTAATAGCATGAATGCTTTACATACCATTAACACAATCATACACTCATGTTTTGAGATAAACAATGAATAAAATGCTTTTGAGCATGGCATCACGATCACGTAGATAGTACAGTATCTACCTGTTCGCATGATTGCCTTACTGAGCGTGTGGTTTGCTCACCCCCCTTATTTTCCCCTCTCTACAGAGATTTGAGTATAGATTGGACGTGACTGGAGGCATTCCCTTTTTGGTAATCCGCTGCATCCCATCGCTTAAGGTATACACACTTGGATTATTTTGTATCTAAACTAGACATAGCACAGTAGCATTTTGTATGTAACTACTGGGGATGTAAAACAATGTAAACACATGTAACAACTCTGATATATATACATTTATACAAGTGTTTACTCATAAATAATGTTTCAAATTGAATTGGTATGGTGGAGTGAGTTAGACGTCGACACACAGCCCAACTGTTAAGCGTGTGGTTGTTCACGATCGAGGAAGGATGATTAAGGATTGATGCATGAAAATGCGAAAAATTTGTACGTATTTTGGTAAGTTGAGGGTCGTGACAGAAGTTGGTATCAGAGCTCGAGTTGGTCTGACGTGTGTCGTGTCTAAAATACTTAATAAGTGAAAAAAATTACATCCCCAAGTTACTGTGCTTGTTTAGATACAAATAGTGTATGTCGATGGGTTGACTAAGTAATTGGTTGTGAATGTAGGGAACTGAGTAAGTATGCCTAATACCAGTCGCGGTAGAGGGATGAGAGCACAGGCTCGAGGCCGTAGAGGTAGGCCTGGGGGTCGTGTTGAGCCGGAAACACACGAGGCTCAGGAGGATGTTGAGGTGGAGGTCGACATTGAGCACGCTCCACAGGGTCCAGAGGAGAGGCCCGAGAGTACTGAGGCTCGCTTCGCGAGGATTGAGCGGAGCATTGAGATGATTTTGGAATTGGTCACTCAATCTTTACCTGGAGTTGGCGGTAGACAGAGTCCCGCTACACAGGGTGATGCCGAGCAGGCAGCAGCTCCCGAGGCACGGGCGAGGCAAGCCCAAGGACCTCAGACGACAGATACCCCACCCCCACAGGATGTGCCTACGCCGGTTGCTATGCCAGGCAGTAGAGGTTGGGGATATGGATGTGATTTGGATAGACTGCGGCAGTTCCAGAAGTTTGGACCGCCGTCTTTCAGTGGAGTAAAGGACCCAGTAGCGGCTGAGGATTGGATCAATGAGATCGAGAAATTATATGGGTTCTTTGAGTGCACTACTACCGAGATGGTAGCATTTGCCGCTTTTATGCTGAAGGGATCAGCAGAACATTGGTGGAAATCCACCAGGCCTATTTTGAGAGCCCGGGATACTGAGATCAGCTGGGATGTGTTTCTAGAGGCCG
Organism: Firmiana major; assembly: GCA_033439115.1. NCBI lineage: Eukaryota > Viridiplantae > Streptophyta > Magnoliopsida > Malvales > Malvaceae > Firmiana > Firmiana major. The sequence continues at coordinate 12,457,578 of CM065898.1, read as the reverse complement.
TCCCCGAAGGCAGGCACATCCACCTCCACCACCTGAACCATAGTCGGAGAGTCCTAAATCTTAAATTAATCGGCTGAAGCAGGATGTACGGCAGGGGTTTGAGTAGATGGCGACGCTATTTGCACAACATTTCGGTTCTAATGCCTCAGGTACCACACCTACCCTGGCTCCTACACCACCATAGGATTTGTCCCCACCTCCTCTACAGACTGACCCGGTGTCACCTGTCGTTCAGCCTTTGGCGCAAACCAGGCCCGATGATGGAGGTAAGGGCCGGTTGAAGGATTTTCTTAAGATGAATCCGTCGACATTTAAAAGAGTGAAGGGTCCAGCAGAGGCGGAGGAGTGGTTGACCGAGATGAGGATAATCTTTGACTTTCTGGGATGCACTGATACAGAGAGGGTTAGTATGGGTACCTACATGTGTAAGGAACAAGCACGGTGTTGGTGGAATACCACCCAAAGTATATTGATCGCCATCCATCTAGTGATCAGTTGGGAGACTTTTCAGTCAGCTTTTAGGACCTAGTATATCCCTCGCGTTGCCCAGAGGAAGATGCAAGCAAAATTTTTGAATCTAGTACAGGGCAACATGACAGTCGATGAATATGAGAACCGGTTCACTACTTTGTTGAGATATGATCCGGAGACTGTCAAGGATGAGGAGCGCCTAACAGAGCGGTTTGTTTATGGGCTTAGACCAGTCATTAGAGATAGATTGATGGGGCTCTGCATTATGGAGTTTAATGATCCTCGGAGACAGGCACAGGAAGTTGAGAGGGGACTAGAGTTTTTACAGTCCCAGTCTGAGTCCAGAGTGGTAACCGGGGATAAGGGTAAGAGACCTGCAGCTTCCTACACCGACTTCAGGAGAGGTTCTTTTAAGAGACAAATGGTCAAGGGACCTAAAAGGAGAGTTGATAGGCCCAAAGTTCCTCTCATTACTATGGAGACCCCTTGAGGTGCCAGACTTAACACTAAGATCTGCAGAGATTGTGGTCGATTACATGAGGGTACTTATTTTCGGATACTACGCGGATGTTTCAGGTGCGGAGACATGGGTCATAGGGTGAAGGATTGCCCGCAGCCACACAGACCACATCCTCAAAAGCCTCATCGACAACAGCAGCAGAGAATGATCCCCCAGAGACGGGTCACGACTGTTGATAAAGGAAAAAAGCCTGTCACTGAAGGGCATGTATTTTCTTTGGATAAGAAGACTGCAGACACCTCGTCCGAGGCTATACGAGGTACACTTCTTGTCTGTAATCATGAGGCTCATGTGTTATTTGACCCAAGGTCCATGCATTCTTTTATTTCTGTATACTTTGCATGTAAGTTGAATTTAGAGCCTGAACCCCTAGCTCATATTTTACTTGTAAGTACACCTATATGTGAGTCGCAAAAAATTGATATGGTATGTAGAAAGTGTTAGATTAAGGTGAGAGATAAAGTGATATTAGCAAACCTAGCTTTACTAAATATGTGTGGTATTGATGTGATTCTAAGGATGGATTAGTTAGCGGTCAATCGCGTGAGTCTAGATTACTATACTAAGACTGTAACTTTCTCCCTACGTGAAAAATTTAGTCTACGTTTGAATGTTATGGAATGAAAATATGTTAAGTTTATTGTGAGAAATTTTGAGATATAATTATGTTACCATGAAAACACTGATTAAATTATTGATGTGAAGGTTACATTGTACTCATCTCTGATATGAGTCGAGAACCTCTAAGGATTGAGGACATACCGATAGTATGCGAGTTTTCGGATGTGTTCCCAGATGAGTTATCGGGTTTACCACCGGAGAGAGAGCTGGAGTTTACTATCGATTTAGTGCCAGATACCCAGCCAATCTCTAAACATCCCTATAGGATGGCATTGGTTGAATTAGAAGAGTTAAAGAAACAGTTGCAAGAGCTGCTTGACCAAGGTTTTATTAGACCTAGTGTGTCACCATGGGGAGCTCCGATTTTGTTTGTGAGGAAAAAGGATGGTAGCCTCAGGTTGTGCATAGATTACAGACTACTGAATAAGGTTATAGTGCAAAACAAATACCCCCTACCAAGGATAGATGATTTGTTTGATTAGCTGAGAGGGGCTTTTGTATTTTCTAAGATTGACTTAAGATCGAGCTATCACTAATTAAGGATTAGTAATGAGGATATTCTGAAAACGACCTTCAAACTAGGTATGGCCACTACGAATTCTTAGTGATGCCCTTTGGTTTGACGAATGCCTCTGCTGCATTCATGAGTTTGATGAATGAGGTATTTCGAGACTATCTAGATCAATTTGTGATAGTCTTCATTGATGATATCCTTATATACTCTCGGTCCCAAGAGGAACACGCACAGCATTTGAGGATTGTGCTTTAGATACTCTGAGACAAGCAGTTGTATGGAAAGCTCAGTAAAAGTGAGTTTTGACTGGATCAGATATCTTTCCTTGGTCACATTGTATCTAGGGACAGAGTGTTAGTTGATCCGTCTAAGGTAGAGCCTGTACTTGATTGGGATAGATTGAGGACAGTTAAAGAGATTCAGAGTTTTTTGGGACTTGCAGGATATTACATGAGATTTGTTGAGGGATTCTTTAAGATCGCAGCTCCTCTAACTAAGCTTACACGCAAGGACATTTTGTTTATATGGTCAGATCAGTAAGCAAAGTTTTCAAGTGCTTAATCGGCGATTGACTACAGCACCCATTTTAACGATTCTGAGTGGATTTGGAGGCTTCACAGTGTATAGTGATGCTTCCCATATGGGTTTGGGGTGCGTACTCATGCAGCATGGAAGAGTAGTCGATTATGTATTACGACAGCTGAAGGACCATGAGCGTAACTATCCTGCACATGATTTGGAGTTAGACGCAGTGGTGTTTGCATTGAAGATATGGTGAAATGTTTCAGATCTTCACTGACCATAAGAGTCTGAAGTATATCTTCGACCAAAAGGAGCTTAATACGAGATAAAGACGATGGATGGAGCTTCTTAAGGACTATGACTATAAGATTTCGTATCATCCAGGGAAAACGAACGTAGTTGCGGATGCCCTGAGCAGAAAGAGCATGATTTCTGTTATGATGATCAGGGAATGGGATCTATTGGAATAAGTCGTCGGACTCAGGATAAGAGTTGAGGAAGCAAAGGTCGAATTTATGGCTAGCCTACGGATAGAGCCCAGTATTTTAGATCAGATTAGAACTGGACAGAGATGTGATCAGGGGCTACTGGATTTGGTTAGCCAAGCTGAGAAGACCCCCCAGTCAGATTTTACGGTCAGTGATGATGGATTGTTGAGGTTTAAGGGTCGTATTTGTGTCATAAGCAATGATACCTTGAAGCAGCAAATATTGAGGGAGTCTCACGGTTCCCGTTACACCATGCACCCAGGTAGTACCAAGATGTATCAAGATCTGCGTAAGGTGTATTGGTGGAGTGGTATGAAACGGGAAGTGGTCGAATTTATGGCCAGGTGTTTGGTGTGTCAACAAGTAAAAGTTGAGTATTAAAAGCTCGAAGGATTACTTAAGTCCTTGCTAGTGCCTAAGTGGAAATGGGAGCATATCACCATAGACTTTATCATGGGATTACCGAGGACCCGAAGAGGTCATGATGCTATTTGGGTGATAGTAGATAGATTAACTAAGGGTGCTCACTTCCTTGCCATCAAGAGCACGAATACTTCGAGTGCCTTAGCAGAGTTATATGTTAGAGAGATGGCTCGACTGCATGGGGCCCCAGTGAGTATAACATCTGATAGAGATTCTAGGTTTACCTCCAGAGTTTGGACTCATTTTCAGGAAGCCATGGGATCTAAGTTGAATTTTAGTACCGCCTATCATCCTCAGACTGATGGTCAGTCTGAGCGGACTATACAGACCTTGGAGGATATGTTGCAGGCATGTACGATGGACTTTAAGGGATCATGGAATGATCACCTACCCCTTGCTGAGTTTGCTTACAACAATAGCTATCATGCGAGTATTGGTATGACACCTTGTGAGGCTCTTTATGGTAAGAGATGTAGATCCCCCATAGCTTGGGAAGAAGTAGGTGACAAAAAGGTAATTGCTCCCGACCTCGTTGAACAAGCAGTTCAGAATGTAAAGATTATTTGTGATAGATTACGGGCTGCTTAGAGTCGACATAACAGTTACACTGATGTGCGTAGACGACAACTTGAGTTTCAAACTGAAGATTTCGTGTTCCTTAAAGTGTCTCCAAGTAAAGGTATCATGCGCTTTGAGAAGAAGAGGAAGCTGAGTCCCCGTTTTATTAGTCCGTTTGAGGTATTAGAAAGAGTGGGAGATGTCGCCTACTGATTAGCCTTGCCCCCATAGCTCTCTGCGATTCATAATGTCTTCCACGTCTCGATGTTGAGGAAGTATAATCTGGATCCCTCTCATATCATCGAGTATGAAGCATTAGACATCTAGGGAGACATGAGCTATGTAGAAGAACCTGTCCGGATCCTCAACAAGAAAGAAAAGGTACTTTGGACAAAGAGAACTCCTTTGGTAAAGGTTCTTTGGAAGCACCACTCAACAGAAGAGGCAACTTGGGAGCTCGAGAGCCTGATGAGAAGTATCCCCGACTTTTTGAGGAATGACTTGGTTCTAATTTGGAGGACTAAATTTTTTTAAGGAGGGGAGGAATGTAAAACCTATAAATTTCTATGTAATGCTTATGGTTTCAGAATGTACAAACAAGTTACATTACATATGAATCACAAGTAATGGATGTTTTCAAGCTCTAAGTATGAATGAAATGTAAAATGAGTATAGAAGCAAATGAATGAGAGTTTAACTTTGGAAAATTGGGAAAACTGCAGCTGGAATGCTGCAGAACACATGGCATATCGATCTCATTGCAAAGGGAGCTCGATCTCATTGCCTTGAATTGCAATGCCAGGATATTCTGTAAGAGGGAGATCGATCCCTCACTCAAACAGATTGATCTCAATTTACCTTGGCTTGGACCAGATTAGTCTCCTCCCATAAGGAAAATCGATCTCTGTTGGTCTCTAGATAGGCCAGATCGATATCCTCTTAAGGCCAGATCGATCTCTAAAGCCTTTTGCTTGAACCAGATCGATCTTATCCCCTTGAGCAGATTGATCTCATTTATAGGCAGATCGATTTCCTGCCTGCAATTATTGAAATTTGGAAGAATTTAAACAAGGGGAGATCAATCTCCACCCCTTGGAGATCGATCTCATAATGTAAAATCTATAAAAAGCCAGACAATCCGTGCCTTCTTCTCTTGAACATTGAAAACCTTCCACGTTTGAGCAAAAACCTAGTTTCTCACTCTAGATTTTCAACACCTTCCAAAGAGATTTGAGGAAAATGTAATTGAGTAAAGTTGTTGCTTCAGAGGAGGAGAGCAATATAGTTGAAAACTAGAGTTTTGATTGAAGGATTGAAGGAGAAAAAGGATCTCTCCTCACATTTGGCAAGAAGGAGAAAAGTCAAGCTAGGTAAGATTTCAATACACCAACTTCTGGTATGATAATCTAAACATTTAGATGAGTTGATTTGGTATATACATTGTTGGCTTAAATGTTCAAGTACATGCTTAAGTAACCATGACTAGAATGAGCTTAGTAAAAGAAAGTTGAAATGGCATCAAGTTAATGATGATTTGAGTATATAGAGAAGTTGATAAGCATGTATAGATTATTTTAAAATATTTTTGTGAAATCCATATGTTAGATTAGATGATGATTGAAAAGGGGTATAAGAAGTGTTTGATAAAATGCCATAGAGAACAAAAATTATGAATTTGAGGTATTATGAAGCTAATGTTGGTTCAATATGAATCGGTAGACTCGAGGAGTCTAAAGGACTCTCAAGAAACGAATAGAACAATCGAAATGGACTTAAGATGACATAAGGTCCAAAAGATGTGACAAGGCCAAATTGGTGTAAAATAGCCCCATACATTGAATTGAAATTCATGCAAATGAGAATTTAGTTTGTTGAAATACACTAATGTGAGTAGCAAATGCTTGTAGCTCCTGAAGATTGAGTTGGGGCCGATAAAGCCGGATCACGAGCATTGGAAAACAAAGGGAAATGTTTCTCACATGATTCGAGGTAAGAGATGTAACCTTTTGTGCATATGTATTTCCTTACTGATGAAAATGCTTTGGTAGCATTAAATGAGTTTACAAATGAGTTTACAAATGAGCATACTTATTGAGAAAAGTGTTTGGTTTGAGATTTATCACTTGAGTGCATGTTTTGCCGGTTTGAGCTCGGTTTTGTGATTTGAGTTATTTATGAGTAAATATATCTTTTTATTTAAAAGAGATTTATAAGTAAAACTATCATGAGCTCTATGTGAAGGCGAAACTATTTTCTACATAATAATGGTATGTGATTTTTGAGACTAAAAGGCTTGTGATGAAACTTACACTTCGGTTGACGCCGAGGCTCTGCTAGGCCCGGGTCTTACCATGCCTTCATTTTGGTAACGTGAGATGCCTCCGTTTCAGTAACGTGAGATGCTTCCATTTTGGTAACGTGAGATGCCCTTGTTGAGGATGATATGATATGATGTGATGTGATGATTGCTTTCATGACATTTATACTATGCCTAGTCTCCATAATTATTTTGAGATATGATGTGTTTGCGAAATGAGATAAAGATGTTTTGATGAACTGTGATTTAATCACGTATTTATAATCATGTGAATTATGTCATTATTACACTTATACTTTAATGATGATTTTTAAAGCTCATATGCACTCCTTACTGAGCGAAGTTGAAAGCTCACCCCCTCATTTTCCTCCCCCCACAGATTACTTACAGTGAACGCTGGTACCTGCGACGTACGTGACATAGGCTGGTGGACGAGACTCTCCCCAGGCTATTGCTTGTACACGTGAAATGTATAATTCAATTCATTTTGTATTGAAACAGTTATGTAATGCAGACACTTGTATTTGAATAACGTTGGGATGTAAGCGGATTTGGTATTAGTATATGAATGAAGAAGTAGATTACTTTTGATGTCATGGTATTCAATTTAGTAAATGTGGATGTTGAAAGAATCATTGGGGTATTAATCGATGAGATAGAAATAAATTAGTTGACACTGTACAGGAATGCAACCTGAGTAAAAAGTTTAATCTAAGAAAAATTTTAAATTGGCCCTATTTTTCGCTCTTTCGAGTTGTCACATGGGACTCCTCTGTTCTGTCTTCTCTTCTCTTGGTTTCTCCAGTCCATTTCAACCTCCCTCGTGATTCTTCTTCTTTCTACCTTCCTTCTTTTATTTTGTTTAAGGCCTGCGACTATGGCTTCTCATGATCACGCCTTCACCTCTGCCAAGTCTCCTCTCGGCTCGTCTTTATCCCGTTTCCAACAGTTGCTCCTATCACATACACACACACACACACACACACACACACACACACACACACACACACACCCGCTGGAATTTTCAGCCTCATTTTCTTCCTTTCCTTTTTACACCTAATCTGCCAATTTTTCAGACCACATACCTATATTTCCTTTTCATGTTTTAAGAACCCCTGAACTGCTCCCTATCATGGTTTTGTCCACCAAACATGGTAAGGTTCAACAGGCGCCATTCTTGCTTCAGTTTCCTCATTTCTCGAGTGCCTCATCTTTCCTTTCACTACCCATTTCCTCTACTGCTGATTACTTACTCCCACTCTTCCTTATTATTTAAATATCACTCTATCCATATGCCCAGACAATAGGACAACACCAACTGCCATCATCTGTGTTTTCCTTCCCTGTCACTTCGAGAGCCATCCCAATTCCTACCTTCACATGTTTCCATTTTAGTCTGACATCCTCCCTGCTGCAGCTTACAGTTTCCTCTGCCAGCCGACTTCCTCCCATCCATTACCCTTTCATGTAATCTTTTTATTTATGTACATATACATGTACATTTATATATATATATATATATATATATATATATATATATATATACACATATATTCACATATCTAGATATATATGCCTATCCATTTAACTTAAAGGCTAATTGAAAGATAACATATATATATTTATAGTAAACAAAATAAATTTAGTCAACTTGTTGTACCTATATTTTATAGGGGAATAATCCTAGCTCATAATAAATTTATCTCTTTTTCTCAAGATTATTCATTCTTAGAGCTAATATATTTTATTTAATTAATTCTTCTAAGTCTCTCATTCTAATTGTAATTTAATTTAATCATCCTCCAAAGAGCACATTTTTAGTTCAAATTAATTAATTTACTATTCATGTTCAAAATCGGGTACCAAAAAATTTGCGGAGTTTACATTTTCTCCACCTTAGGCAATTTGATCCTAAAATTTAAAAGTACATCATTTCTTAAATAACTGTGGGTACTTCTCACGCATTAGGCTTTTCAATTCCCACGTGGCCTCCTCTGAGGTATGATACTGTCATAGAACTTTAACTAGTAGAATTGTCTTAGACCGTAATGCTTTCTCTTTCTTGTCCAGTATCCGAATTGGCTTTTCCACATATGTCATATCCTCCTTCAACTCTAGTGGTTCATATTTAATCACATGCGTCAGATCTGGATGATGTTTGTGTAGCATCGATACGTGGAAGACATTGTGAATACTCGATAACTCCAGCGGTAATGCCAATCTGTAAGTTTTTTCTCCCACCCGGTCTAAGATTTCGAAAGGCCCAATATATCTGGGATTTAGCTTTTGTTTCTTCCCAAATTTCATTATGCCTTTGGATGGAGAAACTTTCAAAAATACTGAATTTCCTACTAAAAATTCCAAAGGTCTTCGCCTTTGGTCAGCGTAATTCTTCTATATGCTCAAGCTGTTCTCAACCTCCCACAAATCAATTGAACATCCTCAGAAGCTTGCTTAACCAGATCGGGAGTAAATATCTTTCTTTCACCCACTTCTTCCCATCCAATTGGTGAACGACACCTTCGACCATACAACGCTTCGTATGGTGCCATTCCGATATTTGAATGGTAACTGTTATTATATGCAAACTTCGCTAATGGTAAATGGTCATCCCAGAAGCCTTTAAAATCATGAGCACATGCTCTCAAAATATCCTCTAATGTTTGAATAGTCCTCTTCGAGTGCCTATTTGTTTGAGGGTGGAAAGCTATGCTAAAATTTAGTTGGGTTATGGCTTCTTGAAATTATTCCTAGAAATGGGAAGTGAATTAGGAATCCCTGTCAAATACTATGCTCACTGGTACGCTATGTAATCTTACAATTTCCCGCACATATAGATCTGCTAAAGCACTCAAAGTATCCGTAGATTTCATAGCCAGGAAGTATACGAACTTTGTTAGTCCATCAATAATCACCTAGATCGCATCATGGTTCATACAGGTCCTTGGCAATCCCATAACGAAATCCATGGTGACATGCTTTCATTTTCATGTTGGTATGGGTAGAGGTTGTAACAACCCTGCAGGTTTCTGATGTTCTACTTTAATTTGTTGACACACAAGATATCGGGCCACGAATTCAGCCACATCCTTCTTTATCTCTGACCACCAATACACATTCCACAAATTTTGATACAACTTATTACTTCCCGGGTGTAAGGTATACCTCGAGGAATGAGCTTCTGGCAATATCAATTTTTTCAACTGTGCATCATCTGGAACACAAACTCTACCTTTGGATCTCATTAGGCCATCAGAGCTTACTTCAAAATCTGTCACAGTTTTCAATTGAATCTGACTAGCCATATCTATACAATATCGATCAGTACGCTAAGCCTATCTAATTCTGTCAATCAAATCCGATTCTATTCTTAGGCTAGCTATCACACTACAAATAGCAATGTTAGATGGCTTAATATCCAAGTTGAGGATCGTAAACTGTTCTAATAGTTCGTATTCTTGAATCATTATATAAGATACCAACCCGATATTCTGCCTACTTGAGGCATCTGCTACCACATTGGCCTTTCCCGAGTGGTAAAAGATCTCACAATCATAATTCTTCAGAAGCTCTATCCACCTTCTCTGCCTCATATTCAACTCCTTCTGCGAAAATAAATACTTGAGGCTTTTATGGTCTGTGAAGATTTGGAACTTCTCTCCATATAGGTAAAGGCGCTATATTTTCAGTGCAAACACTACGGCTGCTAATTCCAAATTATGGGTCGGATAGTTCTTCTCATGGTCTTTTGGTTTGCGGGAACCATAAGCAACTACCTTTTCATTCTGCATCAACACACATCTCAGACCTTAACTGGATGCATCCGTATACATCGAGAAGCCTCCCGAACTAGCAGGTATAGTCAAAATAGGTGCGGTGGTCAATCTGTGCTTCAACTCCTGAAAACTCCTTTCACATGAGTCACTCCATTCAAACTTAGCATTCTTCTTCATAAGTCGTGTCAGAGGAGCAGCCAACTTAGAGAAACCCTCGACAAACCTTTTGTAATATCTGGCCAAACCCAGGAAACTCCAAATCTTAATAACAGTCTTGGGTCTTTCCCATTGCACTACCGTCTCGATCTTGGACGGATCTACAGACACTCATTCTTTAGACACAATGTGACCCAAAAAAGATATTTGATCTAGCCAAAAATCACACTTGTTGAGCTTGGCAAACAACTTCTTTTCCTTAAGGGTTTGCAGAAACATTCTCAAATGCTGCTTATGTTCTTCTCTGGACGTCAAATATACCAAAATATCATTAATAAAAACTATAACGAATCTGTCTAGATACGGCTTAAGTACTTCATTCATCAGTGCCATGAAAGCTGTAGGAGCATTCGTCAACCCGAAAGACATAACCAAAAATTCATAATGTCCGTATCAAGTTCTGAAAGTTATCTTGGGTACATCCTCACTCTTGATTTTCAACTGATGTACCCTGACCTCATATCAATCTTGAAAAAGATCTGTGCTCCTCGCAATTGGTCTAACAAATCATCGATACGGGGTATGGGGTATTTGTTCTTGATGGTCGCCTTGTTGAGCATTCTATAATCAATGTACATCCTGAGACTCCCATCTTTCTTCTTGACAAACAATACCGGTGCACCCCATGGTGAAACACTCAGCCTGAGAAACCCCTTATCCAGCAACTCTTGTAATTGCTTCCTTAACTCTTCTAGCTAAACTAGAGCCATTCTGTAAGGCGATTTTGATATCGGCTCAGTACCAGGTGCTAAGTCAATACAGGACTTCATTTCCCTATCTAGAGGTAACCTGGTAAATCGTCCGGAAATACGTCGGGAAACTCCCTGACCACGAGAATATCACTCAACTCTGGACTTTCCTTGTCCATATCGATTACATAGGCAATGTAACCTTCAAAATATTTTTCATATAGTTAGTGAGAATTTCGCCGCCAAACTACCAATTCTTTTTCATTACTTTTCAGAAAAAAAACTTATAACATATTCCTCGGGCAAAAATGTTACTGTCCTATTATGACAATCAAGAATAGCTTGATTTGCTGCTAACCAGTCCATGCCCAATATCACATCAAAATCATACATGTCTAATAGGATCAGGTCTGCTAACATATTCCTGTCTCCTATTTTGAGCCTATAATCATTATATAGTTATTCTGTCATTTAGCTATCTTTCATTGGTGTCCTAATCGTTAGCATCCTTCCTAATGGTTTAGATTGTACATAAGAAGTCAATTTACATGCAAACATGGGTGATATAAATGAATGAATCGCACCAGAGTCAAATAAAACAACTGTTTTAATATAAAAAGTTAGAAAGGTACATTTATGCTTCTGCTAGTGCATTAGTTCCTATTGCCTCATGCTCAAGGGCGTACACTCGCCCCTGTCTTACGACCTGCTTACCCTTTTCTTCCATTGTAGCCTTCCTCATCGGTGTAGAGGTAGTAGCAGGTGTCCTCAACTGTTCTATACTCTTCTAAGGGGCTGAGCTGATATTCTCTGAACAATTCCTAGTCAAGTGCCCCATTTTACCACATCTGAAACAACCCCAGTCATCCAATAGCAGGGCCAGTTACCATGCTTTCCCCCACAGTGTCTAGACACCTCAAAATTAGGTCGGGGTCCTCCGATCACAATCCCCTTAGTAGAAGCTGAGGCCGGATGATAGGATGCTTAATAGTATAATCCTGTGACTCCTCATAATTCCTCTGTCGCTTAAACAATGGCCTTCTGCCCTCTCTGCCACTCCTATCCCAGCTGGCCTCTTCTGATCCTGATCCTTAACTCTTCCCACGTTGCTGAACTCGGAGGCATGCATCTCATAATCCCGTTCACACAGTTAGGCCCGACGAACCACTTCCTCACAAGTACTGAGGTCCAACGGAGCTAGTCGTACTCTAATCGAAGGCCTCAGTCCATCCATAAACTTTCTGACCTTCTTCGCCTCATTATCTATAGTGTCCGGATTGTATCTCCCCAGTGAGGTGAACTTAGACTCATACTCGTGCACAGACTTATTCCTTTGAGTTAAGTTCAAAAATTCTATATGTAATCTCCTCTGGGCTGTATATGAAATGTATTTCCTCAGAAAAAGATTAAGAAACAAGTCTCATGTAATCACTTTATGTCTGGCTCTTAGGATCAGTTGGGTGAACTTCCACCAATGTTCAGCTTCTCCCTTCAATACAAAAGCTACAAAAGCTACCTTCTCAGCAGATGTACATCGAAAAAATCCATAGAGCTTCTTCATTTCATTTATCCGATCTTCTGCAACTACAAGATTCTTAACCCCACTGAAAGATGGAGGCTTGAACTCCTGAAATTACCTCAGTCTATCCAATTCATAGTCATACCCCATTTCGTTATTATACTGCTGTGGGGCCACTGGTGCCGGATGCAAGTGGGGTTTGCATTAATGTAGTAGGCGGAGATGTAAAGAGTTCTTCCGCTGGTGGCACTGGTGCTGTCTAGGCTGGCGTGGGCATATCAAGCATGGCTGCTGGAGTAGTCAGTGTAGCCTGAGCTGTAGTGCTTGGTGTATTATCCAATTTGGCCATTACTTGCCCAATTAAGTTCAGTATCGACTTCATGCCCCGTTCCAAGCTAGTAATTCAGGTTTCAGAGCTTTCAATAGTGTTATGAGGGGTTTGCTCAGCTGAGGGACCATCCTTTATTTCAGGCCAATCCTCATGGCCTCAGGATGACTTGCCCTCTCGCCCTCTCGGTCAACCACATGGTCTACCAGCCATATTTAAACATTTTCCTACATTCAATAGCAATTTTCAATAAAAACATAACCAGATATACTCGTTTATATCTAAAACAATATACAGTAATGTTGGGGATATGAACTTTTCAAATTTTCTCATATTCTTAAATATCGACTCATATCAGGCCAACCTTGCTCTGATACCAACTTCTGTAATGACCTGATTGTACGGAACTACATGGTTAGGCCACGAGTTGATAATAGATCAGAATAATAAATCCGCATATTCAATTTTTTTTTCTTGGTAGCAAATTTAAACAAATCTAATGGTAGTACTTTCAAATTTAGTTAGTGTAATTGTTCTTTTATAAAATATTCATGTTCACATTCCCTAAACAGATTTCCATATACATTACTGTACTTACAAAATTTAGATACAAAATAGATGTCTATACTGATATACCTTTAATGTAAAAGAATACTTTACAACGTATGGTTATGCAAAATAATTCAACTTACAGAAGCGGTCCCAGCTACTAACGAGGTTCTGTGGAGGAAAGTAAGGGATGAACTCAACGTGCTCAGTAAGAAAAACACACGGTAGGTAGATAAATACACTACCTATATATATATATATGCCAAAATAGGATTTCTCATGAAAATATACAGATAATTTGGCAAAATCAATAATACCAGAATCGGAATTCGAAAACAGTATCAATATCGATAGTATAAATAGTCTACTACATAAAATACAGGATTCTGAAACTTTAAGCAGAAACATAAATGATTTCCACAAAATATTACAGTTCTTATGGTCAAACCAGTACATCAAATAGACGAGACAAGGCAGAACATGCTATATCAAAATTCAGAATGACAATTAGCCAATGTCAGTGACTCCGGGCATCACTGATCAAGTGTGCTGGGATGTCAATCGTCATGGGAGTGGTCAGCTACCCTAACGGCTCACAGAACAGAATGTTCGAAGACCAGAATACACGATACATCGTACTCACGTGCATGTCGCACGGTACATCATACTCCGTGGACCACAGAAACAGAAACAGACAATAGTGCAACATGATTTAACCATCGCCCTTGTCTCAAAATCAGTGTAAGTCAGACCGTGCGACACACAGTCAGCATGCGCTCAAGCACATATCCTCAGTATCATTTATAAGCAAATCATTTTTCATTAAAATCAACTGTAAATTCAGTTTGATAAAAATATAACATTCAGAAAGAGGCTAATTCGCCCATTTTCGGTTAAAAATGCCAGTAAATAGTCTATGAAAATTTACTTAGGGATTTTCGATTTAAAACAATAATTACAAACTCCAGTGATATTTATCTAAATAAACTAAATAAATTTATATCAATAAATTGGCCGATTTATTGAGGTTAAAGTTTTCCCTAATTCCATGAAACTATAAAATCGACCTAGGGTTGTCTAGAATTTCGGTAACTATAAAATTCGACCTAAAATTTTATATCTACAATTCCATAGAAAAATACGTGAATCTATCTTTAGCAGCAAACAGAAGTTTTTCTTACCTCGGTATCTATCCGCAATCCTCAATGCCTTAGTGATTGGAGTCCGTGGATCCAGTCTAATCGATTTATTTCTTCGGAGCTCTTTCCCTCAAGTTTCCCAATTTTCTTTGTGCCTTAATTCCTATATCCAAATACTTCTATTTATATATATATATATATAATCCTATATATATATATATATATATATATATTTTCCTCCTTTTTTTTCGAACGAATTTTCCATCCCGCCTTTTTTCTTCTTCTTCCTTTCTTCCTTTCTTTCTTTCTTTCATTTTCTTTCACGTCGCGTTTCCTTCACAGACGGCACTGTTCATCGCTGTCACCCACCTCCATCATCCTAACATCTCCGCGCCAGTACCGGTGACCTCCTGTTCACTCCGTTTCCAGGCGACTAGGTTCAGCCTCCCCGCTCCGTTCACCTCTGCCTCTCTCGATCTCTTGCTTCAACTCTCTGTTTCGGTCCCGTTCTTCCTCTCAACCACAGCTCTCGGGGTCCTTTCCAACAACTAGCCTCTCCCTCGTCTCTTTTGCTTCAATTACAGAGGAGAGAGCTCCCCTGTCTCCACGCTTTTCCCCCTCGCATCTCTTCGTCTCTTTTGTTTCGATTACAGAGGATGAGACTCATCTATTCTGTCTTCTCTTCTCTCGGTTTCTCCTCTCCGTTTCAGCCTCCCTCATGATTCTTCTTCTTTCTGCCTTCCTTCTTCTGTTCTGTTTCAGGCGTGCGACTATGGCTCCTCATGATTACGCCTCCACCTCTTCCAAGTCTCCTCTCGGCTCGTCTTCATCCCATTTACAACAGTTGCTCCTATTATATATATATATATATATATATATATATATATATATACATATGTTATTTTGTTTCCACCAAATCCACTGGAATTTTCAGCCTCGTTTTCTTCCTTTCCTTTTCACAACCTAATCTGCCAATTTTTCATACCATATACCTATATTTCCTTTCCGTGTTTTAAGAACCCCTGAACTGCTACCTATCAAGGTTTTATCCACCAAACACGGTTAGGTTCAGCTGGCGCCATTCTTGCTTCGGTTTCCTCATTTCTCGAGTGCTTCATCTTTCCTTTCACTACCCATTTCCTCTACTGCCGATTACTTACTCCCACTCTTCCTTATTATTTAAATACCACTCCATGCATATGTCCAGACAATATGACAACACCAACTGCCATCATCTATGTTTTCCTTCCCTGTCACTCTAAGAGACATCCCAATTCCTAACTTCACACGTTTTTATTTCAGTCTGACATCCTCCCTGCTGCAGCTCACGGTTTCCTCTGCCAGCTGACTTCCTCCTATCTATTACCCTTTCATGTAATCTTGTTATTTATGTACATATACATATACATTTATATATATATATATATATATATATATATATATATATTGTATACATTTATATATATATATATATATATATATATATATATATTTTCACATAAATAGATATATATGCCTATCCATTTAACTTAAAGACTAATTGAAACATAACATATATATATTTATAGTACACAAAATGAATTTGGTCAAATTGTTGTACCTATATTTTATAGGGGAATAATCCTAACTCATAATAAATTTATCTCTTTTTTTCAAGATTATTCATTCTTATAGCTAATATATTTTATTTAATTAACTCTTCTAAGTCTCTCATTCTAATTCTAATTTAATTTAATCGTCCTCCAAAGAACACATTTTTAATTCAAATTAATTAATTTACTATTCATGTTTAAAATTGGGTATAAGAAATTTTACGGAGTTTACACCATGATATAACTATTATAAAGAGAAATTTTAATTTTTCTTAGGTTATGTTTGGTAATGGACTATAAAGAGAAAACTTGGAATTGTGTTATTTTTTAATAAAAAATATGAGAATAAGGGAAATTCAAACCTATTCTTTTCTAAAGAGTATAATTAGTCCTAGATAAAGCCTTGTGGTTGAAATTATATTCGTTTACCAACATTAAAGTGAGCTGTTGTGAGTTGTGACTGTATATAATGAGTTTTTCTTTTTAACTTGTGCTATATCTGTGAAACCTAATTTTTTTTTCCATTTTATTTTTGATTTGAAAAATTAAGAAGTAATTGTAAACTCAGAATAATGTTGTTCAAGCCCAAAACCACCGAACCACTCGAGTTAGTGGCGTGGGCCCGATGGTACGCAAATCGAGTTAAGGCTCTAAGCCCAAAAATTTCTTAAGAATTACATGTTTGAACATGAAATGATGTGTAGAAGTGGAAACTAGGGTATTGGAAGTGAAAAAGTTAATAAAACTTGAGTTTACGATAAACCGAGAAAAATGGGCCTAGAAAGGGAAATAAATTCAGGATAAATTTTAGAAATTCTCAAAAAATAGTCTGAGACCATAGAAAATTAATGTAAAGTGGAATTGACTTGGAAAATGAAAATCATGTGAAAATAGGGAGGTTTCGAGAATTAAATTAAATTTTAAAGTCACCCGAAAGCATTAAGTCATTTTGCTCGATGTTGACCAAATCGCGCAAAATGGGCTCAATCGGGAAACTTTTCTTAAACAAGTGACCCCTAAATTTGTATGGACAACACTAGAGACATATTATAACACTTGAAAAGTGAGAATTTGGAGAAAATTGGACTAAAAATAATTTTCCTACATTTTTCAAAACAAAACAGAAAACTGTTCTGCTTCAGGAAACTGACCAACCAGTAGAAAAACTTAAATTTGAAGACCTTCCAGAATTTTTTTGACTCCCAAATTTTTCAGAATAAAATTTAGCAGGATAAGCTTTTTGGAACCCCTTAAATAAACCCCAAATGACTTTCAGGCCGAGAGAACTAACCCCTCTATCTAGCCGCTGACATCATTCCCAACCCTTCCTTATGCGAATTTTCCGGAGGCCTTCCAGCCAGTTTCAGACAACGATCAAGAAGGATAAATTTTTTACCTTCAAGTCCTCTATAACATATAAAAAATCCAGTTACAAAGAAGTTCATTTGCTAGGTGAAAAACTTGAAAGAAAAACAGAGGTTGAATCTACCCTATTTTTGGTAAATGAAGAACTTGGAATTGTTTATTCTTTGGTTGGGTGTTCTTGTAGTTTTTGATGATTCTAGGCTCTATACGTGTTAATTTACAGTTAAGGATCAATTTGGAGAATAAAAAACATGGTCAACCTTGGTCAAAGGTGAGAGAAACTTGAGGAATGATAATGTTCATAAGATATGTTCATGTTTGATGTTTTCTAAGGATTTTTAGTTAAGTGGAATTGGTTGAATTGATTTCTATGAGTTTGTATGTGTTCGGTCAGCATAGGGTTTGACTGATCTTGGTGGAATTTGGATGAATTTTGTAACGACCTTAATTAACTGATATTTCAATTGGGCTACAAGTCGATATTAGTTCAGAACAATACTCAATCTGATTAATTTTCTTTCTTAGTAACAAATTTAAATAAAATATATTCACATTCCCCAGACACATCTTGTATTGCATTACTGTACTTAAAAAAATTTTAGATACAACAAAATTTCTTCAAACCTGGGTATACCTTCGATGCAGAAATATGCTCTACGGAATCATAATTGCGCGAATTGTCTTACTAATGGAAGCGATCCAAACTACAGTGAGGCTCTGTGGAGGAAAAGTAGAGAATGAGCTTAACGTGCTCAGTAAGAAAATTTATGTAAGCAGTAGACAACCATACTATCTACATACTTATAATGCATGTCATAATCTACTATAAAACGCTGTAAAACACATGCATATAATTCATCTTGTTAACACTGAAAACGATTCACAATCGATGCACTTCCTTTGAAAATACTTTCAATAACGATCCATTTTCAATACAATACTTTGACATATGTAAAACATATGTGTTCAATACAGTCGGTACAATGAAACCAATTATTGTTCAGTCAATGCAATAAAACACTTAAATTCGTTTCTTTAAAATGATTCATTCAATCAATAAAACAGTTCAGTTCACTCTTCTTTTTATCAATAAAGAATTCAGTTCGTTGAGACTAGATTGGGATTCAATCAATAAAAGTAGGATTCAGTCAATAATAGTACAATCGACATTTGGTCATAGTCAGTGACCCCGCGCCTCACGGGCCAGATGTGCACGATACGCCTCAGGGGGGATGGGTCAGTCCTGCCCGTCGACCAATCAATACAGTACAGTTCAGTTTAGTTCAGTTTGGTTCAATTCAATCCAGTTCAGTAGTCCAAAGACTCAATACACGGTGTAACGTACTCCATGTTCGTCCACACGGTACAACGTACATCCATGAACCCCAATACAATACATTATGACTGAGGGTACCGAGTAATCTCAATGATTTACCCCTCAGCATCAATCTCCACCATCACCTTAGTCTCAAAATCCAGTACAGTCTTTTTCTCATAAATCATATAAAAATCTCGTGCGAGTCGGACCATGTGACACAGTCTGCACGCGCTCAAGCACGTCTCGTTAGTGCGAGTCAGGTCGTGCGACACATATCAGCACACACTCAAGCATATCTCGTCAGTGTGAGTCGATCCTGCGATACAGTCAGCACGCGAAGCACATCTCGTCAGTGCGACTTAGGTCGTGCGACATATAGTCAGCACGCGCTCAAGCACATCTCGTCAGTGCGAGTTAGTCCATGTGATAGAGTCAGCAAGCGCTCCAGCACCATTTCATTTGAAAATCGGATAGGTGGTTCAATTCTTTCAAAAATAATATAGAAACCAATGTTCTGTACATAAACAGTGCATAAATGATATGTGAGTGGAGACTTCCTGAGAGGTCACCCATCATGGAAATTTCTCTCACTCGAGCACACTTAACCTCGTAAAATGTGTTATTTTATGCAGACAGTAAAAACAATAGCCGACCTATCCGTATATCGTTGGAAATAGTATTCAATGATGAAAACACTTAAAACATGCAATTTATGCATTATAATTTTTCTAACACTTATGATTCCGTGTATAGGTAGGGATAATATAGGAAATTTCAATCTCTACGATATATATTTAGTTACTCGAAATCATAAAATATGTACAGTTATCTCTAAAACTTGCATAAATTCCTTACCTCAATGTCTCTTAGTAGTCATCGATTGTCTCAACGTAGCGAGTTGGCGGTTTCGATCCACTCGATTTAATTTTACCGAAAAATTCAAATAAATATTTTCGTTCATTTTTCCCTTGAATTTACCTGATTTTCTCAATGCCTCTTTTATATATATATATATATATATATATATATATATATATATATATATATATATATATATATATATATATATATATCCAAAACACTTCTTTTTTTAGCTTTTGAATCTTCCCGCAAAAATGGTTTTCTTATTCATTTTTTTTTTCTCTTGTTCACCATTTTCTTTTCTTCTTTCTTTCAGGGGTGACAACCTTCTTTCTGTCATGATTTTCTTTCTATCCGGCCCCAGTAATGCCTCTGACCATGCCTATTTTAACCACCTGCTTCTAGCTCCCTCGTCCGACCTCCTTCGTTCTTCCTCCCAGTCTCCGCTCTCGAGTCCACGCCCTCTACTCTCGATTTACTGTTCATCCACCTCCTTCTTTTACAGCCCGAATCTCCAGCTCCGGTCCTCAGCATCATCGACGCTGCCATCTCCTCCTTCATCGTTCTATCATCTCCGGTTCACCTGCTCCCATGTACCTCCACCGTTACTGTCTCCAGCTCCTCCACCTTTCACTCCGCCAACCTCCCTTGCTTGCCCCTATTCTTCTCACTTTCACGCCTCTGTTTCCAATCCAACAAAGGCTGTAACATGGTTTACTTCATGCTTCCACCTTCATACTTTTCCTCACGTTTCACTTCTGTTTCTCCCTCGATCAGCTCTTTCACTCTAGTTTCACACACCCTCATTCCTCTGCTATTCGTCTTCTCATCTATTTCCCTAGCAACTTCAAGAACCAAAATGGAACAGAGAGTGGTTTCCTTCACTTCCTTGGTCTCTTTCTTCCTCTCGTTTTCTGCTCATCAGTTTCCTGTCTTACTCCTTATGTTTTTGTCATATATCACCTCAGTTGCCTCGTCTATGTTACAGAAATTGGCCTGCCAGCCATCATCCCAGTTTCATGTCAGGCCATCACTGTTTCCTCACTCCCTGTTCTCTACCACTCTTTCAGTTGTTCACTGCTTCTTATTTCTACTGACTTGGCTTTCTTTTCTTTTCTACCTAAACGATTTGGGTTAGAAGCCATCATACGTCTTCCTCTGCTCTCACTTCTTTATGTTTTCATTTCTTGACTGTCTTTTTTTTCCTCTACTGTTCTAGGTTGCTTCAGCTATTGTGTTATTTCTATCAAAATTAACTCCATTGTCAGCAAGTCATGCGTCCTCTACTGATAATCTATCATTTCGGTGCAGCTCCGCTACTTCATTCCTCATTCATTTTTTTTTCTATTTCTTTCTACCGAGTGGCGTCCTTCCCTTTTCATTTCTGACTTTCCCATTTCCTAGGCTGAATCATGGCTAACATTACTTAAGATTTTAAGGGACACAACTTTTTTTTTAATTCTTACAATGACAGGCTAGAATGGCAGTTCAGGTGAGCTAACTAATTGCCATTTTTTTTTCATTTCTTTTGCTGGTCAGTGCAGTACAGCAGACCACCAGCCACTTCCCCCATTCCCATTATATTTTCTACCAAACGTCTCTCTCTTCACCATTCTTTCTGCTGTAATTTTATTCCAGCAAACGTGAGCCCCTCAGGATTGACTTCAGTGGAAGACAATCCGTGTGCCTGCAATTTCTTTTCTCCTTCTTACTGAGAGCCATCATCATCATTCCTCAACTCTAATTTTCTTCCACGTTTTTTATGCTTCAGAATATCATCTTCGTTCATTCCCATTTCCTTTCCACCGAAAACATCATCACAAAAAACTGTCTTGGCGTGGGACATAATCACGAACAAAAAACAAGGCTTCGGGTTGGCTTAAAAATGGAGCCAATCCTTGCTCTTTAAAATTATTAAATAGGACTAATAATAATAATACTATACAATATATTAGATTATACTCCACTATGACATTATACTCCACTTGGTATCGTGGTATTTTTTTGTACTCATTTATATTAAAAGATTACATTTTTTAATTAATTAAATTCATCTAGTCTCTCATGATAAGAATATAATTTTAATTAATTATCCAACAATGAACACATTTTCATCTCCATTTGTTACTTCACTATTCATAATTAAAACCGAGTATGAGAAAATTTGTGGAGTTTACATTCTCCCCACCTTAAGAAATTTGGTCTCCAAATTTAAAAGTATGTCAATCTTCAAATAATCGTGGGTACTTCTCTCTCATTAAACTTTCTAATTCTCAATCGGTGAACGACATTTTTGACCATACTACGCTTCATACAGTATCATTCCGATTCTTAGGTGGTAACCAATATTATATATGTATTCTGCTAATGACAACGGGTCTGTCACTCCCCACTTTCGGGTACCCTTTATCCATACATATACTACTACAGTTGGGTTGTGAGTCAATGTAATTACTAAATTCCATACATTTATAGCGAAAAATTTTAAAACTTTAACTCACACACTCTCTGGCATGTGTAGATATACAAAATCAATTGTATAATGTATTATCTTTACATAACATCCCCATACAACTGTTTACATTTTCAATTCATAATTATGCGATACATTATAATAGATACAAAATGCTCTTGTGTATATAATTCTTATACCTTTGCAATGAGTGGGAGCTGTCCAATACAAAAAGGGATCTAGAGACCACCGCACCGTCCTACTTCTCAGTATCTGGAGGGGGAAAAATAGTGGGATGAGCAAACCACAGCTCAGTAAGAAAAAGAATGCTAACAGGTAGATAATGTACTATCTACATAGCCCATGCATGCATAAACAAAACCATGTTTCAATATAAATGGAAATATTACTAGTAAATGCATTTAAACATGCTTCTCACATAAGCATTTTCATAAAAACTAATATTCAATACTTCCATTTAAAAATATGTCATAAAACATTGCTATCACAGCACAATCATTCAAATCAAGAGATTTATCAAATCACCATATCTCTTTGCTTTTCTCAAATCATTTCTTTTCATCAAATCTCTTTCTTTTTTGAGTTTCTCAATTTCTTTTATCTCTGAGACAGGCTTGGAATTCTTGGTAATCTAATATCCACGACATATGGCCATAGTCAGTGATCCCAGGCCTCACTGATCAGGTATGCACATGGCATCACTTACCTGAAAGGGGGATGGGTCAGTCCTACCCTCCGGCTCATCTCAATCATCATCATCTTCCTCATTAACTCATGGTATAAGGTATGTCATGTGTCATCTACACGATACACGTACTCACGTGCACCTAGCATGGTACATAGTATATCAACGGACAACTACACAGTTCAACGTACGATCGTGGACCCAGTCCATCCACCCTACTCCGATGGACTCATCATCTTGAACCATGTCTCATATACTAGGCGAGCAAATCAGCGTGACACACAGTCATCGCAAGGCTCTAGTGCGGTATCTCTCAGTGTGAGCAACAACTTCTAGCACTGTATCATCTCAACTCAGTAAAAATTGGTGTGAGCAATGCTCCAGCACGACACATCAAAAACATAAAAACATGTGCGAGCTAAAACTCCAACACATTATCATTATAAAACCACATGCGAGTCACAATCTAGCACGGTTTATCAAAACATGTAAATATATATGAGTAAAACTCCAACATAATCAAAATCATCAAGACAGGTGTGAGCTTGAGCTGCAACACCATTTCACATCTCAAATCCGATAGGTGGCTATTTTCTCCTTTAAAAATCAAAAACATGTTTATTTACGTAGCATGTCGTCCCATGATAAACATGTAAAACTAGCCAACCTATCCATCATCATTTCTCAATCTCAAAATCAATACATGGTTGAGAAAACATCAAAAACACCGTATAGATGTAAAAACATTAAACACATGCATGTCAGACTGTTTTCCTTCCCACATCCCATTTTCACAATATATATACCATAATTCATTTCATGATCGCATATTATCTCATAGCTCAATAGCTAAACGTACTATTACTAGCATCATATTTACTAAAATTACTGTAAAATACGTACAAATACCTCTATCGCTAACATACAGTCCCTTACCTCAAATCGCACTCGTATTTCTTTTGCCTCGTTTGCTCCATTCGCGATCCGGGTCAATTGTGTTCCACGTATTTCAATCTACACGTATAAATTGTTAAGTTATTTTCTTTTCCTTCTTCTAAACATACACATTGTCATTTACTTATCTATTCATACTCCTTAAACCTTTAAATCACGTTTCACCCTCCCACTCATATCATTTTATCATCTCTTAAGCTTTCCCTCACTTTTCCATGGATTTCCTCTTCATAAATCCTCTTAATATTGCTCACCCATCACTACAATCATCATTCCTATCAATATTTCACATATCATCCAACCCACAAATGTCTAGAAATCCATATTAAAAGCTTGAAGGTTGAAGAACTTACCTAGCTTAGTCTTTTCCCTTAGCCCAAACTTGTGGTAGATAAAACTTCTTCTCTTGGTCACACCAATACGTGATTTTTGGGTATATTGTTCTCCTTGCTTCAAGGAACAACTTTTCCTTCTTGAGCCTCTTCAGATTCTAGCTGGAATGTAGTGATTTTTAGAATGAGAAAGCTTGGTTCTTTGAGAAAAAATGGCAGATGCGGGTTTGGTGGGAGGGAAATTTGATTTTCAGTCCAAATCTCGTGCCATTTTTATAGATGCAGAGACATGAGATCGATCTGGCCCTTGTGGAGATCGATCTCTACATGGTTTGGTAGTCCTTTTTACCAAAAGTAACCACTACCAGATCGATCTGCCTTCATAATGAGATCGATCTATTTGCTAGCAAAATCCTTCATGGAGATCGATCTGTTGCTTGAGGGAGATTGATTTCTTCCAGGCCGAGAGTTAAGGAGATCGATCTATGCTTTGTGAGAGATCGATTCCTTCTAGGCAGAGACTTAAGGAGATCGATCTACCTTCCTATGGGATCGATCTTCTAGTTCCATTCGACAATTTTTGGGCATTTCATTGGGGGGGGGGGGGGGGGATCATCTTTCCTTCATATGAGATCGATATCTCATCCCTTGCACCCTCATTTTCTGCAGTTTTTTGTAGATTTTTCAATATACATTCATCCTTATTTTCTTCATACCTCAATTTACAATCCGTGCACAATTAACACACAATGGCATCCATTCCACATAGTTCATAGTTAATGAAACTTGTGCACACAACTTAAAATCATGGATGTTTCATTAAATTTCCAAAATCCTTACATCCTCATATCATTTTTACTCATGTAACAATACATATACATACATCATAGCTTCTCAAGCTATTTTTGTAACAACGTACATATACGTCATATCTTCACCAATACGTGTGAAATTACGGGCATTACAAGGTCCTTCCAGGAGCCTTTAAATCCTTGGGCGCATGCTTTCGATTCCATATAGGCGTGGGTAATAATCTCATAAGCTTTTTGTGCTCTACCTTAACCTGTTGACCTATGAGACATTTAATCCCAATTTCAATTATTTCTCTTATCGTACTTGATTGCCAATATACTTTTAGGAGATTGGATAAGTCTTTACCATTCTTCGGATTGCAGAGTATATCTCTATAAAGGAGCCTCTGACAACATCAATTCTTTTACTATCAATCATTGGGTACACAATGCTATTTTTAAATCTCAATAAATTATCAGTATCAATACTTAAGCTAGTTGCAACACTCATTTGTGTCCGATTAGCTACATCAATAAGGTACTTATCAATACGTTGAGTCTGCTCGATTCGATCAATCAAGTCATGTTTTCCACTCTCAAGCTCGCTACCACGAAATAAATGTCAGTATCAGAAAGAAACCACATCCAGTTGAGGTTTACTAAATATTTCAATAACTCATATCTTTGACCAATATACATAACGCCATCCTGAAATCACTTCTGCTCAAAGCACTAAACCGAGTCATTCCCTTTTTCTTGTAATAGACGACCTTTGTGAAATCTAATATTTAAACCTTCTTGGTTCGTAGAATTTCATAATTCTTAACCGTACAAGTAATGGTATACTAACTTCAAACACGAATATTTTTCAACTCCATTTTATGGGTTAAGGATCAGGGTACTTCTAGACGTTGTCAAGTCTCTCAGGCAGGGAGGTATTTTGAAATACCTTTATTAGTCATCAAACTTGACCACATAAACTGATTATGGATATAAGGGTTCAAGGTTCAATCCCAATAAGAAATAGGATACCAAAACTTATCGCAATTTCACATTTATCATATAGACACAATCCATTCTCACTCCATATCATTTAATCCGAATTCATTTCACATATCAAAGATATTTTTACCTTGTATACATCTCTTATTCCTATATAACTTGTATTCAGGATTTATCCCATTTCAACACTTTTTCATTTCGTACATCAATTATACCGAAACCTTTTTCCTCATTCGAATTAAGTCTCGCATCCAAAATGTTAGCACAGACAAATTTCAAATCTTCAATTCGAAACGTATTTCATACTCCAAAGTCTCTTTTTATCTCAAAACTCTGAATCTTTTTAACAGCTTTGGGTTTTTCCCACTGATTTATAAACCTTGTTTGGGGGAATCCAATTGACACCCATTCTTAATACAATATAACCCCGAAGACTTCGGGTCTCCTTAAAATTAATGCCAGTACAATCCAAAATAGATCACCAAGTTCGATAATCTCCTTTCATGTAGTCCTTGAAATTGCTTTTTCAGCATTTTTAATTCAATCAAAGCCACCGAGTACAGTGGTCTAAATAATTAATTCGATACGAGGTACTAAATCAATTTCAGAACTTCAACTTTCAATTTAGTGGTAACTCTGATAGATCATCCGAATACATGTCAAAAATCCCTCTGTCTACTAAGGTGTTTTTTTAATCTGAACACGCCCTAACTTTATAAATCATGTAAACAGTGTGACCTTCACTTATACTTTTAGTTCTGTACTTAATCTTTTCAGTTACAGTGACTTTACTTTATCACTATTATTGCTTCCTTAGTACATCATTTTTCTGTCACTCTCTTTACCTTTTCATTTTCTTAGTAACCTCGAAATATGCATTCCATATCATCATAGTTGCACCTTACGCACTGCTTCCTCAAAATAACATCCAATGAGGCTTATTTAGCTCAATTGAGGATCTTTGTACCCCTTACGAGTTTCCTGAACTTCCTCCGTTTCACATCTCTACTTAACCGGATTATACTCTGTCCAATTTTATTTAATTTCGTATTCCTTCGCGGACTTATTTCCTTATGTTCGATTCACTCATTTCATCTATAATTGCCACTTTATTTCATCCGGAATGTGATGCCCGCTTAAGGGCCTTCAGAAACATATCTCATGTAATTTTTTTATGTCAGCTTTCGGATTCAATCGGGGAACTTCCCTCTGAGTTCAACTTTTCATTTCGACACTGATGCTACAAAAGCTACTTTCTTTATAGTAGCGCATTCTTAAAATCCGTGTAACTTCTCCAATTCTTTAACACAAAAGTTGCAAAAGAAATTTTCTCGGTAGAGTTACTACAAAAATTTCATAGGGTTTCTCTGTCTCATATATCCAATCTTCCACAATCATTGGATTTCTTAACTCCACTGAAAAACAAAGGCTTACACCTCTGAAATTGCCTCAGTCCGTTAAGTTCACAGTCATACCCTACAAATCCATTTAGGTTTTTCTCATTCAGTTATCCAATTTTCCATTACAACTGGATTTTTGACTCCAGTAAGTAATAGTATACTATTTTTCGAAATTAGCTCGGTCTCTCTCTCGGTCACACCTCAATCGTTATCATTATCACGGGGTCACTATCACTTGACCCGATAATATCATCATTGTTTCCATGTCCCGCTCAAATTTTACTAATCGGACTCCAAAAATTTTCAGTGAAACTATAAAGTGTACACACAGACGAGAATTCACTACACCTCTCGGGCCTATCTCTACAGCCTCGAGGAACGGTTCATTTTCGTCCATCAGTATAGCTGTAATGCCTACCAGTCATATCTATCAATTTTTCATCATTCAATGACACAATTTTTCTTTAAAACACAGTCAAGTATACCCATTTGTATTTAATTAATGTACAGTAATGCCGAAGATGTGAACTTTTCAAGTCTTTTTCACTTTTAATATCGACTCGTATCAGGCCAACCTACTCTGATACAACTTCTGTAACGACCCAAATTTACTGATATTTCGGTTGGGTTACAAGTCGATATTATGTCAGAATAATACTTAATCTGATTAATTTTCTTTCTTAATAACAAATTTAAATAAAATATGTTCATATTCCCTAAACACATCTTTTATTACATTACTGTACTTGCAAAAATTTTAGGTACAACAGAACTTCTTTAAACCTGGGTATACCTTCGATGCAGAAATATGCTCTGCGGAATCATAACTGTGCAAATCGTCTTACTAACGGAAGCGATCCAAACTACAGTGAGGCTCTGTGGAGGAAAAGTAGGGAGTGAGCTTAACGTGCTCAGTAAGAAAATTTATATAAGCAGTAGACAACCATACTATCTACATGTTTATAATGCATGTCATGATCGGTTATAAAACGCTGTAAAACACATGCATATACTTTATTTTGTTGACACTGAAAACGATTCACAATC
This sequence comes from Firmiana major, assembly GCA_033439115.1. NCBI lineage: Eukaryota > Viridiplantae > Streptophyta > Magnoliopsida > Malvales > Malvaceae > Firmiana > Firmiana major. The sequence continues at coordinate 12,429,108 of CM065898.1, read as the reverse complement.
GATGTACTTCTTTTGAAAAATACTTTCAATAACAATCCATTTTCAATACAATACTTTGACATATGTAAAACATATGCGTTCAATACAGTCAGTACAATGAAACCAATTACTGTTCAGTCAATGCAATAAAACACTTGAATTTGTTTCTTTAAAATGATTCATTCAATCAATAAAACCGTTCAGTTCACTTTTCTTTCTATCAATAAACAATTCAGTTTGTTGAGACTAGATAGGGATTCAATCAATAACAGTACAGTCGACATATGACCATAGTCAGTGACCCTGCGCCTCACGGGCCATGTGTGTGTGAGTGTCATTCGCGTTAAGGAGGATGGGTCAGTCCAGCCCGTCAGCCAATCAATACAGTTCAGTTCAGTTCGGTTCAATTCAGTTCAGTTTGGTTCAATTCAGTTCAGTTCAGTAGTCCGAAGACTCAATACACGGTGTAATGTACTTCATGTGCGTCCACACGGTACAATGTACATCCGTGGACCCCAATAAAATACAATTTGACTAAGGGTACCGAGTAATCTTAATAATTTACCCTTCAGCATCAATCTCCACCATCACATTAGTCTCAAAATCTAGTACGGTCTTTTATCATAAATCATATAAAAATCTCATGCGAGTTGGACCATGCGACACAGTCTGCACGCGCTCAAGCACGTCTCGCCAGTGCGAGTCAGGCTGTAAACACCAAGAATTTTCAATGTACTCGGTGTTGGCTAAAAAAAAACTATAGGTAATTAAGATTAATATATGATTATAGTGAATTGATTTAAGTACAAATACAAGATTAGACCCATCTCTAACACTATGAGGAAAATTTATCTAATCCATAGAAATAGATAAATATATATAAATATTTTATTATTATTATTATTATTATTATTATTATTATTGTCAAATGTAGGTATTTGTACATAAATATATAAAGGCATATGCAAATACAAGCTTAAAACTCGAGGATTGGTTTCTTGGCAGCTTACACAATGTGTAAGAGAACGACTAAATGTATAGTTATATAGGAAAGGAAGCTGGATTCGGCGAGGAGCAGAGGACGTAACAGAAGCAGGGAAACGTGATGCCTGGAAATGCTAGCGTGAAAGAAAAAGAAAATTCTGAAGCAAGGACGTGAGGCTACTGTCAATGGCGAATGGTTGAATAAAAGAAATATATATATATATATATATAGTGGGTATAACTAAAGTCTGATTAGATGAATGAGGGACGAGACAACTGAAAACACAAAATCACCCTTATACTAGCTACTGAAGAACTACAATAAGCAGTTGAGAAATGATGGACGTTTGGTGGGAGAAAGCTGAAATTTGCAGCTCCTCGAAAATGCACCTGCTAACTATATATATACATGTAAGATGGTACAGAAACAGGAAAGGGAGAAGGCGAGGGAGCAAGACTGAAGAAACGAAACAGAAGAGAGGGTATGATGATTGGTGAACGAAACCAAGAAGAGAAGGTGAAGTCGAAAACAAGAGAAACCAGCCATTTGAGAGGAAGCCCGAGAACAAAGAGCTCTCCCCTGAAACGTAGAAGGATCTGGTACTGGAAGTGGCGTCCATCAAGGGCCCTAGGCGTACTGTTCTTGCCTCCAGCATGTACCGAGGATTGAGGAAGGTTGGAAGCCATTTTTTGCTAGACAAACAACAACAAAGGGGCAAAACAGAGGAGTCTGGCAACGCAGGAAAACTCTGCGTGAATGGAAGGGCAAAACCGAAAGCTTCTTATGGGATCTGAAAAGCTGGAAACAAAGATGATGAAGATGGTGGCTGTGACGAGGATGATGCAGGAGAAATCACGGCAGCACTGAGAGGTGGGAATTGGTTTGAAGCAGCAGCAACAACAGTGGAAAGGAGAGCACCATGGCCTGGAAAACAGAGGCACTAGAGAAGGCAAAAAAAAAATCATGAGGATGATGATCGATGGTGACCAAAACCCGGTCGGTGAAGGGTGGCAGAAATTGGGAAGAAATAGCAGAGAGGGCAGCAGCAACAAAGAAGGGATGGTAAGGACGATGAGCATCTGCCGAGGGAGAAGAAACAGTGAATGAACAGTAAAGGGGGTGAAGAAGAAGAGAGGAAAAATAAGAAATGGCGGGTCGGTTTTTTAAAAAATGAACAGTAACAAAAAAGGGAATTTATATATATAATTTTATATATATATATATATATATATTTGGAATAGAGAAAAAGACGCAAAGAATTTGGAAATCCAGGGAAAAGGGGCTCCGACAGAAATAACTTGAGTGGACTCGACCCATTGACTTGTTAAGTCGAGACAATCGAGGATTACAGGTAGACATTGAAGTAAGGAATTTATACAAGTTTTAGAAATAACTGTATGTATATTATGATTTCGAGTAGCTAAATAGATACCGTAAAAATAAAAATTTCCTATATTACCCCTACGTGTAGACTGAATTGTACTGTAAAGTGTTGAAAAATCATAAAATGCATAAATTGCATGTTTTTAGTGATTTCATCGTTGAATACTGTTTCTCACGGTATATGGATAGGTCGGCTATTATTTTTACTGTCTGCATAAAATAGCACGTTTTACAAAGTTAAGTGTGCTCGAGTGGGAGAAATTTTCATGATGGGTGACCTCCTGGGAAGTCTTCACTGACATATCGTTTATGCACTGTTTTTATACAGAACATTGGTTTCTATATTATTTTTGAAAGAATTGAACCACCTATTCGATTTTTGAATGAAACAGTGCTAGAGCACATGCTTACTGTATCACACGGATCGACTCGCACTGACGAGATGTGCTTGAGTACGTGCTGACTGTGTGTCGTACGACCTAACTCACACTGACGAGATGTGCTTGAGCACGTGCAGACTGTGTTGCATGGTCCGACTCGCACGAGATTTTTATATGATTTATAAGAAAAAGACCGTACTAAATTTTGAGACTAAGGTGATGGTTGATATTGATGCAAGGGGGTAAATCGTTGAGACTACTCGGTACCCTCAGTCCTATTGTACTGTATCGGGGTCTACAGAGCACGTTGTACCGTGTGGTCGCACATGAGGTATGTTGCCATGTATTGAGTCTTCAGACTACTGAATTGAACTAAACTGAACTGAACTGTACTGAATTGATTGGCCGACGGGCTGGACTAACCCATTCCCCCTGATGCATATGACACTCACGCACACCTGGCCCGTGAGGCGCGGGGTCACTGACTATGGCCATATGTCGACTGTACTGTTATTGACTGAATCCTACTGTTACCGAATTTACTTGCCTAGTCTTTATTGATATTGTTTAATGATATTTGACGACCGTATTTTGATTGAATTGAACTGAATAATTTATCGTACTGAACCGAACTGTTTTATTGTACTGAACTGCACTATTTACTGAACTGTTTTGATTGTACTAAACCGTTTTAATTGTACTGAACTGAAATAGATTTGCAGTACTATTTACTGAACTGAACTATATTACTATACTATATTGAACTGAACGAATTTTACCGTACTGAACCAAATATGGTTTCTTTTACTGAATGTGTTTATATATATATATATATATATATATATATATATATATATATATAGATATATATATGGCATAGATTGAATGTCGAATTTACTGATACTGTTTTAATTGAAAGTGAATATTTTACTACGTGATATGCCATCATAAGCATGTAGATAGTATGGTTGTCTACTGCTTAGATGTTTTTCTTACTGAGCGCGTTAAGCTCACTCCCTACTTTCCTCCACAGAGTCCTATCAGTGACTGGGACGCTTCTGTTAGTAAGGCATATCGCACAACTATGGTTTCGCGGAGTATTTTTCTGTGTCGAAGGTATACCAAGTTGTAAAAAATTCTTTTATATCTAAAATTTTGTATGTATAGTAATGCATATGAGATGTGTATGGCGAATGTGAACATATTTTGTTTAAATTTGTTACTAAGTAAAGAAAATTAATCAGACTAAGTTATTGTTCTGACCTAATATCGACTTGTAGCCCAACTAAAATGTGTAATTCGAGTCGTTACACAGGTCGTGCAACACATAGTCAGCACGTGCTCAAGTGCATCTAATCAGTGCGAGACAGTCCATGTGATACAGTCAGCACGTGTTCAAGCACGTCTCGTCAGTACGAGTCAGGTCGTGCGACACACAGTCAGCACACGCTCAAGCACATCTCGTCAGTGCGAGTCAGTCCGTGCGATACAGTCAACATGCGCTCTAGCAGTGTTTCATTTGAAAATCGGATAGGTGGTTCAATTCTTTCAAAAAAAATATAGAAACTAATGTTCTGTACAAAAACAGTGTATAAACGATATGTGAGTGGGGACTTCCCGGGAGGTCACCCATAATGGAAATCTCTCTCACTCGAGCGCACTTAACTTCGCAAAACTGTGTTATTTTATGTAGACAGTAAAAATATTAGCCGACCTATACATATACCGTTGGAAATAGAATTCAACGATGAAAACACTGAAAGCATGCAATTTATGCATTGTGATTTTTCCAACACTTTACAGTACGATTTAGTCTATAGGTGGGGGTAATATAGGAAATTTCTATCTCTACGGTATATATTTAGCTACTCGAAATCATAAAATACGTACAGTTATCTCTAAAACTTGCATAAATTCCTTACCTTAATGTCTGTTTGTAATCCTCGATTGTCTCAACGTAACAAGTCTGCGGGTCCAGTCCACTCGATTTATTTTTACCGAAAATTTCGAATAAATATTTTTGATCATTTTCCCCTTAAATTTACCCGATTTTCTCGATACTTCTTATTCCATTCCCAAGTAGTTATATATATATATATATATATATATATATATATATATATATATATATATATATATCTAAAATACCTTTTTTTTTTTTTGCTTTTGAATCTTCCCGCCAAAATTGTTTTCTTGTTCATTTCTTCTTCTTTTCTCCAGTTCACCATATTCTTTTCTTCTTTCTTCTAGGCACGACAACCTTCTTTCTACCATGATTTTCTTTCTATCCAGTGCCGGTAATGCCTTTGACCACGCCTCTTCTAACCACCCGCTTCTAGGTCCCTCGTCCGAACTCCTCCATTCTTCCTCCTAGTCTCCGCTCTCGGGTCCACGCCCTTTACTCTCGATTTACTGTTCATCCACCTTCTTCTTCCTTTACAGCCCGAATCTCTAGTTCCGATCCTCAGCATCACCGACCCTGCCATCTCCTCCTTCATCGTCCTATCATCTCTAGTTCACCTGCTCCCATGTTTCCCCACCGTTACTGTCTCCAACTCCTCCACCTTTCTCTTCACCAACCTCCCCTGCCTGCCCCGATTCTTCTCACTTTCACGCCTCTGTTTCCATTCCACCGAAGCCTCTAACATGGTTTACTTCATGCTTCCACCTTCATACTTTTCCTCATGTTTCGCTTCTGTTTCTGTCACGACCCGAATTACCTAAAAATCAGAGTAAATTTTTCGCTTTTTCATTTATTATTTAATTCTTACCTTTCTCTCGTCGTGACCATCCTACAACACAGTTGGGCTATGATTCGGTGTTAGTCACCTCACACTATTTAACATTTCATTCCCATAATCATATATCAGAGTCTACGATCCTTTTGACTTTAAATAAACACATACCCAATGGTATTTACATGACTCTACATCCCCGACATCATATCTATTTACAGTACTGTGCATTACATATTTAGATACAAAACCATACAAATGTGTATACCTGTCTCTCGATGGGAAGCAGCAAGCAGCGGATATTAAGCATGCAAGTCCTCAGCCGCTCAATAATTATTACAAGTGCTCTGAAAAGATGGAAAATAAGGGGGGTGAGCAAACCACACGCTCAGTAAGGCAATTATGCAAGTAAGTAGATAGCTCCACTATCTACATGCTCATAATGCCATGCCCTTAAATCCATTTCTTTTCATTTAAAATTACACGCACAAAGTCATGCATATTCAATGCCATAGTTTATCCAAAACTATTTGTGCATATATAAATCATGTAACTCATGCATTCAAAGCATTTTATGTGACATCATTAAATCATATTAAGCATGAATTTAATCAAGATCATGCAGTCTTTCATGTCATGTAAGACAATTCAAGGTTTTCAAATGAAAGCATGGAAAACACATCATGCCACTGCATTTAAATCAATTTATTTAAAACGCAGTATAAAATAACCCCTCTGGGTCAATCATCTCAAAACTCATAAAACAATTTGTTATATTTCATTATAAAACTTGAGTTATAAAACCACCCTTCTTTCAGGGTCACATATCATAAAATCATCTGAAATCATCAAATCATCAAATCGGGGGCCTGACCCCTCCTTCGGGTCTACCCTGGTCTAACAGACCACAAGTTATATCATGTGAGACAATCAGGTAATTAACAGTAACATCGAGGACTATGGCCACATCCTAGTGATCCCTGGCAACACGGTACCTAGTGTGCGGGGTATCACACCTGAAACGGGAGGTGGATCGTCCTACCCGCCAGAACAGCATAACACCAGGATTGCGAGGGCAAGGCTTACTGCCTCGTGGCTAATGCCACGCCACTCCAACAATCCCCACGGTACAGCGTACTCCGCGTGACATACACGGTACAAAGTACTCCGTGAACCCAAGCTCAGTCAGGGGTGCCTGTAATAGGTCTTATCCACCCATATCATCTGTCTCAGAATGCACGTGTGAGCATATCATCTCACTGTGACACACAGTCTACAGGAGGCTCCAACACGGCTATATGCATGTAATATATATCCCTGTGCGAGCGAAGCTCAAGCACGGCTCCATGCATATTCATGATATCTGAAAACCTCATGCGAGCTAAGCTCTAGCACGGTGTCATGAAAATCAGTAAAATCTGCGTACGAGCAGCGCTCCAGTACGACTTAAACTGATTATAATTTCAAGTAAAATCCACGTACGAGCAATGCTCTAGTACGGATATGTATAGAAACTCAGTGAAAACCTCGTACGAGAAAAACTCCAGTACAATATTCAAATGAATTATAAAAATCATATAAAACTTTGTGTGAGCAACGCTCCAGCACAAATGAATGCTCAAGTAAATCAAATCTCGTGCGAGTTACACTCCAGCACGGCTTTATGCATAATTAAATCAAATCTCATGCGAGTTACACTCCAGCACGGCTTTATGCATAATTAAATCAAATCTCGTGCGAGATTCACTCCAGCACGGCTTTATGTAATATCAAATCAAAACAGGATGCGAGCTAAGCTCTAGCATCTCTCATGCATGTCAAATCATAAAAACTAGTGCGAGCAATCGCTCCAGCACCATTTATGCATACCACGTCAAAACAATTCAAAACATGTCAAAACATGTCAAAACAGAGTGCGAGCTAGGCTCCAGCAGCTCTCATTTCACAATAATAAAAATCAGTGCGAGCACCATGCTATAGCACGTTTCATGCATATGATGTCACACAAGTCAGTGCGAGCAAGCGCTCAAGCACATTTATGCACAATCACAAACGTAGATATAGTGCGAACTACGTGTCGGCACTATCTGTTTCCATATAAACCTGATAGTTGGCCTATTTTTCCAAAGAAATTTCCATTTAAATACAAATAACACTTACGTAGTGTTATCATGTGAAATTCATGCGATTTCTGGCCAATCTATCGATTTGCTTTGCTTAAAACCACGAAAATCCCTTAATCAAAAAAAATCCTTAAATCATGCATTTCATGCATGTCATGCTTTCACCATCCTTAGGTGAACTTCCCTCAATAGGGGTAAAATAGACATTTCACCTATTTCGATCCTTAAAATCATTCAAACCATTTTTAGGATCATTATACAATATCCATGTATACATACATACTCAGTGTACAGAAAAACTATTAAAATATGCGTAGCTACCTCTAGCTACTCACACAATTCCCTTACGTCATTTATCTGTACAGTCTGACCTTTACATCGATGTCTCGTCACGCAGTCCGATTTGCTCCGAATCCAAATCAAATCTCCGGCACTGCGGATAAATGTTCATCAGGTCAAATACAATACAATTAATTGTATTTCTTAATTTTCTGGGCTTAATTTAAATCATTGGACCCGTTTACCCATATTGGGCCCGATTGTACCATAATGGGCTATAATCGGCCTTAAGCCCGTTTACCACACTTTATCGAGGACTATTGGGCTCATTGGACCCATCAATATTTATTTAGCCTCGTTCTAAATTCTCAGATAGCTTATGAATTATTTACGACAATTTATCCCAATTTCTAGAATTTAATTCATTTATGCGAAAATTAAATCCGTAATTCATCAACACGCATAACGATGCAAATTGTCGTAAATATGGGTTACTTACCCGTGATTCCATGATCGTACACAAATCGAGGCTGTCTCGAGCTCTCAGTGGATGCCAATTATCGAGCTACACAATTAAATATATTTTCGGGTAAACTTTCAGTCGATTATTTATCAAATTAAATATTCTAAAAATTAAATCGGTCAATTTGACCGCTTACCGACTTACCCGAAACTCGATTGCATCACAGGAATTTTCTCCAATTTTTTTTCTCTTTTTCTTTTTCCCTTTTTCTTCCTTTTTTTCCCTCTCTTTTTGGCTGAACCGGTCCGGTCCGGTTCAACCCGGTTCAGACCGCCGGTTCGGTCTGGTCCGGTTCGGCCGGTTCAGTCCGGTTCGACTGGTCCAGGCAACATTTGGTCTTGCCGGCGCCATCCGGCCGGTTCCCGGTGCAATTCCACCGCCGTTCGGCTCGGCTGCACCTGGGCTTCCTAAATCGGGCCTCGGCTGGGGTCGAATCGGCGTCATCGCCGGCGAAACCAGTTTTCTCTCCCGCGGCCCTCCTCCGTCGATCTGGCGTTTTTCGCCGTTCTCGGCGCGCGTGCCGACTGCCGGTGGTTCCCACGAGGCTCGTCAACCTTCGCCGGCCTTCGCCTGGGGTCTCTGGCCGCCGGTGGTGGCCGTCCGGCCTCTCTTCTTCCTCGGCTACCGTTTCGCGTTTTTGCTTCTGTTTTCGTTTTCCAGCTCGCGTTTCGCGAGTTTTCTCTTTTTTTTTCAATTATTTTTATTTTTTTATTTATTTTTATTTATTTATAATTTATTTTTAATATTATTTTAATCAATAAAATAATATTAAAATACACAAATATCTTTTAAAAATTATATTTTATTCATCTAATCTGTAAATAATTTTTTCAGTCCGATTTTACCTTTTCGGTATATTTTTTGATTATTTTCGGGATTATTTTTCGATACGAAAATCCCGGTTTATTCCAATAAATTCATATTTTGATCAATTTAACCCGAAATTTTATTATTTCTTCGTCATTGATCAAGATTTCTCATTTTTATATTTTTAATTAAATTTTCATGTCCCGATTAATACCGAATTTTGGTCTTTTGACCATTTTGCCCTTGCACGTATTCGGAAATGTCATTTAAGTCCTTTTGCATTTTTTAAATGCACTCGAAAATATCGAGTCTTACAATTTCTCCCTCGATCAGCTCTTTCGCTCTAGTTTCAGACACCTTTATTCCTCTGTTATCCGTCTTCTCATCTGTTTCCCCATCAACTTCTAGAACCAAAATGGAACAGAGAGTGGTTTCCTTCACTTCCTTGGTCTCTTTCTTCCTCTCGTTTTCTGCTCATCAGTTTCCTGTCTTACTTCTTATGTTTTTGTCATATATCACCTCAGTTGCCTGTATATGTTACAGAAATTGGCCTGCCAGCCATCATCCCAGTTTCACGTCAGGCCATCACTGTTTCCTCACTCCCTGTTCTTTGCCACTCGTTTCAGTTGTTCACTGCTTCTTATTTCTATTGACTTTCCTTTCTTTTCTTTTCTACCTAAACGATTTGGGTTAGAAGCCATCATGCGTCTTCCTCTGCTCTCATTTCTTTATGTTTTCATTTCTTGACTGTCTTTTTTTTTTCCTTTACTGTTCTAGGCTGCTTTAGCTGTTGTGTTATTTCTATCAACATTAACTCCATTGTCAGCAAGTCATGTGTCCTCTACTGATAATCTATCATTTTGGTACAGCTCCGCTACTTCATTCCTCATTCATTTTTTTTTCTATTTCTTTCTATCGAGTGGCTTCCTTCCCTTTTCATTTCTGACTTTCCCATTTACTAGGCTGAATCATGGCCAGCATTACTTAAGATTTTAAGGGACACAAGTTTTTCTTATTCTTACAATGGCAGGCTAGAATGACAGTTAGGGTAAGCTACCTATTTGCCAATTTTTTTTTCATTTCTTTTACTGGTCAGTGCAGTATAGCAGACCACCAGCCACTTCCCTCATTCCCATTATATTTTTTACCACACGTCTCTCTCTTCACCATTCTATCTACTGCAGTTTAATTGTAGCAAACGTGAGCCCCTCAGGATTGACCTCATTGGAAGCCAAGTGCCTGCAATTTCTTTTCTCCTTCTTACCGAGAGCCATCATCATCGTTCCTGAACTCTGATTTTCTTCCACGTTTTCTATGCTTCAGAACATCATCTTCGTTCATTCCCATTTCCTTTCCACCGAAAACATCATCACAAAAATTGTCTTGTCGTGGGACATCATCACGAACCAAAAAAAAAAATGGCTTCTGGTTGGCTTTCAAATGAAGCCAATCTTTGCTCTTTAAAATTATTAAATAGGACTAATAATAATAATACTATACAATATGTTATATTATACTCCACTATGACATTATACTCCACTTGGTATTGTGGTTTTTTTTTGTACTCATTTATACTAAAAGATTACATTTTTTCATTAATTAAATTCATCTATTCTCTCATGATAAGAATATAATTTTAATTGTTTATCCAGCAATGAACACATTTTCATCTCCATTTGTTACTTCATTATTCATAATTAAAACCAAGTAAAAGAAAATTTATGGTGTTTATAAATTTGGTGTTATTAGCTATTAAATTTATACTGAAAAAGTCTGGTTTATAGTTGAGCTAAGTGAAAAATTAAAAGTGCAAGAATTGGTGAAATTGGAAGATAACAAGCATGACTTATGGTCATGAATGAATATGTAGGTTATTAAGATAGTGAATGTGAAAGTAGAATAATAAAATTGGTCAAAATAGCTTAAACCAGCACTTAAATCGGTAAAACAAAAAAAAACAGGCAAGTTGATCGAAAAGTTAAAATTGGTCAACCTTTATGAGATTAAAGTCAAAATTAAGTATGTTAAAATGAAATTGAGTATTATTTGATGATTTGACATCGTTTTGGGCTGCTCGGGAATTCAGCATGCAAATCGAGGCAATCCCAATACCCAATAATTTTGCGCTGCCCCAAGATGTATGGGGTAAGGGATGTAATTTAAAGTAGTATTGGTATTCTAATACCTTACTTCAGCTTATAAATGTGTTGAATATACTCGTTTTTACGAAAAGTATTTTTGAACCCGAAAAAGTACTATTCACTCAAAAATCGAGAAACCTGAAAGAAAAATCCTATTTTTTGAGCTTTTCAAAATGTACTTTTGATATCTGTGAAATGTTTTTAAATGCAATTTGCTACGTGAAAATGAAAAGTTATGAAATGATGTTTATGTATCTGAAATGAAAAAAAAGTATTATTTCTACGAGTTTACAGGTTAATGGACCCGAGAAATGATTTAAAAGAATTGATTTGAGACTGAGGCGATATGTAATCTACGCGATCTGTCATGAGTTGCTCATGTGCGATCTAGACTTTCGTGGAACATGCCTCATACCACCTGGTGTATGTTTAGTCACTTGTAGTGCATGTTGAACTGCGTCGGGTATTTGTACCACTCGGTACGTTGTTTCCGTCACTCTCCGTTTCGGGATATATATGTTTAGTGGCGAGAGGCACTGTACGACCCCGATCCAGTCTACAGTCCCTTACCATGGCCATCAGTACTCTGTCTATGTAAACTATCTACGCGAATTTCCTATGTGAAATGTCTATGTGAACATGACTTTTATCGCTATGTAAATCTGCCTAGTCTCCATGAAATGACTCAGTATGATTTGAAAGAAAGAGTACTAAGCTACGTGATTTAAGTGTTATGTACTCTGACTTGATTGCTCTTTGAATGAGTTACGTGATATATGCTATGTGAGATGAAATCCTACAGGATACATGCTACGTGATTTATAAGATATTTGAAAACAAATAAGCTACGTGATTTTATATGCTACGAGATTTATAAGTTGCATGATTTACAAATTACATGCTACTAGTCATGATATCACAAGTGCTTTGACTTGACTTTCAAAATTAAATATGTTTCGATTTATATTTACGTGTATGATATTTTTTGAATCTTGAATTACAATATTTTGCTTTTACATTTTTTATTGCTAAGACTACTTTAAATGCATCTGTTATTGGGCTTGAAGAGCTCACCCTTTTCTTTTCACCTCACAGATTATCTTAAGTGAATTATCACCCTACCTGTCGTACAATAGTTGTGAACAGGTGGACTTAGCCCCTCTCCAGGCTATCTTTAGTACTAGTAAGGTATACTTTTACGTTATCTACCAGATTTCCTGTAAAGTATAGATAATGTTGTAATAACTTTTGGGGATGTAAAATAAGAAATATGAATGTAAATAAAGTTGTAGTAACGCAGTTTAAATCATACTGTATATTCTGGATATGTAAACTGTGAGAATGAGAATAGATGAACTGATAAGTAAAGAAAAGAAATTAAAATTGACTAGTTGTAATTATAAATTGTGTTTTGTACCTTGTAGAAAGATTAAGAAATCGACACTGATAGGTATACAACTTAAATAAAGGATTAAAATAAAATTAGCCTGTTTTTTCACATTTTTGGGGTATCACAATATCGAAACGTATGGATGCAAAACCCAATTTTTCATACTATTGCTTATTTAAAAGTTAAGATGAGAAGTTTAAGGCATACTTAAATGTTCCTGTAGGGCCCGGAGTAACCGAGATGCCCAAAATAGTGGCACGAAACCCAAGGCATGAAATTCGAGATAAGTCTTAAATTGAAGTATTCTTTAAGAAATTATATTTAAAAGTGTGTTTTGGTGATTAGAAAGTGAAACTAAGGTATTGAAAGTGAAAAAGTTAGTAAAACTCGGGTTTACACTAAACCGAGCAAATGAGCTTAGTAAGCGAAATAAATTCGAAATAAATTCTAGAAATTAGTAAAAATTATTCTGAGGTCATAGGAAATTAGTATAAGACATAATTGACTTGGGAAATGAAAATTAAGTGAAAATATTGAGGTCTCGGTGATCAAATTAATTTTTAAAGTAAACCAAAAATCTTAAGAAATTTCAATCGGTAATGACCAAATTGGAAAAAATGGGCTCAAACGGTAAACTTTTCTTAGACAAGTGGAGCCCAAATTTTTATGGGACATAGTAGGGACCTATTATAACACAAGTATGGGTGGAAATTTGGAAGAAAATGGGTTTAAAATATTTTTTTATGGATTTTACAAAACAGGGTTGCAGGCTGCCTTGGCCCAGAAATCTTCTGACCCATCAGAAATTACTAAATTTGATGACCTTCCAGAAGGCTTTTGACCCCCATCTTTTTCAGAATAAAAATAGACTCAATACACTTTCTGGAAAGGCCAAAACCAACCCCAACCAACTTAAAACTCAAGACTTCTCCTTCTCCCTTTCTATCGTACGTGTCTTCTTCAGGGGCTCATTGTGCAATTGTTTCGGCCACTTTTAGACTTCAGTCAAGGAGAATAAAATCTTCCCTCTTAAGCCCTCTATAACATACAAAAAAAAAAAACCAGCCTTAAAGGAGCTCATTTGCTAGGTGAAAAGTTAGTGAGAAGAATAGGGGCAGAATCTGTCCTGTTATGGGTAAGAGAGAAAACTTAAATTTGGAAGTTTGTGGTTGGTTTTTGAGGTTGTTTTTGATGATTCTAAGTTGTATACATGTTGATCTACAGCTGGGAATCTTCACTAGAGAAAAAAGAAGTGGTCAAAGTTGGTCAACCAATGTGAGAAATTGTTGGAAGATGATGATGTTGAGATATGTTGTTGTTAGTTGTTGTTGGATGATTTTTGGTTAAGTAGAATTTGAAGAAAAATTTTCTAGGAGCATGAATAGATTTAGCCAGCACATGTATGTTAGGGTAGGGATGAAATTTGGTTGAGTTTGATGATGTAGACTGTTAAATTAATACAAAAAAAGTCTGGTTTATAGCCCAATTCAGTGGAAAATGAAAAAAAGTGAAAGAATTGGTAAATTTAGCATGTTGAGAAGTGTGAATTGAAGACTTGAATAAGTGTTTAAGTTGTTGAGTTTATGAATTTGAAGTTAAAAGAACAAAATTACCAAAATAGCTTAAATTAGCACTTTAATCGACACAATCGAGAAAATAGGAAAAATAACCGAAAATGGTCTAATTAACCTCGTTTAAGTTATAAATGTATGAGAACATAAAATAAGGATGATTTGGATACTAATTTGGTTGTTTCTTGCAGCTCGAGGTATCGGCACACAAAATGAGGCAAACCCGAGACCCGGCGATCTAGTGTTGCCCAAGCCCCATTTAGGTAAGGGATGCAATTTAAAGTAGTAATGACTTCTCGTACCTGTTTATATTTCATAAAATGACTTGATAGATCTCTGAAGAACTTTCGAGAAAAAACTCGAGCCGTCCCAATAGGAGTTTCCCGAAAGCTATAACCATGATTTAATCCTGAAACCGAGCTTTCTATCCATGATATATAAGTTTTAATCTATTAATATTTTATGGTCGAAACTATATGATTTTACAATTTAAGTTTCAATATGATTTTAAGTAAGTATGTAAACATGTAAGATTTTCTAAGACTAGAGGCTACCCCAACAGTGTATGTTGTGTGCATATCATGCCCGCTACTTGTGGTGCCTAGCTCCTTCACTTGTAGTGTTAGTTCAGATTCACTCGTGTAGTGTCCGTTTTTCGCCTTTGTGGCATCTGTCTTCACTGCATGTGGTGTCTATTTGTAGTATCTCGTAGCCGCACGGTGAGTGCCACTGGTGTATGTGCCCTACTGTGTGCTAGTTTATTCAGATACTATATCAGAATTGTTGTACGACCCTGATCCAGTCTACAACTCCTACCCTGACCATCGATCTTTATTCCCTCTACGGACGATGATTTATGTTTGCATGATAGCTATATGGACTTAGCCTAGTCTCCATGTTTTAAAGTAAGAATGTTTTGAGTTATAAAAGAAAGTAAGTTTTATTAAAGGAAGTAAGTATGAGAAATTTGACTACATAAGTATGTAAGTATGTTTTATTGCAAAGTCAATAAGTATCTAAATTTGATTTAAGTATGTATGTATGTATGTTTTATTCCAAAGTAAGTAAGATTATGGTTGTCAGGATTATTTTAAATGTCTTCCTTACTGAGCTTAGTCAGAAGCTCACCCCTCTTTTCCTCATTTCAGAATACCTGTAATAGAAGTGTCCAGCTGCTTGCAGGGTACTCAAGTAGGCTGGTGAATTTAGAGCCTCCAAGACTACTTTCAGTACACGCTTAGGTATATCTCCTGATGTTTATTTCCAGACATTGGTAATGTACAGATACTGAGTTGTAAATACTTTTGGGATGTAAAATATTTTACGGATTAGTATACAAAAGGTTCTAAAAGTAAACAAATGTTGATGATGTAGTTATGAAGTATGTGGAGTTACAAAATAATAAGTTTAAGAAATAAATCAACTGCTTGCGATTATAAATTGCTATTATTGCAGGAGGGTAGTCTAAGATATGAGAGGTTATGCTGTCGAAATTTTTAGCAAATCTTATACGATTAAAAGATTTAGTAATAGAAGAAATTAAGTAACTTACACTGTACAGGAATGCAACCTAAGTAAGAAAATAAGATTAAAGGAAAAAGTTAGCCCATATTTACATGCTTCTGGGGCGTTATAGCTTATGTGGTATCAAAGCGATGGTTATCTAATACTGTTAGTGTCGGGTAGATAAAGTTTGATTATATCCCAAGTATCTGTACTTGTCTGATTATAAATTGTATATACCTATTATAACTACAACTGAAATCTCTTGGTATTGGTGCAGGTAATATATCATTTATCATGAGTGGTAAATGAGGCCGCTCACGGAGGCAAAATCAGCCACCAGAGAGCCTTAATACCTGAATGAGGAGGCTCGAGTAGGATTTGCAAAGTATGTAAGAGGGGCTCAGTTCACTTATCACCATGTTTGCCCAGCCGTTCTGGGTAAATGCTTCAGATACTGGTGCTACTATGCCCGTACCCCCTTATCAACACATCCCCCTCGGCACCTCCTGTTGCTCAGCCTCCAGTGCAGACAGGGACAGACGATAGAGATAAGAGCGGAATGAAAGATTTTCTTAAGATGCACCCTTCAGAATTCAAAGGGGTAAAGGACTCAGTATAGGCTAAGGAGTAGTTGACAGACCTAAAAAGAATCTTTGAATATTTGGGATACACCGATACAGAAAGAGTCAAAATGGCCACGTACATACTTACCAAACAGGTCGGTGTATGGTGGAGAGCAACCAAAACATATTTGATTTCTCGACATCCTGAGATTACTTGGAGAATTTTCCTATCTGCTTTCAGGAATCAGTATGTCTCGTCTGTTGCTCAGAGGAAGATGCAAGAAGAATTTTTGGAATTGACACAGGGCAGCATGATGAATATGAGAACAGGTTCTCTACCCTTATGCAGTATGACCCCGAGACCCTTAGAGATTAGCAGCGCTGTGCATAAAGGTTCCTATCCAGGTTGAGACCTGTCATCTGGGATAGACTACTCGAACTTCATATTACAGAGTTTGGTGATACTCTAGAGCGCGCTCAAGATGTACGGAAGGGTCTTAATTTTACACAAGCCCAGTATAGATCCCGTGGGAAATTAAAGAGCAAGGGTATAAGAGTGAAGATCTCTAGAGCGGAATCGAGGAGGAGTCAGCCAAAGAGACTGAGGATTAGTGAGTCTCCAGTGAGGGCTGATAGGCTCGTGACTGCTGTTACCACCCTTATGATCACCTAGAGCCACCAGATGACTAAAAGGAATTACAAGGAATGTGGTAAGATTCACACTGGACCTTGTCATTGACGAACGAGTGCTTGTTGTAGATGTGAAGAGAGGGGCCACTTGATTAAATATTATCCGCTACAATAGATTCCAGAGCCTCGGGATCAACCACAGCCACCATCTAATAGACAGACACTAACTGCTCAAAGGTAAACCCCTAAGAGATGGGCTATATCAGAGGAAAAAGGTAAAAAAGCCTGTCATTTGAGGTCGTGTCTTTGCCATTGACAAGAAGACCGCTGATGTTTCTTCAAACATCATCAGAGGTAATCTTATTGTCTGTAATCATAAAGTTAATGTGTTATTCGACCTTGGGTCCACACACTCATTTATCTCACCTCAGTTTGTAAAGTGTCTGCATTTAGAATCTGACCCTTTAAATTATGTATGTCAAATTAGTACTCTCATGCATGAGACACAAATAACTGATAGAGTGTGTAAAAACTATGAAATTAAGATAGGAGATAGGGTAATTGTAAGACCCTTAATTTTCTATGTAATGTGTAAGACGATTTAATGTATAAACAAGTTACATTACATATGAATTACAAGAAATGAATGTTTTTGAAGTTCTAAGTGTTAATGGAATGATAAATGAATGTGGAAGTGATTCAGTAAGAGTTTGAATGAGGAAATTACAGCAAAAAAGGGTGTAGGATGAAGGCCATATCGATCCCATGCAAGGAAAGATAGATCTCATGGCCTGAAGAATGGAAAATCAGCATGTTGGAAGAGAGAGATCGATCCATCACTCAAGAAGATCGATCTCTTTAACTCTCGGGCTGGAGCAGATCGATCTCTCCTTAAGGCCAAATCGATCTCCTTAGCTCTCTACCTGAGACAAATCGATCTTGTTTCATTGAAGCAAATCGATCTCATTCACTGAAGCAGATCGATCCTGTGCCTTCGACAGATCGATCTCATGCCTTAAAAATGTGTGAAAATGAGGAATTTAAGAGGACCAAATCGATCTCCACCCTATGCAGATCGATCTCATCAAGCCAATTCTATAAATATGAAGCAGTTGAATCTGCATTTCACGGGATTAAACCATTTTCTTCCATTTCAATCTTAAAACCTAACTTTCTCACTCTAAAATCACCCCATTTCCATTAAGATTTAAGTAAAACCCATTAGAGCAATCCTTTCAAAGAGAAGAACAACATAGTTTGGAATCAATATCCCATTAGTTGGATTGAAGGAGCAAATGTGCATTCCCATTTAGAGCAAGGAGAAAATCAAGCTAGGTGAGTTTCCAATGCACCAATCCAAGTTTATTTGTTTAGTTATTGATTTTGGAGTTGATTGGTATGTATATTAATGATAGAAACTACCTAGGATGTGATGGAACTAGTGTGACCTAGAAAATAGAATGAGTCTAGTGTGAGAAATTACGATATGGATGAATTGATGATAGATGGAGTATGCTAAAGTGTTCATGAGATAATATGCATGATTTTAGAAGGATGAATGGAGCTACATTGTTAGATTGGTTTAGATAAGTGAATAAGCATATGAGGTGTTTGACAAAATGCCATAGTGAAGTAAATGATGAAATAGGAACACTATGGGCTTAAATATCGGTTTAATTTTAATCAATGGATCTAAAAGAATCCAATAGACTCTCGAGATATGAGTACAGTAATCAATAAAGCCTTATAGGCGTTAATGGAAACTATAGGACAAGTCGACTATAGTAAGCGCAAAGATTTGCGTTATATTGGACCCAATTGACGTGGGATATGATTTTGTACAGTCCCAAGGAGTTCGTTTGAGATGAAACGAACTGCACAATCAAGCAGTTTTAAGGAAGTAGAATCACACAACGCGATTCCAAGTAAAAGAATTTTGTGAGTATATAGAGATAGCTGCTCGTATTTTGTGGGTAAATATAGGGCTTTGCAAAATGCATGATTATTTAGAAAAGTGAATGAATGGTGTATATGGATGACTACAAGTGTATATGTATGTGGTTTGATTTTGAAATAATTCTTATGAATGGGATTGTAAAGCTAATAATTGCATAAATCACATGTTTTGATGCTTTTATGAAAACACATTACTTTGGTTTAAGCAAAATGACTGATAGGTTGGCTAGTGATTTCTTGATTTTGTGAAAAGGCACAAATGAGGTGCTAAGCATTGTTTTGAAAATGTTTTATTGAAATAGAGCCACCTATCGTGTGTACGTGAGTTAAAATCGTGCTGGAGCCTCGCTCGCACTGGATTTTGGTGTTTTCATATGTATGATACGTGCTAGAGCTTAGCTCGCACATGATTTGATTTGTGATGAGGTTTTATAAACCATACTGGAGCTATGCTCGTACAGGGATTTCGTTTGATCTTCTTATGCATATAACTGTACTGGAGCTATGCTCGTACGTGATTTCTCCATGATTTTATGCATAATGTCGTACTAGAGCTTTGCTCGTACGAGGTGATTTATTGACGTTGCATGAATCGTGCTAGAGCTTAGCTCGCACAAGTTTTCACACTGTGGTATGTATGATGCCGTGGTGGAGATGGTAAGATCCTCAAGCCCTACATCCTTAAGCCCAACGAGGTGGGGAGGCTCTCTTACTATAGGATCCTTAAGCCAACATCCTTAAACCCATTGGGGTGGGGCGGCTCTGTTGGTGGGGAGGATCTCTTACCTGAAACGAAACGCTCCCATGTGCACTCGAGAGTATAGAGGTTACACATGGCATGGGGTAGATAAGACCTACGGCTGACACCCCCAACCATGACATGGGTCCGCGGAGTACGTTGTACCTTATATATCACATGGAGTACACTGTACCGCGTGGTTGTGATGATGATTGAAAAGTTTGGCGAAGAATTAACCCACCTTCGTTCCAGCATGATACCCCGCACACCGGGGTCCGTGTGATCTGGGATGATTATGACATAGTTGGCCAACATAGTCTTTGAGATACAGTGACTGCTTGTCTCACATAATATTACATAATACCACATAGTTTTATACATTGAGTGTGATTGTGTTGTTCCAGGGTAGACCCGAGGGAGGGGTCGAGCCTTGTGGGATTTGGTTTAAAGAAATGATATGCTATTGTGATGAGATTTGATGTGTTTGAAAAATTGAGAAATCTTAAAGGATGTTTCTTGATGAATTTCCCTTTTTCTGATGAGTTTTGATAATGATGAGCATGAGAGGTTTTACATGATGATAATTCCATGTTTTACATGCCTGTTTTCCATGTTTTAGTACATGATATATGTATATACATGCGGCACAGTTTTATTTCCTCATGCTCTGACTATAAATGATTTATGCCATGACATTATCAGCATGTAGATAAAGTAGTTATCTACCATGCTTGCATTATTGTCTTACTGATAGCAGATCTAATCTTATTAAACATGTATGGCTTCAATGTAATTTTGGGATTGGACTGGCTAGTCGTCAACCAAGTAAGTTTAGACTACTATACCAAGACTTTAACCTTCTCCTTACGTGATAAATTTGAAGTATGTTTTATAGTTAAGAAATAAAATATATGATGTTTTGAAGTATGAAATTGGTATAACCATTGATGTTTTATTTCATGGAGGTTATATAGCTTTTATCTTTAATACGAGCTGGGAACATCTAAGCATTTAAGATATATCTATTGTATGTGAATTCCCGGATGTGTTTCCTGAGGAATTACCGAGGTTACCACCAGAGAGAAAGCTGGAGTTTGCTATTGATTTAGTGCCAGATACTCAGTCAATCTCTAAACCTCCTATAGAATGGCACCAGTTGAATTAGAGGAACCAAAAAAGCAATTGCAAGAGTTGCTTAACATGGGTTTTGTTAGGCCCAGTGTCACCTTGAGGAGTTCTGGTTTTGTTTGTCAGAAAGAATGATGGTAGTCTCTGGTTATGTATAGACTATAGATTGTTGAATAAGGCCACAGTAAAGAACAAATACCTCCTACCCAAAATAGATGACTTATTTGATCAGCTGAGAGGGGCTTCAATGTTATCTAAGATTGATATGAGGTTGGGCTATCACTAGTTGAGAATTAGAAAGGGGGATATGCCTAAGACAACGTTTAGGACCAAATACGGCCATTATGAGTTCTTGATGATGCCTTTTGGCCTAACAATGCCCCTGCTGCTTTTATGAGTATGATGAACGAGGTATTCCGAGATTATCTGGATCAATTTGTCATTGTCGTTATTGATGACATCTTGGTTTAATCTAAGTCCCGAGAGGAGCATAAGCAACATTTGAGGACTGTGCTCCAGACTCTTCAAGAAAAACAGCTGTATGGAAAATTGAGTAAGTGTGAATTCTAACTGGAATAGATAGCTTTCTTCGGTCATATTATATCCAAGGACGGGGTGTCAGTTGATCTATCCAAGCTTGAGGCAGTACTCAAGTGGGAGAGGCCGAGGACTGTAACAGAGATTCGAAGTTTCTTAGGACTGGCAGGGTACTATCGGAGATTTGTAGAGGGATTCTATAAAATAACAGCTTCGCTGACTAAGCTCACATGTAAAAAGGTTTCGTTTGTATGGTCAGAAGCTTGCGAGTAGAGTTTTCAGGAGCTCAAACAAAGATTGACTATTGCACCTGTCCTCACTATTCAGAGTGGATCATGGGGATTTGCGATATATTGTGATACCTCACATCAGGGTCTGGGATGTGTACTTATGCAGAATGGTCAAGTGATAGCTTATGGATCCATGTAACTAAAAGACCATGAGCGAAATTATCCCACCCATGATTTGGAGTTAGCCGCCGTGGTATTTGCTTTGAAGATTTGGTGACACTATCTATATGGTGAGAGATTTCAGATCTTCATTTACCACAAGAGTTTGAAGTATGTATTTGATCAGAAGGAGCTTAACATGAGACAGAGATGGTAGTTAGAACTCCTCAAAGATTATGACTGCAAGATTTTGTATCATACGGGTAAGGCAAATGTGGTTGCGGATGCTCTCAGTAGGAAGTGTATGGTTTTTGCTATGATGGTCAGGGAATGTGAGTTGTTGGAACAGTTCGTCGGACTCAAGATTAGTGTTAAGAAGGTAGATGTGGGATTTGTGGCTAGCCTACAGATCGAGCTCGGTATTTTAGATTAGATCAGAACAGGGCAGAGAAACTATCAGAGATTATTAGACATGGTTAGCCAACCAGAGCAAGCTTCACCGTCAGATTTTTCGATCAGTGACGATGGGTTGTTAAGGTTCAGGGGCCGTATCTGCGTTCCGAGCGATGATGCCCTAAAATAGCATATTCTGAGAGAGTCTCATTGTTCCCGTTACACTATGCACCCAGGCAGTACCAAGATAAACCATGACCGACACAAGGTGTATTGGAGGAGTGGTATGAAACGAGATGTAGCCAAATTTGTGGCCAGATGCTTAGTGTGTCAACAGGTTAAGATTGAACATCAGAAGCCCCCAAATTACTTAAGCCTTTGCTCGTGCCTACGTGGAAATGAGAGCACATAACGATGGATTTTATTATGGGATTACCGAGGACTCGAAGAGGTCATGATGCAATCTGGGTGATCGTAGACAAATTGACTAAGAGTACGCACTTCCTTGCTATTAGGAGTACAGATTCTTTGAGTACCTTAGCAGAATTATATGTCAGGGAGGTAGCTCGACTACATGAAGCTCCCGTGAGTATTACTTCTGATAGGGATTCCAGGTTCACCTCCAGATTTTGGACACATTTTCAAGAAGTCATGGGATCTCTATTGAATTTCGGTACTGCTTATCATCCTCAAACTGATGGTCAGTCCGAGCGGACTATTCAGACCTTAGAGGATATGTTAAGAGCATGTGTGTTAGATTTTAAGCGATCATGGGACGACCATTTACCCCTTGCAGAGTTTGCCTATAATAACAGTTATCATGCTAGTATCGGGATGACACCTTATGAGGCTTTATATGGTAGGAGATGTAGAACTCCAATGGCTTGGGAAGAAGTGGGTGACCGAAAGATTATGGCTCCTGATCTTGTGGAACAGGCAGCTAAGGGCGTTCAGATAATTTGTGACAGACTTAGGGTTGCTCAAAGTAGACAGAAGAGTTACGCTGATGTGTGTAGACGGCCACTTGAATTTCAGGTTGGGGACTCCGTATTCCTAAAGGTATCTTTGAGTAAGGGCATCATGCGTTTTGGAAAGAAAGGAAAGTTGAGTCATCGCTTCATTGGTCCGTTCAAGATATTAAAGAAAGTGGGAGATGTTGCTTACCAGTTAGCTTTACCTCTATAGCTTTCTGGGATACATAATGTCTTTCACGTCTCCATGTTGAGGAAATATAATACAGATCCCTCTCATGTCATCGAGTATGAATACTTAGACATTCAGGGAGATATGAGCTATGTGGAAAAACCAATTTGGATCCTCGACAAGAAAGAAAAGCTACTTCAGACGAAGAAAATCCCATTAGTAAAGGTTCTCTGGCAACACCACTCGACAGAAGAAGCAACTTGGGAACTGAAGAGCCTTATGAGGGAGAAGTACCCTCGATTGTTTCGCTAACCTAGTTGAATTTGGAGGACCAAATTATTAAAAGGTGGGGAGGAATGTGAAACCTAATTTTTCATACTATTACTTATTTAAAAGCTAAGATAAAAAGTTTAAGACTTACTTAAATGTTCCGGTAAGGCTCGGAATAACCGAGACGTTCGAAATAGTAGCACGAAGCCCGAGGCATGAAATCCAAGGTAAGGTCTTAAATTGAAGTATTTTTTAAGAAATTATATTTATAAGTATGTTTTAGTGATTAGAAAGTGAAACTAAGGTATTGGAAGTGAAAAAGCTAGAAATACTCGGGTTATCACTAAACCAAGCAAATGAGCTTAGTAAGTGAAATAAATGCGGAATAAATTTTAGAAATTAGTAAAAATTATTCTGATGCTGTAAGAAATTAGTATAAGGCATAATTGACTTGGGGAATGAAAATTGAATGGAAATATTGAGGTATCGGTGATTAAATTAATTTTTAAAGTAAACCGAAAACTTTAAGTAATTTCAATCGGTAATGATCGAATTGGGCAAAATGGGCTCAAACAGGAAAATTTTCTTAACAAATCAGGCCCAAATTTTTATGGGACATAGTAGGCACCCAATATAACAGATGTGTGGTGGAAATTTGGAAGAAAATGGCTGAAAATATTTTTTATGGATTTTACAAAACAGGGCTGCAGGCTGCCTTGGCCCAGAAATTTACTAACCCATCAGAAATTGCCAAATTTGATGACCTTCCATAAGGCTTTTGACCCCCATCCTTTCCAGAATAAAAATATACTCAATAAACTTTATGGAAAGGTAAAAACCAACCCCAACCGACTTAAAACCCGAGACTTCTCCTTCTCCCTTTCTGTCGTACGCATCTTCTTTAGGGGTTCATTGTGTAATTTTTTCGATCACCTTCCAGGTACTTTTAGACTTTGGTTAAGGATAAAATCTTCCCTCCTAAGTCCTCTATAACATATAAAAAAAGTAGTATTAAAGGAGCTCATTTGTTAGGTGAAAAGTTAGTAAGAAAAACAGGGATAGAATCTGCCTTGTTTCGAGTAAGAGAGAAAACATAAATTTGAAAGTTTTTGGTTGGTTTTGAGGTTATTTTTTATGATTCTAAGTTTATACATGTTGATTTACACCTGGGAATCTTTTCTAGAGAAAAAAGGTGTGGTCAAAGTTGGTCAACCAAGGTGAGAAATTGTTGAAAGATGATGATGTTGAGATATGTTGTTGTTGGTTGTTGTTGGATGATTTTTTGTTAAGTAGAATTTGAAGAAAAATTTTCTAGGAGCATGTATAGGTTTGGCCAGCACATTTATGTTAGGGTAGGGATGAAATTTGGTTGAGTTTGATGATGTAGCTGTTAAATTAATATCGAAAAAGTCTGGTTTATCGCCCAATTTAGTGAAAAATGAAAAAGTGTAAGAATTGGTAAATTTAACCTCTTGACAAGTGTGAATTGAAGACTTGAATAAGTTTTTAGGTTGTTAAGTTTATGAATTTGAAGTTAAAAGAACAAAATTACCGAAATCACCTTAAATCGGCACTTTAATCGGTAAAACTGATAAAATAGGAAAAATAGCCGAAAAAGGGCCTGATTGACCCCATTTAAGTTATAAATGTATGAGAACATAAAATAAGGATGATTTGGATACTAATTTGGTTGTTTCTGGTAGTGCGAGGTACCGATACACAAAACGAGGTAAACTAGGGACCCGACGATTTAGTGCTGCTTAAGCCTCGTTAAGGTAAGGGATGCAATTTAAAGTAGTAATGACTTCCAATACCTGTTTATATTTCATAAAATGATTTGATAGATGTATGAAGAACTTTCAAGGAAAAACCCGAGCTGTCCCAATAGGAGTTTCCCGAAAGCCATAACCCTGATTTAATCTTGAAACTGAGCTTTTTATCCATGATATATAAGTTTTGATATATTAATTTTTTTGGTCGAAAATATATGATTTTACAATTTAAGTTTCAATATGATTTTAAGTAAGTATGAAAACAAGTAAGATTTTCTGAGACTAAAGGTTATCCCAATAGTGTATGTTGTGTGCATATCATGCCCGCTACTTTTGGTGCCTAGCTCCTCCACTCATAGTGTCAGTTCAGATTCACCCATGTAGTGTCCATTTTCGCCTTTGTGGTGTCTGTCTTCACTATAAGTGGTGTCTATTTCGTAGTATCTCGTACCTGCACGGTGAGTGTCACCGGTGCCCGTGCCCTAACTGTGTGCTAGTTTATTCAGATACTATGTCAAAATTGGTGTACGACCTGATCCAGTCTATAGCTCCTACCTTGGCCATCAGTATTTTATTCCCTCTACAGAGGATGATTTATGTTTGCATGATAGCTATACGGACTTAGCCTAGTCTCCACGTTTTAATGTAAGAATGTTTTTAAGTTATGAAAGAAAGTAAATAAGTTTTATTAAAGTAAGTAAGTATGAGAAATTTAACTACATAAGTATGTAAGTAAGTATGTTTTATTCCAAAGTAAATAAGTATGCAAATTTGATTTAAGTATGCATGGATGTATGTATGTATGTATGTTTTATTTCCAAAGTAAGTAAGATTATGTATTTTGATTTACGTAAGTATGCAAGTTTTGAAAAGCATGTTAATCCTGAAATTCTACATATTTTTAAGGTTGTCAGGATTATTTTAAATGTCTCCTTACTGAGCTTAATCAGAAGCTCACCCATCTTTTCCTCATTTCAGATTACCTATAATAGAAGTGTTCAGCTGCTTGCAGGGTACTCAAGTAGGCTGGTGAATTTAGAGCCTCCTAAACTACTTTTAGTACATGCTCAGGTATATCTCCTGATGTTTATTTCCAAACATTGGTAATGTATAGATACTGAATTGTAAATACTTTTGGGATGTAATATGTTTTACGGATTGGTATACAAATGGTTCTAAAAGTAAACAAAGCTGATGATGTAGTTGTAAAGTATGTGGAGTTAGAAAATAATAAGTTTAAGAAATAAAATCAATTGCTTACGATTATAAATTGTTGCTATTGTAGGAGGGTAGGCTAAGATATGAGAGGTTATGCTGTCAAAATTTCTAGCAAATCTTACATAGTTAAAGGATTTAGTAATGGAAGAAATTAAGTAACCTACACTATCCATGAATGCAACCTAAGTAAGAAAATAAGATTAAAGGAAAAAGTTAGCCCTTATTTCCGTGGTTTTGGGGCATTACAATGGAAGCATGATATTAGTTTTTTTTTAAATTTTTTAATAAAACCAAGGCTTAGCCTAAGAAAGAAAAAAAAACTGAAAGAAATTGTTGATTAAAAACATAAAAAAAGGCTTGTAAAAAGTGTTCTATTTTGTCAGTCTTTGGTAATGAACACTTTCTTTTTCTATATTTGTTACAATTATTTGGCTAATTATTCAAAATCCCATAATGTTTTTACCATTTCTCTTCACCCGCACTCCCTGAAAAAAGCCAAACAATCTTTCATCTCGGTTGAGTTAATCATATTGACTCATCATCAACTTAGCTCATGGTGCGAATGCTCCCTTTTACTTTCAGGTACTTATTTTCTCTCTTTTTGTGGGTTTTCTTTTATATATATATATATATATATATATATATATATATATATAACATTATTTTTTATTTGAAAGAATGGATTTAGAATAATGCTGCGATTTTTTATTAAATTTTGAATTTCTATTTTGTATCAGATGCTTAGAAAATAGTGATAATGGAGAACCCCAAAACTCCAGAAGCCCTAGAAACGAAAAACCCTGACTTGGAATTCTTAGAAGAAGTTTATAAAACCCTAGAAGCGAAAAACCCTGATTTAAAACTCTTAGAAGAAGTTTCTGAAGCTCTTGACTAGCTCACATTGAGTGAAAGTAGTAATGGATTAGGCTCTATTTTGGATGCTCAACTTCAAATAAATGGTAATGTCGTTGGAAGGAATAGCTTAGCCATGTACATAAAAGAGAAAGGTGTTAGTTTTGTTGAGACTGAAGAATGTTGCTTAGTGGATGATGGAGTTAGTGGAAAGAAAGAAGATCGAATGAGTGTCTTAATGGTTGGATCAAATGAGAGGTTGGAATTTAGAATGGATAATGGAAGTGATGATAATGTGGTTGTAGAACTTGTTAGGGATGAGGGATCGAAGGAAGATGATCAATTGGGGATTAATGGGGTTGAATCCTTTAAGAGGATGCAAGTTTTTAGAGGCAACATATCACTTTATGTGGATTTTTTAAATGCTTTAAATGAAGTAAACAGTACTGGGTTAATGGTAAGTAAATAGGAGATAAAGGAAGCTGGAAATGGGAAGAACTTGATAATTGATGGGGAGAAACATAAGTTTTATATGGGTGATGTTGTTTAGGTTAGAACCAAAAGTCAAAATTGGTGGTTGGGAAAGGTCTTGGATCCTTCAAATGCAACGAAGTATGGTTTAGAGAGTTAACAGATAAACTGCAGATTGATTGGGCAATTTAGGAGTTGCCATATTTCTTGGTGCCTTTCATCTCAATTAAAGCCATTCCATGTGAACTTTGAACAAATGATTAGTTTGAATAAAGCTAAAAGCTTTCTTGGTGTAGTTGAGAAGGCTATGAATGATTTTGGAAAACGCTTGAAATTGCAAATGACTTGTTCTTGCTTTTTAAAAGGAAATAAGTTCATAGATAGTAATTCTACAACTAAGGGAGAAGTTTCCATGCCAGAGTGCAAATTTAGTCAATTGGGGGAGTTTTTCACTGCTCAGTTTGAGCCTGCAAAGTTTTTATGTCAGCTCAAAAATCTTGCACAAGTTGCCCATGCCAATTGCCCATGCATCAACTTTGGAGAACGACATGTGATGCAGATAATGTTACCAGCAGTCCAATGAGTAGAAGATATGTTAATGCTTGTTTTACTGAATAAAGCAATATCATATAATTTGTTGCTGGAACAATCTGATGTTACAATGAATGAAATGTCTCAGCCCAATCAGAATGGATATTTAGCCAAGAGCTCAGTAGAGAATTGGGTTGCTTTGCTATGGAACTCTAGAGACTTCATTGCTAGAGAAGGTGTTGTCTCAAGCAAGCTGGCTTTGATTTCAAGAAGGAGAAAGAACGAAAATATTTTGAAGTAAGAAATAGACGCATTCAAATTGAAGGGCCTGATCAGGGCATATGTGTTTCTTTTGTAGAAAATGGCAATAATAAAATTGAGCTAAAAAATGAAACAGGCTTTGAGTTGAGAGGAAGAAAGAAGAGCAAATACTTATCGTATCCTTGTGTTAATTGGGAAAGTTGTAAGACCTATAAATTCCTATGTAATGTATATGATTTCAAAATGTACAGACAAGTTACATTACATATGAATCACAAGTGATGGATGTTTTTAAGCTCTAAGTATGAGTGAAATGTAAAATGAGTATAGAAGCAAATGAATGGGAGTTTAACTTTGGAAATTTGGGAAAACTGCAGCTAGAATGTTGCAGAAAGCAGGGTAGATCAATCTCATTGCAAGGGGGGATCGATCTCATTGCCTTGAATTGTAATACCAGGACATTCTGCAAGAGGGAGATCGATCCCTCACTCAAGCAGATCGATCTCAATTTGCCTGAGCATGGACTAAATCGATCTCCTCCCATAAGGCAGATCGATCTCTGTTGGTCTCTAGATAAGCCAGATCGATCTCCTCTTAAGGCCAGATCGATCTCCAAAGCCTTCTGCCTGAACCAGATCGATCCTATCCCCTTGAGCAGATCGATATCATGCCTGCAATTGTCAAAATTTGGAGGCATTTAAGCAAGGGGAGATCGATCTCCACCCTTGGAGATCGATCTCATAATGTAAAATCTATAAAAAGCCAGACAATTTGTGCCTTCTTCCTCAGATATTCATAACTCTTCCATTTTTGACAAGAAAACCTAGTTTCTCACTCTAGAATACCACCATTTTCAAAGAGATTTGAGGAAAATGTATTGGAGCAAAGTTGTTGCTTAAGAGGAGGAGAGCAACATAGTTGAAGAGTAGAGGTTGGATCAAAGGATTGAAGGAGAAAAAGAAACTCTCCTCACATTTGGCACAAAGGAGAAAAAATCAAACTAGGTAAGATTTCAATGCACCAATTTCTAGTATGATAATCTAAACATATAGATGAGTTGATTTGGTATATACATTGTTGGCTTGAATGTTCAAGTACATGCTTAAGTAACCATGACCTAGAATGAGCTTAGTGAGAGAAAGTTGAAATGGCATGAAGTTAATGATGATTTTAGTATGTAAAGATGTTGATAAGCATGTATAGATGATTTTAAAATACCTTTGTTGAATCCAAATATTGGATTAGATGATGATTGAAAATGGGCATAAGAAGTGTTTGATAAAATCCCATAGAGAATGGAAATGGATTAAATTAAGATTAATGGATGTTTGTTTGATACTGAAGGAACTCGGTTTATAACCAGATAAGTGGAAATCCGAGAAAAATAGAGGAAGTAATCGAGTAAGGGTTTGAGTGACCCTATTTTAGAGTTGAATGAGTATAAGTATGAAGTAGTGGTATAATGAGTAATCATTGATGTTTTGACACTATTTAGACAGCTCGAGAATTTAACTCGTGAGTCGGAGCTAGTCCGTGAGACGAGAATATTGCACCACCCAAGGTGAAAGAGGTAAGGGATGCAACCTTTCGTGCATATGTATTTCCTTACTGATGAAAATGCTTTGGTAGCATAAAATGAGTTTACAAAAGAGCATACTTACTGAGAAAAGTGTTTGATTTGAGATTTATCACTTGAGTGCATATTTTACCGATTTGAGCTTAGTTTTGTGATTTGAGTTATTTGTGAGCAAATATATCTTTTGTTTAAAAGAGGTTTATATGCAAAACTATCATGAGCTCTACGTGAAGACGAAACTATTTTCTACATAATAATGGCATGTGATTTTTTAGACTAAAAGGCTTGTCATGAAACTTACACATCGGTGGATACTTTCACTTCGGTTGACGCCGAGGCTTTGCTAGGCCCGAGTCTTACCATGCCTCCATTTTGGTAATGTGAGATGCCTCCATTTTGGTAACGAGAGATGCCCTCGTTGAAGATGATGTGATGTAATGATTGCATTCATGACTTTTATACTGCGCCAAGTCCCCATAGTTATTTTGAGATATAACGTGTTTGTGAAATGAGATAAAGATGTTTTGATGAACTATGATTTTAATTACATATTTATAATCATGTGAATTATATCATTATTACACTTATGTTTTAATGGTGATTTTTAAAGCTCATATGTACTCTTTACTGAGCGAAGTTGAAAGCTCACCTCATTTTTTCTCCCCCCACAGATTATTTACAGTGAGTGCTGGTACCTGCGGTGTACGTGACATAAGTTGGGGGACGAGACTCTCCCCAGGCTATTGCTTGTACACACGAGAGGTATAATTCAATTCATTTTGTAACCTAGACAATTATGTAATACAGACACTTGTATTTGAGTAATATTGGGATGAAATCAGATTGGTATTAGTAAATGAATGGAGAAGTAGACTTCTTTTGATGTTAGGATATTTGATTAAGTGGATGTTGAGAGATCCTTGGGATATTGATTGATGAGATAGAAATAAATTAACTAACACGATACATGAATGCAACCCAAGTAAGAAGTGTAATTTAAGAAAAAGAAATTTAATTAGCCCTATTTTTCGCGCTTCCGGGATGTCACAAAATTGGTGGTATCAGAGCGAAGGTTGCCTAGTACTGTTAGTGTCGATTTAGTGGAAATAGATTATATCTCAAGTGTCTGTAATTTTCTAGTTATGAATTGAATTTAACGGTTAAAATCATAACCGATGTTTAATGTGTACGCGCAGGTACGTAAGAGATAAGATATGAGGTGAAAATGAGGTCGTCCCCGGAGGCAGGCATAGCCACCTCCACCACTTGAACCACAGCTAGAGAGTCCTAACTCTCAAATTAATCAGTTGGAGCAAGATGTACGACAGGGGTTGAGCAGATGGCGAAGCTATTTGCGCAACATTTCAGGGCTAATGCCTCAGGTACCATACTACCCCGGCTCCTACACCACCAAAGGATCCGCCCCCACCTCCTATACAGACTGACCCAGTGTCACCCGTCGTTCAGCCTCCAACACAAACCAGGCCCGATGATGGAGGTAAGGGCCGGTTGAAGGACTTTCTTAAGATGAATCTGTCGGCATTTAAAGGGGTGAAGGGTCCAGCAGAGGCGGAGGAGTGGTTGACTGAGATAAGGATAATCTTTGACTTTCTGGGATGCAATGATGCGGAGAGGGTTAGTATAGGTACCTACATGCTTAAGGAACAAGCACAGTGTTGGTGGAATACCACCTAGAATATATTGACTGTCATTCATCCAGTCATCAGCTGTGAGACTTTTAAGTCGGCCTTCAGAACCCAGTACATCCCTCGTGCTGCCCAGAGGAAGATAGCGTTTTGTTTATGGGCTGAGACCAGCCATTCGAGATAAACTGATGGGGCTCTGCATTACAGAGTTTAATGATTCTCGGAGACGGCCACAGGAAGTTGATAGGGGACTAGAGCTGATACAATCCCAATCTGAGTCCCAAATGATAACCAGGGATAAGGGTAAGAGACCTGCAGCTTCCCACACCGACTTCAGGGGGTTCTTTTAAGAGACAAATGGTCGAGGGACCTAAAGGGAGAGTTGATAGACCCAGTGACACGCCCTGAGGGTATATGTCCGCAAGTGCACAGGTCATCCAAGTAATAATGGGATTTGAGTCCCGAGTTATCGTCCCACAGAGAAGTTGACTAGCCTAATTAACTACCAGTTAATCTTACCCTAAGTATATTCTAGCAAATTATAAAATTAAGGTGGGTGATCTACATAGCTAGAATTAAAAATACTGAAAGCAAAATGCTATAAAATAAAGAAATTAAAATCGAGCTGAAAATTACTTACCGAACTTCACGCAATCAAAAGCAAATACCTACGAAAATAATTAAAACAGTTAAAATTGATTAACGCAATTAAAATAAAATGCAATTATGAAAATAACAAAGCAAGATTAATTAAACTACAATTAAACTATCCTAAAATTGCAATTAAACTACTTAATTAAAATGCAATTTAAACTAAACTAAAGCTTAATGAAAATAAATTTACTCCTAATCTAATTCTAAATGAACACTTAATTAACTATCATCCTAATTAAAACTAAGTTTTATACTACTATGCAAGAATACTAACATGCAATTTAATTAAAAACTCTAACTAAGCCTAACAAATTAAATTGAAATTAAACTAAACTAATAATGCATGAAAATGAGTTAATTGCTAGAGTTGAATGCCAAACAAGCCTTAGCAACTTTTAAATCATATTATTATCCCTTCAAACACTATTCATCCTTCATTTCTTCATTTTCTGGTTTCCAGGTGGTTCGGTTCCAGGTGTGTCCACTGCATGCTGCTGTTTGTCCTCTGGTCCGCTGCGTTCTGCTGTTTCTGCTTTTGGTTTGGACTATACACTGCATCCAGGCTTTCACAGTTTTGGCAATCTGCCATGCTTTCTCTCTGTTCTGCAGTGTCCTCGGGTTATGTCCTCTGCTGTTTTTGGTGTTTCCAGGTCACGGGTTGGTTGTCTCCAGGTGTGCTGCTGTTTGCTACCAACTTTGCCTCGATTTCTGGTGCTTCTTCCTTTCCTGCAACAACCCAGCACAGCACGCCAGCCCCACGTTCCTGCCAACCCAGACCTGCTCCAAGCTTCATGCTCTCTGTAACCATGTCCAGCTACTGCTCTGTGCTAGCTCTCGGTCTTGTCCGTGAAGATATCACGTTTCCTGCCATTTTGTTGCTGCTTCATTTACCACTTTAAGCGTTGGTTACACGACTTCTACAAGCTTCAAGCATGCCCCGATTATGCAACAGCACACAGCAGGTTGGGCACACCACCTTAGGCAAGAACTTGACATGAGACAGAACAATAAACAGGGGCTCGAACCGATCGTGCTTTGCATAGACTCTGCACCCTTCAACTGCAAACTATCACAACTAATCAGTAGTGGTAATGGAGTTCAGCATTTATAACTTGAAACAGAGGGCCACACCGAGATTATAACTGAATAACAGCACATGAAGACAATGAACAGCACACTTAAATGGAAACAGAGCCGAACAGAGGAGAACCAGGTGGATGCGTGTGATTCCAGCAACTCGAGATGCTTCCTTCCTTTCTCCAACCGAGGTTCACTTTGCCATTGATGTAGATAAATGCTAAGCATCTACCCTTATCAAGGCATCAAAACCAAAAGGCATGAACAAGGGAAGAAGGTGTTACCCGAATGCATCAAGGGAGCTCTAACCAAGAGCAAAAATATATATATATATATTTAAGATTGCTTCAACTAAAAACATCAATGAACTAGGAATCCGAGAGCAACAACTAGGACATAAAAGCTATGTTAAATAACACTTGACAATTAACAGAACCGGGTTTAACAAAACTTAGAAGTATGAAAATGATGAAATGGTGGCTGCCAAGAGAATGAAAAACTATATTGAAAAGCTTGTAAAAATAACAATGGAAATTGTTTATGAATAGTAAAAATAAATGGGAGCTAAATGGGAAAGAGAAGCTAAAAAAATTCAAACTATTCTAACACTACTCCTAACTACATTACACTACTCCTACTCCTACCTTCCACACCTTTTCAATTGTCATCCTTTCCTATTTATAAACACACTAGGGGTAAAATGGTAATTTCCACATCCTTGATGAGTTGGCAATTTTTTGGCCACTTGTCTTCACACCATTGGCTCCTTGAAAAGAAATTTCCATGTCATCATTCTTCTTGTCCAATTGGATGTGCTAGGTGGCATGACTCGTGTTGTCCGCGTGGCTCAATCTCGATTTTAGCCCAATTTCGATCCATTTTCTATCGAAATATTCAAAATTTATCCGGATTTAATTTATCTGCAAACATGAGAATTTTAATTAAATAAAGGGGATATTCCTCCCATTACTATGGAGACCCCTCAAGGCACCAGACCCGACACTAAGATTTACAGAGACTGTGGTCGCCCACATGAGGGTACTTATTTTCGGATTCTACGAGGATGTTTCTGGTACGGGGATATGGGTCACAGGGTGAAGGATTGCCCGCAGCCACAAATGCTACATCCTCAAGAGCCTCCTCGACAGCAGCCTCAGAAGGTGATTCCTCAGAGACGGGCCACGGTTGCTGATAAGGGAAAGAAGCCCATCACTGAAGGGTGTATATTTGCTTTGGACAAGGAGACTGCAGACACTTCATCTGAGGCTATACGAGGTACATTTCTTGTCTGTAATCATAAGACTCATGTGTTGTTTGACCCACGGTCCATGCATTCCTTTATTTCAGTACAATTTGCATGTAAATTAAATTTAGAGGCAGAACCCTTAACTCATATTTTACATGTAAGTACACCCATGCGTGAATCACAGAGGATTGATATGGTATGTAGAAAGTGTGAGATTAAGGTGGGAGATAAAGTGATGTTAGCAGATCTAGCTTTATTAAATATGTGTGGTTTTGATGTGATTCTAGGGATGGATTGGTTAACGGCCAATCGCGTGAGTCTAAACTGCTACACTAAAACTGTAACTTTTTCCCGACCTGAAAAATTCAGTGTACATTTGAATGTTAAGGAATGAAAATGTGTAAGGATTTTTGTGAGAAACCTCATTGATGTAAATATGATTTCCTGAAAACACTGATTAGATTATTGACTCATCTCTAATGTCAGTCGGGAACCTCCGAGGATAGAGGACAACCGATAGTATACGAGTTTTCGAATGTGTTTCCAGATGAGTTACCGGGTTTACCATCGGAGAGAGAGCTGGAATTCACTATCGATTTAATGCCAGATACCTAGTCAATCTCTAAACCTACCTATAGGATGGCATTGGTTGAATTAGAAGAGTTAAAGAAACAATTGCAAGAGCTACTTGACCAGGGTTTTATTAGACCCAGTGTGTCACCATGGGGAGCTTCGATTTCGTTTGTGAGGAAAAATGATGGTAGTCTCAGGTTGTGCATAGATTACAGACTACTGAATAAGGCTACAGTGAAGAACAAATACCCCCTACCAAGGATAGACAATTTGTTTGATCAGCTGAGAGGGGCCTCTGTATTTTCTAAGATTGACCTGAGATCGGGTTATCACCAATTAAGGATCAGTAAAGAGGATATTCCGAAAATGACCTTCAAAATGAGATATGGCCACTATGAGTTCTTCGTGATGCCCTTCGGTTTGACGAATGCCCCTGTTATGTTTATGAGTTTGATAAATGAGGTATTTCAAGACTATCTAGATCAATTTGTGATAGTCTTCATTGATGATATCCTTATATACTCTCGGTCCCGAGAGGAATACGCACAGCATTTGAAGATTGTGCTTCAGATACTCCGAGACAAATTGTTGTATGGAAAGCTCAGTAAAAGTGAATTTTAGCTGGATTGGATAATTTTCCTTAGTCACATTGTATCTAAGGACGGGGTATCAGTTGATCCCTCCAAGGTAGAAGCTATACTTAATTGGGAGAGACCGAGGACAGTTAAAGAAATTCAGAGTTTTTTGGGACTTGCAGGATATTACAGGAGGTTTGTTGAGGTGTTCTCTAAGATCGCAGCTCCTCTGACTAAGCTTACACGTAAGGATGTTCCATTTATATGGTCGAATCAGTGTGAGCAAAGTTTTCAAGAGCTTAATGGAAGATTGACTACAACACCCATTTTAACAATTTCGAGTGGATCTGGAAGCTTCGCAGTATACAGTAATGCTTCCCATTTGGGTTTAGGGTGCATACTCATATAGCACGAAGAGTAGTTGCTTATGAATCACGACAGTTGAAGGACCATGAGCGGAACTACCCCACGCATGATATGGAGTTACCCGCAGTGGTGTTTGCATTAAAGATATGACGGCATTACCTGTGTGGGGAAAAGTTTCAGATTTTCACTGACCATAAGAGTCTGAAGTATATCTTCAATCAGAAGGAGCTTAATATGAGA